>CP125979.1:335406120-336740704 GCA_030063025.1 Avena longiglumis | reverse complement strand
ACTCTCTCTAATAATGTTTGCAACTGGTATAGATCCTTTTATGCAGAAGAACCAAGAACATGGACGGATTTGACAACCAATTTTTTGTCAAAATATTACTCAGAAATCAAAGCTCACAGGATGAGAGGTATTATTATAAGTTTCAAAAATAATCCTCATGAGAATTTATATGAAGGCTATCTAAGGTATAAAAGGTAAAGAAACTTCTAAACCTATCACCCCTATATATTGTGGAGAAAATACCCTTTATGGAATTTGTGAACCGATGTCTACTGTAAATTTTATGCCTTCATCACTCTATGAGGAGCTTCTCTACAATTTGAATAATCTAGATGTGGAACTAGTTGACACAACTATTGAACTGATTAATAGAACTAATATAAAAACGGAAGGTGTCATTCGAAACATCTACATGTTTGTCGGACCACTCATGTATCCTATTGATTTTTATATAGTTGACATGCCTCGAGATACTTTTTATCCTATTCTTTTAGACAAGCCTTTTGTCTCCATAACCAAAGATCAAATTGATAACAAGAAAGAGACTATTTCCATGATGTTTTGAGAAGAGGACATGACATTTCACTTCGCCAACCTAAATAGGAGGCCAGATGAAATAGAAGATATCAAGGAAGAGAAAACAATTGTCGAGTTGGCGACGATTCATTT
This sequence comes from Avena longiglumis, assembly GCA_030063025.1. NCBI lineage: Eukaryota > Viridiplantae > Streptophyta > Magnoliopsida > Poales > Poaceae > Avena > Avena longiglumis. The sequence continues at coordinate 336,740,035 of CP125979.1, read as the reverse complement.
CAGCACTCCCCAAGATGAATTAGAAAGAAGCTTAATAATTGGGAAGAGGCACAAGACGATTAGGAAATATAAGATATAGATTATTATATTGATTCTGTCCCAGAAGCACAAAACCCACATGATTATGAAAAACTGGTAAGAAAGGGTGACGAAGAACATCCTCCAATTGAATTAAAATGACTTTCAGACAATATGAGGTATGAATTTTTAGATAATGAAAACAAATGTCCTGTTATTATTACTAAAAGTTTATCAGTAGAGGAAACAAATAAACTTGTTTTAGTTTTGATCAAGCATCATGAAGAATTTGGATATACTCTAAGTGACATTAAAGGAATAGATCCATCCATTGTGACACATAAGATTACCATGCATGAAGATGTTGTACCTATAGTTGACACACAAAAAGGCTTAACCCTAAAATGAAAGAGGTAGTAAGAAAAGAAGTTATATGCTTATTAGATGTCATCCTAATATATCCTATTTATGATAGTAAGTGGGTTAGCCCAGTTCATTGCATACCAAGACATGGGGGTATTGATGCTTCTATGAATGAGGATGGTGAGCTAGTCCCAATAAGGCCTATTGTTGGGTATCGCATGTGCCTTGATTTTAGAAAACTAAACCGAGAAACGCAGAAGAATCATAAACCTATACCGTTCATGGATAGAATTTTAGAATTACTAAGCAATAATTCTTATTTTTGTTTTCTTGATGGTTATTCCGGTTATTCTAAAATTTCTATATAGCCCAAAGATCAAGAGAAGACTACTTTCACGTGTCCTTATGGTACTTATGCTTATAGACTAATCATGTTTGGCTTATGTAATGCAGCTGCAACTTTTCAAGAATGTGTTTTAAAAATCTTTGATGATCTTGTTGATAATACTATGGAAGTTCTAGCAAATGATTTCGTTGTTTGTGGAACAACATTTGATAATTATCTTTACAATTTAACCAGTGTTTTGCAGAGATTTAGGCAATCGAACTTAGTTTTGAATTGGGAGAAATGTGGATTCATGGAAAGAGAAGGTAAATTTTTTGGACATAAGGTTTCAGAAAAAGGTATAGAGATAGATAAGAACAATATAAGTGCTATAGAAAACCTTCCCATACCTCAAGACATTAAAAACTTAAAAGTGTTTCTAGGACATGCAGGTTTTTACAATTGTTTTATACAAGATTTTTCTAAAATAGCTATGCCACTTAAAAACCTTCTAGACAAATAAACTACGTTCTACTTATACCATGACTACATTGCAGCTTTTGAAAGTATTAAAAGCAAATTAGTTTCAGCACCTATCTGCAACCTCCAAAATGGGATAAACCATTTGAAATCATGTGTGATGCTAGTGACTATGCTTTAGGAGTTGTACTAGGACAACGAGACGGGGAGAATTTAAATGTTATTTATTATGCTAGTAGGACTCTTAATAAAATTCAGAAAAATTATGCTACTATCGAGAAAGAGTTCCTTGCTATAATTTTTGCCTCTAACAAATTTAGATCTTACATTATCAATGCTAGAGTAATAATTCATAGAGATCACCAAGCTTTGTGTCACCTACTTGTTAAAAAGGATGCAATGCCCAGATTGATTAGGTGGGTATTATTATTACAAGAATATGATTTACAAGTAGTAGATAGGATGGGAGGATAATTCAGTTGCAGATCATCTATCTAGGATGGAAGGAATAATTACCAAGCCCGTACCTATAAATGAGTCATTTCCGGGAGAATACTTAGCAAAAATTGAAGTAATAGATCCGTGGTATGCATATTATGCTAACTATCCTGCGGTAAAATTTGTACCCCCTTGTATGAAGAGAAGTAAAAGAATGAAATTATTTAATGATCATAGACATTACTTTTCGGATGATCCGTTTCTTTATCGACATGGACCTGGCGGAATGATTCGGAAGTGTGTCCCTAACCATGAAATGAATGCAGTTTTGCAAGCTTGTCATGGCAGCCCCTATGGAGGACATCATGCAGGCAGGCGAACTTCGGAAAAGGTACTTCAATCTGGATTCTATTAACCCACCTTGTTCAAATATGCACAAAGGTATATGGAGTATTGTGATGCTTGCAAGATAAAAGGTAATATAGGCAAAAGACAAGAGATGGCTATTAACTATAGTCTTATAATTGAACCCTTTGATGTATGGGGAATGGATTACATGGGACCCTTTATAGAATCAAATGGTTATACACATATATTTTTTCTATCAATTATGTTACTAAATGGGTTGAAGTGATACTTTGGAAATGTATCTATAATTTTTGATGTTCCATGCTTGTTTAGTATCTACTTTGCTTTACTTTGTCTACACTTTGAGGTGTTTTTATATGTTTTCTGGAACTAACCTATTAATAAGTTGCCATAGTGCCAGTTGCCTGTTTTCTTCTGTTTTTGGTTCCAGAAAGGCAGAAAATCAATATTCTCGGAATTGGACGGGAAAAAATCTAAAGTCAGTATTTTACCGTGGGCAACACGAAGCCAGAATTCGAGACGGAAGAGACTCACCAGGGGTCCACACCTCCTAGTTGCGCGAGTGGGACCACCTCACGCCTGGGGGGTACAGCCGCCCTAGTGACCCCCCTGCCTCTCCTCTTTGCCTATAAAGTCCCCCCGATGCCAAAACCCTAGGAACCCGATAAAAAACTCCACGAAACCGTCTATAGCTGCCGCCACCATCGTCCCTAGATCAAGGGGGGATCTTAAGCTCTTCCCGGCACCCTGCCTGAGGGGAGATCATCCCGAAGGCATTCTTCTTCATCATGCCAGCCTCCGGTATGAAGCGTGAGTAGTTCCACCTTGGACTACGGGTCCATGTAGTAGCTAGATGGTTGTATCTCCTCCTTGTGCTTTCATGTATAGATTTTGTGGGATCCTCTCATGATCAAGATCTAATCTATTATAATCATGCATGTTGTGTTTGCGGTATCCGGTGGATACTAAGATTACTATGTCATATTGATTAATGGTTTTGTCTATTTGATTCTATCATGTCTATGTTGTTTGTGGTCTTGCATGCTCTCCGCTGTTAGTAGCTATCTTGGCCAAGTAGTTGCTAGTGACTCCAAGAGGGGGTATTATGCTCGATAGTGGGTTCATGCCTCTACTTAATCAAGGCAAGTGAAAAAAATCTCTACGGTTGTAGATGTGTTGTTGCTACTATGGAGAAAACGATGGTCTCTTGTTCATGGAACAAGTGGATTGTTTACCTTACACACTTTGTTTAAAGCAGTTGTATGTTGCTCGCAACTTAATACTGGAGGAGGTTCGGATGATAACCTGAAGGTGGACTTCTAGTCATAGATGTAGTTGGATGGCGGTCTATGTATATTGTTGTATTGCCCAATCGAATCTCATAGGATCTTTGTGTCTAGTATTGCATTGTTATGCCTTGATTAGTCCTGTCAATTGCCCTGCTGTAATTTGTTTACCCTGCATGTCATGTTTGTTTATCTAAGGAGAACACCTCTAGTGAACTATGGACCCATGTCCAATCTTTACCATTGATACATCTTCCACTATTACTGTTTACTTGCTATAAACCATCATCACCTTCCACACCATACAGTTAATCCTTTGTTACGGCAACCGATGAGAATGACAACCTCACTGTTCATTGGGGCAAAGTCTTGAGTTTGTGGTGTGCAGGTTTCCACGTTGCTTGCAACATCTTTGAGACATTTCCTTCCTCCTACGGGTTCGATAACCTTGGTTTTGTTACTGAGGGAAGACTTGTTGTTGTGCTGCTTCACACCTTGCTCTTGGGGTTTCCCTACAAAGTGCTCTCAGGCGCCATCAACAAGTTTTCTCGCGCCGTTGCCGGGGAGGCCAAAGACGTCTTCACAAGGGGAGTCCTCCTCAACCTTTATTTTTACTTTGTTTTTAGTTTTCTTAATTTCTTTTGCTTTGTTTTGTTTGCCTATTTTTATCAAAAACTCCAAAAAAAATTGTCTAGCTGGGTTTGCTTTCTCTTATGAAAAACAAAAAAAAAATAGTTCCTGCTCTAGCTGCTGCTGCTGTTTTTGGCTTGCTCCACTTTTGTCAAAATGAACTCTGCTGAGAACACAAAGTTGTGTGACTTCACTAGCACAAACAACAATGATTTCCTTAGCACTCCTATTGCTCCACCTTCTCCTGATGCTACCTTTTATGAAATTAAGCCTGCTTTGTTGAATCTTGTGATGAGAGAGCAATTTTCTGGTGCTAGTTCTGATGATGCTGCTGCCCATCTCAATATCTTTGTTGAACTTTGTGAGATGCAAAAGTATAAGGATGTAGCTGGAGATATTATTAAACTCAAGCTGTTTCCTTTCTCCTTGAGAGGAAAATCTAAAAAATGGTTGCAATCCTTGCCTAGAAATAGTATTGATTCTTGCATTAAGTGCAAGGAGGCTTTTATTAGAAAGTACTACCCTCCTGCTAATATTATATCTATGAGAAGTGATATTATGAAATTTAAATAACTAGATAATGAACATGTTGCTCAAGATTGGGAAAGAATGAAATCTTTGGTTAAGAATCGTCCCACTCATGCACTTACTACTTGGATGATTATCCAGACTTTTTATGCAGGTTTGAACTTCTCTTCAAGAAACCTGTTGGATTCAGCTGCTGGAGGTACCTTTATGGGCATCACTTTGGGTGATGCAACAAAAATCCTTGATAATATGATGGTTAATTACTCTAAATGGCACACTGAGAGAGCTCCACATGGTAAGAAGGTATATTCTGTTGAAGAAACCTCCTCTTTGAGTGATAAGATTGATGTTATTATGGCTATGCTTGTTAATGGGAGATCTCCTTTAGATCCAAACAATGTTCCCTTAGCCTCTTTGGTTGCTCAAGAAGAGAAAGTTCATGTGAACTTCATTAGAAACAACAATTTCAACAACAATGCCTATAGGAATAATTTTGGTAGCAACAACGATTATAGGCCTTATCCTCCTAATAATGGCAATTCATATGGGAACTACTACAACAATGCTAGAAGTGCCCCCTTTGAACTTGAAGTTATGCTCAAAGACTTTATTATTAAACAAACCGCTTTCAACAAGACCGTGGAGGAAACACTTTTAACCGTTGGGAAAAATATTTCCTCTTTGTCTGAAGCACAGTCCTCCTTGATTAATAAAATGGCTGCTAAACCTGAAACCATGGAAAGTACCTTTGCTGCCACTCATGCCATACAATTTACTATTGATGAAAATGTTAGACTGTTAGCCCAACTTCATGCTAAGGGGAAAAGGGAAGATGATATTGATAGAAACAATAGTGTGTGCACCATCACTAGAATGGATACCACTAAACCACAAGAAGTCCCTATTCCTCCTCCTACAATGCCTAAGCCTGATGAGTCTACTACTAGTGATGCTAAGTTTGATTTTGATATAGATGGTTGCAATATTTCTGAAGTGATTTTGTTCCTGCAAAAACTTGCTAGAAGTCCTGATGCTAGTGATATGCATGTTGCTTTCACCAAACACATTACCGATGCTCTTGTTAAGATTAAGGAAGAGAAGTTAAAATACAAATCTTCTATTCCTAGGAAAGTAGAAGATAGTTGGTGTAACATCTCAAAAATATAAAAAAATGATCATCAAACTCTAAATCACTAAAATTGGGGTTAACAAAAACTTTGATTAATTAAAACCATATGAATGCATGTGTGTATGTGATGATTTGATAAATGCATGAATGAACTTGTCTGATTAACCAAAATAGCAAGAAATGGTATAAAGATGAATATAAAATCATATAAAACAATTCCATGTAGAAACAAATCAAGAGAAAATCAAAAACAAATCAAATAAAGCAAATGGTCATTTTTGCCAATCTTGCTCCCTAGGTCACTTTGAGAGTTTCTAGTCCAAGATTTCAAACAGAAACTTTTCCAATTCTTTTCACCCCCTGCAAGACCAAGTAAAAGTGAAGCAAAGCCCACATTTCAAACTTTCATAAACATTTGGCCAACCTTGTTCCCTCTCTGGTTGAAACAACCATTTAGTAGATCATCTAGCTTAGTTAGTAACCTCTAGCACCACTGTGAGCTTGCCATTGCCATCAATGGTGAGCAGGCCGAGCCTCACCTTGCCACCCAAATGTCGACAGCAAGCTAGGAGAAGCACCAAGCCTAGCAAGCATGTATGGAGCACTTACCACCGTGCACGCGCTGTTCCCACTCAACCCGACCACCTCGAGCCCTTGCCGCCTGCCAGCATGAACCCCACCGTCCCAGGAGACCACTAGACATGCTCGTTTCCTCGACCGTGCCCCGTAGCCTCCGCACGCCACGAAGTTAGCCATCGGTACCGCGCAGAGCACTGCACGTTCCAGACCAAACCCCACCTCCCTACTCCTCGCCTTTAAGCTAGAAACGATCGCTGAGACCGCACCGTCCCTAGCCTCGTACCGATAGTCAGCCTTTGTACCTTCGCCTCGACGACCTCATTACGTCTGCCCCTCTTGCTTGCCTATAAAAGGAGGCCTCCCCAGCTCAATTCCTCCACACCATCTCACTCCCCAACTCGCACTGATCCTTCCCACTTCTTCCCGGTGCAAGGCGAGCTCTCTCTCGCTGAAATTTGGCCTGAGCCTGCCACTGCTGGAGGAGAAGGGAGACGTCGATTGAAGCCGCCCCAGGAGAAGCTATGGGTACAAGGAGAACCACCATCGTCGACTTCGTCATTCCCCCCTTCGCTGACCATCGTCAGAGACCCAGTGAGCCGCCCCAGAACCCCACTGTCCGTGTTAGGGTTAGTTCCTTGCCGGAGTAGCTCGTCGTCAACGACGACACTCGGCCGTTGGATTAATATTAGATTGTAAGGCTTAGATTCATAGATACTGTTTCGTTAGTTAGTTTCGTTGACTTATGGACCCCATTTGTCAGCATCCCGCACGCGCGCTGTGCGTAGTGGGCTGTCCTAGTGACTCTCCCGCGCAACCCAGTTATTTTAAATTTATATTTTTCATTTAAACTCAAACCCTAGTTCTATCTGTTTCTTCAAAAATCAACCCAGCTCAATTCTTTGAACCAAAAGGCATGAAACCAATTTTGTTAGAAAAGTACTGAAATGCTTAATCGAACCCCTTTGGATTCAAACCATTTGGATTTGTAGATCACCCATGGTAAAAATAACAAGGCATAAGCTTTTCTGCATTCAAACATTTTTCAAGATTCAACCATACGAGCTTTTGAGTTGATTCCAACTCTCAAAAATCACATTTGATCATACCTTTCAGAATATATAAAAACATATGGGTATACTTGCAGAAATGATGTTCAAGTAATAAAAGAATGCCACATAGGCCTTTCTAGTCACTTTATTTAATTAAAATTATAAGGTTAAACCTTATTAAATTGTGACACCACTTTAAATCACATTCCCATGTACTAAAATATGTGGGGATGACGTGTGTCAACATGATCCCATGTTTGAGTTGGAGAATATTAAATCTTAAGAAGTTTTTCAATGAGTAGAAATTACTTTTCTAAAAATAAAATAAATAAGACAAGTGCTTTAATCTTGTAATGTTAGTAATGATGATCACCTAGTGTGAACCTTGGTGTGATGATTAGAGATAGTTAAGTATTGTTTGGTGATTGTGTACCTCGTATTTATTTATAGACGCTAGTACCGACCAAGGATACGAGGAGGAAGGAGGATACTATGAGGAAGAAGCCGAGGAGAACTTCAACCACTGTTCTGCACAAGGAAATCTAACACTTGAAATTTAGCAAGCTATTAAACTTAGCAAACTTACACCACTTGATACCCAATCCTAGTTTTACTTGCAAGCTTAATACTTTATTTTTTTCTTTATCAAAGCTTTACCCTTAGAGTCTACTTAGTGACTTGTAGATTCTAGAAAGATAAGTGAAGGTAGCATAAAGAGCATAAAATTTGGCCTAAGTTAGATAATCTTGATGTCATCCTAAGGCATGAGATTAAACTTAGTAAATCCCCACTTGTTTAACACCCCTCATTAGTCTTTACCCCCATTTATAGATGCTAGTGCTAAGCGTAAAACTTGATCAACTTTAGATGGGAATACTTGGTGAAAATTGTTATGAAAACCTTAGAATGATGAGTCATTCTACTGAAATGTTTTGACCTGTGTTCTTGAAAACACTAGATGATTTTGATGATGAAATTGTTGAGGCATGAGACTTATCCCTTTATAAAACTGATGGTTGTCTGGATGCGATACAATTCCAATTTTACCGTACAACTAGAATACCCGAAAATTGGGTAGGGCTTGACTGGAAATTTAAATACCTTAGTATGGGTTCCCTTGCGGCCAAAGTCTGAGCTGGGGCTACCTTGTGAAGATTGTCCACCTTTGCAGTACCCAAGATGACAGATGGTCATGGTTGGGAGGCCAAACTCACAGGAGATGTGCCTATACTAGGGCGTGTAATGGAAAGGTTAGGATTGATTATCTGCATACTAAGTATGGTGAATTTAGGATTGTTCCTGACGGATGTATCGAACGTTGTGGTGAAAGTGTACAATCTCTGCAGAGTGTCAAACTATTCGAATAGCCCTGTCCGTGGTTATGGACAGTTGGAGTGGCCATACTGTTCACCCGTCAGATATTTTCAAAACAACTTGTGAAATTATTTGTGACTTTGACTTGACCACAACAGAGTTGTGATATGAAATTCAAGTTCCCACTTAGGCGTTATAAAACTTTCAACTAGTTATCATTGCCTTTGAACTTAGTAGAGGTAAATCTTGCTTTTTGCAAAACTACCCTAGAGCTTAGTATCCTACTACAAAACCCCCTTAACTTATTAGTATTAGTTTGCGAGTACTTAAAGAGTACTCATGGCTTTGTCCCTGGCCATTCCTGTGGCCAGACTATGAAGAGGAGTATCAGGATGACGGACCGCAGGAAGGTTACGGCAACTAGGATCATCTCCCATCGTCAGAATTGCCTGTGACTATGAAGATGGAGCTTCGCCTATGCTATCGTTATTATTACATTATTCCGCTGCTTGAATTGTATTAAGAACTGGATCATGAGATCCTTATTTGTGTAAGACCTTATGTATGGTTTGTAATGGATGATGTATTTTGATATCCAAATATGTTATGTCTCGCAAAAATGGTAATCCTAGAATTGCGATGTATGGCATAACAGGCATCTGGGATTAAAAATCCGGGCGTTGACAAGTTGGTATCAGAGCCATCCTGACCATAGGAGACCCTAGTTAGAATGGACATCGGAATCAAAAACTTAGTTTCAAAACCAAAGGAAGTGAGTATTTACAAAAACCTATTCTCATTCTTATCACTTGGATTCTTTCATGAAAATTCATGTTCCTCAAAAATTCTTGCAAAGTACATAAATTTGACACACTTGATCACTCTACTAACTTACTCATCCTATATTCTTATAGATGGACATGAAGTACAACAAGTTTTATTAGTTGGGGAATGGAGGAGACCTCATCTTTGAGAGTGACCTAGACCAGCTGTCGGAGATGCTGGAGCGTCCACACCCCGAGTTCTTCGGATCTCAGCTCAATGAACAGGAAGGAGAAGATTTGCAGTGGTTAGTTGTTACAAGTCTCCGAGGAAAGATTCAACCTCCCACTACAGAGGGAATTCAGTTCACCTTAAGAGAGAACAACTGGCTCGATGGACTTGCCAGGGCCATGCAAGAAGCTCTTACCCGTCTGTGTGGGCAGAGTATCAATCAGATCAAGGGTACCCGCTTCGAGTTCTACCAAAGGAGTGATGTTATGGGACAGCCACTGGAGGCCCCATACCACCCCGAGCTGAAGAATATAGTTAGACCACCTCAGCTTCATGATGTATGACCGTTAGAAGGAGTTGGACAATGCCTGTTACTAGGCCAACCACAAGTACGCCATCGCCAAGAAGAAGGATCAGATACTCGCCATGCTAGTGAAGGATCGCAAGTCTCATCGCTGCCAGCTCGACAAGAAGGAGCACATCATTGCCCGTCTTCGCCACCGGATCACGAATTTGGAGGAGACCATCCACGAGAGAGACATGCAGTTGGAGGAGAGGGAGAATGCAGGGGAAGTCCTTCATGGAGACCCCTACTCCTATCTCAGCGATGATGATGACTTCCTGTAGTATCAGTCCATGGACTTCTTCACCGATGAGGATGACTTCGCCTTCATCGACAATGATGATGAGGATGATGAGGACACTGACTCCAAGGAGTAGTAGCACTTGAGCAGTAGCGTTAGTGAGTTGTATTCGGTCCCACTGTATCGTAGTTTCCAGAATGGTTCTTAAAACCATCTGTTTTCCTTTGTTGTGGTGTGTGTTTGTATCGTGTGCTATGAATGAATGAATGAATGAATGAAAAGAAAGCTAATAGAAAAATCTGAGTCAAACTTCAAAAACTTTTCAAAACCCCTGAACCTTAGAAATTTCCCTCTTTTCTCATGATCTATCTCAATCTCAGATGCCTCGCGGAGGAAGTGGTTCATGCCCGTACCCGATGTTGCAGATCTTGCAAATGTTGGTTTCTGACCGCGAAGCCGAAAGAGTCGAACGTCAAGCCAACCTAGCCACCCTTCAACAGATAGCTCAGATGGCCAACAACAATCAAGGCCATGGAAATCCGGACAATCATGGATCTAATCTCAAGAATTTCCAGAACACCAATCCACCTGTTTTCACTAAGTCAGAAGAGCCCCTAGATGAAGATGATTGGCTGCAAACCATGGAGAACAATCTGGAAGTTGTAGGAGTGGAAGCTAACGAGAAAGTGTTGTTTGCTACCCACTATCTGGCAGGAGATGCAAGATCATGGTGGAACAGCGTTCGCGCAATGAAAGGAGGTCAGCTAATGACCTGGGAAGAGTTCAAAGTCAAGTTCAGCAGAACCCATGTGCCACCGGGTTTAATCAAGAGAATGAGAGATGAATTCAGGGAACTGAAGCAAGGAAGGATGATGGTAGTGGAATACCGTGACAAATTCTTGTCATTAGTTAGGTATGCACCGGATGAGATAGATACTGAAGCCAACAAGGAGAGATTCTTGAATGGTATCCATGATGAGATGCATACGGTGTTAGTCAATATCCCCTTTGCTGATATTGAAGCCTTAGTTGACTCTGCCATCCATATGGAAGGAAAGATCAATCAAGCTAATGAGAACATCAAGCGTCGCATGATGCATCAAGCAGGAACCCACCATACACCAAAGTATCGCCCCAACCCATCTGCAGGATTTGCTCCAAGAACCAAAAGACCCCCGATAAACTGTCTTACCTATCCCAACTATGGAAACCCAAGGCCCGGAGGAAACCACAACAACCCTGGCAACTCCAGCAATTTCAACCGTGCACCACCCAAGTTCAACAACAACAATGCTGCCACCAACACCAACACTGCCCCAAGGACTACAAGCAATGTTGTGCCTGTTGCAGCAAAGCACAAGTCACAAGTGACTTGTTAGGAATGTGGAACCAAGGGTCACTACTCCAATGAGTGCCCCAAGAAGATTTCCGCAGCCCCAATGCAAATGCCCCAGCTCAGCAGTAGCGTCGTGTTCAGCCTGGAAGAATATTTGCCCCAGGGAACTTGCTTAACCGCAACGGCCGTCTCTTTCTCATGCATGCTGAAGAAGCCCAGGAAGAGCTAGATGTCGTGATGGGTATGTTTTCTGTTAACTCAGTACTTGCAAGGGTTTTGTTTGATTCTGGAGCATCGCACTCATTTTTTACTGAAGAATTTGCATGCACCAGTAAGATTCAACCCACCAAATTCATACATGTTATGATTGTTCAAATACCTGGTTTAACCACCAAAGCTAGGCAAATTTGCAAAGCCGTCCCTATCCGAATCCATGGCATAGATTTTTATGCTAATCTAATAGTACTCGGAACTAAAGGTTTGGAAGTAGTACTAGGAATGGATTGGATGTCCAAACACAAGGGATTAATTGACTGTGCCAAGAAAGCCATAACCATGACCAGTACATCCGGAATATTAGTCGATCATGTATCTGAAACCTTGCCCCATCAATTCAAGTGAGAGTATAGCCCAGCCAACCATTGACCAAGTCCGGATAGTCTGTGAATACCCCGATGTATTTCCAGATGTTTTTCCCGGTATGCCCCCAGATCGGGATATCGAGTTTATTATTGAACTAATAACTGGAACTGGACCTATAGCCCAAATACCATATAGTATGAACCCGTCTGAACTAGCAGAACTGAAGAAGCAACTATATACCATGCTGGAAATTGGATTGATTCAACCAAGTGTGTCACCATGGAGATCACCTATTTAGTTTGTGGACAAGAAAGATGGAGCTAAACGTTTGTGTACGGATTATCGGAAGTTGAATGATGTCACCATCAAGAACAAGTACCCACTGCCGAAGATATAAGATTTGTTTGACCAATTGCCTGGTGCCAAAGAGTTTTCTAAGATTGATCTTAGAACTGGCTATCATCAACTCAAGATTCGCGCAGAGGATATTCCAAAGACTGCCTTTACCACCCGATATGGATTATATGAGTATACAGTCATGTCTTATGGATTAACCAATGCCCCCACTTATTTCATGAACCTCATGAATAAGATTTTTATGGACTTCCTGGATAAGTTTGTCATTGTTTTTATTGACGGCATTCTGATTTATTCCAAATCAGAAGAAGAACAGGAGCTACACCTAAGGACCATTCTTGGAACCCTTAGAGAGCATCAGCTATATGCCAAGTTTAGCAAATGTGAATTCTGGTTACAGGAGGTAGGATTCCTCGGACATATTGTATCAGCCGGAGGAATTGCCATTGACCCTGCAAAGGTGAAGGATGTTGAAGATTGGCAAGCCCCGACCGCTCAAACCCAAGTTCGTGCATTTCTCGGATTAGCGGGATACTACCGCAAGTTTGTAGAAGGATTATCGAGTATTGCTAGACCCATGACCCAATTTCTGAAGAAGGACAAGAAGTTTGAATGGACAGACAAATGTGAAGCGAGTTTTCAAGAACTCAAGAGGAGATTGATTTCAGCCCCAATCTTGATCATGTCGGATATCACAAAGCCCTTTGATGTGTATTGTGATGCATCTAAGATCGGTCCCGGATGCGTGCTAATGCAAGAAGGCAAAGTTATATCTTATCTATCCAGAAAACTGAAGCAACATGAACAGAATTATCCAACCCATGACCTCGAACTAGCAGCTGTAGTTCTAGCCCTGAAAACATGGAGGCATTAACTAAAGGGAAACCGTTGTGAATTTATTCAGATCACAAGAGCCTAAAGTATATATTCACTCAGAAGGAGCTTAATATGAGGTAGAGAAGATGGATTGAGCTAATCAAGGACTATGATCTGGACATTCACTATCACCCCGGTAAGGCCAATGTGGTAGCAGATGCCCTTAGCAGATTTCCGTGCCGCTTGAACTCCGTGATTTTGAGGGAGCAACCAAGTTTGCACAAATATATGGAAGATTTCCGGGTGGAATTAGTGAGTGAAGGATTTTTGGCTAGTATCGAACTTCAACCCACTTTGATCAGTCAGATCAAAGAGGCGCAGAAAGGAAATTCTAGTATCGACGGAATCAAACATCGTATCGGTACAAGCAAAGTACCCGGATTCTCCGAAGATGAAGAAGGAGTTATGTGGTACAAAGGACATCTCTGTGTACCAGCAGATTCGGAATTGAAAGAATTTATTTTGAAAGAGTCCCATGATACTCTTTATTCTATCCACCCCGGAGGGACCAAGATGTATCAGGATTTGAAGGAACAATTTTGGTGGCATAAGATGAAGAGAGAAATCGGAAGCTATATCGCCAAGTGTGATATCTGAGTCAAGGCGGGACATCAAAGACCCGTAGGACTGTTGCAACCATTAAAGATTCTGGAATGGAAATGGGATTCAGTTGGAATGGACTTTATCACCGGATTGCCTAGTTCTAGTAAGGGAAATGACTCTATCTGTGTCATAGTGGACAGATTGTCCAAAGTAGCCCATTTATTACCATTCAATACCACATACCAGATTTCAAAGCTAGCAGAGTTGTACATCGCTAGAATCGTCAGTTTGCATGGAGTCCCCAAGAACATTATATCGGATCGAGGAACCCAGTTTACCTCGAGATTCTGGAAGAAGGTCCAAGAAGGTTTAGGAACCCGACTATATTTTAGCACCGTGTATCACCCTAAAACCGATGGACAAACGGAGCGAGTAAATCAAATACTTGAAGACTATCTGCCTTTCGCAGAATTTTCATACAACAACAGTTATCAAGCTAGTCTCCAAATGTCCCCATTTGAGTTCATGTATGGAAGGAAGTGTCGCACCCCTTTGAATTGGTTGGAAGTAGGAGAGAGTCAGATTTTCGGACCCGACATCCTACGAGAAGCAGAAGAGAAAGTTCATAAGATTCGTGAGAACCTCAAGACCGCCCAGTCAAGACAGAAGACTTATGCCAACAAGAGACGTCGAGACCTCGCTTTCAATATCGGAGATTTTGTGTATCTCAAAGTGTCGCCTTTGAATGGAATCCAGCGTTTTCAGCTCAAGGGGAAGTTAGCCCCCAGATATATCGGACCCTTCAAGATTCTGAATCATCGAGGAGAAGTATCATATCAATTGGAACTGCCCGAGGAGATGTCAACAGTATACAATGTGTTCCATATATTGGTACTTCGCAAATGCCTTGAAGTTCTGGAGGAGACTGAAGTTTTCAAGAACATTGATCATCGGACCATAGAGATCAACGATGAATTGATGTATCCCGAAGTACCCATCCGTATTCTGGAAGAAGCTTTCAGAACCACCAGAACCCGAAGCATCAAATTTCTCAAGATTTAGTGGAGCAACTACACCGAAGAAGAAGCTACCTGGGAGAAAGAAGATCACATCAGGACGGAGTTTCCCGATCTCTTTAAATCCTAGGTAATCTTTTTCCTTCTTTTTCAAATCTTGGGACGAGATTTTTGTTTAAGGGGGGAAGGTTTGTAACATCCAAAAAATATAAAACAATGATCATTAAACTCTAAATCACAAAAATTAGGGCTAACAAAAACTTTGATTAATTAAAACCATATGAATGCATGTGTGTATGTGATGATTTGATAAATGCATGAATGAACTTGTGTGATTAACCAAAATAGCAAGAAATGGTTTAAATATGAATATAACATCATATAAAAAAATTCCATGTAGAAACAAATCATGAAAAAATCAAAAACAAATCAAATAAAGCAAATGGTCATTTTTGACAATCTTGCTCACTAGGTCACTTTGAGTGTTTCTAGTCCAAGATTTCAAACATAAACTTTTCCAATTCTTTTCACCCCTTGCAAGACCAAGTAAACGTGAAGCAAAGCCCACATTTCAAACTTGCAAAAACATTTGGCCAACCTTGTTCCCTCTCTGGTTGCAACAAGCATTTAGTAGATCATCTAGCTTAGTTAGTAACCTCTAGCACCATTGTGAGCTTGCCATTGCCATCAATGGTGAGCAGGCCGAGCCTCACCTTGCCACCCAAATGTCGACAGCAAGCTAGGAGAAGCACCAAGCCTAACAAGCATGTATGGAGCACTGACCACCGTGCACGCGCCGTTCCCACTCAACTCGACCACCTCGAGCCCTTGCCGCCCGCCAGCATGAACCCCACCGTCCCAGGAGACCACTAGACATGCTCGTTTCCTCGACCGTACCCCGTAGCCGCCGCACGCCGTGAAGTTTGTCGTTGGTACCGCATAGAGCACCACACGTTCCAGACCAAACCCCACCGCCCTACGCCTCGCCTTTAAGCTAGCAACGATCGCTAGGAGACCGTGCACCATCACCTAGCCCCAGCCACGCTGATAGCCGCCTGTACCTTCGCCTCCGACGACCTCAGCCCACGTCGTGCTGCCCCTCTTGCTCGCCTATAAAAGGAGGCCTCCCCTGGTCGATTCCTCCACACCATCTCACTCCCCACCTCGCACTGATCCATCCCACTTCTTCCTGGAGCAAGGCAAGCTCTCTCTCGCTGGAATTTGGCCCGAGCCCACTGCTGCTGGAGGAGAAGGGAGACGTCGATTGAAGCTGACTTATGGACCCCATCTGTCAGCAGCCCGCTTTGAACCAAAAGGCATGAAACCAATTTTGTTAGAAAAGTACTGAAATGCTTAATCGAACCCCTTTGGATTCAAACCATTTGGATTTGTAGATCACCCATGGTAAAAATAACAAGGCATAAGCTTTTCTGCATTCAAACATTTTTCAAGATTCAACCATACGAGCTTTTGAGTTGATTCCAACTCTCAAAAATCACATTTGATCATACCTTTCAGAATATAAAAAAAATATGGGTTTACTTGCAGAAATGATGTTCAAGTAATAAAAGAATTCCACATAGGCCTTTCTAGTCACTTTATTTAATTAAAATTATAAGGTTAAACCCTATTAAATTGTGACGACACTTTAAATCACATTCCCATGTACTGAAATATGTGGTGATGACATGTGTCAACATGATCCCATGTTTGATTTGGAGAATATTAAATCTTAAGTTGTTTTTCAATGAGTAGAAATTACTTTTCTAAAAATAAAATAAATAAGACAAGTGCTTTAATCTTGTAATGTTAGTAATGATGATCACCTAGTGTGAACCTTGGTGTGATGATTAGAGATAGTTAAGTATTGTTTGGTGATTGTTTACCTCGTATTTATTTATAGACGCTAGTACCGACCAAGGATACGAGGAGGAAGGAGGATACTACGAGGAAGAAGCCGAGGAGAACTTCAACCACTGCTCTGCGCAAGCCAAGCTAACACTTCCAATTTAGAAAGCTATTAAACTTAGCAAACTTACACCACTTGATACCCAATCCTAGTTTTACTTGCAAGCTTAATACTTTATTTTTTCTTTATCAAAGCTTTCCCCTTAGAGTTTACTTAGTGACTTGTAGATTCTAGAAAGATAACTGAAGGTAGCATAAAGAGCATAAAATTGGGCCTAAGTTAGATAATCTTGATGTCATCCTAAGGCATGAGATCAAACTTAGTAAATCCCCACTTGTTTACCACCCCTCATTAGTCTTTACCCCCATTTATAGATGTCAGTGCTAATCATAAAACTTGATCAACTTTAGATGGGAATACTTGGTGAAAATGGTTATGAAAACCTTAGAATGATGAGTCATTCTACTGAAATGTTTTGACATGTGTTCTTGAAAACACCAGATGATTTTGATGATGAAAATGTTGAGGCATGAGCCTTATCCCTTTATAAAACTGATGGTTTTCTGGATGCGATACCATTCCAATTTTACCGTACAACCACAATACCTGAAAATTGGGTAGGGTTGACTAGAAATTTATATACATTAGTATGGGTTCCCTTGTGGCCAAGGTCTAAGCTGAGGCTACCTTGTGAAGATTGTCCACGTGTGCAGTACACAAGATGACGGATGGTCATGGTTGGGAGGCCAAACTCACAGGAGAGGTTCCTATACTACGGTGTGTAATTGAAAGGTTAGGATTGATTATCCGCATACTGAGTATGGTGAATTCAGGATTGTTCCTGACGGATGTATCGAATGTTGTGGTGAAAGTGTACAATCTCTTCAGAGTGTCAAACTATCCGAATAGCCGCGTCCGTGGTTATGGACAGTTGGAGTGGCCATACTGTTCCCCTGTCAGATGTTTTCAAAACAACTTGTGAAATGATTTGTGACTTTGACTTGACCACAACAGAGTTGTGATATGAAATTCAAGTTCCCACTTAGGCGTTATAAAACTTTCAACTAGTTATCTTTGTGTAAGATCCCTCCTTTATAAGGAAAAGGATCCCTGTGATTGCAATGCTAGTCCCTGGATCAATGCTAGCATCCACAGTTTAAGATGAAGTACACAGAAACAAAGGTCATTATTACAGTCATCCCAGAGACAACATAGTCTTTACAACTCCATGGCCACAGGCCTAGTACAAGAGTTTAAATAAGTAATAAGATAAATAAGTCTTCATCTTCATGTGCCACAGGCAAGCATGTTGAGTGTAGACTCATGACTCCTAATCATCATCAGAGTATCCTACAACATCACAAGTTACAGCCACAGTGGGTCAATACATTGGAATAGTATTGGCAAGTGATACCTTAGTAGAATATTGGTGGACTAGATACTATATGCAATTTGGCTAAGTGTAGCTTCTTGCTTGCTCAAAATAGGTTTTTCCTATTAGTTGAAAACACTAAGTTTTTCTTTGTCAAAAGCTTTACCCAAGAAACCACCAATAGACATTAGGGTACTTCACCCTTGTTCAACCACAAGTTTTACTTAGAAATTGGGATGAGGAGATTCTTGATAGCTTCCATGTCTTGATGGTCAAGTTGTCCTTTTCCAGGGACATGGCTAAGTACTTAGATTCTTCCATCTGCAGAGGTTGTGCACTTTCCCCACAAGACTTGATTTTCACCAAGACATGACCTTTCAGAAACCTTCCCTTAGACCAAATGGACGCGTTCCAACCTATCATCCCTACTACCACCAACTGTCCAAATGGCAAAGTTATTGCAACCTATGTGATCCAGGCAGAGCCCATATTACCAAGTGGCTGCACTAGAAGCTTCTTAACATTTGGCCTCTCAAATCCCTTTGTTCATGGGTGGCTTTCCACAAGTGAGATACACAAGGTAAACCATAGAAATGGGCCTTGTGTAACCACTCAACATAACCCATTCACAACCATTCCACACAGGTGATTCATTCACTTAGTTGTTTTATTAAGAAAAAACATAGTCCAAAGACTTAGGAATATTTATTCATAGCATGAACATATAACCACCCTTGGTTGCTACTAGCTAGGCTAAGCATGGCATTGATAAGCATCTTAAATTAGAAAATTTCTAGCAATTCTACAACTACTAGGATTTCCCAAGCATAACATATAAGCAAAAATATAACCATGCAAGACTAGCAAAATATTTCTAATGCATAGTTGAAAAACATAGGGATAAAATCATGAAGCACCACTTTCCTTGGTAGTTTGGAGAGTAGCTACAATCCTCACAATCGCAATCACTATTTGCACCAAAATCTACACATAAAATGATAGCACCAAATCACATACAAAATAATTACGAGCAAAAATATATGAATGCATTCAACATGATATGTGATGATTTTCTAAACTCAACAAGACAAGTGCACACTAATGGTTCATAAACAAGTTCAAAACTTGCCAAAAAATCTTTATTTGAACATTAAAATATTTCCTAAATATTTGTAATATACAAAACAGGCCTACACATGTTTCTGTAAATAAAACCATTTTAACAGAAACAAAACCTTAAACACATTGCATATATGGCAAGGTATTTCTCTCCTGATTCCATTGATATAAAATTCATCAAATTCTGACGTGGGAATCAAAAGTTATGATTAAAACAAAATCAAACATCTAATAGATTCAAATTCTGATTTTAAATCTAACTAGCAGACACACGGCGTGTTTCTATTGGTTGGTACCGGTTCGGGCGGTTCGAGCAACGAGATCCACACGATTTAAATGAAGATGCACGGCCAGATTTAGCGCGTACCCCTTCGTTAAGTGAATCTAACGCAGCCGATGGATCTAGATCTAACGGTCCGCGATCAAGCGACCATACCCTGGCAGTGCTAGCGGTGGCGACTGGCAGCGGCGGCTATGTCCACGGTGGCGTGGCGACTACAGGGGGTTTTGGGGTCGTCGGAGATGCTTACCAGACTCGTGGCGATGTACTGAAGCTCAACGTGGTGATGGCTTGACAAGGGGCGCACGGACACAGCAGCACGAGCTCGTCGGAGTTGCTGGCGGCGTCAGATGCTCTCTGTCGGAGTCGAAGGCGATGTTCCGGGGAACAAGGATCCAAACAAAAAGTATCAACAGGTGCGCTAGATGCAGGCGAACATGCTCGTGTGATTTAGAAACAGAGGGGAATACGAGGCTCACCGAATTTTGTCGCCGGAGTTGGAGACGGCGTCAGGAACTTGCGGTGTTCGAAGGAGTCGATGACCTGGGGCAGTACAGGATGAACTAAAGATATCAAAAGAAGCGCAAGGAGGTTGCGAAGCAGTCTGCATGAACCAGAGAGGAAGGGGCGCACGGATCTCACGGAGTGGGTTCTGTCTGCGGCGGTGTAAGGGCGATTATCAGCAGCCTGGGGGCGCTCTATGCTCGGGGTCTGGGGTAAAATGGAGAGGGGTCAGAGGGGGTTTAAGTAGGCGAGATGGGGGCGTGAATCACTCCAGCATTGAACGGGAATTGACAACGCGAATTAAATAGGAAATGCTCGGCGTGATTTGGGGGAATAACTCGTCGCCGGGGTGGAGAAGAAGACCGTTGCGCGGGCCGCGTTGTCAGTGAGAGAAACAGAGGGGAGGTGGGGACAGGCGGTCAGTCACTTGGTGGGTTCGTTTGCGAGTAAAGAAAAACAGTTCGAGGAGGGTTCTTGCTAGTTGGGCTGGTTGGGCCAGATTTGACTGTTTGCTTATTTTTTTCTCTTTTAAACCTTTTCTTTTTCTTTTTGATTTTCTAAAAAGGATTTTCAAACTCCAATTCAAATCTGTTTGATTTCAAATCTTCTCTGGACTTTTGTACAATGAATCTTGTACTCAAATAAGTGTCAAACCTTTCTGTTTACAAAAACCAACTTGGGTCATTTGAAAATTAGAATAAAACCAAGCCATTATGTGATATAATATTTGGCATAATCTTGGTTTTAATTTATACTTTGTTTGGAAACTTTAATCAAGCTTTTGAAATCACTTATGTTTGAATTCAAAACACTGCTGAATGAATGATTGCACCTTACTCATTAGCAAGTAGCCCAAAGGCTAAAGTATTCATACATAAATAATGAGCAATATAAGCTCCTGTTTTTTAAATGATCTTGAATTGAAACCCTAAATGATCATGGATGCATGGATGATATGCATGAGTTTTAAAACATGATTTTAGGGATGTTACACTTTGCCTTTGAACTTAGTAGAGGTAAATCTGGCTTTTTGCAAAACAACCCTTGAGCTTAGTATCCTACTACAAAACACCCCTTAACTTATTAGTATTAGTTTGTGAGTACTTAAAGAGTACTCATGGCTTTGTCCCTGGCTATTCTTGTGGCCAGACTATGAAGAGGAATATCAGGATGACGGGTCGCAGGAAGGTTATGACAACTAGGATCATCTCCCATCGTCAGCATTTCTTGTGACCATGAAGATGGAGCTTCGCCTACGCGATCGTTAATATTACGTTATTCCGCTGCTTGAATTGTATTAAGAACTATATCATGAGATCCTTATTTGTGTAAGACCTTATGTATGGTTCGTAATGGATGATGTACTGTGATATCCAAATCTGTTATGTCTCGCAAAAATGGTAAACCTGGGATTGCGATCTATGGCATAACAGGCATCTGGGATTAAAAATACGGGTGTTGACAGTTGTGAATGACTTTGATCTCAAAGCTTCATGTGGTCTTGGTTCTAGTGTCTTTATTACTCGTAGGAAGATTTATGAGATGCTTGATTTGCCACCTTTGGAAGATTGTTATTTGGATGTCCCACTTGATGATAATGCTAAGAAGAAACTCATGGGGAGTATTAATGATGTTCTCATTATGGTTAACAATGCTTATGTCTATGTTGATATCTATGTTTTGGATGTTGAATACAATGCTTCTTGTCTTATTACTTTGGGAAGACCTTTCCTTAGAATTGTTGGTGCCATCATTGATATGAAAGAAGGCACCATTAAATATAAATTTATATTCAAGAAAGGTATTGAACACTTCCCTATGAGGAGAGATAAGTTGCTTTTTTCTCCTCCTTTGAAATCAAGGTTTGATGTTAATGCTTCTTCATTTGAAAATACTTGATTTCTTGCTTCTTGTGCCTAACTTAAAGGCATTAAAGAAAAGTACTTGTTGGGAGATAACCCAAGAGTTTCCTTGAGTATTGTAAGTTATTACTTCATTAATGAACTATGCTTATCATTTTTGTTTTATTTTTGTGCCAAGAATGACCTCTAATGAGAGAAAGTAAGATTTGGGGAGTTGTTGTCCTGAAACAGATTTTTGTCCTCAACCATAAAAATTTGTGAGGAGTCTCTGTACGTCGGATTGAGCTGAACATTTACGAATAAATCCCCCGGTATGTTAGCTAACTTTTAGTAGTTTAACACTTTTTGATTTGAGCAACAGAAGAGTTTCAAAAAAATCGGTTTCCACCTGCTGTTCTGTTTTGACAGATTTCTGCCACTATTTGCATTTCCTTCTTATTGATTCCTTTTTGGGTTCTTTTTGGGGAAATCCATCTTTTTGAAGGAGTTTCTACAGTATTTTGTGTTTTTAGTGAAAAGTTTTGCTCTTCTAAAGCTAAACCCAAGGTTCTATTATCTTTTGAACACACTAATGTTGCTAATGAAGATTTGTGAAGTTTTGTATGAAGGAAAAAAATTAGGTATAGAGAAAGAATGATGTAATGAGATGAGGAATGGATAAAATCTCAAGCTTGGGGATGCCACGCCGGTATCACCCCAATAAATATCCAATAGGTACAAGTGTCAAATCTTGGGGATGCCCAAGGCATCCCCTTCTTCATCAATAAAAAGCTTCGGTCTTTCTAGACACATTGTTTTTATTGTTTCATGCACTGTTGTGTTGTTCTTGGAGCGTCTTAGTTTTTGTTTGGTTTTCTTAGTTTCTTTATTTTGCTTGAATAAAGTAGTTTGTACCCCTGTTATCACTGTGTTGTTTCAAATAAGTTGATTGGTGTTGGAAATGAGTAAAAAGTTCTTGCTTGAAAGTGCAAGAGGAGCTTGCATTGACTATGACTTAGACTTTAGCATAACATGCTAGGTGATGTTTTGACCTTATGCTTAGTGATTATTTCTATAGAATGACTTGTTCTAAAAAATTGGGATTGCTTAGTGTGCCTTGAAAGAATTATGCGTTGTTTTAGCATACAAAAGCATAGTATTGTGGTATTCTCCTTTGATGTTTTGTTTGGGTTGACTTGGCACATTTTCACACCATGTTATGAATATGAACAAGTCACCATAGCCTCTATGATCATTTAGTCCTTGACTTGTAATAACACTCTATGCTTGAATTAGTAATGTTTTGTTGCTCTTCATAATTATGGCCATTATTGCTCTCTTAGTTGGTTGCTCCCAGTCTTTTGCTAGCCTCCACTTGTATGAGTAAGCTCTACTCATGCTTCCAACTCCAAAGAAAACAAGTTATTCAAAAGTGTCCACTATAAACTCCTATGCATGGTGTGTTATATCATTCCAATTATATTTTTGTTTTCATCTATCTTCCAATTAAATAGTATTTTGTTATGTGAAAACTAAGTGATTAGAGCCCTCACGAACTTGATGGCACACTTTATATTCCTTTCCCCTAATAAACTTGAACCATTGTGTCATCTATGTTGTATATGCTTGCACTTATACGTTGGAATTAGAATAACCATGTTGTCATGGGGAACATTTTAAACATTGCACTTGTACTTTGTACACAGTTGATATCATGCTCTTTTGTCTATGGATGTCGCCGGTGTGAAATAAAGAGGGAGCTTGTAAGTCCATAGATTTATGTATTTTGTGTTAGAGAAACGCCTGGGCCTCTAGCCTAAGCCATGCCTAATCATGGTGGAAACTTGCAGCATCACCATAATGAGCATTCTGTAAAGCATCATCAATAAAAATCTATGCACATAGTAAATAAAAAGATCGTTGAGATGCTCATTGTCTACTTGCCTTGTCATTTTGGTTATGGGATAGCTCCTGTACCATATGCAAGGGGTACCCCGTTGGCGGTTCTCTGTGATAAACATGTACTTACTATGACAAGAACTTACAGATGACTGAAGTTGAGTAGCATGAGGTGTGGCCCTCGTATTGAAGGGACATGAGATTGCCAACTTATACTTTGTCAAGCATATACTCCATAGTTTGTTCACTTTAACCTTAATCACTTCAAGATACTTATGATACGGGCAATGAGGGCTGAAAGCTAACAAGTACCATAATTTTTGGAAGCTCTTTTTGAGACTTGAAATCCCTGCTTCCCTTTATGAAGGGCCTTTATTCCACTATTATATTGAGTCTCCAACTTCTACCTTTAGGAACCATTAAGAGAGCATAGTTGTCATTCTTAGTTCTATGTGCAGTGTCCCAAAACTTGTTGATTGATGCATATTTTTGATATTGTTTGTTCTTGTGCTATTTGTATCTAGTCACTCTTATGAACTTGAAGGTGTCCTATGCATCTATTTGCTACTCTATGAGGGACAAGCTGAATTCCACTATGCCATGTTTTCTGTATGTGAAACAAATAAACGTTTTTCAATGCATGTTATTCATGATATTTGTTTGTAGCCTTTCATGTTGCATGCATAGTTACTATGTCCTATAGTTAGAACTCCATCTTTCATGCATATGTTTAGAGTTCTTTGATCCCAGCTTTCAATGCTTGAAAATGGTTTGATCTTGGTTTTGATGTTGCATGTCACCTCAAAAATTATTCTTTAATCACTTACCTACTCGAGGACAAGCAGGAGTTAAGCTTGGGGATGCTTGATACGTCGCAAATGTATCTATAATTTTTTATGTTCCATGCTAGTTTAGTATCTACTATGATTTTCTTTGTCTACACTTTGAGGTGTTTTTATATGTTTTCTTGAACTAACCTATTAACAAGTTGCCATAGTGCCAGTTGCTTGTTTTCTTCTGTTTTTGGTTCCAGAAAGGTAGAAAATCAATATTATCGGAATTGGATGGGACAAAAGCCAAAGTCAATATTTTACCGTGGTCAACACGAAGCCAGAATACGAGACGGAGGAGGCTCACCAGGGGTCCACACCCCCTGGCCGCGCGGGTGGGCCCACCCCGTTCCTAGGGGTTGTAGCCTCCCTGGTGGCCCTCCTGCCTTGCCTCTTCGCCTATAAAGTCCCCCCGATGCCAAAACCCTAGGAACCCGATCAAAAACTCCACAAAACCGTCTATAGCCGCCTCCACCATCGTCCCTATATCGAGGGGATTTGAAGCTCTTCCCAGCACCCTACCAGAGGGGAGATCATCCCGAAGGCCTTATTCATCAATATGCCAGCCTCCGGTATGAAGCGTGACTAGTTCCACCTTGGACGACGGGTCCATGTAGTAACTAGATGGTTGTATCTCCTTCTTGTGATTTCATGTATAGATCTTGTGAGCTCCGTTCATGATCAAGATCTAATCTATTTGTAATCATGCATGTTGTGTTTGCGGGGATCCGATGGATATTGAGATTACTATGTCAGATTGATTAATGGTTTTGTCTATTTGATTCTATCATGTCTGTGTTGTTTGTGATCTTGCATTCTCTCCATTGTTAGTAGCTATCTTGTCCAAATAGTTGCTAGTGACTCCAAGATGGGGTATTTATGCTCGATAGTGGCTTCATGCCTCTACTTAATCAATGGAAGTGACAGAAATCTCTACGGCTGTAGATGTGTTGTTGCCACTAGGGAGAAAACAACGGTCTCTTGTTCATGAAACAAGTGGATTGTTTACCTTACACACTTTGCTTAAAGCAGTTGTCTGTTGCTTGCAACTTAATACTGGAGGGGGTCCAGATCATAACCTGAAGGTGGACTTCTATTCATAGGTGCAGTTGGATCGTGGTCTATGTATATTGTTGTATTGCCCAATCAAATCTCATAGGATCTGTGTGTCTAGTATTGCATTGTTATGCCTTGCTCAGTCTTGTCAATTACCCTGCTGTAATTAGTTTACCCTGCATGCCATGTTTGTTTATCTAAGGAGAACACCTCTAGTGAACTATGGATACCGGTCCAATATTTACCATTGATACATCTTTCACTAGTACTGTTTACTTGCTACAAACAATCATCACCGTCCATACCATACAGTTAATCATTTGTTACAGCAACCTCACTGTTCGTTGGGGCAAAGTCTTGAGTTTGTGTTGTGCAGGTTTCCACGTTTCTTGCAACAACTTTGAGACGTTTCCTTCCTCCTACTGGTTCGATAACCTTGGTTTCTTACTGAGGGAAGACTTGCTGTTGTGCTGCTTCACACCTTTCTCTTGGGGTTTCCCGACAAAGAGATCTTAGGCGCCATCATGAAGCAATCCTAACTAATCATGCAGATGCAGCCACTTCCATGAAGATGATCAAGGATGTCATATTCCCTAGGTTTGGAGTTCCTTGATTTTTAATTACTGACGGTGGCTCTCATTTTATGAAGGGAACTTTTAGAAAAATCCTTGGAAAATATGGAGTAACTCACCGCGTTGCTTCACCATATCATCCCCAAACAAGTGGTCAAGTGGAACTCTCGAATAGAGAACTTAAGACCATACTCGAGAAGACTGTGGATAAATCAAGAAAAGATTGGTCATACAAGTTAAATGACACTCTTTGGTAATACCACACGACATTCAAAAATCCGATGGGTATAACACCATGTAAGATGGTATATGGTAAGGCGTGCCATCTACCTTTAGAATTGGAACATAAAGCCTTTTAGGAAATCAAGAGTTTAAACTATGATCTCAAGACAACAGGAGAAAAACGTTTATTTGACATCCATGCTTTAGATGAGTTTAGAAGTGAGGCTTATGAAAATGCTAGACTATTTAAGGAAAAAGTAAAAAGATGGCATGATAGAAAATTGAGGATAAGGTTTTTAAAAGTAGAGATAAAGTTCTACGCTATAACTCTCGTCTTAAGTTATTTCCAGGAAAGATCAGATCAAAGTGGGAAGGCCCCTATGTAGTTGAAGAAGCTTATGCCTCAGGAGCAGTGAAGCTCCAGGGGAATACACCTTCTCTTTCATGGATAGTGAATGGACAATGTTTGAAACATTATGGTGCAAAAGAAGATATAAGTGCAATCACCGTGAGAATAATTACTCAGGAAGAATTGATTGAGCAAAAATATGGAAAGAATGGAGACCAGAAGAGGGAAGATATCGAGACAAACTAAGCAACACTATGGTCAAGCTACAGACCATAAAAGAGAGCTTCATGGGAGGCAACCCATGTGAAATAAATGTACGAGTAAGTTTCAAAAATTTACGAGGTAAGTTTTAGTTAAGTTTGAGATTGAATAAAGAACACATGGAGCTTTTTAGAAATAAAAGAAATTTTGTTATGATAAAACCTAGCTCAATCAATGTTAATGTTGGTCAAAAATTTAAGCTGTCATTTTTCTATCAAAACTTGGTATTCCTTTAATTTTCAGACTAATAAAGAATTATCGAAGAAACAAGTAATTTTTGGTGATTCTAGAAAGCTTAACGAACAACTATACGGCGGGAATAAAAATTCCGACCATATAGTTCCGGCAGTATAGTTATTAACATCATCTTCGAAAATTTATTCCTTAGTACTGAAAGCTTAACGACCAACTATACGTCGGGAATAAAAATTCCGGCCGTATAGTTGTTCATCGCATTCCCATATTTTTATGCCAAGATACATAAAGGTTAGTGACAAAATATACGGTGGGAGGAAACCTCCCGGCCGTATAGCTACGACTGTATAGTTGTTACCACCTTAGATAAAAAAATCTATAGTCGGTTCTGCAAATATACGATGGGATCTATACGACTTGTGCCCGTATAGTTGCTCGTTAAGCCTGGCGGCTAGGGTTTTCGACCTCCCCTTTTAATGACGGTTGCATCTAACCTTTTTCATTATGTTTCCATAGAGCTACAACCTCCAGCCTCAAGAAACCATCGCCATCTCTATACACCCCCTTCTAACAACATTCCGTGCAACGAAGCCATGCAACCTTTCTGTCAACACCCGGATTTTTCAATCCTAGATGCCTATTATGCCATACATCGCAATCCCAGGATTACCATTTTTGCGAGACATAATAGAATTGGATACCATAGTACATCATCCATTACAAACGATACATAAGTTTTTACACAAATAGGGATCTCATGATCCAGTTCTTAATACAACATCAAGCAGCGGAATACGTAATAATAACGGTAGCGTAGGCGAAGCTCCATCTTCGGGGTCACAGGCAATGCTGACGATGGGAGATGATCCTAGTTGTCGTAACCTTCCTGGGTTCCATCTTCCAGGTACTCCTCTTCATAGTCTGGCCATGGGAATAGCCAGGGACAAAGCCATGAGTACTCTTTAAGTACTCGCAAACTAATACTAATAGGTAAAGGGGGTTTTTGGATAATAGGACACTAGGCTCTAGGGTTGTTTTGCAAAAGCCAGATTTATCTCTACTAAGTTCTAAAGCTAGTCATAATTTTATAACTCCTAACTAGGAACTTGTTTTTCATATCACAACTCTGTTGTGGTCAAGTCAAAGTCTTAGTTCATTTCACAGGTCATTTTGAAAAGTCTGACGGGGGAACAGTATGGCCACTCCAACTGTCCATAATCATGACGCGCTATTCGAATAGTTTGGCACTCTGCAGAGATTGTACACTTTCACCACAACATTCGATACATACGTCAGGAACAAATCCTGAATTCACCATACTCAGTATGCGGATAATCAATCCTAACCTTTCAATTACACGCCCTAGTATAAGCACCTCTCCTGTGAGTTTGGCCTCCCAACCATGACCAACTGTCATCTTGGGTACTGCATTGTGGACAATCTTCACAAGGTAGCCTCAGCTCAGACCTTGGCCGTGAGGGAACTAATACTAAGGAATATAAGTTTCCAGTCAAGCCCTACCCAATATTCGGGTATTGTGGTTGTACGATAAAATTGGAATGGTATCGCATACAGACAACCATCAGTTTTATAAAGGGCTAAGGCTCATGCCTCAACATTTTTATCACCAAAATTCTCAAGTGTTTGGAAACACATGTCCAAAACATTTCAATAGAATGATCCATCATTCCAAGGTTTTCATAACCATTTTTCCACCAAGTAATCCCATCTAAAAGTTGATAAAGTTTTATGCTTAGCACTAGCATCTACAGGTGGGGGTAGTACTAATGAGGGGTGGTAACTAGTGGAGTTTCAACTAATTACAACTTCATGTCTCAGGCTGATGTCAAGGTTTCTAACTTAGGCCAAATTTATGCTCTTTATGCAACCTTCAGCATCTTTCCAAAATCTACCAGTCACTTAAGTAAACTCTAAGTAAGCTTTGATAAAGAAATAAAGTAAGAATCTTGCACATAAAACTAGGATTGGTTTATCAAGTGGGTATGATCACATATGCTTAAGGCATATAGTAGTCATAGAACAAGTATGGGCTTGTTGCATCAGTAAGGTATCTTGCAAAGGTTAGCTTCCACCATCACTAGTAGTATTAGGCTTGCATAGTTACTAGCTTGCATCAATATCACTATAAGCTTGCCTTGTGCAGAGCAGTGGTTGAAGTTCTCCTCGGCTTCTTCTTCGTAGTATCCTCCTTCCTCCTCGTATCCTTGGTCGGTACTAGCGTCTATGAATAAATACGAGGTACACAATCACCAAACAATACTTAACTACTTGCAATCATCACACACAAGGGTCCTATGGATGATCTAGCATCATCTCTAACATTACAAGGTTTAGGGCTTGATTTAATTCCTTTTATTTTTGGAAAAGTAATTTCTACTCATTGAAAAACTACTTAAGATTTAATATTCTCCAAACCAAACATGGGATCATGTTGACACATGTCATCACCACATATTGTAGTCCAAGGGAATGTGATTTAAAGTGGTGTCACAATTTAATAAGGTTTTACCCTTTTATTTTGATTAATTAAAGTGGCTAGAAATGCTTATGTAGCATTCTTTTATTACTTGAACATTATTTCTGCAAGTAAACCTATATATTTTTATATATTCTGAAAGGTATGGTTAAATGTGATTTTTTGAGAGTTGGAATCAACTCAAAAGCTATTATGGTTTAAATTTGAAAAATGTTTGAATGCAGAAAAGCTTCTGCCTTGTTATTTTTACCATGGGTGATCTATAGATCCAAATGACTTGAATCCAACGGGCTTGGATTCATCATTCACAGACCTTTCCAACAAAATTGGTTTCATTCAATTTGATGTACTGAATCGATCTGGGTTGATTTTTGAAGTTAGGTATAGAAGTGTGTTTGAATTGAAATAGAAAAAGGTTTAATTTGAATAACTGGGCTGCGCGGGAAAAGTTACTGGGCCGGCCTGCTAAGCGCAGTGCTCCCGCGGGCTGTTTAAGTGGGTGTCCCCACTCGTCAGTGACACGGGGCTAGTTCTAATCTAACGGCTGGGAGTCATCGTCGACGCGAGACAACTCCGGCGAGAACGAAACCTAGCGCGGCCAGTGAGGGTTGCTGGGGGCTCACCGGGGTACTGGCGAGGGTCGGCGAGGCGGGCGAACGACGAAGTCGACGACGGCGAATCTCCTGGTACCGGTGGCTTCTCCTGGGGCGGCTCCAATCGCTGGCTCCCTTCTTCTCCAGAGGCGGCGGGCTCCGGTGAAATTCCGGCGGGGTGGTGCTTGCCTTGCTCTGAGAACGGTGTGGCACGATCAGTGAGGAGAGGGGAGTGAGATGGTGTGAAGAAATCGTGTGGGGTGGCCTCTATTTATAGTCGAGGGGACCGTCAAGACGCAGTGAGCTCGCCGGGGCGGCGTTACAGCGGCTAATGGCATGGGCAAGGGTAGGGGACGGTGCGGTGTCTCCTGGCGATGCTCAACGACATGGTCTCGAGGCATGGGGCGGTGGGGTTTGGTCTGGAACGGGCGGTGCTCTGCGCGGCAGAGGCGGCGTCTTCGACGGCGGGCGTTGGTTGTGCGGCACGGGGCGGCAAACGGGGATGTCTGGCGGTCTCCTGGGTCGGTGGGGATTGTGTATGCACGCGGCGAGGGCGGCACGCGGTCTGTGGGTGATGGTCGAGGGTGGTGCTCTAGCGCATGCTCGGCATGGTCTCTGGCGATCTGGGCGCGGCTTGTGCGCGTGGTCCAGGGCTTGACAACGTTCGCGGATGGGACATGTAGTGCGGTGGACGGTGGGCTTCCTCCTAGACAAGGTTGGAACGGCTAGTTCTTCCTCTAGCCTGTTGTCCACAATGGGGTGACAAGGGGGTGCTCGGCTGTTCACCATTGATGGCAATGGCAAGCTCACAGGGGTGCTAGTCCTTAGTTAAACTTCCTAGATGATCTACTGAGCTGTGTGTGAGCTATCTAGGGAACAAGTTAGGCCAGAATCACTGCTCACAATAGTGTTTGATGTTTGTTTGATTTGTGTCTGCAACCTATTTGATGAAATGGCCGCATGAAATCAAGTTTTGAATTTTGAAAATATTTTTGGTGGGTTTTCTAGATTGGTGCTGGTGAGTCTGCAGATGCTTGGGTTTTGAAAGTTGAGCTTGTTTGAGTGGTTTTTGAAAAAGTGGGATCTTCCCATATGATAAAGATTCAATTTTGAATTGTCATTTAAACTATGCATTTGAAAGTTTCTGGATGGTCACAAAGTGGGCCTTGATACCTTGTTTTGAGTACATTCAAGGGGTGCAAAGATCTAGAAAAGTTTCTGTTAGGTTCTGAAAGTTTGAGACATCCAAAGTAGGCATGGGAGTTAAATTGGCCAAAATGACCATTCATTTCATATATGTGTTTTGATTTACTTGTCTTTAGGAAAGGTGTGGGAAATGTTTTAGATGATGTTTATTTCACCTAAGAAACATTTTACAAGCAATGAAACAAACAAACAAGGTGGTTTTAAAGGATTTCAAAATCCATGCATACACATATGCATGTATTCATGATTTCATTTAGAAAAGTTTTTTGTTAACCCTAATTTTGATGATTAGAGTTTGATGATCCAAGCTTAGTATTTTTGGGATGTTACAAACCTTCCCCCCTTAAACAAAATCTCGTCCCGAGATTTGAAAAAGGACGAAAAGATTTACCTCGGATTTGAAGAGATCGGGAAACTCCGTCCTGATGTGATCTTCGTGCTCCCAGGTAGCTTCCTCTTCTGTGTGGTTGCTCCACTGAATCTTGAGAAACTTGATGCTTCGGGTTCGGGTAGTTCGAAAAGCTTCTTCCAAAATGCGGATGGGTACTTCTGGATAGGTCAGGTCATCGTTGATCTCTATGGTCCGGTGATCGATATTCTTGAACACTTCGGTCTTCTCGGGGACTTCTAGACATTTGCGAAGTAACAAGATATGGAACACATTGTGCACAGCTGAAATCTGTTCAGGTAGTTCCAATTGATACAATACTTCTCCTCGACGGTTCAGAATTTTGAAAGGTTCGATATATCTAGGGGCTAACTTTCCTTTGAGTTGGAAACGCTGCATTCCCTTCAATGGCGACACTTTCAGATAAACAAAATCTCCTATATTGAAGGCGAGGTCTCGACGTCTCTTATCGGCATAACTCTTCTGTCGGGATTGGGCGGTCTTGAGGTGCTCACGAATCTTGTGAACCTTCTCTTCTGCTTCTCGGAGGATGTCGGGTCCGAAAATCTGACTCTCTCCTACTTCCGACCAGTTCAAAGGGGTGCGACACTTTCTTCCGTACATGAATTCAAAAGGGGGCCATTTTCAAACTGGCTTGGTAACTATTGTTGTAGGAAAATTCTGCAAATGGCAGACAGTCTTCCCACTTGGATCCATATTATAGAACACATGCTCTAAGCATATCTTCGAGTATTTGATTTACTCGCTCCGTTTGTCCATTGGTCTGAGGGTGATACGCGGTACTGAAATCTAGGAGGGTTCCTAATCCTTCTTGGACTTTCTTCCAGAATCTCGAGGTAAATTGAGTTCCTCGATCCGATACTATGTTCCTGGGGACTCCGTGCAAACTGACGATTCTAGCGATGTATAACTCCGCTAGCTTCAAACTCTGATAGGTGGTTTTGACGGGCAAGAAATGGGCGACTTTGGACAATATGTCCACTATGACCCAAATAGAGTCATTTCCCCTACTAGAAGTAGGTAGTCTAGTGATAAAGTCCATTCCTACAGAATCCCATTTCCATTCCGGAATTTGCAAAGGTTGCAACGATCCAGCGGGTCTTTGATGTACTGCCTTGACTCGCTGACATATATCACACTTGGCGATATAGCTTCCGATTTCTCTCTTCATCTTATGCCACCAAAATTGCTCTTTCAAATCTTGATACATCTTAGTTCCTCCGGGATGGATAGAATAAAGAGTATCGTGAGCCTCCTTCAAGATAACTTCTTTCAACTCCGAATCTGCTGGTACACAAATGCGTCCTTTGTACCATAGAACTCCTTCTTCGTCCTCGGTGAATCCGGATACTTTGCCTGTACCGATACGACGCTTGATTCCGTCGATGCTGGCATTTCCCTTCTGTGCCTCTTTAATCTGACTGATCAAAGTGGGCTGAAGTTCTATGCTAGCCAAAAATCCTTCACTTACTAATTCCATTCGAAAATCTTCCATCTCCTTGTGCAAACTTGGTTGCTCCTTCAAAATCACGGAGTTCAAGCGGCACGGCAATCTGCTAAGGGCATCGTCTACCACGTTGGCTTTACCAGGGTGATACTGAATTCCCAGGTCGTAATCCTTGATTAGCTCAATCCATCTTCTCTGCCTCATATTCAACTCCTTCTGAGTGAATATATACTATAGGCTCTTGTGATCCGAATAAATCTCACAACGGTTTCCCATTAGGTAATGTCTCCATGTCTTCAGGGCTAGGACTACTGCTGCGAGTTCGAGGTCATGGGTTGGATAGTTTTCCTCATGTTGCTTCAATTGTCGAGATAGATAAGATATAACTTTGCCTTCTTGCATTAGCACACATCCGAGACCAATCTTGGATGCGTCACAATACACATCGAAGGGTTTCGTGATATCCGGCATGATCAAGATTGGGGCTGAAATCAATCTCCTCTTGAGTTCTTGAAAACTCGCTTCACATTTGTCGGTCCATTCAAAGTTCTTGTCCTTCTTCAGCAATTGGGTCATGGGTCGGGCGATACTCGATAATCCTTCTACGAATTTCCGGTAATATCTCGCCAATCCGAGAAAAGCACGAACTTGGGTTTGAGTGGTTAGGGCTTGCCAATCTTCTGCATCTTTCACTTTGGCAGGGTCAATGGCAATTCCTCTGGATGATACAATGTGACCGAGGAATCCTACCTCCTGTAACCAGAATTCACATTTTCTAAACTTGGCATACAACTGATGCTCTCTAAGGGTTCCAAGAATGGTCCTTAGGTGTATCTCATGTTCTTCTTCTGATTTGGAATAAATCAGAATGTCATCGATGAAAACAACGACAAACTTATCCAGGAAGTCCATAAAAATCTTATTCATGAGGTTCATGAAATAAGCGGGGGCATTGGTTAATCCAAAAGACATGACGGTATACTCGTACAATCCATATCTGGTGGTAAAGGCAGTCTTTGGAATATCCTCTGCACGAATTTTGAGTTGATGATAGCTAGTTCTAAGATAAATCTTTGAAAACACCTGGGCACCGGTCAACTGATCAAACAAATCTTCTATCTTGGGAAAGGGGTACTTGTTCTTGATGGTGACATCATTTAACTTCCTATAATCCGTACACAAACGGTTACCTGCATCTTTCTTGTCCACAAATAAGACAGGTGATCTCCATGGTGACGCACTTGGTTGAATCAATCCAATTTCTAGCATGGAATCCAGTTGCTTCTTCAGTTCTGCTAGTTCCGACGGGTTCATACTATATGGTCTCTGGGCTATGGGTCCGGTTCCGTGGATTAGTTTAATGATAAACTCGATATCCCGATCTGGGGGCATACCGGGCAAAACATCTGGAAATACATCGGGGTATTCACACACTATCCGAACTTGGTCAATGGTAGGTTGGGCTAGACTCTTGTTGCACTTGAATTGGCGAGGTAAGGTTTCAGATATATGCTCGACTGATATTCTGGTGGTACTGGTCATGGTGATGGCTTTCTTAGCACAGTCAATCAATCCCTTACGTTTGGACATCCAATCCATTCCTAGTACTACTTCCAAACCTTTAGTTCCGAGTACTATTATATTAGCACAAAAATCTATGACATGGATTCGGATAGGGACGACTTTGCAAATTTGCCTAGCCTTGGTTGTTGATCCAGGAATTTGCAGAATCATAACATGCTTCAGTTTGGTTGGTTGAATTTTACTAGTGCGGGCAAATTCTTCGATGACAAATGAATGCGAGGCACCAGAGTCAAACAACACTCTTGCAAGTACTGAATTAACAGAAAACATACCCAGCACGACGTCTGGCGCTTCCTGAGCTTCTTCAGCATGCATGAGAAAAAGACGGCCATTGCGGTTGATTGAATTCCCTGGGGAAAATCTTCTCCCTGGCTGAACACGACGCTGCTGCTGAGCTGGGACAGTGGCATTGGGGGTTGTAGTGTTCTTATTGTTGGGGCACTCGTTGGAATAGTGGCCTTTATTTCCACAGTCATAACAGGTCACTTGTGACTTGTCCTTGGCTGCGACAGGCACAACATTGCTTCTAGTCCTCGGGGCAGTGTTGGTGTTGGCGGTAGCATTGTTGGTGTTGAACTTGAGTGGGGCACGGGTGAAATTGCTAGAGTTGACGGGGTTGTTGTGATTTCCTCTGGGTCTAGGGTTTCCACGGTTGGGGTAGGTCGGACGGGTCATAAGGGGTCTGTTGGTTCTTGGGGCAAATCCTGGAGATGGGTTGGGGCAATACTTTGGGGTCTGATGGGTTCCTGGTTGATGCATCATGTGACGCTTGCGGTTCTCATTGTCTTGGTTGATCTTTCCTTCCATCTGGATAGCAGAGTCGACAAGGGCTTCAATATCAGCAAAGGGGATATTGACTAACACCGTATGCATCTCGTTATGCAGATCATTCAGGAATCTTTCCTTCTTCTTGGC
This sequence comes from Avena longiglumis, assembly GCA_030063025.1. Taxonomy (NCBI): domain Eukaryota; kingdom Viridiplantae; phylum Streptophyta; class Magnoliopsida; order Poales; family Poaceae; genus Avena; species Avena longiglumis. The sequence continues at coordinate 336,704,180 of CP125979.1, read as the reverse complement.
TTCAGTGTCTATTTCATCCGGGGCATACCTAGCTAATGACAAAAATTTGTCACGGTATTCCACTACAGTCATCCCTGCCTGCTTCAGCTCTCTGAACTCGTCTCTCATTCTCTTGATCAAACCTGGTGGCACATGGGTTCTGCTAAACTTGACCTTGAATTCTTCCCAGGTCATCATCTGGCCTCCGGTCATTGCGCGAACACTGTTCCACCATGCCCTGGCATCTCCGGCCAAATAATGGGTGGCGAACAGGACTTTCTCGTTGGCTTCCACTCCGGCGACTTCTAGGTTGTTTTCCATGGTTTGCAGCCAATCATCGGCATCTAGGGGTTCTTCTGACTTGGTGAAAACGGGTGGGTTGGTATTTTGGAAATTCTTGAGCTTAGATCCATGGTTGTCCTGATTTCTGTGGCCTTGGTTGTGGTGGGCTAGCTGGGCTATCTGTTGCAGAGTGGCTAGGTTGGCTTGATGTTCCGCTCTTTCAGCTTCACGGTCAGAAGTCAACATTTCCAGTATCTGCAACATCGGTTCCGGGGCTGAACCACTTCCTCCACCTGGCATCTAAAGATTGATATAGATCATGAGAAAAGAGGGAAATTTCTAAGGTTTTGGGTCTTTGAAAAGTTTTTAGAGTTTGACTCAGGTTTTTCTAGCAACTTGCTTTTCCATTCATTCATTCATTCATATCACACGGTACAACACACACCACAACAAAGAAAAACAGATGGTTTTAAGAACCATCCTGGAATCTACGATACAGTGGGACCGACTACTACTCACTACGCTAGTGCTCAGTGCTACTACTCCTCGGAATCTGTGGATTCATCATCTTCATCATCATCGATGAAGGCAAAATCATCCTCATTGGTGAAGAAGTCCATGGCCCGATCCTCCACAAAATCATCGCCATCGCTGAGATAGGAGTAAGGGTCTCCACGAAGATCCTCTCCGGCATTCTCCCTTTCCTCCAACTGCATGTCTCTCTCGTGGATGGTCTCCTCCATAGATGAGATGCGGTGGCGAAGACGGGCAATAATGCGCTCCTTCTTGTCGAGCTGACGGCGGCGATACTTGCGATCCTTTTCTAGCATGGCTATGGTCTGATCCTTCGTCTTGATGATGGCAGACTTGTGGTTGCAATAGTCACGGCAGTTGTCCAACTCCTGCTGACGATCATACATCATGAAGCTAAGGTGGTCCAATTGAGTCTTCAGCTCGGGGTGATATGGGGCTTCCAATGGTTGTCCATTTGCATCACGCCTTGGGCAAAACTCAAAGCGAGTACCCTTGATCTGATTGATGCTCTGCCCACACAGACGGGAAAGAGCTTCCTGCATTGCTCTGGCAAATCCATCGAGCCAGTTGTTTTCCCTCAAGGTAAACTGAATTCCTTCCGCAGTGGGAGGTTCAATCTTTCCTCGGAGACTTGCAACAATTAGCCACTGCAGATCTTCCCCTCCTTCATCATTGAGCTCAGCTCCAAAGAACTCGGGGTGCGGATGCTCCAGAAGTTCTGAAAGCTTATCCAAATCCCTCTCAAAGATAAGGTCTCCTCCATTCCCAAGTTGGTAAAACTTGATGTACTTCACGTCCATCTATAAAAATAGAGGATGAGTAGATTAGAAGAGTGATCAAGTGTGTCATAATTTTATGTATTTTGCAAGAGTTTTTTAGGAACATGAATTTTTATAAAAGAATCAAAGAGATAAGAATGAGAATAAGTTTTTGTAAGTAGTGGTTTTCTTTGGTTTTGAAACTAAGTTTTTGGTTCAAACGTCCAGTCTAACTAGGGTCTCCTATGGTCAGGATGGCTCTGATACCAACTTGTCAACACCCGGATTTTTCAATCCTAGATGCCTATTATGCCATACATCGCAATCCCAGGATTACCATTTTTGCGAGACATAACAGATTTGGATACCATAGTACATCATCCATTACAAACGATACATAAGTTTTTACACAAATAGGGATCTCATGATCCAGTTCTTAATACAACATCAAGCAGCGGAATCTATCTATCTACTAATTTACACACGGGTAGGTTCGTCCAACAGTTTTTTCGTTTCGATTTTCTGTGGACGATTTTGCCCCTGCGCGTTCTGTCTATTTACAATGCCTGCCACCGCCGAGTGACACCAAGGAGCACCCCATGCCTTATCCCCTCCCCTCATCATCCAGCGCCACTTCCCCGACGGAAAAAAATAGCGCGGCCACCCGCTGCGCCCGCCGTTTCCCTTCCTCCGCCGGCCAACCGCGCCGCTGCGCCACCCCGTTCCTTAAGCTCATCCAGCTCCCCGCCGCAATCGATCTGCCGCTACCCAGTTGGCGCTGCGGTAGACGGTGAAGCAGGAACACGCTGATGACGACGGTGGCGAGATGTATCCACATATGCTGGCCGCTGCCATGGCGGCCACCGTGACCATGGTCAGCAGCGCGACCTCGGGGTCGGGTCCATGGCTGCCTAAACCAACCAGCGCACGGGTGGTGAAGCAAGGGGATGGGGATTGGGGACACGCCGATGCCGGTGGCGGCGAGGAGAGGTATCCGCACGCTGCCGGCCGCCGTGACCATGGTCGGCGGCGCGACCTCGGGGTCGGGTACATGGCTGCCTAAACCAACCAGCGCAGGGGTGGTGAAGCAGGAGGGTGGGGACACGCCGATGACAGTGGCGGCGAGGAGAGGTATCCGCACGTTCCTGTGATCATGGCCGCCGGCGTGACCTCGCGTCCGTCCAATCCGACTCGGTCGCCACAGCCCGTCGTGCAGGCGCTGCTCAACAGCGGAAATTGGCCAGGCAGTGCATGACGAATCGTGGCTGGTTCGCCCCGTCCCTGACTGCCCCGACCTCGCTCCTTCTCTAATTTCTAGGCGGCGCATGATGAGTCGAGACTGGCTTGCCCCATCCCTGAATTTGCAGGCGGCCTCGACTACTCTCTGTCTGAATCGTGCCTCAATGTGCCTCTCCGCCAAAATCATGGCCATCCCAAAGTGTTGCAATTTCTCAGAGAGAATTTCAGGAATTGAGAGAAGCAATGGAGGCACCGCTGTGTGAGGATGACGGAGGCACACGATTATATAGGCAACTAAGTTCTAAACTATGTCCAAGTGCAGTGTCAGTTCTTATTTAGTTTCAGTCCAAGTTTAATATAGCTGTTTATATGGAGACCAGCAGGTTTTCAGTTCCAAACATGAGACTCACACGCTGGATTTCCATGTACAGGGGACCAATTGCTTATCAAACTTGTGTATGTGCACACGTATTTGGAATATTTTAGAAGCAATCATCTTACAAATTAGTTCGAGTCTGATTCATCTTTACTACACACTCTTCACTTTGCTCAAAATCTATATGTTTATGTTTAGGTGAAAATACATTTCACACTTTTTCATAATTATCTAAATTTTTAGATTTTTTATATCGAGAGACCTCTTCTTATTTTCTTTAATTTCTGCTTTCTTATGCTATTCTTGCTTTTTGTCACCTATCTGGAATTTCTTATTTTTTGTACTAAATTAGATAATGCAATTTCTAGAAAGATCTTGGTGATATAGTAGAAACATTTATTTTTATTTAGCATGTCAAAACCTCTTTCAAAAAAATCAAATCATATTGTTTAATGGCATTACAAGACCGGGGCTCCACCAGACTTAACGAACCACAACAATAAGCTCTGCCGGACAACAAGAAGCACTTGCGGAAAGAGGAAGGGCACTTACAACATCAAGAGATGTTGATCATATAATTCCTAAAAAAAGGGATGTTGATCAACCGAGATCGCAACAGTGTCCCAAAGGTTAGTACAAGGGCATCGGCCATCGACGTAAGACAGAGCCAAACTTTCATGGCAAGTATGTGACTCATGGTTTATGTGCCCATGTGTGGCGTCATGTGTTTATTCAGAACTTTGGAGCATCATATCTTATACTACTGAATTTGGGTAGATATACGACATTCTAACGTTGACCCATAATTCTGCCATGAAGGAGAAAGTTATGAACATGGATAAAATAATGGGATTATTATTTGTACTAACAAGTAAATATTTCGGCATGGTGCAACTTTCTATTTTTGCAAGGATAAAATAATGGGAGTATTATTTGTATTGACAAGTAAATATTTTGGCAAAAAATTATATTAAGGAAAGTATTAACTAATGAAATTCAAACATAATATTTTTTCCAAAATAGTGATATTAATATTAAGGAATAATAAAATAAACAAAACAGAAAATACTGAAAATACAATATATCTATATGTTTATGTTTATGTGAAACTACTATATATCTATATGTTTATGCTAAAAAATTAACATAATCTGAACGGATCAACACTCAAATGGTATTATATATGTTCATGTCAACGCCAAGCCGACAATATGTGACTTGTGCATCGTGGATCGATATTGAGTCTGGCCGCGGTGTTGACCAAAATCCTCTAATGAAGATAGAAAATGTGCATGTGTTGATTCGGCCAATGAAGATTAAACACTAGACACATCGGTTAAATTTTTATTCATATATATAGCTTTAAATTTATTTGGCCGTAGCAACGCACGGTCATTCAACTAGTACGTAATAATAACGGTAGCGTAGGCAAAGCTCCATCTTCGGTGTCACAGGCAATGCTGACGATGGGAGATGATCCTAGTTGTCGTAACCTTCCTGGGTTCCATCTCCCAGGTACTCCTCTTCATAGTCTGGCCATGGGAATAGCCAGGGACAAAGCCATGAGTACTCTTTAAGTACTCGCAAACTAATACTAATAGGTAAAGGGGGTTTTTGGATAATAGGACACTAGGCTCTAGGGTTGTTTTGCAAAAGCCAGATTTATCTCTACTAAGTTCTAAAGCTAGTCATAATTTTATAACTCCTAACTAGGAACTTGTTTTTTCAATATCACAACTCTGTTATGGTCAAGTCAAAGTCTTAGTTCATTTCACAGGTCATTTTGAAAAGTCTGACGGGGGAACAGTATGGCCACTCCAACTGTCCATAACCGCGGACGCGGCTATTCGAATAGTTTAGCACTCTGCATAGATTGTACACTTTCACCACAACATTCGATACATCCATCAGGAACAAATTCTGAATTCACCATACTAAGTATGCGGATAATCAATCCTAACCTTTCAATTACACGCCCTAGTATAAGCACCAATCCTGTGAGTTTGGCCTCCCAACCATGACCAACTGTCATCTTGGGTACTGCACAGGTGGACAATCTTCACAAGATAGCCTCAGCTCAGACCTTGGCCGCGAGGGAACTAATACTAAGGAATATAAGTTTCCAGTCAAGCCCTACCCAATATTCGGGTATTGTGGTTGTACGATAAAATTGGAATCGTATCGCATCCAGACAACCATCAGTTTTATAAAGGGCTAAGGCTCATGCCTCAACATTTTTATCACCAAAATTCTCAAGTGTTTAGAAACACATGTACAAAACATTTCAATAGAATGATCCATCATTCTAAGGTTTTCATAACCATTTTTCCACCAAGTAATCCAATCTAAAAGTTGATCAAGTTTTATGCTTAGCACTAGCATCTACAGGTGGGGGTAGTACTAATGAGGGGTGGTAACTAGTGGAGTTTCAACTAATTACAACTTCATGTCTTAGGCTGATGGCAAGGTTTCTAACTTAGGCCAAATTTTATGCTCTTTATGCAACCTTCAGCATCTTTCCAAAATCTACCAGTCACTTAAGTAAACTCTAAGTAAGCTTTGATAAAGAAACAAAGTAAGAATCTTGCCCATAAAACTAGGATTGGTTTATCAAGTGGGTATGATCACATATGCTTAAGGCATATAGTAGTCATAGAACGAGTATGGGTTTGTTGCATCAGTAGGGTATCTTGCAAAGGTTAGCTTGCACCATCACTAGTAGTATTAGGCTTGCATAGTTACTAGCTTGCATCAATATCAGTATAAGCTTGCCTTGTGCAGAGCAGTGGTTGAAGTTCTCCTCGGCTTCTTCTTCGTAGTATCCTCCTTCCTCCTCGTATCCTTGGTCGGTACTAGCGTCTATGAATAAATACGAGGTACACAATCACCAAACAATACTTAACTACTTGCAATCATCACACACAAGGGTCCTATGGATAATCTATCATCATCTCTAACATTACAAGGTTTAGGGCTTGATTTAATTCCTTTTATTTTTGGAAAAGTAACTTCTACTCATTGAAAAACTACTTAAGATTTAATATTCTCCTAACCAAACATGGGATCATGTTGACACATGTCATCACCACATATTGTAGTCCAAGGGAATGTGATTTAAAGTGGTGTCACAATTTAATAAGGTTTTACCCTTTTATTTTAATTAATTAAAGTGGCTAGAAATGCTTATGTAGCATTCTTTTATTACTTGAACATAATTTCTACAAGTAAATCTATATATTTTTATATATTCTGAAACGTATGGTTCAATGTGATTTTTGAGAGTTGGAATCAACTCAAAAGCTATTATGGTTTAAATTTGAAAAATGTTTGAATGCAGAAAAGCTTCTGCCTTGTTATTTTTACCATGGGTGATCTATAGATCCAAATGACTTGAATCCAACGGGCTTGGATTCAGCATTCACAGATCTTTCGAACAAAATTGGTTTCATTCAATTTGATGTACTGAATCGATCTGGGTTGATTTTTGATGTTGGGTACAGAAGTGTGTTTGAATTGAAATAGAAAAAGGTTTAATTTGAATAACTGGGCTGCGCGGGAAAAGTTACTGGGCCGGCCTGCTAAGCGCAGTGCTCCTGCGGGCTAGCTGCTTAAGTGCGTGTCCCCACTCGTCAGTGACACGGGGCTGGGCGAAGCGGTATGGGGCGACGTGGATCGTTCGATCTAGTTCTAATCTAACGGCTGGGAGTCATCGTCGACGCGAGACAACTCCGGCGAGAACGAAACCTAGAGCGGCCAGTGAGGTTTTGCAAATTGAATAAAATCATTTGTAGAATTAGTGAACCTTCACATGGATCCAAAGCTTGTAGAAAACAAAATAGAGGGATATAAAAATAGGGAAAGGGAGGTGATAGCAATAACACACAAGCAAGATACAAAATGCAAATGCAATGCAAGACAACACATCACATGCAACATTGTAAAATATGATCCATGCTATGTGGCATGATGACCATGAGGATGATGTCATGGTGATGCAATGCACAAAAACACCGCGATTTTCTAGTAGTGGTTTTTGCGGGATGCCACAAGTCGACACCACTAACAATGGATCTCGCCCTCGAGATCCGCCTCATGGTACCGGGAAGAAGGGCGGCGATCTGAATCTTCTCGCATTGTAGATCCTCGCGACACCACTAACAAGAGGTCGTTATCCGTGATCGCCGAGAGAACACTCCGAACAAAAGGTCAAGGTAGAGGTATCAACAAATAAAGCCACCTAGCTTCGATAGAAAGAGGGAACCGATGCATTCTCATCCACTTCAATGTACAAAAGCGAATAGAAGGGGTAGTCGGCATGGGGCCAGTCCATCACGCACCAAACTATTACTCGCACAATCGGTGAAAAGCGTGCAACCATTCTCGAATCGATCAAGATCTCGAGAATCGAGGTTCGAACAAAGGAATGATGCATCAGACGCCGGATCGCATAGATGATGTCGCCGCGTCGGAAAACACCGGAAGGCACGAGAAGGAACAAAGAGAAGTTCACCAGACGAATGATTCCTCGGATAGCATGAAGACCAGATGTAGCAACACAGTTACCAAAGGAGGAAGCAAAACCCTGAAGGTACGATGGAACCCAACCACGAGAAATCCTGGACTCGAAGAGAGAGAAGAGAGCGGATTCAAAACACGCAGAGGTGAGAGGAGAACAGCAGAGGGGTAAGGAGTAAAATCAGACCTAATCAGAACTATCCAACCGATTTTGCAAAAATAGTTTTGACACTCTACTGCGGCCGTTAGCTAGGTTATCCTACAGGCTGGACTTGTGGGGTATCGTAACTTCTGAGCTCTGATATCACTCTGTAACACCCTCAGAATCGTCCCTATGCAAGTTTTAGCGAAACCCGCCAAACCCGTATAGAAACGATTCAAAGGTGCCCACCAGCACTTTCGCATGGTGGAAAAGAAGTAATAACATTACACAACAGTCCTCGATGGGACCCACGTAATGTATATATATAACAGCGACTCCATGAGTCAAGAATACAGATATAATATACAAAGATCCAAATCACCTTGAAAACGATAGAGCGTCCAGCTACGGACAAGATGCAAATGGGGCTAAGAGCCCTGAAGAATAACCAATGGCGTCCATAACCCTGCCCAGGCCAAGCCGGAAGGGTAACCCTGCTAACGGCGTCGATCTCAAAACCTGCTTAAACAAAAGGGGTGCCGACAAAGGGCAAAGGAAAAAGAGGAGCGTCAGTACTGAGGCCAGTACACGGCGAGGCTAGAATTCGGCGGTCCTCGCCTACATAGGTATGGTGGACTGAAGCGGCAGCAGTAGCATGCACTAAACAACCTATAGAGACTCGATACAACTGGCGGTTATCAGAGAGGGGTAAGAATGACCTGTTCGGATTCAACCTGATACTATCATCAAACAAACCCATCCTGGCGTTTCCCCCTCGAGACCAACGAGGAAGTCAACCGAGGAACTCACACAGTTGGCAGTTTTACTTATTCAGTTATAGTTGCGGCACTTTATTAGTCAGGTTTAGATAATCATCCTGATAAAGTAAGCAGTGGGCACTTTTAGTTAGTCATTCCGTTATAGTTGCAATACTTACTAGTCGACATCAGATCGCATGAGACAAACCCAAAACCCAGCAGTTGTTGGTACTTTTATTAAGCCATTCCGTTGTAGTTGCAACAATTACTAATCAGGTACAATGGTCGCAAGAGACGCTCCAACCAAGCAAATGGTGGGCAGTAATTAGCCATTCCATTATAGTGAAGCTGATTACTAGTCATTATAAAGTCAAATTTATAGCAATAAACTTTAGTTATGCTTGTCTATGGTCGAGATATCGTGCTCCAAGTCGTCCATATCCGCGACACGGCTTTGAGAAAGTTTTACCCGCCGGGTGCACCAATAGCAACACACGCCGATCAACCTCGGAAAACCAAATCAAAACCCAACGAGGCTTTCACGATCGAACAATCACAGGATTCAGAAATATTTCAGGGGCCACCCTTAAGTAGAATCCATAAGCCGGCCGGCCCGACGGACTTAAGGTTTGGGTAGGCACGTGAACGATCGGGAACCCAAAAGTGTGGCTAGGCTTGTCGACACCGCGGAATCGTGTCCCGATCCTAAACAGTACAGTGTGCTCCTCGCACAAACGTAAATACATAAGTAGCATGGCATAAGTACAGGATCGTAAATAAAACCTCAAACTAGTTTGTGTCCCCAAGAAATAAGACTGAATCAAGCTCGCTCGGGGGTCCCATATACCTCCGGATGTGGATAGTGCGATAAATCAAGGAACAGGTATCAAGTACTTGGGGTCCTACGGGACACAAGTGGGCGTTCGGAAACCAAATATTATCTATCACCCACCGATGCCTCTGCTTATTCAATTTTAGTTGTTAAACAGGAATTTAAAGTGAACGATAAGTAAAACCATGATCATCTCCAACATCAAACATGCGGCAAGGCTCCAACAACTGTGGCAATTGACGACCCGCAACAGCACTAGAGCAAGCGACTACGACGCGCAAGTCCAACTATCTACCAAACACAGGTATTAGGATGTGTCCAAGGCAATATAGGGCGGCACGGTATATCACAGGTACGGAAACTAAAGCATCGCAACACAGATAGCAATAGATCAACAGGAGGGAATAAAGTCTTAAAAGTAAGATAGGTAGAAAGGGGGAGATGCTCGCCTGAAAACATTGTCGAAGGTTCATCTGAAGATCGGGTCGACACTCGCATCAACTCAACGGCCTTATCCGCGAAGAAGCAAAACACTAGAATAAACACCGGATACACTATTTAATACAACGGCGGAAGATCGGGCATGATGCATGTATGATGCATGGAATGACAAGTTAACGATGCAATTTGATGGATAAAAAGTACAGGTGTAGCAATAATTAAGTGGGCTTGCATTTAACGTGCAAGTGAAAGTAAAAGGCAGACACTTACTTTTAGATTAACTTGCATATCAATGTAAACAGAGGTGAAGAGCTCCTAATCGTGCATGAGAGATGAGATATTCTAGTTACTTGAATTTTTCTAACAAAATTAGACATCTTTTTGATGCATTTGCAATTATAAAACCAGAGTTATGGATTTAAAAGAAAGATTACTAGCTATTTAATCATTATATTTTAATGTATCGTCCAATTTTTATTTGGCAAAACTCAAAATAGATGCTAAACTTAAGTTTCCCATATATTTATAATTTCAAAGCACATACGGTTTGTTTAAGACATATTAGAATTGACTGTCTTTTAGTTGATTGCAAAACCAAAGCAATGTACATTTTTCTGAATTTTAAACAAACAATGGACGACAGGCTACAAACAAACAGTAAACGAAAATTCAGATAGATCGATCCAAAGCATGCGTGCATAGCTTGTTCATACTGTTCAAATGGAAAAAAAAAACAAGCATGTGAATCAAAGGGTATAGGGAAAAGCTAGCTAGCTGAAACGTGGATGTGCACTAACACGCAACAAACATGGTGGTTGATTAGGCTGAGCAGAATTAAAAGGGCGTAGAAGAGTGGCGATCTAGGCCTACGACGCGGTGGTGAGAGAGTGCGACGCGACGACGTCTCGGCGATCTTCGGAAATTCAGAGTTACTGATCTGGACAGAAATTGAACAACGGGTCATGCCGAACCGGACGGATCGGAGGGTTCTCGGCAACAAGGCGGCCTCGCGTAGGTGAGCACGCCGGAGGCAGCGTGGTGACGGAAAATAGGACGGAAAACTTCGGGGGATTGAAGCCGATCTCACCTTGAAGCGGTTGCCAACGACGGCATGGCCGGAGGAGGTCAGGGACGACGTTGCTGTGGGCGAGGTGCTCGGCACGGACGTTGCTGTCGACGGGGAAGAAGCTCTTGGCAGGTCCGACTCCTCCTCTGGGATGTGTCCGATGCGGAAGGGGACGGGGAAGCTTCTCCTATTCTCGACGGTTGCCAGTGTCGACTAGGATGGTGGCGCGAAGCAGCGCACGCTGGCGGCCATGGTGGGATTCGGTGGGAACAGAGGGGAGTTACGGTTTGATGCGCGCTGGAGGGCCTCAAGTAGCAGGGACAGAGCTGCACAGCGTGCATCAAGCGGGCAGGAAAAATATCAAGCGGTGAAGGAGGCGGTCAGATTGGTGACTCGGCAAGAGGAAGAAGATAAGCAGAGCTCAGTTAATCAAGATGCTACAACGCTGCTACCTTCTATCTGAAGTTAACTGAACTTCAACTACTGCTGCTCTCTGAATTTTGGTGAAGCTGCCCCAAAATTGTTCAAATTTTGTCCAGAATGGAATGGTTTGAAAGGAGAGAATTTTTTTTTTGGAAAGGTGCACAGCAGTAGTATAAGCTTGCTGTACAAAACCAGCGGCAATGCAAGAAGAAGAAAATAAATAGATTTGAGAGGATTTTGAGAAAAGGCACAAATTATTTCTAGGCATACACGTTAGAACTTATGAATATATATTTTTTGAAATAGAGGAAAAGTAGAGGATCAAGACAGCAAGGCATGCCCTTATACCATTTGGGCATTTACTAGAATATGAAGATTTAGGTTTTGCAAATTGAATAAAATCATTTGTAGAATTAGTGAACCTTCACATGGATCCAAAGCTTGTAGAAAACAAAATAGAGGGATATAAAAATAGGGAAAGGGAGGTGATAGCAATAACACACAAGCAAGATACAAAATGCAAATGCAATGCAAGACAACACATCACATGCAACATTGTAAAATATGATCCATGCTATGTGGCATGATGACCATGAGGATGATGTCATGGTGATGCAATGCACAAAAACACCGCGATTTTCTAGTAGTGGTTTTTGCGGGATGCCACAAGTCGACACCACTAACAATGGATCTCGCCCTCGAGATCCGCCTCATGGTACCGGGAAGAAGGGCGGCGATCTGAATCTTCTCGCATCGTGTAGATCCTCGCGACACCACTAACAAGAGGTCGTTATCCGTGATCGTCGAGAGAACACTCCGGGAACAAAAGGTCGAAGGTAGAGGTATCAACAAATAAAGCCACCTCTAGCTTCGATAGAAAGAGGGAACCGATGCATTCTCATCCACTTCAATGTACAAAAGCGAATAGAAGGGGTAGTCGGCATGGGGGCCAGTCCATCACGCACCCAAACTATTACTTTGCACAATCAGTAGAAAAGCGTGCAACCATTCTCGGAATCAGACTGAAGATCTCGAGAATCGAGGTTCAGAAACAAAGGAATGATGCGATCAGATCGGATCTGGCATAGATGATGTCGCCGCGTCGGAAAACACCGGAAGGCACGAGAAGGAACAAAGAGAAGTTCACCAGACGAATGATTCCTCGGATAGCATGAAGACCAGATGTAGCAACATAGTTACCAAAGGAGGAAGCAAAACCCTGAAGGTACGATGGAACCCAACCACGAGAAATCCTGGACTCGAAGAGAGAGAAGAGAGCGGATTCAAAACACGCAGAGGTGAGAGGAGAACAGCAGAGGGGTAAGGAGTAAAATCAGACCTAATCAGAACCATCCAACCGATTTTGCAAAAATAGTTTTGACACTCTACTTCGGCCGTTAGCTAGGTTATCCTACAGGCTGGACTTGTGGGGTATCGCAACTGCTGAGCTCTGATACCACTCTGTAACACCCTCAGAATCGGCCCTATGCAAGTTTAGCGAAACCCGCCAAACCCGCATAGAAACGATTCAAAGGTGCCCACCAGGCACTTTCGTGCGGGTGGAAAACGAAGTAATAACATTACACAACAGTCCTCGATGGGACCCACAGAACAGATATATATAACAGCGACTCCATGAGTCAAGAATACAGATATAATATACAAAGATCCAAATCACCTTGAAAACGATAGAGCGTCCAGCTACGGACAAGATGCAAATGGGGCTAAGAGCCCTGAAGAATAACCAATGGCGTCCATAACCCTGCCCAGGCCAAGCCGGAAGGGTAACCCTGCTAACGGCGTCGATCTCAAAACCTGCTTAAACAAAAAGGGGGTGCCGACAAAGGGCAAAGGAAAAAGAGGAGCGTCAGTACTGAGGCCAGTACACGGCGAGGCTAGAATTCGGCGGTCCTCGCCTACATAGGTATGGATCAAGCGGCAGCGATAGCATGCACTAAACAACCTATAGAGACTCGATACAAGGCGGTTATCGAGGGGTAAGAATGACCTGTTCGGATTCAACCTGATACTATCATCAAACAAACCCATCCTGGCGTTTCCCCCTCGAGACCAACGAGGAAGTCAACCGAGGAACTCACACAGTTGGCAGTTTTACTTATTCAGTTATAGTTGCGGCACTTTATTAGTCAGGTTTAGATAATCATCCTGATAAAGTAAGCAGTGGGCACTTTTAGTTAGTCATTCCGTTATAGTTGCAATACTTACTAGTCAGATACAGATAGCATGAGATAAACCCAAAACCCAGCAGTTGTTGGTACTTTTATTAAGCCATTCCGTTGTAGTTGCAACAATTACTAATCAGGTACAATGGTCGCAAGCGACGCTCCAAACAAGCAAATGGTGGGCAGTATTAATTAGCCATTCCATTATAGTGAAGCTGATTACTAGTCATTATAAAGTCAAATTTATAGCAATAAACTTTAGTTATGCTTGTCTATGGTCGAGATACTGTGCTCCAAGTCGTCCATATCCGCGGACACGGCTTTCAGAAAGTTTTACCCGGCCGGGGTGCACCAATAGCAACACACGCTCGATCAACCTCGGAAAAACCAAATCAAAACCCAACGAGGCTTTCACGACTGAACAATCACAGGATTCAGAAATATTTCAGGGGGCCACCCCTTAAGTAGAATCCATAACGGCCACGGCTCCGAGACGGACTTAAGGTTTGGGTAGACGGTCGTGAGCATCGGGAACCCGAAAGTGTGGCTAGGCTTGTCGACACCGGAATCGTGTCCCGATCCTAAATAAGACAAAGGTGCTCCTCGCACAATCGTAAATACATAAGTAGCATGGCATAAGTACAGGATCGTAAATAAAACCTCAAACTAGTTTGTGGCCCCAAGAAATAAGTGAATCAAGCTCGCTGTGGGGTCCCATATACCTCCCGGATGTGGATAGCGCGATAAATCAAGGAACAGGTATCAAGTACTCGGGGTCCTACGGGACACAAGTGGGCGTTCGGAAACCAAATATTATCTATCACCCACCGATGCCTCTGCTTATTCAATTTTAGTTGTTAAACAGGAATTTAAAGTGAACGATAAGTAAAACCATGATCATCTCCAACATCAAACATGCGGCAAGGCTCCAACAACTGTGGCAATTGACGACCCGCAACAGCACTAGAGCAAGCGACTACGACGCGCAAGTCCAACTATCTACCAAACACAGGTATTAGGATGTGTCCAAGGCAATATAGGGCGGCACGGTATATCACAGGTACGGAAACTAAAGCATCGCAACACAGATAGCAATAGATCAACAGGAGGGAATAAAGACTTAAAAGTAAGATAGGTAGAAAGGGGGAGATGCTCGCCTGAAAACATTGTCGAAGGTTCATCCGAAGATCGGGTCGACACTCGCATCAACTCAACGGCCTTATCCGCGAAGAAGCAAAACACTAGAATAAACACCGGATACACTATTTAATACAACGGCGGAAGATCGGGCATGATGCATGTATGATGCATGGAATGACAAGTTAACGATGCAATTTGATGGATAAAAAGTACAGGTGTAGCAATAATTAAGTGGGCTTGCATTTAACGTGCAAGTGAAAGTAAAAGGCAGACACTTACTTTTAGATTAACTTGCATATCAATGTAAACAGAGGTGAAGAGCTCCTAATCGTGCATGAGAGATGAGATATTCTAGTTACTTGAATTTTTCTAACAAAATTAGACATCTTTTTGATGCATTTGCAATTATAAAACCAGAGTTATGGATTTAAAAGAAAGATTACTAGCTATTTAATCATTATATTTTAATGTATCGTCCAATTTTTATTTGGCAAAACTCAAAATAGATGCTAAACTTAAGTTTCCCATATATTTATAATTTCAAAGCACATACGGTTTGTTTAAGACATATTAGAATTGACTGTCTTTTAGTTGATTGCAAAACCAAAGCAATGTACATTTTTCTGAATTTTAAACAAACAATGGACGACAGGCTACAAACAAACAGTAAACGAAAATTCAGATAGATCGATCCAAAGCATGCGTGCATAGCTTGTTCATACTGTTCAAATGGAAAAAAAAAACAAGCATGTGAATCAAAGGGTATAGGGAAAAGCTAGCTAGCTGAAACGTGGATGTGCACTAACCTGGCAACAAACATGGTGGTTGATTAGGCCTGAGCAGAATTAAAAGGACGTAGAAGAGTGGCGATCTAGGCCTACAGACGGTGGTGAGAGAGTGCGTACGCGACGTACGTCTCTGACGATCTTCAGGAAATTCAGAGTTACAGATCTGGACAGAAATTGAACAACGGGTCATGCCGGAACCGGACGGATCGGAGGGTTCTCGGCAACAAGGCGGCCTCGCGTAGGTGAGCACGCCGGAGGCAGCGTGGTGACGGAAAATAGGACGGAAAACTTCGGGGGATTGAAGCCGATCTCACCTTGAAGCGGTTGCCAACGACGGCATGGCCGGAGGAGGTCAGGGACGACGTTGCTGTGGGCGAGGTGCTCGGCACGGACGTTGCTGTCGACGGGGAAGAAGCTCTTGGCAGGTCCGACTCCTCCTCTGGGATGTGTCCGATGCGGAAGGGGACGGGGAAGCTTCTCCTATTCTCGACGGTTGCCAGTGTCGACTAGGATGGTGGCGCGAAGCAGCGCACGCTGGCGGCCATGGTGGGATTCGGTGGGAACAGAGGGGAGTTACGGTTTGATGCGCGCTGGAGGGCCTCAAGTAGCAGGGACAGAGCTGCACAGCGTGCATCAAGCGGGCAGGAAAAATATCAAGCGGTGAAGGAGGCGGTCGTACAGCTGACTCGGCAAGAGGAAGAAGATAAACAGAGCTCTGGTTAACTGAAGATGCTACAACGCTGCTACCTTCTATCTGAAGTTAACTGAACTTCAACTACTGCTGCTCTCTGAATTTTGGTGAAGCTGCCCCAAAATTGTTCAAATTTTGTCCAGAATGGAATGGTTTGAAAGGAGAGAATTTTTTTTTTGGAAAGGTGCACAGCAGTAGTATAAGCTTGCTGTACAAAACCAGCGGCAATGCAAGAAGAAGAAAATAAATAGATTTGAGAGGATTTTGAGAAAAGGCACAAATTATTTCTAGGCATACACGTTAGAACTTATGAATATATATTTTTTGAAATAGAGGAAAAGTAGAGGATCAAGACAGCAAGGCATGCCCTTATACCATTTGGGCATTTACTAGAATATGAAGATTTAGGTTTTGCAAATTGAATAAAATCATTTGTAGAATTAGTGAACCTTCACATGGATCCAAAGCTTGTAGAAAACAAAATAGAGGGATATAAAAATAGGGAAAGGGAGGTGATAGCAATAACACACAAGCAAGATACAAAATGCAAATGCAATGCAAGACAACACATCACATGCAACATTGTAAAATATGATCCATGCTATGTGGCATGATGACCATGAGGATGATGTCATGGTGATGCAATGCACAAAACACCGATTTTCTAGTAGTGGTTTTGCGGGATGCCACCTGGGGCTCACCGGGGTCTTGGTGAGGGTCGGCGAGGCGAGCAACGAAGTCGACGGCGAATCTCCTGGTAGGTGGCTTCTCCTAGGCGGCTCAATCTGGCTCCCTTCTTCTCCAGAGGCGGGCTCGTGAAATTCCGAGGTGGTGCTTGCCTTGCTCTGAGAACGGTGTGGCACGATCAGTGAGGAGAGGGGAGTGAGATGGTGTGAATAAATCGTGCGGGGGTGGCCTCTATTTATAGTCGAGCGAGGGGACCGTCGGGGCGCACGGTGAGCTCGTCGGGGGCGATGTTAAAGGCGGCTAATGGCATGGGCAAGGGTAGGGGACGATGCGGTGTCTCCTGGCGATGCTCAATGACATGGTCTCGAGGCATGGGGCGGTGGGGTTTGGTCTGGAACGGGCGGTGCTCTGCGCGGCAGAGGCGGCGTCTTCGACAGCGGGTGGTGGCTGTGCGGCACGGGGCGGCAAACGGGGATGTCTAGCGGTCTCCTGGGTCGGTGGGGATTGTGGATGCACACGGCGAGGGCGGCGCGCGGTCTGTGGGTGATGGTCGAGGGTGGTGCTCTGGCGCATGCTCGGCATGGTCTCTGGCGGTCTGGGCGCGGCTTGTGCACGTGGTCGAGGGCTTGACAACGCTCGCGGTTGGGACAGGTAGTGGCGGTGTACGGTGGGCTGCCTCCCAGACAAGGTTGGTACGGCTAGTTCTTCCTCTAGCCTGCTGTCCACAATGGGGTGACAAGGGGGTGCTCGGCTGTTCACCATTGATGGCAATGGCAAGCTCACAGGGTTGCTAGTCCTTAGTTAAACTTCCTAGATGATCTACTGAGTTGTGTGTGAGCTATCTAGGGAACAAGTTAGGCCAGAATCACTGCTCACAATAGTGTTTGATGTTTGTTTGATTTGTGTTTGCAACCTGTTTGATGAAATGGCCGCATGAAATCAAGTTTTGAATTTTGAAAAGATTTTTGGTGGGTTTGCTAGATTGGTGCTGGTGAGTCTGCAGATGCTTGGGTTTTGAAAGTTGAGCTTGTTTGAGTGGTTTTTGAAATAGTGGGATCTTCCCATATGATAAAGATTCAATTTTGAATTATCATTTAAACTATGCATTTGAAAGTTTCTGGATGGTCACAAAGTGGGACTTCATACCTTGTTATGAGTACATTCAAGGGGTGCAAAGATCCAGAAAAGTTTCTGTTAGGTTCTGAAAGTTTGAGACAGCCAAAGTAGGCATGGGAGTTAAATTGGCCAAAATGACCATTCATTTCATATATGTGTTTTGATTTACTTGTCTTTAGGAAAGGTGTGGGAAATGTTTTAGATGATGTTTATTTCACCTAAGAAACATTTTACAAGCAATGAAACAAACAAACAAGGTGGTTTTAAAGGATTTCAAAATCCATGCATACACATATGCATGCATTCATGATTTCATTTAGAAAAGTTTTTGTTAACCCTAATTTTGATGATTAGAGTTTGATGATCCAAGCTTAGTATTTTTGGTATGTTACACTTTCCATGTCATCAAGGTTTGGAAGAAGAAGGAAGAGAATCCCGTGAAGAGGATCGAGGAGATGGAACCAAAAGAAGCACCATCGTCATCCAGCTCGGAGATCAAGCCTCTCCCAAACCGGGAGGACATGTTCCTGCAAAGGATGGAGATGATGCGTCAACCAGATCAGAGAAGAAGCAAGGATGAGTATCTCCCTAATCCTTACCGTCACAACATAGGATCTTATTATGAACTTCCTCTTAGTCCGCCACATCTTCAACCCAAGAAGGTGCGGCAAGATGAGATTCATGATAAGATCTATCAGTTGGAAAAAGCTTCAAAAACATGTGTTGAAACTATTGGAGAAGGAATTGACTCCTACTAGATGATGTGCAAAGACCTTGAGAAAAAGGTCAATGACATCGATGGTAGGGTTGGTTTCTTGATTAAAACTATTTTTTAGTTGACAGATGAGAATAAATTCCTTAAAAGGAAAATTTTGAAGATTCAATATGTCAACACCCGGATTTTTCAATCCTAGATGCCTGTTATGCCATACCTCGCAATCCCAGGATTACCATTTTTGTGAGACATAACAGAATTGGATACCATAGTACATCATCCATTACAAACGATACATAAGTTCTTACACAAATAGGGATCTCATGATCCAGTCTTAGTACAACATCAAGCAGCGGAATATGTAATAATAACGGTAGCATAGGCGAAGCTCCATCTTCGGGGTCACAGGCAATGCTGACGAAGGGAGATGATCCTAGTTGTCGTAACCTTCCTGGGGTCCATCTTCCAGGTACTCCTCTTCATAGTCTGGCCATGGGAATATCCAGGGACAAAGCCATGAGTACTCTTTAAGTACTCGCAAACTAATACTAATAGGTAAAGGGAGTTTTTGGATAATAGGACACTAGGCTCTAGGGTTGTTTTTGCAAAAGCCAGATTTATCTCTACTGAGTTCTAAAGCTAGTCACAATTTTATAATTCCTAGCCGGCAACTTGTATTTCATATCACAACTCTGTTGTGGTCAAGTCAAAATCTTAGTTCATTTCAAAGGTCATTTTGAAAAGTCTGACGGGGGAACATCATGGCCACTCCAACTGTCCATAACATGATGACGCTATTCAATAGTTTGACACTCGTAGAGATTGTACACTTTCACCACAATATTCGATACATCCGTCAGAACAAATCCTGAATTCACCATACTCAAGATGCGGATAATCAATCCTAACCTTTCGATTACGCCCTAGTATAAGCACCTCTCCGTGAGTTTGGCCTCCAACCATGACCAACTGTCATCTTGGAATCTGCATGTGGACAATCTTCACAAGGTAGCCTCAGCTCAAACCTTGGCCGTGAGGGAACTAATACTAAGGAATATAAGTTTCCAGTCAAGCCCTACCCAATATTCGGGTATTGTGGTTGTACGATAAAATTGGAATGGTATCGCATCCAGATAACCATCAGTTTTATAAAGGGCTAAGGCTCATGCCTCAACATTTTTATCACCAAAGTTCTCAGTTTTTGGAAACTCATGTCGAAAACATTTCAATAGAATGATCCATCATTCCAAGGTTTTCGTAACCATTTTTCCACCAAGTATTCCCATCTAGAGTTGATCAAGTTTTATGCTTAGCACTAGCATCTAAAGGTGGGGGTAGTAATGATGAGGGGTGGTAACTAGTGGAGTTTCAACTAAGTACAACCTCATGTCTTAGGATGATGTCAAGGTTTCTAACTTAGGCCAAGTTTTATGCTCTTTATGCAACCTTCAGCATCTTTCCAAAATCTACTAGTCACTTAAATAAACTCTAAGTAAGCTTTGATAAAGAAATAAGGTAAGAATCTTGCAAGTAAAACTAGGATTGGTTTATTAAGTGGGGGTGATCACTTATGCTTAAGGCATATAGTAGGTGTAGTAACAAGTCTGGGCTTGCATAGGTAAAGTATCTTGCAAGTGTTAGCTTGCACATTCACTAGTAGTCTTAGACTTGCATAGTTACTAGCTTGCTAAAGTAGAGTGTCTTGCAAGTTTTAGCTTGCCTTGTGCAGAGCAATGGTTGAAGTTCTCCTCGGCTTCTTCTTCGTAGTATCCTCCTTCCTCCTCGTATCCTTGGTCGGTACTAGCGTCTATAAATAAATACGAGGTACACAATCACCAAACAATACTTAACTACTTGCAATCATCACACATAAGGGTCCTATGGATGATCTAGCATCATCTCTAACATTACAAGGTTATGGCTTGATTTACTTCCTTTGATTTTTAGAAAATTAATTTCTACTCATTGAAAAACTACTTAAGATTTAATATTATCCAAACCCAACATGGGATCATGTTGACACATGTCATCACCACATATTGTAGTCCATGGGAATGTGATTTAAAGTGGTGTCACAATTTAACAAGGTTTTACCCTTTTATTTTAATTAATTAAAGTGGCTAGAAATGCTTATGTAGCGTTCTTTTATTCCTTGAACATTATTTCTGCAAGTAAACATATATATTTTTATATATTCTGAAAGGTATGGTTAAATGTGATTTTTGAGAGTTGGAATAAACTCAAAATCTATTATGGTTTAAATTTGAAAAATGTTTGAATGCAGAAAAGCTTCTGCCTTGTTATTTTTACCAAGGGTGATCTATAGATCCAAATGACTTGAATCCAACGGGCTTGGATTCAGCATTCACAGACCTTTCCAACAAAATTGATTTTTGAAGTTGGGTACAGAAGTGTTTTTGAATTGAAATAGAAAAAGGTTTAATTTGAATAACTGGGCTGCGCGGGAAAATTTACTGGGCCGGCCTGCTAAGCGCAGTGCTCCCGCGGGCTGCTTAAGTGGGTGTCCCCACTCGTCAGTGACACGGGGCTGGGCGAAGCGGTATGGGACGATGTGGATCGTTCGATCTAGTTCTAATCTAACGGCTGGGAGTCATCGTCGACGCGAGACAACGCCGGCGAGAAAGAAACCTAGAGCGGCCAGTGAGGGTCGCTGGGGGCTTACTGGGGTACTGGCGAGGGTCGGCGAGGCGAGCGAAGGACAAAGTCGACGACGGCGAACTCAGGGGTGGTCGCGGCAGCTCTTGGTGCGGCTGCAATCGCTGGCTCCCTTCTTCTCCGGCAGCGGCAGGCTCCAGTGAAATTCCGGCGAGGTGGTGCTTGCCTTGCTCTGAGAATGGTGTGGCACGATCAGTGAGGAGAGGGGAGTGAGATGGTGTGAAGAAATCGGGCTGGGGTGGTCTCTATTTATAGTCGAGCGAGGGGACCGTCGGGGCGCACGGTGAGCTCGTCGGGCGAGTTACTGGCTAAAGGCATGGGCAAGGGTAGGGACGGTGCGGTGTCTCTGGCGATGCTCAACGACATGGTCTCGAGGCATGGGGCGGTATGGTTTGGTCTGAGCAGGCGGTGCTCTGGCAGGCGTCTTCGACGGCGGTGGTATGCGTCACGGGCGGCAAACGGGATGTCTGGTGGCCTCCTGGGTGGGGATTGTGTATGCCTGACGAGGCGGCGATGCATGGTGATGGTCGAGGGTGGCTCTCTGGCGCACGCTCGGCATGGTCTGGGCGTGGCTTGTGCACGTGGTCCAGGGCTTGGAAACGCTCGCGGCTGGGAAAGTGAGTGGCGGTGGACGGTGGGCTGCCTCCCAGACATGCTGGCTAGGCTTGCTGCTGCTCCTAGCTTGCTGTTGACTATGGTGTGGCCAGAGGGTGCTCGGCTATTGACCATTGATGACAATGGCAAGCTCATAGTGGTGCTAGTGCCTGGCTAATCTTCCTAGATGATCTACTGAGTTGTGTGTGAGCTAAATGGGGAACCAGTTAGGCAAGAATCACTGCTCACAATAGTGTTTGATGTTTGTTTGATTTGTGTCTGCAACCTGTTTGATGAAATGGCCGCATGAAATCAAGTTTTGAATTTTGAATTGATTTTTGGTGGGTTTGCGAGATTGGTGCTGGTGAGTCTGCAGATCCTTGGGTTTTGAAAATTGAGCGTGTTTGA
Source organism: Avena longiglumis (assembly GCA_030063025.1). Classification (NCBI taxonomy): domain Eukaryota; kingdom Viridiplantae; phylum Streptophyta; class Magnoliopsida; order Poales; family Poaceae; genus Avena; species Avena longiglumis. The sequence continues at coordinate 336,681,837 of CP125979.1, read as the reverse complement.
ATAGTTTTGAAAAAGTGGGATCTTCCCATATGATAAAGATTCAATTTTGAATTGTCATTTAAACTATGCATTTAAAAGTTTTTGGATGATCAAAAAGTGGGCCTTGATACTTTGTTATGAGTACATTCAAGGGGTGCAAAGATCCAGAAAAGTTTCTGTTAGGTTCTGAAAGTTTGAGACAGCCAAAGTAGGCATGTGAGTTAAATTGGTCAAAGTGACCATTCATTTCATATATGTGTTTTGATTTACTTGTATTTAGGAAAAGTGTGGGAAATGTTTTAGATGATGTTTATTTCACCTAAGAAACATTTTACAAGCAATGGAACAAACAAACAAGGTGGTTTTAAAGGATTTCAAAATCCATGCATACACATATGCATGCATTCATGATTTCCTTTAGAAAGTTTTTGTTAACCCTAATTTTGATGATTAGATTTTCATGATCCAAGTTTAGTATTTTTGGGATGTTACAAACCTTCCCCCCTTAAAAAAAATCTCATCCCGAGATTTGAAAAAGGACGAAAAGATTACCTAGGATTTTAAGAGATCGGGAAACTCCGTCCTGATGTGATCTTCGCGCTCACAGGTAGCTTCCTCTTCTATATGGTTGCTCCACTGAATCTTGAGAAAGTTGATGCTTCGGGTTCGAGTAGTTCGAAATGCTTCCTCCAAAATGCGGATGGGTACTTTGGGATAGGTCAGGTCATCGTTGATCTCTATGGTCCGATGATCGATATTTTTGAACACTTCGGTCTTTTCGGGGACTTCGAGACATTTGCGAAGTAACGAGATATGGAACACATTGTGCACAGCTGACATCTCTTCAGGTAGTTCCAGTTGATATGATACTTCTCCTCGACGGTTCAGAATTTTGAAAGGTTCGATATATCTGGGGGCTAGCTTTCCTTTGAGTTGGAAACGCTGCATTCCCTTCAATAGCGACACTTTCAGATAAACAAAATCTCCTATATTGAAGGCGAGGTCTCGACGTCTCTTGTCAGCGTAACTCTTCTTTCGGGATTGGGCGGTCTTGACGTGCTCACGAATGTTGTGAACCTTCTCTTCTGCTTCTCGGAGGATGTCGGGTCCGAAAATCTGACTCTCTCCTACTTCCGACCAGTTCAAAGGGGTGCGACACTTTCTTCCGTACATGAATTCAAATGGGGCCATTTGCAAACTAGCTTGGTAACTATTGTTGTAGGAAAATTCTGCAAACGGCAAACAGTCTTCCCACTTAGATCCATATTCTAACACACAGGCTCTCAGCATATCTTCGATTATTTGGTTTACTCGCTCTGTTTGTCCATCGGTCTGAGGGTGATACTGTGATCGAAATCTAGGCGGGTTCCTAAACCTTCTTGGACTTTCTTCCAGAATCTCGAGGTAAACTGAGTTCCTCGATCCGATACTATGTTCTTGGGGACTCCGTGCAAACTGATGATTCTAGCGATGTATAACTCTTCTAGCTTCGAACTCTGATAGGTGGTTTTGACGGGCAAGAAATGGGCGACTTTGGACAATCTGTCCACTTTGACCCAAATAGAGTCATTTCCCCTACTAGAAGTAGGTAGTCCAGTGATAAAGTCCATTCCCACAGAATCCTATTTCCATTCCGAAATTTGCAAAGGTTGCAACAATCCAGAGGGTCTTTGATGTCCTGCCTTGAATCGCTGACATATACGACACTTGGAGATATAACTTCTGATTTCTCTCTTCATCTTATGCCACCAAAATTGCTCTTTCAAATCTTGATACATCTTAGTTCCTCCGGGATGGATAGAATAAAGAGTATCATGAGCCTCCTTCAAGATAACTTCTTTCAACTCCGAATCTGCTGGTACACAAAGGCGTCCTTTGTACCACAGAACTCCTTCTTCGTCCCTCAGTGAATCCGGGTACTTTGCCCGTACCGATACGATGCTTGATTCCGTCGATACTGGCATTTCCCTTCTGCGCCTCTTTAATCTGACTGATCAAAGTGGGCTGAAGTTCTATGCTAGCCAAAAATCCTTCACTTACTAATTCCATTCGAAAATCTTCCATCTCTTTGTGCAAACTTGGTTGCTCCTTCAAAATCATGGAGTTCAAGCGGCACGGAAATCTGCTAAGGGCATCTGCTACCACGTTGGATTTACCAGGGTGAAGTGAATGTCCAGGTCGTAATCCTTGATTAGCTCAATCCATCTTCTCTGCCTCATATTCAACTCCTTCTGAGTGAATATATATTTTAGGCTCTTGTGATCCGAATAAATCTCACAACAATTTTCCATCAGGTAATGTCTCCATGTCTTCAGGGCTAGGACTACGGCTGCGAGTTCGAGGTCATGGGTTGGATAGTTTTGCTCGTGTTGCCTCAATTGTCGAGATAGATAAGATATAACTTTGCCTTCTTGCATTAGCACACATCCGAGACCAATCTTGGATGCGTCACAATACACATCGAAGGGCTTCGTGATATTCGGCATGATTAAGATTGGGGCTGATATCAATCTCCTCTTGAGTTCTTGAAAAACTCGCTCCACACTTGTCTGTCCATTCAAACTTCTTGTCCTTCTTCAGCAATTGGGTCATGGGTCTGGCGATACTCGAAAATCCTTCTACGAATTTGCGGTAATATCCCGTCAATCCGAGAAAAGCACGAACTTGGGTTTGAGTGGTTGGGGCTTGCCAATCTTCTATGTCTTTCACTTTGGCAGGGTCAACGGCAATTCCTTCGGCTGATACAATGTGACCGAGGCATCCTACTTCCTGTAACCAGAATTCACATTTGCTAAACTTTGCATATAGCTGATGCTCTCTAAGGGTTCCAAGAATGGTCCTTAGGTGTAGCTCATGTTCTTCTTATGATTTGGAATAAATCAGAATGTCATCGATGAAAACAACGACAAACTTATCCAGGAAGTCCATAAAAATCTTATTCATGAGGTTCATGAAATAAGCGGGGGCATTGGTTAATCCAAAAGACATGACTGTATACTCGTACAATCCATATATGGTGGTAAAGGCAGTCTTTGGAATATCCTCTGCACGAATTTTGAGTTGATGATAGCCAGTTCTAAGATCAATCTTAGAAAACACCTGGGCACCGGTCAACTGATCAAACAAATCTTCTATCTTGGGCAAGGGGTACTTGTTCTTGATGGTGACATCATTCAACTTCCGATAATCCGTACACAAACGGTTACCTCCATCTTTCTTGTCCACAAATAAGACAGGTGATCTCCATGGTGACGCACTTGGTTGAATCAATCCAATTTCTAGCATCGAATCCAGTTGCTTCTTCAGTTCTGCTAGTTCCGACCGGTTCATACTATAGGGTCTCTGGGCTATGGGTCCGGTTCCGGGGATTAGTTCTATGATAAACTCGATATCTCGATCTGGGGGCATACCGGGCAAAACATCTGGAAATACATCGAGGTATTCACAGACTATCCGGACTTGGTCAATGGTAGGTTGGGCTAGACTCTTGTTACACTTGAATTGGCGAGGTAAGGTTTCAGATATATGCTCGACTGTTATTCTGGTGGTACTGGTCATGGTGATGGCTTTCTTAGCACAGTCAATCAATCCCTTATGTTTGGACATCCAATCCATTCCTAGTACTACTTACATACCTTTAGTTCCGAGTACTATTAGATTAGCATAAAAATCTATGCCATGGATTCGGATAGGGACGGCTTTGCAAATTTGCCTAGCCTTGGTGGTTGATCCGGGAATTTGCACAATCATAACATGCTTCAGTTTGGTTGGTTGAATTTTACTAGTGCAGGCAAATTCTTCGGTGACAAATGAATGCGAGGCACCAGAGTCAAACAACACTCCTGCAAGTACTGAATTAACAGAAAACATACCAAAGACGACGTCTACGAGCTTCTTCAGCATGCATGAGAAAAAGACGGCCATTGCGGTTGATTGAATTCCCTGGGGCAAATCTTCTCCCTGGCTGAACACGACGCTACTGCTGAGCTGGGACAGTGGCATTGGGGGTTGTAGTGTTCTTATTGTTGGGGCACTCGTTGGAATAGTGGCCTTTATTTCCACAGTCATAACAGGTCACTTGTGACTTGTCCTTGGCTGCGATAGGCACAGCATTGCTTCTAGTCCTCGGTGCAGTGTTGGGGTTGGCGGTAGCATTGTTGGTGTTGAACTTGGGTGGGGCACGGGTGAAATGGCTAGAGTTGCCGGGGTTGTTGTGATTTCCTCCGGGTCTAGGGTTTCCACGGTTGGGATAGGTTGAACGGTTCATCGGGGTCTGTTGGTTCTTGGGGCAAATCCTGGAGATGGGTTGGGGCGATACTTTGGGGTCTGATGGGTTCCTGGCTGATGCATCATGCGACGCTTGAGGTTCTCATTGGCTTGGTTGATCTTTCCTTCCATCTGTATAGCAGATTCGACAAGGGCTTCAATATCCGCAAAGGGGATATTGACTAACACTGTCTGCATCTCGTCATGCAGACCATTCAGGAATCTTTCTTTCTTCTTGGCTTCGAAGTCTATCTCGTCCGGGGCATACCTAGCTAATGACAAAAATTTGTCACGGTATTCCACTACAGTCATCCTTCCTTGCTTCAGCTCTCTGAACTAGTCTCTCATTCTCTTGATCAAACCCGGTGGCACATGGGTTCGGCTAAACTTGACCTTGAATTCCTCCCAGGTCATCATCTGGCCTCCGGTCATTGCACGAACACTGTTCCACCATGCTCTGGCATCTCCGGCTAGATAATGAGTGGCGAACAGGACTTTCTCGTTGGCTTCCACTCCGACGACTTCTAAGTTGTTTTCCATGGTTTGCAGCCAATCATCTGCATCTAGGGGTTCTTCTGACTTGGTGAAAACGGGTGGGTTAGTATTCTGGAAATTCTTGAGCTTAGATCCATGGTTGTCCTGATTTCCGTGGCCTTGGTTGTTGTGGGCTAGCTGGGCTATCTGTTGCAGAGTGGCTAGGTTGGCTTGACGTTCCGCTCTTTCGACAGCGGTCAGAAGTCAACATTTGCAGGATCTGCAACATCGGGTCCGGGGCTGAACCACTTCCTCCACGTGGCATCTGAAGATTGATATAGATCATGAGAAAAGAGGGAAATTTCTAAGGTTTTGGGTCTTTGAAAAGTTTTTAAATTTTGACTCAGGTTTTTCTAGCAACTTGCTTTTTCATTCATTCATTCATAGCACACAGTAAAACACACACCTCAACAAAGAAAAGAGATGGTTTTAAGAACCCTTCTAAAAACTATGATACAGTGGGACCGACTACTACTCACTACGCTAGTGCTCAGTGCTACTACTCCTCGGAGTCTGTGGCTTCATCATCTTCATCATCATTGATGAAGGCGAAATCCTCCTCATCGGTGAAGAAGTCCATGGCCTGATCCTCCAGAAAATCATCGTCATCGCTGAGATAAGAGTAAGGGTCTCCACTAAGATCCTCTCCTGCATTCTCCCTTTCCTCCAACTGCATGTCTCTCTCGTGGATGGTCTCCTCCAGAGATGAGATGCGGTGGCGAAGACGGGAAATAATGCGCTCCTTTTTGGCGAGCTGACGGCAGCGAGACTTGCGATCCTTTGCTAGCATGGCTATGGTCTGATACTTCGTCTTGATGATGACAGACTTGTGGTTGCAGTAGTCACGACAGTTGTCCAACTCTTGCTGACGATCATACATCATGAAGATAAGATGGTCCAATTGAGTCTTCAGCTCGGGGTGGTATGGGGCTTCCAGTGGTTTTCCATTTGCATCACGCCTTGGGCAAAACTCCAAGCGAGTACCCTTGATCTGATTGATGCTCTACCCACACAGACAAGAAAGAGCTTCCTGCATTGCTCTGGCAAGTCCATCGAGCCAGTTGTTTTCCCTCAAGGTAAACTGAATTCCCTCCGCAGTGGGAGGTTCAATCTTTCCTCGGAGACTTGCAACAATTAGCCACTGCAGATCTTCTCCTCCTTGATCATTGAGCTGAGCTCCAAAGAACTCGGGGTGCGGACGCTCCAGAAGTTCCGAAAGCTGATCCAGATCCCTCTCAATGATAAGGTCTCCTCCATTCTCAAGTTGCTAAAACTTGCTGTACTTCATGTCCATCTATAAAAATAGAGGATGAGTAGATTAGCAGCGTGATCAAGTGTGTCAAAATTTTATGTATTTTGCAAGAGTTATTGAGGAACATGAATTTTTATGAAATAATCAAAGAGATAAGAATGAGAATAAGTTTTTGTAAATATTTGTTTTCTTTGGTTTTGAAACTAAGTTTTTGATTCAAACGTCTAGTCTAACTAGGGTCTCCTATGGTCAGGATGGCTCTGATACCAACTTGTCAACACCCGGATTTTTCAATCCTAGATGCATGTTATGCCATACCTCGCAATCCCAGGATTACCATTTTTGCGAGACATAACAGAATTGGATACCATAGTACATCATCCATTACAAACGATACATAAGTTCTTACACAAATAGGGATCTCATGATCCAGTTCTTAATACAACATCAAGCAGCGGAATACGTAATAATAACGGTAGCGTAGGCGAAGCTCCATCTTGAGGTCACAGGCAATCTTGACGATGGGAGATGATCCTAGTTGTCGTAACCTTCACGGGGTCCATCTTCCGGTACTCCTCTTCATAGTCAGCCATGGGAATAGCAGGGACAAAGCCATGAGTACTCTTTAAGTACTGCAAACTAATACTAATAGGTAAAGGGGTTTTGGATAATAGAACACTAGGCTCTAGGGTTGTTTTTGCAAAAGCCAGATTTATCTCTACTGAGTTCTAAAGCTAGTCACAATTTTATAATTCCTAGCCGGGAACTTGTATTTCATATCACAACTCTGTTGTGGTCAAGTCAAAATCTTAGTTCATTTCAAAGGTCATTTTGAAAAGTCTGACGGGGGAACAGTATGGCCACTCCAACTGTCCATAACCACGGACGCGGCTATTCGAATAGTTTGACACTCTGCAGAGATTGTACACTTTCACCACAATATTCGATACATCCGTCAGGAACAAATCCTGAATTCACCATATTCAGTATGCGGATAATCAATCCTAACCTTTCGATTACACGCCCTAGTATAAGCACCTCTCATGTGAGTTTGGCCTCCCAAACATGACCTACTGTCATCTTGGGTACTGCACAGGTGGACAATCTTCACAAGGTAGCCTCAGCTCAAACCTTGGCCGTGAGGGAACTAATACTAAGGAATATAAGTTTCCAGTCAAGCCCTACCCAATATTCGGGTATTGTGGTTGTACGATAAAATTGGAATGGTATCGCATTCAGACAACCATCAGTTTTATAAAGGGATAAGGCTCATGCCTCAACATTTTTATCACCAAAGTTCTCAAGTGTTTGGAAACTCATGTCCAAAACATTTCAATAGAATGATCCATCATTCAAAGGTTTTCATAACCATTTTTTCCACCAAGTATTCCCATCTAGATTTGATAAAGTTTTATGCTTAGCACTAGCATCTACAGGTGGGGGTAGTAATGATGAGGGGTGGTAACTAGTGGAGTTTCAACTAAGTATAACCTCATGTCTTAGGCTGATGTCAAGGTTTCTAACTTAGGCCAAGTTTTATGCTCTTTATGCAACCTTCAACATCTTTCCAAAATCTACTAGTCACTTAAATAAACTCTAAGTAAGCTTTGATAAAGAAATAAGGTAAGAAGCTTGCAAGTAAAACTAGGATTGGTTTATCAAGTGGGGGTGATCACTTATGCTTAAGGATATAGTAGGTGTAGTAACAAGTATGGGCTTGCATAGGTAAAGTATCTTGCAAGTGTTAGCCTGCACATTCACTAGTAGTCTTAGACTTGCATAGTTACTAGCTTGATAAAGTAGAGTGTCTTGCAAGTTTTAGCTTGCCTTGTGTAGAGCAGTGGTTGAAGTTCTCCTCGGCTTCTTCTTCGTAGTATCCTCCTTCCTCCTCGTATCCTTGGTCGGTACTAGCGTCTATAAATAAATACGAGGTACACAATCACCAAGCAATACTTAACTACTTGCAATCATCACACACAAGGGTACTATGTATGATCTAGCATCATCTCTAACATTACAAGGTTAAGGCTTGATTTACTTCCTTTGATTTTTAGAAAAGTAATTTCTACTCATTGAAAAACTACTTAAGATTTAATATTCTCCAAACCCAACATGGGATCATGTTGACACATGTCATCACCACATATTGTAGTCCATGGGAATGTGATTTAAAGTGGTGTCACAATTTAACAAGGTTTTACCCTTTTATTTTAATTAATTAAAGTGGCTAGAAATGCTTATGTAGCATTCTTTTATTCCATGAACATTATTTCTGCAAGTAAACCTATATATTTTTATATATTCTGAAAGGTATGGTTAAATGTCATTTTTGAGAGTTGGAATCAACTCAAAAGCTATTATGGTTTAAATTTGAAAAATGTTTGAATGCAAAAAAGCTTCTGCCTTGTTATTTTTACCAAGGGTGATCTATAGATCCAAATGACTTGAATCCAAGGGGCTTGGATGTAGCATCCCATTTGTCTAACAATTGTAATGCTACTTGGTCTAGTAATATAATGGCTACTTCATATATACAATTGTTTCATCATCATTATATCATGCTCATGTCATCATGCCACCTTGCATTTGAGCATCATGTAAAACCCTTTTTGTGTTGGTTCTTCTCTCATATGCATTGTTAATTGTATTTGCCTCTTGATATTGTATTTGGTTCTTGATATATTGTTAAATGCCCAAGTTGAGTTGGGGGCATATCTTTTATTCAACTCCACCACCTTTCTTTGGCTTCATCTAAATTCCACCACCCTAGTCAGATATGAGCCATTGCTTTCTTTTGCTATTTTGATTATAGCTCATATGTGTTTGGGAGGATCCACTTCTACTTCTATCATGCTCCCAGATATGATATCATATTGTTTTCACAATATTTCTTATGGAAGTCTACTTGGCCATCTTTGCATGCCAAGTAGTGGTAGATTCTATTTAATTTCACTTCAGGGGTTATTCTATTTGAATAGAGACCACCCCAGCCCGATTTCTTCACACCATCTCACTCCCCTCTCCTCACTGATCGTGCCACACCATTCTCAGAGCAAGGCGAGCACCACCTCGCCGGAATTTCACTCGAGCCTGCAGCTGCCGGAGAAGAAGGGAGCCAGCGATTGGAGCCGCCCCAAGAGCTGCCGCGACCACCCCTGAGTTCGCCGTCGTCGACTTCATCGTTCGCCCGCCTCGCCGACCCTCGCCAGTACCCCAGTAAGCCCCCAGCGACCCTCACTAGCCGCGCTAGGTTTCTTTCTCGTCGTCGTTGTCTCGCGTCGACGATGACTCCCAGCCGTTAGATTAGAACTAGATCGAACGATCCACGTCGTCCCATACCGCTTCGCCCAGCCCCGTGTCACTAACGAGTGGGGACACCCACTTAAGCAGCCCGCGGGAGCACTGCTCTTAGCAGGCCAGCCCAGTAACTTTTCCCGCGCAGCCCAGTTATTCAAATTAAACCTTTTTCTATTTCAATTCAAACACACTTCTGTACCCAACTTCAAAAATCAACCCAAATCGATTAATTGCACCAAATTGAATGAAACTAATTTTGTTAGAAAGGTCTGTGAATGCTGAATCCAATGTAGCATCCCATTTGTATAACAATTGTAATGCTACTTGGTCTAGTAATATAATGGCTACTTCATATATACAATTGTTGCATCATCATTATATCATGCTCATGTCATCATGCCACCTTGCATTTGAGCATCATGTAAAACCCTTTTTGTGTTGGTTCTTCTCTCATATGCATTGTTAATTGTATTTGCCTCTTGATATTGTATTTGGTTCTTGATATATTGTTAAATGCCCAAGTTGAGTTGGGGGCATATCTTTTATTCAACTCCACCACCTTTCTTTGGCTTCATCTAAATTCCACCACCCTAGTCAGATATGAGCCATTGCTTTCTTTTGCTATTTTGATTATAGCTCATATGTGTTTGGGAGGATCCACTTCTACTTCTATCATGCTCCCAGATATGATATCATATTGTTTTCACAATATTTCTTATGGAAGTCTACTTGGCCATCTTTGCATGCCAAGTAGTGGTAGATTCTATTTAATTTCACTTCAGGGGTTATTCTATTTGAGGTGGTATTAGAATTGAGGGGCCATATTAGAACCTAGTGGTACATACACACTATACTTGGTCTTCTCAATTCCAATATAACCATCAACTATCTTTAACCATGGTGGAGTTTGAATGAATTTCAAATAGGATGCCACTCTTCTTCTAGAGGGTTTGTAGTTGTTTTCACAACCTCATCATGCTTGCATGCATGGGCCATCCAAACCTAGTCTACCCCATCTTTCTCTCTCTCTCTTTTCTTCAACTCATCTCTTCAACCTTCTTGCCCCGTGCTTTTATTTTGGCTTGCAAACAACACTTGTTTCAATTTGAAAACAAATATTTCCATCTTTTGAATATAAATAAAAAACAGCAAAATCTATCTTACCTGGGCCTTTCCTGGCCACCGCAGCAGCCTACCCGGAGCTTCTCCCTTACTCCTTTCTTTGGGCCAGCCCAGCTTGCCACCTAGCCCGTACCCCTTCACGCCGTCCTGTTCACCGTCGTTGTCCATCGCCTTCCTCCTCTCTGCAGCAGACAATGGAAGAGGCAGGTGACCGTCTTCCCCCGTCAGCCTTGTCACCACCCGAACCCTCACCCCCTTCTTATCCTCATGCCCTCGAGCCTCTATCCCAGAACCCTAGCTTCCTCCCCTCCCACGCAGCCATCCCCATCCCTCTACCCTGCTCCCATCTGTCTTCCCTTGCCCGAGGGCAACGTCGAGGAGAGCGTCATCGCGTCGACTCCATGATCTTCCTCTAGAGCCGGTGAGCGCAGGAGGCCGGTCTACGTCGTCCACCGCGTCAAGCTGCAGGGCCAGGAGGAGCTGGGCGCATCTGTACGCTGTCCCCTTCATCGCCTCAGCCGAACCTGAGAAGGTTGCTGTTTTCGTCCTCACCTTGCCGTCGCCTCCTACCGTCCCCGACCCTGATTCCAGTGGGAATTGGCGGAGGTGAGATTCCCCATCCTTTTCCCTTGCTGGATGCATCTTCTCCGCCTCCCTGTGCACGCCCGTCACCGGCTTTTTTTTCCCAGCTGCGCGCCGCCACCGCACGCAGTTAGCAACAGCATCAGCACGTGCAGCCTGTTATCTCCCTCTGTTCCCAGAGTGCTCGCGACCTCTATAGATCGACTCCGGCGCCAAATCTCATACTCACGCGTAGAGTGTTCATCCAGCTACCTGTAGGCGGAAACGGCGCTCCAATCCAAGCATTGTAGCTCTCCTTTTCTTCTGCCAAAGTTCGAGCAAAATTCTGTTCGCGTGTGTTCAGTTTCGGTCGTTTTGATCATATGCATCCCCTCTGTTTCTCGGTGAGTACCGGTCTCTGTAGCCCTCCTCTGTAAAAACGTCCTAAATGAAACTTGTAGATCTAGGATTTCTCTCCAACTTTTCTTTTTGCATCATCGTAAGTTTTGTAGCGGTTAAGTCGCCATCGTCGTTGCAAGATCGCATCAGCTGGCAATTTTTCGCGCACCCTTCTTCAGTTCGTCAGAGTCTGGATCGAACCACTCCGGCAGATTTGCACATAGGCCCCTATGGTTTTCTCCTTCCCAACCCGCGGTCCCCCAAACCAACACAGCGAGAAGTTTTGTAGGATAGACCCTGAGCTTTCCTTTTCCTAACCCGCGGTCCTACCCCACCCATTCCTCTATGCCCAACAAGATCGACCTGCACCCATCATCCTCCTTGGGTAGAATCCTGCGAGTAGCAAAAGTCCAGCACCTTTTCTGGTTTCAAATTCAAATTTTCAAATCTGTTTAGATCTAAATTAATTCATAACTTTCAAATGGTTTGGAATTTGAATTCAAACCTTATATGAAAAATGTTTTGTTTTTGAATGTTAATTCAAATCATTAATCAAATATTTTTAGAATTGATTTCAAAATAGTCAAACCTTTGACTTTGACCCCATTTGACTAATTTTGACTTTAAAATAAATTTAAATTCATAAATCCAAATAATACAAATAATATATGTTTTCAAATCAGAAAAATGTGAGGATTTCAAATATGCCATCCAAAATATATTTTGAACACTTTAATTTTCAAGTTGATTAAAATTACAATAAAATGCCCTTCTCTTAATAAATTAATAATTTTTGATTGATAACTCCAAATTTGACAAATGATATGTCTAAAATGATTAGCTCGACGAGACCTTTCTGTTTATGCAATCCATGTTCTGAATTGCAGCATGCATCATATAAATATAAGGTATACAGCAACTTATTTGGGTACAAAATGTGACCAAAAATAAATAAAATGCTTATTCTTGTATTCCACCCCTCACCCATGCCATGCTACTTTATTGCCATGCAAATTGTGCATCATTCATCATGGCATGATTGTTTGCTTGTCGCATCTTATTCATATGCTTGTGCACTTTATTTATATTGGACCTTGTTTATTTGGTTCTTCTTCGAACAGACGCTGAGCAGGGGATATATCCAGAGAACCAGGAGCACTACCCAGATCCTTCTCTCGCTTCAACTGAGCTGCCAGGCAAGCACTACCACATGCTTGCATACATATAGTACCTATTGCCTCTATCTTATTCTTGCATCATTGAGTCGCGATTGCATTAAACTGAAGCCCAAGTATTGCATAGCCTTTACTTTTAAACCCCACCAAAGCTTGTTCCTCCATCCCATGAGCCATTACTACAGGAGTTGTATGAGCCATGCGAGTCGTAGAACAGCATGTGTAGGGTATGTGAGTGTCTAATGGATAACGAGGTACCTAAACAACTTAACCTGAGTAGTAATGGGATAACTAATGAAAGTGGCACCGGTGAGCAATATCTGCTATTTGGTTTTTTCTGCTCACTTGTGTCCCGTAGGACCCCGAGTACTTGATTCCTGTTCCTTGATTATTCGCGCTATCCACATCTGGGAGGCTTATGGGACCCCCCTGAGCCAGAGCTTGATTCATTCTTATTTCTTGGGGCCACAAACTAGTTTGAGGTTTTATTTAATATCCTGTACTTATGCCATGCTTTACTGCTCTATTTACGATTGTGCGAGGAGCACCTGTACTGTTTAGGATCGGGACACGTTTTCGCGGTATCGACAAGCCCAATCACACTTTCGGGTTCCCAGTCGTTTACAGCCGTCCATCCAAACCTTGAGTCCGTCTCGGAGTCAGCTAACTTTGTTGCGGGTATACTTAATGGGGTATACTTAATGCTGGACTTTTGCTACTCGCAGGATTCTACCCAAGGAGGATGACAGGTGGGCCGCAGTGCTGACTGGGCATAGAGGAATGGGTGGGGTAGGACCGCGGGTTAGGAAAAGGAAAGCTCAGGGTCTATCCTACAAAACTTCTCGCTGTGTTGGTTTGGGGGACCGCGGGTTGGGAAGGAGAAAACCATAGGGGCCTATGTGCAAATCTGCCGGAGTGGTTCGATCCAGACTCTGACGAACTGAAGAAGGGTGCGCGAAAAATTGCCAGCTGATGCGATCTTGCAACGACGATGGCGACTTAACCGCTACGAAACTTACGATGATGCAAAAAGAAAAGTTGGAGAGAAAGCCTAGATCTACAAGTTTCGTTTAGGACGTTTTTACAGAGGAGGGCTACAGAGACCGGTACTCACCGAGAAACAGAGGGGATGCATATGATCAAAACGACCGAAACTGAACACACGCGAACAGAATTTTGCTCGAACTTTGGCAGAAGAAAAGGAGAGCTACAATGCTTGGATTGGAGCGCCGTTTCCGCCTACAGGTAGCTGGATGAACACTCTACGCGTGAGTATGAGATTTGGCGCCGGAGTCGATCTATAGAGGTCGCGAGCACTCTGGGAACAGAGGGAGATAACAGTTGCACGTCCGATCTTGTTGCTAATCAAGCGTGGCGGCAGTGGGAAAAACCCGTGACGTGCAGGGAGGCGGAGAAGATGCATCCAGCAAGGGAAAAGGATGGGGAATCTCACCTCCGCCAATTCCCACTAGAATCGGGGTCGGGGAAGGTAGGAGGCAACGACAAGGTGAGGACGAAAACAACAACCTTCTCAGGTTCGGCTGAGGCGATGAAGGGACAGCGTACAGATGCGCCCAGCTCCTCCTGGCCCTGCAGCTTGATGCGGTGGACGACGTAGACCGGCCTCCTGCGCTCACCGGCTCTAGAGGAAGATCATGGAGTCGACGCGATGACGCTCTCCTCGACGTTGCCCTCGGGCAAGGGAAGACAGATGGGAGCAGGGTAGAGGGATGGGGATGGTGGCGTGGGAGGGGAGGAAGCTAGGGTTCTGGGATAGAGGCTCCAGGGCATGAGGATAAGAAGGGGGTGAGGGTTCGGGTGGTGACGAGGCTGACGGGGGAAGACGGTCACCTGCCTCCTCCGTTGTCTGCTGCAGAGAGGAGGAAGGCGATGGACAACGACGGTGAACAGGATGGCGTGAAGGGGTACGGGCTAGGTGGCAAGCTGGGCTGGACCAAAGAAAGGAGTAAGGGAGAAGCTCCGGGTAGGCTGCTGTGGTGGCCAGGAAAGGCCCAGGTAAGATAGATTTTGCTGTTTTTGATTTATATTCAAAAGATGGAAAGATTTGTTTTCAAATTGAAACAAGTGTTGTTTGCAAGCCAAAATAAAAGCACGGGGCAAGAAGGTTGAAGAGATGAGTTGAAGAAAAGAGAGAGAGAAAGATGGGGTAGACTAGGTTTGGATGGCCCATGCATGCAAGCATGATGAGGTTGTGAAAACAACTACAAACCCTCTAGAAGAAGAGTGGCATCCTATTTGAAATTCATTCAAACTCCACCATGGTTAAAGATAGTTGATGGTTATATTGGAATTGAGAAGACCAAGTATAGTGTGTATGTACCACTAGGTTCTAATATGGCCCCTCAATTCTAATACCACCTCAAATAGAATAACCTCAAGTGAAATTAAATAGAATCTACCACTACTTGGCATGCAAAGATGGCCAAGTAGACTTCCATAAGAAATATTGTGAAAACAATATGATATCATATCTGGGAGCATGATAGAAGTAGAAGTGGATCCTCCCAAACACATATGAGCTATAATCAAAATAGCAAAAGAAAGCAATGGCTCATATCTGACTAGGGTGGTGGAATTTAGATGAAGCCAAAGAAAGGTGGTGGAGTTGAATAAAAGATATGCCCCCAACTCAACTTGGGCATTTAACAATATATCAAGAACCAAATACAATATCAAGAGGCAAATACAATTAACAATGCATATGAGAGAAGAACCAACACAAAAAGGGTTTTACATGATGCTCAAATGCAAGGTGGCATGATGACATGAGCATGATATAATGATGATGCAACAATTGTATATATGAAGTAGCCATTATATTACTAGACCAAGTAGCATTACAATTGTTATACAAATGGGATGCTACATTGGATTCAGCATTCACAGACCTTTCTAACAAAATTGGTTTCATTCAATTTGGTGCAATTAATCGATCTGGGTTGATTTTTGAAGTTGGGTACAGAAGTGTGTTTGAATTGAAATAGAAAAAGGTTTAATTTGAATAACTGGGCTGCGCGGGAAAAGTTACTGGGCTGGCCTGCTAAGAGCAGTGCTCCCGCGGGCTGCTTAAGTGGGTGTCCCCACTCGTTAGTGACACGGGGCTGGGCGAAGCGGTATGGGACGACGTGGATCGTTCGATCTAGTTCTAATCTAACGGCTGGGAGTAATCGTCGACGCGAGACAACGCCGACGAGAAAGAAACCTAGCGTGGCTAGTGAGGGTCGCTGGGGGCTTACTGGGCATCTTGGCGAGGGTCATGAGGCGTTAACGATGAAGTCGACGACGGCGAACTCAGTGGTGGTCGCGGCAGCTCTTGGGGCGGCTCCAATCGCTGGCTCCCTTCTTCTCCGGCAGCTGCAGGCTCTAGTGAAATTCCGGCGAGGTGGTGCTCGCCTTGCTCTGAGAATGGTGTGGCACGATCAGTGAGGAGAGGGGAGTGATATGGTGTGAAGAAATCGGGCTGGGGTGGTCTCTATTTATAGTCGAGCGAGGGGACCGTCGGGGCGCACGGTGAGCTTGTCGGGGGCGAGGTTACAGGCGGCTAAAGGCATGGGCAAGGGTAGGAGACGGTGCGGTGTCTCCTGGCGATGCTCAACGACATGGTCTCGAGGCATGGGGCGGTGTGGTTTGGTCTGGAACGGGCGGTGCTCTACGCGGCAGAGGCGGCGTCTTCGACGGCTGGCGGTGGCTGTAAGTCACAGGGTGGCAAACGGGGATGTCTGGCGGCCTCCTGGGTCGGTGGGGATTGTGTATGCACGCGGCGAGGGCGGCGCACGGTCTGTGGGTGATGGTCGAGGGTGGCGCTCTGGCGCACGATCGGCATGGTGTGGGCGCGGCTTGTGCGCGTGGTCCAGGGCTTGGCAATGCTCGCGGCTGGGACAGTGAGTGGCGGTGGACGGTGGGCTGCCTCCCAGACATGCTGGCTAGGCTTGCTGCTGCTCCTAGCTTGCTGTCGACTATGGGGTGGCAAGAGGGTGCTCGGCTATTCACCATTGATGACAATGGCAAGCTCACAGTGGTGCTAGTGCCTGGGTAATCTTCCTAGATGATCTACTAAGTTGTGTGTGAGCTAAATGGGGAACTAGTTAGGCAAGAATCACTGCTCACAATAGTGTTTGATGTTTGTTTGATTTGTGTCTGCAACCTGTTTGATGAAATGGCCGCATGAAATCAAGTTTTGAATTTTGAATTGATTTTTGGTGGGTTTGCTAGATTGGTGCTGGTGAGTCTGCAGATGCTTGGGTTTTGAAAATTGAGCTTGTTTGAATAGTTTTTGAAAAAGTGGGATCTTCCCATATGATAAAGATTCAATTTTGAATTGTCATTTAAACTATGCATTTGAAAGTTTTTGGATGATCACAAAGTGGGCCTTGATACTTTGTTATGAGTACATTCAAGGGGTGCAAAGATCCAGAAAAGTTTCTGTTAGGTTCTGAAAGTTTGAGACAGCCAAAGTAGGCATGTGAGTTAAATTGGTCAAAGTGACCATTCATTTCATATATGTGTTTTGATTTACTTGTCTTTAGGAAAAGTGTGGGAAATGTTTTAGATGATGTTTATTTCACCTAAGAAACATTTTACAAGCAATGGAACAAACAAACAAGGTGGTTTTAAAGGATTTCAAAATCCATGCATACACATATGCATGCATTCATGATTTCCTTTAGAAAGTTTTTGTTAACCCTAATTTTGATGATTAGATTTTCATGATCCAAGTTTAGTATTTTTGGGATGTTACACAATACGACATGGCCAAGCTCAGCATCCTCCTAGCAAGTTTGTCCAAGGGAGAGGAAGACAATTCTCTTCCTACACAAGAAGAGGAATAGGTACCAGGAAGGAGTTATTTGATCCCTCCTAGCTTAAGTATAAGCTTGGGGAGATCTCTAAAACCTTTTAATCAATCTTATAAGTTTATTACTTCTAGTTCAGCATTTAGTTCAAGTTCATAAATAAAGTTTGCATAATTAGATTCCCTTCAGGAATAGTTGATCCATATTACAAAATTCTGAGTTTATTATAATATATGGAGCATTATTGAATTTGTGTTTTTCTCATTGGATATATGAATTTCTTGACTATGATTTTACTTGCACTTGATGAAAGAAATAGGAGTCTTCCACACCATTGGTAGTAATGGAACACATAAAGATAGTTTGATCAATATGTTGTAGGTCAATGGTTTGATTTACAAATAGAAGAAACTATCTAATTAATTATTATGAAAAATAAAAACCTTGAACAAAGGATAAAATAGAAGTGTTATCAAAAAGGGTGATAACAAGTTTGAGGTAGAATGCTCAAGTTATAAAGATGCTTCATATATGTTTGGAATTTGATAATTGAGATCGTTAAACTTTAGAATTCCTACATGAAGTGGAATATATGGCTAGCTTCTTTGCACAGCACTTAAACAAAAGTGTGAGCACAAATATATATTGAAAAAAACAAAAAGATAGATGAAGAAAAAGAGCGAATGTGCAAAGAGCAAGTAGGCATATACCACCATATTGTAGTAAGACAAAGAGACGTTTGAGAATTTGAATCCCAAGTGAATATGCCAGTCCTAAAAACACTTCGGACTATCTCACTAACTCATTCGGTTGAACCGTATACTTTTACATCATGTTGACAATAATCTTTATTGAACCATGCTAAGGTGTGGAAGCCTGCTAATATTATTCGGATGGCTTGAGTAAAGTACTACTCATGGACTTATTTATATGTATCCATTATGATAAACACATGCTGCAACTGCCTCATTTATTTCATTGACTCAGCTTCATGAATATGAAGATCACATCCATTAAGCTAAAATTGCTCGGGACAAGCAAGAGTCTAATCTTGGGGAAGTTGATGAGTGCATATTTGCATCATGTTTTACATTGTTATTTCGCATTGTAGATGTAGGATTTTGGTATTTTACGGCGTTCGCGCGCACCTTTTATGTTTATTTTCACCAGGATCAGATCAGATGATGGATCCAATGGACACAATTCTTGGTGAAGTTGTACTAGAGATAAAAGGAGCCAAAAACTACGTAAATCACTTATTTGGGAAATATTAATAATACCAGAAGAAAATCCGAAGCGAGAAACAAAGACAGAAGGGTTGACGACCAACTATACGGCAGGCCGCCGTATAGTTGGCACCGCCTTCGCCCTCTCAAATAGTTTCACCCCATGCAATTGGTTTGGAGATACAACATACAGAACACCTAGAAATCACGAAAACCTCACCTCCGGAAGGGATCTGGATGGGGAACTTGCCCTAGGGATCCAACTTCGCCCTAAGCAGATCTGGAGGGCCAAGGCATCGACCTTGATCTTCATCAAAATCTGCATCTAAATCACCACCATCATCTCCATCCATCCCGTCTAGATCTTTTTGTAATTATTGCACTAGTTGTGGATTTCTACAAGTACTATTCATTAATAATCGTTTCCATTACCATTGTCATGATGTTGATTGCCTCCATGTCTGAGTAGATCTTTAGTTCTTGGGGAGATGGAGAAACCCTAGTATGTGATTGAGATGAGGTAGAGATTTTTATGTTATACATCATTATATATATATATGTGTGTTAAATGTCTTCATCTTGATGTTGGGTGAAGCGCGCCACTCAATATTTGCCTCTTGTGGGGACTCAATGAAGGGGATTACTTGTTGGTAGACGGAGGGATGATAGCACTTACTGTGACTATAAAGTTGTTGTCATCCTTTACGTACTAACTTGGAGAATCAAGGAGAACTCATAAAGCCATGTCCATGCCGCGGGAGAAATCCCTTAATAGAAGGGTAATACGATTGATGTCGTTTATCTGTCAGCTGTGGTTATGAAGGATGGTGTAAGTAGTGGTTGCTGCATCATCATTCATATACAGAGCTCCTTCCACATACATGCATATCATGATAATATTCACTATAATAATCTTGATCACTTGATCTAAATTGCTAGCGGTGTATCCACCACTCCCTAAGAAAGCCTTTCCCCTATTGCAGTTTCAATATTTCTTACCCACGTGATTACTACTTTCTGCATTAAGTTTTACAACCCTAAACCTTAAAACCTAAACCCTAAACCTTCACTTTACTTTACTGTTTCAACCAAACAAAAACTCAAAAACAATTCTACTTTTATTGCAACTCAGAACTATTCCTCAAAGTACTTCGTTTAGTTTTAGTTAAAAATATTTTAGTCTTTCGCCTACTGCTCCCTGTGGGATCGATATATTTGCAGTCATCACCCGTAATATCCCTAAAATCATGTTTCAAAACTCATGCATATCATCCATGCATCCATGATCATGTAGGGTTTCATTTCAAAAATCAATTCAAAAACAGGAGCATATGAGCTTATTATTTTATGTGATCAACATTAAATCAAATGCTACTCTCCAAGGAGAGATTGTTGTTCATGAGTCAAACCTTGTTACTCTCAGATTGTTTTTGCTTGATTGCTAATACTTAAACAAAAATTACAAAACAAATTTGATTTGAAAACCATTTTCAAAACCTATTTAAAACTAGTGCTATGTCACTGTTTACTTTGTTTTATTCCAAGTGACCAGGCAAGTACAAAGTGACCATTCGGTTTTATCAATGTTTCAAAAATCGGCCGATTAGACGATTAATCGTCAAATTAATCGGTAATCAGCAGGTCACCGTGTAGAATATATTAAATCGGAAGGGTTACTCGTTGGATCCGTTTAACCGGTCTGACAACCGATTGGCCCATCCGCCCGACGCACCGCCTCCCAGCACGATTCGTGTGCCCCTCTATTAATGCTGTGTGCTCCCCATTACTCCCCCTCCAAGCTGCGATTCAATCAGCGTCCGTTTCTCCGCCACCGCTCTGGATTCAATCGGCGGCCTGTTTCGCCGCCGACACTGCTGGGTTCAATCGGATTCCACGCGCCTTGTCTCTCCTCTTCTCCCTCACGTCGCCCAGGATCGAGCTCGCCCTCGCCTCGACTAGGATCGAGCGCGTGGCCTGGCGCACCTAGCTGCTCTGCATCTCGGCTGCTCCAAGAACTCCCCGTCAGTCCAATCTACGGTATGATGTCCATCGGATTCCTAGTCTTATGCAGTACTAGTATTATGTAGTACTCTAGTCTAGGGATGAATGAACCAAGATCAGATCAAATTTTCTACATGCAGATGCAGTACTATCAGTAGTATATGTAAAATTATGCAAGTATGTAAATTCGTAGTCTGTACAGAGCATGGTGTTTATAATTTTATGTTGAATTGCTGCCAATTTTTGCAATACATGATGGCTTCAAATTTATTTATCATACTCCCTCCGATCCAAATTAGTTGACTTAGATTTGTCTAGATTCGATTATATCTAGACATGATTTAGTATTAGATATGTACGTATCTTGACAAATTTGACTCAACTAATTTGGGTCGAAGTGAGTACTAGTAGTTTTGTATAATAGTTTATTTTTCTTCATCTAAGTAAATAAATATTAATGGAACAGCATGTCGTGTTGTATGTAGATGGCTACTACCATTTTTAATTTTCCCGTCAAAAAGAGCATTATGTTTTCTTACTGCTATTTTTTGCAATATATGATACGGTTGCCACCAATTTTATTTTTTACAGATGGCTGCAGCCGGTGCTTCTGAGGCGGCAAGTTGCCAAGCCCTTAAGAGGAATTCAGATGATATGGCATGGGAATTCGCCATGCTCATTGATCCAGATGACTTGCAAAGAGTTAAGTGTAAGTTGTGTGGAAAAGAGATGTCAGGAGGGGTCAATAGGATGAAGCAGCACATAGCTCAAATTAGAGGCCAAGTGACACCTTGTTTGGTGGCCAATGCAGAATAGCAAACTCGGTGTAGGGAGGCTTCCAAAAAAGAGGAAGAAGCTAAAAGAAAAACAAGCAGAAGAAGTATGAGCCGAGGTGGACCATAGACATTGAGGATGATGAAGAGTTGAATGCAGTTGGTAAAGGTGATCCGAAGAATGCAGGCCCTATGGATCAGTATGCGCTTCCAGTTGACGCATCCGATTTTTGGAACAAGAGAACTAAGATTTATTTGCTGGACCTAGTTACGTGCTATAGACTATGGACTGTCGTGATGCTACATCTATATTTAATTATTTATATGTGGACCTGATTTGCAATATGTACCATTGCTACTGTTCTATGTTGAATTGTTGATTGGCCATTCCTAATATACAACGGTCATGATATTATTATATAATTATTATTTATTTGTTGTGCAGATGGCTACCTAGGTTTTGTTGATCAATATTTTACTAATGCATCTTAAGGACACAGAACACGTTGGTTTTTTCCATTTTGTAGCTTTGTCATGTTCACTTCAAGTATTAAAGGTTACTAATACTTCTCCTAGATATTGCTTTTATGCCCATTTGTAACTTTTTCCTTTAATGTACCATATTTTAGTTTACAAAACCTGGAACTTCTAAAAATCCTCGCCGATTAATAGTCGACCGATTAAATCAGTTAATAAGCCGATTTTGATTTATCATTAAAAACTTAAGCCGACCAAGCAGTTAACGATTACCGATTTACCAGACATTGGGTTTTATGCAAAATTATATGAAGGTTGCACTCTGCAAAAACCCAGAACAATTTGAATTCAAATAGCATTTGTATTTGTTTGAAAATAGATTCAGAAAAATCAAAACAGAAATAGAAAAATGAATAGAGAAAAGAAAAAGGGCCAGCGCCAGTTATTTGGCCCAACTGAGAAAACAGCCCACTAAGCCCACCCGGGTCGTTTCCCTCTTCTCTCTCTCACCCACACCCGCACTACCCCGCAGACGCTGCCACTGGGCCCGAGCCACGTCAGCTCCTTCTTCTCCACCCCGCGCGCGCAGACCCCGTCGCCACCGCCGTTTCCTCCATAACCGCCGCGTTGATTCCGCGCTTAATTGGCATTGATCTGCAGCGTAATTCCCTCGCCCCTCCTGGCTACTTAAACCTCTCCCCCTCGCGGCCATTTCCCCCAACAAAGCCAACCCGAAGCGCCTCCAGGCTGCCAGTAATTGCCATTGCCTCGCCGTAGACAGAACCCACTCCAGTGACCAATCCCGGTGAGCTCCGACCGCCCCTGTCTCTGGTTCAAACCAACATGACCAGCGTGTTCTTACGCGTTCACTGATGCCTTCTGTTTACTTTCTCGTGACCCAGGACGACGTCTTCGTTCACGCCCGCGAGCACCTGAGCCGCCGCTCAACTCCGACGTGCAATCCAAGTAAAACACGACCGCCCCGTTTCTTCCCTTTGACACAAACCTGTTCGCCTGATCGATGCGCACCCGCTGATGCCCTCCGTTTGTGTTAGGACGGATCAGAACGTCACCAACGTCGCCGTCCACCCGAGCCTGACGTTGTCCTCTACTCCGACGAGCTCCCACGATCACTGCAGCGCGCCCCTTGTCAAGCCATCGCCACGTTGAGCTTCAATACATCGCCGCGAGTCTGGTAAGCATCTCCGACGACCCCAAACCCCCCTGTAGCCACCGCGCTGCCGTAGACAGAGCCGCCGCCGCTAGCGCCGCCACTTGATGGTCAGATTGCTTAGGATCGTTAGATCTAGATCCAGTGGATACGATAGATCCTAGGCGAAACGGTAAGATTAGATCTGGGTCGCGCGTTTTAGTCAGATCTGACGGCTCATAGACGCGATCCAGCGCGAAGCGGTACCAGCCAATTAGATGCCGCCGCGTGTTAGAGAGTTAGATTTAAAATCAGATTTTGAATCTATTAGATGTTTGATTTTGTTTTAATAATAACTTTTGATTCCCACGTCCAAATTTGACAAATTTTATATCAATGGAATCAGGAGAGAAATCCCTTTCCTTATATGCAATGTGTTTAATGTTTTGCTTCTGTTAAAATGGTTTTATTTACAGAAACATGTGTATGCCTATTTTGAATATAACAAATATTTAGGAAATGTTTTATTGTTCAAATAAAGGTTGGTTGGCAAGTTTTGAACTTGTTTATGAACTAGTACTGTGCACTTGTCTTGTTGAGTTTAGAAAATCATCACATATCATATTGCATGCATCATATATTTTTGCTTGTATTTATTTTTTATGTGATTTGGTGCTATGATTTTATATGTAGATTTTGGTGAAAATAGTGATTGTGATTGTGAGGATTGTAGCTACTCTCCAAACTACCAAGGAAAGTGGTGCTTCATGATTATATTCCTATGTTTTTCAAATATGCATTAGAAATATTTTGCTAGACTTGCATGGATAAATTTTGGTCTTTATATGCTATGCTTGGGAAATCCTAGTAGTTGTAGAATTGCTAGAAATTTCTAAGTTAAGATACTTGTCTATGCCATGCTTAGCCTAGCTAGTAGCAACCAAGGGTGGCTATATGTTCATGCTATGAATAAATATTTCTAAGTCTTTGGACTATGTTTTTACTTAATAAAACAACTAAGTGAATGAATCACCTGGGTGGAATGGTTGTGAATGGGTTATGTTGAGTGGTTACACAAGGCCCATTTCTATGGTATACCTTGTGTATCTCACTTGTGGAAAGCCACCCAGGAACAAAGGGATTTGAGAGGCCAAATGTTAAGAAGCTTCTAGTGCAGCCACTTGGCGATATGGGCTCTGCCTGGATCATATAGGTTGCAATAACTTAGCCATTTGGACAGTTGGTGGTAGTGGGATTGATAGGTTGGAGCGCGTCCATTTGGTCTAAGGGAAGGCTTCTGAAAGGTCCTGTCTTGGTGAAAATCAAGTCTTGTGGGGAAAGTGCACAACCACTGCAGATGGAAGAATCTAAGTACTTAGCCATGTCCCTGGTATTGGACAATTTGAGCATCAAGACATGGAAGCTATCAAGAATCTCCTCATCCCAATTTCTAAGTAAAACTTGTGGCTGAACAAGGGTGAAGGACCCCAATGTCTATTGGTGGTTCCTTGAGAAAAGTTTTGATAAAGAAAAACTTAGTGTTTTCAACTAATAGGCAAAACCTATTTTGAGCAAAGCAAGCCTAAACTACACTTAGCCAAATTTCATATAGTATCTAGTCCACCAATATTCTACTAAGGTATCACTTGCCAATACTATTTCAATGTATTGACCCATTGTGGCTGTAACTTGTGATGTTGAAGGTTATTCTGATGATGATTAGGAGTCATGAGTCTACACTCAACATGCTTTCCTGTGGCACATGAAGATGAAGACTTATTTATCTTATTACTTATTTAAACTCTTGTACTAGGCCTGTAGCCATGGAGTTGTAAAGATTATGTTCTCTCTGGAATGACTGTAATAATGACCTTTGTTTCTGTGTACTTTATCTTAAACTGTGGATGCTAGCATTGATCCAGGGACTAGCATTGCAATCACAGGGATCCTTTTCCTTTATAAAGGATGGATCTTACAGATGGTATCAGAGCATTGTGTTGCCTGTAGGATTGTGACCCTAGGATTGGAAACCATTAAGGAAAAATTTTCAACAACTTCCACACTTGTCTTTTCTTCTCGTAAACTTTTCTAATCTTCTTTCTCATCTCTATTTCTAGATGAATTCCATTAACGAAGCCGTGAAGAAGGGACCACTCATGACAATGAATTTGGAATGTGAGACAGAGTTCCCCAAGGCTCTCAAGGACCTCATGGTTGCAATGGGAATACATGGTGCAACTGTGTACAAAGGCTTTCCTGTGATGGATGAAGGAGTTGAGTACTGGTGGGTGCAACTTCACTTGTATAAAAACAAGGAAGACAACCACAAGGACTCAGGATTCTGCATGGTCACCAACACAATGATGCACACCACATTCTTTGATTCAGCAAGGGATGCAGCTTGGAGGGCCATCAAAGAACTTGGTGATAGAATCAAGTGCACAATGCTTAACACCCAGAATGACCTTAGGGAAGAAAATAAACATACCCAAGAATTGGAGGCTACCAACCAAAACTTAAGAGGAGATATTATAGACTTAGTAATGGAGTCATGTGCTCAAGATAGACAGATTGCCTCTAGAAATATCCTGTTAACCAACTTGGCAAGTGAGTTGGGATTGTAACGTACTTCGTTAGTTGGACCACCACTTAACCATTTATTTTCCAAAATGTTGCTTGAAATAAGTTGAACCTTGGAATGTTTGTAATGGTTTCATGTATTCCATGACTTGTGTGTTTGATTTCCAAAGTTATGTATGTGATGTCTTGTCTTTTGATTTATCTTAAACTGTGTTGATTCTAACTTTTCCTATCTTATTAAATAGATGCCTAATGTTACCATCAGCACTGTTGAAGAGTTCCAGGGAACTCGTTTTGGTCCTCGTATTATTGAGCTCACTAGTTTGCTCAATCTCCCTCTTCCTACCATCATGGTACTTCCCCTCACCAAGTTTGAGAGGAAAGACCTTTGGGGCTTCAAGGTCAACCAGCCGGGGCCTTGACCGAGCCTACCACGGAGGCTATCATCTTCAAGCTCATGCACGATGACAAGGAGAGAGGCCTAGAGGTAGTCATGCAGGACTTGATTGGACGTCTGTTAGGGAGACACTCTCGACAGGTTAGAGGTACTCACTTACACACCTACGGTAGACGTGATGAGGATGGTGAGGCCATTGACTTCGAGGACACTTCGAGGGAGACAGCAGAGCCGATTCGTTTATACCTCCAGGACTTAGAGGTTCTTCTTAGGCACGTGGACACTAATAGGACCAACGTCATGCTCACCAATGACGAACTCCAGGTGCAACTTCGTGAGAAGGACAAGCTCTTCGCAGAGCAATATGAGATAGTCAAGGAGATGGAGGCCAAGTTCGAGAGTCAGGACAGAAAGTTCAAGAGTCAAGAGAAGCGAGTCCAAGATAGGAACAAGAGGATTCGAGACATGACTGCAGAACTGGAGGCCAAGGACTTCGAGCTCGAGCATCAGCAGACTGTGATTGAGAGGCTTCGTTCTCAGAAGAGGGCTCTCAAAGCCAAAGTAGAGACCTTGACCACCAATGTCGAGGAATACAAGACCGCTATGGAGAATGCAGGTCTTACCTTTGTTGAGGAGGAGGTTGATGCCGAGGAGTAGTGATGACTACTCATTTATCATTTATTTATCATGCTTTTCATTGAGTTGCAATGACCATCCAACATGTGGATGGCTTGCTATTGGTGTGTTTACTTTGCAAACTTGTCGTTAATGTTGTTGAACTAATTTTATTATTATGCTATTTTGGTGATTGTTTATGTGATGTATTGTGCATGTTAGAATCTATGGGTGTCTCATTCTTATCTCTATTGAACAAACCACAGATGCCTCCCCGTCGTGCCAATCCCAACCCCAACAACAACAACATCACCCCTGAGATGCAGCAAATGATGACAGCTCAGACTCAGCTGATGCAGATGATGACTACGTTTATCTAGAATCAGAACAACAACAACAACAACAACAACAACAACAACAACAACAACAACAATAACAACAACAACAACAATTAGAACAACCCATCGGGTTTTGACATGCTTACCAGATTCTTGAGATTGAGGCCAGCAAAGTTCTCAGGAACAACTGATCCTATGGTGGCCAATGATTGGCTACACTCTATGAACAAGGACTTGGTAACAGTTGGCTGTACTAATGAGGAGAAAGTCAGATTTGCAGCTCATTTGTTGGAAGGACCAGCAGCTACTTGGTGGGATAACTTCCAGATCACCACTCCCATTGCAGATGTGGCATGGGCTATCTTTGAAGAAGGTTTTCGTACTGCTCACATCTCATCCGGAGTGATGAGTTTGAAGAAGAAAGAGTTCCATAACTTGAAGCAGCGCCACCGCAGCGTGGCTGAATATATTGAAGAGTTCAACAATCTGGCGCGATAGCACCGGATGAAGTTGACACGGATGCTAAGAGGAAGGAAAAGTTCCTTGAAGGGTTGAATGATGAACTGAACCTGCAGTTAGCTGTGGCATATGTTCCCACATACCAGTATCTTTATGACAAGGTTGCTATTTTGGATAACAAGATGAAACAAGTTGAGAGTAGGAAGAGGAAGCACTCTGACAAGCACAGCTCGGGATCATCTCACAAGCGTTCCCATTATGATGATAGTGGGAGTTCAGGATCCCATAAGCATGGGAAATTCAACAAGCACCACAACCACAACCGTCATCATGACAACAAGCATCACCGTAGTCATGACAATGACAAGTACAAGAATCACAAGGGTGGATACAAGAGCCACCACAGTGGCAGTGGAAGTGGCAGTGGAAGCCAGCCTGTCAAGAAGGATCTTAGTCAGGTTGAGTGTTTCAAGTGCAAGAAGATGGGGCATTATGCAAATGAATGCCCAGAAAAGAAAGTTGAAGGACCCAACAAGCCCAACCCTTTCCAGAAGGGACAAGTGAACCACATCAATGTGGAGGAAATCTATGAGGAGCCAGATGCTGTTGCTGGTAAGTTCAAACTCAATTCTATTCCAGCACTTGTTCTTTTTGATACTGGAGCATCGCATTCATTCATATCAAAAGCATTTGTTGATAGAAATGGGTTTCCAACTGAAAACATTGGGTGTCCAATAAAAGTTAGTTCTCCAGGTAGAGATATGATAGTAAGTCTTGGATGCCGGGATTTAGTGATAGAGTTTGGAAAGCATAAGTTTCTAGTGAGTCTGATAATCCTAGATTCTCAAGGACTGGATGTAATATTGGGAATGGATTGGATGGATAAGTATGAAGGAGTACTAGATTGTGCTAATCGTACCGTTGCACTCACAACCCCGGAAAAGAAACGGATTAGGTTCAAGTCTAACTTTGAATCAAAAGGAAGTAAGCTAAATTATCTTAAGGGGGTTAGCATAGACAGTGTGCCTATTGTGAGTGAATATCCGGATGTGTTTCCGGAAGAATTGTCGGGAATGCCACCAGATAGAGATGTGGAATTTCTCATTGATTTGCTACCAGGATCTGGACCAATAGCAAAGAGACCATATAAGATGTCAGTTGATGAGTTGAAAGAACTCAAGAAGCAGCTTGGAGAACAGTTGAAAAAAGGTTTTATCCAACCAAGTTCCTCATCTTCGGGAGCACCAATTTTGTTTGTGGAAAAGAAAGATAGAAGTCAAAGGTTATGCATAGATTACCGTTCACTCAATGAGGTGACTATCAAGAATAAATACCCTTTGCCTAGAATCAATGACTTGTTTGATCAGTTAGAAGGAGCTTGTGTGTTCTCAAAGATTGATCTCCGGTCAGGTTATTTCCAGCTCAAGATAAGGGAACAAGACATACCTAAGACAGCTTTCACCACAAGGTATGGATTGTATGAGTATACCGTGATGCCATTTGGTTTGACCAATGCACCAGCATACTTCATGAATATGATGAACAAGGTGTTCATGGAATTCATTGATAAGTTTGTTTTCGTTTTCATCGATGACATTCTAATCTACTCCAAGAGCAAGGAAGAGCATGACGGACATTTACGATTGATACTAGAGAAGCTTAGAGAGCATAAGCTATATGCCAAATTCAGCAAGTGTGAATTTTGGTTAAATGAAGTTGGATTTCTTGGACACGTTGTGTCAGGGGATGGTGTAGCAGTTGATCCTGCTAAAGTTTCAGCTATAACTGAATGGGAATCTCCCAAGTCAGTGAAAGAGGTTCGTACTTTCCTTGGCTTAGCAGGTTACTATAGAAGGTTCATTGAGAATTTCTCTAAGGTAGCTAAGCCTATGACAAAATTGCTAAAGAAAGACAAGAAATTTGCTTGGTCTGAAGGTTGTGAACTCAGCTTTCAAGAATTGAAGAAGAGACTTGTGACAACACTAGTCTTGTGTTTGCCAGATTTGGAGAAGGATTTCCAAGTATATTGTGATGCATCTCATCATGGATTAGGTGCAGTACTTATGCAAGAAGGGAAAGTTGTGGCTTATGCCTCGAGACAACTTAAAACTCATGAAGTAAACTACCCTACTCATGATTTAGAGTTAGCCTCTTTTGTCCATGCACTCAAAACATGGAGACACTATCTTTTGGGAAAGCGATGTGAAGTGTTCACAGATCACAAAAGTTTGAAGTATATTTTCACCCAGAAGGAAATTAACATGAGACAAAGAATATGGCTAGAACTCATCAAGGACTATGAATTAAGTTTGCAATACCATCTCGGTAAAGAAAATGTTGTAGCGGATGCTTTAAGCCATAAAGTTTTTGTGAATGGCCTTACTAAGGGAGAATTGCCAGATGATATGTGTGCCCAATTTAGAGACCTCAGATTGGAGATTGTGCCTGAAGGACATCTCATGAACTTAGATGTTCAACCTACTCTATTGGACAAGATTAAAGAAGCCCAAAAGACTGATAAGAAATTGAAGAGATTAAGGAAAAGATTGGCAAAGGAAAAGCCAAAGGATTCCATGAAGACGAACAGGGTACTTTATGGCATGGAAAACGTATCTGTGTTCCACAAGATCCGGAACTTCGGAAACTGATTTTACAGGAAGCACACAACTCACTGTATTCCATCCATCCGAGTAACACCAAAATGTACATGGATATGAAGGAAATATTTTGGTGGAATAATCTCAAGATGGACATCGCCGAACATATTGCTTTGTGTGATGTATGTAGTAGAGTGAAGGCGGAACACCAGAAGCCAGCAGGATTGCTTCAACCACTACCTATTCCTGATTGGAAGTGGGACAAGATTGGTATGGATTTCATTACCGGATTACCAAGGACCAGGTCAGGATATGATTCTATTTGGGTAGTAGTGGATCGCCTAACTAAAGTGTCTCATTTTATACCCGTAAAGACAACTTATACAAGTGCTATGTTAGCCAAGATCTATATGAACAGAATTGTGTGTCTACATGGAGTACCCCAAGAGTATTGTGTCTGATAGGGGAACACAATTCACTTCTCATTTTTGGAGACAGCTACATGAGTCATTGGGAACGAGGTTGGAATTCAGCACTGCTTTTCATCCTCAAACTGATGGACAGACAGAAAGGACTAATCAAATTCTTGAAGATATGTTGAGAGCATGTGCTCTAGACTATGGAGCCAGTTGGGATGAAAGTCTGCCTTACGCAGAATTCTCTTATAATAACATCTATCAAGCCAGTATTGAGATGGCACCATTTGAGTTTCTCTATGGGAGAAAGTGTACCACCCCATTGCTATGGAATGGTGTGGGAGAAAGAAGTTTGTTCGGACCAGAACTTATCAAAGAGGTTGAAGAGAAAGTCAAGCTAGTTAAGGAAAGATTGAAGATAGCACGGTCCCGACAGAAAAGCTATGCAGATCCTAAGCGTAGAGAAGTCACCTATGAAGTTGGTGATAGAGCCTATCTTAGAGTGTCACCACTTCGTGGAGTGAAGAGGTTTGGTGTCAAAGGTAAATTGGCCCCAAGATATGTTGGGCCATTCAAGATTCTGAGTCATAAAGGAGAAGTTGCTTATGAGATTGAATTGCCAGAGTCTTTGTCAGCAGTTCGTAATGTGTTTCATGTGAGTCAGCTTAAGAAATGTCATCCGGAAATGGAAGAAACTTCTTTGAAGGATACTATACCTTTGGAAGAGGTTCAATTGGAAAGTGATCTCACTTATGAAGAGAAACCTATCAAGATTCTTGAGACTGCAGAAAGAGTTACTCGGACTAAGACTATCAAGTTCTGCAAAGTTCAATGGAACCATCATTCCGAAGAAGAAGCAACTTGGGAAAGAGAAGATGATCTTCGGAAAGACCACCCTCACCTATTTGCTCGCCAACCCGAATCTCGAGGGCGAAATTCATCTTAAGGGGGTTAGATTTGTAACATCCCTAAAATCATGTTTCAAAACTCATGCATATCATCCATGCATCCATGATCATGTAGGGTTTCATTTCAAAAATCAATTCAAAAACAGGAGCATATGAGCTCATTATTTTATGTGATCAACATTAAATCAAATGCTACTCTCCAAGGAGAGATTGTTGTTCATGAGTCAAACCTTGTTACTCTCAGATTGTTTTTGCTTGATTGCTAATACTTAAACAAAAATTACAAAACAGATTTGATTTGAAAACCATTTTCAAAACCTATTTAAAACTAGTGCTATGTCAGTGTTTACTTTGTTTTATTCCAAGTGACCAGGCAAGTACAAAGTGACCACTCGGTTTTGTGCACAATTATATGAATGTTGCACTATGAAAAAACCCAGAATAATTTGAATTCAAATAGCATTTGTATTTGTTTGAAAATAGATTCAGAAAAATCAAAAGAGAAATAGAAAAATGAATAGAGAAAAGAAAAAGGGCCAGCGCCAGTTATTTGGCCCAACTGAGAAAACAGCCCACTAAGCCCACCCGGGTCGTTTCCCTCTTCTCTCTCTCACCCACACTGCTACCCTTCAGACGCCACCGGGCCCGAGCCACGTCGGCTCCTTCTTCTCCACCCTTGCGTGCAGACCCCGTCGCCACCGCCGTTTCCTCCATAACCGCCGCGTTGATTCCGCGCTTAATTGGCATTGATCTGCAGCGTAATTCCCTCGCCCCTCCTGGCTACTTAAACCTCTCCCCCTCGCGGCCATTTCCCCCAACAAAGCCAACCCGAAGCGCCTCCGGGCTGCCAGTAATTGCCATTGCCTCGCCGCAGACAGAACCCACTCCGGCGACCAATCCCGGTGAGCTCCGACCGCCCCCTGTCTCTGGTTCAAACCAACGTGACCAGCGTGTCCTTGCGCGTTCACTGATGCCTTCCGTTTACTTTCTCGTGACCCAGGACAACGTCTTCATTCACGCCCGCGAGCACCTGAGCCGCCGCTCTATCCGACGTGCAATCCAGGTAAAACACGACCGCCCCATGCCTTCCCTTTGACACAAACCTGTTCGCCTGATCGATGCGCACCCACTGATACCCTCCGTTTGTGTTAGGACGGATCAGAACGTCGCCAGCGTCACCGTCCGCCCGAGCCCGACGTTGTCCTCTACTCCGACGAGCTCCCACGGCCACTGCAGCGTGCCCCTTGTCAAGCCATCTCCACGTTGAGCTTCAGTACATCGCCGTGAGTCTGGTAAGCATCTCCGACGACCCCAAACCCCCCTTTAGCCACTGCACCGCCGTAGACAGAGCCGCCGCCGCCTGTCGCCGCCGCTAGCGCCGCCACTTGATGGTCAAATTGCTTAGGATCGTTAGATCTAGATCCTGTGGATACGATAGATCCTAGGCGAAACGGTAAGGTTAGATCTGGGCCGCGCGTTTTAGTCAGATCTGACGGCTCACAGACGCGATCCAGCGCGGAGCGGTACCAGCCAATTAGATGCCGCCGCGTGTCAGAGAGTTAGATTTAAAATCAGATTTTGAATCTATTAGATGTTTGCTTTCGTTTTAATCATAACTTTTGATTCCCACGTCCAAATTTGACAAATTTTATATCAATGGAATTAGGAGAGAAAGCCCTTTTCATATATGCAATGTGTTTAATGTTTTGCTTATTTTAAAATGGTTTTATTTTTAGAAACATGTGTAGGTCTATTTTGAATATAACAAATATTTAGGAAATGTTTTAATGTTCAAATAAAGGTTGTTTGGCAAGTTTTGAACTTGTTTATGAACCAGTATTGTGCACTTGTCTTGTTGAGTTTAGAAAATCATCACATATCATATTGCATGTGTTGGAGATATGCCCAAGAGGCAATAATAAAGTGGTTATTATCATATCTTCACACTTATGATAAATGTTTACATACCTTGCTATAATTGTATTAACCGGAAACATTAATACTTGTGTGATTTGTAAACTAAAATAAGAGTCCCTAGTAAAGCCTCTTGTTAAACTAGCTTGTTGGTTAATATATGATCATGGTTTCCTGATCATGAACATAGAGATTTTATTAACAACAGGATCATATCATTAGGAGAATGATATGGTGGACATACTCCTATAGATAAGCGTAGCATAAAGATCAAGTCATTTCAATAGTTCAATTGCTATATGCTTTCTGATACATAGTAACCTAATTCCTTCGACCATGAGATCATGCATATCACCTTTACCGGATGGATGCTTTGATGACATCAAACACCACACCGTAACTGGGTGGCTATAAAGGTGGCATTGAGTGTTCGGAAAGTATTGGTTGAAACACATGGATCAAGAGTGGGATTTGTCCATCCATATGACGGATAGATATACTCCGGGCCCTCTCGGTGGAATGTCATCCAATTAGCTTGCAAGCATGTGACTAGGTCGCAAGGGATCACATATCACGGGAACGAGAAAAGAGTACTTATCGGTAACGAGGTTGAACTAGGTATGCAGAGATACCGACGATCATAACCTCGGATAAGTAAACTATCGTGAGACAAAGGGAAATTGGTATCGTATGTAAGTGGTTCATTCGATCGCAAAGTAATCGTAGAAATATGTGGGAGCCATATGAATTTCCGATTCCTCTATTGGTTATTGTTGGAGAAGTGTCTCGATCATGTCCGCATAATTCACGAACCGTAGGGAGACACACTTAAGGATTCGACGTTGTTTGAGTAGTTATGGTATTATGAAAGAGACCGAATGTTGTTGAGTCTCGGATGGGATCCGGGATATCACGAGGTGATCCGGAATGGTCCGGAGAATAAGATTCATATAAGGAAAGTCCGTTTGAGTTCGGGAATGATTAGGTGTTTTCATCGGAATGTTCTAGAAGGTTCGGATTGTCCAAGCACTCCGGGGAGGGTACATGAATGTGTCATTGAATGATTGCATCATGTACTAAGTGTTTTTCTGTTCCAAAACTGAAAAGTCAAACTGCCGATTTGAAAGTCAAACGGCTAAACGAGAAACGTGGAAAACAGGAAACTGTGGGAAACAGGAAACTGTGGGAAACAAGAGGTGTTGGAACCAACTTGGAGGAGGAGTCCCTCTCCTCCAAGCCGGCGGCCAGCCTAGGCCGAGTTGGGGAGGGACTCCCCTCCCCTTCCCTGGCGCGCCAGCCCCTCCACCTATAAAAGGAGGGGCAGGGCCTCCTCCTCTAGACACACAAGTTCCTATCCTCTAATCTCCGGTTTAGAGCCGTTTTGGTTTAGAGCTTCTAATTGCTTTAGCCAGCGGTTTAGAGCCTTCTAATTGGTGTGTCTAATCCCTAGACCACTAATAGCTCTCTCTCATACTCCACCATACTCGCTCCGGCTTAAGGCGAAGCCCTGCGGGATCTCCCCTCTACTTCCGGTACCACGCCGTTGTCTTGCGGAATCGTGAGAGTGCTACAACCTCCGCTTTCTGGAACAAGGAGAGGAAGGTCTTCGTCAGTCGAACGTGTGACCGATCAGGGGCGCTGCCGGAACGTGGCGCCGGAAGGATCGTCTACACGATCTTGAGATCGGAAAGAGTACGACTACATCACCCACGAGAATCTGCTCTCGTTAACCGCTTTGGAATCTTTGAGGGTGAGTTATTCCATCGACTCGTTGCTACAATCTAGTAGATAGATCTTGGCTTGTTTGTTTGTATGCGATAGAAATTTTTTGTTTTCCATGCTACGAACCCCTACAGTGGTATCAGAGCCGTGTCTATATGTAGATCTGTTGCACGAGTAGAACACAATGGTCATTGTGGGCGTTGATGCTTTTATTATCGATTGCTTATTGTGTACTTTGCATCTTGCGGTATGTTGGAATGAAGCGGCCCGGGCTAACCTTACATGACATCGTTCACGAGACTTGCTCCACGCTTGACATGCAACTTGTATTGCATAAGTGGCTTTGTGGGTGCCTGTTTCTCCTAGCATAGTTAAGATCCAATTTACAACGGGTGATTGACAATACTAGTATCAATGTTGTGGTTCTTGTTCGTAAGTTAGAACGACACTTATTGATAGCCCCAAACCACGTAAAATATGCAAAGAAAGTAGAGGCGTCTAACTTTGATTTGCAGGGGTGTGCAGTGATGTGATATGGCCATGATTGTGATTATATATGATGTATGCAATGTTCCTTATTGTAAGTTGGCAACCGGCAGGATCCATATGGTTGTCTTTAATTTATGTTAAGACCCGCGTGTCTATTCAAAGTAGTTGTAATAGTTGAAGCCGGTGGACGACAACCATGGAGAAGCGTCATTGACCTTGATGCAATGCCGGTGATGATGGAGATCATGTTCGTGCTTGAAGATGGAGATCGGAAGCACAAAGAAGAAAGGCCATATCATATCACATATTATTGAATTGCATGTGATGTTAATCCTTTTATGCATCTTGTATTGCTTAGTAGACGACGGTAGCATTATAAGATGATCCCTCATGCACATGAATTTCAAGTCATAAAGTGTTCACCCTTAGTTAGCACCGTTGCTAAAGCTTGTTGTTTCGAAGCACCACGTGATGATCGGGTGTGTTAGATTCTGCAAGTGTATACAACGTGAGAAAGCCATATTTGCTCATGTGGAAACTAAGGTTTGATCTTGACGAGCCTAGCATGTACAGACATGGCCTCAGGAACACGGATTACCGAAAGGTAGAGCATGAGTCATATAGTAGATATGATGAACATGTTGATTGTTCGCCATTGAAGCTATATCAACTCTCGTGATGATCGGTTTTGATGTGGTGGATTTGGTTCGTGTGATCACTAAAACAATGTGAGGGATATTGTTTTGAGTGGGAGTTCACCAAGATTAATTTAATTATTAATTAGAACTCAATTTATCATAAACTAAATCAAAGTGAATTTGCATAGTTGTTGTAGTCATTGGCATCCGTTTACCACCTTGCGCTTAGTTATAATTGAGATGATAGAACTATAGAATTCTGGTTAGATACTTTACTGGTATCGTATTGTTTTGAAGTGTTAATCTAAAGTTTAAAAGTCCTATTGCAAACTTTCAGTAAGTTCCGGTTACTCCATGAAGTTTAATAATTAGTATTAAATCAAGAGTAACAATTCCAAGTGTTAGTATATAAGTATCATGTTTGTCTCCATGATTCTTGATATTCAAAGGATTCTCTTAATATCAAGGTTATCTAGGATCTGAAAGAGTTGTTTGAAACCATGATGTGTGGAAGATATTGTGATATCACGAAGCAGTATTGGTTACAACATGATAGAGTATAATATGGCAAAAGTCATGTTCTCATATTTGATGAGAATTTGCAAAAGGTTGGAGACACTAGTTGTCCTAATCCTCCAAAAGGTTTTGGAGAGCAACATTATACTTGCGATTCACCGTTACAAGCTAAAAGTAGCTTGATCATGGATAAATCCATGATAAGGGTGAATATTTGATGTAGGTAAGATATTTACTACACCAAGAGATTACTAAAGAAAGGAATTTGAAAGAACACCAAACATTTGATGATAGGTGATCTACTTCAAAGTGCAAATCCAAAGACATTGGTATTTAATTATACACGCTTTGGATTATGTGTCATATGTATGACTCCACTATTGATGTTGATAGATTCTTTAAAACAGAAAAGGAAATACTGAAAGAGAATCTCATAAATATATGGCAGAAAGGAAAAGACTAGAATTGTTCAGCTTAAGTATATAGATGATATACATGTTATGGCTATATTCTTTGCTTATTAAACAATGTGGTTCTCAAGTATTTGATACTGAATTTGTTGGAATGAAACGTCATGTGAAAAAACACAATTCATGAACTACAATGGCCTAAGTAACTAGCAAAAGAATATGTGATGATGTTCATCGAGAACAAATAAAGGGTTATTGTGTTGCTCGTTAAACATCAAAGCTTGCCTTCAAAGATTTGTTTTATCAGGTATTATGAGAACAAAAGGGTTGTTCAAATAATTGTCGTAATCCATAAAAGATGGATTCGCAAATCTCGTTGGATAAATCACATCCATAAAACTAGTGCTAAAGATGTCGAAAGACAAATTGATTGAAAGATCACTTTGGAAGTGACATCGCCGTTTAAATTATATTGGAAAGAAAACATGAAGAAACTCCATGTGGATGGAATTTTGGAGTCTTTTGATTTTTGATCTAATGACGCTTGTAAAACTTTCCTAGAGATAATTAAAACTTTGTTCATAGGCCAAAAGGGAACGAAAGACTAGCTTATTGGAATTTGTACATATTGTTGTACGAAGTCCATTATGTGTAGTCAAGAGCGATGGATTTTAACTTCATTTGCTTTTTCCGAAATTTTGAGTGAATATATGAATATTTACTTAATAAGGATGAAGTATGAAACATTTGAAAAGTTCAAAGACTTTCAAGATGAAGTGCAAAATCATTGTAACAAGAATATAAACAGTTTATGATAAATATCATAAAGGAAGATATTTGAGTTACAGAGTTTAGCATAATACCTAAGATTTAAGGAATGGTTCCGTGGATTTGCATTTCCCGAAACACCATAAGGGTATGAAGCGTTCAAGATATGTAATTAAACCTTGTTTGACATGGTAAGATCAAAGGTATAATTCATAAAACTGCCATTATATTTTAAAGATTAAAAGCTTTAGAGATTACCGTTTTTCCACTGAAAAGAGCTTCATCATAATCCGTTGAAATGACACCATATAAGGTTATGGTTTGGGATAAAACCCAAGTAGTCCTTTCTTAAAACATTGGTATGCTATGCATAAGAAAGATGTGTGCAACCAAAGTCGGATGAACCTATCTTTGTATAAATGTTAAGTATTCCTCCATAAAACACCAGAGACAAAAGTGTTTGTCGCTTAGAACGTCAAGTTTCTTTGAAAAGGAATTTTTCGTGAAAAGTTAAGTGGGAGGACAATAGAACTTTGATAAGGTTAAAAGAACCTTAGCTATATGTGCAAAGTTGCGCAGCGCCGAAAAGTGTTCCGGAGGCAGCAACAATGCTCATGGCTCACGTGCCTCAAAGGTTGTGGACACGGAGATCTAAGTTCCTATTGAAACAAGTAGATCAGGTAAACAATAAAATACCAAGATTTCAGGGTTGAATCATTATTTGAGAATAATGAACCGATTACATGCAAAGAAGCGATGATGGGCCCTGACTCCGTCAAATGACTTGAAGCCATAAAATCCGTGATAGTTCCATACACGAGAAATCAAGTTTTGAACTTGAAGGACCCTCGAGAAAGGTGTAAGACCTTACAGTTGTGTTTGGATCTATAAAGAAATAGACATGGATGTTTTACATTTGTGAAATAGTCGACATGTTGGGAAAGAGTTCACAAAATGTTCAAAGGTTGACTATGACAAGATTTGATCTTTCATAGTGATATTTAGTCTAGACGGATTAATGTAGCAACCACTACATATAATTTGTTATATGGTAGTTGAATAAACAAAACAAGTTCTTCTAATAGAATCGTTACCTAGGACATGTGCATAACACGGTCCATAGGGTTTTGTTAATTCAAAAGGATGCTAAAAGCATATGCAAACTTCAATGGTTAAAGTGAGCATCGCAGAGTTGGAATCTTCACTGTGATGAAACTGTTAAAGGAGTTTAAAAGTTCATCAGAGACGATGGAGATGCTTGCATTTGCAAGAAATTAAGTGGGAGCGCTAAGACATGTTTCTAATACATTATGTGGAAGACATATTGTTGATTGGAAATAATGTATCTTTTATTAACACATATTAAGAATTTCATCCCGATGAAAGACTTAGGCAAAACCCAAATATTTGGCATCAATAGACGCTAACATGGTTGTGCCAGAAGTACATAGACGAGATATTGAATGAGTTCAATATAGAAACTACAAGAAAAGGTTCTTGTCGCACAGAAAGGATTGAAAGAGTTCAATGTTGATGATATATTCAAGTGTATTGACATTTGGTAAAGTGAAACAAATAATCAAGTATAGATTGATACTTGATGTATGAAATCACAAAGAGTATTTATATCAATCATATTGTGATATGTACAAATCCAGATATGTCCTATGCTCTAAATGTTGTGAGCATATACCAGAATGATTCGTAAGATAATCATTGGACAATAGTAAGGATATTCTTATGATCTTTTGGAAGAACTAAGAGTATATTATTTGTAGAAGTGACAAATAGATGGTTAGTTCATTGTAAAAGTACTACATTGATACTAGTTTCGTCACAAAGTACAAATTAAGTTTATCTCAATATAAACTAAGGGTGGCACAATATAATGGAAAGTGAGTTCCATAATGGATTTGGATGAGTTCCAAAGTTAAGACATTGTGATAGATACTACAACAAAAGGCTAAGTATATGACTGTTGTTATAGCAGCAAAAGAGGGCATTTGTGTCAAGTAGTTTGTTATCAAACTAGGTGTAGTTCACAGAGGGATAATACTATGAAGATATATTGTGCGACAATATTATCAACATGTTTTAACCCCAAAGAACTAAAGGTCACACCGAAAGACCAAATTTATACAAAGCCATCTCATTAGAGAATGAGTGATGCGAGAAAGCATAAAGACATGCAATTACACACGGACCGAAGTGTCGATCCGGAGATCGATTGACCACTAGCAATCGTGTACATACAACACGGAAAGCCATAGGTGTTATATACACAAAGGTTTGAAACTAGATTATTGACTCTAGTGCAAGTGGGAGACTGTTGGAGATATGCCCAAGAGGCAATAATAAAGTGGTTATTATCATATCTTCACACTTATGATAAATGTTTACATACCATGCTATAATTGTATTAACGGAAACATTAATACTTGTGTGATTTGTAAACTAAAATAAGAGTCCCTAGTAAAGCCTCTTGTTAAACTAGCTTGTTGGTTAATATATGATCATGGTTTCGATCATGAACATAGAGATGTTATTAACAAGGATCATATCATTAGGAGAATGATATGGTGGACATACTCCTATAGATAAGCGTAGCATAAAGATCAAGTCATTTCAATAGTTCAATTGCTATATGCTTTCGATACATAGTAACCTAATTCCTTCGACCATGAGATCATGCATATCACCTTTACGGATGGATGCTTTGATGACATCAAACACCACACCAATCGGGTGGCTATAAAGGTGGCATTGAGTGTTGGAAAGTATTGGTTGAAACACATGGATCAAGAGTGGGATTTGTCCATCCATATGACGGATAGATATACTCCGGGCCCTCTCGGTGGAATGTCATCCAATTAGCTTGCAAGCATGTGACTAGGTCGCAAGGGATCACATATCACGGGAACGAGAAAAGAGTACTTATCGATAGCGAGGTTGAACTAGGTATGCAAAGATACAAGCGATCATAACCTCGGATAAGTAAACTATCGTGAGACAAAGGGAAATTGGTATCGTATGTAAGTGGTTCATTCGATCGCAAAGTAATCGTAGAAATATGTAGCCATATGAATTTCCGATTCCTCTATTGGTTATTGTTCGGAGAAGTGTCTCGATCATGTCCGCATAATTCACGAACCGTAGGGAGACACACTTAAGGATTCAACGTTGTTTGAGTAGTTATGGTATTATGAGAAAGAGACCGAATGTTGTTGGTCTCGGATGGGATCCGGATATCACGAGGTGATCCGGAATGGTCCGGAGAATAAGATTCATATAAGGAAAGTCCCGTTTGAGTTCGGAATGATTCGGGTGTTTTCATCGGGAATGTTCTAGAAGGTTCCGGATTGTCCGGCACTCCGGGGGGGAGGGTACATGAATGTGTCATTGAATGATTGCATCATGTACTAAGTGTTTTTGCTGTTCCAAAACTGAAAAGTCAAACTGCCAGTTTGAAAGTCAAACGGCTAAAACAGGAAACTGTGGAAAACAGGAAACTGTGGGAAACAGGAAACTGTGGGAAACAAGCAAGAGGTGTTGGAACCAACTTGGAGGAGGAGTCCCTCTCCTCCAAGCTGGCCAGCCTAGGCGAGTTGGGGAGGGACTCCTCCCTTCCTCTGGCCAGCCCTCCACCTATAAAAGGAGGGGCAGGGCCTCCTCCTCTAGACACAAGTTCCTATCCTCTAATCTCCGGTTTAGAGCCGTTTTGGTTTAGAGCTTCTAATTGCTTTAGCCAGCGGTTTAGAGCCTTCTAATTGGTGTGTCTAATCCCTAGACCACTAATAGCTCTCTCTCATACTCCACCATACTCGCTCCGGCTTAAGGCGAAGCCCTGCGGGATCTCCCCTCTACTTCCGGTACCACGCCGTTGTGCTGCCGGAATCGTGAGGAGAGTGCTACAACCTCCGCTGCCTGCTGGAACAAGGGAGAGGA
The DNA here is from genome assembly GCA_030063025.1 of Avena longiglumis. Lineage (NCBI taxonomy): Eukaryota > Viridiplantae > Streptophyta > Magnoliopsida > Poales > Poaceae > Avena > Avena longiglumis. The sequence goes on along the minus strand of CP125979.1, from coordinate 336,640,099 downwards.
AGGTCTTCGTCGAGTACCGAACGTGTGACCGACTGCGGGAGCGCTGCCGGAACGTGGCGCCGGAAGGATCGTCTACACGATCTTGAGATCGGAAAGAGTACGACTACATCACCCACGAGAATCTGCTCTCGTTAACCGCTTTGGAATCTTCGAGGGTGAGTTATTCCATCGACTCGTTGCTATAATCTAGTAGATAGATCTTGGCTTGTTTGTTTGTATGCGATAGAAATTTTTTGTTTTCCATGCTACGAACCCCTACAGCATGCATCATATATTTTTGCTTGTATTTATTTTGTATGTGATTTGGTGCTATGATTTTATGTGTAGATTTTGGTGCAAATAGTGATTGTGATTGTGAGGATTGTAGGTACTCTCCAAACTACCAAGGCAAGTGGTGCTTCATGATTATATTCCTATGTTTTTCAAATATGCATTAGAAATATTTTGCTAGACTTGCATGGATAAATTTTGGTCTTTATATGCTATGCTTGGGAAATCCTAGTAGTTGTAGAATTGCTAGAAATTTCTAGGTTACGATGCTTGTCTATGCCATGCTTAGCCTAGCTAGTAGCAACCAAGGGTGGCTATATGTTCATGCTATGAATAAATATTTCTAAGTCTTTGGACTATGTTTTTACTTAATAAAACAACTAAGTGAATGAATTACCTGGGTGGAATGGTTGTGAATGGGTTATGTTGAGTGGTTACACAAGGCCCATTTCTATGGTTTACCTTGTGTATCTCACTTGTGGAAAGCCACCCACGAACAAAGGGATTTGAGAGGCCAAATGTTAAGAAGCTTATAGTGCATCCACTTGGCAATATGGGCTCTGCCTGGATCATATAGGTTGCAATAAATTAGCCATTTGGACAGTTGGTGGTAGTGGGATTGATTGGTTGGAGCGCGTCCATTTGGTCTAAGGGAAGGCTTCTGAAAGGTCCTGTCTTGGTGAAAATCAAGTCTTGTGGGGAAAGTGCACAACCACTGCAGATGGAAGAATCTAAGTACTTAGCCATGTCCCTGGTATTGGACAATTTGAGCATCAAGACATGGAAGCTATCAAGAATCTCCTCATCCCAATTTCTAAGTAAAACTTGTGGCTGAACAAGGGTGAAGGACCCCAATGTCTATTGGTGGTTCCTTAAGAAAAGTTTTGATAAAGAAAAACTTAGTGTTTGCAACTAATAGGCAAAACCTATTTTGAGCAAAGCAAGCCTAAACTACACTTAGCCAAATTGCATATAGTATCTAGTCCACCAATATTCTACTAAGGTATCACTTGCCAATACTATTCCAATTTATTGACCCACTGTGGCTGTAACTTGTGATGTTGCAGGTTATTCTGATGATGATTAGGAGTCATGAGTCTAGACTCAACATTCTTGCCTGTGGCACATGAAGATGAAGACTTATTTATCTTATTACTTATTTAAACTCTTGTACTAGGCCTGTAGCCATGGAGTTGTAAAGACTATGTTCTCTCTGGAATGACTGTAATAATGACCTTTGTTTCTGTGTACTTCATCTTAAACTGTGGATGCTTGCATTGATCCAGGGACTAGCATTGCAATCATAGGGATCCTTTTCCTTTATAAAGGAGGGATCTTACATCACCTGCCATGCTTGCACTGTAGCGCCATCGTGTTCTCTCGAATAGTTTGCGAGCGTGTCGCCGCTCACTGGTTCATGTTTTCCGCTGATCGTCACCGACGCCCCCTCGTGAACGCAAGCATGCGTAGAGATGCGCCAGGAGCAACCACACCACCTCCGTGTTGCCGTGCTTCGTGAGGCTTGCCGGTGCGCTGCCTCAAACGACACCGCCGCGCCATCACGCGAAAGCTGCTTGCCTCTAGAGACACCGGGACCAGCCGTCCCCATTTTGTTCGTCAACGAACCCTGACCGATGTAGCCCACCTCTAGGACCAGCACTTGAATGAGTTTTGCAGATCTAGATTCCCTCTATAAGTTTCATTTTGAGAATTCCTCATTTCGGTCCATCGTTTTCTCGCCAACGTCGCCGCAAAACCCTGGGATCTGCCGCCACAAGTCGCTGCCATTTTCGTCAGGTTCGCCAGAACACCACCGTCCAGTGCACTTAGCAAAAATGCCCCATGCTTCGTGTGATCCAACCCGCAGTCCTCTTGCTGACCCCACTTTCAGTCCCTCGGCTCACCCATCCAGGACCTTTTATAAAAAGGGACTTGGTGTTTGCTGTAATTAACCCGCCAACCCCGGCTTGTCCACGTGCCAGTATGTTGCTGGTTTCCATGTGCGTGGACCCAACCTTCCCCAGGCCCACCTTTCATCCTTGCTGGATATGTCGTAGATGTGTGACAAAAGTCCATAAGATTTATAAAAAAACAAATTCAAACTATTTTCAATAATTTGTTCAAATTTAAATTGTTAATTTTTTTCCATATAATCCCCCATAAAGAGGGATCGGGTTCCATTATCATCAGACAACGGAACAACAACCACACACACAATCAACTTAGTATCGACCTAGGGGGTCAAACAAACTAAACAGATAGAAAGAAGGAGGCTGGAGATGCAAGAACACCGCTCTCAGGCTAGTGGAGAACAGTACTATCAAACACAGGCAAGAAGCTAACAGACCAAACCGAAGAAAGGCCACGTGAGATGTCAACACCGTCTTCTCGCAGCCCAGTCCTTTTTTTCAAGTTCTCCTTCTTTTCTCCCGCCCCCTTTCCAGTTCCGGAGCTTCATGAGCATGACAATTTAAATTGTTAATAACTTTCAAATGAGTTCGAATTTGAATAAAAACTTAATAGGATATGTGTTTAGTTTTCAAATATGGATTCAATGGAATATTCAAATTTTTTATAATCTATTTCAATCTAGTCAAACATTTGACTTTGACCCCATTTGACCAAATTTGAATTTAATATTGTTTTAAATTTATAATTCTAAATAATATGTATAATAAATGTTTTTTCATCAGAAAAACATGAGGATTATGAATATGATATTTAAAATATCATTTGGGAAATTTAAAATTTCGAAATAATTTAAATGCTTATAAATGCCTTTTCATAATAAATTCACAACTTTTATTCCGTAACGCTGATTTCAACAAATGATATGTACAAATTCATGAGGGCGCAGAGCCCTTTCTATATATGAATTCCATGATATAAATTTAAGCATGCATCATATAAATATTAACGGAACAACTAGGTTTATGCAAGCAAAACATGACTAAAGACTTAATAAAATGCTTTATACTTATAAAATGTGCATCATTCCATCATGGAATACCTTGATTGCTTGTTGCATATGATTTATATGATTGCGCAATGTATTTAATTTGGCCCCATGTGTGTTTGGTTTTTATCCGGATAGATGCCAAGCAAGGAGAATATCAGGAACCTAAGGAGTGTTACACGTATCCCAACTATTCTGCAACTAATACTTTAGGAAAGCAATTTCCATGCTTGCACTACATATAGTACCAATTGCATATGTCTTATTCTTGCATCATCAATCACATAATGAATAAAATTGAATCCCAAGTATTCCATAGCCTTTACTTTTAAACCTCACTAAAGCTTGTTCCCACAATCCTATTAGCCACTACTACAGGAGTTGTTTGAGCCATGAGAGTTGTAGAATTACATGTGTAGGGTTTGTGAAGAGTCTTTGAATAGTGAGGTACCTAAACAAAAAGAAGCACCGGTGGACAATATCTTCTATTTGGTTCTTTATGCTCACTTGTGTTGTAGGACCCCGAGTACTTGATACATGTTCCTTGACTACCGCACTATCCGCATGTTGGACCATGAATCCCCTTAGCCTTATCTTGAGTCAAATTTAATTTCTTGGGACCACAATTAGTTTGGAGCGTTATAACTATCTCGTACTTATTCCATGCTACTAGTTTATTTACTACTATTGCTCGAGGGGCATTTACTACTGTACTATTTAGGAATTGTGCTAGGTTTACACGGTATCAACAAGCCCGGTCACACTTTCGAGTTCCTAGTTGTTTATTGCCATCGACACAAACCTTGGGTCTGTTTCAGAGCCGGACAACTTCGTTGTGTGGTGCTTAGTGGGGTGTCCCCATGAAATCATCTGTGAATCTTGCGAATGCTTTGTCGAGATGCCTCGTTGTTTTTTTGGTTTTTCTGAGGTTGCTCTTGCGTGTGTTTCTATTTGTACACCCCTATAGGGTAAATCTTTCTGAAAGCCGTGTCCACGGTTATGGACGAATTAGAGCATAATTTCACGATCATAGACAAGCATAACTAAATTACCACTTTTAATTTGACTAAAACTTGACTAGTAATAGTGCAATATTTATGGAATGATTAATAAAATTGTCAACGGATGGGATTTTCTTCCGCCTTATCGTTCGGGGACGGGAAGGAGGGTGGGCGATGTTTATTCATGTTGATATATATCTTATGGGTAATTAAATATTGTTTAATTAGCGAGTGTTCATCTATCATTGGTTACGAGGATGTTGTAGCGTGTCTCTATAGAACTGATAGGATTTATTTTCGCGGCAATTGTGTCACCCTCAGGTTGTTCCCTTTAGATGCATAAAGACTTGCTAAGCCCCCTAGGATCTCACACGATAAATATTGTTCAGATGGACAGGTACACAGTAAGGCTACTGGGTCGAGGAGACCAATGACGGTGGCAACGATCGTCAGGTATAGATATTCCGGTGAATGGATATCCTTGAGATATATGGGAGGGATATGCTTATTTCTAGGCATCTTATGCCAATTTGACTCTTATCCATACTTGGATCTTATTTTCTCTTCCGCTTGATACTCTGATGTGTCATGTATGAGAATGTATCCTAAAATATTATCTCTATATATGAAATTTGGATCTTGCCGTATGGCATGGAGTATTTCTATTTCTTTTAGATGGTCTGTCTCTGATGTACTGTTGTATGTTATAGAAATACACACTTGTGTATGTTTGTTCGCATACCTATCGACTACACCACTCGCACTTGATCTGATGTTCTTGCAGAGTGGATAGGATGGTTGGTCAGTATTGTGCCTTGTTCCGCTCAGACGGGACCTAAATGTGGGTGGCCCTTGGGCCTCCTCAGTAGGACACCTTATGCACTTTGGGTTCATCCTACCTTGTTTCTTAGAGCATAGTGTCCAAGGTATTACAACTGGTATCAGAGCCATTCCGCCCATCAAGGTCTCAACCAAGATCGTCTTTGTCAGTCTAGAAAATATTTTTGGTAGTTATGTATATTAGGGAAAAACTAAAAATGAGAGTAAGACTAATTCAATTTTTGTTCTTAACACCCACCCACCCTTTTCTGGTAAGGAAGTGTAATGTTTATCAATTTTATAAAAATTCAAACTAGGATTCATGTGTTTGGAGTTTCCGTAATACGATAGGATGTGTGTGTCAAATCGTTTTGTTTATCTGTTTCATCCAACTTATTATTGTAATCTGCCTTTTGGTTAACAACTATTGGTACATTCCATATCGATAGGCTTTTGTAAACTTACGTAATCTATCTGACTCTTTGTAAACAGATGCGATCTTCCTTACTCTTTGCTACCAAGGTGATCTAGTTAGGGGTGTTTGTTCTTTAAGTATGCTTTCACGTGGTGTGGAGTTGCTAATCTCTATCTGTTAAGTTTTTTTTCGCATCTAGTTGGTATTTTAGTGCCCAAAAATGCGGAATTTTTTTCTTGGATAGATCTGTGTTTCCACACTCCTTTTCTGTCATGTGAGATACACGTTTCACCTTCTATTATCGGCATGCTCATGCTAACTCGGTATTTTTGCTACTGACGCTTCAATCTAGAGTTTTTACTTCATCTTCAAATTATTTTGGTCTAAATACATAACATGTGTCGATCTGATGCTTGTGATTGTAATGTGGTCCTCGGTGTATCTATATGACGCTTATCATGAGTGGAATATGGTCAATGCTATCAATCTAATTCTCCAAATTATGGTGGTTTTATCTTGTGATTTTGAGTTATACCGTGATAATATCTATATCATATTCTAGTACCTTTAGCAATCCGGAGGTTTCTTAAGGCACTACGGTGGTTCATCATCCGTTTATCATGCTTCACATCTTTTCAAACTCCATATCTACAAGGTTCTCTTTGATACGAGAGATAACATGTGTCATTATCCAAATCTTTCCTCTTTAAATCAGATATCCGATCCACCAGGTGAACAAGTCAATATCCCTTTTCTTATCCGAAGGGCCAGATAATCTATTCTATCCATGCATCTTTCAAAACACAGTCCTTGATCCTTATGATATTTCTTAGTCGTATACCTTGACGATATTCTCGCCTATTCTATATCAATGAAAGAACATGAAGAACATCTTATTTTCATCCTATCAAGCTTCAGGAACACCACACATGTGCAAATTTTTCAAAGTGTTAATCCTGACTTTCTAAAGTCAGCTATATGAACCATGTTCTTCTGCTAAAAACATTCCTACAATCTAGGAATCATCAAGATCAATTGTTAATCTTCACCCATCATCAGTTTCCAACTAACTTTGGAGTTTTCCCTTGTTGGGAAAGTTATCATCGCGGTTCCGCTGAAGATTTCCTCAAGACAGTTAAATCTCTCACAAATATTCTCAGGAAGGACAAGAAATTCTTTTGATCTTCGAATCGTCAAGAAATATTTTGAAACTCTCTCACTTTATCTTCTATCCTCAATCCATCGGGTGCCATGAAGATTTTGCAGATCTTTTACAATTCTTCTATCAAGTTTTGGGTTCTATCTGTTGAACCTTTTATCTATCTATGTGATCATCATTCATATATCTTTTCTAATGGGTTGCAACTTTCGACACGACAATAACATCATCATCTTCATCTACTTTGGATCTGACAAATCGTTTGCATCAAATCTTTGTTTTCTTATGAAGCTTCATGAATTCTACTTGCCAAGATCTCCAATCTGTGTTTGGGAGTTGGGTTGCATGATTTTCTTATTCATGTGTGGAGTAATTATTTGGGTGCGGGATGGACTAGCTCCATACCACTACTCTTATCATTCCCTCTTGTACATTGAATTGGCGCATTAATGCGCTTTCTCTTATTCCATGGAAGTCATAAGTGGCCTTTATCCCTCAAAACTTTTACTTCCGTCCTTGTTTTTCTGGAGTATTCTCTCAAGAATGTAATCAATAATCTCTTGTTGGTGGTCACGTCTATTTCAAGATGGAGAAAAATATTCAATCATGTGGTAGAAGAAAATGAAAAGTCTTCCCCTAATACTCTTCATTCTACCGGAGCACGAAATCGTCAAACAAGATGGATGGATGATATCTCTAACTTCAATTTGTGAATTCTTTTGTTTGGTAAAGCCAAAGATGGTTGACGCCATGAATCGCCAAATCTATTGCAATAAACTCATGGTTAAGGAAAGAAATAATCATCTCTGCAATAACTCCAGATCTTCAACTTCTTTTACAGGATTCCACCATAAACTTGTGTGACTCATTCTCCAGGAGATAAATCTACACACCTCCTTTGCATGATCCTTTGGTCCTTACCGGGGCAAGAAGAATCTGATTCAAGAATTCAGGAACCCAAATCTTTCCGTTGATATCAAGGAACTCTATTGTTTGAAGGAAATATTGTTCTCCGGACTTTATTTCTGAAATCTAAGGGAAGAGACAATGATATTTTCATAGTGGTTGATAAATTCACCAAATCATCTTTTCCTCTGGCAAAAGAAAGAATCATATTCACATGCATCTATTGATCTTCAATCCTAATGATGTGTCCTTTCTTTCTCTTCTTGACTCATCATCTTCTCAAGTTCTTTCAAGAAGTGGTTATATTTTTTATCGAGTTCCTCGAGAGCACCTGATCTATGTCCATCCTACCTTCCTTGTTTCAAAATAATCCTTCAATTCGTCATGACCTTTCTTTTTAAGGAGCAAAATGGAAGATGCGCAACAAGTCTAGAAAGTTTTGCAAGGTGTAGTGGTCCCACCATTCTGTTGAGGAATTATCTTAGGAACATGAGTATCACCTTGTTCTAAGCACCCGCCTCTCGTCGTGTTCTTTTCTTTTCCTAAGAATCTCAGGGCGAGATTATTTTTTAGTGGAGGGAGTTATAGCATCCCAATTGTCTAACTATTGTAATTCTACTTGCATATTATATATACATTGGTAGTTCCTAAATGTCAATCATTGCATCATTATTATATCATGCTCATGTCATCATGCCACGTTGCATTTAAGCATCATATAAAACCCCTCTATTTGGTTCTTATCCCATATTAATTATATATTGGTTCACTTGTATTTTCCTCTTGATATATTACATTTTCCTCTTGATATATTGTATTTGCTTCTTGATAAATTGATTCATGCCCAAGATGAGTTGTGGGCATATATTTTCTTGATTCCACCACCTTTCTTTGTAACCACCTTATAATTCCACCGTCCAAACTATATATGGTCCTTTGCATTTCTTTTGGCATTTGTGTAGCTCATATGTAATAAGATGGATCCACTTCTACTTCTACATGCTCCCATATATGTACTTTATTGTTTTCACAATATTAAGTGTGTGGAGCCTCATGGCCACCTTTGCATGCCATGTAAGTAGAAATGCTTCGTTTGAGATTATATACAGTTTTATTAAAATTATGCCCATGTATGAGGACATTTAAACTACAAGTGAATCTAGTGGGAAAACACACACTACCATGGTCATTGGCTTCATATATATGCATATTTCAAATAATCCCATAGTCATGAATTCCTCATTCTTTTTTGGGCGATGTTTCAAATCTTTGAATGCATGTATGGATGAATAGATGCCATATGAATTATAATTGTTTTCACTATTATAATTGATCATTTAATATATATGCATGTCCCATGAAAGCTTCCATCCTTCCTTCTACTTAAATTCTTTTGTTGTGAGGTGAGCTTGTGTGGTTTTGAATTCAAAACTATGAACCATGCCACACAAGCTTGCAAGCAAACTTCCCTCTTTTCTCTACCCTTTAGATGTTTACCTATATCATGTTTCCTTTTGGACCTTTCCTTGTTTGAGTTGTTTTAAATTCAAACCAAACCAAAACAATTCAAACCAAATCAAACCAAACCAAACCAAAACATACGTATCTATCTACCCTACATCTCTTCCTCTAATTCAAAAACCTAGCTATCTTTAAACCCAAGACTTTTATTGTTCGTTTGAATAGAACCAAACCATAGCCCTTTTCCCTCTAATCCCTCTCTCTCTATCTCTCTCTCTTCATAAACCCTATGCCTAATAGAGCCCTCCCCTCATTGATCTGATTGGACCAGACCATTACCACCACCGACCTAGACCATTCCCTCTCTCCCTTTCTCGTGCTACATGAAAAGAATAAGGGAAGAGGCAAAGAGGAACCCTAGCTACCCGAAGACCCCTCTCTCTCTCTCTCCTTTCCACCGTTCTGCTAATGGAAACCCATGTGATGTGTTCCCTCCCATTATCTACACACCGTCCAGCCCTAGCCAAGAACATCCACCCAACCCTTCCTCCTTCCTCCTTCTTCCTCTCCTAGCCATGGGCTCCTGTTTCTAAACCACCACCACCAGCCGACGAAGGGGAGATCGGGAAGAGGAGTTACATTGTCGAGGAAGGACATGCGCGTTCGTTGTTGCTGCTGTACCTAGAGACGAGGAGGAACGAGCCAGGACCAGCGGTACCCGCCAAAGCCAAAGCCCTAATCTCTAGTTCATCGGAGGCAGACCCTTATACGACGCCTTGAGCCGATCCGGCACCGTCAACCTCTCCGTGGTGAGCCCATATCCCTTCTTGACATGGTTCCCCTGCCCCGCTTGCACCATAGCTCCACCACGTTCTCTCGAAAAGTTTGCGGGCGCGCCGCCGCTCACCGGTTCATCTCTGCCGCTGCTCATCACCGACGCCCCTCCATGCGTGCAAGCGTGCGTGGAGTTGCGCCAGGAGCAACCACACCACCTTTGTTCTTTCGTGCTTCCCGAGGCTCGCCGGTGCGCTGCCTCCTACACCCTCGTGCCAGTAGCAGTAGCTCGCCTCTACAGACACCGCGAGCCATCCCCACTCTATTTGCCAACGAACCCTGACTGATGCAGCCCACCTCCATCGCAATCAATTGAACGAGTTTTGCACAACTAGCTTCCCTCTATAAGTTTTGTTTTGGGGCTTTCTCATTTCACTACATTGTCTGCTCGCCAACGTTGCCACAAAACTGCGGGATCCGCCGCCACAAGTCGTCGCCGTTTTCTTCAGGTTCGTTAGTACACCACCGTCTACCGCGCTCTGCAAAAATGCCCCGTGTTTCCTGCAATCCAACCCGCCGTCCTCCCTGCTGACTCCACTGTGAACCCCTCAGCTCCCCCGTCCAGGCCCATTTATAAAAAGGGAGCCGGTGTTTGCTGTAATCAACCCGCCAACCCTGGCTCGCCCATGTGTCAGTCTGTGCTGGTTTAGCGTGTGTGTGGACCCAACATGCCCTAGGCCCACCTGTCATCCTCGCTGGGTATGTCGCAGCTATGTGACAAAACTCGAGAAGATTTATAAAAAAATCAAATTCAAACTGTTTTCAATAATTCGTTTAATTTTAAATTGTTAATAAATTTCAAATGATTTTGAGTTTGAATAAAAAATTAATGGAAAATGTGTTCAGTTTTCAAATATGAATTCAATGGAATATTCAAAAAAAATTCAATCTAGTCAAACCTTTGAGTTTGACCCCATTTGACTAAATTTGAGTCTAATATTGTTTTAAATTTATTAGTCCAAATAATATGTATAATACATGTTTTTGAATCATAAAAACATGAGGATTATGAATATGATATTTAAAATATCATTTGGGCAATTTAAAATTTGGAAATAATTTAAATGCTTATAAATGCCTTTTCCTAATAAATTCACAACTTCTATTCTGTAACTCCGATTACAAAAAATGATATAACTAAAATGATCAGCGTGACGAGCCCGTTCTAACTATGAATTTCATGAAATGGATTGAAGTATTCGTCATATAAATATTAACGGACCAGCAAGTTTTATGCAAGCATAACATGACTAAAAACTTAATAAAATGCTTTATACTTGTACCCCACACCTCACCCATGCCATGCTATGTTATACCATGTAAAATGTGCATCGTTCCATCATGGAATACATTTATTGCTTGTTGCATATGATTTATATGATTGTAAAATGTATTTACTTTGGCCCCATATGTGTTTGGTTTTTATCCGGATAGACGCCGACCAAGGAGAATATCAGGAGCCTCAGGAGTCTTACCTGGATACCAACTATTCTGCAACTGATCCTTCAGGAAAGTAATTACCCATGCTTGTACTACATATAGTACCTATTGCATATGTCTTATTCTTGCATCATGAATTACGTCATGAAGAAAATTGAATCCCAAGTAGTGCCTGGCCTTTACTTTTAAACCTCACCAAAACTTTTTCCCTCAATCCTATGAGCCACTTCTACAGGAGTTGTTTGAACGATACGAGTCGTATAATTGCATGTGTAGGGTTTGTGAAGAGTCTTTAAATAATGAGGTACCTAACCAACAGAATGAAGTAGTAATGGGATAACTAAGGAAAAGTGGGAAATATCTGCTATTTGGTTCTTTATGCTCACTTGTGTCCTGTAGGACCCCGAGTACTTGATGCTCTAATGTGTGACATATGAGGATGTATCCTAAAATATTACCTCTATTTAGGATATTTGGATATTGCCAAATGGCATTAAATATTTCTATTTCTTTTAGATGGTCTTTCTCTGATGTACTATTGTATGTCGTGGACATACACACTTGTGTATGTTTGTTCGCATACATGTCGCCTACGCCGCTCACACTTGATCCAATGTTCTTGCAAAGTGGATAGGGTGGTTGGTCGGTACCATGCACTATTTCGCTCAGACTACATATAGTATTGTGCACGTGGGTGGCCCTTGGGCCTCCTCGGTAGGACACCTATGCACTTTGAGTTCATACTACCTTATTGCTTAGAGCGTAGTGTCCGAGGTATTACACATATCCCAGTAACGTCCTATTTTGGCACACTTCTGTGCATCTAGTGCTGGCACACGTATCATGCCATGTCCACTCTAGGTACACGCGTCATGCTACACATGTCACGCCACTGACCCGCACACCCTTGTAACCGCGAGGATGAGCTCTGATACCACTTGTAGCACCCTTATCCCTCTTGGCCCCGGGCTACCACTCCTGACATCTCGATCGGATCTCTAGACTGGTCCCACAGACCAACACTATTTTTTTCTGCGCACTTTGTCCTCACTCATGTATACCCGGTACCCACTTTCCGGTCGGTCACCCATATTCAAATTGCTTTAAACCAAGCATGCTTAAGTTCAGAGTTTTTTTAGATGATGTTTCAAAAAAGAAGTTGCAACTTATTGGTATAAGTATCCTATCAATCCTATTAAGTCATATATTTGGATCTCATAGACGGCCAACAATTAATATCAGAGTCTCATGAAGAATCTCATAGTAATGGGAGGTCATGACGAGGCCTAAGTGGTGTTCCGTCTAGAGGGAACACACAACAGGCTGTGCTCAGTCCAAAGAAAAAGCCAAAAAAAGAGCTGCAAGTACAACAAGAGCTCTATATGGAGGCACACACGATGCTACGCCCAAAGATCAGACTGAATTGATCAGTACACAATTGTTACATACATTTTGTGTACTGGAGACAAGACGAAAATAATTTCGTGAGGCCAAAAATTGCTACCCAACAATACTTTTATCGGGCTGACGACCCATAACAGCCCCTGCCATCGAGTATTTTCTGACGACGAAGACCTTTTGATGAGACACTAGTGAAAACAGGGCCTCTAGTCCCAGGCCGTAAGGGCCTTTAGTCTCGGTTTTTGAACCGGGACTAATCAAGCGGGACTAGAGGCCTAACACTAGTCCTGGTCCAGTTACCAGCCGAAACTAGTGGGTGTCCACGTGGCTGCCCCTGCGCGTTCAGGGTGCACCCCCACTAGTCCCGATTGGTGTTATGGACCGGGACTAGTGGGTCTCTGCCGCATCAGAATTTTGCGCCTTTTCTCTGCTGCGGCAGAGCATTACCTTGGAGTAGTGATTTCTCTGCCGCGACAACATTTTGTGCCCTTTCTCTGCCGCGACAGATAATTCATTTTGTATTGTTTTATTTATTTATTTTTCATTTCAAAATGGTTTTTGAATATTTTTACGCCACCACATCTCGTACACGTTCATGCATACATATAAGATAACTTGTATTACGAAATTGAGCATACAAATATATACAATTTACATAGTTACAGCGAGATCACAATTATCGGGACTATAGACCGTCTAGTCAATTACATGGAGATCATTAGAGCCTATGCACACTAAATTCTCCATCATCGTGTATCATCTCTTTAAAAATAAAACCCGACAGCTCCTTCGCAATTGCTAGTACACGTTGATGTGGTAGGAATTGATCTCGCATTCTCTCGAACTATATAAGAAAAGGAGATCAATATGAATATCAATCATGATAACGAAAAGTGACGGTAATAAAATGATGGTGTGAATGTATTTCTTACGTCGACTCTATAATCTTTGTGCTCGGTGGTAAACGTGCGAATGAACTCGCGAACGTAGAATCCACATAAATTCGACCCCTGTGGCTGCCTAGCGCACTTTACGAGAATAGAATTCAATCAAAATAATAATCTAGTATTATTATTGTATTGAAACTAGAAGTAAAGAGATGCGCGGACATATCACGTGATACTTACCGAGACCGCCTTAAATATCAGCTGCTGACTAAAGGAACCCTTAACCTCGCGCTTGAACCAGATCCAAACCCTGCCCGGCGAAGAAAATGAATGAATGAGTTATTCTTTACCTGATATCTTAGGAAATCAATGAAAGAGACCGATATAGGAAGAAAAATACTTCTGGATCATGTCCTGCATGCTGCGGAACGCTTCCAGGTTTCTCTTTGATGGGTCCATGACTTCAACTCTTCAATTATCAAGTTGAATGTCTAGCAGAATCCACTGGAAGCTGCAAACGATTATATATATACATCAGTATCTCATCAGTTACACTTAGCGTCGAGTAATCAAAAGTGAATGTGTGTACAACAAATAGTATATGGTCACAGAAATTTTGCTCCTTTAAAAATCTCAAAATGTTTTCCTCCGTCTCCTCGAGGTTTGTTGTTAGCCTTTTTATATGTACTTTATCTGGGTTAATGAACCCAACACTATAGATTTTTCTTATTTTATATTCCTGGATCTTCATTCTGCATAATAATAGAGTACAAAAGGATATAATGAGGATAATTACATGCAATGAACTGAACATCTATACAATGAATTCAACAACTTACAAACAATAGCAGCTGAGGATAGATTTGTCGAGGGCGTCGAGATTGTATAACTAGAACAGTTCTGGAAACTCAACATGGACCTCTTCGCCTTTTCTGAAGTAGTACTCACGTGGCACTTTCGATGTGATAAATATTCTCCCTTCCTTTGCAGCTATCAAGTACTACTCATGGAGATTCCGCAGTTGTGTTGGCAGTTCTTTCACCTTTTCTTTGCTGACCAAATCCTCACCTGCGACATATCTACGGGCTATTGGCATCTTGGGTAGATGGTCGAGTTGGGGGCCTAACAGTTCATCAAGACTAATTTCCATGATGGCCGCCAACTCCATAGCTACTCACATATCTAGTGGTTGTTGTGCGAGAAGGGGAACATTATCTGAAAACACCTTGAGGGGTGCTATCGTTTGTTTGGCCTGCTTTTCGAGAAGAGGAACGTCTGATTTTTTACTGGTTGCAGTTTTGGTCCCGCTTGCACCTGTGCTTGCTGATTTTTTACTGCTTGCACTTGATTTGCTTGATTTTCTCTTTGCCACTTCGTCTTCTATAGGTACCTTGGTCCTTAGGAAACCTAGTATCCCACGTGAAACTCCCGTCAAAGCCTCGGACTCGTCCTGTATGTTCACGATTCCCGAGGACCAAGGTCAGCAAGTCTTTCTCTCTATCGGGATGAAACTGTTTTATTCCATATTTAATATCTTTCACCACTTTTATCCATGTACTCCTGGGTACCTTTATCCCTTCACTGCAAACAAGGTCCCCTGTAAGTTCGTCATATGTACTCCCATGCCCAAGGAACCAATTTCTTGCCCTCAAATCCCATTCTTCGTGAATTGTTTCTGGAATGATCCCTTTATCATGAAGCTCTTTCTCTTTTGCATCCCACTTGGGCATGGCAGCCGCATAGCCCCCTGGCCCCATGTTATGGTGATATTTCTTCTTTGCAGCATTTATCTTGTTTTTTTAAGACTTTTCCTCTGCAACTCCTGACCCCCTATACTGCGCAAATGCATCCCAGTAAGGCTACTGCTTCGCTAGATAGCCTTCAAATAATGGGAGTTTCTTGTCCTTCTGATACTCTTGCCATAATGACTTCTTCCAGTTCTTGAATAGTTCGGCCATCTTCTTCGGTGCAAATTGCTTGACTTTCTTTCTCATTTCAGCCGTCTCGTTCTCAGTGTCACATTCTGGCATCTTGAAATGTGCCATTAGGTCAGTAAATAGTTTCTCTTTGAATTTATCGTCGATATACACATCACTCCATTCCGCCTCTTGGGTCTTATTCCACTCTCGAACAGTGATCGGGGTGCGATCTCTAGCAACAACTCTGCATTGTTGTACAAATATTTGTTTTGTTTTCTTTGGTTCCAATGGTTCGCCGTCTCCTGAAACCTCTGTAATTTCGTAAACAGTACCCTGGGCAACTTTTTAGCTAGGCCGCGCTTGGTTTTCTTGCTCGATGTAGAGGCCTAGGAGAAGAAACATTCGTCAACATAATATATATACAACTAGGTACATCTAGTCACGATCATCGAACATCATATATATATACCTCGTCGGTCTGCATTACGCGTCCATGGGCTTCTTCCTCTTGTCTGTTGGTCTCCTCTCCCCCACCGGATGAGTTCAGATACCTCGAGGGAGATCCCTCATCGGCTTCGTGAATCATATCCTCGAGCAAGTGTTCCGAATCTAGGTCTCTGCGGATTGGACTAGGTGGATCCATAGTTCCTGCAAAATGCACACAATATTTATTTGAACTTAACAAATAAACCCTAAACCCTAAACCCGGAGGTGCTGTGGTGGTGGCCGGATTCCCGCGAGAACCACCAGCCTAACCCTAACTTACGACACACATGAGTTCTTCTTAAGGTATTACCGTATGTCAAAAACCACGACGAGGTGATGATGGTTTCTAAGACATTTCCTTTGACCTATTCTTGACAGAACTTGACTGATGGCAAGAGGACGCAGTTAGCGGAATAATGCCATCAATCAACGATACGGATATTGCGGGATTATATGATGGCTATATTGGATGACAGTCCATGCGTCGATATAACAAAATCCTAAACTAAATATATACACTAATATAAAAAATCCTAAATTAAAAAAAAATCTAAACTAACAAATCCTAATTAATCCTAAATATATACACTAATATAACGAAATCCTAAACTAAAAAATTCTAAACTAAAAAAATCCTAAACTAAACAATTCCATGCGTCGATATAACAAAATCCTAAACTAAATATATATGCTAATATAACAAAATCATAAACTAAAAAAATTCTAAACTAACAAATCCTAATTAATCCTAAATATATACACTCATATAGCAAAATCCTAAACTAAAAAAATCCTAAACCAAATATATACACTAATATAACAAAATCATTAACTAAATATATACACTAATATAATTAACAAAATCCTAAACTAATTAAAAATCCTAATTAAAACCCTAACCCTCACCGGAGTTGGCGGCAGTGGCGGTGGAGTGGCCGGCGAGGCAGGCTTGGCAGTGGGGTGGCGGCCGGTGGCTTGGTCGGCCAGGCGCTGGCGGTGCACGGCCGAGCGGGCATGGAGGGCTCGGCGGCAGGGGCACGGCGGGCTCGGCGGTGGCGGCTGCCGGCGCTAGAGAGGGAGGCACGGGCTTCAACGGAGAATTCGGCGGGCAGCCTGGCGGCGCTGTACGTCATTCTGGCCTCCAACTTCTGGGGGCGTTTAATTTTCGCGCATTGGGGCCAGACCTTTAGTCCCGGCTGGTAACCTGGGCCGGGACTAAAGGCCCAAATTTGCACGCGTTGGGCCAAAACCCCCAGCGTGCACTGTGCTTTTATTCAAATTTTTGAATATATCATTTAAAACATTTAAATTATACTTTTTTGCATACTTATGAATTTGACAAAACTTTCAACATGAAAAGTTCTTGAATTTGAATAATTAATCCAAATCCATTTTATGTTTTATAAAATAATTATTTTAAATAGTCAAATTATTAACCATTTTGCCATTATCAATTTAAAAATACATTAACTATTTTTTTTGCATATTTTTTAATCTCACTAAACTTTCAACATGAAAAGTTCTTGAATTTGAATAATTAATCCAAATCAATTTTCTGTTTTATAAAATAATTATTTTAAATAGTCAAATTATTAACCATTTTGCCATTATCAATTTAAAAATGCATTAACTATTTTTTTTGCATATTTTTGAATCTCACTAAACTTTCAACATGAAAAGTTCTTGAATTTGAATAATTAATCCAAATCCATTTTTTGTTTTATAAAATAA
The DNA here is from genome assembly GCA_030063025.1 of Avena longiglumis. Taxonomy (NCBI): domain Eukaryota; kingdom Viridiplantae; phylum Streptophyta; class Magnoliopsida; order Poales; family Poaceae; genus Avena; species Avena longiglumis. Next base: position 336,622,414 of record CP125979.1, on the reverse strand, counting down.
TTATTTTAAATATTTAAATTATTAAATATTTTGCCATTATCAATTTAAAAATGCATTAACTATTATTTTTTGCATATTTTTGAATCTCACTAAACTTTCAACATGAGAGTTTCTTTAATTTGAATAATTAATCCAAATCCATTTTCTGAATAAGCTTTAGTCCCGGTTGTATCCACTAACAGGGACTAAAGATATTTCCCGCCATTTCCTACCGCTTCTCCCCATGTTTTCCTGCCCTTTCCATCTATATATAGGCCGACCGCGCCATGGTTATGCACACATCCACACCTTCCTCGCTCACATAAATGGACAACGCCTACTGGGCCATTCTGACCCTCGAGGAGATCGAGGCGCTGTGTGCCTCAAGATACCCTTGCCCACCAGGCTACCGGCCGCCTATCGGCTGGATGCTTAGCACTGGAGGGGTTCCTGTCCCTCCTGTGCCTTAAGGCTCCGCCCGACAAGCGGCCATCACGAACCAATTCTACCACGAGCTCACGTCGGAGCAGCAGATAGATCCTCAGTGGGATCCCAACAACTATGACACCTGGAATGCCTTCTTTGCTAACCGGCAGGAAAGGGAGCTCGCCATGTACGATGGTGATGGCCCGTACCCGGTGAACCACAACGAAGCCAGCCGTCGTCTGTGGTGGGCGAACCGTACTATCATCGGCGTGATGCGCTACATCATCGGGGGAGACCATCCTCGCCGGCGGTGCCCACAAGTCCACCCGCCACAGAGCCACAAGAAGGCCCCTCCCCCACCCGGTGGTAGCGGCATGGTATTCCAGGAGACCCCTCCCATGCTCGCCATGAATCCGAGGCCGGAGTGGCAGGTGCCCCCGGTATATTCCATGGTTGGAATGAGGATCCCCGGAGTGGCAGGTGACGATGACGATGATGATGATGATGATGACGATGACGAATAAGACCATGAATCTGCGTACTATAGGACTAGGCATGATTATGACTAAAGGGGCAGCTTTATTCCTGAGTGTTACCTAGTCCCAGTTTTTAATATTAATAAATGTATTGAGTGTTAGTCCTGGTTTGTGGCTGGACCGGGACTAAAGGGGGCCTTTAGTCCCGATTCCGTAGTCTCAGTTTTGAAATATTAATAAATGTCTTGAGTGTTAGTCCCATTTTGTGGTTGTATCGGGACTAAAGGGGGTCCTTTAGTTCCGATTCGTACTACGACTTTCCCAAACTATGAAGATGTTGTCCCGATTCGTACTTACCATGAAGATCGGATCTCCAAACACGTGCGGTCACATATTAGGGAGTGCCTCTATGACCTGTTTCTTGGAGATGCCGGAGGACTATGCTCCGGCGGCATCTCCCTGAAACTGGCCGTAGTGGTTTCCCTGCTCTCGAAGACCATCTTGCAGCTTGTAACTTCTCTAACTAGATCAATATGCCTGGGATCTAACCTAATTTTACATATTAGGGAGTGCCTATATGACCAGTTTCTTGGAGATGCCGGAGGACTGGGCTCCGGCGGCATCTCCCTAAAACTGGCCGTAGTGGTGTCCCTTATCTCGAAGACCATCTTGCAGCTTGTAACTTCTCTAACTAGATCAATATTCCTGGGAGATAACCTAATTTCACATATTAGGGAGTGCCTCTATGACCAGTTTCTTGGAGATGCCGGTGGACTGGGCTCTGGCTGCATCTCCCTGAAATTGGCCGTAGTGGTGTCCCTGATCTTGAAGACCATCTTGGAGATGCCTCAAACTGGTTGGAGGACTGGACTCACAAGGATGCCTATTTATAGTGTCGACACTCATGACATAATGTCGAAACTCACCCCTATTATTAGTGTTCACTCGTGTTTTGTCCCGGTTGGTGTCTCCAACCGGGACTAAAGGTTCATCCAACCGGGACTAAAGGTTCAACCCCTATTATTAGTGCTGCCTGGCCCAGCCTGCCAAAAGGACTTCAGTCGCGGTTGGTTTTTCCAACCGGGACTAAAGGGTGAACCCCTATTATTAGTGCTGCCTGGCCCAACCTGCCAAAAGGACTTCAGTCACGGTTGGTTTCTCCAACCGGGACTAAAGGTTCAACCCCTGTTATTAGTGCTGCCTGGCCTAGCCTGCCGCAATCCCTTCAGTCGCGGTTGGTTTCTCCAACTGGGACTAAAGGTTCAACCCCTATTATTAGTGCTGCCTGGCCTAGCCTAACTGTCTGTTATCACCGTATTTTGGCCAGAGACGGAGGTGGGTCGTGATCAAGATGGGCTTGGAAGATATATATATTCAACGAGTTGTTGGATCGGCCTAGTGTGTGGATTTGGGCTAAATTGCCCGTGTATCTTGTATCATAACAGTTTCGTGTTTGTTTAGGTTCCGTTTATGTTTAGGTAAAGATAGAGTTGTAGAGTTATTCCAAAAGTAGAGAGTCTCCGGACTATAAATATGTACCTAGGGTTATCGAAAGAAAACAACAACCACGTTCACAACAAACACAATCTCGGCGCATCGCCACCCCTTGTTTCTAGGGTTTCTTTCGGGTAAGTGCCATGTTGCCTAGGTCGCATCTCGCGATCTAGAAAGATTCACTTATTCATTACCTGGTTTTACCGTCTTGAGCGTTGTTGATGGCGAGTAATACCATTATCATAGATTGTTTGAGGCTAGCATCGGTGCTTTTTTACTACTATCGTCGAAGTTATGCTACCTCTAGCTATCTCGCTACCCTTGCACCTTTTCCCAAAGTGCAAGGGTAGCACCTTGCTTGATCTTTATTTAGTCGATTCGATCCGTTATAGTTGTACCTTGTTCGCCAAGGTTTAGTTTAATATCTACGTAGTGAGGCCTTACAAACAGGTTGAACGATCCAGTAATGCATAAAGACGTGGCTTATTCGTTCTAGAGAGGATGTTCCGGTAATTGGCTTTACGTTGGTTATTAGGCCTCCTCTAGGGTTAATATTCTTCATCTTTTATGCGTGCAGGCTCAATCACGCGTGGGATGTTCCAATTACGTGGTGAAAACATTAGACTATCGTAGATCGATTTAACTTGTAGTGATCAAGCAAAACCCCATGTTATTATAAATCTAGCAGAACCATGGGGCAATCGGCTTTAGGAGCCGATTCTGAAACACAGGGAGCCGATTACGGCTCGAATTTTACGTATACTTGTTTATCATGCAGAAATCAATGAGCAATCCTTCACCTTCTGATCAGGTATAGGTCAGGTGTACGCCCTCGAACCAAGCGGACATGTGCCGGAGCTTTTTGCCGTCGCCGAGGACCGAGCCACCGGCGATCCACAGGAGCCTCCCGGCTCTCCGTGTTGTCAGTCGCTGCTCGCCGGTGGGTTTTGGCAGGCAACACATTCTGGCACGCTCGGTGGGACATTCAACAACGTCTACATCAAACGCTGCGATGGAGAACAGACCAGTCACGTACAATGATCTGCCTGATGAGCACAAGGCCAAGTACAACGAGATCAAGGCCCTCTTCGAGGAAGACCTCATCAGCTCTTTTGAGAGGACCCGTACGCATGGCATCAAGTGGAAAGGGTTCTCCCCCGAGGGCGCTCTTAATGAGGTGGATCTATCTGTTCCTTCGGAGGAGCGCACCAGAGCCCTACGACAGGAAGTCAACTACATGGTGGCTCATTCTTTGCACCGCCATTCTGAGAGCTTGGTGAACGCTTTCGAGCGGGTTGCGGTTCGCGTAGTCCAGGAGATCATGAAGCATCAGTACTCCCCGTCTGGACCTACTTTAGGAACTCACCAGGGAGAAAGACCGCTCCAAACCAGGCCACAGCTCCCGTTCGCACTTGCTGCTCCAGAGCCGCCAGGAGCAGCGGCTTACGTCGTCTACAAGGATGGAGGCGACCCAGGCGATTGCCAATTCCTGTTTGAGCCACCTAAGGAGATCCCACACGGATACATATGCGCCTACGTGCCGGACTGCAATAACCTGACACGCACCAAACAGATTGCAACCGCAGGAGTTTCTGCGGCAGGAGCCCTTGGGCGAGATCTTGGGCAGGCGTGTCCGGGCAGCGATGGCGGGATGGACGCAAACAAGCAGCGTGGCTAGCCAAGTATGCCATCGGAGCAGGTCATGAGAATCTAGCCCTACAGCTCAAGCGATGGAGCAAATCGGTACCATCACGAGGACGGTTCGACCGTCAAGAGAAGGACAATCGGCTATTCAAAGCCGTACCCCAACGAAGTTTGATCGATTCCGCTACCACCCAAGTATAAGCTCACGAGTTCTCAAGGTTTAGCGGGTCGAAGGGTCGAGCTCGATCGAGCACATAAGCGATACAGCACAACTAGGCATGATTTGACGCCGGATCGGATCGCGTAAGATTCTTTGCGCAATCTCCGACAGACCAGCCTTTGGGTGGTACACCTCACTACCACCGATTCAATTCATACCGAAGCAAGCTGGAAGAGCGGTTCCACATCGGTACCATTCGGAGGCTCTTGAGGCGGGCATTGCGGACTGCACGGTCGGCGGCGAGGAGCGTAGCCGAGTACATCCAGCTTCAGACTGTCAAGAACCGATGTTACTCGGCTCGTTTTAGCGAGAAGGCGGTCGGTGGCGGTGTTGGGCCTCTCCGCACCCATCAAGGATCTGGCGTTCGGTGAGTACAACTCATTGGCGCATATGGCCCGACAATGTATGAGCAGCGCCACCGAAGTTGTACCAAGACAAATTCAAGCGTCCGATAAGCCTGGTCGATGCGAAGAAGAAGATCCTACCAGGACCGGAGGTGGCCGTAGCTGAATGGGCTCGGGGGCAGATCACGTGGCACGCAAATGGGTGAAACAAAGGGCCTGCGAAAGGGTTCGACTTCGGCGTGAGCAAAGCTGAGCAGATATTCGACTGTCTTTGAAGGAGAAGCGGTGAGGTTACCGAAGGCCACAAAATCCCTGCTCGGGGAGATGAGCGGAGACCATACTGCAAGTGGCATCATTCGTTCACTCACACCACCAACGAGTGCAAAGAACTTCGCCGCCAAATCCAAATGGCTATAGAACAAGGCCGTCTGATCCTTGGGCAGTTCGCCATGAAAGTGGACACAAACCCATTTCCCGGCGTCAACATGGTAGAACTCAGTCGCTCCGCAAGACGTAAGCTGGATTTCTCGTTCGGCGTTAACATGGCAGGGTCCGGATACCACCATGACACGTACAAGGAGGACGGTGGTCGCTCTCGGAGCAAGGAAAGAAAGGAGGCTAGTCCACGCGACCAGCCCAGCCACAATGACAGGCGGTACTTAACAGAGGAACAAGTGAGGAGAGTGCGATATCAGAAGCCACATTCCACGCATCTCCTTAACAAGTATGAGCACCAGTACGACCAACGTCGCCCGGTATGACGAGGCGACGGAAGATATGAGCACCTTGCTAGGGGACCGTCGAAGAGAAGGAAGGCGCAGATAGGCATTGGGATTGTCCTTTCTTCAAGTATTGCTGGAGACGGAATGAGCCGATTGCCTACGATCGACAAGCGCCGGAATGCAATCAGCAGAAGGAGGACACGAGGCCAGTGTCAGTATTCAAACGCCTAGGGCCTCTTCCGCCCCAGAGCCGTCACAAGGAGTCCGCTCGAGCAGGAGACCTCGAGAAGCCAAAGGATGACAAGGTCGAAGACAGGTATCATCGTCCAAGGTGGTGCCCCGACGGACTCAGACACACCCAGAAGCGTAGAGTGCAGCGGCTGCGTAACTTAGAGGAAGCTGAAGCGCAGTATCTCCACGCTTTGAAGAAAGCACGGCCTGATCTGGCCGTCAAAGTAAGGCAGGCTGTGGAAACGGGAGACCGCCCGACCAGGAAAGAGTGGCGCCCCAAACCGATAAAAGCCGATGCAAAGACATCGGCCAGCACAAACATGGTGTTCGTACTCCCGTCAGAATTCTGCGCGCCAAGAACCGATGAGCTACCCGTGGCACAGTTTGATTGCGGCCCACGGCCGGTTATCTTTGAGAAGCCACGTGAGAAGGGTTACAAACATCTAAAAGCCCTGTACCTGCGAGGTTACATCAATGGGCAACCTGTCAGCAAGATGTTGGTGGACACCGGAGCAGCAGTCAATATCATGCCATACTCCATGCTACGACGTTTGGGACGCTCCACTACAGATCTGATCAAAACCAACGTCACGTTGAGCGACTTCAACGGTCAGTCTTCGGAAACGCAAGGCGTACTGAACGTGGACTTGACAGTGGGCAGGAAAACTGTACCCACGTCATTCTTCGTCGTGGACAGCAAGAGCACTTACACTGTCTTGCTAGGAAGGGATTGGATTCACGCTAATTGCTGCATCCCATCCACAATGCATCAGTGCCTGATCCAGTGGGATGGAGACGAAGTGGAGGTCATCCACGCAGACGATTCTATCGAGATCTCCATAGCTGGCATGAACATCTGGGAAGCAGAAGACCAAGAGCCGATCTCTGGAATCAATCTAGACGGCTGCGAGCGTATTGAAGCTACAAAAAACGGGGTGAGGCTGGTCTTATCCACTGGCCTTACAGAGTAGAAAAGCCCACGATCATCCGTAGTGCGGCGATCCTGCGATCGGCCACAAAAAATAAAAAGCAGCGATCATACGACAAGCAACTCAGGTAGTCGTAGCAGAGAGATGCTCTGCCACTGTAAAAGAATAAGGTGTAAACTGTCCTTGACTGATGCAAGCAAAAAGGGGGCCGATTCAAGCGATCGGCCCAAATTATTTTTGTCGTCCTCACCCACCGTTTGCCCTGTGTTTAGCGTCGATTTGACAGGTGACGGAAAGCTAGGGTACGGGTTTACATCCGCTGATGAGCTGGAAGAGATCGACATTGGTCCTGGGGATAAGCCACGACCAACATTTATCAGCAGAAAGTTAGATCCGAGTCTGCGGGGCCCGATGATAGCCCTGTTAAAACAATATCCAGACTGCTTCGCCTGGGACTACACAGAGATGCCTGGGTTGGACAGGAGCATCATCGAGCATCGACTCCCGCTCAAAAAAGGATTTCGGCCGTTTCAGCAGCGAGCACGACAAATGAAGGCCGAAATTCTGGAAGAAGTCAAGAAAGAGGTCGAGAAAATGTTGACGGCCAAGTTGATCAGACCATGCAGGTATCTTTGAGTGGATTTCTAGTATCGTACACTGTAGAAGAAGGGTGGCCAATGGCGTGTTGCTATAGATTTTCGAGATCTCATGAGCTACCCCAAAGGATGAGTATCCGATGCGGTGGCGAAACATTAATCAATGCAGCAGCTGGTTATAAAATTTTGAGCTTCATGGGCGGCAATGCGGGTACAACCAGATCTTCATGGCTCGGAAGACATACACAAGACGCATTGAGTCCCGAGTGCAGGGGTTATTTGAGTATGTAGTCATGACGTTTGGACTGAAAAATGCCGGCGCCACGTACCAGAGGGCCATGAATTATATTTTCCATGATCTGATCGGCAAACTGGTTGAAATCTACATCGATGACGTGGTGGTCAAGTCTGCTTCAGCGCACGGACACTTGGACGATCTGCAACGCGTCCTGGACCGAACAAGAAAATTGACCTACGGATGAATCCAAAGAAGTGTGCTTCGGGTGGCGGTCAGTTCTTGGGTTTTTTGGTCCATGAACGCGGAATTGAGATCGGCCTGAAAAGTCAGGAGGCAGTACGGACAATGAAGCCGCCCACCACGAAGAAAGAACTACAGTCCCTTATCGGCAAGATCAACTTCGTCAGACGATTCATCTCCAATCTATCAGGAAGGATTGAGCCGTTCATGGGACTAGTAAAAATCAAATCTGACGAGGAATTCCGCTGGGGGGCAGAACAACAACGAGCCTTTGACGAGATCAAAGAATATTTGACGGAACCGCCAGTATTAATCCCACCTCAGCCTGAAAGGCCATTCTACGTTTACTTGTCAGTGGCTGACACGTCCATCGCCTCGGTAGTGGTGCAAGTTTATGATGGGCTGGAGCGGGTCGTCTTTTACATAAGCAGGAGGATGCTGGACGCAGAGACGAGGTACCCTGATATCGATAAGTTGTGCCTCTGCCTGTTTTTCACCTGCACCAAGTTGCGACACATTTTGCTATCAGCAGAGATTATCATCATATGCAAATCAGACGTCATAAAGCACATGCTGTCGGCTCCTATGTTAAAAGGCCGGCTGGGCAAATGGATGTTTGCACTGTCAGAGTTTGACATCCGGTATCAACCCGCGAAAGCAGTTAAGGGACAGGCGCTGGCTGATCTTATCGCTGAAAGGATCAACACTAACATAGCCGCGCTGTCCATAAGCGTGGGCTATGTTTTTCGACGGATCAGTTTGTGGCGATGGCTGCGGCATCGGCATTTTACTCGTGTCGCCCGGGGGCAACATTTTCCTTCTCCATCAGTTGTCTACCCTCGCACCAACAATGTAGGCAGTGCGAGGCGATATCCAAGGGATGGAGTTACTCCTCGGCCGGGAGCGGTGGAAATTTTGGAGACTCCAAGTTGGTGATTTCCCAGCTCACGGAGGACTACAAGTGCGAGTGAGTCCCTCTTCCCATTATGGCTGCCTTCCGCGGTGATGACGCAATTCCGATCGTCAACTTCACTTGGATCCCACGAGCGCAGAATACCGAGGCGAACGATCTTGCGCAGATAGCCGGGATACAAGGATGTGGTAGAAGGAGCCGGCGTTGGTCTGGTTCACAGGCGGACGTGGAGCCGATATCTTCAATTACTTGAAAGATTCGGCTCGGGGGGCACCTAAACGGATAAGGTACAAAGCCATGAAGTACGTGCTTATTGGGGATGACATGTTTTACAGGACTCTGGAAGGACTATTGCTCAAATGCCTGGGGACAGCCGAGGCCAACCAGCTCCTACACGAGGTACACGAAGGCGCCTGTGGAACTCACCAATCGGCTCATAAGATGAAATGGTTGATCAGGCGATCAGGGTTTTATTGGCCCACCATGCTTGAGGACTGTTTCAACTACTACAAAGGGTGTCAAGCATGTCAGAAATTTGGAAAAATCCAGATGGTACCCGCGTCAGCAATGAACCCCATCATCAAGCCTTGGCCATTCCGAGGTTGGGGCATGGACATGATCGGCAAGATCAATCCTCCATCAAGTAAAGGCCACATGTGGATTCTGGCTATCACTGACTACTTCACTAAATGGGTAGAGGCTGTCCCGATGAAGTCAGTAAATTCGAAGGATGTTATCAATTTTGTGAAAGAACATGTCATCCATAGATTCGGGATTCCCCAAACTATCACGACTGATGGAGGTTCGGTCTTTATTTCTCAAGAGTTTAGGAAATTCTGCGAGGACATGGGGATCAAGCTGATTAGATCATCTCCATACTATGCTCAAGCAAATGGACAAGCTGAAGCGTCCAACCAGAGCCTCATCAAGCTGATCAAGAGGAAAGTCGATGAGCACCCAAGACGTTGGCACGAGGTTTTGTCAGAGGCGTTATGGGCTTATCGCATGTCATGTCATGGAGCAATAAAAACCTCACCCTACCATCTAGTATATGGACAAGAAGCCGTCCTACCATGGGAAATTACGGCTGGATCGAGACGCGTCACTTTTCAGGACGATCTAACAACTGAAGAGTATGCAACCCTGATGAGTGACAGTGTGGAGGATTTAACCGAGCTCAGGTTATGGTCACTGGAGAAAATCAAAGAAAACAAGGCCAAGGTAGCTCGTGCATACAACAAGAAAGTGAGGCCAAAGGAGTTCCACGTTGGTGATCTAGTATGGGAAGCTGTGTTGCCCTTGGGGACTAAGGATGCAACATATGGTAAATGGTCTCCAAATTGGCACGGTCCGTACAAGGTCGACCAAGTTTTAAGAGGAAACGCATATATGCTCGAGCAGTTGGATGGAGTAAAATTCCCAGTGGCAGTTAACGGACAACATCTCAAGAAATATTTTCCAAGCATGTGGGATGTTGGACAATAAAACTGGAGGGGCCGATGCATGAAATCGGCTAGGTAAAAGCACGAGAAACGATGGACAGTAAAAATATGGGGGCCGATGCTGAAAATCGGCCGAGTAAAAAAAATATATATATATATATAGTCGATGCACGGTCATCGACTCTAGAGGTTCACACGTGTTACAAAAAGGGCCACCTCGGCGATCTCAGCTTCGTCATCTTCATCTTTGCTTGTCACTAGTAAATGCATGAGGCACGTTTTTGATGGGCAATTGGAGATTTGGGTCGTCCGTGTTTGAATCCACCGTGTTGAGGAAGGTCGCGGTCATCATTTGAAACCAAGAAGTGGCCGTTGTAATGTGTCTAAGGATGCGACGAAGGTTGACCCGTCAACGTTTTTGGGAGAAGCCGATGGGTAGTCATCGGCTGCATGCGATTGACCTGTTTGACTGTATGCGTGCAGCATGATGAAAGTCGATACAGTGTCATCGACTTCTGAAGCATCGACCTATTCCGGTTATCGGCAAAATTGAAGCAAAAAGGAACGATATTTGGGAAACAGATGTTCATTCATTCAAAAGATCAGTGCTTACAGGACGATCGGTTACAAAAGGGGCCTACTACTGCTACGGCTATTACTACTGATTCCTAATCTAAGCCGAGGTCGTCGTCGCCGCCGTCCTCTTCGCTGTCTTCAGCGCTGCTGCCGGCATCGTCCTCGCTGCTGCTGCTGAAGAAACCAGCGGGGACCTCTTCGTCCTCGTCGTCATCTTCAGTATCTTCGCTGGACCCGTAGCGGAAGCGCTTCGTCGGCGGATACTCGTCGGAGGAGGTGTCCTCCTCCGATTCCTCCTCCTCGGCGGAAGAGTCGACGCCGTCCCACGACCAGGCGTCGTCGCTGCTCTTCGCCTCCAGTTCCCCGTCGACGAGGAACTGTAGGCTCTCTTCGCCGTCAGTCAGGGACGCATCGTCCTCTGACCAGACGGTGAAGTCCCAGTCCCTTTCGTCCCACCATCGTGGGGCGAAATCTTATACGCCGTGGCGGTGCTCTGGCGTCGGCTCTCGGTCGCTAATCGAGTTGGAGGCGTGGGAGGACACACCGGAGGAAGCAGAGGAGGCCATGGCGAGAAAGAGGGTTTTTCCAGCGAAGGAGAGGTTTTCGCAGCTGGAGGAAGACGGGACGTGAACTGTTGCTGATTTAAATAAGGGAATAGTGGATGACGGTTCAATGCCATAGCGGTTTCCCAGTTACCTTTGCCAAAATCGTCAAATCACTGTGGCGCAGGAGTTGAGAAGACAGGGCATCATGATGAAGGGTAGCGTGGCGGTTACGTTACGCCACGCATTACATCTCGCAGCGGCGATGAAAAAAAAAGAGGAGAAGAAGAGGGAAAAAACACACAGAGTGGTTTTGGAATTATCATTGCCAAAACCAGGGGGGCATGTGTTATCACCGTATTTTGGCCAGAGACGGAGGTGGGCCGTGATCAAGATGGGCTTGGAAGATATATATATTCAACGAGTTGTTGGATCGGCCTAGTGTGTGGATTTGGGCTAAATTGCCCGTGTATCTTGTATCATAACAGTTTCGTGTTTGTTTAGGTTCCGTTTATGTTTAGGTAAAGATAGAGTTGTAGAGTTATTCCAAAAGTAGAGAGTCTCCGGACTATAAATATGTACCTAGGGTTATCGAAAGAAAACAACAACCACGTTCACAACAAACACAATCTCGGCGCATCGCCACCCCTTGTTTCTAGGGTTTCTTTCGGGTAAGTGCCATGTTGCCTAGGTCGCATCTCGCGATCTAGGCAGTATCTACTTATTCATTACCTGGTTTTTACTCGTACTGAAGCGTTGTTGATGGCGAGTAATACCATTATCATAGATTGTTTGAGGCTAGCATCGGTGCTTTTTTACTACTATCGTCGAAGTTATGCTACCTCTAGCTATCTCGCTACCCTTGCACCTTTTCCCAAAGTGCAAGGGTAGCACCTGCTGATCTTTATTTAGTCGATTCGATCCGTTATAGTTGTACCTTGTTCGCCAAGGTTTAGTTTAATATCTACGTAGTGAGGCCTTACAAACGGGTTGAACGATCCAGTAATGCATAAAGACGTGGCTTATTCGTTCTAGAGAGGATGTTCCGGTAATTGGCTTTACGTTGGTTATTAGGCCTCCTCTAGGGTTAATATTCTTCATCTTTTGTACGTACCAGGCTCAATCACGCGTAGGATGTTCCAATTACGTGGTGAAAACATTAGACTATCGTAGATCGATTTAACTTGTAGTGATCAAGCAAAACCCCATGTTATTATAAATCTAACGCAGAACCATGGGGCAATCGGCTTTAGGAGCCGATTCTGAAAACACAGGAGCCGATTACGGCTCGAATTTTACGATACTTGTTTATCATGCAGAAATCAATCGAGCAATCCTTCACCTTCACGATCGGTATAGGTCGGTGTACGCCCTCGAACCAAGCCAGGACGTGTGCCGGAGCTTTTGCGGGCCGTCGCCCGAGGGACCAGGGCCCACCAGCAGTCCTGGGAGCCTCCCGGCTCTCCGTGTTGTCAGTCGCTGCTCGCCGGTGGGTTTTGGCAGGCAACACTGTCACATCCCAAGATTTTCCAAATCTTGTAATGTGAAAAATAAATATATAAAATATATCATTGTTGAAAATCAGGGTGAAAAGAAACTTTTGTTTCTAAATGGAAACTAAAATCCCATCTTGAACAAACTTTAATTAAAGTTTGAAACCAACAAAATCCAAATCAAGAGAAATGCATTCCTCAATGAATGTATCTGGAAACTTAAACACTTGGAAAATAAATCCAAACCGTAAACCCTAATGGAAGAAAAGCATTTCCAAATTATCTCCAAACATATGGATTTGATCCATATAAACATTTATCATCAAACATTTATAAATGATCAAGAAAGACAAATAGAAATATTATAAAGCCATAGAAATTGGTTTCACTTAATTTTGAGCCATGGATAAAATCTTACGAATCTAAATAAGATAGGGAAAATTAATATCCAAAACTAATAAAGCACTTATCTAAAATCCATACAAAATGGTGAGCAAATAATCCTAAAGATATTTAAAAGGATAAATAAATATCAAATAAGATTTTACCAATTGGAATCACCAAGTTTGGATCTATTAATAAAAAGATATGGATTTTATAAGATGAAGAAAGAAATATGAAATAAAGAATATTTAAATACCAAATTAAATCTTGGCCAAGACCATAAGCAAATGGAATGAATTTAATCGAAATCCAAATAAAATAAAAAGAATTTCCAAAATAAAATAAAATGGCAATAACCATTCTATCCCTATTTTAATAAAGACAAATCTCTAATAAGAATAATTATATAATTCATGAGAAAATAGTATTTTGGAATTTACGCAAGTGGAATAAAAGTTGTTTCATTAACTTAAATAAAATAAATCTTCCAAATAAACTTTAGGGAATTAAAAAAACTATATTTAATTCCATTGGAATTAAAACAAATACCCAATTCAAATGATTTATGAATCATATTAAATACTTTCCAAATAAACCAAGATGAATATTTTGACACCCTATTAAACAAATAAAAACCTACTAAAAGGTTTTGGAAGGATTTAGAATTCAAATGGAAATTAAAAAAACATTATTAAATCTTGAAGGAATTAATAAAAGGACCTATTTTAAATAATTAAAAAGGCACTTAAAGAATAAAAGTTTTATTCTAAATTTGACATCAGAATGTGGTATTAAACAGTGTTTGATTATTCACAAAATTTGGCAAAGGTTTGAATTCAAATGAGTGTTTGAATTAATTAAACAAAACCAAAACAGAAATAAGAAATGGAAAAGGAAAAAGGAAACAGGAACAAAAAAAATATAAAAGGACTCAGCCCAGCCAGACCAGCCCACTGAGCCAGTCCAGCCCACTCCCTCTTTTCTCCCGCAGAAAACGTTTCGAACCAGAGAACTCACCCGCTGAGTCTATGACGCGTGGACCCCACCCCCACACTCTCTCTCTCTCACTGCCAAGCGACCCCACGCCACTTCATCATCTTCTCCACCCGCGCGTAGACCACGCCCTCCTCCCGGCCGTTTCCTTCCGTTAATTTCTCAGAGTAAATAAGCTGCAATGGCTCGACGAATTAATCCCGTGATCACGCCTGATAAATCCCCTCCCTCTCCAATTCATTTCCCCTCAAACCCCGCTGCCAGAGAGCCACCAGGCTGCCTCCATTTTGCTCTGCACTGCCGCTGTCTCCGGCGAGTTCCGCGAGCGATTCCGACTAGTAGACGTCGCCCCTCGCCTCCTCGTGCACACAAGCGTGATCCCCATCTCCTAGAGAACCTCCCCGTAGCGCCAGCTCTCCCATGGCCGGAACCCGCAGAACGACGATGACCATCGCCGCCACCGTCTGCCTCCGCTCCGACGAGCACTGCTGGTGAGACCAGACCACCCCTCTCCCTCTCTTTCATACTCGCATGCTCGCCGTGACCCCGCGCATCTAACTACACTACCTTTTCTCTCTGGCATGCACCGTACCTCCACCGTCGTCTTAAACAGGACGAGCTCGAGCCAGAGGACAACTCCAGCGAGAAATTGCCTTCATCCTTGTGCGCCCCCTGCCTCCCCGAGAGCCTGTTGAGCATAAGCATCGTTCAGCGAATCAGGTGAGCCACCTATCTCTCTCTCTCGCTTCCTGCATCGCCGGCGACGCCACTGCCAGGCCGCCTCCGCCGCGCGTCAGAGTCCAGCGCCGCTAGTTCTAGGTCACTAGACTAGGACCGTTGGATCTTGATCCTAAGGCTTAGATAGAATCACTTAAAGCCGAAGGGGTATGCGATCTGTGCCGCTCGATCTAACTTAGATCCAACGCCTCTCAGTGCTTGACCGTGCGAACCGTTTTTGTCCAATCAGAAAAAGACACGTGGCCTAGAGCTGTTATAAAAGCCAGAAAATGATCTATTACTTATTCAAACTTGAAAAATTCATAACTTTCAAACGACATGTCCAAATTTTGCAAATTTTATATCAATGGATTCAGCAAAACAAGCCCTATCCAACCATGCACTTTGTTTAGTAAAAAGCTTCTGTTAAATTGTTTGTTTTTACAGAAACTTGTGTATGCATGTTTAGAATATAAAAATTGTTCTAAAATGATTTTGGGGTTAAAATCTTTGGCAAATGGTTTGTTTTGAACCTACTGACCCTAGGAATCAATTTGTAGTTTCAAAAACGTATTTTGTGAAACCTATAGAATGTTTCCTTATTAAAAGCATTTCTTCACCACATAAAATAAAGATTTGGTTTAAAAATGGTTTATGAAGTAAAACCTTTTGCAAATGGTTTTTCCACTTTATAAAATGACCATTAGGTGTTTTCAAATGTTTATGACCCATTAGAAACCACTTTTACAAATAAAACAATCTTTTGCATGTTTGCATGCATTGCCTTGTTTTTATCATTTTATGTGATGAATTGCTTGAATGGTAGATTGAAATATTGTTTGCTTGATTGAATTGTAGTGATTGAAGTGTGTGAACATTGCAAAGATCAAGGAGTGAACTTATACCCTCTACAAAAAGGCAAGTGATGCTTCATCTTTTGTCCCATTATTTTCACTATGCATTAGTGATACTTCTAAGTAGGACTTGCATGGAATTTTTGCTTAGTATAAACTATGCCATGGGAAATCCTAGTAGATGAAACCTTAGTATAATTCTCCTAAGTTAAGATTCCTACTACTGTCATGCTTAGCTTAGCTAGTAGAAAACAAGGGTGGAATATATAATCATGCTATGAAATATTTCCAAGTCTGAGGACTTGTGTCTTGTTAATAAAACAACTAAGTGGATGAATCACCTGGGTGGAATGGAAGGAATGGTTTGTGTTGAGTGGTCATGCAAGTTCAGTATGCTGGGGAAAACTTGGGCATTACCAAGTCCAATATGTTGGGGAAAACTTGGTGTCTCACTTGTGGATGGCCACCCAGGAACAAAGAGATTTGAGAGTGTAAAATATAAGTACTTAGCCATGTCCCTGGCAAAGGACAATTTGAGCATCAAGACATGGAAGCTATCAAGAATCTCCTCATCCCAATTTCTAAGTTAAAACTTGTGGTTGAACAAGGGTTGAAGGATCACCAATTTCTATTGGGGGATGCCTTGGGAAAGATTTTGTCAAGCAAAAACTTAGTGTTTTCAAATGATAAGGAAAATATATTTTGAGCAATGCAAGCCTAAGCTCCACTTAGCCAAATGCATATATATGATAGACTCCACTATACTACCATAGTATCACTTGCCAATACAATTCAAATGTATTGACCCTTGTGGTTGTAACTTGTTATGTTGTAGGTTTGTTTGATGTTAGTAAAGTTTAATGATTAGGATTACAAGTCTACAACCAACATGTCTGCCTGTGGCACTTTGAAGATGAAGGACCCCATGCTATTCTTATATTCTGCTGCATTGTAATGAGATAGCCAAATGAGCTATGTAAGATGTAATAAATTATTTTATTCCTGGTTATAAAGTTGTATTATGACCTTTGTTTCTTGACATTACATCTTAACTGTGGATGCTAGCTATTGATCCAGGGACTAGCATTGTAAACACAGGGATCTCTACCTTACTAAAGGTTGGGAACCTTATAGATGGTATCAGAGCATTGTGTTGCCTGTAGGATTGTAACCCTAGGATTGGACAAAACCCCCTTAGAAAAATAGGAGTTGAATTTGTTCCAAAACTTATTTACAAACAATCTTGTAAACTCTTTCCTCAACCATTTTTGGTTTTGATTCTACATCTCTTCTATTTCAAACTTGATGGACAAACCTACCCCATGGCCAAAGACTTCACCATGTGCAAAGGACGTCATCAAATCTAATGACTTCAACATCTTCAAATGATTTCAGCATTATGCTCAACAAGGACTTCAACTTGGATATCACTCAGGACTACAAGTGAAGACAAGAAAAGTTACTCAAAAATTGAAGACTAAGGAAACACAATCTAGAAGGAATCATCATCACCTTGAAGTTTTGATACCAAGATGCAATAAATTCTCTAAGGATACAAACATCTTGTTCAAGAAGAATCAACCAAGAAGGATGGAAAGATCTCAAGTGAACCATATAGATGGACCACCATATTTAGTTTAAGTCAAACACACCAACCTATGTGGTGTAACAAAAATATTTTTGGTTGCCTAAAAATGTGCTTGAAACTTGTTGTTTGAGTGGAATGTTTGTTTGTGATTGCTTGCACATTACCTGAGTAAATTGTGATGTGTGTGATTAGAATTGATTCCTTAGAAAATCTTTTGCCTATTCTAACCCCAATCCAACCCAAACAGATGACATCTCCAAGAAACTCCAACATGAAGGATGGTGACAACAACAACCAAGAGGACAACATGAGAGAACTCATAGTAACCCAAACCCAGTTGAACCAAGTGACAACTCAGTTTTTAGCCAACAACAATGGATTAGACCCAACCATGCAAAGGTTTTTGGAAACTCAATCCCAATTGTTGCAAACGATGGCCACTCAAATGATCAACATGTAAGACAACTCTTTCCAAGGAGTTTATGACAACAAGGATGACAAAGATGATATTCTAGAAGGAACCCAAGCTTGCAATATTTTTGGAGACAAGGATCACACTTCCAAAGAGCATGAAGATCAATGCCCCAATTGTGAAGAGAAGCATCCAACTGACCAATGCCCCACATCTCAAGCTACTTGTTACTTATGTGGAGGAAATAATAATGTCCCTATCCAATGCCCCATCTATTCCATAGTTCAACAAAGGAAACAAGGTGGAGTGCAACAACTGATTGCAGACTACCATGAGAGAGCCAAGTCTACCAAGAAGGATGAAGACAAAGGAAAGTCTCAGCTTGCACCCCCATGCAATATGACTCAATTTAAAGGACCAAAGAGGAGACATATGTATTATCCAAGGAATAATAAAAGGTTAAGGAGACCAGGAAACATTCCTACCTTTGAGATAACATATGAAGAACATGAACTAGAAGCACTCCTAGATTTGGAGAAGCCCAAGAAGAAGAAGTATAAGGAAATTAGCCAAGTGTGGTGCAACAACTGCAAAGAGCTATGACATTATGTGTAAGCTTGTCCACATAAGATACGTGAAGAACTCAACCTTATCACATGTTACAATTGTGGTAACCAGGGACATTATGCAAGCAATTGTCCAGAAAAGATGAAGCACAAGATAAAGCCTATGAAGGATCTTAGCCTTGTCACATGTTTCAAGTGTGGAAACAAAGGACACTATGCAGATGTTTGCCCAGAGAGATTTCAACAAGATCCCAAGCAAGCCAAGAAGTAACTTAGTTGAATTTTTTTTAAGGGTGGTAGTACCCTAGTCGTTTTGAGCCAACTTGTAATCCCTAGCCTCCCCAAATCTCGGGAAGAGATTTATTTTAAGGGTGGTAGCCTGTCACATCCCAAGATTTTCCAAATCTTGTAATGTGAAAAATAAATAAATAAAATAAATTATTGTTGAAAATCAGGGTGAAAAGAAACTTTTGTTTCTAAATGGAAACTTAAAATCCCATCATGAACAAACTTTAATTAAAGTTTGAAACCAACAAAATCCAAATCAAGAGAAATGCATTCCTCAATGAATGTATCTGGAAACTTAAACACTTGGAAAATAAATCCAAACCCTAAACCCTAATGGAAGAAAATCATTTCCAAATTATCTCCAAACCTATGGATTTGATACATATAAAAATTTATCATCAAACATTTATAAATGATCAAGAAAGATAAATAGAAATATTATAAAGCCATAGAAATTGGTTTCACTTAATTTGGAGCCATGGATAAAATCTTATGAATCTAAATAAGATAAGGAAAAGTAATTTCCAAAGATAATAAAGCACTTATCTAAAATCCATACAAAATGGTGAGCAAATAATCCTAAAGATATTTAAAAGGATAAATAAATATCAAATAAGATTTTACCAATTGGAATCACCATGTTTGGATCTATAAATAAAAAGATATGGATTATATAAGATGAAGAAAGAAATATGAAATAAAGAATATTTAAAGACCAAATTAAATCTTGTCCAAGACCATAAGAAAATGGAATGAATTTAATCCAAATCCAAATAAAATAAAAAGATAAAGAATTTCCAAAATAAAATAAAATGGCAATAACCATTCTATCCCTATTTTAATAAAGACAAATCTCTAATAAGAATAATTATATAATTCATGAGAAAATAGTATTTTGGAATTTACCCAAGTGGAATAAAAGTTGTTTAATTAACTTAAATAAAATAAATCTTCCAAATAAAATTTAGGGAATTAAAAAAAAACTATATTTAATTCCATTGGAATGAAAACAAATACTCAATTCAAATGATTTATGAATCATATTAAATACTTTCCAAATAAACCAAGATGAATATTTTGACACCCTATTAAACAAATAAAAACCTACTGAAAGGTTTTGGAAGGATTTAGAATTCAAATGGAAATTAAAAAAACATTATTAAATCTTGAAGGAATTAATAAAAGGACCTATTTTAAATAATTAAAAAGGCACTTAAAGAATAAAAGTTTTATTCTAAATTTGACATCATAATGTGGTATTAAACAGTGTTTGATTATTCACAAAATTTGGCAAAGGTTTGAATTCAAATGAGTGTTTGAATTAATTAAACAAAACCAAAACAGAAATAAGAAATGGAAAAAGAAAAAGGAAACAGGAACAAAAAAAATATAAAAGGACTCAGCCCAGCCAGCCCAGCCCACTGAGCCAGTCCAGCCCACTCCCTCTTTTCTCCCGCAGAAAACGTTTCGAACCTGAGAACTCACCCGCTGAGTCTATGACGCATGGATCCCACCCCCACACTCTCTCTCTCTCTCGCTGCCAAGCGACCCCACGCCACATCATCATCTTCTCCACCCGCGCGTAGACCACGCCCTCCTCCCGGCCGTTTCCTTCCGTTAATTTCTCAGAGTAAATACGCTGCAATGGCTCGACGAATTAATACCGTGATCACGCCTGATAAATCTCCTCCCTCTCCTCTTCATTTCCCCTCAAACCCCGCTGCCAGAGAGCCACCAGGCTGCCTCCATTTTGCTCTGCACTGCCGCTGTCTCCGGCGAGTTCCGCGAGCGATTCCGGCTAGTAGACGTCGCCCCTCGCCTCCTCGTGCACACAAGCGTGATCCCCATCTCCTAGAGAACCTCCCCGTAGCGCCAGCTCTCCCCCGCGCGCCCCAGAACTTCGGCAACGACGATGACCACCGCCGCCACCGTCTGCCTCCGCTCCGACGAGCACTACTGGTGAGACCAGACCTCCCCTATCCCTCTCTTTCACACGCGCATGCTCGCCGTGACCCCGTGCATCTAACTACACTACCTTTTCTCTCTGGCATGCACCGTACCTCCACCGTCGTCTTCAACAGGACGGTCTCGAGCCAGAGGACAACTCCGGCGAGAAATTGCCTTCATCCTCGTGCGCCCCCTGCCTCCCCGAGAGCCCGTTGAGCATCAGCATCGTTCAGCGAATCAGGTGAGCCCCCCCTCTCTCTCTCTCTCTCTTTCTCTCTCTCTCTCTCTCTCTCTCTCTCTCTCTCTCTCTCTCTCGCTTCCTGCATCACCGGCGATGCCCACAGCCACATGTAGCGTCAGTCGGTAGATTCTAGGTCATTAGACTAGGAGCGTTGGATCTTGATCCTGAGGCTTAGATAGAATCACTTAAAGCCGAAGGGGTATGCGATCTGAGCCGCTCGATCTAACTTAGATCCAACGCCTCTCAGTGCTTGATCCGTGCGAACCGTTTTTGTCCAATCAGAAACAGACACGTGGCCTAGAGCTGTTATAAAAGCCAGAAAATGATCTATTACTTATTCAAACTTGAAAAATTCATAACTTTCAAACCACAAGTCCAAATTTTGCAAATTTTATATCAATGGATTCAGAAAAACAAGCCCTATCCAACCATGCACTTTGTTTAGTAAAAATCTTCTGTTAAATTGTTTGGTTTTACAGAAACTTGTGTATGCATGTTTAGAATATAAAATTGTTCTAAAATGATTTTGGGGATAAAATCTTTGGAAAATGGTTTGTTTTGAACCTACTGACCCTAGAAATCAATTTGTAGTTTCAAAAACGTATTTTGTGAAACCTATATAATGTTGCCTTATTAAAAGCATTTCTTCACCACATAAAATAATGATTTGGTTTAAAAATGGTTTATGAAGTAAAACCTTTTGCAAATGGTTTTGCCACTTTATAAAATGACCATTAGGTGTTTTCAAATGTTTATGACCCATTAGAAACCACTTTTACAAATAAAACAATCTTTTGCATGTTTGCATGCATTGCCTTGTTTTTATCATTTTATGTGATGAATTGCTTGAATGGTAGATTGAAATATTGTTTGCTTGATTGAATTGTAGTGATTGAAGTGTGTGAACATTGCAAAGATCAAGGAGTGAACTTATACCCTCTACCAAAAAGGCAAGTGATGCTTCATACTTTTGTCCCATTATTTTCACTATGCATTAGTGATACTTCTAAGTAGTACTTGCATGGAATTTTTGCTAAGTATAAACTATGCCATGGGAAATCCTAGTAGATGAAACCTTAGTAGAATTCTCCTAAGTTAAGATTCCTACTACTATCATGCTTAGCTTAGCTAGTATAAAACAAGGGTATAATATATAATCATGCTATGAAATATTTCCAAGTATGAGGACTTGTGTTTTGTTAATAAAGCAACTAAGTGAATGAATCACCTGGGTGGAATGGAAGGAATGGTTTGTGTTGAGTGGAAATGCAAGTCCAGTATGCTGGGGAAAACTTGGGCATTACCAAGTCCAGTATGCTGGGGAAAACTTGGTGTCTCACTTGTGGATGGCCACACAGGAACAAAGAGATTTGAGAGTGTAAAATCTAAGTACTTAGCCATGTCCCTGGCAAAGGACAATTTGAGCATCAAGACATGGAAGCTATCAAGAATCTCCTCATCCCAATTTCTAAGTTAAAACTTGTGGTTGAACAAGGGTTGAAGGATCACCAATTTCTATTGGGGGATGCCTTGGGAAAGATTTTGTCAAGCAAAAACTTAGTGTTTTCAAATGATAAGGAAAATCTATTTTGAGCAATTCAAGCCTAAGCTCCACTTAGCCAAATGCATATAGATTATAGACTCCACTATACTACCATAGTATCACTTGCCAATACAATTCAAATGTATTGACCCTTGTGGCTGTAACTTGTTATGTTGCAGGTTTGTTTGATGTTAGTAAAGTTTAATGATTAGGATTACAAGTCTACAACCAACATGTCTGCCTGTGGCACTTTGAAGATGAAGGACCCCATGCTATTGTTATATTCTGCTGCATTGTAATGAGATAGCCAAATGATCTATGTAAGATGTAATAAATTATTTTATTCCTGGTTATAAAGTTGTATTATGACCTTTGTTTCTTGATATTACATCTTAACTGTGGATGCTAGCTATTGATCCAGGGACTAGCATTGTAAACACAGGGATCTCTACCTTACTAAAGGTTGGGAACCTTACACTAACGCAATCCCTTCAGTCGCGGTTGGTTTCTCCAATCGGAATTAAAGGTTCAAGCCCTATTATTAGTGCTGCCTGGCCCAGCCTGCCGCAATCCCTTCAATCGCGGTTGGTTTCTCCAATATGATTCACAATATGATTACATACACAGTTTAATATATTACATATATCACCAACATTCCTATCTAGTGTTGTTGTTTTATTCTGTGCCATAGCCATGGAGAATCTTCATCATTTAACAGGAGGCTTGGGTCAGTTTTCATTTTGAAGGGCAGGATTTCATGAAACTTATTATAATTTTCTGACATATCTGTCTTCTCATCTACTCCCATGATGTTTCTTTTCCCTGAAAGAACTATGTGGAGCTTTGGCTCATCGGACGATGTGTTCTTTTGCTGATTTCTTTTTCTCAATTTCGTAGACATGTCCTTCACATAGAAAACCTGAGCCACATCGTTGGCTAGGACGAATGGTTTGTCCATGTACTCAAGATTGTTGATATTCACTGTTGTCATGCCATACTTTTCGTCTACATGTACCCCTCCTCCTGTCATCTTGACCCATTTGCACCGAAACAAAGGGACCTTAAAAGTAGGTCCATACTCAAGTTCCCATATCTCCTCTATGTACCCATAATATGTGTCCTTCTTCCCATTGTCAAATGTTGCATCAAAGCGGACACCACTGTTTTGGTTGTGTAACACCCTCGCCTGATAAGGCTGAGTTCATGTGTATAGTGCCAATCCCTGGATCGGTTCACTGGCACACACAGTACAAAATGATACCAAATATAACTGTGCATCATAAATACAATGAATATGATCCAGAATTTACATTATTTATTCAAGTACACAGCGGAAAACGAATACAAGGTAGATCTCCATCCTTCAAATGTGCCACAGGCGAACAATTGTTGAGTGGAGTCTCGCGACCTATGAACGATCACTCAGATACGATAAAACCTGCAACATGAAACGTTGCAGCCACGAATGGTCAATACATTGAATGTATAGCAAGTAGGCTAAAGTGGTTAACAACAGATCTATCAACTACATGATTATTTGGCCAAGTGGAGTTCAGGCTCATTTGCATAAAGCAACAGTTTTATCCTAACATTTGTAACAAAGTAGTTTTCCAATACGATAAATAGGACACTCTGGTTCACTCCCAGGTGCTCCTACCCAATTATGTTCACCCAACAAGCTTTAAGTAATTAAGAAATAAGGATGAGTGAGAAATATCATAGCATCAGTATCAGGTCGCTCAAATTGTCCATAACCGGGGACACGGCTAAGCACTTAGTTTATACACCCTGCAGGGGTTAGTACACTTTACCCATGTGACTTGGCCAGCCCAGCTCGTACCACCACTCTCATATTGGGTGATGATAGGGAGAAGTCCAAGAAGGAACCGTTCGGGAAGTAGCTCCCCAATCCCGACGCGCACCGGTCCAACCTACACTATCTACATCTCTGGATACGCGGGTTCGAGTTACCACAACCTACTAAGTTCAACCAACCGCCCATTCCATTATTGGCACATGGTTGCACACGAAAGCTTCCAAACAAAGAAACCAATCATTTCTCGGTGTCTTGGGTGGCATTCCCCACCATAAATACACTCGATGACCCAATCAATGCCATTCCGCCCAGGTGGTTCATTAAAACATATTGGTTTGTCATTTAGCAAAACATAAGCCTTTCAGAACATATAACTTTTCATGATGTGATTCCCTTCCTCGTCTAAATAGCATAGCTAAGCAATCTACCAATACGATGGCTCATAAACAAGGAATACTAGGGAATAATATGGGATATAGCATAGCATATACACATCAATTCCTACATATGAAATTCTACAAAACATCTACAATGCATAGGAAACTTGCCTTTGTTGTAGATGTAGTCGATTAGATAATTCTCACAATTCTCATAGATATAATGGTTTCTCTTGTCATAACCACAATACTTGCAATCATAGTAGTTGCAATCACACACGTTGCACTCCTCGCAATATATCGCGCAAACAATTGCATACAATCATAAACAATAGCACATAGAGATCAAACAAACAGAACAAATG
This sequence comes from Avena longiglumis, assembly GCA_030063025.1. NCBI lineage: Eukaryota > Viridiplantae > Streptophyta > Magnoliopsida > Poales > Poaceae > Avena > Avena longiglumis. Next base: position 336,597,818 of record CP125979.1, on the reverse strand, counting down.
CATGCATGACAAAGTCACAATGGTTGTTACTTTAGTTCTCTAAACAATATTGAAGTATATGATGCATGCAAGAGGCCAATTAATGCAATGGAGTACTTGTTATTAATAATTACTTGCCAATATAGGGTTTTTAATAGTTCTGTTGTAACGTCTGTTCTAACTGTCGAATTAAATTTGTTTCTTTGGTTTACTGGATAGAGGACGTTAATACGAACCAGTAGGCGTTGGATTCACCCTAATCGGAGTTATAGATCTTTTTGTATGATTTAAATAGTGTTTAATGGGTTTTAAATGATTCATATAGTTTCTGTTGTCTAAAAATCGAACTAAAATTATATCTGTAATCTCCACGGAATTGTAATTTCAGGGACATATTATTTGTAATTTTCTGAATAGTATTTATTTTCTTATGAATTTATTACTCTAAATAGGCCATTAAACCATTTAAATCTTCACGGCAAAACCTTACAGTAAAATGCTGAACTAATTGCATATTGATGATCTACATGGAACCAGCATCGGTATATCATTTATAATTTTGTGACAAGCAATTAATTTACTATGAATTTAATGATTTATAAAGCCATTAAAACTAAATAAATTTCTACGGGTTAAATAGTCGGCAAAGCCTAGATCCAACCAGATATTATTAATGTACATTATAGTAGCTTCAATTTAATATATTATTCATATTTTTCGGAGTTACAGATAATTTCTTATGAATTTATTAATCTAAAAGACCATTAAAACTAATTAAATTACTGCAGTAACTACGCACAGTAAAAGTTGGATTTATTCTGATAAGATGATTCTACGTAAAATTATCTTCAGTTTGATATATTATACGCAATTTTTGGACGTGGTATGAATTTCTATGAATTTTACAAGTTAGATCTATAATATGCAATTTTAAATTCGAACGGAATATTCGAGAATATTCCTGATCGAACAGTTGACTTTGCATCTTGTTGGGACTAGATGTTGACCTTACGTTGATGTGGCGTTGATGAGGAAGATGATCGGGATGACGACATGCACGCACCGGTTTGATTGGATCTCGGCCAAATCGGATAGGATCCGGTGGCTAGAAGAAGAGATTGACCCGATTTTGGCTCAGAATAGACAAGAAATAGATCTGTGTTAGAGAGACAAATCCGTAGGTCAAATTGAAAAACTTAGAACATGAAAGTTGTGGGGAATCATTATTCCTACCTTCTCACCAAAGGAATTTGGATTTGAAGAAACGAGCGCGAGTACATCTTGGATTTACACCGTAAGATCTGAAATATTGCGATACGAAATTCTCCGGCTGTGGTAGATGAAAAGAGGTGAGTTTGTCGGGATTGAAAGATTTCGACGAGTTCTACAACTTTCGTTTTTTGAACGAAGGCAAACGACGAAGTCTAGATGGGTTAAAAAGCGAAATAAGATTCGGGCATGTGTAGATTCGGGATTTCGAGAAGAGAAACTCGTACAGCTGTGGCTTCACGAGTTTATATGGAGGTTTAGGACGGTGGGGAGATAGGTTTTGGAGTAGGGAACAAGTAGAAACAAACAGAAGTCGATTCGGAGTTGTAGATAAAAAGTTATGAGAGTTTGAGTAGAGATAGGTTTGACAAAACAGATTTTGCACGGATTTTAAAGCAAACCAATCGATCGATCCTTCCTGTGCGCGTGGCCTGGCCGGCTGGCTCGGTCCGGGTGGGCCGGCCCGTTAGAAAAAAAATTCTTTTTTTTTCTTTTTCTATTTACTTGTTTCTCTCGTATCTTTTGCATACGAACTCCAAATGACATAATCCTTGTTTCTAAATTTTTCTAAAATAGAATAGATCATTATAGGATCAAATTTGTAATATTTTTACTAGTTTGGAAGTAGTGGATTTATAAATCCTTGTATATTCCATTTTATTTATATCTTTATTTGTTTGTATTTATTCCATAACTTTTTCATACTAGCTCCAAATAAGCTCAATTTTGTTTCTAAAATTTTGTAGTATTAATTGGATCTCTTTAGGCTATAATTATAAATAATTTATGCCTTAGCAACAGTGGGTTTTAATAAGTCAATTTAATTACCCTTAGGAACATTTGGGCGAATCAACTATAGGATTTAGATATCAGGATTTGGATTTAGTTTGTGAGAACTTTGCATGGATGTAATGAAATGCTTATAAATGCTTCATGATTTTAATTTTGAAATCTTGCACACCAATTCTACAATCCATAATCAATCCATGCCCTTTTGCCTATATGGCTACTTAGGTCATAACAAAAGAATATAAGATTTTGAATTCAAGGTTGAGAGGATTTTCTATTCAAAAAGTTTCTTCTCTTTGAGAATTTTCAACATAGTTAAACAATCAATCAAACTTATTTATTTATTTCACATTCCAAAATTAGGAGAATTTTGGGATGTGACAGGTTGGTGCTCTTTTTATATTGGGCAATCATGTAAAATGTATTACCATTTATCTCGTACCCTTGGAAAGTACATATAGTCAAAGATGGTACCGTGCCAACAAGTACAGTTGATCTTCAATAGTGTTGTTATTCATGAGATGTTTCTGCAACCAACTGCCAAAAGTGTCCTCGTGTTCCACTTTAATCGAGGAGTCAGGCTTCCTCGGGTTTTCCGAGCGTATAATAATCTTGTGTTTTTGTCGATATACAGAGCCACCAAGTTGGAATTGTGTAGAATTGTGTAGTGTGCTTTATTGAAAGAATCCTTGTCCATACATACCATTGTTTTTCTTCCTAGTGTGACTTTTCCAGTCAGCCTCCCCTCATACCGAGATTCAGGAACACCAATCGGCTTAAGGTCAGAAAGAAAGTCAACACAAAACTCAATGACCTCGTCTGTTCCATAGCCCTTGGAGATGCTTCCTTCTGGCCTAGCACGGTTATGAACATATTTCTTTAAGACTCCCATGAACCTTTAGAAGGGGAACATATTGTGTAGAAACACGGGACCGAGAATTCTAATCTCTTCGACTAGGTGAACTAGGAGGTGCGTCATAATATTGAAGAAAGATGGAGGGTACAACAACTCGAAGCTGACTAGACATTGGACCACATCAATCTGTAACCCTGGTAGACTTTTTGGATCGATTACCTTCTATGAAATTGCATTGAGGAATGCACATAACTTCACAATGGCCAGCCGAACATTTTCCGGTAGAATCCCCCTCAATGCAACCGGAAGCAATTGATTCATAAGCACGTGGCAGTCATGGGACTTTAGGTTTTGGAATTTTTTATCTTTCATATTTACTATTCCCATTATGTTAGACGAGAATCCAGACTGGACCTAGATATTGAAAATGACTTCAAAAAATATTTCCTTCTCTTCCTTGGTAAGAGCGTAGCTGGCAGGCCCTTGAAACTGCCATGGATGCTTGTCGTCTCGTCCTTTATGACGTTGCTGGTCCTCCCGTGCTTCAGGTGTATTTTTGACTTCCCATACAAGCCCAAGAAGCCTAGAATATTCACGCAAAGATTCTTCGTTAGGTGCATCACGTCAATTGTAGAGCGGACCTCATGGACTTCCCAATAGGGTAGCTCCGAAAATATAGATTTCTTCTTCCACATGGGTGCGCGTCCGTCGGCGTCTTTCGGAACAGGTTGTCCTCCGGGACCCTTTCCAAATATTACATTTAAATACTTGACCATACCAAATACATCAGCACCAGTACGGGGGCAGGCTTCTTTCGGTGATCTGCCTCGGCATCGAAATGCTTGCTTTTTTTCCTTAAGGGATGTCTGGGCGGAAGAAAACGACGATTGTACGAGTACATATTCTTCCTAGATTTATACAGATATATACTTTCAGTCTCATCTAAATAGTGTGCACATGCATTATATCCCTTGTTTATTTGTCCAGAGATGTTACTAAGAGAAGGTCAATCATTGATGGTTACGAACATCAACGCTCATAGGTCGAATGGCTCCTGTTTCTGCTCATCCCACACACGTAAACCTGGTTCGGCTCACAACTGTAGAAGTTCATCAACTAATGGCCTTAGGTACGCATCAATGTCGTTGTCGGGTTGCTTCGGGCCTTGGATGAGCACTGACATCATAATGAACTTCCGCTTCATGCACAACCAAGGAGGAAGGTTGTAGATACATAGAGTGATGGGCCAGGTGCTGTGACTGCAGCTCTGCTCCCCAAAAGGATTCATGTCATCTGTACTTAGACCAAACCATAAGTTTCTTGTGTCACCAGCAAAGTCCGGGAAGTTTCTCTCGATTTTTCTCCACTGTCGACCATCAGCAGGGTGCCTCAACATCCCTTCTTTCTTACGTTCTTCCATGTGCCATCGCAACAACTTGGCATGCTCTTTGTTTTTGAACAAACGTTTCAATCGTAGTATTATAGGATCATACCACATCACCTTGGCAGGAACCCTCTTCCTGGGTGGCTCTCCATCAACATCACCAGGGTCATCTTTTCTGATCTTATACCGCAATGCAGTGCATACCGGGCATTTATCCAAAATCTCGTACTTCTCACCGTGGTAGAGGATGCAGTCATTAGGGCACGCATGTATCTTCTACACATCTAATCCTAGAGGGCAGACGAGCTTCTTTGCTATGTATGTACTGGCGGGCAATTCGTTATTTCTTGGAAGCAACCTCTTCATGAGCACCAGCAACTTTTCAAAGCCCGAGTCAGTCACACCCGTGTCTGCCTTCCACTTCAGCAATTCCAGTGTGCTACCCAGCTTCTTCTGGCTATCTTCACAAGTTGGGTACAACAATTTGTTGTGGTCCTGTAACATCTGCTCAAACTGCAACCTCTCCTTTTCTGTGTCGCAGTCTCGCTTTGCATCAGAAATGACCCGACCAAGATCATCAGCGGGCCGGTCTGGTTCCCGTTCTTCACCTCCTTCTTCTTCATTGTCTTCCATTGCGGTATCAGCGTATTCAGGGAACATAGATCGGTAGTTGTCATCATCGTTCTCTTCTTCATCACTGTCTTCCATCACAAACCCTCTTTCTCCGTGTTTGGTCCAAACATTATAGCCGGACATAAAACCAGACCGAAGCAGGTGGCTCTGAATGACTCTTGCGAAAGTGTGAGCCTTCTCATTTCTACAGTCAACACATGGACAACACATAAAACCATCCCACCGCTTGTTCTCCTCGGCCACAACTCGAAAAGAACGCATGCCTTCTCTAAAAGCGGCAGAGCGTCGGTCACCGTACATCCATGGATGGATCATCTGTATTGTAACATCCCAAAAATACTAAGCTTGGATCATCAAACTCTAATCATCAAAATTAGGGTTAACAAAAACTTTTCTAAATGAAATCATGAATGCATGCATATGTGTATGCATGGATTTTGAAATCCTTTAAAACCACCTTGTTTGTTTGTCTCATTGCTTGTAAAATGTTTCTTAGGTGATATAAACATCATCTAAAACATTTCCCACACCTTTCCTAAAGACAAGTAAATCAAAACACATATATGAAATGAATGGTCATTTTGGCCAATTTAACTCCCATGCCTACTTGGGCTGTCTCAAACTTTCAGAACCTAACAGAAACTTTTCTGGATCTTTGCACCCCTTGAATGTACTCATAACAAGGTATCAAGGCCCACTTTGTGACCATCCAGAAACTTTCAAATGCATAGTTTAAATGACAATTCAAAATTGAATCTCTATCATATGGGAAGATCCCACTTTTTCAAAAACCACTCAAACAAGCTCAAATTTCAAAACCCAAGCATCTGCAGACTCACCAGCACCAATCTAGCAAACCCACCAAAAATCTTTTCAAAATTCAAAACTTGATTTCATGCGGCCATTTCATCAAACAGGTTGCAGACACAAACCAAACAAACATCAAACACTATTGCGAGAAGTGATTCTGGCCTAACTTGTTCCCTAGATAGCTCACACACAGCTCAGTAGATCATCTAGGAAGTTTCACTAAGGACTAGCACCCCTGTGAGCTTGCCATTGCCATCAATGGTGAACAGCCGAGCACCCCCTTGTCACCCCATTGTGGACAGCAGGCTAGAGGAAGAACTAGCCGTGCCAACCTTGTCTGGGAGGCAGCCCACCGTCCACCTCCACTACCTGTCCCAGCCGCGAGCGTTGCCAAGCCCTGGACCACGCGCACAAGTCGCGCCCAGACCATGCCGAGCGTGCGCCATAGCGCCACCCTCGACCATCACCCACAGACTGCACGCCGCCCTTGCCGCGTGCATACACAATCCCCACTGACCTAGGAGTCCGCCAGACATCCCCGTTTGCCGCCCCGTGCCGCACAGCCACTGCCCGCCGTCGAAGACGCTGCCTCTGCCGCGCATAGCACCGCCCGTTCCAGACCAAACCCCACCGCCCCATGCCTCGAGACCATGTCGTTGAGCATCGCCAAGAGACACCGCACCGTCCCCTACCCTTCCCCATGCCATTAGCCGCCTGTAACGCCCCGACAGGCTCACCGTGCCAGCGGTCCCCTCGCTCGACTATAAATAGAGGCCACCCCCGCACGATTTCTTCACACCATCTCACTCCCCTCTCCTCACTGATCGTGCCACACCGTTCTCAGAGCAAGGCAAGCACCACCCCGCCGGAATTTCACCGGAGCCCGCCGCCTCTGGAGAAGAAGGGAGCCAGCGATTGGAGCCGCCCCAGGAGAAGCCACCGGTACCAGGAGATTCGCCGTCGTCGACTTCGTCGTTCGCCCGCCTCGCCGACCCTCGCCAGTACCCCGGTGAGCCCCCAGCAACCCTCACTGGCCGCGCTAGGTTTCGTTCTCGCCGGAGTTGTCTCGCGTCGACGATGACTCCCAGCCGTTAGATTAGAACTAGATCGAACGATCCACGTTGCCCCATACCGCTTCGCCCAGCCCCGTGTCACTGACGAGTGGGGACACCCACTTAAGCAGCCCGCGGGAGCACTGCGCTTAGCAGGCCGGCCCAGTAACTTTTCCCGTGCAGCCCAGTTATTCAAATTAAACCTTTTTCTATTTCAATTCAAACACACTTCTGTACACAACTTCAAAAATCAAACCAGATCGATTCAGTACACCAAATTGAATGAAACCAATTTTGTTGGAAATGTCTGGGAATGCTGAATCCAAGCCCGTTGGATTCAAGTCATTTGGATCTATAGATCACCCATGGTAAAAATAACAAGGCAGAACATTTTCTGCATTCAAACATTTTTCAAATTTAAACAATAATAGCTTTTGAGTTGATTCCAACTCTCAAAAATCACATTTAACCATACCTTTCAGAATATATAAAAATATTTAGGTTTACTTGCAGAAATAATGTTCAAGTAAAGAAAGAATGCTACATAAGCATTTCTAGCCACTCTAATTAATTAAAATAAAAGGGTAAAACCTAATTAAATTGTGACACCACTTTAAATCACATTCCCTTGGACTACAATATGTGGTGATGACATGTGTCAACATGATCCCATGTTTGGTTTGGAGAATATTAAATATTAAGTAGTTTTCCAATGAGTAGAAATTACTTTTGCAAAAATAAAAGGAATTAAATCAAGCCCTAAACCTTGTAATGTTAGAGATGATGCTAGATCATCCATAGGACCCCTGTGTGTGATGATTGCAAGTAGTTAAGTATTTTTTGGTGATTGTGTACCTCGTATTTATTCATAGATGCTAGTACCGACCAAGGATACGAGGAGGAAGGAGGATACTACGAAGAAGAAGCCGAGGAGAACTTCGACCACTGCTCTGCACAAGGCAAGCTTATACTGATATTGATGCAAGCTAGTAACTATGCAAGCCTAATACTACTAGTGATTGTGCAAGCTAACGTTTGCAAGATACCCTACTGATGCAACAAACCCATACTTGTTCTATGACTACTATATGCCTTAAGCATATGTGATCATACCCACTTGATAAACCAATCCTAGTTTTATGTGCAAGATTCTTACTTTATTTTCTTTATCAAAGCTTACTTAGAGTTTACTTAAGTGACTGGTAGATATTGGAAAGATGCTGAAGGTTGCATAAAGAGCATAAAATTTGGCCTAAGTTAGAAACCTTGACATCAGCCTGAGACATGAAGTTGTAATTAGTTGAAACTCCACTAGTTACCACCCCTCATTAGTACTACCCCCACCTGTAGATTCTAGTGCTAACCATAAAACTTGATCAACTTTTAGATGGGATTACTTGGTGGAAAAATGGTTATGAAAACCTTGGAATGATGGATCATTCTATTGAAATGTTTTGGACATGTGTTTCCAAACACTTGAGAATTTTGGTGATAAAAATGTTGAGGCAGGAGCCTTAGCCCTTTATAAAACTGATGGTTGTCTGGATGCGATACCATTCCAATTTTATCGTACAACCACAATACCCGAATATTGGATAGGGCTTGACTGGAAACTTATATTCCTTAGTATTAGTTCCCTCACGGCCAAGGTCTGAGCTGAGGATACCTTGTGAAGATTGTCCACATGCGGTACCAAGATGACAGTTGGTCATGGTTGGGAGGCCAAACTCACAGGAGAGGTGCTTATACTAGGGCGTGTAATTGAAAGGTTAGGATTGATTATTCACATACTGAGTATGGTGAATTCAGGATTTGTTCGTGACGGATGTATCGAATGTTGTGATGAAAGTGTACAATCTCTGCAGAGTGCCAAACTATTCGAATAGCCACGTCCACGGTTATGGACAGCTGGAGTGGCCATACTGTTCCCCCGTCAGACTTTTCAAAATGACCTGTGAAATGAACTAAGACTTTGACTTGACCACAACTGAGTTATGATGTGAAATACAAGTTCCCAGTTAGGAGTTATAAAATTATGACTAGCTTTATAACTTAGTAGAGATAAATCTGGCTTTTGCAAAACAACCCTAGAGCCTAGTGTCCTATTATCCAAAAAACCCCTTTACCTGTTAGTATTAGTTTGCGAGTACTTAAAGAGTACTCATGGCTTTGTCCCTGGCTATTCCCATGGCCAAACTATGAAGAGGAGTACCTGGAAGATGGAACCCAGGAAGGTTACGATAACTAGGATCATCTCCCAGCGTCAGCATTGCCTGTGACCCCGAAGATGGAGCTTCGCCTACACTACCGTTATTATTACGTATTCCGCTTCTTGATGTTGTATTAAGAACTGGATCATGAGATCCCTATTTGTGTAAGAAATTATGTATCGTTTGTAATGGATGATGTACTATGGTATCCAATTATGTTATGTCTCGCAAAAATGGTAATCCTGGGATTGCGATGTATGGCAAAACAGGCATCTAGGATTGAAAAATCCGGGTGTTGACAAGTTGGTATCAGAGCCATCCTGACCATAGGAGACCCTAGTTAGACTGGACGTTTGAACCAAAAACTTATTCTCATTCTTATCTCGTTGATTCTTTTATAAAAATTCATGTTCCTCAAAAACTCTTGCAAAATACATAAAATTATGACACACTTGATCACTTTGCTAATCTACTCATCCTCTATTTTTATAGATGGACGTGAAGTACAGCAAGTTTTACCAACTTGGGAATGGAGGAGACCTTATCTTTGAGAGGGATCTGGATCAGCTTTCAGAACTTCTGGAGCGTCCGCACCCCGAGTTCTTTGGAGCTCAGCTCAATGATCAAGGAGGGGAAGATCTGCAGTGGCTAATTCTTGCAAGTCTCCGAGGAAAGATTGAACCTCCCACTGCGGTAGGAATTCAGTTTACCTTGAGGGAAAACAACTGGCTCGATGGACTTGCCAGAGCAATGCAGGAAGCTCTTTCCCGTCTGTGTGGGCAGAGCATCAATCAGATCAAGGGTACTCGCTTTGAGTTTTGCCCAAGGCGTGATGCAAATGGACAACCACTGGAAGCCCAATACCACCCCGAGCTGAAGACTCAATTGGACCACCTTAGCTTCATGATGTATGATCGTCAGCAGGAGTTGGACAACTGCCGTGACTATTGCAACCACAAGTCTGCCATCATCAAGACGAAGGATCAGACCATAGCCATGCTAGCAAAGGATCGCAAGTCTCGCCGCCGTCAGCTCGACAAGAAGGAGCGCATTATTGACCGTCTTCGCCACCGCATCTCATCTCATGAGGAGACCATCCACGAGAGAGACATGCAGTTGGAGGAAAGGGAGAATGCAGGAGAGGATCTTCGTGGAGACCCTTACTCCTATCTCAGCGATGACGATGATTTTCTGGAGGATCAGGCCATGGACTTCTTCACCGATGAGGATGATTTCGCCTTCATCGATGATGATGATGATGATGAAGCCACAGATTCCGAGGAGTAGTAGCACTAAGCACTAGAGTAGTGAGTAGTAGTCGGTCCCACTGTATCGTAGATTCCAGGATGGTTCTTAAAACCATCTGTTTTTCTTTGTTGTGGTGTGTGTTGTACCGTGTGCTATGAATGAATGAATGAAAAAGCAAGTTGCTAGAAAAACCTGAGTCAAACTCTAAAAACTTTTCAAAGACCCAAAACCTTAGAAATTTCCCTCTTTTCTCATGATCTATATCAATCTTCAGATGCCACGTGGAGGAAGTGGTCCAGCCCCGGACCCGATGTTGCAGATACTGCAAATGTTGACTTCTGACCGTGAAGCTGAAAGAGAGGAACGTCAAGCCAACCTAGCCACTCTGCAACAGATAGCCCAGCTAGCCCACCACAACCAAGGCCACGGAAATCAGGACAACCATGGATCTAAGCTCAAGAATTTCCAAAATACCAACCCACCCGTTTTCACCAAGTCAGAAGAACCCCTAGATGCCGGTGATTGGCTGCAAACCATGGAAAACAACCTAGAAGTCGCCAGAGTGGAAGCCAACGAGAAAGTCCTGTTCGCCACCCATTATTTGGCCGGAGATGCCAGGGCATGGTGGAACAGTGTTCGCGCAATGACCGGAGGCCAGATGATGACCTGGGAGGAATTCAAGGTCAAGTTTAGTAGATCCCATGTGCCACCAGGTTTGATGAAGAGAATGAGAGACGAGTTCAGAGAGCTGAAGCAAGGAAGGAGGACTGTAGTGGAATACCGTGACAAATTTTTCTCATTAGCTAGGTATGCCCCGGACGAGATAGACGCCGAAGCCAAGAAGAAGGAAAGATTCCTGAATGGTCTGCATGATGAGATGCAGACGGTGTTAGTCAATATCCCCTTTGCTGATATTGAAGCCCTTGTCGACTCTGCTATCCAGATGGAAGGAAAGATCAACCAAGCCAATGAGAACCGCAAGCGTTGCATGATGCATCAACCAGGAACCCATCAGACCCCAAAGTATCGCCCCAACCCATCTCCAGGATTTTCCCCAAGAACCAACAGACCCCCTATGACCCGTCCGACCTACCCCAACCGTGGAAACGCTAGACCCGGAGGAAATCACAACAACTCCGGCAACTGTAGCAATTTCACCCGTGCCCCACCCAAGTTCAACACCAACGATGCTACCGCCAACACCAACACTGCCCCGAGGACTGGAAGCAATGCTGTGCCTGTTGCAGCCAAGGACAAGTCACAAGTGACCTGTTATGACTGTGGAAATAAAGGCCACTATTCCAACGAGTGCCCCAACAAGAAGAATGCTACAACCCCTAATGCCAATGCCCCAGCTCAGCAGCAGCATCGTGTCCAGCCCGGAAGAAGATTTGCCCCAGGGAATTCACTCAACCGCAATGGCTGTCTTTTTCTCATGCATGCTGAAGAAGCTTAGGAAGCGCCAGACGTCGTGCTGGGTATGTTTTCTGTTAATTCAGTACTTGCAAGAGTGTTGTTTGACTCTAGTGCCTCGCATTCATTTGTCACCGAAGAATTTGCATGCACTAGTAAAATTCAACCAACCAAACTGAAGCATGTTATGATTGTGCAAATTCCCGGATCAACCACCAAGGCTAGGAAAATTTGCAAAGTCGTCCCTATCCGAATCCATGGCATAGATTTTTATGCTAATCTAATAGTACTCGGAACTAAAGGTTTGGAAGTAGTACTAGGAATGGATTGGATGTACAAACATAAGGGATTGATTGATTGTGCTAAGAAAGCCATCACCATGACCAGTACCACCGGAATATCAGTCGAGCATATATCTGAAACCTTACCTCGCCAATTCAAGTGTAACAAGAGTCTAGCCCAACCTACCATTGACCAAGTTCGGATAGTCTGTGAATACCCCGATGTATTTCCAGATGTTTTGCCCGGTATGCCCCCAGATCGGGATATTGAGTTTATCATCGAACTAATCCCCAGAACAGGACCCACAGCCCAGAGACCATATAGTATGAACCCGTCGGAACTAGCAGAACTGAAGAAGCAACTGGATTCCATGCTAGAAATTAGATTGATTCAACCAAGTGCGTCACCATGGAGATCACTTGTCTTATTTGTGGACAAGAAAGATGGAGGTAACCGTTTGTGTACGGATTATAGGAAGTTAAATGATGTCACCATCAAGAACAAGTACCCCTTGCCCAAGATAGAAGATTTGTTTGATCAGTTGACCGGTGCCAAGGTGTTTTCTAAGATTGATCTTAGAACTGGCTATCATCAACTCAAAATTCGTGCAGAGGATATTCCAAAGACTGCCTTTACCACCAGATATGGATTGTATGAGTATACCGTCATGTCTTTTGGATTAACCAATGCCCCCGCTTATTTCATGAACCTCATGAATAAGATTTTTATGGACTTCCTGGATAAGTTTGTCGTTGTTTTCATCGATGACATTCTGATTTATTCCAAATCAGAAGAAGAACATGAGATACACCTAAGGACCATTCTTGGAACCCTTAGAGAGCATCAGTTGTATGCCAAGTTTAGCAAATGTGAATTCTGGTTATAGGAAGTAGGATTCCTCGGTCACATTGTATCAGCCGGAGGAATTGCCGTTGACCCTGCCAAAGTGAAAGATGTAGAAGATTGGCAAGCCCCAACCACTGAAACCCAAGTTCGTGCTTTTCTCGGAATGGCGGGACATTACCGCAAATTCGTAGAAGGATTCTCGAGTATCGACCGACCCATGACCCAATTGCTTAAGAAGGACAAGAAGTTTGAATGGACCGACAAATGTGAAGCGATTTTTCAAGAACTCAAGAGGAGATTGATTTCAGCCCCAATCTTGATCATGCCGGATATCACGAAACCCTTCGATGTGTATTGTGACGCATCCAAGATTGGTCTCGGATGTGTGCTAATGCAAGAAGGCAAAGTTATATCTTATCTATATCGACAATTGAAGAAACATGAGCAAAACTATCCAACCCATGACCTCGAACTCGCAGCAGTAGTCCTAGCCCTGAAGACATGGAGACATTACCTAATGGGAAACCGTTGTGAGATTTATTCGGATCACAAGAGCCTAAAGTATATATTCACTCAGAATGAGTTGAATATGAGGCAGAGAAGATGGATTGAGCTAATCAAGGATTACGACCTGGACATTCAGTATCACCCTGGTAAAGCCAACGTGGTAGACGATGCCCTTAGCAGATTGCCGTGCCGCTTGAACTCCATGATTTTGAAGGAGCAACCAAGTTTGCACAGGAGATGGAAGATTTTCGAATGGAATTAGTAAGTGAAGGATTTTTGGCTAGCATAGAACTTCAGCCCACTTTGATCAGTTAGATTAAAGAGGCGCAGAAGGGAAATGCCAGCATCGATGGAATCAAGCGTCGTATCGGTACAGGCAAAGTACCCAGATTCACCGAGGACGAAGAAGGAGTTCTGTGGTACTAAAGACGCCTTTGTGTACCAGCATATTCGGAGTTGAAAGAAGTTATCTTGAAGGAGGCTCACGATTCTCTTTATTCTTTCCATCCCAGAGGAACTAAGATGTATCAAGATTTGAAAGAGCAATTTTGGTGGCATAAGATGAAGAGAGAAATCGGAAGCTATATCGCCAAGTGTGATATATGTCAGCGAGTCAAGGCAGGACATCAAAGACCCGCTGGATTGTTGCAACCTTTGCAAATTCCGGAATGGAAATGGGATTCTGTAGGAATGGACTTTATCACTGGACTACCTACTTCTAGTAGGGGAAATGACTCTATTTGGGTCATAGTGGACAGATTGTCCAAAGTCACCCATTTCTTGCCCGTCAAAACCACCTATCAGAGTTCGAAGCTAGCGGAGTTGTACATCGCTAGAATCGTCAGTTTGCACGGAGTCCCCAAGAACATAGTATCGGATCGAGGAACTCAGTTTACCTCGAGATTCTGGAAGAAAGTCCAAGAAGGATTAGGAACCATCCTAGATTTCAGTACCGCGTATCACCCTCAGACCGATGGACAAACGCAGCGAGTAAATCAAATACTCGAAGATATGCTTAGAGCATGTGTGCTAGAATATGGATCCAAGTGGGAAGACTGTCTGCCGTTTGCAGAATTTTCCTACAACAATAGTTACCAAGCCAGTTTGCAAATGGCCCCATTTGAATTCATGTACGGAAGAAAGTGTCGCACCCCTTTGAACTAGTCGGAAGTAGGAGAGATTCAGATTTTCGGACCCGAGATCCTTCGAGAAGCAGAAGAGAAGGTTCACAAGATTCGTGAGCACCTCAAGACCGCCCAATCCCGACAGAAGAGTTATGCCGATAAGAGACGTCGAGACCTCGCCTTCAATATAGGAGATTTTGTTTATCTGAAAGTGTCGCCATTGAAGGGAATGCAACGTTTCCAACTCAAAGGAAAGTTAGCCCCCAGATATATCGGACCTTTCAAAGTTAGCCCCCAGATATATTGAAGATATGTCAGCTGTGCATAATGTGTTCCATATCTCGTTACTTCGCAAATGTCTAGAAGTCCCCGAGAAGACCGAAGTGTTCAAGAATATCGATCACCGGACCATAGAGATCAACGATGACCTGACCTATCCAGAAGTATCCATCCGCATTTTGGAAGAATCTTTTCGAACTACCCGAACCCGAAGCATAAAGTTTCTCAAGATTCAGTGGAGCAACCACACAGAAGAGGAAGCTACCTGGGAGCGCGAAAATCACATCAGGACGGAGTTTCCAGATCTCTTCAAATCCTAGGTAAATCTTTTCGTCCTTTTTCAAATCTCGGGACGAGATTTTGTTTAAGGGGGGAAGGTTTGTAACATCCCAAAAATACTAAGCTTGGATCATCAAACTCTAATCATCAAAATTAGGGTTAACAAAAACTTTTCTAAATGAAATCATGAATGCATGCATATGTGTATGCATGGATTTTGAAATCCTTTAAAACCACCTTGTTTGTTTGTTTCATTGCTTGTAAAATGTTTCTTAGGTGAAATAAACATCATCTAAAACATTTCCCACACCTTTCCTAAAGAAAAGTAAATCAAAACACTTATATGAAATGAATGGTCATTTTGGCCAATTTAACTCCCATGCCTACTTGGGCTGTCTCAAACTTTCAGAACCTAACAAAAACTTTTCTGGATCTTTGCACCCCTTGAATGTAATCATAACAAGGTATCAAGGCCCACTTTGTGACCATCCAGAAACTTTCAAATGCATAGTTTAAATGACAATTCAAAATTGAATCTCTATCAAATGGGAAGATCCCACTTTTTCAAAAACCACTCAAACAAGCTCAACTTTCAAAACCCAAGCATCTACAGACTCACCAGCACCAATCTAGCAAGCCCACCAAAAATCTTTTCAAAATTCAAAACTTCATTTCATGCGGCCATTTCATCAAACAGGTTGCAGACACAAATCAAACAAACATCAAACACTATTGTGAGCAGTGATTCTGGCCTAACTTGTTCCCTAGATAGCTCACACACAGCTCAGTAGATCATCTAGGAAGTTTAACTAAGGACTAGCACCCCTGTGAGCTTGCCATTGCCATCAATGTTGAACAGCCGAGCACCCCCTTGTCACCCCATTGTGGACAGCAGGCTAGAGGAAGAACTAGCCGTGCCAACCTTGTCTGGGAGGCAGCGCACCCTTCCACCGCCACTACCTGTCCCAGCCGCGAGCGTTGCCAAGCCCTGGATCATGCGCACAAGTCGCGCTCAGACGATGCCGAGCGTGAGCCAGAGCGCCACCCTCGACCATCACCCACAGACCGCGCGCCGCCCTCTCCGCGTGTATACACAATCCCCACCGACCCAGGAGACCGCCAGACATCCCTGTTTGCCGCCCCGTGCCGCACAGCCACTACCCGCCGTCGAAGACGCTGCCTCTGCCGCGCAGAGCACCGCCCGTTCCAGACCAAACCCCACTGCCCCATGCCTCGAGACCATGTCGTTGAGCATCGCCAAGAGACACCGCACCGTCCCCTACCCTTCCCCATGCCATTAGCCGCCAGTAACATCGCCCCCGACGAGCTCACCGTGCGCCCCGACGGTCCCCTCGCTCGACTATAAATAGAGGCCACCCCCGCACGATTTCTTCACACCATCTCACTCCCCTCTCCTCACTGATCGTGCCACACCGTCCTCAGAGCAAGGCAAGCACCACCCCGCCAGAATTTCACCGGAGCCTGCCGCCTCTGGAGAAGAAGGGAGCCAGCGATTGGAGCCGCCCGAGGAGAAGCCACTGGTACCAGGAGATTCGCCGTCGTCGACTTCGTCGTTCGCCCGCCTCGCCGACCCTCGCCAGTACCCCGTTGATCCCCCAGCAACCCTCACTGGCCTCTCTAGGTTTCGTTCTCGCCGGAGTTGTCTCGCGTCGACGATGACTCCCAGCCGTTAGATTAGAACTAGATCGAACGATCCACGTTGCCCCATACCGCTTCGCCCAGCCCCGTGTCAGCGGCAGTGGGGACACCCACTTAAGCAGCCAGGGAGCACTGCGCTTAGCAGGCCGGCCCAGTAACTTTTCCCGCGCAGCCCAGTTATTCAAATTAACCCTTTTTCTATTTCAATTCAAACACACTTCTGTACCCAACTTCAAAAATCAACCCAGATCGATTCAGTACACCAAATTAAATGAAACCAATTTTGTTGTAAAGGTCTGGGAATGCTGAATCCAAGCCCGTTGGATTCAAGTCATTTGGATCTATAGATCACCCATGGTAAAAATAACAAGGCAGAAGCTTTTCTGCATTCAAACATTTTTCAAATTTAAACCATAATAGCTTTTGAGTTGATCCCAACTCTCAAAAATCACATTTAACCATACCTTTCAGAATATATAAAAATATATAGGTTTACTTGCAGAAATAACGTTCAAGTAATAAAAGAATGCTACATAAGCATTTCTAGCTACTCTAATTAATTAAAATAAAAGGGTAAAACCTTATTAAATTGTGACACCACTTTAAATCACATTCCCTTAGACTACAATATGTGGTGATGACATGTGTCAACATGATCCCATGTTTGGTTTGGAGAATATTAAATCTTAAGTAGTTTTTCAATGAGTAGAAATTACTTTTCAAAAAATAAAAGGAATTAAATCAAGCCCTAAACCTTGTAATGTTAGAGATAATGCTAGATCATCCATAGGACCCTTGTGTGTGATGATTGCAAGTAGTTAAGTATTGTTTGGTGATTGTGTACCTCGTATTTATTCATAGATGCTAGTACTGACTAAGGATACGAGGAGGAAGGAGGATACTACGAAGAAGAAGCCGAGGAGAACTTCAACCACTGCTCTGCACAAGGCAAGCTTATACTGATATTGATGCAAGCTAGTAACTATGCAAGCCTAATACTACTAGTGATTGTGCAAGCTAACCTTTGCAAGATACCCTACTGATGCAACAAACCCATACTTGTTCTATGACTACTATATGCCTTAAGCATATGTGATCATACCCACTTGATAAACCAATCCTAGTTTTATGTGCAAGATTCTTACTTTATTTTCTTTATCAAAGCTTACTTAGAGTTTACTTAAGTGACTGGTAGATATTGGAAAGATGCTGAAGGTCGCATAAAGAGCATAAAATTTGGCCTAAGTTAGAAACCTTGACATCAGCCTGAGACATGAAGTTGTAATTAGTTGAAACTCCACTAGTTACCACCCCTCATTAGTACTACCCCCACCTGTAGATGCTAGTGGTAAGCATAAAACTTGATCAACTTTTAGATGGGATTACTTGGTGGAAAAATGGTTATGAAAACCTTGGAATGATGGATCATTCTATTAAAATGTTTTGGACATGTGTTTCCAAACACTTGAGAATTTTGGTGATAAAAATGTTGAGGCATGAGCCTTAGCCCTTTATAAAACTGATGGTTGTCTGGATGCGATACCATTCCAATTTTATCGTACAACCACAATACCCGAATATTGGGTAGGGCTTGACTGGAAACTTATATTCCTTAGTATTAGTTCCCTCACGGCCAAGGTCGGTGAGGCTACCTTGTGAAGATTGTCCACCTGTGCAGTACCCAAGATGACAGTTGGTCATGGTTGGGAGGCCAAACTCACAGGAGAGGTGCTTATACTAGGGCGTGTAATTGAAAGGTTAGGATTGATTATCCGCATACTGAGTGGTGAATTCAGGATTTGTTCCTGACGGATGTATCGAATGTTGTGGTGAAAGTGTACAATCTCTGCAGAGTACCAAACTATTCGAATAGCCGCGTCCGCGATTATGGACAGTTGGAGTGGCCATACTGTTGCCCCGTCAGACTTTTCAACATGACCTGTGAAATGAACTAAGACTTTGACTTGACCACAACTGAGTTGTGATATGAAATACAAGTTCCCAGTTAGGAGTTATAAAATTATGACTAGCTTTATAACTTAGTAGAGATAAATCTGCCTTTTGCAAAACAATCCTAGAGCCTAGTGTCCTATTATCCAAATACCCCCTTTATCTGTTAGTATTAGTTTGCGAGTACTTAAAGAGTACTCATGGCTTTGTCCCTGGCTATTCCCATGGCCAGACTATGAAGAGGAGTACCTGGAAGATGGAACCCAGGAAGGTTACGACAACTAGGATCATCTCCCAGCGTCAGCATTGCCTGTGATCCCGAAGATGGAGCTTCGCCTACGCTACCGTTATTATTACGTATTCCGCCGCTTGATGTTGTATTAAGAACTGGATCATGAGATCCCTATTTGTGTAAGAACTTATGTATCGTTTGTAATGGATGATGTACTATGGTATCCAATTCTGTTATGTCTCGCAAAAATGGTAATCCTGGGATTGCGATGTATGGCATAACAGGCATCTAGGATTGAAAAATCCGGGTATTGACATGTATCATACAAATATATGTCAAACGCAATCACTATACTAAAATTAGTACTGCATGGTCTAAACAAGAAAATAGTTGCTAACCTTTTATTACACTTGGAAACAAAAGATGAGAAAACTTAAGTGTGGCTCGGGCACCTCATATTATGGATGTCTTGTGTGACCTAAACTCGTATCTCTCTAATGGACATTTTACCGAACACGTCTAGTGTATATGTATGAACAAGTAAAAAATAGCACAACAACACTCTCTCCCATCAGGAAAAAAACAATTGAGAGAAGAAGGGGGTTGTGCATATATATAGGGCCAGACCACTAGTCCCGGTTGGAGATATAAACCGGGACTAAAAGGGGTGCCCAGCGAGCGGCAGGGCCAGGACCCTTTAATCACGATTTGTGTCTCATACCGGGACTAATGGGGTCTAACGGGCCGAGACCTATGGTTTTGGATGGCTCGAGCTGTCCGGCGAGGGCCATTAGTCCTGGCCTGGCCATAGCCGAGACTAATGGCTAGAAAAAAGACATGTTTTCTACTAGTGAGACAACACACACGTACCAAGCGATCAGTCAAGATGCACATGTTGCAGCACTGTCAAGCAAGCCTGATCGATCTCTCACAACTCACGCACACATGCGAAATCATATTTGGATTGTCATGGGCGCGTGTTGCACCTGTTAGCTTCCCTCTATTGATTAAACTCCACGGTGTGGTCACAAGGCAAAGACTGCATGTATATATATACTATTAGACTAGTTGAATACCCGTGCGTTGCCATGGGTTTTGAAATTTTATTTTCTAATACACATGCAAACATAATAATACATAAGTATTCTAACATTTAACATCATTTTTTTCTACTCCCTCCATTCTGGATTATAGGGCTAATACGTACTTCAACAAAATTATTTAACCATAAATTTAATTAACAATATATGAATCATGTGTCACAGAAATTGTACCATTGAAAGCGTATTTTGAATATGAATCTAATGGTATAATTTTTGTTAAATATATTTTATATTTTTTTACCAAATTTACGGTCAAACTATTTTTTTGAAATTTGTTTTTTCCCTTATAAACCGAAATAGAGATAGTACGTAAAGAAGATTATGTGATTTTAGTTACTCAAACGATGGACCTTGCTCTGATCATTACTTTTGTGGCCCCATCTCTCTCATGATATATGCCCATGCATTGGTTGCATTTTTTTGAATATTGCCGAACTTATAAGGGCAAAACGGTCAGAGTATATTTTAGACATACGAGTTGACTCCAACTTTTTATACTATCATTAAAAAATGACAGTACTTTCTTGGTAGTTTACTTCCCACTCTCAATAGCACACTATCTTGTTATCCGATCTCGTCGAGGTACCAGGTATGTAGTCCGTCTCTATGGCAATAATTTACACTTAGTACTTCCAATGTTCTTGATCAAATCATCCTTGAGTTTGTATAAGTGCGTGTGCTTCCTCTCTGTCTTGAAGATCCCTTTGCAATGTCAATTTCGCGTTGTTGGCCTCATCCAGTTTGTCCATCTCACCACCGGTATCGATGCCCTGCACGACAAAATTCAAACGATGATCATTTTAAGGTCTCTGTACATCGGACCATGCACAAAAAAACATCTATCTCTAACCCTAACCCTAAAAAGAACCAAAAATCATTTGGGGTCCCACACCAGAGCCTGCGAGTTGCGTCGGTGCGGTACTTACTACTCATCGGAGTCGAGGATAATGACCCCCCAGCTCGACGAGCTCGACCTTGATGCGGCGTGTCGCTGCCTCCTGCTCCCTCTCCTGCAGCGTCGCTACCGCTTGGATGGGTGCGCGCTTTTTCTCCTCCTCACGTGGCTGCCTCCTTCGCCTCTACGGCCTTGAGCTTGTTTCTCGTGGCACACATGCCTTCAACATTGACTTGATGAAGTCGACCACTTCTTTCAAGATGATCTCGTTGTTGTTTTTGGCCCGACCACCATCGTTAGATCAGATGATCTGACTTGCGTGGACTTTGTTCAGTCTTCCATGTTTGAAGAAAAATACAATATTTGAAGTACTTGATGTGCTGGAAATTATGTACCTCCATAGTAAACATGTAAATATCTTCTTACATAATTTTGTTGCATGTGCATATATTACAACATGTCATTGTTATGCTTCTATTTTTTCTGATAATTTACTGAATGCAGAAGTAGACAAACAATAAACGTGTGCTTTGTAATCCTTGGATGGTCGTGATAGCCGTGGCTTTCTGCTGAATTGAATCAAACACACTGGACATTTGAGATCCCCACTGCTGCAACTCCATCCCCTCCAGAGACATATTCTTTTGCCTCCTCTTTCACTTTCAAAGAATTGACCACCAA
Source organism: Avena longiglumis (assembly GCA_030063025.1). Lineage (NCBI taxonomy): Eukaryota > Viridiplantae > Streptophyta > Magnoliopsida > Poales > Poaceae > Avena > Avena longiglumis. The sequence continues at coordinate 336,576,338 of CP125979.1, read as the reverse complement.
ATCCATCAGACCTACAACTTCAAAACTGATAGCGTCCCTCTTCATATTCAGAAAAGAAAGGGAAAACCTCGACGTTGCTAGAAAATTGCTTTAGTAATAAAATGCTGCTAATAAAACCAAATAGATATAAGACTGACACTAAAACTGATCCTAATCTATATCAGCACATGTCGTCTTGACGTCTCTAGATGGAAAATATGTTTGTATTTGTATGTCGTAGTGACACAGCTTTGCTAAATACCATCTTGGAATTCCTTAAAAAAGCTTTAAGATAGCTCAAAATAATTTGTAAAAGATTATTTAATCGTAAGACACTCGAATTTTCCAGACAACTCTTACACGTATGTCATCAGTTTATGTTTTGTAGGCATGCTAATTGATCCCTCTAGAAACCACATGAAAGAATATTGAAGGTTAGATGCAAAATCTGGTGCTGTTCTATATGGTAACACGGCGGCGCATTGATTAGTCGAGGAAGACCATCCAACAGCCAATATGTGTTGGAAATATAAGCAATAATCCATATGATTTAATCCGAATAATAAACTTATAAAACATGATCATACAGATAGTAGTAAAACCAATCATGCAGATCAACTAAGTAGATGGACATATTACATCTATATAAGATAAACCTATCACATCTACACCAAACGCTAGAATAAAGTACTCTAGCATAATCAGAAAAAGACAGTTGAGTATCACGTACAGAGTAGGCTGAATAGCAGCCGCAGCATGACAGCGTCGCCCATGTTGTGGTTGTCGAAGAGGTCGACGTCCGGAAGAAGTCGTCGTCGGGAACTAAATCGTCGACGTCGTGGTTGCCGATGTCGCGCTTGAGCGCTCCCAAAAACCTGATCGCCCCTCACCTATACAGGTTCACGAGAGGCGGGGTTCTAGAGGCCTACTGTCCCGATCTGCGGTGCACGCAAGCGGGATAGAGAAGGCAGCGGCGCAAGGTTCTGGAGGTAGGCGCGTGAGTGGATTGATTTCGCGCCGATTAGGTTTTGCCCGGACGCTTATATAATGCAGGTTAGGAGGATCGTGGGCTCAGCCCACGTCCGAGTCGGTAACAGCCACGTCCATAAAAACTGGAAACGGCTGTAATTAACGCGTCCGTTAATGACTCATAATCAGTTTTCCCAACCAGCAAAATAAAGCTCGGCTCGGCGAGAGTCCCGCGTCGTGACGAGGCGAGGCGGGCGGCGTCGGAGGAGGAGTGCGCGAGTGCTACTCTTCTTGTCACACCTTAGTGAGTGGTGCAACACTCTACTATATAAGGTGGTCCAACTCCCCTTCAACTAGCAATGTGGGACTAAACTTTAGCACCACTAGCACAGCCATATGCTGCCATATACAAGTGGGCCAAAGAGAATTTCAGAATTTGTCTAATGGGCCAATAGCCCAACATACACCAAATTCCAACAATCCCCCACAAAGTCTCATTGGCACATCACATCACTTTTCTTCCAGAACATTGTTTTATATACCGGTGTGTAGTGGAGACTGTTAAGTTGAACTTCCACGTTAAACTTTATGCTACACTAGCTTGCAACTTGAATAGTGGACTAGGCCTTGAACTACAAGTTTTCTGCGCGCTAGTTTCACACAAAATCTAGACCGGTACAGGGCTACCGTCGGCTTCCCCGCGGTTTGGAGCTTATGCGTCATACTCCAGGGCCTTTCATGAGTTTATTAGAGAGCACCCAACTCTCACGGACTGCGACGTTGGACAGTCAGACTCATATAGGTGTATTCCTCAAGAGATGTTCTGCAGGACAACATCTCCGCTTATAAAAAGCCACTTGGAACACATTAAGATAAATATCAACCTGCCATGCAGAATAAGAGAGTATTGCATCTTTATGGAGATGTAAATATAATATGGGGATACTCTCCTCTCGGTGACCAACAGCTTGTCTCCCATCTCTAATTCACGGGATCTCCGATCACATAGAGTGGGTTGCCACTGGGATCAACTCATAGTGTGGGTCTCAAACCCATCTCCCTCGATGCATTATCTATCACATTACGTGATAAACCCTTTGTGAAAGGATCTGCCAGGTTCTTAGATGTTTGGATATAATCCAACGCAATAACTCGAGTTTCGTTTCTGATTTCAATCTCCTCTTCACATGCCTTGATGACTTCATATTATCCTTAGAACTGTTTACTTTGACGATCACAGTTTGATTATCACAATTCATTGGGATGGCGGGTATTGGTTTTTCAACCACAGGTAAGTCCATCAAGAGCTCACGAAGCCACTCTGCTTCAACAGTGGTCGTGTCTAATGCTGTGAGTTCTGCTTCCATTGTTGACCTCGTTAAGATGGTCTACTTGCAAGACTTCCAGGAAACAGCGCCACCACCAAGTGTAAACAAATAACCACTTGTGGCCTTAATCTCATCGGCATCAGATATCCAATTTGAATCACTATAACCCTCAAGTACCCGAGGATACCCAGTATAGTGAATACCATAACTCGCAGTGCCTTTCAAATAGCGCAAAACTCTTTCAAGAGCATGCCAATGATCATCTCCAGGATTTGACACAAATCGACTCAGTTTGCTTACAGCAAAGGAGATGCCAGGTCTAGTAGCGCTGTCTAAATACATGAGCGAGCCAATAATTTGAGAATATCTCAATTGATCTTTAGCAGTCCTTCGATTCTTTCGAAGTAGAACGCTCGGATCATAAGGCGTTGGAGAAGAATTACAGTCGCTATACCCAAAGCGACTCAATATCTTTTCCACATAGTGAGACTGAAGCAATATAATCCCACCATTGTCATCCTTTAGTAGCTTGATGTTTAAGATTACATCAGCCACTCCCAAGTCCTTCATCTCAAAGCAACGAGATAGGAACTCTTTGACCTCCTCTATAACAGCGAGGTTGGTCCCGAATATCAATATGTCATCGACATAGAGACACATAATAACTCCCTCGCCCCCACCATGGCGATAGTACACACATTTGTCAGCCTCGTTTACAACAAAGCCTTCAGCAGTTAAAGTTCTTTCAAACTTCTCGTGCCCTTTGCTTAGGAGCTTGCTTAAGACCATACAAAGACTTCACTAACTTACACACCTTTCCTTCTTGACCATCTACTACAAATCCAAATTTGCTCCATATAAATTTCTTCATCTAGCTCTCCATTTAGAAAAGCTGTCTTAACGTCCATTTGATGAGCAGAAGACCATGAGGCAGCCAAGGATAGCGATTACTCGAATAGTGGTCAATCGCTCTGGTGAGTAGGTATCGAAGAAGTCTTCACCTTCCTTTGGGTATAACCCTTAGCCACAAGGCGTGCTTTGTACTTTTCAATAGTACCATCAGGTCTAAGCTTTTCTTGAACACCCACTTACATCCTACAGGTTTGCACCCATAAGGACGATCGGTGATTTCCCAAGTACCATTAGCTAAGATGGAATCCATCTCGCTTGGACAGACTTCCTTCAAAGAGTCAAGATCTTGAGATGCATAGGCTTCGAAATAAATAGAAGTGGGAGTATCATCCACAAGGTACACAATGAAATCATCACCAAATGACTTTGCAGTCCTTTGTCTCTTGCTCCTTTGGGAGCTTCATTGTCATCCTCCACGGGATCATCAAAGTGTTCTATCGTCATAGTGGGTTCAGGAATTATAGAAAATTCGACTAGATGAACTAGTCATCTCGATTTGATGAGCTAGACATGCCTTTCATAGGAAAGATGTCCTCAAAGAAAGTCATCATTCGACTCCATAATTGTATCAACATGCATGTCGGATACCTCAGATTTTACTATCAAAATCTATAGCCAATTCTATGAAAAGCATATCCCGAAAAAACACAATCAACGGTTTTTGGTCCAAGCTTTCGCTTCTTGGGTATTGGAATATTGACTTTCGCCAAACAACCCCAAGTTCGTAAGTAAGAGAGTTTAAGCCTTTTCTTTTCCCATTCCTCAAATGGAGTCATGGTTTTATCCTTCTGAAAACACGGTTTAGGACATGACACGCAGTCATTAGCGCCTCCCCACCATTCCTTGGATAGACCCGATGTATCTAACATGGCGTTAACCAAATCGGTTAGAGTCGGTTCTTCCTTTGACCACCCATTTGGTGAGGTGAGTAGGGAGGCGTCCTCTCATGTATAATACCATGTTCCGCAGAATAAATCAAATTCATTTGAAAAGTACTCTCCACCACGATCCGACCTTAGCCGCTTGATTTTAAGATCAAGTTGGTTTTACGCCTCGACTTTATAGATTTTGAAGTAGTTCAAAGCTTCGTCTTTAGATTTCGGAGATAAACATAGCAGTATCTAGTGGAGTCATCAATCAACGTCATAAAGTATCTTTTTCCACCTTTTGTCAACACACCATTCATCTCACGAGATCTGAATGTATAAGTTCTAAGCGGTGCTAAGTTTCTCGGTTCCATGATCGTATGAGACTTGCGGGGTTGCTTTGCTTGCACACAAACTTGGCACTTAGAACCTTTGACAGTGGTAAATTTCGGAACTAAACTCATATTGGCTAGCCGCGTCATGCAACCAAAGTTAATATGACAGAGTCGTGAATGCCAAATATTGGACTCATTATCATTGCAAACATGATTAATAACTTTAGTACATGAGTCTGACAGAGACAAGCGGAACAGACCTCCGCACTCATAACCTTTTCCAACAAATTGTACATATTTAGAAATTACAACTTTATTGGACTCAAAAACCAATTTAAAGCCATCTCGACATAAAAGCGATCCGCTGACGAGATTCTTATTGATGGAGGGAACGTGCTGCACATTCTTCAGATGTACGGTCTTCCCCGAAGTAAACTTCAGATTTACCGTACCAACACCATGAACAGAAGCACGTGAGCCGTTTCCCATCAGCACGGAAGAAGTCCTTGAGACCTGATAAGAGGAGAACATGGAAATATCAGAACATACATGTGTATTAGCACCCGTGTCTATCCACCAATCAGGAGAATGACATACTGAAAGGATAGTAGGTAAAATACCGTACCCAGCATCCTTCATCTCAGTATCGCTAATAACAACATTCGCGGTCTTGCCGCTGTTCCCATGTTGACGCTTATCAAAGCGATTAGGGCAGCTAGGAGCCCAATGACCAGGATCACCACAGACATGGCAAGAGCCTTTCCTCTTTGTTGCCTGTCAAAACTCACCGACGGGCAACGACGAGCAACACGAAGAGCCGGGAGGCTCCCAGAACTGCTGGTGGGCCTTGGTCCCTCGGGCAACAGCCTGGAAAACTCCGGCACGCGCCCTGGCTTGGTTCGAGGGCGTGCCACCTGACCTATACCTGGTCAGGAAGGTGAAGGATTGCTCCGATTGATTTCCTGCATGGTAAACAAGTATACGTAAAATTCGAGCCGTGACCGGCTCCCAGGTTTCCCCGTGAATCGGCTCCTAGAGCCGATTATCCCATTATTCTGCATTAGATCTTATGATAACATGGGGTTTTGCTTTATCGTTACAATTTAAATCGATCCACGACAGTTTGACGTTTTCACCACGTAATTGGAACGTCCTACACGTAATTGAGCCTGGTATGTACAAAAGACGAGGAATACTAACCTTAGAGGAGGCCTAATAACCAACGTAAAGTTAATTACCGGAACAACTTCTCTAAAACGAGTAAGCCACGTCTCTATGCACTACTGGATCGTTCAACCCGTCTGTAAGGCCTGACTACGTAGATATCAAACTAAACCTTGACGAACAAGGCATAACCATAACAGATCGAAACAACTAAATAAAGATGAAGCAAGATGCTACCCTCGCACTTGGGAAAAGGTGCAAAGGTAGCGAGATAACTAGAGGCAGCGTAAATCAAAGAATTATAACGAAAAGTACCGATGCTAGCCTCAAAAGAACCATGATAGTAGTGTTACTCGCCATCAACAAGGCTTCAGTACGAGTAACACTAAATAACGCATAAGTAAAAATACTGCCTAAATCGCGAGATGCGATCTAGGCAGCATGACACTTACCCGAAAGAAACCCTAGAACAAGGGGTGGCGATGCGCCGAGATTGTGTTTGTTGTGAACGTGATTGTCCTCCTTTTCTCAATAACCTTAGGTACATATTTATAGTCCGGATACTCTCTACTTTTGGAATAACTCTACAACTCTATCTTTACCTAAACTGAAACGGAACCTAAACTAACACGAAACCTACTATGATACAAGATACACGGGCAATTTAGCCCAAATCCACGCACTAGGCCGATCCAACAACATGTTGAATATATGCATTTTCCAAGCCCATCTTGATCACGGCCCATCTCCTTCTTTGGCCAAAATATGGCGATAACACATGCCCCCCTGGTTTTGGCAATGATAATTCCAAAACCATTCTGCTGATATATTTTTTCCCCCTCTCTCTTTTTTTTGTATCGGGTTGCGCGTTGACAGAATGCGTTGCAGAACAGGATCGTCACGCCACCCCTTCATCATGACGCCCTGTCTTCTCAACTCCTTCGCAGTGCATGATTTGACGATTTTGGCAGCACATTCTGGGAAACCGCTATGGCATTGAACCGTCTCTCCACTATTCCCCTTATTTAAATCCACCTAAGCAGTTCGCAATCCCCATCTTCCTCCAACAGCCAAAAAACCCTTCTTCCTCCGCCGAAAAAACCCTGTTTCTTCGCCATGGCCTCCTCTGCTTCCTCTGGCCTGTCCTCCCACGCCTCCAACTCAGTGAGCGACCGAGAGCCGACGCCAGAGCACCCACGCACGGCGGCGTACAGTACTTTCGCCCCACGATGGTGGGACGAAAGGGACTGGGATTTCTCCGTCTGGTCGGAGGACGATGCATCCCTGACCGACGGGGATGAGAGTCTACAATTCCTCGTTGACGGGGAACTGGAGGCGAAGAGCAGCGACGACGCCTGGTCTTGGGACGGCGTCGAGCCCTCCGACGAAGAGGAAGAATCGGAGGAAGACACCTCCTCCGACGAGTACCCGCCGACGAAGCGCTTCCGCGCCGGGTCCAGCGAGGATACCGAAGATGACGACGAGGACGAGGAGGCCCCCGCCGGCTTCTTCAGCAGCAGCAGCGAAGACGATGCTGGCAGCAGCGCTGAAGACAGCGAACAAGACGGCGGCGACGACAGCGGCGACGATCTTGCCCTTTAGATCAGGAACCAATAGTAGTAGTAGTAGTAGCAAGCTCCCTTTTGTAATCAATCGTCCTTTGAATGAATGAAAATCTGTTTCCCAAAAATCGCCTTGTCCGCCCCTTTTGCCGATAACTCCAAATAAGTTGATGCTCCAGAAGCCGATGACACTGTATCGGCTTTCAACATACTGTACTTACGCCGTCAAACAAGTCAAATCGCAAAGAGCCGATGACCACGCATCGGCTTCTCCCAAAAAACGTTGACAGAGTCAAAACTTGGTCGCATACTTAGGCACATCAAAACGGCCACTTCTTAGTTTCAAACGGTAACCTGTGACCCTCCTTAAAAAGGGCGACCCAGATCTCCCATTGCTCATCGACCAGATCGAGCTCGCAGCAACAAGAACCCTCAATCCTCCACTGCACAGATCCATCTCCACCGGCAAACCAGATGGTGGAATCGTCGAACACCAACCCAGAGGTCTCCGGTCTGAAGGTACGCCCACTCCTCGCAGTCTGAACGCGATGTTAGAACCTAATGGCGAACACCCAAATTAATGCTTTTATTCCACCATTACTTTCTAGGTTTCAGACATCCTGCTGCCGCATCCTTCTCTCCCAAATTCCCTCTGTCTTGGCCCTCGTGCAGATTCTAGTCCTGCCCATCTGATTTCTTGCGAAGAAAATAGAATCCCCTTCGTAAGCCAAGACCTAGATCTGAACTCTTGGGCCGACTGCTTGCGAGCCTGGCCTAATCCCCCTGAACATTGGGTCTCTTGGTTCAGCAGGGTAGCTAGAGCTTACCAATCCCAATGGGAAACTACAGGAATAGCCGATGCCTTGCATCTATCACTGTCTCCTCTTGAGAAACACGAGAATCTTCTCAAAACCATCGGCTATTTCTGGTCTGACGCTCTGAACTGCTTCATGTTCGGCCATGGCCCCATGTCACCAACTCTGTTGGACGTGGTGATGATTACTGGTCTGGATGTTACATCACCCAGCCCTTCCGCCTTCAAACTGACCAAAGTCCCCTACAAACTGTCTTCTAAAGCAATCGCATTTAATGGGGTGCCTACCTTCAACGCCATATGAAAACAAAGGGCTGTCTCGAGAAAGAACACGACCTTTCTCAACTTCTGGCTGGAGCACTTCATATTTTGTGGCCCTTCCCTAGCTCCCACCAAAAACTATCTTTCCTTGGCCCATGAACTGGCCAAAGGCACTCAACTTGGCCTCGGCAAACTGTTCCTTGGAGAAGTCTATTGATACCTCCAGTTGATGTCTGTCAAGCTGTCCTCTAGTGTAGCAGTCAAAACAGGCGGTCCTTGGTGGTTTATTCAGCTATGGGCCCAGCTGTATTTTCAAAATCACATCCCAAACTTCCCCCTTTTGGAGAGCTGCACCTTTCCAGATGTAAAAGGGAAGCAGATCCGATGCACCAGCTATGGCCAAGCTTTGTATCGACTGCCAGGTAGTAAGCTGACCCCTCAGGAGGCATCCAAATGGTTCAGCACTTTCTTCCAAGGCCTGGACAACCCTACCTTCTTCCCTTACATGGAGGAATCTGAACATTTTGAAAACCCACTCTCCTTCAGGCTGGATAATTTTGCCGATGACACTAGCACTCGGCAGCTCTTTTCCACCGTGATTCGTCCCTGTTTCCTTCCAGTTGGCATGAGTACGTCCAACAGAATAATCAAACCTGGATATGAATTCTACCAGCCAGTCGTAGTGGCTCGCCAATTTGGCCTTGGACAAGTAGCTCCCCACTTCTTTCTCCATCACCTTCTGAGAGAGCCGACCTGCCTGATCCCCTTACCAGCCAAAGGTGTTATTCCTTTTTTGATGCTCTGACCATCCCAATTCCCAATGACCTCACCTTTGCCTCATCAACCGATGGCTTTGAAGACTGGTGGTCGATGTGGAAGACTCATGCCTTCAGGAGAGCTCTGGAACCGCTGTTGAAACAGCTTGACGCTGACTACGACATCCCTGTGGAACAGGTACCACCTACTTGCAAATTTTCTTGATGCAGTTTGCAATTGATCCTTTTACTAATCCATTCTTTCTCTTCGCAGCAACGAGATGGCCCCGAGCCTACGCACAGTGATGGCTCCCCCTTCGAGTTCTTTCCACCAGCTCCTGTGGTTCTCTTCTGCAAAAACTCGCCACCTCTAAAAAAGGTCATAATGCAGAAACAGCCGATATCACCACAATCGGCTTCCAAGAACCCAGCAACTTCTAAGCCAGCTGCCCCTCGAGTTCCCACTAAAACAAGAACGACGACGAGGAAGGTAGCCGCCAGAAAGACCTTGAAGCGCCGGAGCCCTTCTCCAGAAAGCTCGCACGTAGGGTGATCTATACTTTGGTCGACCCTTCTAATTCTTCCATTTTTTTGCAGACCTGCTTGTGCTCACTGGTTCTCCTTTTTTACAGGCTTCCGTCGAAGACACCTCCAGTGAGAACACTCGGATAAATCGAGGAGAACTGGACCCGACAGATTCTGAGAGGACTATCACACCGAGCCAGCCAGATTCATCACCATCGGCTTCCAGGAAAAGGCACTTTCCTGAACCTACTGCCCCCCGAGCACCAGTCGAGGCGGGGCCAGCTTTGGGTCCTAAGAGGGCTCGCAAAGGACCGCAAGCTTCTTCGACAAGCCAGGAGGTTTCGAAAACCATCATCCTTTACGCTCTCACTACTTGTTTCTTTTGATCTGCCGATTAATCCTTATTTCCATCGTCTAAACGCCTTCCACGCAGACGACTGATGTTTCTAGTGGGAAAGCTGGGGCAGTGCCGATGCCTTTAGCCAAACCGGACCTGGCAATCCCCGAAGGTGCAGATGAAACGGCTACCACTCCGGCCTAGCTCCCAGCAACCATACACAAACCGATCGCCCCTTCATCGGCTCTCCCCCCGATCTTAGGAGAGGTATGTTAGCTCCTTTCGCCTCATTCTTACATGTTTGGATGCATGCTGAAGCCTTTTTGGGTTGCTAGAGTTGTGATATTTCAGGTTTGCTGACGTTCGACCCTGAATCCATTGAACCAACCTCCTCCGTCGCTGCTGACGAACCATGAGCCAAGGTTGTCCTACCTCAATTCCAGCGTCTTAAAGCCCTACTGTCCTCCCTAATCGAAGAATTGATCGAGGGTTCTGAGGAGGTGAAGAGCGTTCTGGCTGAAATAAAAGACCATCTCCCAGTAGCTCTGCAGGTGAAGCTTTGGCCAGTTGTGACCCTGTCTTTCTACGGACCAAGGGTGAAGTTAGCTCGTGAAAGGATCAGCCTGCGCCGCGCCCAACTCCCATTGAAAGCCACTATCGCCGACAGATGTCAGCAGCTCAACGAGAAAAAGGCGTCTCTGGATGCCAAAACTGACACCTCTGTCAGTGCTGCCGAGCTCGCATCCTTGAAACGGGAGTTGGAGGATCTTGAAGAGAAGGTCCGGGCGACTAAACAGCTCATCCGCGTCAAGGAAGAATCCATTGCCCGCTCCCAAGATGAGGCGGAAAGCCTCAAAGCCCAACTAAAGACCGATCTGGCAATCCGTACCTGAACAAGCGGTGGTGGGCAAGGATGAAGATGACGAAGCTGAGATCGCCGAGGTGGATCGTGTCCGTGCTGACGCGCTCCACGCCTTCGAAGCATTCCTTCAGTAGCTCGTATGTGTAAGCTGGCACCTGTTTTTGACATATGTGAACCTCTAGAGCCGATGACCATGCATCGGCTATATTTTTTTTTTATTCGGCCGATTTTCAGTATCGTCCCCCCCATACTTTACTGTCCAACATCTCACGTGCTTTTTACCTGGCCGATTTCATGTATCGGCCCCCATGTTTTACTGTCCATCATCCCACATGCTCGGGAAATATTTCTTGAGATGTTGACCGTTGACCGCCACCGGAAATTTCACGCCGTCCAGCTCCTCAAGCATGTATGCGTTTCCTCTTAAAACTTGATCAACCCTGTATGGCCCGTGCCAATTTGGAGACCCTTTACCATATGTTACATCCTTAGTCCCTAATGGCAACACAGCTTCCCATACCAGATCACCAACGTGGAACTCCTTTGACCTCACTTTCTTGTTGTATGTATGGGCTACCTTGGCCGTATGCACGGGCTACCTTGGCCCTTATACGTTTAGGTGCCCCCCGAGTCGAATCGTTCAAGTAATTGAAGATATCGGCTCTCCAGACGTCAGCTTCCTGGAACTGTACCTGAAGATCGGCTCCCTCTGCCACATCGCCATACCCAAGGATGGTAAACACAGGGCAAACAGTGGGTGAGGGTAACAAAAATAATTTGGGCCGATCGCCTGAATCGGCCCCCTTTTTGCTTGCATTAGTCAGGGATGGTTTACACCTTATTGTTTTACAATGGCGTGGCGTCTCCCTGCTACGACTGCGTGATCCTCTTGTCGTGTGATTGGTGCTTTTCATTTTTTGTGGCTGATCGCGAGGATCGGCCGTACCACGCATGGTTGTGAACTTTCCTACTCTGTCAGGCCAGTGGATAAGACCAGCCTCACCCCGTTTTTTGTAGCTTCAATGCGCTCACAGCCGTCTAAACTGATTCCAGAGATTGGCTCTTGGTCTTCTGCTTCCCAGACGTTCATGCCGGCTATGGAAACCTCGATAGAATCATCTGCATGGATGACCTCCACTTCATCTCCGTCCCACTGTATGAGGCACTGGTGCATCGTGGATGGAATGCAGCAATTAGCGTGAATCCAATCTCTACCTAGCAAGACAGCGTAGGTACTTTTGCTGTTCACGACGAAAAATGACGTGGGTATGGTTTTTCTGCCCACTGTGAGATCCACGTTCAGTACGCCTTGCGTTTCCGAAGACTGGCCGTTGAAGTCGCTTAACGTGACGTTGGTTTTGATCAGATCTGCGATGGCGCCCCAAGCGTCGTAGCATGGCGTACGGCATGATATTGATCCGCCCGGTGTCTACCAACATCTTCCGACAGGTTGCCCATTGATGTAACCTCGCGGTCTGAGCTTTCGGATGTTTGTAGCCCTTCTCACGTGGCTTCTCAAAAATAACGGTCGTGGGCGCTGATCGGCTGCCATTGGTAGCTCATTGGTTCTTGGCGCAGAACTACGCGGAAGAATGAACACCATGTTTGTACCCGATGTACGTGCATCGGCTTTTATTGGTTTGGGCGCCACTCTTTGTTTGTCGGGCGGTCTCCGTTTCCAAGTCTGCTGACTTTGGCGGCTAGATCGGGCAGCGCTTTCTTTAAAGCGTGGAGATACCGCTTGACTTCCTCCAAATTACGCAGCCGCTGCACTCTACGCTTTTGGGTATGTCTGAGTCCGTCTGGACACCATCTTGGACGGTGATATCTGTCTTCTTCCTTGTCACCCCTTGGCTTCTCGAGGTCCTTTGCTCGAGCGGACTCCCTGTGACGGCTCTGAGGTGGGAGAGGCCCTAAACGTTTGAATACTGAAACCGGCCTCGTGTCCTCCCTCTGCTGTCCACACTCCGGGCAGTTGTCGACTGTAGGCAATCGGCTCATTCCCGCGTCCCAGCAGTACTTGAAGAAAGGACAATCCCAATGTTTGTCTGCGCCTTCCTTTTCTTTTGACGGTCCCCTAGCGAGGTGCTCATATCCTTTATCGTCTCCATCGTGCTGGCGCCGTTGGTCATACTGACGCTCATACTTGTTAAGGAGATGCGTGGAATGGCACGATACCGCACTCTCCTCACCTGTTCCTCTGTTAAGTACCGCCTGTCGTTATGGCCGGGCCGGTCGCATGGACCAGCCTCTTCTCTTTATTTGCCCCGAGAGCGACCACCTTTCTCCTTGTACGTGTCATGGTGGTACCCAGACCCTGCCATATTAACACCGAATGAAAAATCCAGCTGGCGCCTCGCGGAGCGACTGAGTTCCATCATGTTGATGCCAGGAAATGGGTTTGTGTCCACTTTCATGGCGAACTGCCCAAGGATCAGACGGCCTTGCTCTATCGCCATTTGGATTTGGCGACGTAGCTCTTTGCAGTCATTGGTGGTGTGGGTGAACGAGTGATGCCACTTGCAGTATGGTCTCCCGTTCATTTCCTGAGCCGTGGGGATTTTATGGCCGTCGGGTAACCTCAGCTGCTTCTCTTTCAGCAGTAAATCGAAAATCTGCTCAGCTTTGCTCACGTCGAAGTCGAACCCTTTTGCAGGCCCTTGATGTTTCACCCATTTGCGGGACACGGGTACGCCCCGAGCCCCATTCAGCCACGGCCACCTCCTGGTCTTGTGGCTCACCTTCTTCTAGATCGACCATGCCTATTGGACGCTTGAACTTGTCTTGGTATAACTCGGTGGCGCTGTTCATACATCGCCGGTTTACGGGCCATGTGCCCAATGAGTTGTACTCAACTTGGAAAGCAGATCCTTGATGGGTCTTGAGACCCAACACGCCAGATTCGCTTCCTTCTCGATTAAGCGAGCGAGTAACATCGGTTCTTAGCGGTCTCAAACGCTGGATGTACTTAGCTCTGTTTCTCCCACCTGCTTTGTGCAGGTCGCAATGCCAGCCTCGGTAGCCTCGAATGATATTGGATGTGGAACTGCTCTTCCGGTTGCTTCCAGTCTGAATCGAATCGGTGGCGGCGAGGTGTACCACCAAAAGCCGGTCTGTCGAGATTGCGCAAAAAACCTTACGCGCATCTGATCCAATGCCGAAATTATGCCTAGCTGTGCCAGGTATCGGCTTACGTGCTCGATTGAGCTCGCTCCTTCCGACCCGCTAAACCTTGAGAATTCAGGGAGGCGATACTTGGGTGGCAGCGGAATCGATCAAACTTCGTTGGGTACGGCTTTGAATAGCCGATTGTCCTTCTCTTGACACGAAGCCGACTGGTCTCTCAAGATGGTGCGGATTTGCTCCACTGTTTGAGCCGCAGGCTAGATTCTCATGGCTTGTTCGATGGCGTGCCATTTGGCTAGCCGCTTTGTTTATCGGCGTCCACCCGTGCATCGCTGCTCGAACGCCTGTTCCGAGCTCTGCCTCAGAACACACCGCGCGAAACTCCTGCGGTTGCAATCTGGTGCGTGGCAGGTTGTTGCGGTCCGCACGTAGGTGCATATATATCCGTGTGGGATTTCCTTAGGTGGCTCGAACAGGAATTGGCGGTCGCTGGGTCCTCGACCTTATAGACGACGTACGCCGCTGCTCACGGTGGCTCTGGGGCATGGCGTGAATGGCGCTGGCCTAGTGCAGGCGGTCTTTCTCCCTGGTGAGTCCCTAAAGTAGGCCCCGACGGCGATTGTGGGTTCGAGTCCCACCGGGCGTGCCAGAATGTGTTGCCTGTCAAAACTCACCGGCGGGCAACGACGAGCAACACGAAGAGCCGGGAGGCTCCCAGAACTGCTGGTGGGCCCTGGTCCCTCGGGAAACGGCCCGCAAAACTCCAGACGCTACCGGCTTGGTTAGAGGGCGTGCCACCTGACCTATACCTGGTCAGGAAGGTGAAGGATTGCTCCGATTGATTTCCTGCATGGTAAACAAGTATACGTAAAATTCGAGCCGTGACCGGCTCCCAGGTTTCCCCGTGAATCGGCTCCTAGAGCCGATTATCCCATTATTCTGCATTAGATCTTATGATAACATGGGGTTTTGCTTTATCGTTACAATTTAAATCGATCCACGACAGTTTGACGTTTTCACCACGTAATTGGAACGTCCTACACGTAATTGAGCCTGGTATGTACAAAAGATGAGGAATACTAACCTTAGAGGAGGCCTAATAACCAACGTAAAGTTAATTACCGGAACAACTTCTCTAAAACGAGTAAGCCACGTCTCTATGCACTACTGGATCGTTCAAACCGTCTGTAAGGCCTGACTACGTAGATATCAAACTAAACCTTGACGAACAAGGCATAACCATAACAGATCGAAACAACTAAATAAAGATGAAGCAAGATGCTACCCTCGCACTTGGGAAAAGGTGCAAAGGTAGCGAGATAACTAGAGGCAGCGTAAATCAAAGAATTATAACGAAAAGTACCGATGCTAGCCTCAAAAGAACCATGATAGTAGTGTTACTCGCCATCAACAAGGCTTCAGTACGAGTAACACTAAATAACGCATAAGTAAAAATCGCCTAAATCGCGAGATGCGATCTAGGCAGCATGACACTTACCCGAAAGAAACCCTAGAACAAGGGGTGGCGATGCACCGAGATTGTGTTTGTTGTGAACGTGATTGTCCTCCTTTTCTCAATAACCTTAGGTACATATTTATAGTCCGGAGACTCTCTACTTTTGGAATAACTCTACAACTCTATCTTTACCTAAACTGAAACGGAACCTAAACTAACACGAAACCTACTATGATACAAGATACACGGGCAATTTAGCCCAAATCCACGTGCTAGGCCGATCCAACAACACGTTGAATATATGCATTTTCCAAGCCCATCTTGATCATGGCCCATCTCCTTCTTTGGCCAAAATATGGCGATAACACTCTTATCATTTTTCTTCTTGAAGTTGGTTGAGTGCGTGGCCTTGTTCTTGCCATCGAAATTTCCCTTTCCTTCAGTTTTGCTCTTATTCTTGAACTTGTGGGATTGGAAGTTTTTCCTCTGCACTAAATTGGCAGTAGAACCTCCCTCAAGTCCTCGAGCAGTTTTATCCTTTGCTCTCGCCTTCTCTTCCACATGAAGAGACCCAATGAGATCTGTAACGGAAAAATCTTGTCTCTTATGTTTCAGAGAAGTAGAAAAGTTCCTCCACGGAGGAGGAAGCTTGGCAATAATGCCACCAGCCACAAATTTGTCCGGTAAGGAACACTTGAACTGCTCAAGTTCTTTGGCAAGTGATTGTATCTCATGAGCTTGCTCAACGACGGAGCGCTCATCAACCATCCTGTAGTCATAGAATTGCTCCATGACGTACAGCTCAGTGCCAGCGTCCGAGACCCCAAACTTGGCCTCGAGCGCTTCCCACGCGTCCTTGCCATTATCAAATGACATATAAGGGTCAACAATGTTGTCCCCAAGAACACTGAACAAAGCCGCCATAAACATGGTATCGGCTTTCTTAAAGTTCGCCTGCCAGAAAGATCTCCTTGGCTTGCCAAGAGTGGCGCTATAACAGTTTAGGTTTTCAAACCAGAGAACTGCTCTCTTGCGCCATCTCTTATAGTGCATGCCATCAAAAGGAATGACCTAGTAGCAGCGGCTACGAGTGGAATTCAGTTGCCTATAATCAGGTTTTTGGATTGTTGGAAATATAAGCAATAATCCATATGATTTAGTCCGAATAATAAACTTATAAAACATGATCATACAGATAGTAGTAAAACCAATCATGCATATCAACAAAGTAGATAGACATATTACATCTATATAAGATAAACCTATCACATCTACACCAAACGCTAGAATAAAGTACTCTAGCATAATCAGAAAAAGACAGTTGAGTATCACGTACAGGGTAGGCTGAATAGCAGCCGCATGTCGCAGATGTCACCCATGTTGTGGTTGTCGAAGAGGTCGACGTCCGGGAAGAAGTCGTCGTGTGGAACTGCTCGTCGACGACGTCGTGGTTGCGATGGTCGCGCTTGGCGCTCCCCAAAACCTGATCGCCTCACCCGTACAGGTTCACGAGGCGGGGTTCGGAGCCTCTGTCCCGATCTGCGGTGCACGCCGGATGGAGAAGAGGCAGCGGCGCAAGGTTCTGGAGGTAGGCACGTGAGTGGATTGATTTCGTACCGATTTGGTTTAGCCCGGACGCTTTATATAGTGCAGGTTAGGAGGATCATGGGCTCCGCCCGCGTCCGAGTCGGTAACAGCCACGTCCATAAAAACTGGAAACGGCTGTAATTAACGCGTCCGTTAATGACTCATAATCAGTTTTCCCAACCAGCAAAATAAAGCTCGGCTCGGCGAGATTCCATAACCAAGTAGCGTCGTGACGAGGCGAGGCGGACGGCGTCGGAGGAGGAGTGCGCGAGGGCTACTCTTCTTGTCACACCTTAGTGAGTGGTGCAACACTCTACTATATAAGGTGGTCCAACTCCACTTCAACTAGCAATGTGGGACTAAACTTTAGCACCACTAGCACAGCCATATGCTGCCATATACAAGTGGGCCAAAGAGAATTTCAGAATTTGTCTAATGGGCCAATAGCCCAACATACACCAAATTCCAACAATCCCCCACAAAGTCTCATTGGCACATCACATCACTTTTCTTCCAGAACATTGTTTTATATACCGGTGTGTAGTGGAGACTGTTAAGTTGAACTTCCACGTTAAACTTCATGCTACACTATCTTGCAACTTGAATAGTGGACTAGGCCTTGAACTACAAGTTTTCTGCGCGCTAGTTTCACACAAAATCTAGACCGGCACAGGGCTACCGTCGGCTTCCCCGCGGTTTGGAGCTTATGCGTCATACTCCAGGGCCTTTCATGAGTTTATTAGAGAGCACCCAACTCTCACGGACTGCGACGTTGGACAGTCAGACTCATATAGGTGTATTCCTTAAGAGATGTTCTGCAGGACAACATCTCCGCTTATAAAAAGCCACTTGGAACACATTAAGATAAATATCAACCTTCCATGCAGAATAAGAGAGTATTACATCTTTATGGAGATGTAAATATAATATGGGGATACTCTCCTCTCAGCTGACCAACAGCTTGTCTCCCATCTCTAATTCACGGGATCTCCGATCACATAGAGTGGGTTGCCACTGGGATCAACTCATAGTGTGGGTCTCAAACCCATCTCCCTCGATGCATTATCTATCACATTACGTGATAAACCCTTTGTGAAAGGATCTACCAGGTTCTTAGATGTTTGGATATAATCCAACGCAATAACTCCGGAGTTTCTCAGTTTCCTGACAGATTTCAATCTCCTCTTCACATGCCTTGATGACTTCATATTATCCTTAGAACTGTTTACTTTGATGATCACAGTTTGATTATCACAGTTCATTGGGATCGGTATTGGTTTTCAACCACGTAAGTCCATCAAGAGCTCACGAAGCCACTCGCTTCAGCAGTGGTCGTGTCTAATCTTGTGAGTTCGCTTCCATTGTTGACCTCGTTAAGATGGTCGCTTGCAAGACTTCCAGAAACAGCGCCACCACCAAGTGTAAACAAATAACCACTTGTGGCCTTAATCTCATCGGCATCGAGATATCCAATTTGAATCACTATAACCCTCAAGTACCGAGGATACCCAGTATAGTGAATACCATAACTCATGATGCCTTTCAAATAGCGCAAAACTCTTTCAAGAGCATGCCAATGATCATCTCGATTTGACACAAATCTCGGTTGCTTATAGCAAAGGAGATGTCAGGTCTAGTAGCGCTGGCTAAATACATGAGCGAGCCAATAATTTGAGAATATCTCAATTGATCTTTAGCAGTCCTTCGATTCTTTCGAAGTAGAACGCTCGGATCATAAGGCGTTGGAGAAGAATTTGATCGCTATACCCAAAGCGACTCAATATCTTTCCACATAGTGAGACCAAGCAATATAATCCCACCATTGTCATCCTTTAGTAGCTTGATGTTTAAGATTACATCAGCCACTCCCAAGTCCTTCATCTCAAAGCAACGAGATAGGAACTCTTTGACCTCCTCTATAACAGCGAGGTTGGTCCCGAATATCAATATGTCATCAACATAGAGACACATAATAACTCCTCGCCCCACCATGGCGATAGTACACATTTGTCACCTCGTTTACAACAAAGCCTTCAGTTAAAGTTCTTTCAAACTTCTCGTGCATCTTTGCTTAGGAGCTTGCTTAAGACCATACAAAGACTTCACTAACTTACACACCTTTCCTTCTTGACCATCTACTACAAATCAAATTGCTCCATATAAATTTCCTCATCTAGCTCTCCATTTAGAAAAGCTGTCTTAACGTCCATTTGATGAACGAGAAGACCATGTGAGGCAGCCAAGGATAGCGTACTCGAATAGTGGTCAATCTGCTCTGGTGAGTAGGTATCGAAGAAGTCTTCACCTTCCTTTGGGTATAACCCTTAGCCACAAGGCGTGCTTTGTACTTTTCAATAGTACCATCGGTCTAAGCTTTTCTTGAACACCCACTTACATCCTACAGTTTGCACCCATAAGACGATTAGTGATTTCCCAAGTACCATTAGCTAAGATGGAATCCATCTCTTCGGATGACTTCCTTCCATGGTAAGCATCTTGAGATGCATAGGCTACTGAAATGGAAGTGGGAGTATCATCCACAAGGTACACAATGAAATCATCACAAAAAGACTTTGCTATCCTATGTCTCTTTCTCCTTTTGGGAGCTTCATTGTCATCCTCCACAGGATCATCAAAGTGTTCTATCGTCATAGTGGGTTCAGGAATTATAGAAAATTCCTGACTAGATGAACTAGTCATCTCCTGATTTGATGAGCTAGACATGCCTTTCATAGGAAAGATGTCCTCAAAGAAAGTCGCATCATTCGACTCCATAATTGTATCAACATGCATGTCGGATACCTCAGATTTTACTATCAAAAATCTATAGCCAATGCTATGAAAAGAATATCCCGGAAAAACACAATCAACGGTTTTTGGTCCAAGCTTTCGCTTCTTGGGTATTGGAATATTGACTTTCGCCAAACAACCCCAAGTTCGTAAGTAAGAGAGTTTAAGCCTTTTCTTTTCCCATTCCTCAAATGGAGTCATGGTTTTATCCTTTACAGGAACACGGTTTAGGACATGACACGCAGTCATTAGCGCCTCCCCCCACCATTCCTTGGATAGACCCGATGTATCTAACATGGCGTTAACCAAATCAGTTAGAGTGCGTGTAACACCCTCAGAATCGGACCTATGCAAGTTTGGGCAAAATTCACCAAACCCGCATAGAAACGATTCAAAGGTGCCCACCAGGCACTTTCGTGCGGGTGGAAAACGAAGTAATAACATTACACAACAGTCCTCGATGGGACCCACAAAACAGATATATATAACAGCGACTCCATGAGTCAAGAATATAGATATATTATACAAAGATCCAAATCACCTTGAAAACGATAGAGCGTCCAGCTACGGACAAGATGCAAATGGGGCTAAGAGCCCTGAAGAATAACCAATGGCGTCCATAACCCTGCCCAGGCCAAGCCGGAAGGGTAACCCTGCTAACGACGTCGATCTCAAAACCTGCTTAAACAAAAGGGGTGCCGACAAAGGGCAAAGGAAAAAGAGGCGTCGATCGAGGCGATGCAGCGAGGCTAGAATTGGCGGTCCTCGCCTACATAGGTATGGTGATCAAGCGGCAGCGGCAGCATGCACTAAACAACCTATAGAGACTCGATACAACTGGCGGTAATCAGAGGGGGTAAGAAGGACCTATTCGGATCCAACCTGATACTATCATCAAACAAACCCATCCTGGCTTTTCCCCCTCGAGACCGTCGAGGAAGTCAACCGAGGAACTCACACAGTTGGCAGTTTTACTTGTTCAGTTATAGTTGCGGCACTTTACTAGTCAGGTTTAGATAATCGTCCTGATAAAATAAGCAGTGGGCACTTTTAGTTAACCATTCCGTGATAGTGGCAACACTTACTAGTCAGATACAATTATCATGAGATAACCCAAAAACCCAGCAGTTGTTGGTACTTTTATTCAGCCATTCCGTTGTAGTTGCAAGATTTACTAGTCAGGTACAATTGTCGCAAGCGACAACCAAACAAGCAATTGTGGGCAATATTAATTAGCCATTCCATTATAGTGAAGCTGATTACTAGTCATTATAAGTCAAATTTATAGCAGTAAACTTTAGTTATGCTTGTCTATGATCGAGAATCTTGTGCCAAGTCGTCCATATCCATGGACACGGCTTTGAAAGTTTTACCGGCGGGTGCACCAATAGCAACACACGCTCGATCAACCTCGGAAAAACCAAATCAAAACCCAACGAGGCTTTCACATGAACAATCACAGGATTCAGAAATATTTCAGGGGCCACCCTTGGAGTACACCATAGTAAGCAAGCTCGAGACGGACTCAAGGTTTGCGTCGATGGTGTAAGCAACAGTCCCCAATCGGGACTGTCGATATCGCGAAAACATCCCGCTTACCTAAGCGATGCGATTATGCTACCTCGCACAATCGTAAATAAAGCGGTAAAACATGGCATAAGTACAGGATCGTAAATAAAACCTCAAACTAGTTTGTGGCCCCAAGAAATAAGAATGAATCAAGCTCGGCTCGGGGTCCCATATACCTCCCGGATGTGGATAGCGCGATAAATCAAGAGCAATTATCAAGTACTCGGGGTCTTACGGGACACAAGTGGGCGTTCGAAACCAAATATTTTCTATCACCCACCGATGCCTACCTTATTTCAATTTTAGTTGTTAAACAGAAATTAAAGTGACGATAAGTAAAACTAGAATCATCTCCAACATCAACATGCGGCAATACATCAGCAACTGTGACATATGACGACACACATCAGCACTTGAGCAAGCAACTACGACGCGCAAGTCCAACTATCTACCAAACAACAGGTAATAGGGTGTGTCCAAGGCAATATAGGGCTGCACGGTATCTCACAGGTACGGAAACTAAAGCATCGCAACACAGATAGCAATAGATCAACAGGAGGGAAGTAAATACTATAAAAGTAAGATAGGTAGAAAGGGGGAGATGCTCGCCTGAAAACATTGTCGAAGGGTTCAACCGAAGATCGGGGCGACGCTCACATCAACTCAACGGCCTTATCCGCGAAGAACCAAAACGCTAGAAGAAAACCGGATGCAATATTTAATACACGGCAGAAGATCGGCATGATGCATGTACGATGCATGGCATGGCAAGGTGCGATGCAATTAGGTCATATTAAGCGGAACCGGGGTTCCGACAATTAGTTAGGTGGTTCAAGTTGTTTAGCTACCCCGCAATTAATTGTTGTTATAACATGGCAGGATAAGTTACCGGTTCGCTACACAAGTTTATACGAGGCCAATATAAGGCTAGGTTTGCCCGCATATGGGCCCCATATTTAGTTATTAGGTGAATCGGCATAAGGCCCCCAAACCACAGATATGCATGCGAGATGAATGACAATTCAATATGCAACAAGTTGTTATTATGTCATAAAATAGGGTTCGAGGAAAAGGGGTCACACATCAGAGGGGGCTCGACGATCTTGGGTTCCGGGGTTCGGGGTTCGACAGGGTCCAGGGTCCGGTCTCGGGGTCCAGGGTTCGACGGGATCGACGAGGTTCGACGGAAGCGTTCTCGGACTCCGGGGTCGTTCTCGGATATCGGGGTAGTTCTTGTCGTTCCGGGAGGGAGTACTTGTCGTCCGGGGTGAAGCACTCGGCGTCCTCGAGGAAAATACTCGTCGCATCCGTGTCGGCGAACTTGGCGTTCAGGGGAAATTCTCGGGGTTCCGTGGAGGCGATCTTGGTGCTCCGTGTCGAAGGCATCGGGGTGCCGTGCTTGACGTTCTTGGCATCCGGGTGCTCGGCCATCGCATCCGGGAAGGAGATCATGGCTCGGGGTTGCGGATCCGCGAGATCGGGGCCTTTGGTCCGTGGAGTTGTTGTTGTTTCCGCTTCGAGAAGATCTTGTCGGTGCCGGTACGGGGGTCTCCGCATCGAAGATCTTGTCGGGTCCGGATCATATGCCCTGTTCATCCTTTACCGTAACCACGTCCACAACAGCAATATCCATACCCCACCATCTTCTTCCGAACACTACAGCACCAAAGTGGTCGTCCGAGCAGCGCGGTGGAACTCGAGATCGAGAGCGGCAGGATGGCTTGCAGGCGAGAGGGCCGCGCAGGCGAGGCGGCCTGGTCCGGCGAGGTTGACGGGGAGGCCGAGGGAAGGTCGGTCCGGCGACGCGCGGGGACGGCGCACCGGCCGGCGGCGCTGGAGAGGCCGAGGCGGGGAGACTCGCGGGACGGCGAGGGCGGCCAGCGCGAGAGGGTCGCCGACGAGCCAGACGGCAGCCAGGCGAGAGCCGAGGCGGGAAGGAGCTTGCGCCGGCGGAGCGATGAGGAGGAGGGCTCGCCAGCGCGCGAGCGAGCGAGGAAGCTGCGGGGCGCACGGACGCGGGAGGAGGCAGCGGACGGCCGCAGGCGAGGGCGAACGGCGGCGGAGAGGAGCTTGAGGGGCCGGCAATGGCGCTTGGAGAGGCGAGCCAGCTTGAGGCGGGGAAGGGCAGACGACGAGGTGGACCGCGGCGTCCTTGGCGTGAGGCGGAGAGGAGGTGCGGAGGTGCGGGCTGCGCGGGAGGAGGTCAGCGGAGCGCTGAGGCGGGAAGCTCGTCGGGAGGAAGACAGGGGACCAGGCGGAGGCGGTCGCGTGGCGCGGGAAGGAGGTGGAGAGGTCCGTGGCGGCGTGGGTTGGCGGAGCAGGTCGCTGCGAGGATGTGGCGGAGGCGGCGGCGGGCAGCCGGGCGTGGTCGGAGGAGGAGCGGCGGGAAGGAGGTGGAGAGGGTCCGCGGCGACGCGGGCCGGGAGGAGGAAGAGGGCCAGGCGCGGGTCTGGGAACGCGTGAGGAAGAAGGGGACCGACAGGGGGTGGGACCTGTGGGCCCAGACGGTGGAGGGAAAAGAGAGAGAAGGGAGAGGGCTGGCAAAGGGGCCAGGAGAGAGGCCCAGTGGCAGCGGGCGGCTGGGTGAGAGAGGGAGCGGAAGGAGGGAACGGGGGCCGCTCTGGTGGGGCCGGGGCGGGATCCCGAGGTGGCTGGGGCTGAGCGGGAAAAGAGGTGGGGCCAGGGGAAAAAGAGGACGCTGGGTGGGGTGGCCGGCGTGTGAGTGCATGGGGTTGGGGGTGAGCTGAGAGAGAGAGAGGTGAGGGAGGACGTGGCAGTTTATGGTTGGTGGGGGAAAGAGGAGAGGGTGAGGTGGCATGCACTGGTTGGAGGGAGTGAGGTGGCCAGGGGGTGTGGGTAGAATAGTGGGTGGCTTTAGGAATTAGGAGGTGGAGCGATTTGTTGAATACGGGGGTGGTCGTTCGGGTCGGGTTGGCCCGTTCGACTGCCCCTACTAAAATAATAAATAATTTTGTTTATTTCAAACAAACCTTTTGCAAACCGATATCGGGCAAAACAAAATATTCCGGCGACCCGGATTTTTTATGTTTGAATCAAGAGGGGGCGTTTTTAGAAAGCAAAACGGGCTTTGCGAACATAGTTTTATGCAAACAATGCATGATGATGACGATGCAACGCACAAATTCAACGCGATTTTCTAGTAGTGGTTTTTCGGGATGCCACAATTCGACACCACTAACAATGGATCTCGCCCTCGAGATCCGCCTCATGGTATCGGAAAGAAAGGTCGGCGATCTGCGTCTTCTCGCTTTGTGTAGATCCTCGCGACACCACTAACAAGGGTTCATCCTTCATCTTGAAATCGGCGACACCACCAACAAAGGGTCGTTGTTCCTGATCGTCGAGAGAACACTCCGGAGACAAAAGGTCGAAGTTAAAGGTAAGGCCACCTCTGACTTCCGTTAGAAGAGGGAAAAGTTACATTGATCCACCAGTTCGATGTACAGAGCGAACAGTAAGAGTCGGGTAGGGTGATCAGTCCATCCCGTACCCACACTATCAACTCTATACATGAGTAGGAGAATCAGGCAACTCAACTCTCGAGATTCAGACTGAAGATCTTCATAGGCGGTATCCGGAACAAAGGGGTGATGCCAGCAGTAATCGTATGAAAGACACAATGATTAGGTTCCGCGATGGTTCCATTGGCATGAACAACACATGCTCAAGGTATACTCCAACTTCACCAATGCTCGTCCTTCTCATATGTTTTTCAACGACACTGATATCCAGCAAGGAACACAAATGGATTAAGATCTCAAGAACAAAAGATCGGATGAAGGGCACAACAGAACAGTGGCAGATTGATGATCGTAGCACCTCCGTTACAAAAGGGAGAAAGCGAAACCCTGAAGGTACGACGGAAACCCAACCACGAGAAATCCTGGACTCGAAGAAAAGATAAGAGAGTAGGTTCAAAACACGTCGAGATAAGAGGAGAATAGCAGAGGGGTAAGGAGTAAAATCAGACCTAATCAGAACTATCCAACCGATTTTGCAAAATAGTTTGACACTCTACTTCGGCCGTTAGCTAGGTTATCCTACAGGCTGGACTTGTGGGGTATCGTAACTGCTGAGCTCTGATACCACTCTGTAACACCCTCAGAATCGGACCTATGCAAGTTTGGGCAAAATTCACCAAACCCGCATAGAAACGATTCAAAGGTGCCCACCAGGCACTTTCGTGCGGGTGGAAAACGAAGTAATAACATTACACAACAGTCCTCGATGGGACCCACAGAACAGATATATATAACAGCGACTCCATGAGTCAAGAATACAGATATATTATACAAAGATCCAAATCACCTTGAAAACGATAGAGCGTCCAGCTACGGACAAGATGCAAATGGGGCTAAGAGCCCTGAAGAATAACCAATGGCGTCCATAACCCTGCCCAGGCCAAGCCGGAAGGGTAACCCTGCTAACGACGTCGATCTCAAAACCTGCTTAAACAAAAGGGGTGCCGACAAAGGGCAAAGGAAAAGAGGGCGTCGATCGAGGCCAGTACACGGCGAGGCTAGAATTCGGCGGTCCTCGCCTACATAGGTATGGTGGACTGAAGCGGCAGCGGCAGCATGCACTAAACAACCTATAGAGACTCGATACACTGGCGGTAATCAGAGGGGGTAAGAAGGACCTATTCGGATCCAACCTGATACTATCATCAAACAAACCCATCCTGGCGTTTCCCCCTCGAGACCGTCGAGGAAGTCAACCGAGGAACTCACACAGTTGGCAGTTTTACTTGTTCAGTTATAGTTGCGGCACTTTACTAGTCAGGTTTAGATAATCGTCCTGATAAAATAAGCAGTGGGCACTTTTAGTTAACCATTCCGTGATAGTGGCAACACTTACTAGTCAGATACAATTATCATGAGATAACCCAAAAACCCAGCAGTTGTTGGTACTTTTATTCAGCCATTCCGTTGTAGTTGCAAGATTTACTAGTCAGTACAATTGTATGGCGACAACCAAACAAGCAATTGTGGGCAATATTAATTAGCCATTCCATTATAGTGAAGCTGATTACTAGTCATTATAAGTCAAATTTATAGCAGTAAACTTTAGTTATGCTTGTCTATGATCGATATACTGTGCTCCAAGTCGTCCATATCCGCGGACACGGCTTTCAGAAAGTTTTACCCGGCTGGGGTGCACCAATAGCAACACACGCTCGATCAACCTCGGAAAAACCAAATCAAAACCCAACGAGGCTTTCACGACTGAACAATCACAGGATTCAGAAATATTTCAGGGGGCCACCCCTTGGAGTACACCCGCAACAGAGTAAGCAAGCTCCGAGACGGACTCAAGGTTTGCGTCGATGGTCAGAATGAAAGGTCCCCAATCGGGACTGTCGATATGAAAAACATCCCGCTTACCAAAACAGTACAGTGTGCAGTACCTCGCACAATCGTAAATAAAGCGGTAAAACATGGCATAAGTACAGGATCGTAAATAAAACCTCAAACTAGTTTGTGGCCCCAAGAAATAAGAATGAATCAAGCTCTGGCTCAGGGGGGTCCCATATACCTCCCGGATGTGGATAGCGCGATAAATCAAGGAACAGGTATCAAGTACTCGGGGTCTTACGGGACACAAGTGGGCGTTCGGAAACCAAATATTTTCTATCACCCACCGATGCCTCTGCTTATTTCAATTTTAGTTGTTAAACAGAAATTAAAGTGACGATAAGTAAAACTAGAATCATCTCCAACATCAACATGCGGCAATACATCAGCAACTGTGACATATGACGACACACACCAGCACTTGAGCAAGCAACTACGACGCGCAAGTCCAACTATCTACCAAACAACAGGTAATAGGGTGTGTCCAAGGCAATATAGGGCTGCACGGTATCTCACAGGTACGAAAACTAAAGCATCGCAACACAGATAGCAATAGATCAACAGGAGGGAAGTAAATACTATAAAAGTAAGATAGGTAGAAAGGGGGAGATGCTCGCCTGAAAACATTGTCGAAGGGTTCAACCGAAGATCGGGGCGACGCTCACATCAACTCAACGGCCTTATCCGCGAAGAACCAAAACGCTAGAAGAAAACCGGATGCAATATTTAATACACGGCAGAAGATCGGCATGATGCATGTACGATGCATGGCATGGCAAGGTGCGATGCAATTAGGTCATATTAAGCGGAACCGGGGTTCCGACAATTAGTTAGGTGGTTCAAGTTGTTTAGCTACCCCGCAATTAATTGTTGTTATAACATGGCAGGATAAGTTACCGGTTCGCTACACAAGTTTATACGAGACCAATATAAGGCTAGGTTTGCCCGCATATGGCCCCCATATTTAGTTATTAGGTGAATCGGCATAAGGCCCCCAAACCACAGATATGCATGCGAGATGAATGACAATTCAATATGCAACAAGTTGTTATTATGTCATAAAATAGGGTTCGAGGAAAAGGGGTCACACATCAGAGGGGGCTCGACGATCTTGGGTTCCGGGGTTCGGGGTTCGACAGGTCCGTGGTCCGGGGTCGAGGTTGACGGGATCGACGAGGTTCGACGGAAGCGTTCTCGGACTCCGGGGTCGTTCTCGGATATCGGGGTAGTTCTTGTCGTTCCGGGAGGGAGTACTTGTCGTCCGGGGTGAAGCACTCGGCGTCCTCGAGGAAAATACTCGTCGCATCCGTGTCGGCGAACTTGGCGTTCAGGGGAAAATTCTCGGGGTTCCGTGGAGGCGATCTTGGTGCTCCGTGTCGAAGGCATCGGGGTGCCGTGCTTGACGTTCTTGGCATCCGGGTGCTCGGCCATCGCATCCAGGAAGGAGATCATGGCTCGGGGTTGCGGATCCGCGAGATCGGGGCCTTTGGTCCGTGGAGTTGTTGTTGTTTCCGCTTCGAGAAGATCTTGTCGGTGCCGGTACGGGGGTCTCCGCATCGAAGAACTTGTCGGGTCCGGATCATATGCCCTGTTCATCCTTTACCGTAACCACGTCCACAACAGCAATATCCATACCCCACCATCTTCTTCCGAACACTACAGCACCAAAGTGGCAGTCCGAGCAGCGCGGTGGAACTCGAGATCGAGAGCGGCAGGATGGCTTGCAGGCGAGAGGGCCGCGCAGGCGAAGCGGCCTGGTCCGGCGAGGTTGACGGGGAGGCCGAGGGAAGGTCGGTCCGGCGACGCGCGGGGACGGCGCACCGGCCGGCGGCGCTGGAGAGGCCGAGGCGGGGAGACTCGCGGGACGGCGAGGGCGGGCGGAGCGCGCCGGCGCGAGAGGGTCGCCGACGGACGGAGCGGCGGAGGCGAGACGCGGGGAGCCAAGGGAGGCGGGGGAAGGAGCTTGCACCGGCGATGGAGCGAGCGGAGGAGGAGGGGGCTCGGGGCGCGCGAGAGCGAGGCAAGGAGGAGCGCGCGGCGCACGGACGCTGGAGGAGGCAGGCGACGGCGCGGCGAGGGAACGGCGGGGCGGCGAGGAGCTTGAGGGGCCGCAGCGCGGCAGCGGAGAGGCGAGCCGGCTTGGAGGCGGGGAAGGGCTCGAGGACGGACGAGGCAGGGCCGGCGACGACCTTGGCGCGGGGCGGAGAGGAGGTGCGGCGGAGGTGCGGGCTGCGCGCGAGGGGAGAAGGTCGAGGCAGACGGCGCTGGAGGCGGGGAAGCTCGTCGGCGGGCGGGGAAGACGGGGACGACCCCGGGGCGGAGGCGGTCGCGTGGCGCCGGCGGAAGGAGGTGGAGAGGGTCCGTGGCGACGTGGGTTGGCGGAGCAGGTCGCTGCAGGGGATGTGGCCGGAGGCGGCGGACGCGGAAGGCGGCGGGGGCCGGCGCCGGAGCGTGGTCGGAGGAGGAGCGGCGGGAAGGAGGTGGAGAGGGTCCGCGGCGACGCGGGCCGGGAGGAGGAAGAGGGCCAGGCGCGGGGCTGGGAACGCGTGAGGAAGAAGGGGACCGACAGGGGGTGGGACCTGTGGGCCCAAACGGTGGAGGGAAAAGAGAGAGAAGGGGGAGGGGGCTGGGGCAGGAGAGAGAGGGCCCGTGGCAGTGGACAGGCAGTGGAGCGGCTGGGTGAGAGAGGGAGCGGAAGGAGGGAACGGGGGCCGCTCTGGTGGGGCCGGGGCGGGATCCCGAGGTGGCTGGGGCTGAGCGGGAAAAGAGGTGGGGCCAGGGGAAAAAGAGGACGCTGGGTGGGGTGGCCGGCGTGTGAGTGCATGGGGTTGGGGGTGAGCTGAGAGAGAGAGAGGTGAGGGAGGACGTGGCAGTTTATGGTTGGTGGGGGAAAGAGGAGAGGGTGAGGTGGCATGCACTGGTTGGAGGGAGTGAGGTGGCCAGGGGGTGTGGGTAGACTAGTGGGTGGCTTTAGGAATTAGGAGGTGGAGCGATTTGCTGAATACGGGGGTGGTCGTTCGGGTCGGGTTGGCCCGTTCGACTGCCCCTACTAAAATAATAAATATTTTTGTTTATTTCAAACAAACCTTTTGCAAACCGATATCGGGCAAAACAAAATATTTCGGCGACCCGGATTTTTGATGTTTGAATCAAGAGGGGGCGTTTTTAGAAAGCAAAACGGGCTTTGCGAACATAGTTTTATGCAAACAATGCATGATGATGACGATGCAACGCACAAATTCAACGCGATTTTCTAGTAGTGGTTTTTCGGGATGCCACAGTGCGGTTCTTCCTTTCGGCCACCCCATTTGACTGAGGTGAGTAGGAAGGCGTCCTCTCATGTATAATACCATGTTCCGCACAGAATAAATCAAATTCATTTGAAAAGTACTCTCCACCACGATCCGACCTTAGCCGCTTGATTTTAAGATCAAGTTGGTTTTCTGCCTCAGCTTTATAGATTTTGAAGTAGTTCAAAGCTTCATCTTTATATTTCAGGAGATAAACATAGCAGTATCTAGTGGAGTCATCAATCAACGTCATAAAGTATCTTTTTCCACCTTTTGTCAACACACCATTCATCTCACAGAGATCTGAATGTATAAGTTCTAGCGGTGCTAAGTTTCTCGGTTCCGCAGTCATATGAGACTTGCGGGGTTGCTTTGCTTGCACACAAACTTGGCACTTAGAACCTTTGATAGTGGTAAATTTCGGAATTAAACTCATATTGGCTAGCCGCGTCATGCAACCAAAGTTAATATGACAGAGTCGTGAATGCCAAATATTGGACTCATTATCATTGCAAACATGATTAATAACTTTAGTACATGAGTCTGACAGAGACAAGCGGAACAGACCTCCGCACTCATAACCTTTTCCAACAAATTGTACATATTTAGAAATTACAACTTTATTGGACTCAAAAACCAACTTAAAGCCATCTCGACATAAAAGCGATCCGCTGACGAGATTCTTATTGATGGAGGGAACGTGCTGCACATTCTTCAGCTGTACGGTCTTCCCCGAAGTAAACTTCAGATTTACCGTACCAACACCATGAACAGAAGCACGTGAGCCGTTTCCCATCAGCACGGAAGAGGTCCTTGAGACCTGATAAGAGGAAAACATGGAAATATCAGAACATACATGTGTATTAGCACCCGTGTCTATCCACCAATCAGGAGAATGACATACTGAAAGGATAGTAGGTAAAATACCGTACCCAGCATCCTTCATCTCAGTATCGCTAATAACAACATTCGCGGTCTTGCCGCTGTTCCCATGTTGACGCTTATCAAAGCGATTAGGGCAGCTAGGAGCCCAATGACCAGGATCACCACAGACGTGGCAAGAGCCTTTCCTCTTATCATTTTTCTTCTTAAAGTTGGTTGAGTGCGTGGCCTTGTTCTTGCCATCGAACTTTCCCTTTCCTTCAGTTTTGTTCTTATTCTTGAACTTGTGGGATTGGAAGTTTTTCCTCTGCACTAAATTGGCAGTAGAACCTCCCTCAAGTCCTCGAGCAGTTTTATCCTTTGCTCTCGCCTTCTCTTCCACATGAAGAGACCCAATGAGATCCGTAACGGAAAACTCTTGTCTCTTATGTTTCAGAGAAGTAGCAAAGTTCCTCCACGAAGGAGGAAGCTTGGCAATAATGCCACCAGCCACAAATTTGTCCGATAAGGAACACTTGAACTGCTCAAGTTCTTTGGCAAGTTATTGTATCTCATGAGCTTGCTCAACGACGGAGCGCTCATCAACCATCCTGTAGTCATAGAATTGCTCCATGACGTACATTTCAAGGCGTCCGAGACCCCAAACTTGGCCTCGGCGCTTCCCACGTCCTTGCCATTATCAAATGACATATAAGGGTCAACAATGTTGTCCCTAAGAACACGAACAAAGCCGCCATAAACATGGTATCGGCTTTCTTAAAGTTCGCCTCGCTCGCCAGAAGATCTCCTTCGGGCTTGCCAAGAGTGGCGCTATAACAGTTTAGGTTTTCAAACCAGAGAACTGCTCTCTTGCGCCATCTCTTATAGTGCATGCCATCAAAAGGAGGCGGCCTAGTAGCCGCGGCTACACCAGTGGAATTCAGTTGCCTATAATCAGGTTTTTGGATTGTTGGAAATATAAGCAATAATCCATATGATTTAGTCCGAATAATAAACTTATAAAACATGATCATACAGATAGTAGTAAAACCAATCATGCAGATCAACAAAGTAGATGGACATATTACATCTATATAAGATAAACCTATCACATCTACACCAAACGCTAGAATAAAGTACTCTAGCATAATCAGAAAAAGACAGTTGAGTATCACGTACAGAGTAGGCTGAATAGCAGCCGCAGCGGTCGCAGCAGCGTCGCCCATGTTGTGGTTGTCGAAGAGGTCGCTGACGTCCGGGAAGAAGTCGTCGTCAGGGAACTCGTCGTCGGACGACGTCGTGGTTGCCAGTAGTCGCGCTTGAGCGCTCCCCAAAAACCTGATCGCCCCTCACCCGTACAGGTTCACGAGAGGCGGGGTTCCGGAGGCCTACTGTCCCGATCTGCGGTGCACGCCGCAAGCCGGGATGGAGAAGACGAAAGCGGCGGCGCAAGGTTCTGGAGGTAGGCACGTGAGTGGATTGATTTCGTACCGATTAGGTTTAGCCCGGACGCTTTATATAGTGCAGGTTAGGAGGATCGTGGGCTCCGCCCGCGTCCGAGTCGGTAACAGCCACGTCCATAAAAACTGGAAACAACTGTAATTAACGCGTCCGTTAATGACTCATAATCAGTTTTCTCCCGCAACCCGCGGCGCGCGTCGTGACGAGGCGAGGCGAGGCGAGGCGGGCGGCGTCGGAGGAGTGCGCGAGGGCTACTCTTCTTGTCACACCTTAGTGAGTGGTGCAACACTCTACTATATAAGGTGGTCCAACTCCCCTTCAACTAGCAATGTGGGACTAAACTTTAGCACCACTAGCACAGCCATATGCTGCCATATACAAGTGGGCCAAAGAGAATTTCAGAATTTGTCTAATGGGCCAATAGCCCAACATACATCCAACAATATGTGTATACATCAATTAGACCAAAGAAAATCAATGGAAGGATGTGGAAAGAATGCTCCGTTGCTTCTTGCGGTACTCTGAACTCGCACGCAAGACGAACAACATATGCGTTATGTTCAGAGTTCAGACGGAAAACAACTCACACCGGAATCAAAAGGCTTAACGTCCTCAATGGATGCTGAAAAGCACATGACGAACCTTGTATTGCCTATGCCTCCTACATAGCTTTGTAGAAAGAGAGATCGAAGAAGCCAGACAAATAGTAGATAAAACTAAACTGCATAAAGTACAAGGAAACTGAAGGTCATGTTTCTACATTTGCTTCCAACGCCCGCAATTAAAAGGCACAATGTACAGCGACGGGAAAATTGATAAGAATCAGTTTCTACATTTGCTTCCAACGCCCGCAATTAAAAGGCACAATGTACAGCGACGGGAAAATTGATAAGAAAATTCATCAATTCAGGTTCTCAGGAATAGAATCTTAGGAAATCACCGAGCATTCTAAAAGATTGAAAGAAAATTAAATTGTCAAAATCGCATAAATCAGGGGCCCTAAATTAGGGAACAATAAAAGCGATTACTCCAGATTGAGAGAGTCTGTAGTCAGCTTGCTGTCCGAGACGACTCTTGGCGGGGGAGAGGGAGAACACGGAGCGGACGGCTTAGAGCGCCTACTCGTCCCCGAGGGCGCGCATAGGCCGTCCGAGAAAGGACAGACCCGCGGTTGTACTCGTTGGTGAAGTTCTCAGGTAAACTCCTGGCCGCCGTTGACCTCGCCTGCAGAGCATGTCCAGGATCGCATCCCACATCCCACCGCCCGTCCCCGCAAGCCATGGCTTCGTGGCGGAAAGAGCACGCGACGGCCATCCTGGAGGCGGCGGAAGGTCGCTCGCTCATGATTTGGATCAAGTGGATGTCTCCCTGCGATATTGGGGAAGAGACGACCCTCCCATCCTCTGTCTCCCCGCACGGCCGAAGCGAACCGACGGAAGCGAAAACGTACGCCCTTCTGTGACCCTGCCTCGCAGTTTACTTGGCGGTGGCAACGTGGGTAATTTGCTCAGATCAGTAGGGGCAAAAGGGTCATTTACAGGCAGACGGAAAAAATTGGAGGCGACGAACTGTTCCAATCTTTTTAATAGTATAGATTTAGCTAACCGAATCATAACTAGCTAAAAGTTTTAACCTGATACATATGCGTATACTACTCTAACTCGGACATGAACTTCGAACGAGCACACAGAAGCCGTGTCGGCGTCCAAGTGATTACTATTCCTAACCATCGAGAGCCTCGCTATCCGCCACGGCCGCTGCTTCTTCTGTCGGAGACGCCAATCTCAGACAGTGAAATCTAGATCCTGACATTGGTGCCACCGGCGAAATAAAGGCCGGCGGCGAGAGGCCTCCCGACGTGAGCTCATAAAATCCTTTCATAAGACCATACAGGTTACTTTTGATGCACAAAAGATCTAGGAGGAAGTAAGATCTTGGGATTTTCATTAGGCACATCTGATGTTGTGTCCAAGTTTTCTAGAGGATCATAAGGATGGAAATTATCTGATAGTAGAGACTGATTCACAAGCTTTAGTGATGTATTTTTTAGATCTCGGTCTGCCTAGCTTTCCTTTCATTCGAATCTAGGGGCCCATCTCTGTGTTCTACTCTTGTATCTCTGGTGAACGTATTTTTGTAGCTTCGATGGAGGTATCATGAGGAAGACGATGGTAGCAAGTATAGTGGCTTTTTTTTGCCAAGCTGGTCCCAGCATGCTTGCACGGTCCACAGGACATCATGGCGTAGACCTCCTACGCCGGTTCCCCGCCGAATCGCGCCTCCTCTAGGTCCCCCTCGCCCCCGACGCACATCCCTAGTGAAACCCTAGCTCGGGAGCGGAAGCGCCGCTGGGCATAGGGTGGGGGGCACGGAGGTGCTGGTGCGGATAGGTCCTCCTCCTCCCATTTCCGACAACGGGGACGTGAGGCATGCACCGCAGCGGGGTGGGAGGGAGGTTTCCCATTTCTGAGTCCATCCTGCAGGAGCTGGACGAGGGGGAGAGGAGTGCCTGGAGCATCTTCATCGGGTGTTGGCGGCCAATGTTGAGGCCACAAGGTTGGAGATCCGGAAAGGCACACTTCTCGTTGTCTTCCCGCGGTGTCGAAGCAGGTAAACATGCTCGCCCTCGCGATTGACCTTAGGTGGTATTTCGGTGGTTCAGTGGTAGTGTTCAGGGTGATTTAGTGCTTCGATTTTTGGTGGTTTATTGATTCAGTGCTTCGATTTTTGGTGGTTTATTATATGAGTATGCCAAATTAGGTATAGTACCCAAACAAAGTTTCCACGAAGTGACGCCCTTTAACCTTTGGAGCACTAGTAACAGCAGTAGCTCAAT
Organism: Avena longiglumis; assembly: GCA_030063025.1. Classification (NCBI taxonomy): domain Eukaryota; kingdom Viridiplantae; phylum Streptophyta; class Magnoliopsida; order Poales; family Poaceae; genus Avena; species Avena longiglumis. The sequence goes on along the minus strand of CP125979.1, from coordinate 336,541,318 downwards.
AAATCTACATAGCTAATAGTTGCACAACCTTGTCATGTTATTCGGTAACTTGAATTTGAATTTATACCTACTTGGAAATAGTACCACAATTCCACGGATCTATGGGATGACTAGAGAAAGGTGTACCTAGAGGCCTAGAACCTGCAGATAATATCCTTTCCATAGAGATTGAGTCAGCAATGTATGTAAATTGTTCTACAAATAGTTGTGAAGATTGATCATGTGGTTCTAATTCCTACAAATAGTTGTGAACATTGTATAGGAAGTCGAGACCGGGCAAAGATGGCGCAGGGGAAGGTGCATGTGCTGCTCGTCGGAGCCAAGGGCCTCGATAAAACCGACTACTAGTCTAAATTGGGAGATTTGCAGTGATGTTTGTGTTTTCTCTTTTGCTACTATTGAAATATGGGAAGGAATCTTGTTCACTAGTTGTTTACTGCAGACAACATGAACCCATGAGCGATTTTATGATGGACCTCCCAGGAGCAGAGGAGTAGCGTCGTGTTAGGTAAATCATGTCCAAAGATTGGTAAGTAAAATTGATGCATTCCAACTCCTAAGAGTGGTAAGTGAAATTGATTGATGGAGATTGTCGTGTTAGTCTCATCTCTCTGCTATTCTGTCTGCAGTTTGGGATCACCAGGGTAGGGCATGGAGTGGGAGCTCGGGCAAGATAGTCTTGCGTCTCCTCCGAGGGCTTCGGGTCGTCGATTTCTTCGTCGCCACGCGAGTATATCCTCGACTCACCCTCGTCGTGTGTCTCCGAGGGATGCTACATCTCGCTACCTGGGTATCAACAAAGCAGGAGAGCGAGATCACGAGGCGTAGATTCGTACAGGCTCCTGCGCGTGATCGCTACCAAGTACGTCTATGTCTGCTTCACGAGCACCAGCGAGGTATGCGCCTCTCTAGTTTTGAATGCTTCAAGTAGTTCTTATGATATCTAAACATTTTTCCTATGTTGCTGAACTTGTAACAAATATGCTTGGGTCATAAAATTTCTTTTTGTATATTGATGCTGCAGATTGAAATGTTTTGCTCGTATTAGATTATTGACCATGGGAGGTACTATGTATTTCTGTCAAATTGAACCATTTTCTTTTGTGATAATGCTAACCATCTAATGCGTATTTCCAGTATTCTCAAAGGTCATTATTCCACAATGTTTATTTATAAAATTTTATACATGCTTTTAGAATAGCTATGGTCATACTGCACCATTTCTTTTGATGAACACTTCGGATCTATTACTCCCACAACCTCAGACCAGCTTAAGCTAACAATTAGATCAGTCTTACCAGTTGCTACGCTGTTAGTGCGCTTCCTGGATATCAATTTGGGAACAATCCTTCCAAGCCCCGTCGATAGTACCTAAAGAAACAACATAACCACAACAGAAGTAAGTAGACAAGATTGAAGTGTGATACAACCTGCAACCCTCTATGTCTTGTAGGGTGTCAGGAAAATATTACCTGAAGCACCCTTTGGATGGTTAGATGACTTATGAAAATTGGAATTTGCTTCCAACATTAGGCACGTCAAGAAAAATGGAGGCAATTGTAAAGTAATTTATCTTCTGTATTACAGCTGTTATATTAGCCTAGTAATTCATAATCCAGGTGAGCTCAACATCCATATAATCTTGTTAAACATTATTTCTCTGTCAGAATAGATATATATTTGACACAATGATAGTGCTAGTATTTCTGTTTATAAATAGGCTAATATAGCAATTATGGGCAAGTTAAACGTGGGTGCTTGTTCCTGTTATGGAGTACTTGATTCCTGAAGTTATGGTCCAGAAATATTTATCTTATTTTAGGCAATGCTCATGTTAGTTATCTGACTACCAACCAAGTGGGCATGTTTTTTTCTTCAGGTTAGTACTACCGTAATTGTTGTACTTCTATTTAGCAAGCTGTGATTTACACCGGTTCCATGTAATCTCTTCATCATCGATTGATAGATAAATTATAGAGTACATTGTTTATTGTTCCCACATTAGCACTCTTCTTTTTACTCCTGAGACGATAAATTCTTGGTTAATTGTTCCTACACCAGGAAAAGAGCTAGAACCACAGAACTAACTTGAGGTTTGCAGTCTACATTGTTTGTTCTGTACAGGAGTAGTTCCGCGGAGCTGCTTCCGGTGATCATGTGTGTGAATTAGCACTATGAGCTGCGCAGATTGCGGCAGCAGCGTGCTCGGGAACCTACAGGTGTCCGCGGTAGCGGTGCTCGAACTTGCCGAGGCGTGGCGGGGCAGAGGAGCTCCGGCAGCGGCGGCCGGCCGAGCAGAGGAGCTCCTACTGGATGGACAAACTTGATACTGGACTCGAGGATTTAGAGTGATTCGAACAGGTGCTTTGGTTAACCCTCTAGTTTTGTTGTAGAAGTGTTTATGTAACTTGCATGTTCCTGAATATTGTATCTGAGCTTGAAGAATAGATGAATTGTAATGTGAGTCTGAATTTATTTTCTAGAGTGTATTATTTGTTTTAAGACACTTTAGAAATATTCTTTAATTATTTTTAAGACATTTTTTGCATGTGGCTGCATTTACTCTAGAATGCCTTAAACTATTTTTTGAGACATTTTTATAAACTGCCTACAAATATTTTTCGAGGCACTTTAAAAAGTGCCAACAAAAAGTATTAGACGCTTTCCTCAAGAATGCCTTAAAATTTAGTCTAAGCAATTTTCGTATTGCCTCAAAAAATATATTTTTAAAGGCATTTTCAACGGTGCCTCAAAAAACTATTTTTAAAGGCACTTTTTTGAAGTGCCTTAAATGATTTTTCCCTACACCATTTGATTCGGCATTATTTTTATTGCCTTAAAAGATTTTTGGTGGCACTTATAATATTTTTTAAGGCACCTTTTTGTGCCTCTAATAATCAACCATGATGTAGTGGCGGCTACTTTAGGATTTCGCCAACAAAATTTGACAAATCTACCAAACATGTCTAAGTCTTAAGAAACCGCAATCGATTGAGAGTCTACAAGGCAACGCTATTGGTTTGTTAACTAACACATCAAAGAGAGAGAAAACCACCACATGCAGCCTTTTTGGTGAACCCAAGATGGTAACTTAGATACTCATAAAGAATAAGAAAATACTATACTATTAACTTATAAATTTGAAATAGTCTTTTGTCCCGCTTTATAAAAAAGCTAACCATAAATATTTTTTCTGAGAGAGGTAATCAACCATGAACTACTACTTTCACTGTGTGCCTAGATCTAGATCACATGATGATTTCTATATGTGTAAATTGATGAACGCAGCTTCAAGTACTCCCTCCGACCCGAATTATTGGCCGCCGGGGTCATTTTGATAATTTCCCCTCCAAATTTTCCGACACAACTCCGCACTCCCCGTCTCCTTCCACTGCCTTGTCTCCCTGTTGACCGAGCCCCTGCCTTTCGCTGCCGCTCACCCGCGTCCACTATAAGAAATGTGTTAACCTATGACCTTTTGATAGTGACTGTAGATAAAATCGTCATAAAGTTATGACGATTTCATACCAGATGGTTATAAACCGTTTGAGAGAGTAAAAACCCTGAATAATTAAGACGATTTGGCTTAAAACGTCATAGTTTTAATATGTGAAATCGTCATAGCCAACAAGATATAAGACTGGGCAATATCGGCCGTTTGATACGAACCTAATGAACGGTTGAGATAGTGATGGATGAAAAGTTGCCATGGATCGATGACCTGGCACCGATTCATCGCGCGCAGACCCGGGAAATATTTTCGTTTGCCACGCACCTCGCGCCCAGTCACGTCCCACCAAAGAACCCTAGTTCTCTCCCTGCCGCCACCGCCAACCCTATTCTTATCTCCGCCGCCGCCATCATTGATTTCCTCCCGCAGCCACCCCGTCACCCGCCGCAGCCCACCGTCTCCCCACCTCCGGCCACCACCGCCCTCACCTCTCTGCCAGGAGGACTGGAGAGGGGCGGAGAACTACTTCCCCTACCTCTCCTCACTCGATCTTGATCCCTAGGCCGCGCGGTGCCTCCGACGTCGCTCCCCTGGCCCGACCTTGTAGTCACTGTCGAGCAAGCCCGCGCGCTCGTGCTCCTCTGCCACTATTCGGACGCTGCCATCGCTGACTCCAGGTGCGTGTGAGCGAATCCTCTCCCCGTCTCGCGAATCCAGTGTGGGGTGGGAGATTTATTTTTGTCTATTTTATTAATGGCGGGTGGGGTGGTGAAGTCGGTCTGGTCGGTCTCCATTGACGCCGCGCGGGGTTGGGGGCTTGCTCGAATGAGCTTCTTCGTGCTCGCTGCTCCAGCGCCGGCCGGCCGGAAAATCGCGCATCCCTGAAATCTCCTCCACCCAGCCCACCAGTCTTGCGCAGTTGTAGTCTGAAACGCCGCCAACACCGTAACCTTGGTCTGTCAATGTAGGGGCTCCCACGGTCGATGGGTCCTCTCCGGTTACCTTGAACTTGCTCGAGATGTCCACCACAGGAGCCAAGTACCTGACTTGCATGCGGATCTAGAAGAGGGGGCATAAAGGTTCGCATCATCCCTGATCAACGAGTTCTGATCTCTGTATTGGTTAATTATTCCCCATGCCAAGGCCTGCTCTTTCTCTATCTTAGATCTGCGCATGTCAAAGGGGTCCAAATCGTGGGTGGCTACTTCGTTGACATGTTTCAGTGAACTTGTATTTCTCCTCCCTAACCCGTGTTGTTGCTTTAATACATTCAATTGATGCCCTTTTTGTCTCCTTTAACATGTAGTTCGTCTACCTGTATGAGAAGCTGTAATTAACATGTCCTTTCTATGGTTTATTGGTTCATGTGATGCTGACATATAACTAGGATTAGAATAGTTGGTATTGCCTATACATGTTAGTGGTATTGCCTATTGGTTTATTGGTTCTTGTATAGCGAGCATGGCGGTTGCTGATGAATTTCTTGGATATGTGGATTAAGAAATTGGATTTGTAGGTTTGTAGTCGGGCAGAGCTGCAGAGCGGACATAGTTCATGGAAGTGAAATGGAGACAGAGACCTGCTGAAGTGAAAATTTTCCTTTGAGCAAAAACCAGAAGGGACCTTTATATTTCTAATTTTGTCTGCACTAGCATCTAGTTTATTGCAGTCAAGCTGCGATTATGGACAACTAGATGTAACATAACATTCAAACTTGTTATATTTTAGGATGGTTTTTATGAGTTAATCATATGTTTGGTTTGGAATTGAGCAGGAGATCGAGTTGTCCGGTGGGAGATTTCAGAACAGCCTGAGGGAGATCAGGAAGTGGGCTCGTGATGTCGAGGACGAGAAAAAAGGGGACCGAGATCAAGAAAGAGGACTGGGAGAAGTTGCATGTGCACATAGCATTGTACAATAACTTCCCAATCGCTGCTGCTTTGGCCTCTTCGGCTGCTAGATTTGCTTGTCTTGGTAAGTTTCCTAGCTGATATCATGGCTATAATAAGTCAGTAAAAATGTATTATTCTCCTAGATCTTTTATCATGGTTATAAGTAAATAAGAACAGATGTATAATTAGTGAATATTTTTTGTGTTAAACTTGTATTTCCTTTTATTTTGTATAGAGCATAGAGCCAAATTTACTTATGTTTAGAAGCAGAAGCAGTGTTTCTCACTTCTCGTTATATTATTCTCTAACCAATGCAATATGAAAGCATTCATTCTTGAGGAGGATATGTTTTAGAAGTGGTGATCTGTTATCCTGTAGAAGCCTGTCAAATACACCTTTTCGTGCTATCTATATGTTCTTATAAAGTAGAACCCCACTAAGAGTTATTTTTGTTTGTCTATCTAAGCATGTAGGCCATCCACATCATCGTCTATTCTTAGCCATATTGTCTGAATAATCTCACCGTCTATCTCCATATAATGTCACCGTCTTATATCACTGTCTACAAAGTATGAACCATACTGCACCGTTACAATGTCTGGCCCATGCATGTCTGGCTTACCGTTTCAAAACAAAACCATACTGCAGCATTACAACGTCTGACCCACTAATGATGATTTAGAGTGTATTGTACTGTGTAGTACCAGCAATCTAATTAGAGCACTAGATTAGTGGAACTTGTAAGTTGAGCCAAAACTATTGAGATCAACCTCTTATGTGTTGTGGGAATGTCCTTGTGTTGCATAGTAGGCTCCAAATTGTACATGTTGTTGCCGATGAACTATGCTTGTCTATTGCAGTCCACTATGCACCACTATATTTATGTGGATGTGTTTGCATCCCACTTTATTTAGTTTTGACATGGTGAACATCAGAGTATATATCTTGGGGTGGGTGTTGAGCATCTCGTACATGATGACAAAACAGTAGCAGTAGCAGTAAACTAAATGACCTCTAGCTTGGTAATACCTTCCGCTGTGTTACGTGTGTGCTCTATTCTAGACAGGGAAAGGCGGTGGACAGGATCATGGGAGGGCGCCCCCAAATCCCATGTCTGGCTGTCTGATCCCTATTAATTTTTGTTTCATTTTATATCTTGTACACATTGCTTCTGGTATTTCTCTGATCAATGAAAGCAACGTTAATACAAGATTGATCTAGTAGTTGTGATAAAAGTGACTAAGCATGTAGTAAATATATGAACTCTGTAGGTATATGCGACGTCTCATCTTTTTCTCTCTGCATTTCCCTGACTATGCATGTCTTCATGGTAGCAGTGGATTCCTCCCACCTAATAGTTAATAGCATGTCTTTATGGATATAGTCTTCTCTTGTTAAACATGCTTGTAAACCTAATGTATTGATAGATTGCTATAGATTCATGTTAAACATTCTTGTGTAATCATGTACATGTCTACATTTTATTGATCTCTCTCAGTTCCTAGATATACTTGTGTAATGTAATCCATCCTAGTATGATAGCTAATATGACAATAGATGGTGCACTAATATTTTCATGGTCTGGTGCTTTGTCACTTTGCTTTTCTCAAGCCTTCTTCTAAAATTAATGATACACTGAGTTCCACATTGTTCCACTCTATTTGATCTAGCTAATCTTTGTTATTTTTAGAAGATATTGCTTTCTTTACAAGTGACATCCATCACCATATTTTCCTTTCTTTTACACGAGCTCCAGGATTAAGGTGAAAGAAGTGAAAGCTTCATAGTTAGCAAACAGTTGATGGTCATATTTTTTGTGGCTAGTTGTATCTTCCTAGGAGTTGATAAGTCATATTTTTGCGGTTAATTGTATATCTGGGAGTTTCATATCTATGTGCTATTGTTATCTTGATTTTTATGAATTTTTGGATGTTCTCTGTTTATAGAACACTCTTGTACTGCTAGCTTTACATGAGATTTGATGCTTGATGCTACTGCTAACTTCTATTCGTGCTGGTTATTCTCGCAGACACAATGGAGTGCTGCAACATGAGCAACACTGTCTTCTACAAATTAGATAAGTCTTCAGTGTATCCCATTCTCCTCTTTTTTACTTGGTTGATGGATCATGATGCCATGCATTATTTTTGAGTAAAGTCCCTATGTGATAAGGAAGCTATTGTCTGATTAGATTTGTACTAGGATCTGGTGGAGTCTATGATGTTAATTTGGTTACTGTTGTACATATTTTTGAGTAAAGTCCCTATGTGATAAGGAGGCATGGATGGTTGTCGAACGACGGCTTGATTTCTTGCGGCGCGTCGGACTTGGTGTGCGGCTGCTAGTCTAGGGTTAGCTAAGAATGGGGAACGGGGAGTTTTTTTTGAGTTGGAAACTAGGCAGTTTGGATGCGCTACGCCTACGCAGGTGGACGTGGAGGTAAAGGCCATAAAAGAAACTTTTTTTAATGTCATAAAGAACTTGACGTGGGGAAGTGGTGGAGGTGAATCGTAGATACGGATAATATCATCGTTGCAAGTTATACATTGCAATAAGCCTATTCCTGTTGTAGTGGGTGTAAGTGATAAGTGGTAATGATCTATATAGGAAAACCCTGTACTCCAATTTTTAATAAACTAGATAATTCCCTACGCGTCACTGCGGAAATTGGAGCTTTTGAAGTTAAACATGGCAAAAAATTGTAGTCATCAGCCCGATAATACAAACTTAAAGTTCCATCAAATATTTGTAAGGAAAAATGTGTTATGTAGAAGCGGGATACACGTTGGTAAACAATGAGAAAGAACACCATCAGAATAGTATCGGTACTGCAAATAGCCCGAGGTGCTTAATATAGCCCTCTTGTCGTGCATCAGTCTTCAATTTGCATGAGAAAGCAAGAGTACAGACGCCTCGCGAGAGTATGCATGGAAAATGTGATGACATGGAGGCAGGAGAATGCAACAATATAGAAGATGCTAGGCATTGCTCATGGTACTACCAGCCAGTTTTGTTTCTTAATGCAACTAGTTCCTTTATGTTTTTTATATCAGGTGCAAGTATGCATTGGTTGTGTTTCAAATAGAAGTTACATGATCTTCTGTACAGGTTCTCAACTTTCCTAGTTCTTGCTAGTAATATTGTTTTGTCAGCTTCTTTTATCAAAGATGTGGTAGATCATCTGTTCATATATAGATGATTGTGTCAGCTAAGTTTTTAGAGGTGATTCTATATTATAGTAGTATAAGAACTGAGTGAAATCTATATGACTGTAATCTTGTGCTAATGATACTTTTCTGTTTCAAATGCAGAAGGCCAAGGTACACCATTAAAATTGTCTTTACAAGAGCTACATCCTGATGAATTTGGAGACTAGATAACTTTACTACTTGCTGAGAGTTAAGTTTGTATATTCCAGGGTATGAAAGATTTGATGGCTGAATTCGTTGTGATGTGATCACTGTAATATGTGTTCTAACTGTTATGACTGTCATACTGTAACAAAGAGATTTCGGTTGTTATTTATAGATTTTCATGTGTTTACATTCTCCTTTCTGATTGATATATTGGTTATTAATTTTATGTGAAAAAATTCAAATCTCACAAATGAGAACTGACAATTGGGACCCATTGTCTAGAACAATCTAATAGTTCGGACCCATCTGATAAAAAGACTGAAATTGGAAATTAAATGGATTGTAAAAAGGCCAAGACATGTAACAAAGAAGCAAAAATGTTGAATTTGGCCCATGTAGCTTAGACATAACTAATAAGCATAAATTGACTGAATTGTTGGGCTTGGCCCATATAAATGGGTGAAGTGGACCAGGCCGAATTCTTGCCACGTAGGATATGCCATGTAGGATCTGATGTGTCCAAGCTAGTTGTCCCATGACGATATTGGATCGTCACAAAAATTATGACGTTGCGAGATCGTCATAGACGGTTATGACGATTTTGCAAAAATCGTCGTTATAGTTCATTTGCGACGCCCAGCTTTCGACGATCTCAAAATCGTCATATAATCGTCATAAATGGACTACTGTGACGATTCTATGACGAATACAGAGGGTCATATATAGCCAGATTTCTTGTAGTGGTCGCCCGCGGCCGTTCCATCCACGGACAACAAGAGCACTCGCCCATGACACCCACGCTCGCCCGCTCCGCTCGCCTCACTGCTTGTCCCACTACTGGAAAAAGGGTCTTCCGTTCGATGTGAACAACGCCAGCAGTCCCGGCCTATCACAGCCCGCGACTAGTTCTAGCACTAGTCCCAGGCCGTGAGGCCTCTAATGGCTAGAAACGGCCGTAGTCACTAGTCCCGGACCGGACCAGATCTTTAGTCTCGGTCCGTAATACGGACCGGGACTAATAACCTGGAGCAGGCCAGCTGGTCTTTTCATGGACTATTAGTTCCGGGTCAGACTAGTTGTCCACCACTATATATTCTACTTCCTGTCCTACTGCCCTAAAGCATATGGTGGCCATTTTTCTCAAAGAAGCAAGCGAGTTCATGCCATTTTTTTTCTCAAGATTTGTCAAGATTTAGTTTGCAACCCCTAAATCCAAAGCTTTAAAAGGTTAGAACTTCATTCTTTCATCTCTTATTGCTACTTTAGCTCTATAATGCTCTAGAAGTATATATAGAGATATGGATCAATGCATGCATGCTCTACAAGTAGAAGGATTTTAATATATATGTGTAACAAATTTTGATTAGGCACATAGTTACTGAAAATTGAAATGTGTAATTTTAGAGTTTCAGAGCTTAGAATGGAATAAGGTTTTCACTGATAGAACAATAATAAAAAACTCCACATTTATCATGTTGATTGTTTTCTCCAATTCACAAATTGGTGCATGTAAATTTTTCAAAATTCAAAATTAATGCTCTACAAGCTCTCAATATAACTTGTAATAATTTTATCGTGGTGCGTAATGGTTTTTGATATACTTTTACTATAATGCAGATGGTCCGGGAATGGATGTACGGTACTGACCGATGCTCTGGCGAGTTCATTAATGGCGTGCATGAATTCATCCGTGTTGCTGATGCAAACAAGCGCAATAGTTTTGTATTCTGTCCATATAGTGGATGTAGGAATCAGAAGGATTACTATGACTAAAAAATCCTTCACAACCACCTGTTGAAGTCCGGCTTCATGCCCAGTTATAATTGTTGGACAAAGCACAGAGAGAGAGGGGTTATAATGGAAGACAATGAAGAAGAGGAGGAGGATGACAACTATCATGGTTTCCCTGAGTACGGAGATACTTCCATGGGGGATGCTGAAGGGGAGGATGAAGAAGAGACACATGATGAACCCGCTGATGACCTTGGCCGGACCATTGCCGATGCACGAAGAGATTGTGAAACTGAAAAAGATAGGGAGAAGTTCAATCACATGTTAGTGTTGGAGATATGCCCTAGAGGCAATAATAAATGTAGTTATTATTATATCTTTGTGTTTATTATAAATTTTTACATTCATGCTATAATAGTATTAACAAGGAAACATTAATACTTGTGTGATTTGTAAACTTAATTTGAAGTCCCTAGTAAAGCCTCCATATAATACTAGCTTGTTGGTTAATAGATGATTGTGGTTTCCTTATCATGAACATTGAGATGTTATTAACAACAAGATCATATCGTTAGGAGAATGATATGGTGGACATACTCCTATAGATAAGCGTAGCATAAAGATCAAGTCATTTTAATAGTTCAATTGCTATATGCTTTCTGATACATAGTAATCTAATTCCTTCGACCATGAGATCATGCATATCACCTTTACCAGATGGATGCTTTGATGACATCAAACACCACTGAATCGGGTGGCTATAAAGGTGGCATTGAGTGTTCGGAAAGTATTGGTTGAAACACATGGATCAAGAGTGGGATTTGTCCATCCATATGACGGATAGATATACTCTGGGGCCTCTCGGTGAAATGTCATCCAATTAGCTTGCAAGCATGTGACTGGCTCACAAGGGATCACATATCACGGGAACGAGAAAAGAGTACTTATCGGTAACGAGGTTGAACTAGGTATGCAGAGATACCGACGATCATAACCTTGGATAAGTAAACTATCGTGAGACAAAGGGAAATTGATATCGTATGTAAGTGGTTCATTCGATCGCAAAGTAATCGTAGAAATATGTGGGAGCCATATGAATTTCCAGATTCCTCTATTGGTTATTGTTCAGAGAAGTGTCTCGATCATGTCCGCATAATTCACGAACCGTAGGGAGACACACTTAAGGATTCGACGTTGTTTGAGTAGTTATGGAATGATGAGAAAGAGTCTGAATGTTGTTCGGAGTCTCGAATGGGATTCGGGATATCACGAGGAGATCCGGAATGGTCCGGATAATAAGATTCATATAAGGAAACTCCCGTTTCGGATTTGGAGAATGGTTCCGGTGTTTTCATCGGGAATGTTCTAGAATGTTCCGGAATGTCCGGCACTCCGGGGGGAAGGGTACATGAATGTGTTATATCAAGTTGGTATGATTGCATCATGTACTCGGTGTCATCGCTGAACAAAAATAGTGGGTTTATTCAAATCCTAGTTTGAAAAGTCAAACGGCTAGTTTGAAAGTCAAACGGCAGTTTTTGGAAAGAGGAGGAGGAGTGGGAAACCGAGTTGGGGAGGAGTTCCCTCCTCCAACCGCCGGCCTACCTCCAAGCCGAGTTGGGGAGGGACTCCTCTCCCTACCCTTCGCCGGCCGGCCCCTCCACCTATATAAGGAGGGGCAGGGCTCCCTCCTAGAGACACACAAGATCCTCTCCTCCAAACCCTAGACGCCAGCGCCGCCACCTCCACTGTCGCCGCCGCCGACCTAGGTTAAGCCGCCGCCGCCTAGCAACCCTAGCCGCCGGCCAAGCTTCCTCCTCGGCGTGTCTAAACCCTAGATCGTCGAGGGACTCTCTCATACTTCACCATACTCGCTCCGGCTTAAGGCGAAGCCCTGCGAGATCTCCCCTCTACTTCCGGTACCACGCCGTTGTGCTGCCGGAATCACGAGGAGAGTGCTACAACCTCCGCTGCCTGCTGGAACAAGGGAGAGGAAGGTCTTCGTCGAGTACCGAACGTGTGACCGATCAGGGAGCGCCGGAACGCAGCTGGGAAGGATAGTCTACGCGATCTTGAGATCGGAAAGAGTACGACTACATCACCCACGAGAATCCGCTCTCGTTAAACACTTTGGAATCTTCGAGGGTGAGTTATTCCATCGACTCGTTGCTACAATCTAGTAGATAGATCTTGGCTTGTTTGTTTGTATGCGGTAGAAATTTTTTGTTTTCCATGCTACGAAACCCTACAGTTAGAGGATCACAAAAAGTTGTTGTACCTAAATTGCGAAAATGGTCTGAAAAAGCTGGGCAACACACTGGAATTGCTGCGATGGAAGGCTGGGTGTGCTATACCTGACTCCTCGTTTGAAAAGTTGCTGAAAATGATGAAGAATATGCTTCTAAAAGATAACGTATTGCCCGCCAGTATGTACGAAGCAAAGAAGGTTGTCTGCCCTCTAGGTTTAGAGGTTCAGAAGGTACATGCATGCCCTAATGACTGCATCCTCTACCGCGGTGAGGAGTACGAGAATTTGGATGCATGTCCCGTATGCACTTCACTTCGGTATAAGATTAGAAGAGATGACTCTGGTGACATTGAGGGCGAGCCCTCCCCCCCCGGAAGAGGGTTCCTGCCAAGGTGATGTGTTATGCTCCTATAATACCACGGTTGAAACGCTTATTCAGAAACAAAGAGCAAGCCAAGTTGTTGCGATGGCATAAAGAGGAACGTAAGTCAGACGGGATGTTGAGACACCCCGCTGATGGGTCGCAATGGAGAAAAATCGATAGAAAGTACCCGGACTTTGAAGATGACGCAAGGAGTTTAAGGTTTGGTCAAAGTACAGATGGCATGAATCCCTTTGGGGAGCAGAGCTCGATCAAAGACTGCCCATGACTCTATGCATCTATAACCTTCCTCCTTGGTTGTGCATGAAGCAGAAGTTCAGTATGATGCCAGTGTTGATCCAAGGTCCGAAGCAAACCGGAAACGACATTGATGTGTACCTAAGGCCATTGGTTGAAGAACTTTTACAGTTGTGGCACGAACCCGGCATACGCGTCTAGGATGAGCACAAGCAGAAAGAATTTAACCTCCGAGCATTGCTTTTCGTAACAATCAATGATTGGCCTGCTCTTAGTAACCTTTTAGGATAGTCCAACAAGGGATACAATGCATGCACACACTGTTTAGATGATACTCAAAGTATATATTTGGAACATTGTAAGAAGAATGTGTACAATGAGCATCGTCGATTTATTTTGGCCAAGCATCCCTTAAGAAAGAAAGGCAAGCATTTCAACGGTCTGGGATGTCACCAGACGAAGCCTAAGGAGCGTACTGGTGTGATATATTTGATATGGTCAAAGATTTGGATCAAATAGTAACGTTTGGAAAGGGTCATGGCGGAAAATCTGTTCCGAAGGACGCTGAAGGACACACACCCATGTGGAAGAAGAAATCTTTATTTTGGGAGCTACCATATTGGAAATTCTTAGAGGCCCGCTCTGCAATCGATGTGATGCATGTGACGAAGAATCTTTGCTTGAACCTTCTAGGATTCTTGGGCGTGTATGGGAAGACAAAAGATACACCGGAAGCACGAATGGACCATCAACGTATGAAAGACCCAGATGGCCTGCATCGAGAATGGTTTCAAGGTCATGCCAGCTCTGCTCTTACCAAACAAGAGAAGGAAATATTTTTTGAATGCCTAAGCAGTATTAAGGTCCCGTCTGGCTTCTCGTCGAATATAAAGGGAATAATAAATATGGCAGAAAAAAAGTTCCAAAACCTAAAGTCTCATGACTGCCACGTGATTATGACCCAAATGCTTCTGATTGCATTGAGGGGGCTTCTACCAGATAATGTTCGAGTACCCGTTGTGAAGCTATGTGCATTTCTCAATGCAATCTCTTAGAAGATAATCAATCCTGAAGATCTACCACGGTTACAGAATGACGTGGTCCAATGTCTTGTCAGTTTTGAGTTGGTGTTCCCACCATCCTTCTTCAATATTATGACTCACCTGCTGGTTCACCTAGTCGAAGAGATTTCCATTCTCGGTCCTGTATTTCTAAACAATATGTTTCCCTTTGAGAGGTTCATGGGAATCTTAAATAAATATGTTCGTAACCGTGCTAGGCCAGAAGGAAGAATCTCCAAGGGCTATGGAACAGAGGAGGTCATTGAATTTTTTGTTTACTTCATTCCTGACCTTAGGCCGATTGGTCTTCCTCAATCGAGGTATGAGGGGAGACTGAGTGGAAAGGGTACTCTAGGAAGGAAATCAATAATATGTAGGGACGGACATTCTTATACCGAAGCACATTAGAGAGTTCTACAGAATTCTATCTTGGCAGACCCATATATCGAGGATCACAACAAAATCTTACGCTCCAACAACCCTGGAAAGCATGACTCTTGGATTATAGATGAACACATGAAGATTTTCGGCGGTTGGTTGCAACATATCATAAAAAAAACACTCTTGGAGATCAGCTATACTTGTTGTCTAGGTCACCATCTTCGACTATATCGACTTTCCAAGGGTACGAGATAAATGGATATACATTTTACACGATCGCCCAAGATAAAAAGAGTACCAACCAAAACAGTGGTGTCCGCTTTGATGCAACAGACAACAATGGGTCAAAGACCACATATTATGGTTACATAGAGGAGATATGGGAACTTGACTATGGACCTACTTTTAAGGTCCCCTTGTTTCGGTGCAAATGGGTCAAGCTGACAGGAGGAGGGGTTGAGGTAGACAAGAAATACGGAATGACATCGTTGCATCTCAACAATCTTGGGTACTTAAACGAACCATTCGTCCTAGCCAATGATGTGGCTCTAGAGTATGAAGAATTTGAGGTAGATGGTATTACCCCAAGGCCGGGTGGGCTTGAAAATAGAGTGAAAGTCAAGGAGTGGGCTCTGAGCAAGATGGCTGAACTGTACCGGAACCACAAGAAAAGTTTATACGCGAAATATGTCGCGAAAAAGAGAACTCCAGACTTCAAAGGAGTAAATGAGAAGTTGAGAGAACAGTGGCCCGATTTTGTACAGTACAAGCAATCTGATAAAGCAAAGGCAAAGTCGGCAAAGAACGCGTTAAATGTTTCCCAAAAGAAATACCATCATAAAATGGGGACAGGTGGCTACAAGAGTGTCGTCCCTAAGTGGGAAACTATGGAGAAGAAAATGAGTGCTAGAGGCGTCACTCCTGGTACAGATGGATGGCCCGAGAGGTCAAAGCCTTGGTGGTACGGGCACGGGGGATCGTTGGACCCAGAAACAGGGAAGACATTATTTCATGAAAAAATTCTAAAACCCTCCCAAGACCTTGTTCAAGAAATGAACGATGCTCAATTGGGATTGTTCCGTCCCGAGAGAGAGAATGACGAGCTAACACTTGCCCTAGGGAATCCTGAAAAGGGAGGACGAACACGAGGCAAAGGCGCCGGTGTCTCGTGGAAGAAAGGGTTTCCTCAGTACGATGCCAGTTACAGAAGTCGTCAGAGAAAGAAGGACCGGGAGGCAGACCGGATCTCTAGGGTAGAGCAGGACCTAGCTGATCTGAAGAACCTCATGCAAGAAATTAGACAAAGGCCGCCGTCATCAATTCACCCACAGGCTGATGATCCTGCATTGGATCTTAGATAGCGGAGAAGCAGTGTGGCTTCCACGGAGGTCCGGACTGATGATCAAGCACTGCTGGATGATGCACCGGCTCCTCGCTACCCCGTGGATGATGTTAGAGAGATGGCACAGTGTGAGCTACATCAGCCAATGAACAACTTGTCCTTCGTAGAGATCGGAACTGCTTTACCTTGTCTACCTGGAGCACTCCACCATTCACTTCCGATCCCACCAGGCTATGCTCGTGTCACGGTGGATGACATAGTGGAGGATTTTGCGGACCTAGCGATTGAAATCGCTCTGCCCAAAGGCCTTATGAAACTAGGAGATGTCAAGCGCAACATCATTCTATGAAAGAAGAAGTACATCAAGTCTCCAGGCTCGGCGCCAAGGCCACCGACTCCAAGGAATCCAAGTCCACCCTGCATCGAATATTGTCAACCTCCAAGTCCACCCCAACCTGATTATCATCAACCTCCAAGTCCACCCCGCCCCGCTGACGATCGCCGCAGCAGGAGTACATCAACTCGATCTCCGCCTCCGTGCAATACTCGATATCCGCCTCCGCCTCCATTCAGTACTACTAACTC
Organism: Avena longiglumis; assembly: GCA_030063025.1. NCBI lineage: Eukaryota > Viridiplantae > Streptophyta > Magnoliopsida > Poales > Poaceae > Avena > Avena longiglumis. The sequence goes on along the minus strand of CP125979.1, from coordinate 336,524,652 downwards.
GTCAAAGAAACGAAAGGTCGACGCTCCCCCGCGCCCCACATCGAAGAAAGGTCAAACGGCGAAGATAGTCGACATCGTGTCGGCTCTTCCAAAGAGACCTTATGACAAGACCGATGAGGAAACTAACGCAGATGTGGCTGCCCAAGTTAAGGCACATATTGCACCTAAAAAGCCTGAGCCAAAGACAGTATATGATGAAAAAACCAAAAAGTGCGCTAAGTCCTTTCTTGAGCAACCATCCCAGATATCGATGAATCTGAAATCAGACTATGACAGGGATATTATTAAGCAAGCATAGAAGAAAAAAAATCACAAGTGCAAAAAGCGGGAAGCAAGTTGCCTAGCTCGGAGCACGGGAGAATCAATCGGTCGCCCCGCTCAAAGTCATTTCAGACCTCGACAAGGCCTTCAGAGCTGAAATGGATATGGAAATGCAAATAATGGACCCTAGAGCCCGTAATAATGCTGCACTAATGGGCATCACTGTATCGTAGGACAAAGCACTTGCTACCGAAGCAAAAATATCTCTTGGTCAATATTTAGGCTATGAAGATACGCCAGTGGGTCCGATAGTACGGAACTATGTCCAAGGGGAGCCTCTAGTCAGTAATGAGAAGCTCGCACGTCTATCCACACATATGCAAAATCTGCACGAATGGTACATATCGCAAGCAGAAAAAAGCATCAGAAAGATTGGTTTCTGGTGGATGTTAGAAATGAGCATCACTTCAAACCATACTCGATACAGGTTCAAATGACCGAATAATTATACAACCAGCGCGCCCTCGACAAATCTATCATTGGTTGCTACTGTCTGTAAGTGATTTATTTCTATAATTAAGTTTGTATCCCAACTCGTTCATTGCATTTAATATATTATCCTAACTATATATATCCTTTTCTATGATATTATATTCTGCAGAATAAAGATGCTTGAATGCAAAAGAGTTTGAAGATACGATGTTGGGTTCATTTACCCATATATCGTTAATGAATATACGTTAAAGAATCACCCCAAGGACGTGGAGGAAGACCTGTGCAGGTTCTTAACCAAGAATAATTTTGTTAAGGAAATACTATTTCCTTACAACTTCAAGTGAGTGTTTATATCTTGTACACATTTTATTTTTGCTTACTCGATGAGTTATGCATGTATGCTTATGTAAAAGTCCACAGATTCCATTGGATCTTGCTAAACATTCAAGTTGACAAGTCCCTAGTTGAAGTCCACGACTCATTAAGTTGGGACCAAGAGCAGTGGAGCGACATGAAAGCAATTCTCCATAAGTAATTTTAATCATTATCACAATATATCGGCCTCTTTCGTTCATTTCCTGATATCAAGTAACTAATAACTCTTTTGTTCTTTTTCTTTGCCGAGCAGTTGTTGGACACGGTTCAGACAGAAAATACCAGATCCATTCAAAGAGGAGCTAACTTATAAAATGGTGAAGAGTTTACAGCAGCCACTAGAACTCATTTATGTGGATACTACGTCTGTGAGTACATCCGCGAGTTGACTAGTAAGCGGAAAGTTGACTCACATTATATTTATGGTTTGCAGGAGAAACTAGAGCCAGACCAGCGCATAAGAGCAATTCAAGAGGAGCTGGCGGGATTTATGATGAAGGAGGTCCTTGATGTACATGAAGAGCATTATACGGATGACGTGGAACTTGATTTGCCTTAGTGATCTCCATGTATTTGATATGATATATATATTCATCAATGACCATGTAATTTCAAAACATTTCTTCCTTTTGATATATATATATATATATATATCATGAATGTATGCTTGCAAGGGATCGATTAATTATATAGATGCATCAACGTGTATTGTGTATGTACTAGCGTAGAATATGTGTACTGAAATATATGTTTTAAATTATAGTGAAACACAAAACAAAAAAGGAACTAAATGGCAAAAAAAAAGGAAATACACAATCTCTGACGCGACAGAGAAACACACGAATTCTCTGCCGCGGCAGAAACCTTATAGTCCTGGGTGGTGTTACAACCCTGGACTAGAGGGTTTCCGCCCCCCGCGGCGCTGAAACAGCCACGTGGCTGTTATCGGTCGCGGGCCATAGCGATCCGGGACTAGAGGTGGGGCTCTAGTCCCGTTTTCACAGTCCCGGGCCCAAAACCGGTACTAGAGCCAGTTGCGGCCCGGGACCGGAGGCCATTTTTTCACCAGTGCCCGTGCCGCTCGCTGCTGCTCTCCCGCGCCGCTCACAGCCATTCCATCCGCGAAACTTTACCAAAAATCGTTTCTTGCCGCTCCTCCTCCAAGACCAAGATGGTACCTTGGGCTTCTCCTTCGAGTTGAGCGGCGACGCTGGTGGCGGTGGAGGCACCCAGTCTCCCTTCCCCTCTCCACTACCTTCCCTTCTCAAGGTATTGTTCCTTCTCCAAATCCCCACCCCACTTTGAGACCGCACGTTCTCCAACTCCGTCTCCGGCTTAGGCAACTCGTCCAGTATGATACTTTTCTGTCCGGGCTTCGAGCAACAGGATGCAGCTAGTTTCCACGACGACTCTGACCAATTTATGGATCGTATTCTAACATTTTCCGTGTGTTCTCATCATATTGTTCATCTGCAGAAATCGTCAGGGTTCCATGCACTAGATGCGCGCATTGAGGTCAGGAGGTGCACAAAGGGCGATCCAATCTCGAGTCACAAGGAAAGATCTGCAGAAATCATCAGGGTTCCAGGCACTAGATGCGCGCATTGAGGTCAGGAGGTGCACAAATGGCGATCTAATCTCGAGTCACGTGGCAAGACATTCAAGAGTGTGAGTAAGTGATGGGTAAGTCATTGCTCCATTCCACTTCCAATTTCAAATGTATGCATGTCTGACACTTCTTGATTTTTTTAAGCAAGTGTATGCCTCTGAATATTTGATCATATCTAGTTTCTTAGTTTCTTACTGACTAAGAATTAGCCTTATGCTTTTCTTTCAATATGATGTATGGAACATGCTTGTCTTCCAATATGTTGTAAGGAGCATTGGTCTTGTGCATTTGTATACATGTGTAATCTACTAAAAATATTCTACTAACTACAGGTTCTATAGTACTCCATGAGGTTCAATATTCGAACATACATACGTGTTTAGCATACACCTAGTTGGCTAGTTGTTAGATAGTTATAAAGAGGATAAAATGGTTCAAATTTAAACTGAAGTGAACTTGTGAGCTGCTCATCACACGCAGCAGCAAGCAGATCAGCTGGTAAAACTCATGTTTCAGAATTTCTGTTGAATAGATGAAGTTTGTTTCCTATCCGAAAATACATATTTATCCAAGTACTTAGTGCACCAAAGAATATGACTGTGAACACCATCTTTTACCTTCCAAAAATTCTTTGGTGCAGTCTTCAAGCCAGTATTTACAGCATGTTTTATCCAACTACTTAGTGCACCAAAAAAAATTCAAGCCAGTATTTACAACATGTTTTATCTCTTCATCATAGTTTTTGTCTCTCAACCATTTTGTCTCTCACTGTTAAGCATGTATATTATCTTGTTAGAACTTTGACCTGCTATACATGTATATCATTTAGTTCTTTCATGTGTCTTTGTTGAAGTGAAAGCTCAACATATGCTCTGTTACAATATGGATCATTGCACATATTCTCAAATTTTAAAGCTCAACTATTTTCTGCAAACTTTAATCACCCCTGGACTCAAAAATTTGTGTATAGCAAACGACCATACATCAATTTATGCCCTAGTATTTATTATTTTACTGAACTATGGAATGATTGTTTCTTCAGGTTCTTTAACTATTGATTGGGCTGAGGAAGCCGAGTTTCAGAATTATCAGGATATATTACTTCAGGAAGGTAAAAGATGGCAGTCACAGTCACATTATTGCATTTGCCATGGACTCATCTTAATATGCTAGTGTTCCTTTACTGAAATTTCAGTGGTAGAATGGGTATGCTTAGTACCATATCCTGGAACAAAGGATATAATCATAGTATGCTAGTGTACCTTTACTTGATAAACTGATCTTATTTGCTTTTGTGATATATATATATATATATATATTGTGACAGATAGTACACACATGAATATATATTGTGTCAATTACAACACAAGTAGACACACCTAGTACACAATTACAACACAAGTATACACAAGTACAAAACAGTTGGCTTGAGCTTCTCCTTTAGTGACTAGCCGAGCTTCTCCTTTTGACTAGCTTGAGATTCTTCTTTAGTGACGAGCCGAGCTTCTCCTTTTGACTAGCTTGAGCTTCTTCTTTAGTGACTAGCCGAGCTTCTCCTTTAGTGGCTAGTTGAGCTTCTCCATCAATGACTAGTTGCGATTCTTCTTTAGTGTCCAACTTGAGATTAATTAGCCTATCTTGACATACACCGTTGAATCGACGCATTCTACGGACAAGGCTTGATGGGTCATTTAACCATGTCAGATCTATATTTCCTGGGATCATTATCTGATCATCCAAAATTACTTGGGGGTCCGTCCTGCGTGCTTTTCGAGCTGTTGTTTGAGTTGGTGCTATGACTTTTTGCTCATAGTCAGCTATCAGCTCCATCGTTTTCCGGTACAGTCCCTCATCAACATTTAGAGTGTTTGGCAACACTCCCTCCCTCTGGAGTTTGTCCTTGCCCATGTGTGGTGTCTTGTTTTGATTTCCTCCTCTGTCTTTCATCACCTCCACCAAGACAGACTGCAATGTTATATACACTTTTGCAAGTGTGTCCACCTCATATGCATCATAAGATTTTCAACAGATTCAATCAATTCTTTGAGAGTGTTAGGTGCACTCTCAAATGCCAAGGACTGAATATATGTTCATGTCTGGTGAATTTGGTGGTTGATAAGTTAGCTGGATATCCATCCCTGTAACATTGATGGCCTCTATAAAAGCAGGATCATCCAGCAGGACATGTGTCCTAGCATTGTCCTGCTAAATGAAGATTGGTCCCTCGGGTCCATCCTCAGGCCACAGCTCCGCAACAGTAGGGACAATTTTTTCACAAAGATACTCCCTCATCATATCACTGGTAACATTTATTGTCTTTAATTCCATGGTGCATTTGTCCCTATACTTGGAGTTTTATTTAGCAGGACTCTCTATGACAAACGCCCATATTCCTACTTTTCCATCAAATGTTACGTTTTTCCTCATCATATCTGGGTTTCGCAACCGCAGTTAAGAACATGACCTTGCCAATACTATTCTTGTCCTGAATGGTGCGCAAGGGATCTTCTTCTTCTGGGAGTAGGTAATATGTTATGTTCCTCTTTGTCATATCAAACCATTTTTCATCAATATGTATTATGTTCTCCATACTTTTGAACAAAGGCATTGCTTTTTCTATTGTTGTTTCATCAATCATTGAAATGCAAAATTTAAGCCTTTTGATCTTGTTTTCAGCTGACTGGAATGGTTTAAGACTGCTTGTGTGGCGCCTCGAGTCGCCCCATGTTAACCTTCTCTGTAGTGTACTGTAAGGAACATCTACAGGCCTGGCCAGTGCCCTTAGTGTACCCCTTTTATTGAGTTCAACCTGAGGCACCCTTTCTGATAGTTGAAGATCTTTCCTCTTTCGACCACAATTGCCTTTCCTTTTATTTGAAAAATCAACTTCTTGTCCCTGTTTCTCCATTTCCAGTGTTTGTTTCTAGATCTTCTCAATCGTTCTAAGACATACTTTCAAAAGTTGGGCAACGTGTTCTTTATTGGCCTTCTCAACTGGTATGTGTTTGCTAAGCGCTTTGAATGCAATATATTCCGCAAATTTGTCCTTCTCAGGCATATCTATATGTTGTCCCCATGCAACAGTTTCTTCTTCAGGTATCTACTCTGGCTGTGCAACAGTTTCTTCTTCTAGAATGACATTGGCATCCTCCTCTTCCTCCTCTTCTAGTCTAACATTGAGATCAAGATCCATCCTTCTAAGCTCCTCTACGAGTATGATGTTGACATCCTCGTCTTCCTCTTCTAGTCTAACATTGAGATCGAGATCCATCCCTCTATCCTCCTCTAGAACGATGTGGGACTTGTGACGGGCAGTAGCTTCGGACGCTCAAGGATCTTTCTACCTCATGTACCTACATGAATGAGCAACATATCTATGAGTTCATGAAACATATTCTCTTTTAGAAGATATATCTAGAACAACATACATGCATATGAAAAGAATTTTTTGGAAGCTAAGATACATACATACTTTTGAAATGCATTTTATTCCTCTATCAGTTTTTTGAACCTGCTACTCTGTGCATGAAGCATAAACATGCCTCTCAACCAACTTAGTTACGACTAGTGTCTTAGATTCACCTCTTTCTGAACCTTGTGCTAATCTTGAATTACTCCTTGTTATAGTTAGTTAGTTATGACTAGTGGATTAACCTTAGATATGACACTGCCTTCTGATATCATGCATGGAATTAAGTATGTCTGGAACTGGCTCTCCATAGCAGTACTGGTTCTTTCTTTAGTTTCAAACTATTCTTGTCAAAACTTTAGTGATGCATTTCTTTGTCCCCAATCATGTTCACTATAATTTTTTTGAACCTATTAGTACAGTATTTGCTAGGAGCTATTCACTGCTACTGGTGAAGTAAGTTCACTGCTATTTCCTATCGATTTGAGACAAGCATCCAATCTGCCCGCTGGTGATAATAATAGTCCAAGAATCAAAATTCACTGAGGCATCCTCTCTTAGCAAGACTGAAAGTACTATATCTTCCCATGCTGTTTTTGGTGTTAATGACAATCCCATTTGTGTTTTAATTGTGTGCTTGAGTTTTAGGGTAAACGTTATTGATGTCTCCTTCAATCTGTGTGGATGCTCTCTTGGGATCTCATGAAGACGGTGGCCTTTAGTTTTCTCCTAGTTTCTCTCCTGTTGTTGTTTTAGGTCACCGTACTATTAAGAGGGGGTCCATCTCGGAAGGCTGTGGGAAATCACTTGTTCTTGCACAAACTTATATGCACCGCCACAGCCATCCTACTATTCCATGAGAGAGTGATATTCTGTTCTACTGAAGCCTTCTGTGTCTCACCGGAACTTCCGGCCTGGCGCCGGAAGTTCCGCTCAGGCTTTTTCTGCGGGCTGATATGAGCATTGTTCCGATCCTAGTTCCGCCCAAGTTCCGCTGGTGGATCAGTAACCTTTTGTGTGAAGGGTTCTATTTTCCAGAACCTGGGTTGGAACTTGCGTCGAAACTTGTCCTGCCAGAAAGTCCTGAGTGGAACTTCCGCCCAGCCGCCGGAACTTCCGGTCATATTCGGCTCGCGACCCAGAAATTCTGCCCCTAATTCCGCTCCAAGTTCCGCTGAAGGATCAGTAACCTTCTGTTTGAAGTGTTTTATTTGCCGGAACTTGCATCGGAAGTTCACCGGAACTTCCGGTCTGTTTTGACCGGAACTTCCGGTTGAGCTTTTGGAGCGGGCGTCAACGGTCTGATGACCGTTGGAGCCAGGCTGGGCGGAACTTCCGGCCTCTCACCGGAAACTTCCGGTGAGGTCACGGGGGCTGAAACGGTTCAGTGCCCCTATTTAAGGCACCCCTCTTCTTCCTCCCACCTACTTCGAATTTTTCTCTCTCCTCCATTAATGCTTGAGCTTCACCTCACTAGATCTCTCTCTCTAGCCACTCAAATGACTTGATCTTTTGAGAAGTGAGGGAGGTGACCTAGATCTACACTTCCACCAAAGAATATATGATTTCCCCCACCCATCCTTTGTGGATCTTGTCGCTCTTGGGTTTCTTGAAACCCTAGACGGTGTAGGGCATCCTTGGAGCTAAGGCTTGTGTTGTGTAGCTTCGAGGTGTCATTGAGGGCCTCCAATTGAGTTGTGGAGCCTCCCCCTCAACCTTGGTGTAAAGGTTTCGGTTGGCGCCTTCAAGGTCACCGGTTAGTGGATTGTGAGGCCTCCTTTGTGGGGGAGCTCACCGGAGAAGAAGGTGAGGCCTTTGTGGCGCTCGGGTGACCTTGTGTGGCCCCGAAACCTCTCCAACGTAGACGTAGCTCCTTGGGAGTGAACTACGGGAATTATATCTCCGTGTCCCCGCTCTGGTTACTTCGTTCCCTTCCTTTACTTCTTGCTATTTACCGTTCTTGTGGTTGTTGTAAGTTATCTTGCATTTAGGTTGTTCATTTAGTTGCACATCTAGATAATTTTCTTTCTCGTTGAGCCTAAAAGTGAGAAACAAATTAAAATTGGGTAGACGCCTATTCACCCCCCCTCTAGTCGTATCAAGTCGGTACTTTCAATTGGTATCAGAGCCAAGGCTCTTATTTCGGGCTTTACCACCTAAGAGACTATGGCGGACGAAGGGGGTAGTGAAACCGAAAAATCCAAGAACTTGGCCACTATGGATGACCTCAAGCAATTGGAGTCATCCATGATTGTTGACATTGATTTTGTCTAAATAAAATAATAGTTTAAAATATATATCAAAATTTTATTAAATAATACTCGAACGGCAAAATTCCGTTGTAATATAAAGAACGGTATAAATTCAAGATAATAATAAAAATAGATATATTTCAAAGAACCGGTGGCCATGATCGACATAGATAAATTTGCTGGACACAATGTATAATCATCGAGAAATATTAATCATCGATACATATTAGTGCACGACAAAGTCGCGAGTCGCTAAACATTCCACCGCGGGAATAAAAATATCGACCTTGTTGCGACAATCCTATAAAATACAATCATGTCGTTTTAAAATAAATGACAATATTTATACAAAAGATTTCACCAAAGTAAATTTTACAATGTATATGTATATAGAGATTAATCTTTGCTAGCCATGAAAACTAGAAGTTTACTAGCTAGCTGGCTCGTATATGCATCATGGAAGAAGTGCTTGAAGCTCTAAGCCACATCATGCATGGATTAGATGACACCGTGTCACATTTAATATTATAATAATAAGATAATTAGTTAGTGCATGGATTAGACAGCCCATATGCATGCAGCCCTGTTCGAAATGTTCCAGGATTATAAAATATATCTACACACGACCAGGTCCGTGACGACTTGGAGCATCCAAATTTGCCACACTCCCACGTTCTGCCCCACGTCCCGCACGATCGTGCTCAGCGACGCAACTGATCGCGGCAAGCCACGCGAAGACCCCAGGCTCTATAAATAGGCCAGACCATCCTGGCTCATTTTTTTTGGAATCGTCCATCATCATTCTCCCCTGCTCATCATCGCTCGCATACACAGACCCCATTCATCATTTTTTCAATCGCTCTGCCATTGGCATTCCATCCATTCCCATCCACACGCGATCAATTTTACTGCTGCTGGTTGCTCTTCTTTCCGGTGAGTCTACACGCACCGTGAGAGATTGAGAAGAAAGGAAGCAAAGAAGAGTCCCGAGGAGGTGAGAAGGTAGGAAGCAATGCCATTTTCTAGCCCTCAGGTACGGCCGTTTGGTTCGAATCAAGGAGCTTCCTCCTCTTTTCTATGCCATATATTTATCTTCCTCATAAAATCATGTCATGTGTTTCGGCCATTTGGTTCGGATCAAGAACTACCATATTTTTCATCATAAAGGCAATGCCCTTCGTTTCGGCCGTTTGGTTCAGATCAAGGAATATCTTTACTCATATCCTTCGTTCCGGCCTTTGGTTCGGATCAAGGAATATTAAATTTTCATCATGAGGTCATATCCTTCGTTCCGGCCCTTGGTTCGGATCATGGAATATATTCATATTCCTCATAAATTCATGTCCTTTGTTTCGGCCGTTTGGTTCGGATCATGAAATATATTCATCTTTCTCATAAGTTCATGTCCTTTGTTTTGGCCGTTTGGTTCGGATCAAGGAATATATTTATCTTTCTCATAAAATCATGTCCTACGTTTCGTCCCTTTGGTTCGGATCCAGGAATATATTTATCTTCCTCATAAAATCATGTCCTGCGTTTCGGCCCTTTGGCCTCTTTTCAAGGAGTATATTCATCTTCCTCATAAAATCATGTCGTCCATTTTGGCCATTTGGTTCGGATCAAGGATACTAGCATAATTTTTACTATGTGCGTGTCATAGTCCTCTTGTCTTCGGTCCTCTAGAAAATGGATACGAGTCAAGGTCGTCAAGTAAAAAATCGCTACAATTATAATATTAGGTAAATACCTAAAATACGCCAAAATCATGATCTATGCTTTACATATGGGTTTCATGACACAAGCTCTACGCATGGGTTCTATCGTGAATTCCATGACAGGAGCCAGAAGAAATTCTCAAAATTATTAATCAACGCTCACATATAGATTCCTTTTGGAATTCCATGTTACGAGTCATAAAATTGCAAACTTATCGATCACGCTCTACGCATGGGTTCTCGTCTGAATTCCATGATATGAGCCATACAATATTGAAAATATACATCATGCTCTAAAATGCATTTAAGCTGCTATACATTATATAGCCTTTCTAAAAATAAATCATACATATGGATATGCACCTCTTGTACTGATAATACTAGTACAAGTAAAAATCTGATATAAAATGTTCATCTCCATGTTCCTTGTCGTTGGTAGTAAAACTATGCATATGATGCTTGGAGAAAACTCACATGCATGCTCCTGTAGTCCAGACTGCATGCGACAATAAAAAAGGTCCCCGTCCAGCTGATTGGCTATATATATAAATCATCTATAAGTTAAACGACTCATCGCATATGACAGATGAAAATACATATTGGATACATATTAAGCTACCCATCCATGTATATATTCGTACTAGCAAATTTAGTACGGGTGAAATGAAATAAAATATGACTATATTGAGATGTCATACATGACAAATAAACTATAGCAACTTCAGAGATAATGCGAAGAAGATTAAATACTCCCCTTGAGTATGCCGGCGTCGACAATAGCGAGGAGGATTTCTTAGTTTTATTTCATGTTTTGTAATAGTCATGTTGATGTAATCCTATTGGAATTCTTAATCAGGGGTTTTCTCTTCGAAGATGTAATTAACGGAATTTCTATATAAATGTATGAGTTCCGGAAGTATGAACCGCAATCTTTGATATTTATCATTTACATACGCGCACATTTAAATTCATATTCTATCTGTCTCTATGACGCGGACGCGAGTAATCTTTGTCGCCCCATTTTCCCGTCATTAGATTCTGGAACGCCCGGTGGGACATATTTCTCCCCTCATCTCTGAATTCCAACATAGGACTTTGTAAAGCAAAATATCATACTTTGCAAAATAAAATATAAAAATATATATTCAAGAAAACTAATATATGGTTTTCTTTATATGAAGGAATGGCAGACCACCAGAAGCAATTGACCAAAATTTGCTTCGGGTCATTTTGGGTTGAGGTGCCACTTAATGCTAATGCTAGTGGCACTAATCTTTCACACATGAGGATGGACTCGTCAATTGAAATAAAAAGTAGCGGTGTGGATGCAACAACATCTGAAGGCAAGTTTATTCCTCATGCACTGAAATCAACGGAATCAAACATACTGACTGTAGTGGACGCACAAGAAAAAAAATGTACCACATTTTGATCTCATCATGCAAGGCGGTGACATGAAAAATTCGGTCCGTCCTTGCTACAACGATATGTGGGCGTCAAAACAGCATACTACACTAGAAGAATCCAAGAAGCTGATTAAATCTGCTAAAACGACAGTTTCTCTTGGTGCATTGACTCCAAATCCAATGCTATACATGAAGATGGAGGTTGCAGAAGTGGGACACGCATCGTACCAGAAGTCCAAGAACATAGTGAAACTGGAGACATTCAGCAAATCTGAATTGCCGGCGCTTGTTCGTAAAGGAAAAGAAAATATGGTGCATAAACACCACCGCAAGCAACCTTGGAAAAGAGGAGAAACTATGGCCATATTGCCTTATGCATCACAGAGAGCCATCAATTCTCAAAATAAAGTCCGATCTGATTCTACTAATATTATTCATCGACGAGTGGCCCATGAACCAAGTGGAGAATGCTCCGAGGCAATGTACAAGCGCCCACTTGAATGCAAAAAAGTATGCTTTGCCTCCCATGACCACGATATTGGTCATGTGCACCCGACAGTGGAAATTTCAAATTCGCTTTCATCAGCAGCACATGTTGTACAGGAATCCATTGAGGGTTCATATGATCAAGAGTGGCATCAGCATCATCAACATAATGGTCGCCATATCAATCACCGCCGTGTTAAAGTCGCAAGGTTCGTGTCCACTTCTCCAAGAACATGGACAACAACCTTCCAGATCGCCGTTTCCACATCAACAAGGGTGGTCTGAGGATCCAAACAATGGTGACTAGTAACCCTTCAACGGTTGTCGCCTTTATCCGGTTCATTTGGAAAAAATATCTTAAACATTCCAAGCATCGTGTAGTTGGTCTTGACTGTGAGTATACAAGATACATCCACAGAAAAGAGCGCCGAAAGCTTCCGCTTGAGAAGCAAGCTGCTCTCACAAACCAAGAGCCCCAACGCGCTGCTGTTTTGTAGCTTTGTGTGGGTACACATTGCCTAGTTTACCAGCTATACCAAACTCATGCTAGGGGTCCTATCCCTCCCCTCCTCCGTTGGTTTCTCGAAAATGATAAAATCCTATTTGCGGGTGCCGCCATTGGCAATGACATCCAAAAGCTCAAATTTTACAACTTGGGTATCACAAATGCTGTCGACTTGCAGCAACTTGGTATCAAGGTTCGTAACCAAAAAGAAGGCCAATTGGTGTCACTTGAGAAGCTAGCAAAGAAGGTAGCCAAAATAAAGCTTAACAAAGACAAGAATGTTAGTGTTAGTATGTGGGAGATGCCCACCCTGAGCCATGAGCAGATCAAGTATGCCTGCATGGATGCGTATGCGAGCTTCGAAGTCTTTAGGCGGCACTTTAACATTGTTGGTTATCTTAGGTCCCATTGAACTATCTAGACCTGAGTTCCATATTGTAAGAAAAGGTTTACATGCGTATCAAAATGTACGAGGCAAACAAAGAAATGAAATATATTATGATATCTTCACCTGTCCATTATCATGCAATGGTAGGGGCAATTTGCATATTAGAGAAGGTGTTACTATTTCATAAAGATATACCGGTGAAATAAAAGTAGGAGCGTGGATATTTAGCATCCTATCATGCCTCGTGCAACATAATATAAAGAAAATGAACCCAATGAAATGTGCATTTGGTATTTTTTTCTTTTTTTAATATATATCATAGTTACAAAACGGTGTATCCATATTGATACAACAAAGTCCTAGAAGATCTAAAAATTCTGCCACATGTGAACCTTTGGAAAAAGTTTCCATGTTCGTTTATCATATGTACTAAATTTATCTATGAGTTGTGTGAACATTCCATACGTCTTATACAAGGGATGGTCTCATTTGAGTGAATCAAATATGAAAAATGCATGCTTGGATAAGAAGAATAGTTGACAACTCCAGATTGGGTGCACCAATTAGAGATCGAACAACTAATTTGTATACTGCAGTTGTACCTACTTCCCCAGGTGCAAAATAATGTGCATGAGAAGAAATATCCTTATATCATGTTAGTCGCACCCATGAGGGAGGTGCGTCCAATGGTCTAGATGTGAAATAATATATATTTAATTATGTTTGCATCAAATACATCTTAGCCTTGTGAAAGGAAGAAATGAATATGGTAGGACCGATACATCCGCCATTGTCGGAAGGGCACATTATTAGTTTGTCCACGACCGATTACTTCTCTAAGTGGGCTAAACTTATACCACTAAAAGAGGAAAAACGGAGAATGTGGAGCATTTTATAAGAACCCATCTCATATATCGCCTTGTGTCCCTTCACGGATCATGTCTGATAATGGAACCCCTTTTAAAAATAAACATGTAGACAAATTATGTTCAAAGTTTAAGATAACTCATTTCTACTCCACGGCCTATAATCCAGCCGCAAATGGACAAGCGAAGGCTTTTAATAAAACTCTATGAAATTATTAAAGAAAGTGGTATCACAAAATAAACGAGAGTGGCATGAAAAACTCCTTGAAGCCTTGTGGGCTTACCGAACCACAACGCGGACACCAACGGGAATGACGCCTTATTCCCTGGTATTTGGGGGAGAAGCGGTTCTATCTTTGGAAGTGCAAATTACTTCGCTAAGGGTCGCTACTCATGAAAATTTATCAGAAGAAAAATCAATACAATTATGTCTTGATGAGTTGGAAAAACTTGAAGGAAAACGGCTTCAAGCCATGCAGAATCTAGAAGCCTACCAAGCTAGGATGTCTCGAGCATTCGACAAACGTGTTAAACGAAGGTCGTTTAAGCAAGGAGACCTAGTACTTGTTGTCATTCGCCGTATGAATATCACACGCCGTATGAAAGGAAAATTCGAACCTAAATGGGAAGGCCCATTTGTAATAAAAGAGGTTTATTCTAGCGGCGCATACAAAATTATCTCGCCGGACGGAAAATATTCGCCAGCGCCGGTAAATGGAAAATTCCTTAAACGTTACTATGCTTGAGTAAATAAAAAATAAATATACTCCGCGTATTCACGAGTATAAACTGGGGCGCATAAAATAAATATACTCCGCGCATTCACGAGTATAAACTGGGGCGCATAAAATAAATATACTCCGCGCATTCACGAGTATAAACTGGGACACACAAAAAAAATACTCCATCGTTCTTACGAGTATAGACCACGGTGCATAAAAAAAATTCTCTCGTAAATTTGCCCGTATGAATGGCAGTACTAAAGAAGGCGCGCTCCACAGATTTCTGGATTATTGTCATATATAGTACTGTATAGCTTAAAAATTACTCGGCTTTCCACGTCATGCACCAAAAAGAAATGACCAGTGAATGAAACAGTGTATGAAAGAGCTTCCAACGAGAGGATTGGAGACGCTAATAAACTGAAAGGTGAAAGAAATGTAATAGCTAGTCCAGTGATACACGAACAATACAAAAGTACTTATCGAACCTCCAAGAAAATCCGACTAAACCAAGGTTAGCACAACAAACTGTGCCAATAATTTAAGACTAAGTAGCTGAAATGTAAAATACTAGTCCCGGTAAAAAACAATCCCGGGATTGGTTATTCGAAGCGACACGGTTTCTCAAGAGGAGCGCCACTTTTGCAGATTACCAATGAGCTGATCCGCTTCAAGCTTTAAAGTTGTAGTTTGCTGTTCATATTCAGTGAGCTTTTGAGTATTACCGGCATCAAAACTCCGAAGCTTTTCTTTATGTTCCCCCAGTTCTGATTCATGAGTAGAGTAAGCTTTCTAAAGATGTTCCTCATTCTATTTTAGCTTCAATAAAACGGAAGAAGCCTCCACTAGTTGTACCTTCAAAGCTTCTACTAAGGCTACCTGTTTTGCACTACGTTCTCCAATGGAGGACAACTCTTTGGTAGCAGCCTTGATAGCATCCTCACGGGATTGAACACCAAGCTGCATTTCAGACAAAACATACTTTTCTTGTTCGATCTCCTTTGAAAACTCATTCTGGTTGGACTCTAATTTGCTTGAGAGAGCGACAAGTTCAACTAAAACTCCTTGAGCTTTAGCTACCTTAGGAATATACCCGGGCAGCGTTTTGGAAATCTCTTCAAGCATGTTACGTCGTCTCGGATCACTAAGGGTGGTTGTGTCCAGACCTGTAAGAGCCCTCTGCAACACCAGTTCTGTAGCATCCAAAAAAGGATCCCTGATGAAACTATGTTCCATTTGAGCGCTCGTTCCGAAAACAACTATAGTCGCCGGAGAGCCTGCGAAATCCTGATCGCCTTGCTCGCCTCCTGAAATGTATAAACAAAATTATGAGAAATAATACTTAAATATGATTGTTCATAAATATGGAAAATTGGTCAAGTCTATATGTATGTGTAATCTACCATGAAAAGTGGATGAAAAATCACAAGCGCTAGGGGTTGGAGGAACATTTTCGTCCGTGTTTAAAGTAGAAGATGAACAAAGAATATCAAGCCCATCTGGCTGGTAATCCCCCATGTATATGTCAAGAAGATCATCATCCAAACCGTGATCATACCCATCCGCAGGCACACGGTCAAGTTCTTCTTTGCTAAGTAAAGTACCAAAGTCCGATTTCGAAATCGCAGCGTCAAATACTAGTAAACCCGATAAGTCTGACTCTGAAAAAAAGTCAAGTTTCCGCTTCAGAGTTAGCTTATTCTCCTTGCTGGATGGAGTGAGGTCGGATTGTCTAGACCTTTTCCTAGTAATAGTCTCTAAAGGTCCGTCATCTATCTCCAACGGATGTGCAAGAGAGACCCCAGCTGCAACAGTGTCACTCGATGGATGTCCCATCTGTAATTTTAAAAGATACGTATACAATAAAAAAATATACGCACAAGAAGTATACATATTATTCAATCACCTGCTCTGACCGCATAGGATGAATAGAAGCAGCAGCTAGCTCATCATCCTCGGTAGGATTCGCGTGTTGTGTCTGTAAACTAAATACGTTGAAATTAGAACAAAAAAAGAGAGAGAAAGTAATAAATGTATGCGTCATTAACTTGACTTTTCTAGATGCACGGGTTGAGTAGAAACGACGTCCTGCAAATAATTTTGAAGGATTGACATCCAACGTTTTTTAATTCTGTCATCTAGCTTCTCGATGACTGTGATATATTTTGCTCATTCATTATCAGACATCCTTTTTACCACCATAAGATCCTTAGCAGAGAGCGGGCGACTTGTGACATGGTGATACAATGCGTACTTGTTTCTTTTCCTCTCATCATATGATGTTGTTCCCACCATGTTACTATTGCAAAGAGAGTTCAAAATACGGGCAAAAGGTTTCACAAAATTTCTCCACCAATTGGCCCATGCTAAAGAAGAATCCGTGACTCGACTGTCGCTCGGAAAATATTGGAATCCCGAGTCCAATGAGAGTAAATGCAGCCAAAAAGCATTAGCGATCCCAACCTCCTCTGACGTATATAAGCTTTCTAGAGGAGCGAAAGGAACGACTTGGTCAAAGCGGAATTGTCGGGCTACCCGATCCGGATGATATGGTTCGGCTATGCACGTATCATTATCAAAACAGCCAAGCCTCCAAGGAAGCATTCCCCGCCGGATAGAGATCAAGAAAGCCTTTTTAGGCTGGAATAAACCATCTGAATTTGTTAAAGTATATGGGCTTCAAGAAATATTATGACGATTTTCCAGAAAGGCATATGCTTGTTCAGGAGTAAAGAGCTTGAGTGTTTTGAACATAGTATCAACCATACGAGGCTTTACTACCATATTTCTAGATGTTGGGAAACCCGGTGTTTTCACCCTGTTTCCGAAGGATTTCTTGAGGTATACGCCTATCCATCCAATCAAGAAGTGGACTGGCCAAATCCTATGTGTGAAAGAAGGTCCAATTGGATGAGTGCTGATCAGCCGAAGGGAGTAATAGAGTGAACAAAGAGCTGGTGGCCCCAAAGAAATTTGACGTCCCAAGACGATCCATGATGCCATCATCAATACCCCGGGGCGAATATACGGCCCACCAACAACAACAACAAAGCGGCATAGCCAGATAGCAATAAAAGCAGCAGTGTATACACGCTCATCTTCAAGAGTCTTGAGGACAAAACAATCATAATCACGATTGTGAAAGAAATCGCACCAATCTTTGAAACCAACCTCGCTTCCTATAGCAAGCTTGGTCCAAATATCAATGAGCCGAGATAAAAATTTGGGATACAAGAGTGATGAACTTTCTAGTTCGTGAGCTGGTGGAATGAATTCTTCATATGGTTCACCGTCAAGGGGCAAGCCTGCCATCTGGTGCATGTTAAGAAGAGTGATGGTACGCTCACCACATGGAAATAAAAACGTATTGGTTTTGGGATCCCATTTCTCCAACAGAGACCTCAAAAGTGGAGCAGAGACGGAGTAGTCGCCTAAAGAGCAATAAATAGCTCCATATACATAATCTACACCCTCTTCAATTCCCTTCAAATGGGTATAATATTTTTTCAAGACACAAGTGCCCCAGGCAACATACCCCGGAGGCATTGGAACATACTCTACTTCTGGTTTTCCCAACCAAGACCTTCATTCACTATGCGAGTCCCTAAGGTAAAAGCTTCATCAAGTCTAGGCAAAGGCGCCATCGGATGATAACATTGGCCTAAAAAAGAAGGTCCTGATTTCCATCCACGTGGTCCATGTTCAAGGTTGCCGTGTGGCATATCTAAAGGCCGGATCACAGGATTGGCTAACTCAGTGGCGGATGGCCTAAATAAATGTATTTTGGCCAATTGCAAAAGAGACATTCTGTGTGTAGCCTCCTCCATCTATAAACAAAATGTACACGTATTGGTACTAATATGAAACTTTGGTGAAATGGATATATTCAAATGATACTGGCCATTACCTAAATATTACGGCGGGTGAATCCAAGATCCTGATAAAATAAAATAATAAAACTCTGTTTATGAAAAGAAATAACCAAAGAAATATTGTCGAAAAAATATATGATGAAATTATAACTCAGTATGGGGTAACCTACATACATGAGTTACATATGCATTTCAAACTATGATTCAAATTAAGCAATAACCCAATATTTGATTCAGAAAATCGAAATGTCAAATGATATAATCGCATTCACCTAATACCAGGCGAGACATTCACGGTTGTACGACGGACCATGCCCGTATAGAGCGTGCCGGGACACCAACAGCAAACAAATTCTCCTTATACCCATATATACAAATATTAAAAAAAATACTAACATGTTATCTCCACAGTTGTACGATGGATTAAGCCCATATCAGACTTCCCGAAACGCCAACTACAAGAGAGGCATGTATCCATAAAACAAAAAGAAAATACTCGTAGTTGTACGATGGACCAAGCCCATATCAGGCTTCCCGGAACGCCAACTACGAGAGAGTTATATAAAGCAAAAGAAAAATATTCATAGTTGTACGACGGACCAAGCCCATATCAGGCTTCCCGGGACGCCAGCAACGAACAAGTTCTCCTTATACCCATATATACAAATATATAATAAACAACAAAATACTAACATGTCTTCACGGTCATGCGACGGACCAAGCTCGTATCGAGCCTCCCCGAACGCCAACCATGAAACCAACGGTATGATATGAGCAAGTTCAAATTGCTGGACCAAATACATCTCACCTAGTATGATAAATAAATTTAAAAAAAACACACAATCAGACTTTATCCACAGATCTGTGACTATAATAGCAGAGCAACAACATATTCAGCTGCATATATCCATGAGATTAATAGATTATACTTTTGCGGAGAAGGATATGTCGTGAAGGAACAACTTTGCTTATAAATTCATGACCCAATACCACGTATCTCTAAAAGAATAGGAATATTAGCATACACTCTGTCTGGAATGCAAAAAATAAATAAGAACGATGTTGCATTAAAAAAAGGGTTGACAAAAAAACCTGCACCGTTGATTTGTTACGAGCTAATGCAAAAGTACATCGTGGGAGGATGATCAAGAAACGCCCTAGTATGTAAAAGGTACTAGATCAATAAATCAAATCAACAGTACCGTATAAGGACAATGCAAATTCCAATCTAGAATAGCTTTTGTACTTACAGGAAATAGAAAGAGTCTCAAACTTGCTGAACTATGGTTGCGAGGATAGTTGAGTCGATCTGACGAGAGGTCGGTAAATTAAAAGAGAGATCAGAAGTCAAATCAAATTGAGTACCCGGCCGAAATACGTACTTAGCGGGATGTTTGAAAATAGCAATGCACTTACGAGTATCAGGAACAAGATTGAACTGATCTGTACTCCCGGAGAAGATCGCTAACTTATATGCCTGGTATATATATAAAAAAAAGATTAGAAAGATGATTGAGACGAGAGAGTAGCTTACATCAATAACTGATGGTTGTACATACCTAAAGAAGACAAATCTGATAGAGATCGATCTAGCGTAAAACAACCAATATACCGCGCTAAGGAAAGTGGAGCACGTATGAGAGATATATACGGATTGTTGCTAACCTCCGGGAACAAGATGTTGGCTAGCACGCTGCTGAAATATCAGCATCGGTAGCTAGTTGTGGTTAGCCAATTATCAAACCGTGGCTCCTTATCCTTTGGAATCTCAACAAATTTTCAAAGAGACGTTAGATGGTTCTGGTTAAAAAAAAACTCCAGTAATTATTCGGATATCTCGTAAAAAAACATATATTTTCGAGCTCTGGATCCGAGACATAATCTTTACTATTAATTTCAAAAGCGTGGTGAATGCCTGGTGTCACACTTCAAGATATTACAATCAATATGCCACTCCACACCTCATCTCAACTAACAAAATGCAACCAACCTCATCTACCTCCTATAAGTGTGGCGATAAACAGAAATTCAAAACAATTATCTATCTATCTATCCGTTATGCCGGCCAAAATACTTTTTCATCCGCGATTCTGGCTGTAATCAGTTTCCTAATCGGCACTACAGGAACCGGGCGCCGTTCTGGCTCGGCTCCTTGGCTCCACCAACCTCGCGACGGACGCCCCGCACGAACCCCACGTGCCTGGCTCGCGTTCTCCGGCGCCGGCAAAGATGCTTCCGGCGACAAGCGGCGCCATCGACGTCCTGAGCTTCGTCGATGAAACCGTAGGAGCAGCTGAAGATGGCTGGTAGAAGGCAAGCGGCGGTGAGGGCCTGGCCAGATTCGGGGGCATATGGGGGCTGGAAGTGGCAGAGCTCGACTGTGCGAGTGGGGTCCCGGGCGGCGCGGGATCCTTCAAGGCGGCGGATTGCTCGCTGGTCTTTGTCCAATTCCGATGGCGTCTGCGTGCTTGGTCCATGGGTCCTCTCCGCAGACTGTCCACAAACAGCAAAGGACGCCAGGAGAAGAAGGAAAGCAGGGGCAGGTACATGAATCCATCAATCTTAGATCGATCTGATCTATGTGCTAACTGCTAATTTTGTACACTCGTAGAGCTGACTACCAAAGTCTGCAACCAACTGTTGTCTTTCTCTAGGCCCAATTAACATCTGGGTTCATCAGGTATTATCGTGCCCTTGCTTCTGAGATGAGATATGAGAGTGACATATCTCTTCAATCTCTTCATAAATCAGAGGAGATTGTTTTGTCAGGTCATTGAGGATAAGGAGCACAACGCCACTTACGAGGAGCTTCTGTCCAACAGCAATCTGGGCCTTCCCAAAAGCACCAGAAAACTCATGGCCAATGCCCATGAGGCCATGACCTCTGTGGTCCAAGAAGAATGTCACGACTTTGGAAATTCTCAAAAGGACGAACAACCTCCTGGACAGAAAATGTATACGAATCACTTCTTTGGTGAACCCATGCTTTGAATGATTGCTACCGATTTACTACCGATTATACTAATTGGTTGTGTCAACTGATTTGGGGTAGAAAAAGATAAACTTGATATATTTCTTTGTGACTTTGCATGTATCTCACTAGATAAAAGTTGGTAATATATTTGCTAATAATTGTTGTGTGTTTGTGTTGATTATTTACTTACTTATTGTTGATGAGCAGCGCTCGAGGCATAGGAGGCGAGGCTGACTGGGATTGAAGAAGTGGGAGGGGCCTTTGAGCTGAGATCATATGTGTGCTCCATGAATCCGATACTCCATCGGCTAGAGGATATTTTACAATGGTTGAAGCGGCCGATCTACCGTTGTTTCATCCCTACAAAGCGGGTGGGCCAATTTTGATGTGTCCAGTCCTAGGACGAGGACGACCAGACCAAGTTCATGGCAAGGTGCGATCAGATTTTCCTGTATATTGCAGATGGTTCAGTTAGCTTACTCTGCTTCTATCATGTTTTTGTTGAATTAATTCTGATACAAGTGTGAGAGGTGAAGAAACATGCCTAGAACAACCGAGAAGTGGTAAGACTTACATGGGGATCAAAAGAAACTGCAAGGGACTTTCAAATATAACCAAACCTAATTGATACTTGCATCTTTCTATGAATGCTCTATCAGAGTGTATATAAAATAGCTTGGCATGTAGTATGCAGTATGCAGTTTGATTCGTTTCTTAATATTTTCTTTCTCTTAAATTTTCCGTGGAAATTATGCAAGCATCTATAATATTTGGTTCATTATTACATTTCCTTAAGAGCATATCCATCAGGGAATGCAATTTTTCCCGTGGTTACAGGTTTCCTCCCTCGCTTCATAAATTGCCAATGATTAAAACCAAACCTTTCATAGTTTAAGTTAGTAACAGCTAAAAATGAAGTGCAAAAAACCCTGGGGATTGCAAAAGGAAAAGATGAATAAATCAACAATGGTGGGAGGAGAAGAGCAGTTATTCTTAGTAGCCTTGCGTGTTGTTGGAAATATGATTTGTTTCCTCACACTTTTCCCCACCTGTAAGCTGACATAAAACTGTATGTACATATAAGTGGTGCGATGTTGCCTACAACATACAACATGGTGGTCAAGAAGTTTCTTACACGGTTACACCAAAAGCGGTCATCATCGAGATCAAGGATCCTGAGCTGCGGCCCTCTGAGATTCATTTGCACGTGCAGCGCAGTTGCTGGGCGCAGACATGGGAGTAGAGGATCTTTTGGACAGTGTATAGTTTGCGTTTGTTAAAATGTTCAAGGCACCGGCGTACTTGTTCGCTGTGTGTTTTTGTTCTTCTAGCGAGCCTGCATGTGTGAACATACTACATCCTAGGTTGGCTACAGACGCGTGCATTGTACGAATTTGATGTTTCCTATATGTATTCTGTAGAGTCAGAGAACTCATGCTCCATTTTGTGTGTACATATATACATGGTGTCATTCTATCCCCGGTTTTCCATACAACGATATGGCAACATTTATCTATAGAAGGCAATTCTAAATACTTGGTCCGGATTGCTAAATTTATTCACACGACTAGCTGCGTAAATTCAGCGCTGATTTATTTTTAAATTTATATCTGTTTTAATAAGATAATCTATGGTAAAATGTTTGTGTTGGGCATGCTGAGGCAGGCAGCAGATTCTACATAGATTTCTACGTCAGCTACAAAAGCGCGGTGAATGCCTGGTGTCACACTTCAAGATATTACAATCAATATGCCACTCCACACCTCATCTCAACTAACAAAATGCAACCAACCTCATCTACCTCCTATAAGTGTGGTGATAAACAGAAATTCAAAACAATTATCTATCTATCTATCCGTTTGCGTCGGCCAAAAATACTTTTTCCTCCGCGATTCTGGCTGTAATCAGTTTCCTAATCAGAAGCACTACAGGAACCGGGCGCCGTTCTGGCTCGGCTCCACCAACCTCGCGACGGACGCCCCGCACGAACCCCACGTGCCTGGCTCGCGTTCTCCGGCTCCGGCAAAGATGCTTCCGGCGACAAGCGGCGCCATCGACGTCCTGAGCTTCGTCGATGAAACCGTAGGAGCAGCTGAAGATGGCTGGTAGAAGGCAAGCGGCGGTGAGGGCCTGGCCAGATTCGGGGGCATATGGGGGCTGGAAGTGGCAGAGCTCGAGTGGGGTCCCGGCGGGATCCTTCAAGGCGGCGGATTGCTCGCTGGTCTTTGTCCAATTCGATGGCGTCTGCGTGCTTGGTCCATGGGTCCTCTCCGCAGACTGTCCACAAACAACAAAGGACGCCAGGAGAAGAAGGAAAGCAGGGCAGGTACATGAATCCATCAATCTTAGATCGATCGATCTATGTGCTAACTGCTAATTTTGTACACTCGTGAGAGTGACTACCAAAGTCTGCAACCAACTGTTGTCTTTCTCTAGGCCCAATTAACATCTGGGTTCATCAGGTATTATCGTGCCCTTGCTTCTGAGATGAGATATGAGAGTGACATATCTCTTCAATCTCTTCATAAATCAGAGGAGATTGTTTTGTCAGGTCATTGAGTATAAGGAGCACAACGCCACTTACGAGGAGCTTCTGTCCAACAGCAATCTGGGCCTTCCCAAAAGCACCAGAAAACTCATGGCCAATGCCCATGAGGCCATGACCTCTGTGGTCCAAGAAGAATGTCACGACTTTGGAAATTCTCAAAAGGACGAACAACCTCCTGGACAGAAAATCCTTACGAATCACTTCTTTGGCGAACTCATGCTTTGAATGATTGCTACCGATTTACTACCGATTATACTAATTGGTTGTGTCAACTGATTTGGGGTAGAAAAAGATAAACTTGATATATTTCTTTGTGACTTTGCATGTATCTCACTAGATAAAAGTTGGTAATATATTTGCTAATAATTGTTGTGTGTTTGTGTTGATTATTTACTTACTTATGTTTGATGAGCAGCGCTCGAGGCATAGGAGGCGAGGCTGACTGGGATTGAAGAAGTGGGAGGGGCCTTTGAGCTTAGATCATATGTGTGCTCCATGAATCCGATACTCCATCGGCTAGAGGATATTTTACAATGGTTGAAGCGGCCGATCTACCGTTGTTTCATCCCTACAAAGCGGGTGGGCCAATTTTGATGTGTCCAGGCCTAGGACGAGGACGACCAGACCAAGTTCATGGCAAGGTGCGATCAGATTTTCCTGTATATTGCAGATGGTTCAGTTAGCTTACTCTGCTTCTATCATGTTTTTGCTGAATTAATTCTGATACAAGTGTGAGAGGTGAAGAAACATGCCTAGAACAACCAGGAGAAGTGGTAAGACTTACATGGGGATCAAAAGAAACTGCAAGGGACTTTCAAATATAACCAAACCTAATTGATACTTGCATCTTTCTATGAATGCTCTATCAGAGTGTATATAAAATAGCTTGGCATGTAGTATGTAGTATGCAGTTTGATTCGTTTCTTAATATTTTCTTTCTCTTAAATTTTCCGTGGACATTACGCAAGCATCTATAATATTTGGTTCATTATTACATTTCCTTAAGAGCATATCCATCAGGGAATGCAATTTTTCCTGTGGTTACAGGTTTCCTCCCTCGCTTCATAAATTGCCAATGATTAAAACCGAACCTTTCATAGTTTAAGTTAGTAACAGCTAAAAATGAAGTGCAAAAAACCTTGGGGATTGCAAAAGGAAAAGATGAATAAATCAACAATGGTGGGAGGAGAAGAGCAGTTATTCTTAGTAGCCTTGCGTGTTGTTGGAAATATGATTTGTTTTCTCACACTTTTCCCCAAACTGTATGTACATATAAGTGGTGCGATGTTGCCTACAACATACAGCATGGTGGTCAAGAAGTTTCTTACACGGTTACACCAAAAGCGGTCATCATCGAGATCAAGGATCCTGAGCTGCGGCCCTCTACAGGATTCATTTGCACGTGGCAGCGCGGTTGCTCTGGCGCGGACATGGGAGCATAGGATCTTTTGGACAGTGTATAGTTTGCGTTTGTTAAAATGTTCAAGGCACCGGCGTACTTGTTCGCTGTGTGTTTTTGTTCTTCTAGCGAGCCTGCATGTGTGAACATACTACATCCTAGGTTGGCTACAGACGTGCATTGTACGAATTTGATGTTTCCTATATGTATTCCGTAGAGTAAGAGAACTCATGCTCCATTTTGTGTGTGTACATATATACATGGTGTCATTCTATCCCCGGTTTTCCATACAACGATATGGCAACATTTATCTATAGAAGGCAATTCTAAATACTTGGTCCGGATTGCTAAATTTATTCACACGACTAGCTGCGTAAATTCAGCGTTGATTTATTTTTAAATTTATATCTGTTTTAATAAGCTAATCTGTGGTAAAATGTTTGTGTTGGGCATGCTGAGGCAGGCAACAGATTCTACATAGATTTTCTACGTCAGCTACATTAAATTCGCTTGTATACATGTTCTGCCGGTAAGAGTGATTCGATAGTTGTAAGAAATCAAGAAGATATAGGTGATATTCCTCAGACACTTATAAACACTTTGTAACCTCCTTTTTTCATACAATGCGAGGGAAAAAATATGCGTGTTGCCACGGGAGTTTCTCGATAACTATTTCTTAATCACACACTATCATGCAATATCATCCTTTTAAATAAAATACTTGATAATTTTGGTGTAGAGTAATATTTTTATGGTTTTTATGCCGTAGCAACGCACGGGCATTCAACTAGTAGTATTCGTATCCAGACCTCGAGGGACATCTGTTGACATTGATTTTGTCTAAATAAATAATAGTTTAAAAAATATATCAAAATTTTATTAAATTACTCGAACGACAAAATTCTGTTGTAATATAAAGAACGGTATAAATTCAAGATAATGATAAAAAGAAATATATTTCAAAGAACCGGCGGCCATGATCGACATAGATAAATTTGCTGGACGCAATGTATAATCATCGAGAAATATTAATCATCGATACATATTAGTGCACGACAAAGTCGCGAGTCGCTAAACATTCGACCGCGGGAATAAAAATATCGACCTTGTTGCGACAATCCTATAAAATACAATCATGTCGTTTTAAAATAAATGACAATATTTATACAAAATATTTCACCAAAATAAATTTTACAATGTATATGTATATAGAGATTAATCTTTGCTAGCCATGAAAACTAGAAGTTTACTAGCTAGCTGGCTCGTATATGCATCATGGAAGAAGTGCTTGAAGCTCTAAGCCACATCATGCATGGATTAGATGACACCGTGTCACATTTAATATTATAATAATAAGATAATTAGTTAGTGCATGCATTAGACGGCCCATATGCATGCAGCCCTGTTCGAAATGTTCCAGGATTACAAAATATATCTACACACGACCAGGTCCGTGCGGAGAGACTTGGAGGGAATTACACGACTTGGAGCATCCAAATTTGCCACACTCCCACGTTCTGCCCCACGTCCCGCACGATCGTGCTCAGCGACGCAACTGATCGCGGCAAGCCACGCGAAGACCCCAGGCTCTATAAATAGGCCAGACCATCCTGGCTCATTTTTTTTGGGAATCCTCCATCATCATTCTCCCCTGCTCATCATCGCTCGCATACACAGACCCCATTCATCATTTTTTCAATCGCTCTGCCATTCCATCCATTCCCATACACACGCGATCAATTTTACTGCTGCTGGTTCACTAGTGGAAACGCGGGCTTTTGTTGATCCCGAAAATAGGCTTTAACACCGGTTCTTCTACGAACCGGTGTTAAAGGGGGGGCCGTACCAGCGTGGCCTCTGCGGCATTAAAGGAGCCCCTTTAACACCGGTTCGTGCACGAACCGTGTTAAAATCCCGCACCGATGGCGCAGACCCCTTTAACACCGGTTCTTCTACGAACCGGTGTTAAAGGGGGGGGGGCTATATAAGACACCACCCCAGCCCACACACACCCCACTCTTCCATTCTTTCACATTTTGGAGCCTAGCAAGAGGGTGTGAAGAGTGCTAGTTTGTGTTTTTTTCATATGCACTAGAGGTGTTCGGTGAAATGCCCGAGAGCTCAAAATAAGCTTTCTTGTTGCTCTTTCCGTCTCGGTCGAGGTCGGCAACTATAGTTTCATGTGTCATTGATGTACTGTATATATAAATGGTCATCTACCTCTTATTTTTTGATCTATACTACATATTAATGCAGATGAATCGGCAATGGATGTATGGTGACCGCCGCACTTCCGAGTACATTACGGGCCTCCAAAATTTCATCGTTGTGGCTAATGCAAACCGTGGTCACAATGGTTTTATGTGCTGTCCGTGTGTTCACTGTCAGAACAAGAAAGACTACTCAAATACCAGAACCATTCACGCCCACCTGCTTCGATCTGGTTTCATGCCCAGCTATAATTGTTGGACCAATCACGGAGAAAAAGGGGTTGTGATGGAAGACAACGAAGAAGAAGAGGATGATGAAAACTATCATAATATGTATCCTGAATATGATGATAATGCAACGGAGGTAGATAATGAAGATCAAGAGGGAGCAGATGGGCCCGCTGATGACGATCTTGGGCGGGCCATTACTGATGCAAAGGAAGAATGTGAAACTGAAAAGGAGAAGGAGAAGCTGGAGCAGATGTTAAAGGATCACAAAACATTGTTGTATCCAACTTGCGAAGATGGCCACAAAAAGCTAGGTGCCACACTGGATTTGCTGCAATGGAAGGCAGAGAATGGTGTGACTGACAGCGCATTTTCAAAGTTGTTGGTAAAAATGAAGAATCTTCTTCCAAGAAATAATGAGTTGCCTGACAGTACATACCAAGCAAAGAAGGTTGTCTGCCCTCTAGGATTAGATGATGCCAAGAATACATTAATGCATTATCATCCTCTATAGAGTGAAAGAGAAGTGATTTTGGATGCATGCATGTGCGCTGCGCAATATATAGATATAAGATCGACAGGCGATGGCGGCGATGTTTGGGGGAGGGCCCTGAAGAAAAAAGGTCCCCAAGGTTTATGGTATATGCTATATATACCACACTAAAAACGCCTCTTTAGAAAAAAAGAAGCATGCCATGTGCTGCGATGGCGATAGTGCTGCAATATTGATGCACATCCTATGCATGTGAAATACGAAAGGAGAAATTGGATTGGATGCATGATGCCTTTGTAACTGCAGTATAGATATAAGACGGCGGCGAGGCGATGCGCGATGTTGCGGAGAGGCCCTAGGAAGAAAAGAAGGTTAGGTTATATGGTATGCTATAATATAACGGTTAACGCTCTCTCTTTAGAAAAAAAGAGCATGCCAAGTTGCTGCGATGGCACATGGAAGACCGTAAGAAAGACGCGATGTTGAGACACCCCGCTGATGGGTCACAGTGGACAAAAGTCGAGCGAGAGTACCCGGACTTCGCACGTGACGCAAGGAACTTAAGATTTGGTCTAAGTACAGATGGCATGAATCCTTTTGGTGAGCAGAGCTGCAGTCATAGCACCTGGCATGTGACTCTATGTATCTATAACCTTCCTCCTTGGTTGTGCATGAAGAGGAAGTTCATTATGATGCCAGTGCTCATCCAAGGCCCGAGGCAACCCGGCAACGACATTAATGTGTACCTAAGGCCATTAGTTGAAGAACTTTTACAACTGTGGGCCAAACCAGGTGTACGTATGTGGGATGAGCACAAAGGGGAGCCATTTAACCTACGAGCGTTGCTTTTCGTAACCATCGATGATTGGCCTTCTCTTAGTAATATTTCAGAGCAGACAAACACGGGATACAATGCATGCACACACTGTTTAGATGATACTGAAAGTGTATATTTGGATAAATGTAAGAAGGTTGTGTACCTAGGGTATTATCGATTTCTTCTGAACCTGCATCCAGTAAGAAAGAAAGGCAAGCATTTCAAACGTCTGGCAGAACCCCGGAGGAAGCCTATCCTCCGTATCGGTGAGGAGGTATTTGGTATGGTCAAGGACCTAGAAGTAATCTTTGGAAAAGGTCCTGGCAGTCTATCTGTTCCGAATGACGATGTCGGACACGCTCCCATGTGGAAGAAGCAATCTATATTTTGGGACCTACCCTATTAGAAAGTCTTAGAGGTCCGCTCTTCAATCGACGTGATGCACGTGACGAAGAATGTTTGCGTGAACCTGCTAGGCTTGCTAGGAGTGTATGGGAAGACAAAAGATACACCGGAAGCACGACAGACCAGCAACGTCGAAGGCCTCAAGAGCCTATGCATCCCGAGAACGAAGGGTAAACGATGCCACTTAACTCCGCCACCTACGCTCTTACCAAAGCAGAAGGAAATCTTTTTGAATGTCCGAAAGATATCAAGGTCCCGTCTGGCTTCTCGTCGAATATAAAGGGAATAATAAATATGACAGAGAAAATTTTTCAAAACCTGAAGTCTCATGACTGCCACGTGATTATGACACAATTGCTTCCGATTGCATTGAGGGGGCTTCTACCTGAAAATGTTCGAGTACCCATTGTGAAGCTATGTGCATTCCTCAATGCAATATCTCAGAAGGTAATCGATCCAGAAAGCCTACCAGGGTTACAAACAGATGTGGCCCAATGTCTTGTCAGCTTTGAGTTGGTGTTCCCACCATCCTTCTTCAATATTATGACGCATCTCCTGGTTCACCTAGTAGAAGAGATTGCCATTCTCGGTCCTGTATTTCTACACAATATGTTCCCCTTTGAGAGGTACATGGGAGTCTTAAAGAAATATGTTCATAACCGTGCTAGGCCAGAAGGAAGCATCTCCAAGGGCTATGTAACAGAGGAGGTCATTGAGTTCTGTGTTGATTTTATTCCTGACCTTAAGGCGATTGGTGTTCCAGAATCACGACATGAGGGAGATCGTGGAAAAGGCACCCTAGGATGTAAAGCAATGATATGTAGGGACGGGCATTCTCTCAATCAAGCACACTACACGGTTTTACAAAGATCTATCTTGGTTGCCCCGTATATCAATGAACACAAGAATTTAATACGCCTCAAACACCCGGGGCAATCTGATGAATGGATTATAAGTGAACACATGGCGAGTTTTGGCGGCTGGCTGCAAAGACTTCTCACGAATAACACCACTGTTGGGGATCAGTTGTACTTGTTGGCTGTGACACCGTCTTCGACGTATGTACTTTCCAAGTGCGAGATAAATGGGAATACATTTTACACGATAGGCCAAGATAAAAGAGCACCAACCAAAGCAGTGGTGTCCGCTCGATGCAGCGAAGACAATGGGCAAAAGACCACGTATTATGGGTTCATAGAGGAGATATGGGAACTTGACTATGGACCTAATTTTAAGGTCCCCTTGTTTCGATGCAAATGGGTCAAGCTAACGAGGAGGAGGGTTGAGGTAGACAAGAAGTACGGAATGACAACGGTGGATCTCAACAATCTTATGAAGAACTTAGGCGAACCATTCGTCCTAGCCAATGATGTGGCTCGGGTTTTCTATGTGAAGGACATGTCCTCCAGACCGAAAAAAAGAAAAAATGCAAACGAATACATCATATGATGAGCCAAAGCGTCACATAGTTCTTTCAGGGAAAAGAAACATCGTGGAAATCGAGGACAAGACAGACATGTCAGACGATTATAATAAGTTTGATGAAATTCCGCCCTTCACGGAAAACTGACCCAAGCATTCCGTTAAGTAAAGAAGATGCTCCATGGTTACGTTGAAGCGATCATAAGGAAGGGCATATGCCAAGAAGTTCATGCTCATATTATGTAACTCTAGTTCATGTTTTTAATACATGTCTTGAGTGTTAGTCATGTTTTGTGGATGGACCG
The DNA here is from genome assembly GCA_030063025.1 of Avena longiglumis. Lineage (NCBI taxonomy): Eukaryota > Viridiplantae > Streptophyta > Magnoliopsida > Poales > Poaceae > Avena > Avena longiglumis. The sequence continues at coordinate 336,493,490 of CP125979.1, read as the reverse complement.
AGTATGAGAAGAAGTTGTCCCGATTCGATTTACCATTAAGATCTGATCTCCAAACGCGGTCACATATTAGGAGTGCCTCTGACCAGTTTCTCGGAGATGCCGGAGGACTGGGCTCGTCGGCATCTCCCCGAACTGGCCGTAGTGGTGTCCTGCTCTCGAAAACCATCTTGCAGCTTTGTAACTTGTCTAACTAGATCAATACACGGGAGCTAACTAATTTCACATATTAGGAGTGCCTCTATGACCAGTTTCTCGGAGATGCCGAGGAGGCTCCGCTCGGCATCTCCACGAACCGGCCGTAGTGGTGTCCCTGCTCTCGAAAACCATCTTGCAGCTTTGTAACTTCTCTAACTAGATCAATACACTAGGGAGCTAACTAATTTCACATATTAGTGAGTGCCTCTATGACCAGTTTCTCTGAGATGCCGGAGGACTGGGCTCCGTCGGCATCTCCTCGAATCGGCCGTAGTGGTGTCCCCGCCTCAAACCGGCCGGAGGACTGGTCTCACAAGGATGCCTATTTATAGTACAAGCAGCTCGACATAGTGTTGACACTTACAAAATAATGTCGACACTCGCCCCTATTATTAGTCCCGGTTGGTGTCTCCAACCGGGACTAAAGGTTCATCTTTAGTCCCGGTTGGTGACACCATCCGGACAAGGTACACGCCATACGACATAATGTCGACATGCACTCACCTCTATTATTAGTGCTGACTGCGTGTTTTGTCGGTTGGTGTCTCCAACCGGGACTAGTTCATCTTTAGTCGGTTGGTGACACCATCCGGGACAAGGTACACGCCGACGACATAATGTCGACATGCACTCACCTCTATTATTAGTGTTGACTCGTGTTTTGTCCGGTTGGTGTCTCCAACCGGGACTAAGTTCATCTTTAGTCGGTTGGTGTCTCCAACCGGGACTAAAGGTTCATCCCGCCATTTTTTCCGCCATTTTTCTTCGCCATTTTTCTTCCCTTGATTCTTCCCGCCATTTTTCTTCCCGCCATTTTTCTTCCCGCCAGCTTCTTCCCTCCAGTTCTTCCCGCTAGTTCACTATATATATATGTAGGGGTTGGCCTCCATTGTCATTGCACATCTCTAGACTCATATCTCGCAACCTCATCACTCTTTCCCATGGCTTCCACCGTAGCACTAACCCCTGGGAGGCGGAGGCGCTTTGCGCCGAACTACCCCGCCTGGGACTCTGTGTCCCCGTCGGATGCCGAAAGGCCGGAGGTGTGCCGGTTCCTCTGTCCCTCTAGGTGTGGCGCGGATGGCCATCACGAACCACTACTACCGAGCTCACGCCGAGCGGAGGAATCCTAGATGGCATCCCGACTATTTCCCTACTTGGGAAGCCTTCGTGGATCGGCGTGAGAGGGCGCTCGCCAGGCATGAGGAGGACGGCCCACCTCCTCCTAAATTCAACGAGGCCGGCCGTCGGCTATGGTGGCGCGGTCGGACTCTCCAGAGCGTCATGGCCTATGACACTGTCGCCGACTCTAACCCCCGTCTGCGCTACCCTTAAGTACAGCCCACACGCTACCCTCAAGTCCAGCCCACGCGCATTTCCAGAGGTTCAATTACGGTGACCCCGACGACAAATGATGGCGGCCAGTACGACGACTACAATGGCGAGTATTACAGGTGTAGCGGAGCATGACTAAATCACTCCAACATTCCGAAACAAGTTCGCCGATTGTTACTTAAGGCCATGTATCTTGATTTTCAGTTCTTTTATGTATCTTAATTTTCAGTTCGAGCCGATTGTTACTTAATCGCCATGTATCTTAATTTTCAGTTCTTTTATATATCAAAAAAGCACCTTTAATGCATGAAATAAGTGTTTATTTATTTTAGAAAATTTCATGTAAAGTAAATATAAAATCTTTTACATGAATGGATAGTTATTATTTTTTAGAAAATTATGATATATTATTCATATTTTTCTGAGTTGAAATGAAAAAGATATGAATTTTCTAAATTCATATCATATTTTTTGAATTAAAAAGCCCCTTTAATGCATGAAATAAGTGTTTATTTATTTTAAAAAATTTCATGTAAAGTAAATATAAAAATCATTTACATGAATGGATAGATATTATTTTTCTGAAAATTATGATATATTATTCATATTTTTCTGAGTTGAAATGAAAAAGATATGAATTTTCTAAATTCATATCATATTTTTTGAACTAAAAAAAGCCCCTTTAATGCATGAAATAAGTGTTTATTTATTTTAAAAAATTTCATGTAAAGTAAATATAAAATGATTTACATGAATGGATAGATATTATTTTTCTGAAAATTATGATATATTATTCATATTTTGAATTAAAAAAGCCCCTGAATTAAAAAAGCCCCTGAATTAAAAAAGCCCCTGAATTAAAAAAGCCCCTGAATTAAATGCCCCCTTTAACACGGTTCCATTACGAACCGGTGTTAAAGGGGTAAAATCTTGTGAAACACCCCCTTTAACAGGTTCGTGGCTGGAACCCGGTGTTAAAAGCATTTATTACCCCCCCTTTAACACCGGTTCCAGCCATTTATTACCCCCCCTTTAACACCGGTTCGTGGCTGGAACCGGTGTTAAAGGGGGGGTAATAAATGCGCGCGGGAAACGCCCCCCCCCTTTAACACCGGTTCCAGCCACGAACCGGTGTTAAAGGGGGGGGGTATTTATTTCACCTTCCTCCCCTTCCTCCCACAGCCAGATCGATCGACAGAGCGCCCGCGCCCACCGCGCGTCTCGCCCGACGCTGTTGCCCGCCGCCCGACGGCTGGCCGCCTCGACGCCCGACGCTGTTGCCGTCACGCCGAGGTTCGCCGCCCGACCCTCTCTTCCTCCTTCGCCGTTCGCCACGCCCGCCGCCCCGCAGTTGCCGCCCGCACCTCGCCGGCTGGCCATCGGCGAGGCGGAACGACGGTGTGGGCGTGGGCGGCGCGCACCACCGCGGCGGCATGGAGGCGCTGGCCCGCTCATGGCAGCCCGAGCTACCCGCCTCATCGCACGAGCGCTGGTCAACCCGCCCACGCCGCAGGTTGCCGCCCCGCACCTCGCCGGGCTGGCCATCGGCGTAGAGGCGGGAACGACGGGTGTCGCGCAGAGAGGCAGGGCCACGGCGGTGGTGTAGCGGTGCATCGCCGGAGCGCGAGGGGGTGGCTGCAGAGGGTTAGGGGAAACGGCGGGGTGCTCTGCGGAAGGCGGGGGCGCGCCGGAGAAGGGCCCGGCCGCTGCCCGAGGCAACGGTGCTGGGCAGGCCGGCGGGAGGATGGTCGACATCCGGCGAGGGCGGGTCAAAGCCGGGAGGCCCGGACGCTGGGCGGGTGCAGGGCGGAGACGGCTGCTTGCCGGGAGGAGCTCACGGAGGAGGCGGCGCGGCAGGGAAGCGGCCAGAGGTGGTCGAGGAGGAAGGTGGGGATGGCCTTGGCGGGGAGCGCGCAGGAGGGATCCCGTGGCGCGAGGAGCGGGCGGGGACGCGAGGGCGAGGGAGGTCCTAGCGGCGGGGATCGGTTCAGGGGCGGCGCGGCGAGATCGTTTGCCGGCGAGGGCGCGGCGAGCCCCTCCCCTCCCTGCGTGTGAGCTTGCTCAGATGGATGGTCGTAGGTTAGGGATGACGGGTGGGGTCCAGTTGAGGAGAGAAAAGTGTAGAGATGACATCGACCACGATCTAGGCCTTAATCCTTGCACATGTGAATTAGAAGCATGTGGAGTAAAATAAAATAGCTTATAGCAAAGATATTATAATAGGCCACGCCTAAACCCTAATCGACCACCTCGCTCTCTTCCCTGCAGGCGTCTCGCCGCCGCTTGAGCTCATAGGCCACGCCTAACGCCGCTAGCACCGCCCGACGAGACCGCCGCATCCGTCTGACGAGCACCGCCGCCCGACGAGACCAACGTCACCACCGGTGAGCGCCACATACGCCGCCTCGCCCACACCACCCTCGCTGCCGCCCTCGCCGCCATCCCATGGGATATAAGTAAGGGCATGTTTGATTCAAAGGATTTGTATAGGAAATTTTAGGATTAAATCCTATAGGAAATTTTCCTATGGTGGTTGTTTGATTTGTAGGATTGATTCCTATAGGATTCCTATAGGAAATATTGTATTATGTATTGTATATGCATGTGTATATTTTGTGCCACGCCGACCACCGCCACCATTATGCCGTCGACGACCTCCTCTGTCCTCGCTGAGCCTACACACGCGTCGAGGGTGAGTCGCCCATTTTAGGTAGCCCATCACGTCGTGCTGGTTCAAACGCACACCCCACGCATCCCGGCTCCGCTCTCGCCCTAGCGTCGCCACCTCTCGTTGTCAATATAGCATTATAATAACCATGCTATGTTAATCAACTTTCATGACAAGTTAATTAGAAGAAGTAAATGTACCCTCTCATATGAATCTGGGGTTTCTCCGAATTAGGGTTTGAAATGACCAAGCATGTATTAGGGTTACATTTCAATACTTTTAACCTGTCATATCATCGTCCTTGCTTGAGCATTTCAATAGATGTATTACTGATATTTGTGTGATAATATTATTGTTTTAGAAACTATGGATCCACTTAGTAGAAACCTTGAAGAAGAAGAAATAATGGAGAACATTATTGATGAGGACACCTCACAATATCTGAACTTGGAGGGACATGACGACGACAGCTCAAGTACTAGTCATGGAGAAGATGAAGACTCCGGTGAACGCAATTTAATGGTTACAAAGTCCGGCGAGGTATATGCATTGATTAAGCCTCAGCTGAACTCCACCAACAATCTTCTTCTACATGTATTAATTAACGCTTCTTTCTTCTTTTAGCCCTCTGGATCGACCAGCCAGCAACCATCTTCTTCTACGAAAAAGAGCAAGCGAGGCGCGAGCCAGCGGTTGAAAGATCGTGCAAAGTTCACGATCGAAGCAGTCCGTGTTGATGGCAGGCCGATGGAGCCCAAGAAGGCCGCAGACAAATTTATACGTCAGGCTGGAGTTCTTGTTAGGGACCAAATCCCAATCACAATTGAAAATTGGAATAAGCCAAAGAAGGGCGACGATACCTTTGTCGATGACAGATCCAAAGAAACGCTTTGGAATTCGTTGTTGGTAAATTTCACCCTTCCGCCAGAGGAGGATGAAAACAACCCGGTTATAGAGAACAAGGTCAAAGAGTGGACTCTAAAGAAGATGGCTGATGCTTTCCGAATCGGAAGACAAAATTGAACAAATTTGTCAAAGTGGCGAGACTCAAATTTCAAGACGATATTATGCGAAGATAAGACCTCAACGGCCCGAATTTAAGACATATAAAAAGTGCTATAGCTAAAAGAGGTCGAAACCAATACGCTTAATGCTGAAGAAGGAATATCACCAGAGGACGGGTCGTGGCTACATATCTCGAGAGGCCTAAGTGGGAGGAAGCTGAGAGGCCTCATGAGAGGGATCACACCCAGATGGGTGGGACCTACGTGCAAAGACTTGGTTCTACGGAATCGGGCAAGGTTGGACCCGAAGCAGGATTGTGTATCTTCCCAACCATCCTTGCCAAACCCACCTTGAACTCATCACGGCATACGAGGAAACATCCGCCGGACCTTCCATCCCGAGAGAGAATGACCAGCTCACACGCCGCCATCGGTAAAAAGAACACTCTGGACATGCACGAGGCAGGGGGTATGACGTGGAAGGATGGGTTTGCCGACGAGCGACTCTTACAGATGGCGCGCAGAAAAGAAAAGAGCGTCTGGATCGGATGACACAGATAGAACATGCACTTGCGCGCTGCAGACGCAAGTGAATGCACAACAGAGCCATCAAGCTACCGCCCATCTCAGCGCATGAAGAGCCTGCATTGGAAGCTGCCCGCCCGCATCGCTGAAAAGCGGCAGGCTTCCACGGAGAACGTGCAGCCAACGCTTGAAATGACGGGTCCTCGATACCCGTTGATGAGATCACGGAGAGCGAACACGCTGAGCTGCATGTGAGATTAATGGGCTTATCCATTAAGGTGGTATCGGCTATGCCTTACCTCCGTAGCTGGTGGAACTTACCACCGCCGACCGATTCGAGATGGCTATGCTATTATCGGGTGGATGAGGTTGTGAAGGAATATGAGGAAGCTTGACCATGCTACGGTGAAGGGAAACTCAACTCAAATTTGCGGTGAAAACAACCATTCTTTGGAAGAAGGAACACATTGTGCTTCCAAATTGAGGTCACTGCACCCCTCCTGCTCCAGCTGGCTGAGCCCGAGCTTCAGCCATCTCTCTGGCGGCAGCCATCTCGACCCGTCGACCATCTCCGCCCGTCAGCCATCTCCGCCCGTCGACCATCTCGGCCCGTCACCATCTCTCGGCGGCAGCCATCTCCGCCCAGCCATCTCCGTGCTTCAGCCATCTCCTCAACAGAAGCGGAAGAGCACGCCACGAGCATCAAGAGTAATCGCCACAAAGAAATCTGCAGGAAACCGTCGCCAAAGAGTTCAAAAACTACGCCCCAGCCTTCCGCCAAGCCATTGCCGGTTTTACCGTGGAATCGCAGCGACGAGGAGACCAATAGGATCTCGGGAGAACAGGTCAAGAAATTCTTTGCACCTAGACGGGCCGAGCCAAAGGAGAAAATAGATCCGCGGTGGTGGAGAAGTTTTACAAAATCTTTTGAAACCTGAAACCCCACTTGTGCCGGACTACGAGCCAGATTTTGAAGGCGGATGCAAGGCGCCGAGGAGACTGAAAGTAGCAATCGTGAGGCACCCCACAAACAGTTCCCATGCTCGGAGAGCAGGAAAACCAATCATGCGCCCGCTCCAAATGTTTGACAAACGGACGCCTCCCGTAGATGATTACGAGGCAGAGCTACAAAGAAAGGCCAATGAGATGGGGATGACTTACATTGCATACTTGAACGTCATGGGAGACAACTTGCCCAAATGCGATGTCAACCCCATACAGCCATGGAAGTATGGGAAGAATCTAGTCAAGAAAGAGGAGCTCAAAAATCTACCAACAAAGATGCGAAAATTGCACAAGTGGTACCTTCATTTCGCAAGACGAGAAAAGAAGAATGGATCACAGCGCATATAAGAGATGAGATTTTCTTGTGCGGAGAACGCGATCGACTTCAACATTCAAGACTTGCATTTTCTATTCAATCGAAGGAACTCGACAAATCGCCATCAGCCTTTATTGTGTGTAAGTACTATTTACGTAATTTTTATCTCAACTCATTCACTTCATTAATTGCATGTATATATATATGCTCACCATATATGTATATACTATTATGCAGGAAAAAGGTTATGGAATGCAGGAAAGGAGGCCCTTTTGACATTGGGTTCGTTGACCCAAATAGAGTTCATGAAGAAGTGGTAAGAGAAAAACCGGCAAGCAGAAGATTACTTGCTAAAGTCTTTCTTGAGACAACAAACCAAAAGGGAAATACTATTGCCTTACAACTTCTCGTGAGTCTTGTACCCTCTCTCTTGTACACATTCTGTTTGGCTTACTCGATGTTAAGTAATCGATGATGAGTTATGCGTCTGTGAGTTCCACTTTATTACGCTAGTCATTCAACCCGACTCAGGAAAAGTCCTTGTCATGGACTCGTTCGAAAAGAAAAAGAGCTATGGGCAAACTTTAGAGATGCTCGAGGTAATTTCAATCATATTATCGCACTAGATCGGCAACTTTCGTGACAATAAGTAATTAATTACTCCTTTATCCATTTTCTTTGTCGGACAGGGTTTGAAAAATGTTCACGGGCAGGGCCGTGGGTGAATGGTCGAAGAACTAAAATTTGTAGACCAAAATGTAAGTAATACTAGCTAGCTTCCAATTCCATTATATCATGCTTTATTGATTATTATTTTGATTGAACTCTCTATTCTAAAAGTCGCGCATCAAGGACACGGCAATAACTTATGTGGGTACTATGTTTGCGAATTCATTCAACCACGATATGTGCGACAGGCCAAGCCGCACTAGAACAACTTAGAGTAAGTAAACAAAGTCCACAACATTATTTTATTACCATCAATTGTGTTGAGTTTTATTATTATATATATATTGGCCCATTCTTCATATATATTCAGATCGAGCGGATGCGGGACCAACTCCTACCATTTGAGCATACGAGCCATTCAAGAGGAATTGGCGGGGTTCATACTTGATGAGGTCGTCACGCTGGCGGAGAACTCTTTAGATATCCACCTCGGCGATGTAGATGTATGTGCCGATGTATGTGCGATGGCGATGTATGTGCCGATGGCGATGTTTGTGTATAATAATAGTTGCTTAATTATTCATGTACTCGTATGTACCGATGACGATTTATAAGTATACGGCTCGATCGATTTCCCTCGCTCCCTCCGGTAAATACGCCCGAGCAGGCGGGCGGTCTGCGGCGATTTAGGCCGTTTTCTGCTGGCGAGTTCTGCGGCGAGAAACCTAAATCTCCGCAGAAGAATGCTAACACGGTTCGGTCTGAACCGGTGTTAAAGAGAGCTGCGGCAGCCCCACGTGCGCCACCCTTTAACACCGGTTCGTATTGGAACCGGTGTTAAAGGGGCCCCCCCTCTAACACCGAACCCTCAACAGCGGTTGTGGAACCGCTGTTAGAGGGTCCTCCAAACCGGTGTTAGAGGGGTACGTGTGCACTAGTGGTTGCTCTTCTTTCCGGTGAGTCTACACGCATCGTGAGAGATTGAGAAGAAAGGAAGCAAAGAAGAGTCCCAAGGAGGAGAGAAGGTAGGAAGCAATGCCATTTTCTAGCCCTCAGGTCCGGCCGGTTTGTTCGAATCAAGGAGCTTCCTCCTCTTTTCTATGCCATATATTTATCTTCCTCATAAAATCATGTCCTGCGTTTCGGCCATTTGGTTCGGATCAAGAACTACTATATTTTCATCATAAAGGCAATGCCCTTCGTTTCGGACGTTTGGTTCGGATCAAGAAATATCTTTACTCATATCCTTCGTTCCGGCCTTTGGTTCGGATCAAGGAATATTAAATTTTCATCATGAGGTCATATCCTTCGTTCCGGCCCTTGGTTCGAATCATGGAATATATTCATATTCCTCATAAATTCATGTCCTTTGTTTCGGCCGTTTGGTTCGGATCATGGAATATATTCATCTTCCTCATAAGTTCATGTCCTTTGTTTTGGCCGTTTGGTTCAGATTAAGGAATATATTTATCTTTCTCATAAAATCATGTCCTATGTTTCGGCCCTTTGGTTCGGATCAAGGAATATATTTATCTTCCTCATAAAATCATGTCCTGCGTTTCGGCCCTTTGACCTCTTTTCAAGGAGTATATTCATCTTCCTCATAAAATCATGTCGTCCATTTTGGCCATTTGGTTCGGATCAAGGATACTAGCATAATTTTTACTATGTGCGTGTCATAGTCCTCTTGACTTCGGTCCTCTAGAAAATGGATACGAGTCAAGGTCGTCAAGTAAAAAATCGCTACAATTATAATATTAGGTAAATACCTAAAATACGCCAAAATCATGATCTATGCTTTACATATGGGTTTCATGACACAAGCTCTACGCATGGGTTCTATCGTGAATTCCATGACAGGAGCCATAAGAAAATCTCAAAATTATTAATCAACGCTCACATATAGATTCCTTTTGGAATTCCATGTTATGAGTCATAAAATTGCAAACTTATCGATCACGCTCTACGCATGGGTTCTCGTCTGAATTCCATGATATGAGCCATACAATATTAAAAATATACATCATGCTCTAAAATGCATTTAAGCTGCTATATATTATATAGCCTTTCTAAAAATAAATCATACATATGGATATGCACCTCTTGTACTGATAATACTAGTTCAAGTAAAAATATGATATAAAATGTTCATCTCCATGTTCCTTGTCGTTGGTAGTAGAACTATGCATATGATGCTTGGAGAAAACTCACATGCATGCTCCTGTAGTCCATTGCATGCGACAATAAAAAGGTCCCCGTCCAGCTGATTGGCTATATATATAAATCATCTATAAGTTAAACGACTCATCGCATATGACAGATGAAAATACATATTGGATACATATTAAGCTACCCATCCATGTATATATTCGTACTAGCAAATTTAGTACGGGTGAAATGAAATAAAATATGACTATATTGAGATGTCATACATGACAAATAAACTATAGCAACTTCAGAGATAATGCGAAGAAGATTAAATACTCCCCTTGAGTATGCCGGCGTCGACGACAGCGAGGAGGATTTCTTAGTTTTATTTCATGTTTTGTAATAGTCATGTTGATGTAATCCTATTGGAATTCTTAATCAGGGGTTTTCTCTTCGAAGATGTAATTAACGGAATTTCTATATAAATGTATCAGTTCCGGAAGTATGAACCGCAATCTTTGATATTTGTCATTTACATACACGCACATTTAAATTCATATTATATCTGTCTCTATGACGCGGACGTGAGTAATCTTTGTCGCCCCATTTTCCCGTCATCAATGATGTCCAAGTTCGAGGAAATGATGACTATCTTGCGGTCTCTCAAGCCAAACCCCATGGTTGCTCTTGACACACCCCAAACCACCGAGCTTCCTCCCACCGTTACGGTGACCGACCCCGGGGTGACTCCCGCGGCCGTCACCACTCGCTTGGGACTTAGTTTTGTTGCTCAAACTTCTACCAAGGTTCCAAGTGAGAACTCCGAGGAGCCCGAGAACCCAACTTCCAAAGAGGAAAATGGAGGAAAGGACTACTCGGCGGTACCCGTACCGCCAAAGTACACTCCGGATCCACCCATTCCCATGCCACACATCATTCCTCAAGGAGCACCACCTATGCTAGATACTTCAAATTTCGCCAATTGGCAATATCTAATGCGCTCACATATTTCCAGCTCTTCCATTGAGTTAATGAGGATTGTGGAGGATGGTTTCTCTCCATATGACCCGAAGAAGTTGACACGAGGTGAAGTGGTGGACAAGAAACTCAATCCATATCTTTGGGCATGATCCAAAAGGCTTTGACTCCAAAGGACTTTGCTCACATTCGCCAATTCGACACCACCAAGGGAGCTTGGGATCAACTCACCGAGCTCTTTGTTGGGAATGCAAGAATCCAAAGCTCCAAGTTTGATGAAATCAACAACGAGTGCGATGGTTTTGCAATGCATGATGATGAGACCCCCGAAGACATGTATAGGCGCCTCAAAGTCCTTTGTTCCACTATGAGGGATCTTGGGGCCACCTATGTTGACGACAAGTTCATGAAGAGGAAATTCATTCAAGCTCTCCTTCCATTTGAAGAACAAAATCTCAACTCCATCAAGGGAAGAACCAACTTTCACCAAATGACCTCCCAAGAAGTCTTGAGTGAAGTAATTGCCATGACCATTGCCAAGAAGAATGCGGAGTCCGCTCGTGCTAGGGCCATTGGGTCAACCAAAGTGAATCTTTATTTGAAGGCCAAGGCTATTGAAGTTGATGATGATGATACATCAAGTGAGTGGTCTCAAGAGGATCTCAAATGTGCCTTCAACAAACATCTTGCTCTCGCTTCGAGGGCCTTTTGGAACAAGTCCGGGCTCAAGTCAAGGTCAAGGGATAACTCAAGATTCAACTCACCCAACAAGTCTCCCAAGGCAAGGTCATGCTACAATTGCAACGACAAGAGTCACTTCGTGGCCAAGTGTCCCTTTGAGAACCGTGAAGACAATGGTGGTCGTCTCATTCGCAATATCAAGTCAAGACCTCCTCATCCCTTGAACAAGAACTACGCCGTCAAGAATGTCGCCAACAAGGAACTAGCAATAGTGGTCCATGAAGAATACCTTTCGGGCACGGATGAAGATGATGATGATGAAGTTCATGGTGGAGAGATTGTGGGAGTTGCTGCTATTGCCACTACCTCAACTCCACGTCTATCCCTCTTCGACTCGCCAAATGAAAATGGCATCTCCTCCAACCAAAAGTGCTTCATGGCCAAGGCCACCGAGGTAACACCGAAACCCACTCCTCAACATATCTCTAGTGAGCCTTCCTCTCTTGATATTGTTGGTCTAGAGGTGAAGAAGGAGATGATTGACATGTGTGAATTTGTTGCTACCTTGGATGAAGAAACGAAAACTTTCTTTGAGTCCTTGCTTGCACAACTTGACAATGTTAGGTATGCCTTAGATGAAAATGAAGAACTTCTTGACTTGCTAAGTAAAAATGAAAGAGATGCCGCTGATGAAATTGCTTCTCTCACTCAATGTCTTGAGAATGAACAAAATATGAGAATTAATCTTGAAGAAAGTGTGTCTAAGCTTGTAGATGATCATAACAACACCTTGTGCTCTATAATTAAAGAACGTGATCATGCTCTTGCTTTGGTTAAGGTACTTAAGAAAGAAAAAGTTGAGTTTGTGGGTGGTCATGATACGACTCAAAAGGATCTTGAGAAATTCAAAGAGGAACACAAAGCCTTGGAGACCAAATTCTCAAATCTTTTTGAAGCCCATGAACATCTTCAAACTCAATTAACTTGTGATCATGCTAAGTCTTCCGCTGTGCAAATTATAGACTTGTCTAGCACTCCTAACCCTTGTTGCAAGCATGAGCATCTCATAGAGGAAGTCAAGGTGTTGAAGGATCAACTTGCCAAGACTAAGAAGAAGAAGAGGAAGAACAAGAAGAATAAAAAGAACAAGGGCATGGCTCAAGGGGCTTCTAATGGCCTAACCCTCTTGCAAAGTGACAACTTTGCCGGAAAGAACAATCCCTCTTATATTCTTTGCAAATCATATGATGGTCATGTATATGCTAGATATGTAGGAACTTCTTACACGCATGATTATCATTGGGCCATTTGGGTGCCAAAGGCTCTTGTTACTAACGAAAGGGGACCCATTGAAAAATGGGTACCCAAAACCAAAGCTTTATTTTCTTGTAGGACTATGCTTCCGGTGGATCAAAATGGGTGCTTGATAGTGGTGCCACGAGTCATATGAACGGAAGCAAGTCTATCATGACCGAGATGAGGCCCAATATTGCCAACACCATGGTCTCCTACGGTGACAAAAGTGGTGGTAACCCCGGATGTATCCTTTGTTGACGTCATGCTTGTCAAAACTCTTGGTTACAACTTACTCTCAGTTCGTGCTCTTGCTCTAAAGGGTCTTTCTTCGTTCTTTAATGCTCATTCTGTGGTCCTCATGTGGAGCAAGTCTCTCAAGGTGGCTTTTGTAGGGTATGTAGAGCATGACTTGTATGTGGTGGACATTTCAGGGACCACTACTCCTCATGCTCTATGTCTCTATGCTAAAGCTGACAAGGGATGGCTGTGGCATCGCTGCCTAGCCCATGTTAACATGAGAACTTTGCAAAGACTTCACTCCGAGGGCCACATCCTTGGAATTAACGATGTTTCTTTTGCCAAAGATCGTGTTTGCAGGGCTTGTATTGAAGGGAAGATGAATGAAACTCCTCACAAAGCACTCAATCAAATCACCACCGAGAGGTGTTTGGAGCTTTTGCATATGGACCTTTTTGGTCCACCCTCTCATGATAGCCTTGGAGGCAAGAAGTATTGCTTGGTTATTGTGGATGATTTCTCAAGATACACTTGGGTGTTCTTTTTCAAGTACAAGAGTGAGACTCAACAAACCGTCATCGATTTTGCTAATGAGGTTCAACGGAAGCACAATGCAACTATTCTCTCAATTCGAAGTGACAATGGCACCGAGTTCAAAAACTATACCTTGGATGAGTTTCTTAGTGATGAAGGAATCAAGCATCAATACTCCACTCCCTATACCCCCCAACAAAATGGGGTTGCCGAAAGGAAGAATCGCACTTTGATGGATGCGGCTCGATCTATGCTAGCTGAGTTCAAGTCTCCATACAACTTTTGGGCCAAGGCCATCTCCACCACTTGCCATGCAACCAACCGGCTTTATATCCGCAAGAAAAAGAACAAGACCCCCTATGAACTCCTCACCAGGAAAAAGCCAAATGTTAGCTACTTTCAGGTGTTTGGTTGCAAGTGCTACATTCTCAAGAAAGGAGTTTGTTTGTCCAAGTTTGAATCCAAGGCTCAAGAAGGAATTTTCGTTGGTTACTCAAATCAGTCCCATATAGAGTCTACAACAAAGCCAATGGAAGAGTTGAAGAGACGAGCAATGTGAAGTTTGATGAAAACCACGAGTCTCTTATTAGGCAAGATGGTGTTTGTGATCCAAGTGATGGAATTCCTCCTAAGGCCATAAGAAGAATGGGTGTGGGTTTCCACCTCCCCATTGAGGATCCCCTTGTGGACGAAGGATAAGGACCAAGCTCTGCTCAAGTGGAACCCTCACTTTCACAAGATCATCTTGCCCCTCAAGGACCTACATTTTTGGCACAAGCTCCCTCAAGCTCTTCCGAAGCTTGCCATGCTCATGACTCTACAAGCTCCAAAGATCAAGCTCTTCATCAACAACATCAACCTCCCCACGATGGGGCTCCTCCTCAAGGTCACGGCTCTCCCCAAGGTCAAGCTCGTCAAGATCAAGAGCAAGTCAATGATTCTCAAGGCTCCATTCCAAATGATGACTCCCCCGAAGTGGAAATTGATGAAGATGACCCTTGTGTTCGTGCTTATAGTCATGGCGGCGGCTCAATTGGTGGCAATGACCAAGTGGTAGCTCAAGAATCTCGTGTTGAAGCACAAGCCCGCCGTCAAGCCTATCGTCTCGCCAAGCTTGTTCGAGATGGCCATATCCTTGATAATGTTTACGGAGATTTCAATAGAGGTTCCACTACTAGGAGGCAACTAGCTTCCTTTAGCTCTCACCATGCGTTTATCTCTCTTGTGGAACCATAGAAAGTCTTCGAAGATCTTGAAGATGATGATTGGCTTGATGCTATGAACGAAGAACTTCACAACTTCAAGAGGAACAATGTTTGGACATTGGTTGAGCGGCCCAAAGATTGTCAAAACGTCATTGGAACCAAGTGGGTCTTCAAGAACAAGTCTGATGCGAATGTAATTGTCGTGCGCAACACGGTAAGGTTAGTTGCCCAAGGATACTCATAAGTTGAGGTCATCGACTACGGTGAGACTTATGCCCCCGTTGCTCGCCTTGAATCCATTCATATGCTTCTTGCTTTTGCTACCCATCATAACTTTAAGTTGCATCAAATGGATGTTAAGAGTGCTTTTCTTAATGGTCCTTTGAAAGAGTTGGTATACGTCAAGCAACCTCCGGGCTTTGAGGGTCCACTTTTTCCAAACCATGTCTACAAGCTCAATAAGGCACTCTATGGTCTCAAGCAAGCCCCACGTGCGTGGTATGATTGCCTTAGGGAGCTGTTAGACCATGACTTTGAAGTGGTCCTCATTGGTCCCACTATTTTTACTAAGAAAGTTGGAGGCCACTTGTTCGTATGCCAAATCTATGTTGATGACATTATCTTTGGGTCTATTAACAAAACTTTTAATGAGGATTTTGCCAAGCTCATGACCGATCGCTTCGAGATGTCCATGATGGGGGAGTTGAAGTTTTTCCTTGGGTTTGAAGTCAAGCAATTGAGGAAAGGGACTTTCATCAACCAAGCCAAATACATCCAAGACATGCTCAAGAAGTTCAAGTTTGATCAAGTCCAAGGAGCCAAGACTCCCATGCCAACTAAGGTTAATCTTGATCTCGATCCCAAGGGTAAGGAGGTGGATCAAAAACTCTATCGTTCTATGATTAGTTCTTTGCTCTATCTTTGTGCATCCCGACCGGATATTATGTTGAGTGTGGGTATGTGTGTAAGATTTCAAGCCGCACCAAAGGAAAGCCACATGGTGGCGGTCAAGAGAATCTTTCGATATTTAGTTCATAGCCCAAACTTTGGGTTGTGGTACCCCAAGGGAGCCAGCTTTGATCTTATTGGTTACACGGACTCGGACTGGGCTGGCGACAAAGTGGGAAGAAAGTCAACCTCCAGAGCTTGTCAGTTTCTCGGAAGATCACTGGTTTGTTGGTCCTCGAAGAAGCAGAACCGTGTGTCTATGTCCACTGCCGAAGCTAAGTACATCTCTGCCGCAAGCTGTTGTGCTCAATTGCTATGGATGAAGCAAACTTTGAAGGATCTTGGACTATCTTTTGACAAGGTGCCTCTTCTTTGTGACAATGAGAGTGCCATTGATATTGCTCACAATCCCGTGCAACACAACCGGACCAAGAACATTGAGATTCGTCATCATTTCATTCGGGACCATGTTGCTAGAGGAACATTTCTTTGGAGTATGTTCCCACCAAGGCAAATCTTGCGGATCTTTTCACGAAGCCTCTTGATGAAGCAAGGTTCTGGGAGTTAAGGCATGAGCTAAATATCATTGATTCGAGCAATGTTGCTTGAGTACCTTGCACACCTACCCGCGTCTCAATGTGTATATTGTTTGGATGTAGGCATGGATTTAGGGGGAGTGTAGTTCCTCTTATGAACAAACGTTATCCCTATTATGCGCACATCAAAGTTTTCATACTCTGTAGTCTCTAAAGGAGACCATTTGAGCTTCATGATGAGTGTTGGTAATGAACCCAAGATATATCTTCGCGGTGTCAAGCCATTTACTCTTATATAAGGTGGTCTCGGCCACCGACCCATTTTTATTTGTGTCTTTGACCCTTTTGTGTTTTTCCTTGTTTTTGTTGGCTTTGGTTCTTCACAGTTTGAGCTCTCTATCCTAAGCCTTTACTTTCTTCAAGCCCTCTCTATTCCCTGCACAATTTCTTCCTTATCATCTTCCAAACCTGAGAAGTTCTTTCTGGCGTCACCGGAACTTCTGGTCAGTAGCCGGAACTTCCGGTCAGCTGGTTGTTCGTCTGAACCACCTGCTGACTTGGAACGTGTTCAGCCTGAGCCGGAACTTCCGGTCCCTGACCAGAACTTCCGGTGGTGTTCTCTGTCCTATATAAGGCGGGCCCTGGGGGAAAACGGGATCTTCTTCCTTTTTCCCCCAAGACCCATCTTCTATTTTGAGCAGCCGTCGGCCAAGTCCTCTCTGCGAAGGTGCTCCGGCCCCTTCGTCTTCGGCCACCCCGTGGGAACCTTCCCCTCCTCGATCTCCCGCCATGGACTCCGGTATTTGCCCTCAACTCCCTCCATTAATGGAGATCTAGCTCTCTCGTCATTGCTTGTGTTAGAGCACACCATGTCTAGGCTAGTTCTTTGGCTAGAACTTGTTGGGAGATCTTGGTAGGCCTAGGGTATCATGCTAGAGTAGATTGGTGCAATACACTCTTGGAAATCTTTGCACTTGTGGCTTATAGATCTAGATATAGTGAACCTCTGCTTTGAACCTCCAGTTCGTGGTCTCGCCGGAACTTCCGGTGGACCATCTTCACCGGAAGTTCCGGCGACAGTGAAACTTTTTCCTGATTGTATTTTTCCAATCTATTTCTTTTGTTTCCTCTTCCGAACTTGTGCACTTACCCCACCTTCCCTCGCTATTCTTGTGCTTTCTTCTCAGGGCAAAGTGGTACCCGCCAAGGCAAGCGTGTCCGTCGACCATCCTCTGATATTCCTCCTGAGATTGATGAAGAAGATGTTGAGCTTGTGCGTCCAACTACTCAGACTAGCCGTCAGAAGGCTGCTGCTACTCGTCGTGCTGCTGTTGCTGCAGGGAAGAGTCCTGCTCTTGCTTCTCAGAAGGCCACTGCTGCTGGGCCAGACAAGACCAAGGCCAAAATCTCCAAATGGACTCAGAAAACTTACTCTGAATTCAGGCGTACGCTCCCTACCTCGTTCCTCGTGACCGTCTTTGCTTGGATCCTCACTTCCACAACTGCCGTCAGGAACAAATATTTGCTGAGATCTATGCAACGAAGACAAACTTTGTGGTTGCCCCTCAAAAGTACATCAATGTGATTCACATGGAAGAGAAACATGCATATTTTGGCGAGGCTCTTGATATTTGCCAGAGGTTTGGGCTGGTTCCCCTCTGTAGGGGTTCGTAGCATGGAAAACAAAATTTTTCTATCGCATACAAACAAACAAGCCAAGATCTATCTACTAGATTGTAGCAACGAGTCGATGGAATAACTTACCCTCGAAGATTCCAAAGTGTTTAACGAGAGCGGATTCTCGTGGGTGATGTAGTCGTACTCTTTCCGATCTCAAGATCGTGTAGACGATCCTTCCCAAGGCTGCTCCTAAGCAGCGCTTCAATCGGTCACACGTTCGTACTGACGAAGACCTTCCTCTCCCTTGTTCCAGTGAGGCGGAGGTTGTAGCACTCTCCTCGCGATTCCGGCGGCTGTGGTACGGAAGTAGAGGAAATCCATGCAGGCTTGACAAGCGGAGCGAGTATGGTGGAGTATGAGAGAGGGCTATTAGTGGTCTAGAGATTAGACACACCAATTAGAAGGCTCTAAACCGCAGGCTAAAGCAATTAGAAGCTCTAAACCAAAACGGCTCTAAACCGGAGATTAGAGGATAGGAACTTGTGTCTAGAGGAGGCCTGCCCTCCTTTTATAGGTGGAGGGCGGTGGCAGGAGGAGGGAGTCCCTCCCAACTCGGCCTAGGCTGGCCCGGCTTGGAGGAGAGGACTCCTCCTCCAAGTTGGTTTCAACCTCCTCTTGCTTGTTTCCCACAGTTTCTGTTTCCCAGTTTCTGTTTTAGCTGTTTGACTTTCAAACTGGCAGTTTGACTTTTCAGTTTTGGAACAACAAGAACACTTAGTACATGATGCAATCATTCAATGACACTTTCATGTACCTCCCCGGTCTTGCGGACAATCCGGAACCTTCTAGAACATTCCGATGAAAACACGGAATCATTCCCGAACTCAAACGGACTTTCCTTATATGAATCTTATTCTCCGGACCATTCCGGATCACCTCGTGATATCCCGAATCCCATCCGAGACTCCGAACAACATTCGGTCTCTTTCTCATAATACCATAACTACTCAAAACAACGTCGAATCCTTAAGTGTGTCTCCCTACGGTTCATGAATTATGCAGACATGATCGAGACACTTCTCCGAACAATAACCAATAGAGGAATCTGGAAATTCATATGGCTCCCACATATTTCTACGATTACTTTGTGATCGAATGAACCACTTACATACGATACCAATTTCCCTTTGTCTCACGATAGTTTACTTATCCGAGGTTATGATCGTCGGTATCTCTGCATACCTAGTTCAACCTCGTTACCGATAAGTACTATTTTCTCGTTCCCGTGATATGTGATCCCTTGTGACCTAGTCACATGCTTGCAAGCTAATTGGATGACATTCCACCGAGAGGGCCCAGAGTATATCTATCCGTCATATGGATCGACAAATCCCACTCTTGATCCATGTGTTTCAACCAATACTTTCCGAACACTCAATGCCACCTTTATAGCCACCCGATTCACGTGTGGTGTTTGATGTCATCAAAGCATCCATTCGGTAAAGGTGATATGCATGATCTCATGGTCGAAGGAATTAGGTTACTATGTATCAGAAAGCATATAGCAATTGAACTATTGAAATGACTTGATCTTTATGCTACGCTTATCTATAGGAGTATGTCCACCATATCATTCTCCTAACGATATGATCTTGTTGTTGATAACATCTCAATGTTCATGATAGGAAACCACAATCATTAATCAACCAACAAGCTAGTGAAGTATAGAGGCTATACTAGGGACTTCAAATTAAGTTTACAAATCACACAAGTATTAATGTTTCCTTGTTAATACCATTATAGCATGAATGTAAACATTTATCATAAACACAAAGATATAATAATAACTATATTTATTATTGCCTCTAGGGCATATCTCCAACAGTCTCCCACTTGCACTAGAGTCATCTAATCTAGATTACATGGTAATATACCGAACACCCATGGCAGTTTGGTGTTGGTCATGTTTTGCCCTCGGGAGAGGTTTAGTCAACGGATCCGCCACATTCAGATCTGTGTACTTTGCAAATCTTTATATCCCCATCCCGGATATGTTCTCGAATAGCGTGAAAACGCAGCTTGATGTGCTTGACTTCTTGTGTGACCTTGGTTCTTGCGCATTGGCTATGGCGCCCATGTTATCACAAGAGATAGACATTGGGTCCAGCACTAGGAACCACACCCAGCTGTAATGAACTCTTTCATCCATATCGCTTCTTGTGAAGCCTCCGGAAGCGACCATGTATTCCGATTGTTGAAGATCTCGCCACAACGCTTTGCACTCCTCCATTAACTGCTGCACCATTCAAAATAAATACGTATCCAGTTGTGATTTAGAATCATCCGGATCGGTGTTCCAACTAGCATCGGTGTAACCATTAACAACGAGCTGTTCATCACCTCCATAAGAAAGAACCATATCCTTAGTTCTTCTCAAGTACTTAAGGATGTTTTTGATCATTGTCCAATGATCCACTCTGGATCACTTTGATATCTTCTAGTTAAACTAACAAAGCATATGCAATGTCGGGTCTAGTACATAGCATGGCATACATTAGAGATCCTATGGCTGAGGCATAGAGTCTTACTCATCCTTTCTCTATCTTCTGGATGTCGGACTTTGAGTTTTACTCAAGGTCGTATTAGCAACATGGGCAAGAACCCTTTCTTGCTTTCTTCCATTCCAAACCTCTTTAGAACTTTGTCCAAATATGTACTCTGTGACAATGATATTTGGCATTTCGATCTATCTCTATAAATCTTT
The DNA here is from genome assembly GCA_030063025.1 of Avena longiglumis. Taxonomy (NCBI): domain Eukaryota; kingdom Viridiplantae; phylum Streptophyta; class Magnoliopsida; order Poales; family Poaceae; genus Avena; species Avena longiglumis. Next base: position 336,472,826 of record CP125979.1, on the reverse strand, counting down.
ATGCCTAATATGTAAGCTGCTTCGCCAAGATACTTCATTGAAAAACTATTATTCAAATATTCCTTGACACTATTAAGAAGGTCTACATCATTCCCAATCAACAATATGTCATCCACATATAGTATTAAGAATGCTACAGAGCTCCCACTCACTTTCTTGTAAATAAAGCTTCTCCATAAGTTTGTATAAAACCAAAACTTTTGATCACCTTATCAAAACGTTGATTCCAACTTCGGGATGCTTGCTTCAATCCATAGATGGACCGTTGAAGTTTGCATACCTTGTTAGCATCTTTAGGATCGACAAAACCTTTGGGTTGCATCATATACAACTCTTCATCAATATCTCCATTGAGGAATGCTGTTTTGACATCCATCTGCCATATCTCATAATCATAATATGCAGCGATTGCTAACATAATCCTCACAGACTTTAGCTTTGCTCTTGGTGAGAAAGTCTCATCGTAGTCAACTCCTTGAATTTGTCGAAACCCTTTTGCGACAAGTCGAGCTTTATAAACGATAACATTACCATCAAGATCTTTTCTTCTTGAAAATCCATTTGTTCTCGACAGCCTTCCGCCATCCGGTAAGTCCACCAAAGTCCATACTTGGTTTTCGTACATGGATCCAATCTCGGTTCATGGATTCTTGCCATTTATTGGAATCTGGGCTCATCATCGCTTCCTCATATGTCTCGGGGTCATCGGTGTTGTCCACCAACATGACACTCATAACGGGATCATACCAATGGAGGTAATGCAGTTCTCGTTGACCTCCGAGGCTCTGTAGCAACTTCAACCAAAGTTTCATGATCATCATCATTAGCTTCCTCTCTAATTGGTGCAGGCACCACAGAACTTCTTCCGGTCTGCGCTACTCGCAATTCGAGAGAAGGTTCGACAACCTCGTCGAGTTCTACTTTCCTTCCAGTCACTTCTTTCGAGAGAAATTCCTTCTCTAGAAAGGATCCATTCTTAACGAAGATTTTGCCTTCGGATCTATGATAGAAGGTATACCCAATAGTTTCCTTGGGTATCCTATGAAGACGCATTTTTCCGCTTTGGGTTCAAGCTTGTCCGCTGTAACTTCTTTACATAGGCTCGTGATCCCCAAACTTTAAGGAACGACAATTTAGGTTTCTTGCCAAACCATAATTCATACGGTGTCGTTTCAACGGATTTAGACGGTGCCCTATTTAAAGTGAATGCGGCTGTTTCTAATGCATAACCCCAAAATGATAGCGGTAAATCTGTAAGTGACATCATAGAACGAACCATATCTAAAAGAGTTCGATTACGACGTTCGGACACACCATTACGCTGTGGTGTTCCCGGTGGTGTCAACTGTGAAAGTATTCCGCATTTCTTCAAATGCTCGCCAAACTCGTAACTCAGATATTCACCTCCACGATCAGAACGCAGAAATTTAATCTTCTTGTTACGTTGATTCTCTACCTCACTTTGAAACTCCTTAAACTTCTCGAAAGTTTCGGACTTATGTTTCATGAAATAGATATACCCATATCTACTCAAGTCATCCGTGAAGGTAAGAACATAACGATAACCACATGCGATGCTACACTCATTGGACCACACACATCGGTATGTATGATTTCCAATAAGTCCGTAGCTCGCTCCATCATACCAGAAAATGGAGTCTTAGTAATTTTTCCCATCAGACATGCTTCGCATCTTTCAAGTGATTCAAAATCAAGTGATTCAAGAAGTCCATCGGAATGGAGTTTCTTCATACGCTTCACTCCAATGTGACCAAGGCAGCGATTGCCACATATAGGTCGAATTATCGCTTGATTTCAAACGTTTAGCCTCAATGTTGTTGATATGTGTATTTCCACTATCGAGATTCAATAAGAATAGACCATCTATCAAAGGTGCATGTGCATAAAACATATTACTCATATAAATCGAACAACCATTATTCTCTGATTTAAACAAGTAACCGTCTCACAATAAACAAGATCCCGATATAATGTTCATGCTCAACACAGGCACTAAATAACAATTATTTAAGTATAAAACTAATCCCGATGGTAGATGAAGGGGTAGCGTGCCGACCGCGATCACATCAACCTTTGATCCGTTTCCCACGCGCATCGTCACCTCGTTCTTTGCTAGCTTCCGTTTATTCGCAAAGATTTTGTTTGAGTTACAAATATGAGCAACCGAACCAAGATTATCAAATACCGCACTACTACAAGTACTAGTGAGATACAGATCAATAACATGTATATCAGATATACCTTTCTTCTTGATGTTGCCGTTCTTCAGATCCGCCAAGTACTTTGGGCAATTCCGCTTCCAGTGACCTTCTCCCTTGCAGTAAAAGCACTCAGATTCAGGCTTGGGTCCAGCCTTGGTCTTCTTCGCCGGCGTGGTAACTTTCTTACCACCCTTGTTGAAGTGTCCCTTTTGCTTAGACTTGCCTTTCTTGAGTTTGGTGTTCTAATTGACCAACAACACTTGGTGCTCTTTCTTGATCTCCACTTCTGTAGATTTTAACATAGCAAACAGTTCTGGCAACTCTTTGTTCATGTTCTGCATGTTGTAGTTCATCACAAAGTTCCTGTAACTTGGTGGCAGTGACTGGAGGACACGGTAAATCCCCAAAGCATTAGGAATCACTATACCCAAGCTTTGAAGTTTGTTTGCGTGCCTAGACATCTTAAGCACATGCTCACGACGAGCTGCCCTCTTCCATCTTGCGGTTAAAGAACTTTTGAAGCCTCATAGCTTTCAATTGCCGCATGAGTCTCAAAAATCAATTTGAGATCCTCGACAATATCATATGGTTCGACTCTTCAAACCTTTTTCAGCTCGATTCTAAACCATACAAGATAGCACCTTTGAACTATGGAGTCTTGATTCTTAGGCGTGGTAAACATTCTTTACTTCATCGGAAGCATCACCGCAGTGGGTCACCCAATGTGCATCCAAAGACATAGGTCAAATTACCGGTGTGAGGACAATCCTCAAATTGCGGAACCAATCCGCGAAGTTGCTTCCATTGTTTTTCAACTTTTCTTTCTCTAGGAACGCATTAAAATTGATGGTAGGGGCTGCCATTGATCTACAACATATTTGCAATAGTTTAGACTAAGTTTATGACAAATTGAGTTTAAATTAATTAATGAAATTAAACTAGATGAACTCCCACTCAAAACAACATCCCTCACATTGTTTTAGTGATCACACGAACCAAATCCACTACATCAACACCGATCATCACGAGAGTTGATATAGTTTCAATGGCGAACAATCGTCATGTTCATCATATCTACTATATGATTCATGCTTTACCTTTCGGTGATCCGTGTTCGAGACCATGTACATGCATGCTAGGCTCGTCAAGATCAAACCTTAGTTTCTGCATGAGCAAATCTGGCTTGCTCACGTTGTATACACTTGCAGAATCTAACACACCCGATCATCACGTGGTGCTTCGAAACAACAAGCTTTAGCAACGGCGCTAACTAAGGGCGAACACTTTATGACTTGAAATTGATGTGCATGAGGGATCATCTTATAATGCTACCGTCGTCTACCAAGAAATACAAGATGCATAAAGGATTAACATCACATGCAATTCAATAATATGTGATATGATATGGCCTTTCTTCTTTGTGATTCCGATCTCCATCTTCAAGCACGAACATGATCTCCATCATCACCGGCAGTGCATCAAGGTCAATGACGCTTCACCATGGTTGTCGTCCACCGGCTTCAACTATTACAACTACTTTGAATAGACACGCGGGTCTTAACATAAATTAAAGACAACCATATGGCTCCTGCCGGTTGCCAACTTACAATAAGGAACATTGCATACATCAAATATAATCACAATCATGGCCATATCACATCACTGCACACCCTGCAAAACAAAGTTAGACGCCTCTACTTTCTTTGCATATTTTACGTGGTTTGGGGCTTTCAATAAGTGTCGTTCTAACTTACGAACAAGAACCACAACATTGATACTAGCATTGTTGATCACCCATTGTAAATTGGATCTTAACTATGCTAGGAGAAACACCATAAAGCCACTTATGCAATACAAGTTGCATGTCAAGCGTGGAGCAAGTCTCATGAACGATGTCATGTAAGGTTAGCCGGGCGCTTCATCCCAACATACCGCAAGATGCAAAGTACACAAAAGCAATCGACAATAAAAGCATCAACGCCCACAATGACCATTGTGTTCTACTCGTGCAACAGATCTACATATAGACACGGCTCGATACCCTTTGAGGGGTTCGTAGCATGGAAAACAAAAATTTTCTTTCGCATACAAACAAACAAGCCAAGATCTATCTACTAGATTGTAGCAGTCGATGGAATAACTTACCTCGAAGATTCCAAAGTGTTAACGAGGCGGATTCTCGTGGGTGATGTAGTCGTACTCTTTCCGATCTCAAGATCGTGTAGGCGATCCTTCCGGTATTGCGTTACGGCGCTTCCTGATCGGTCACACGTTCGGTACTCGGCGAAGACCTTCCTCTCCCTTGTTCCAGCACGGTGGAGGTTGTAGCACTCTCCTCGCGATTCCAAAGCGGCCTGGCGGTATGCAGGAAGTAGAGGGAAATCATTGAGGCTTCGCCTTAAGCCGGAGTATGGTGGAGTATGAGAGGGCTATTAGTGGTCTAGAGATTATACACACCAATTAGAAGGCTCTAAACCGCAGGCTAAAGCAATTAGAAGCTTTAAACCAAACGGCTCTAAACCGGAGATTAGAGGATAGGAACTTGTGTCTAGAGGAGGCCCCCCTCCTTTTATAGGTGGAGGGCCAGCGTGCCGGGGAGGAGGAGTCCCTCCCAACTCGGCCTAGGCTGGCTGGCTTGGAGGAGAGGACTCCTCCTCCAAGTTGGTTTCAACCTCCTCTTGCTTGTTTCCCACAGTTTCTGTTTCCCACAGTTTCTGTTTTCCACAATTTCTGTTTAGCGTTTGACTTTCAAACTGGCAGTTTGACTTTTCAGTTTTGGAACAGCAAGAACACTTAGTACATGATGCAATCATTCAATGACACATTCATGTACCTCTCCCCGGAGTCTTGGGACAATTCGGAACCTTCTAGAACATTCCCGATGAAAACACCGGAATCATTCCCGAACTCCGAAACGGGACTTTCCTTATATGAATCTTATTCTCCGGACCATTCCGGATCACCTCGTGATATCCCGGATCCCATCCGAGACTCCGAACAACATTCGGTCTCTTTCTCATAATACCATAACTACTCAAAACAACGTCGAATCCTTAAGTGTGTCTCCCTACGGTTCATGAATTATGCGGACATGATCGAGACACTTCTCCGAACAATAACCAATAGAGGAATCGGAAATTCATATGGCTCCACATATTTCTCGATTACTTTGCGATCGAATGAACCACTTACATACGATACCAATTTCCCTTTGTCTCACGATAGTTTACTTATCCGAGGTTATGATCGGTCAGATCTCTGCATACCTAGTTCAACCTCGTTACCGATAAGTACTCTTTTCTCGTTCCCGTGATATGTGATCCCTTGTGACCTAGTCACATGCTTGCAAGCTAATTGGATGACATTCCACCGAGAGGGCCCAAAATATATCTATCCGTCATATGGATCGACAAATCCCACTCTTGATCCATGTGTTTCAACCAATACTTTCTGAACACTCAATGCCACCTTTATAGCCACCCAGTTACGGTGTGGTGTTTGATGTCATCAAAGCATCCATCCGGTAAAGGTGATATGCATGATCTCATGGTCGAAGGAATTAGGTTACTATGTATCAGAAAGCATATAGCAATTGAACTATTGAAATGACTTGATCTTTATGCTACGCTTATCTATAGGAGTATGTCCACCATATCATTCTCCTAACGATATGATCTTGTTGTTGATAACATCTCAATGTTCATGATAGGGAAACCACAATCATTAATCAACCAACAGGCTAGTGAAGTATAGAGGCTATACTAGGGACTTCAAATTAAGTTTACAAATCACACAAGTATTAATGTTTCCTTGTTAATACCATTATAGCATGAATGTAAACATTTATCATAAACACAAAGATATAATAATAACTATATTTATTATTGCCTCTAGGGCATATCTCCAACACCCTCATGGAGCACCTCAGAACTATGATGTGGCTGCTATTGCTCAGTTTAACTCTACTCTGTTTTTTCACATGCGCTCCTCTACTGAAGGTGTGTTGAAGTGGATGACTAAGGGAGTGTTTCTTATTGCCACTTGGTCTGAGTTTGCTGAGCTTCTTGGCTATCCCCTTCAGCCTGGCAACGGGGCAAATGGTTGGCGTGTTCACGGCCCTGAAGCTGCTGATCCTGAGGTCCTGGAGCCTCTCTACATTGAAGGGTGGGGCACTGCTGGGTATGTGAATCATCTGCTGCCAGTTTTTGACATCATGCGCAGGGTGTACTTGAACACCATCTCTCCCAAGGCTGGCAACTTTGATCAGTTTCATGGCTATCAGGTTGACCTCATGCATCAGACTTATCTCCGGCGTGACACTGACAGGTCAATGGATGTTATGCACTTCATCTACACAGAGATGTGGAAGGCTATTATTGAAAAGCGCTCCTGCATTTATGCTCCCTACATTCAGACTCTCATAAATCACAAGTGGCTTGAGACGACTGGCACTCGCTTTCCTGAAGACAACATCACCATTCATGAGGAGAAGAAGTTGCGTGTGAGTAAGCACCAAAAGCCTCGTTCTCAAGAAGAAAAGGAAGCTGAACTCCAGAAGGCTCGAGATGAAGCTGGTGGTCCCTCCTCTGCTCCTGGTGGCTCTAGTGCTGGTGGTCCTTCTCTCCAGAGGCAGACGTCTTGGTCAAAGAAGATGCTTGGGAAGGTGAAGAAGACTTTCTGCTTTCTCCAGGACCGCGAGTATCAAGCGTATGTGGATTAGCGTCACAATGTTCAGCGCCAGAAGGCCATCATGACAGCTCTCAACATTCCTAGCTCACCGGTCACTAGCTCTGACACTGTTCCCAAGGATGATTGGATTCGCGACAACTACCGCTAGTCTGAGGATGAGTCTGAGGAGGAGGTCACTGGTCCGCCGCCTGAGTGGGGTCCTTGGGTCCCTGAGTCTGCTCCTCCTCCCTTTCATGGCTGGGGCGATTAGATTGATCTTTTCTTCCTTTTTGGTGTCTCGATGCCAAAGGGGGAGAAAGATGTCTATTAGGTTGTCTACGGGATTTGCATGGGTTGAGTCGCGAGCCTGTTCTTGCCTTTGATCTTTTCTAGCTCGCGAACTCTCTAGTTTCTAGTTTATTTGTGTGCTTGTGGACCTTTTATGTCTGTGAACTTATGTGTGCTTGTGGACCATGTTATGTTTGAGACTATGTGGTATCTATGTGGTATCTTATACAATGCCGTGTATGTGGTATTCTTGTTGTCATCTTATGGGCATATGCATATGGTGGTGGAGCCTCATAGCTCTTATTGTTATTATTACTCTTTTTGTCTCCACCATATTTGGTTGGTGTCTGGTATGATCTCTATCCTTTCTTGTACCTTGCACTTGTGCTATCTTTGTAATTGGAAGGGGGAGCCTCCTTGTATGTGTGCCAGTCTTGTCCTTAGAGCTTTTTCTCTACCTTGCACACATATAGGGGAAGCTTGTCCCATCCATTGCAAATATTTCTTCTATACTATGCAAATCTTTGGGATTGTCATCTAACACCGAAAAGGGGGAGATTGAAAGGACTATATCTTCCCATGCTGCTTTTGGTGTTAATGACAATCCCATTTGTGTTTTAGTTGTGCGCTTGAGTTTCAGGGTAAACACTGTTGATGTCTCCTTCAATCTGTGTGGATGCTCTCTTGGGATCTCATGAAGACGGTGGCCTTTAGTTTTCTCCTATTTTCTCTCCTGTTGTTGTTTTAGGTCACCGTACTATTAAGAGGGGGTCCATCTCGGAAGGCTGTGGGAAATCACTTGTTCTTGCACAAACTTATATGCACCGCCACAGCCATCCTACTATTCCGTGAGAGAGTGAGATTCTATTCTGTTGAAGCCTTCTGTGTCTCACCGGAACTTCCGGCCTGGCGCCGGAAGTTCCGCTCAGGCTTTTTCTGTGGGCTGATCTGAGCATTGTTCCGTTCCTAGTTCCGCTGGTGGATCAGGAACCTTTTGTGTGAAGGGTTCTATTTGCTGGAACTTGGGCCGGAACTTGCGTCGGAACTTGTCCTGCCAGAAAGTCCTGAGCGGAACTTCCGCCCAGCCGCCGGAACTTCCGGTCAGATTCGTCTCGCAACCCAGAAATTCCGCCCCTAGTTCGGCTCCAAGTTCCACTAAAGGATCAGTAACCTTCTGTTTGAAGTGTTCTATTTGCCGGAACTTGGGTCGGAACTTGCATCGGAAGTTCACCGGAACTTCCGGTCTGTTTTGACCAGAACTTCCGGTTGAGCTTTTGGAGCGGGCGTCAACGGTCTGATGACCGTTGGAGCCAGGCTGGGCGGAACTTCCGGTGAGGTCGCGGGGGCTGAAACGGTTCAGTGCGGGGGAGGGGGGGGGCTATTAAGGCACCCCTCTTCTTCCTCCCACCTACTTCGAATTTTTCTCTCTCCTCCATTAGTGCTTGAGCTTCACCTCACTAGATCTCTCTCTCTAGCCACTCAAATGACTTGATATTTTGAGAGGTGAGGGAGGTGACCTAGATCTAAACTTCCACCAAAAAAGATTTGATTTCCCCCACCCATCCTTTGTGTATCTTGTTGCTCTTGGGTTTCTTGAAACCCTAGACGGTGTAGGGCATCCTCGGAGCTAAGGCTTGTGTTGTGTAGCTTCGAGGTATCGTTGAGGGCCTCCAATTGAGTTGTGGAGCCTCCCCCTCAACCTTGGTGTAAAGGTTTCGGTTGGCGCCTTCAAGGTCACCGGTTAGTGGATTGTGAGGCCTCCTTTGTGGGTGAGCTCACCGGAGAAGAAGGTGAGGCCTTTGTGGCGCTCGGGTGACCTTGTGTGGCCCCGACATGTCTCCAACGTAGACGTAGCTCCTTGGGAGTGAACTACGGGAATTATATCTCTGTGTCCCCACTCAGGTTACTTCGTTCCCTTCGTTTACTTCTTGCTATTTATCGTTCTTGTGGTTGTTGTAAGTTATCTTGCATTTAGGTTGTTCATTTAGTTGCACATATAGATAACTTTCTTTATCGTTGAGCCTAAAAGTGAGAAACAAATTAAAATTGTGTAGACTCCTATTCACCCCCCTGGAGTCGTATCAAGTCGGTACTTTCAAAGACTGATGCCATACACAGCTGGCCAGATATGTATTTTGAGCTTCGGATCATCTTTGTCTTTCTAAACGTTGTCCAAAATCACTTGCTGAATCTAGGGCTGGAATTGGAAGTCATTTGCTGACCGAGAGCCGAGTAGGTCTCGTTTTAGGTGAGGTCTCAACCGATTTTATTAGAGATGTGTACAAAAACAGCGACATCCACAAAGCTCCCATAACTTGATGAATTAAGACAACTCCTCCAGGATATTGACACCTGCAGAATTCACAGTTAGCCACATCCTTAAATAATACATATCTCATTGACGCGATCTCATTGTGGGAAGAAGCATAGCAAAACTGAATCAGAAAGTTGAATAGCCAACCACTTTTAACTTGTGCAATTCAGAGTTATTGTGTACCTTGTTTGTTCTGTTTTCTTGGAGTACTTATTTAATATGGAAATATCACGTGACTCTAATGAATTGGTATGGGTAGTTTTCAACACTTGTTCACTGAGATCTGCATAACGAAACATTGATTTTTTACATCTGTAGGTGAAAGTTGTCCCCCTTTCAGTATCCCCCCATTGGTTTTGGAACATGGGCATGGGGCAACCAACTGCTCTGGGGCTACTAAGAAAGCATGGACAGTGAACTACAAGATTGTTTCAATTTGAATCTAAAGAATGGCATAAACCTTTTCGATATTGTCGACTCATATGGAACTGGAAAGTTGAATGGGGAGAGTGAAAGGCTTTTAGGAAAATTGATTGAAGTCATTCAGCAGGAGCAGCAGACCTACAAAGATCCCATCACTGAGTTCCTAGAATGCCTGTATGTGATCTCATTGAGTGTGAGCAGTTAATTTGACCCTCTTTTTATCAATCTGGCATTCCTTTCTTTACTGTTATCATTGATGTCATGTTTATTCATGTTTCTTTGAAGTTTAGTAAAACTATACTATTACTTATACTGGAGTACTTATTTAGAGAGATATCTTGCTTAATTATTTTGAAGAAACCAATTGATACAGTGCCCACATAAATGGCTCTGGTGCTGATTTCGTTTGTTACATGTAATTTTCCTTTTTCTCCAGATATTATTAGCTGCTGCTAACAAATATTTTCTTATAATTTTGATGAGTAATTTGATCAAGATTTTTTGCTTACACTTTAAATCCTGTTGTTTCATTCTAGAATACGAATGTTTCTTGTCAAATTAAAATGGGATGCTCTGTCAATTACCTAGGTCAATTTTTCCACCTCATTCTAGAGCAACCGGAGGTGGGCAGTGGGACTGAGGGAGCCGTCGATCTTAGGCCTGGAATGGAGACGGAGACGGCGGGCCGGCGGAGGGAGCCCGAGGGATCTGCTGAGGCTAGGGATCACGACGGGGTCGAGGGAGCGGCGGAGGGAGCTCCAGGGATGACGACAGGGAGGGGCCTCCGCTTTCCCCGAGGACGGCGCCGTCGCCGGGAATCGCGGACGGGCGCGGGGATCGAGCGCGACCGCCCGGAATTCCGTGCGGGGACGGACGGCAGGGGATTGGCCTCCGCCTCTGCCGGCACTCAATCCTCCCTGGTCCACCTCCGCCTCGCGTACATCGACGACGGGATCCCGGGCGGACAACAAAGACGGGATCGTGGGAGGATGACGGAAATCGCGGGGACGATGATGATCGCACGGGCGGACGACGGGAATCGCGGGCTGACGATGGATGCCAAGTTTGGATTTTGAATCTAGCCAAATTTGTAACGTTTTGAATACATTTGGGTTTATTTGCAAGTTTGGCTTTGAACTGCCGACGCGAATAATAAAACGGGCCGGAGGAAGTAATCAAGATCACATGACGCTTTCTATATTATTCATCAATACAAATCAAAAAGTAGCCGGACAATTTATTATTCAATTGATTGACGACGAATCATAATACTGCCACAGCAACAAGCATCACAAGATCAAGGTGCAGGCAGCTAGACGAGGAGCAGCTAGCGACGGTCTCCCTCTCCCCACGGCGAACCCTCGCGTGCCGTCGGGCATCGTCGGCCCCTGCGGCCGGGTGCTCATCTGGGACGCCGAATGCACGACAGCGGTTCCAGGGTGTTGTGGCACTGCGGTGGTGGCGGGCGGCCTCCCCCGTCCTCTACCCCACGGCCGTGTTGTGTCGGCGCGCTGATGAGTTTTGCTTACCGGTCGTCGAAGCACTGCTCGCACCCGAAGCCCCTTCCTCCAGTTGCGTTCGTCGTTCAACTTGTCCACCTGGTGGTGTAACATTTGAACTTCAATGCCACAGGTAAATGGAAAGAAAAAAAAAGTTCATCATGCATGTTACTTAAGCATGTGCAAAAAGTGAAACTGCTCAAACGGGGAAAACCGGTCAAAAATTCCTTAGTTCAATCTCATTCACAAATCCGATCTAACCTTTGAAACTAGTGTAAAATTTTGAACTAGCCCAAACGATTCAAACTAGCCAAACCGTGTTTTGCATGGGCTTATGGTTATTAGTACATGGCAACAAAGAGATTATGGAAGGTGAGAAATGACTTACTGCCTTCTCGGCTTGCTGTGCGTTCTCATACTCTATAAGTGCGTGCAGCTTCAGGAGAACAAAAGAAACACACATAACATATTCAAGGAGAATCAGGATCAACACTCAGATGTAAGCAGTGGCTGCAAATTTGGAACCAAACCATGTTCTCACCTTATTGCAAACTATATCATCAGGCTTTGAAGACTTTGCGGTGCTAGGCTCTTGCGGATGACGTATTCTGATGTTCTTCACGCTGTTTGGTAGTACCAAACTTGAGTTAGAGTAGATGTTACGCCAAAAAGTATACAGTATTATAGTATATGACAACAAAAAGAGGTCCAAGGAGTGTCTTCAGACCTTCCAATCGTACCGAAGATCTTCTCAAGGCTGTTCCTCGTCGAATCCCTGGGTAGGTTTTCCGCGATAATCATCCGAGACTGTTGATCAAAGTTGATTCGGGTCCGTATGGATAAAATGCCACTCGTGGAAACGGTTGCCATATGACAAGTGTCTCTCAGGCTTAAAAGTTAAAACTTGGGACTTCACTACTGACCTGCAACTCTTCTCTGTGTCGGTCGTTGAATGGCTGTGCCCGACGCACTCTCTTGCCATCATGGCTGATAACCTGCAGCAAAAGAACCTTGTAGAACAGCAACAGAAATATGTGCAACAAGTGCAGGCAGCAGTGACTTACGAGATTTTCCGAGGTTCGAAGAGCCTTAACAAGCATTTGGCTGGTTGCCCCCATAGCCTTGATTTTCTTCCATGACGAAATGACAGACATTGGAACTGCATTGAAACAAATGTATTTGCTGTTATAACCATTTTCCAGTGTCCAAGGGTCCCTAGTTTTATTTGCCAGCTATTCAGCATAGTAAGTACGTACTAGTTATGTGAGTTTATGACCCATGTGGGTATAGATTTGCCTGATCTCAGACTGTGCTTAGTAGTTCTTTGTCTGCAGGTATAACACTTCTTAAATTATGGCATATGGAATTGGAGAACCAGTGCTTCAAGACAGGGTTAACACAAGAGCATCGTTGCAGAGAAAGCATTTCTTCCTTGAGGATTACACTTGTGTGTTTTGCAATACAAGAGATCATCTCTTTTTTCCATTGCCCCTTTGCTCAGGCCTGTTAACACTATCTCTGCCTTACTATCAATATATCTGCAGACCATTTGCTTACTGACAGCATCTACAACTTGAAGCAGCACATGCAAAAGCCTTTTTTTATGGAGCTGATCATTTTATGTTCTTGGGACATATGTCTGACAAGAAATGCACAGATTTCAAAGAGGACCTTAAATGGCTGAAATACGGAGACAAATGGAAAATCTACAACTTGCTTTCGGCATGGGTTGCTAGCTTCATTTCAACTCCATTAGCTGTATATTTTATTCTCTTTTGTATAATTGTAATTTATACCCAAAAATTAATACAAATACACAATAGAGACCTACTGTTTCAGTAAAATAAATAGAGAACTAACTCGTTTCACTCACCATAGCCCTCAGCGTCTTTGTTCATGATCTTCATAAGGAAATCATTCGCGATCAAATTCGTGTCACTGAATTGATACTCAACCTGCACAATTGCACCGCGGGACTTCAAATAACGTAGGAACATTTGTCAGCAAGACAACTCTGTTTAAGTTCTTTGAGGGAAAATCTTGTAAGCTAATGCATAAATTCCTTCAAGGCCAATAAATTTATGTACTCAAATTAGGAAGATGTGTCCTAGCAATGTTGTTTTTTCGTTTAAAAATACTTTTTCAGGGACTGAGAAATAATGGTAGTACTATAAGACTAGCTAAATGATGAGTCCTTAATCCAGCTTACTAGTTCCAATTATTATCTACGAGACTGGCTAACTAGTTAGTCCTTTCACGCAAAAAGGATAAAAGAAAAAATAGCAAGTCCTGATCACTGCAAAATTATTTTCTTTTTTCAACTTAGGATTCATCAACTATGAACTAACAAATTGAATAACAGTAATAAATGGCTATGTGCATCCAAAAATGCAGACGCCAGGGTATTCCCCATTTCGAGAAAAAAAACAAAATGAATAACCGAACCTAACACTGTAACTACGTATTTGGTGTAATTTATTTCAGCAGCAAAGCAGAATCTTTTATCATCACAATGCGAAGAAGTTAACTGCATTTTAGATCAGATGCCCACGTGGACAACAGAAAAATCGTGTGTTTATGTGACACATATATATCCTACCAAAAATTTAGTCCCGCGGAAGGAAACAAAATATGCGTTGCAAAATCAAGGCACATATCATCTTTGATCTTCAAACCTGTTTGATAATCTTGTGCGCAATGTCGGCCGGACATGCCCGCTTGGGCTGCACACTGCCGCCGATATCAGCGTGGGTGAGACCAGGCGCCATGAAGAACGACGTCGGCTCTGGCTCGCCGAAGAAGCTCCAGTCCGCGGCCAGCCCAATGCCGCCACCGGCGTGAGAAAGCTGCGCGAACGGTGAAAAGTAGCCAACGGCCGTCAGCGGGATGGACATGGGAACGAAGTCGAGTGCGTGCACGTTGAACTTGAACGGCGTCGAGCACTCGTTCGTCCACGTCCCCGACGTGGACGATGACGAGCCCGAGCTGTCCCTCCTCTCTCGCGACATGGCTGATACACAGTTGATGCGTTGGTGTATGACACACAGATTTGTCGACACCAGAAACGGATCATATGTAGTGTTTCGGCGAGTTTGACCACTTCCCTCTGAGGACATTGTGAGGCCAGAGTGTTTCTTTGAGCAGCTTTTTTCGCGGCAGTCTGAAAGTGGCACTCAATCCGTTAGGGCTTGTTTACTTTTTCGGTATTTTTATCCTCAAAAGATGTAGAAATATGCAGACATTTGGTGAAGGAGCCTAGACTACGAACGACAATAGAAGACTCGGTTTGGGGCAACTGATTTCATCGATAGGAATCGTTGCTATAAATAGCCTACAACCAGCTCATGTCTTGCACAATAAGAAATAGCAAGATCAGGCCGAATCAGTTAGAGATATTAACAATAACTAGGCTATCTTAGACTATCTGTTAATATTTTGTGTTCACCCAATACTCTCCGATCCCTTTAAATATCCTTTCCCAAAAATACTTTACCATGATAAAGAGTTTTTAATCTAACCAAAAATACACTAGTGTGGAGGGGATTTGTGGGGATATTTCGGAATTATCCCCTCCAAACCTACCTAGTAAACGACCTATCGGGGAATTTTGGGATATAAAATAATCCCCTCCCATTCCCTCAAATACCCTAAAAGTAAACAAGGCCTTAGTGTGGGCTTGGGTGGGGAGGCCGTTGACCGTAAGGACCATGGTTGGAATTACTAGTTGAAGGTGACGAAACAACAAAAAGTAAATGTTGAAACCGTCCGGAGCATGGTTAGGATTACTAGTAGTACAAAGATGTTTAAAAGTAAAAGAGTTAAAAAATAGGGCAATGAATCACCTAGCGAGGACTACAAAAACTAGTGCCGCTAACCTCCCCCTTCATCACCAGGAGCCGGGAAAATCCTGTCGTAGTAAACCTTCTTATAGTAGGAAGACGTCAAGTCGTCAAGTTAAGACTACAAAAGACCATTGCACCAGAGTAGCAACCATCGCTAATAATAATAGTCCATCGGAAGACACAGACCTGAAATGACACCAATAGACACGAAACTAACCGGATCCCAGGAGATCCGCCGGTCACACGACTTTACGTGCCCTCCACCGGCCCTCCGCCGGCGTTAGATGCACCACCAGAGCGAGGATAAAGCGGGAAGAACCTTATTTTGACTCCATGACATAGTCACCACCTCAAAATCCCAAAGAAGACACAAAAAGGGCCTAAACAAAGAACGGAAAATCCGCCACACCTTCAAGGCTCGAAGGCCACCAGAGGTGAAGTGAACATGCGGTGTCGTTGGCAAGATAGATGGAACCCTAGATGCCTTTTTGTTCTCACTTCTGCCTTCTCCTTTCATCGGCCGGTGGAGAGGCGGTCCACCGTGCAGTGGGTGTACTCCTCACTAGAAACTAGGTAATTATTTTCAAAAATACATTCTGATCGTGCGGGCCAGCTGGGCCAGTGAAGAAATGATTTGGTATTTCAGAAGTTTGGTCCTGTGGGCCAGCGATCTGCTACGGGTGTCGAACGCAGACAAAAACCAAAGAGATTTACCTCTAGGGTGTGTTGTGCATCCCTAGGGTTTATCCAAGAGAAACATGGGGCGCTGACGCCAATATTTTCCTTGACAATTTAACCTCGGGCGGTGTTGTTGCCGCTGCGATGGAGAATTGGGGCGGTGGGCATTTTCCCAATGGTGGCCGAGGTCAAGGGAGTGATGGGCATGACAACAGGAGATGGGAAGGTGGCTTCAAGGGAGGCGGTGGTAGAAACTTCTACCAAGGAAGCTCGAGTGGAACTGCAGGAGCGGCCAGAATGGTAACAAAGTCTTCAATGATGCTGTTTTCAGAGCTGGCCGAGATATACCAGATGGTCCTTGCGGTGGCTACAATAACAAGAGGGAAAGGTACTACAACAATGCCAACAATTACAATCGAGGTAATGGATACATATACAATAATCAGGGGAATTGGAACAATAGGAGAGAGTATCATGTTGGCCAAGAAGAAAATTATAGGGGTCCGTTTATGAACAGGAATCGGTCTAATAATAATAGGCAGAAATTGTCTGCGGATCGATGTCAATTGGGGAAGGAGGAAGCTGCAGCTTTCGCCATGTAGCTTGCTGAATTACCTCAGGGATCGACGAATGCATCTGCTGTTTCTGCTGTGGCCCTATTGCTAACTTGGCCATGGCTACATCTACTGCTGCAACTCCTCAAGTGCAGCCGCAACATACTAAAACTAGGCCTGTGATGGTACTAGAGGCTCGTCCGGTCCAAGAGAATAGACTTACACATCAGCGCCCTGAGGATATGTTTATGGCAGTGGCAGGTATGGCGCCAAGAAAACAGTCTGCTACTCACGTTCTGGTCGTACCAAAAATTAAAAAGAAACTTCCTGATTGTTTCAAGTGTGGCAAACCGGGACATTACTTGAATGATTCTCCAACGTAGTTGTGTTTATGATGTCAAAGTCCAGACTATCAGTATAGATTGTGCCGATTGATCACTGCTCCAAAACCGACTATGAATTTGTATGGGATGGCTAATGAGGAGCTCAAGTCTTGGGAAATTCCCTCATCTGATGTGGTCAGACCTAGGTTGGACAATACTAGGTTAAGCAGGGTTACAATTTTGGATGAAAATATGATATATAAAGAAATTATTGCACAACTGAAGTGGATTGTACTAGATCAGTACTAGTGGAAAGTTAGGCATGTGGAAGACAATGTTTATAGGGTCACTTTTCCTAGCAAAGTTGATTTAACAAGAGAACAATACGTTGAGACATACAATACTCCTAATAGCAAGGTGACAATGAAGTTTGAGTCACGGAAGAGACGGGTGGAACCTTTTTGGTCAATTGATAATATTTGGGTAAGAATTTATGATTTACCTTCTGAGGAGTCAGATGATTTTGTGGACCTATGGGCGCTTGGTTCTCTGTTTAGAAAGATAGTGGACATTTATATGGAATTTACAAGAAGAACCGAAGTTCTTTAGATCAATATCGACAGCCTTGATCCTTCACTTATTTCGGCAAGGTTGGACATAAGGATTAACGGAGAATTCTATAAGCTAAGGTTTTAAGTGTTGGACCGCGAGAAGATAAACAAAACTTCTACATTACGCGGTGCTGATTATTGATAAAGCGCGCTAGTTGATGCAGTGCCGATCGATCTCACAAACAGCTCCACCGGATCCCCATGAACTCTTTCGCTAGATCCCCACAATTTTTTTGTATCTAGCACCGCACGTGCAAAGCCTCTATCTGTATCCATACGTATAGGAAGAAGCGCGGGCAGGAGATTGCTAGATCTTGTCTAGCCGGATTTGGGAGTGGAGAAAGTGACGGCTAGGTCAAGTACTATCCCTTGTCGATCCACTTATATACATCTCTAGTTAGGCTCAACTCTTGAGGCCCATTTAGACCGTACGCTAATTACCAAGTGGATCTAATCCGTATGGGCTCCTTAAATGTGTGACGCTGTAGGTTCACGTACACCAGGACACAACACGAGCTACTCCTCCATGTATCCCGTCATGAATTTGAGTCCAACTAACCCCATGAACATTTGGACTCAAGTCGATACATGGTAGCGGCTTCTAGTAAGACGTGCCAACTCCCAAGTGTCGCAAAGTATGCAAGACAACTTTCAATGAGACTTTCGTCCAAGTCCTATAAAACCCGGGTAAAACCATTACTAGAAAATCACTGTGTTTTTGTGTTGTGCATCATCATAACCGCATGCTCATGTCAACATGTCATATTACATTTGATCATCGTTATGTCATCAAGCATATATTTTGCATAAAACTATTTTCGTAAAAGTCGATGTTGTTTTCTAATAAGTCATCTCCTTTAATTTCAAAATAAAACCTAGATCTGTTCAGATCTTTTATTTGTCTAAAAAGTATTTACAATTTTTTTAAAATAAAATAAGGAATAAAAATGTTTTGTTTGGAGAAGCTGCCAGCCAGGCCCATAGGCCTAGTAGGTCACCTACCACCCAAACCCTAGACTAGTTTTCCCAACCCTAAACCTAGTCACGCCCCTTCCCTACCCTAATCCCTCCACCCGCCGCCGCCATCACACGCACACGCCACATCACCTTCTTGCGCGCATGCACACTCCCTTGGCTACCCTACCGACAACCACCCTCCATTGATTGCGCCCTGGCTCATCACGTACAACGCCACCCCTAGCCGCACTCACTTCGCAAACCAGCCCTGCATCCCGGATCCACCACCGCATGGCCCCCGCATCGCCGGCCTCACCGCCTTCAGCCTCCCAGGGCCGAGCTCGTCAGGAGCCCGCCGTTCAGCACCCTGGCCGCCCTTCCCTTCGGCCTCGCCTTCCCGTCCGCCTCCTCGACCTCCCTCATCGGTGCCACCATCGTACAATGCAGTCCCGTGACCCAGGCCCTGCACGCGTCGTCGTCTTGAGCTCGACCGTGCAGTCACAGGTCCTTGATCGCCTCATCGCCGGCCCCTGCTGCTCACCCCAGCATCCTCCGTCCATGTGCACGATTTGAAGGCGTGGTGCTACTGATGTGGAGAGATGATGTGGTAAGGTTGGTTCAAGTGATTCAAGGCCCCTGTGATGGACAACATCGGCAAGGATTTCGAAAATAATTTGTGTACCCCATGAGCGATCGAGACCATCGAGGGAGCCATGCCGAGAACCCGCAGTATCTGAAGCCCGACCACCAAGCATGAGAACCCGAGGACCGCCCGTGCCTAAATCAAGTTCTTCACCCTCGCTCGAGGTGGAATTCCAATACATTCGTCACGGATGTAACGAGACCGTTCCTGGACCCGAAGACTGTTCACGGAACCTGAAGACCGTTCCTCACACCCAAAGCTGCCTCAGACCCAAAGGTCGAACCCCAACACTTTCTCCTTCCTGTCTGAAGACCTAACCCAAGCCACATCGAACCAAGTTCGTCGAAGCCCCAAGTTTGCCCCTTTTTTGATGCCCTATTTTCATAAATTCTATATTAAACTTGTCGCAATGGATCATACATGCTTGCATACATATTGTCATGTGGTTTGGGGGCTTTCAACCAATTCACATCATAATTAAATATGGAGGCCATATGTGGGCTTTTCTATTATTATATTGGCCCCATTTAAATTCATGTAGCAATGACATATTTTGCCTTGTTAATATAATAATTAAATTGCAGGGTATCTAAACAACAAGAACCTATTAATTAATTGTCAGGACCTTGGTTCCGCTTAATATTGTCTAAATTGTATCGCATCTTTGCCATGTCATACATCATACATTCATCATGACCGATCTTCTGTCGTAGTATTAAATAGTGCATCAGGTGTTTCTTCTAGTGCTTTGCATCTTCACAGATTAGGCCGATGAGTTGATGCGAGAGTCGACTCGATCTTTGGTTGAATCTTAGGCAGTGTTTCCAGGCGAGCATTCTCCCCCTTTCTACCTATTTACTTTTATAGTCTTTATTTCCTCCTATTAATCTATTGCTATTTGTGTTGTGATGCTTTAGTTTTTGTACCCATGATATCCCTTGCAGCCACTATATTGCCTTGGACACCTCCTATTACCTGTTGTTTGGTAGATACTCAGCCTTGTGTATCGTAGTCTCTTGCTCAGGTGCTGCATCGTATCGTCAAGTACCATAGTTGTTGGAAGGTTGCCATATGTTTATGTTGGATATGATCATGACTTTAATTATAACTTGATATTAAAATGTTGGGCTAGATATAACTAATGCAGAGCCACCGGTGGGCAATAGATGTTATTTGGTTTTTAACCGCTCACCGGTGTCTCGTAGGACCCCGAGTACTTGATATTTGTTCCTTGATTATCGCACTATACATATGTGGGACCATGAATCCCCTTAGCCAGAGATTGAATCATATCTTATTTCTTGGGGACACAAACTAGTTTGGGGCTTGATTACTATCTACTGCTTTATTTACTATTTTTGCTTATGCAGAACATTTACTAATGTACTATTTAGGAACCCTGTGCCACGTATCCGCTGTATCGACAAGCCCATTCACACTTTTGGGCTCCCAGTTGTTTACAGCCGTAGCCACACACCCTGGGTCCGTCGTGGAGCCGCCGACTTCATAGCAGGTAGCTTAGTGGGGTGACCCCCTGAAATATTATATGAATCTTGTGATTGCTTTCTCATGATGCCTCATTGGGTTTTCATTTGGTTTTTCCGAGGTTGATCGTGCGTGTGTTGCTATTTGTGCCTCCCTGCATGGTAAATCTTTCTGAAAGCCGTGTCCACGGTTATAGACGACTTAGGGCACAGTATCTCGTTCATAGATAACTATAACTAAAGTAGTGCTATAAATTTGACTTTGACATGTCTAGTAATCAGATTTACTATAACATAATGAGTAAATAAAAGTGCTAACAACTTCTCATTTTGGGTTGTCTCATGCTATTTGTATCTAACTAGTAAGTATTACAACTACAATGGAATGGTTAACTAAATCTTCCCACTGCTTATGATATCAGGATGACTCGTGTTCACCATATCTGACTATTAATTGCTACAACTATAAGTGAATTAATAAAATTGCCAACTGTGTGAGTTTCCTTGGTAGGACTTCTTTGTTTGGTCTCGAAGGGAACACCGGGATGGGTATGTTTGGTGTTAGTATTAGGTTGGTTCCGAATAGTTATTCTTATCCCTCTCTGATAGCCGACAGTTGTATAGAGTCTCTATATGTTGTTTCTCTGTAACACCCTTGGATAGTTCATATACAAGTTTTAGCGATTCCCTCCAAACCCGCATAGAAACGATTCAAAGGTGACCACCAGGAACTTTCGTAAGGGTGGAAAATGAAGTAATATCATTACACAATAGTCCACGATGGAACCCACAGAAACAGATATATACAACAATGACTCCATGAGTCAACAATATAAATATATAGTACCAAGATCCAAATCACTTTCAAAACACTACAACATCTGAGTATCTCTGTAACACCCTCGGATCGGTCCTATGAAAGTTTTAGCGATTCCTGCCAAAACCGCATAGAAACGATTCAAAGGTGCCCACCAGGCACTTTTGTGCGGGTGGAAAATGAAGTAATATAATTACACAATAGTCCATGATGGAACCCACAGAAATAGATATATACAACAACGACTCCATGAGTCAAGAATATAGATATGCAGTACAAAGATCTAAATCACCTTCAAAACACTAGAACATTCGAGTATGGATAAGAATAAAATTGGGCTAAGAGCCCTAAAGAATAACCACTGGCGTCCATAACCCTGCCCAGGCCAAGCCTGAAGGGTAACCTTGCTAACAACGTTGATCTCAAACCTATCAAACAAAAGGGGTGCCAACAAAGGGCGAAGGAAAAAGGGAGCGATTAGTACTGAGGATAGTACATGGCGAGACTTCGAATTCGGCAGTCCTCGCCTATATAGGTATGGTGGACTAAAGCGATGGCGCAGCATGCACTAAAACACATATAAAGACTCTATACAAGTGCCGACTATCAGATAGGGATAAGAAAGACCTATTCGGAACCAACCTGATACTAACACCAAACATACCCATCCTGGTGTTCCCCTTCGAGAACAAACGAAGAAGTCATACCAAGGAAACTCACACCTTGGCAATTTTGTTCATTCCACTATAGTTGCAGCAAATACTAGTCAGATATGGTGAGCATGAGTCATCCTGATATCATAAGCAGTAGGCAGTTTTAGTTAACCATTCCATTGTAGTTCCAATAATTACTAGTCAGATACAAATAGCATGAGACATCCCAAAACCACTAGTTGTTGAAACTTTTATTTACTCATTCTGTTATAGTAAATATGATTACTAGACATGTCAAAGTCAAATTTATAGCACTACTTTAGTTATACTTGTCTATGATCGAGATACTGTACACCAATTCGTAAATAACCGTGGACACGGCTTTCAGAAAGATTCACCCTACAGGGGGCACAAATAGCAACACACGCACGATCAACCTCGGAAAAACCAAATAAAAACCCAATGAGTCATCACGACAAAACAATCAAACAATTCAAATAATATTTTAGGAGGCCACCGTACTAAGCTACTCACTACAAATTCGATTGGCTCCGAGACTGACCCATGGTGCGTGGCGATGGCTGTAAACGACTGGGAACCCGAAAGTGTGACTAGGCTTGTCGATACAGCGGAAACGTGGCATGGGGTTCCTAAACAGTACATTAGTAAACGCTCTCCACAAGCAACAATAGTAAATAAATCGGTAGCATTGCTTAAGTACATGATAGTAATAAATCCCCAAACTAGTTTGTGGCACCAAGAAATAAGATATGATTCAAGCTCTGGCTAAGGGGATTCATGATCCACCATGCGGATAGTGCGATAGTAAAGAAATATGTATCAAGTACTTGGGGTCCTACGGGACACCAGTGAGTGGTTAAATTCCAAATAACATATATTGCCCATCGTTGCCTCTGCATTAGTTATATCTAGCCTAGCATTTTAATATCAAATTGTAATTAAAGTCATGATCATCACCAACATAAAGCATATGGCAACCGTCCAACAACCATAGTAATGACGATACGAAGAAGCACCTGAGCAAGCGACTACGACACGCAAGGCCGACTATCTACCAAACAACATGTAACAGGAGGTGTCCAAGGCAATATAGTGGCTGCAAGGGATATCATAGGTATGAAAACTAAAGCATCTCAACACATATAGCAACAGATCAACAGGTGGCAATAAAGACTATAAAAGTAAAATAGGTAGAAAGGGGTAGAATGCTCGCCTGGAAACACTGCCGAAGACTCAGCCGAAGGTCAGGTCGACACTCGCATCAGCTCATCATCCTAATCTGAGAAGACGTAAAGCACTAGAAGAAACATCGGATGCACTATTTAATACTACTGTAGAAGATCGGTCCTGATGCATGTATGATCTATGACATG
Source organism: Avena longiglumis (assembly GCA_030063025.1). Lineage (NCBI taxonomy): Eukaryota > Viridiplantae > Streptophyta > Magnoliopsida > Poales > Poaceae > Avena > Avena longiglumis. The sequence continues at coordinate 336,449,456 of CP125979.1, read as the reverse complement.
GCAAATATGCAACGCAATTTAGACAATATTAAGAGGAACCGAGGTCCCGACAATTAATTAATAGGTTCTTGTTTTTTAGATACACGCAATTTAAATATTGTATTAACAAGGCAAAATATGTCATCATTTTGCTACACAAAATTAAATGGGGCCAATATAAGACTAGATAAGCCTGCATATGGCCTCCATATTTTATTATGAGTGTATGCAAGCATGTATAATCCAGTGTAACAAGTTTTATATAGAATTTATGAAAATAGGGCATCGAAAAAAGGGGAACACTTCGGGGTTTCGCCGAACTTGGTTCGATGTGGCTCGGGTTCGGTCTTCGAACAGGAAGGATAAAGCACCTGGGTTCAACCTTGGGGTACGAGGGATCATCGTGTGTGGGGAACGGTCCGCGGGTTCCATGAACAGTCTTCAGGTCTAGGAACAGTCTCGTCGCATCCGTGACGAAGGTCTTGGAATTCCACCTCGAGCGAGGGTGGCGAACTTAATTCGAGCACCGGTGGTCCTCGGGTTCTCGTGCTTGGTTGTCGGGCTTCGGATACTGTGGGTTCTTGGCATGGCTCCCTCGATGGTCTTGGTCGCTTAGGGGTACCAAAATTCTTGTCGAAGTGCTTTTCGAGCTTGTCCATCGCGGGGGCCTTGAATCACCTAAACAAACCTTACCACATCATCTCTCCATAGCAGTAGAGTCTGCAAACTGTGCACATGGCCGGAGGGCGTTGGGGCAAGAAGCAGGGGCTGACGATGAGGCAACAAAGGACCTGCGGCTGCATGGTGGATCTCGGGCCGACAACGCACGCATGGCCTAGGTCGAGGGGTTCACACGCGAGACCGTAGTGTACGGTGGTGGCAACGACGAGGGAGGTCGAGGAGGAGGACAGGAAGGCGAAGCCAAAGGGAAGGGTGCTAGGGCAATGAACAGCGGGCACCTGGCGAGCTCGACCCTAGGAGGCTGACGGCGGTGAGTCCAGCGATGCGGGGGGAGGGTGCAGTGGCGGCCGTGGGATAGAGAGGAAGGAGATGGCGAGGCGAGGCCCAAGCAGGGAGCGGGGAGGCGGAGGAAGCAGGGGCGGTGTCGGCATAGCGGGTCAATGGTGGTGGCCGATGGTGGCGGGAGGCGGCGCATGCGGGGGTGGTAGATGTCGTGAGGGAGGGGATCCCGTGGGGAGAGAGGGGCCAGGGACATCGGGCAAGAGGGAGGCAATGCGGTGGAAGATGGGAAAGGCAGGGAAGTTGTTGCCGAGAGGGAGATGCGGCTGGGAGAGACGAGTAAGGGTAGGAAGATGGCAGCGAGGGTTGGATCGAGGGAAGGAGCGAGGCGAGAAGGACGTGGCCTAGGGACCAGGGATGCAGGGCTAGTTCACGAAGGGAATGGGGCCATTGGTGGCAATGTATGTGGTGGGCCAGGGCACAGTCAAGGGAGGGTGGTTGTCGGTAGGGTGGCCAGGGGAGCATGCGTGCACGCGGGAAGGTGTTGTGGTGTGTGCGTGTGTTGGCGGTGGTGGCAGAAGTGGCAGGGTGGAAGGATTAGGGTAGGCAGGATTATGTTTAGGTTTAGGGTTGGGAAAACTAGTCTAGGGTTTGGGTGGTAGGTGGCCGACTAGGCCTGGCTGTCTTCCTCCCCAAACAAAACATTTTTATTATTTATTTTATTTTTAAGACATTTTTTAAATACTTTTTAGACAAATAAAAGATCTGAATAGATCTAGATTTTAGTTTGAATTAAAGGAGAGGACTAATTAGAAAACAACATAGACTTTTACGAAAATAATTTTATGCAAATTATGTAAATGATGACATGACGATGCTCAAATGCAATGTGGCATGTTGACATGAGCATGCGGTAATGATGATGCATCACACAAAAACAAAACGATTTTCTTATAATGGTTTTACTCGAGTGTTACAATTCAACACCACCAACAATGGATCTCACCCTCGATATCTGCCTCCTGGTACGGGGAAGAAGGCCGAGAGTCTGAATCTGCTCGCTTCATGTAGATCTTCGCGACACCACTAACAATGATTCTTTCTCTGTCTTGAAATCAGCAACACGACCAACAAGGGTTGTTGACCACGTTCATCGAGTGACCACTCCAGAGAAACACATCAAAGGCGAGGTATAGAAAGGTAAGGAAACCTCTAAATTATATGGAAGGAGTAAATGAAGGGATACGGGTAGGCTACACTAGCGCAAATCAAAAAATTTCTACCGCGTATACCAGGATTACTGTTGTCATAAATCACGGGATTACCACTAGACGCGCAGTTGCGGAATCGATGAAGGGCGTCGAGGCAGTGCAGACGTTCCACGTCTCCTCCTTGTCCTTGTCCCACGACCAGATCCCCTTGCGCGGCTCGTCCAAGCTCTATAGATGCAGTGCCTCCGAGGTATCCACACGTATAGGGTGGAAGCGTCAGACGCCGGACTGCTAGGACCGCGCGCGCGACACAGGCGTGAGGAGTGGCGGCTGGGAATGATCTGAGGTCTAACCCTGGCCATCTCGCCCCACCCTCTTTTATATAGGTGTCCCTAGTGGGCTTCTACATTAGCAGCCCATTAGTAGCCTAAGTCTGGTCTAATTCGGATCTAATCCTCATTAGGCTTCCAGCCCCTTAAGTGTGTGACCCTATAGGTTCATATGCATATAGACATGACACGAATACACTTATTCTGTCAATAGTTGGTAGCGGCCTCTAGCAAGACGTGCCAACTCCTAGACACATACAAAGATCATATCGGACGAACCATCACAAGGTTTAGTACATGTCTTTCCCTTTTCCTCACGATATTTGGTCTAGCTCCAAGCTGACCTCCCTTTCTCGATACCGTGATTTGGAATCCCTTTACTAGGTTAACTCTTAACCATACATAGCACGTCCATGCATTTCTGGATCCGATCACTCGAGGGGCCCAGAGATATCTCTCTCAAGTAGAAAGGGGAAAATCCCATCTTGATTGACCATGCCTTGCAGCATGCTTCAGGACAAACCCGAAAGCTACCTTTATAACTACCCGGTTACGGTGCAACGTTTGATAGCCCCAAAGTAGGTCGATCCACATCTCACGTACATGCGACAATCTCAGGTCTAAGGACAAAACATACACGATGTGTAGAGAGAGAGAGAGAGCTGCAACTAATTGCCAGTCTCAGGTTGGGTCAGTCCAACCCCATGTTCATAACATGTGTCCACATCATTGGTTTGACATCTCCATGTCTATGACTTGCGAAACATAGTCATCAACCAATCGATGTGGTAGTCTAATATTCACGTGTGTCCTCACATGAACTTCGAATAGGGACAACTCTTAAATAACCATACAAGTATAGAGTTTCACAAACAATTCATGTAATTGTCAATCAATACAAGTTTCCTGATATGGATATTCAAGGAACATTACAATAACTCATGGATACATATGAAATATCATCATCTCTATGATTGCCTCTAGGGCATATTTCCTTCAGTAAATTTTCTTGATCCACCAATTCAATATACAAGAGCGAATGATAAGAGTAGTCGCATGGTGATCAGTTCATCGCGCACCCAAAGAATTACTCTACACATGAATAGGAGAATTATGCAACCAACTCTTGGAATTCAGACTGAAGATCTCGACAAGCGATGTTCGGAAAACAAAGGGGTGATGCAAGCTCTTCATCGGATCTAACATAGTTGATGTCCTCATGTTGAAAAACACCAGAAGATACAAATAAAAAATTTAATGAATTTTTGTTCCATTGGAAGGTACAATAGGAAAAATTCCTCGGACATCAAGAATACTAGATGTAGAAGCACCATTACAAGAGTAAGGAATCGAAACCCTAAAGGTACAATGGAAACCCAGACACGGGAATTCATGGACTCGAAGAAAAGATAGGAGGGCACATTCAAAACACGTAGAGGTAAGAAGAGAATAGCATAGCGGTAAGGAGTAAAAGCAGACCTAATCAGATCTATCCAATCAACTTTCAAAAAAAGTTTTAACCCTCTACAATGTCCGTTAGCTAGGTTATCCTATAGGCTGGACTAGTGGGGTATCGCAAATACTGAGCTCTGATAGCACTCTGTAACACCCTCAGATCATTCCTATGCAAGTTTTAGTGTTTCCCGCCAAACCCGCATAGAAACGATTCAAAGATGCCCACCAGACACTTTCGTGCGGATGGAAAACAAAGTAATATCATTACACAATAGTCTATGATAGACCCCATGGAAATAGATATATACAACAAGGACTCCATGAGTCAAGAATACACATATATAGTACAAAGATCCAAATCACCTTCAAAACGCTACAATATCCGAGTAGGGATAACAAGAAAATTCGGCTAAGAGCCTTGAAGAATAACCAATGGCGTCGATAACCCTACCCAGGCCAAGCCAGAAGGGTAACCCTTCTAACAATGTCGACCTCAAACCTGTCAAACAAAAGGGGCACCGACATAGGGCAACGGAAAAAGGGAGCAGTCAGTACTGAGGCTAATACACGGCGAGACTTATAATTTGGCGGTCCTCGCCTATATAGGTATGGTGGACAGAAGCAGCAGCATAACATGCACTAAACAACATATAGAGACTCTATACAACTTCAGGCTATTAGAGAGGGATAAGAAATACCTATGCGTAACCAACCTGATACTAACACCAAACATACCCATCCTGGTGTTCCCATTCAAGACCAAATGAAGAAGTCATACCGAGGAAACTCACACAATTGACAATTTTGTTCATTCCTTTATAGTTGCAGCAATTAATAGTTAGATATGGTGAACATGAGTCATCCTGATATCATAAGTAGTGGGAATTTTTAGTTAACCATTCCATTGTAGTTGAAATACTTACTAGTCAGATATAAATAGCATGAGACATCCCAAAACCAGTTGTTGGCACTTTTATTTACTCATTCCATTAGAGTAAATATGACTACTAGACATGTCAAAGTCAATTTTTTTATCTCTACTTTAGTTATAGTTGTCTATGATAGAGATACTATGCTCCAATTCGTCCATAACCATGGACACGACTTTCAAAAAGATTTACCCTGCAGGGGGGCACAAATAGCAACACACACATGATCAACCTCGGAAAAACGAAATGAAAACCCAACGAGGCATCACGAAAAAACAATCACAAGATTCATATAAAATTTCAAGGGGCCACCCCACTAAGATACTTGCTATGAAGTCGGCTGGCTCTGCGATGGACAGAGGGTGTGTGGCGACGGATGTAAACGACTGGGAACCCGAAAGTGTGACTAGGCTTGTCAATATGGCGGAAACGTGGCATGGGGTTCCTAAACAGCACAGTAGTAAACACTCTCCATGAGCAACAATAGTAAATAAAGCAGTAGCATGGCATAATTACATGATAGTAATAAACCTCCAAACTACTTTGTGACCCCAAGAAATAAGATATGACTCAAGCTCTGGCTAAGGGGATTTATGGTCCCACATTTGGATAGTGCGATAGTTAAGGAACATTTATCAAAGTATTCGGGGTCCTACGGGACACCAGTGAGAGTTTAAAAATGAAATAACATCTATTGCCCATTGGTGCCTCTGCATTAGTTTTATCTATTCCCAACATTTTAATATCAATTTGTAATTAAAGTCATAACCATCTCCAACATAAAGCATATGACAACCTTCCAACAACTGTGGTACTTGACGATATGAAGCTACACATGAGCAAGCGACTACGACACGCAATGCCGACTATCTACTAAACAACATATAATAGGAGGTGTCCAAGGCAATATAGTAGCTATAAGGGATATCACGGGTACGAAAACTAAAGCATCACAACACAAATAGAAATAGATCAACAGGAGGACATAGAGACTATAAAATTAAAATAGGTAGAAAGAGGGAGAATGCTCGCCTGGAAACACTGCCGAAGATTCAGCCAAAGATTGGATCGACACTCACATCAACTCATCGGCCTAATCTGTGAAGACGCAAAGCACTAGAAGAAACAGCAGATGCACTACTTAATGCTATGGAAGAAGATCAGGCATGATGCATGTATGATGTATGACATGGAAAAGATGTGATTCAGTTTAGAAAATATTAAGTGGATTCGAGGTCCCGACAATTAATTAATAGGTTATTCTTGTTTGGATACCCTGCATTTTAAATATTGTATTAACAAGGCAAAATATGTCATCGGTTCGCTACACGAATTTAAATGGGGCCAATATAAGACTAGAAAGCCCGCATATGGCCTCCATATTTAATTATGATGTGAATCGACTGAAAGCCGCCAAACCACATGACAATATGTATGCAATAATGTATGATCCAGTGCAACAAGTTTTATATAGAATTTATAAAAATATGGCATAAAAAAAGGGGCACACTTCGGTTTTCGGCGAACTTGGTTCGGTCTTCGTATCAGAATGAGAAAGCGCCGGGGTTCGACCTTCGGGTCCGAGGGATCTTCAGGTGTGGGGAACGGTCTTCGGGTTCCATGAACGGTCTTTTGGTCCGGTAATGGTCTTGTCGCATCTGTGACAAAGGTCTTGGAATTCCACCTCGAGCGAGGGTGGCGAACTTGATTCGAGCACCGGAGGTCCTCGGGTTCTCGTGCTTGTTTGTCGGGCTTCGGATACTGCAGGTGCTCGGCATGGCTCCCTCGATGGTCTCGGTCGCTCATGGGGTACCAAAATTCTTGTCAAACTCCTTGCCGAGCTTGTGCATCGCAGGGGCCTTGAATCACCTGAACCAACCTTACCACATCATCTCTCCACAACAGTAGCACCATGTCTACAAACCATGCACATGGCCGAAGGGAGTTTGAGCGAGAAGCAGGGGCTAGCGATGAGGCAACGAAGGACCTGCGGCTGCACGGGCGAGCTCAGGCCGACGAAATGCACAAGGCTTGGGTCATGGGGTTTGCACGCGAGACCGTAGCATACGGCGGTGGCGATGAAAAGGGAGGTCGAGGAGGTGGATGGGAAGGAGAGGCCGAAGGGAAGGGCGTCCATGGCGCTGAACGGTGGGATCCTGGCGAGCTTGACACTGGGAGGCTGACAGCAGTGAGGCCAGCGATGCGGGGGCCATTCCATGGCATCCATGGGCTAGCGAGGAAGGCGATGACTATGGAGAGGTGATGCCCAGGCGGGGAGCAGGGATATGGAGGAAGCAGGGGTGGTGCCAACATAGCGGGTTGATGGTGGTGTATGCTGGTGGAAGGAGGTGACGGGCATGGCGACAGAGGCGGCGCAAGCAGGAGAGCTAGCCGGCGCGAGGGAGAGGGATCCCGTGGGGAGAGAGGGGCCGGGGTCTTCGGGCGAGTGGGAGGCGGCGTAGTGGAAGCTGGGCAAGGCAGGGAAGTTGCTGCCAAGAGGGAGAGTCAGCGGGGAGGGACGATGGAGGGTAGGAAGATTGTGGCGGGGGTTGGATCGAGGGAGGGAGCTAGGCGAGAAGGACGCGGCCTAGGGATCGGGGATGCGGGGCTAGTTCGCGAAGGGAGTGGGGCCAAAGGTGGCAATGTACGTGGTGGGACAGGGCACAATCATGGAAGGGTGGTCGTCGGTAGGGTGGCCAAGGGAGCGTGCGTGAAAGCGGGAAGGTGTTGTGGCATGTGCATATGTTGGCGATGGCGGGATCGAGGGATTAAGGTAGGGCAGCGGTGTGTCTAGCTTTAGGGTTGGGAAACTAGTCTAGGGTCTGGGTGGTAGGTGGCCGGCTGGGCTTATGGGCCTGGCTGGCTGCCTCCCCAAACAAAACAATTTTATTATTTATTTTCTAAAACATTTTGTAAATAATTTTTAGACAAATAAAAGATCTAAACAGATCTAGGTTTTATTTTGAAATTAAAGGAGAGGACTAATTAGAAAACAGCATAGACTTTTACAAAAATAGTTTTACGCAAAATATATGCATTATGACATGACGATGCTCAAATGTAATATGTCATGTTGACATGATCATGCGGTCATTATGATGCACAACACAAAAACACAACGATTTTCTAGTAATGGTGTTACCCAGTTGTTACAAGTCCCTTTGGCACACGATATACCTTGTCAAGCTATAGACGAGTAGTTGCCATCCCTTTAATATCTTAACTCTCTTTTTATTCAGTGATATACGATTCGCTGGACTAACAATTAGTTCGACTCCTCAGTTAACACTGAACAGAGTCGAGCATGGCCATGCTTCCAAATCATATCACACGAGAGGGCCCAAAGAATATCTCTCTATTACAGAGGGGAAAATCCCATCTTGGTAATCCATGTCATGCAGCTTGATTCACAACCATCCCAAACTCTACCTTTGTAACTGCCCATTTATGAAACAGCGATTGATAAAACCTAAGTTGGCGATCCACAACTCGGATCATGAGATCACCTCAGGTCAAAGGATTCCATTTCTTGAGACTTAAAATGGCAACATGCTCGTAAGTTGGAATATCTAAACTCTTTAGCCGAGTCCATGTATGTTGGAATAACATCACCATACCCATGACAAGTGGTACCGAGTCATCAACCAACTTTCAGATTAGCCTAAGTTATGTGTCCAACACAACCTCAACAACCAAGGACATCTAGTACGAACAACATGAATATATAATTCCACAACTGAATCACGTATTGGATGATATATATTAGATGTTCATACAACGACAACTTAATAAGTTTATGAATACTCTGGGAATATAAGCATACACGATTGCCTCTAGGGCATATTCCCAACTGTCTCCCACTTGCACTAGAGTCAATCATCCCGACATCACATGTCTAGGCATCTAATGCCCATATCTCTCATGTGCACCTCATACTTAGGCTATGGTAGCGACTTTGTCAATGGATCTACAACGTTTGCATCCGTGTGTACCTTGCATAACTTGATATCACCCTAATCTACAAACTGGCGAATCAGGTGGTATCGCATGAGTATATGTTTGTTCTTCTGGTGTTGTATAGGTTCCTTGGCTTGTGCAGTAGCACCATTGTTGTCACAATACACGTCTAATGGATTAGACGAGCCCTGAAACATACCAAGATACATGACGAAGTTCCTCATCCGAACGGCTTCCTTTGCCGACTCCGTGGCAGCAATATACTCAGCCGCTGTTGTAGATGCTGAAACACTCTCTTGCTTGGAACTCTTCCATCTCACAGCCCCTCCATTTATTACAAACACGTATCCAGATTGTGAACGAGAATCATCTGAGTCCAGTGAGATAACTCTCATCTGTGTAACCCCTTACACTGAGTTTATCGTCACCTCCATAAATTAGAAACACATCCTTAGTCAGCCTGGTACCTGCTCACAACACTTAGAGCATAGGAACAATTTGGCCTGGTACAAATCATGGCATACATGATGGATCTGATTGCTCAAGCATACAGAATCTCACTCATCCAACTTCGCTCATCAATTGTCGAAGGACACTGAGTCTTGCTAAGTTTTACACCATGGGACATCGGTAATAACCCCTTTTAGGTGATTCCATGTTAAACTTTTTTAAAATGTTGTCCAAATATGTACTCTGACTCAATCCAATGAGCCGCTTGGATCTATCTCTATAGATCCTGATTCCTAGAATGTAAGTTACATCACCCAAGTCCTTAATTGAGAAAATCCTTTCCAATGATTCATTTGTTTCTTGCAACATTTGGACATCATTTTCAATCAATAATATGTCATCCAAATATAATATTATAAAATTTACTTTTCTCCCACTAAACTTCTTATATAAACAAGAATCATGATCACTCTTGCTGAAGCCAAACCATTTGAATACCTCATCACAAGGAATGTTACAACTCCGAGATGTTTGCTTCAACCCATAAATGGATTCCTGAAGTTTGCATAGCCGGATCGACAAAACCTTCTAGCTTTATCTTATACACGTGCTCGGTAAAATTTCCATTAAGGAAATCCGTCTTGACATCCATCTGCCATATCTCATAATCAAAATAGGTTGCTATAGCTAACATGATCCAAACTAATTTAAGGATTACTTCGGGTGAGAATGTCTCATCGTAGTCAACTCCTTGAACATGTCGGAACCCCTTCGTGACAAGCCATGTACAGTAACATTTCCATCCATATCATTTTCCTTTTAAAGACCCATTTGCACTCGACGGGTCTTAAACCGTCTAAAAGATCAACCAAGTTCCAAACTTGGTTTTCATCCATGGACTTTAAATCGGATCTCATGTATACAAGCCATGAATCAGAATTAGAACCCACCATCGCTTCCGAATAACTCCCCGTCTCATCACTGTCTAATAGTAATACATCATGAACACTTTGCAATCTAGCAGATCTTCACTGTTCAAGTGAAGTTGCCGGGTTAGCTACTGCGAACGGCACAACCTCCAAGGCTTTTGCTGAGATGCTACTAGCCGATTCCTCTCGAATTTCTTCGAGTTGCACCATGCTCCCACTAACTCCATGACTCAGAAACTCTTTCTAAAGGAAGAGACCATTTAGAGCGACAAACACTTTGCCTTCTTCTCGGTTGTAGAATTAGTAACCCAAGGTTTCCCTCGGATGCCCCACGAAAATACATTTATCTAATTTGGACATAAGTTTGTACGACTGAAGTCCCTTGACAAATGCTTCACAACCCCAAATCTTAAGAAAAGACAATCTTGGATTTTTGCCCGTCCACATGTGATGAGGTGTCTTATCTACCTATTTTGATGGTATTCTGTTTAGTGTGAACGCTGCATTTTCTAGACAATAACCCCAAAATGATAAAGGTAGATCTTTCCGACTTATCGTCATTGATCGTACCATGTCCAACAAGGTTTGATTCCGCCATTCTGAGACACCATTCCTTTGAAGCGTTCCCGGTAGAGTCAGTTGAGGAACTATTCCACAACTCTTCAAATGGTCATCATAATCGTGGCTCATGTACATGCCTCCTCGGTCCGATCGAAGAAACTTTATTTTCTTGCCGAGTTGATTCTAGACTTCATTCTAGAATTCTTTGAACTTTTCAAAGGCTTCTGAATTATGTTTCATCAAGTAGATATATCCATACCTACTCAAATCATCGGTGAAGGTAATGGATTATTCATAACCACCCCTGGTCATCGTGCTCATTGGGACACATATATCACTATGTACTAGTCCCAACAAGTCATACGCCCTCTCGCAACTCTTTGCTAAAGGTGTCTTGGTCATTTTTCCGAGTAGGCAAGATTTGCATGTCTCGGACGACTCCAAGTCGAATGAAGTTAGGAGTCCATCATCATGGAGCTTCTTCGTGCGTTTCCAACTTATATGACCAAGCTGAGAGCGCCAAAAATAAATCATATTCAGATCATTTGGTTTCAATCTTTTAACATTTAAGTTATAGACCGACTCACCATCAAGATTTAAAATAATTAAGTTGTTTTGGACGGGTTCAAATATGTGAAACATATCATTCAAATAAAAATAACAACCATTGTTCTTCATATTAGAGTTAGAGCCTTGTCTCATCAAATAGAAGGAAGAAATGATGTTTTGACTAAGCACTGGAACATAATAATTATTATTTTAGCTCCATTATGAATCCCGAAGGTAAATGAAGTTGCATGGTGCCGATTTCCAATGCAGCGACACTTGCTTTTTTGCTGACCCTAATTTTCGGAGCTCTGGCAACCGGGGTGCCACGTCTCCCGCTGAGCGGCCAAGCTTCAGGGGATCCCCGTCCACAAGAGGTAGTGCACCTCTGGAAGAGACTCCTACATGTGGACCTTGCGATGTCTTTTCACATCGTATTTAACCCTCAGGTACCATGAAGCACCTCCAGGGAAGGGCGGTAATTCAGCATGGCGGAGGTTAGACCACACAGGAAGGGACACGTCTTTGCGACTCCAGCTGCCTCAACAAAAGAAGACTCGATCCATGATACCTTTTGTAGGAAAAGGATGATTGAACTCGTGGAAGGAGATGCCTTTGTTGCCATCCTGGTGATAGAAGGTGTAAAGCAGAGGGCACCAGATAAGGACAAGCCGTGTCAGGGGAACGCTTTACAGGAGGACGGAGTGGAGAAGGGCACCTAGACCAAGTCCACTTAAAGTACCCTCCTAGATCAGATCTACCAGGGGCGGTACTGTGTATGCCTATCCCGCCCAAAGGCTAGGGAATAGGCCCAATGCCGCCCTATATAAGGCTCCTCCTCCTACGTTAGAAGGGATCGATCCTTAGCGATCCAAACCCTAGAAATCTCATCTCCATTGTACCCCCGCGAAGCCAAGCGAGCAAAAAGACAAAGCAGGAGTAGGGGATTTACCTCCTCACGAGGGTCCCAAACATTGGTAAAAACACCGTGTCACCTCTCGGCCATGATTCTTGCTTCGTCGTCGCCACCATCGCCGAGGATCCTTGAGAACGCATGTTCATCCCCTTTCTTGAACCTAGGGATCATTGGACCCTAGTTCCTTCATGGGACATATCTCCGACATTTGGCACGCCAGGTAGGGGATGAGGCGCGCTTTCAAGATCTTCATCAACCTCAACCACATATTGGCTCGCATCGAGACCCGCGCCGAGCGCATGCTCCACTGCGCGGCAACCAGGGCCAAGGCCGGGCCGGCCTAGCAACGCGCCCACTCCGAGAAGGACCAGTGGACTGAGGATGATTGAGGTTACACTTACTTCCCATCGTGTGAGTCCCCGTCCTCCTCCCGTTGCGCCATCTTGCCCTCCCGCACCGCGTCCACGTGCAGCGACCCCGAGCGCCTCACGCCCGAGGCGGCCCGACGCATGGTGCAGAAACTCCTGGACCACTCGCGGGACGACCCGGGCAAAGAGAAGCGGTAGGACAGGATCGCCGAGCTCCTTCACATTGCCATGCTCTCCCCTCAGGAGCAGAGGGCCCAGGGAATAGACTAGGAGCCAGGGGCTGGGGGCTCTCCGTAGGCCCAGGGCCACGATGACTCCCCCAAGTGTAGCCAGGCGCCCCCGCCAGTGACCAACAGGTGCCAGATCGTCTTGCCCCCTGCGGCCACGACTCCATCGCGTGGGCGTGACGACCGAATTGCCGAGGAAATCATTGCGGTAGGCCAGCAGAACCGCGCGGCATTCACCAGTAGCAAGGCGGTGCAGGCCAATGGCTGCCTGGCCCTCAGAAAGGAGCTCCGCCATGTGGTCTCGCAATAGAATTTCTGCCCAGAGACGCCAACACGTTACAATGGAATGACAAACCCGTGCGAGTTCCTGCAGCTCTACACCAGGGGCATCGAGGCTGTAGGGGGTGATGACCATATCATGGCGAACTGGCTCGCCCTGTGCCTGAAGGACACAACCAGCACTTGGCTGATGAACCTTCTAGAGGATTCCATTGTGTCGTGGGCCGAACTCAGCTCCCTCTTCATCGCCAAATTCAAGGGAAGATACGAGCGCCTGCTCATGTACTTCGACCTTCGCAGGTGCGCCAGGAGCCTGTTGAGACTGTCTTCAAGTTCCTGCAGAGGTTCAACTGAGTCGCAACAAGATCCCGAAGATCTCGGACTCCAACATCATCACCGCCTTCTCCGAGGGCGTCAAGGATGTCAAGATGAGGGAGAAGATCGGCATCCAGCGCGAGAGCCTCACCTCCGCTGCCAAGCTCTTCCTTATAGCTAATAAGTGCGCCAAGGCTCAGGCTGGGCGAATGTTCGGTCTCGCTGAGGCGGAAAGCACCCCAAAGTCCTTAGGCTCGTCCAAGAGCAAAGACAAGGACTCAAAGAGAAAAACCTCCACCGTCCTCGCCGCCAAGCCAGACCGGAAGATTCCTCACGAGGAGCGTGGCGGAGGAGAAAGGGACAGCAACGCGTATTGCCACTTCCACAAGAGGAACATACACCCAACTGACGACTGCTACAAACCCCAGAAGCTCCGCGACATGCGCAACAACCAAAGGAAGGGGAAACCTGGTGGAGAGTGTGGTGGGGCCAGGGTGACCACCATGGAGGCGCGCACTGGAACAACAACTTCAGAGGCCGTGATGCCCCGTAGATGGGCCATCAAGCCAACGCCGTGCAGCACCCTCCACGGGCAGAGAAGGGTCAAGCCGAGGACCCTGGGGGCTACCAAGTGCCACAAGGAACTGTCGCTTGCATCCTTGGTGGCTCCCAAGCCCAGGTCTCTGGCCGACACTTCAAGCTGCTCGCTTGCGAGGTTTCCATCTCCAGGCCCGGAATCCTGTTCCAGAAGCTCAAGTGGTCTTAGTGCCCCGTCACCTTCGATGACCACGACCAACCCATCTCCACCAGGCCCGTGGAAATGCTTCACATGATTTGCCCCCCCACCATCAACAACATCGACGGGGGCGCCAGGTTGAGCGTGATCTCCACCGAGAAGTTTGCCCAGCTGCAGGTGCCCTACGAGAGGCTGGCACCGACCATGCCATTCTCCGGGGTTACAGACGGAACAACTACCCCCATCGGGCAGGTGCATCTCCCCATCACGTTCAGGACGCCCGATAATTACCGCACCGAGCTTGTCGATTTCGATGTGGCCAACATTAAGGTCCCGTACAATGTCATCCTCGTTTACCCTACACTGGCCAAATTCATGGCAACTACTCACCACGCTTACAACATCCTCCAGATGCCCGGAGGAAACGGCGGGATCATTACAGTTTGCTGTGATGAAGTAGAGGCCATGCGCTCCCTCGAGCACGCCTACAATGCAGTAGCCGCCGCCTACTCTAAGGATGTGGACACGCTAGATTACGTCAGGGGCTCCTCGAGGAGGAAGTAGATGGTCGCACAAGAGAGCACCATGGCCAAGAGGGCAGTCGCGGAGCTATTTCCACCTCGTGACTGTCGGACCCCGGTCAGTACTCGAGCCCTCCGGTGCGGCCAGGCCTCGGCACCGCCTACCCTTGTGAGCACCATGGAGGCCCCAGAAGACTTCCTTGACCCGGGGGCTCCCGACTTCCCGATGGATTGCACCCAGCATGCAGACAACATCAACATCCCTCTAGAGGCCAGCTAGTCTACTGGCCGAGCATGAGCTCAAGGCGGCGGGAAGGCATACAAACCGCTCCAAGCAACATGGCTAAATCCACAACTTTTTGAAGATGACCCTCGAAATACCCTCATCCTTCATAGCCTTATATTCAGTAAGACCCTGTATGAGCCATAACAGTACTATAATAATCTTGAAATTTCAACGGCTTTTTGGATCTTGTGTCTTGCACACACCCTGCTATTTGGTTTTTCCCTCGGAAAAGTTTTCTTTGAAAACCATGGCAACCTGAGTTCCCTCACATACACCACGTGAGCGCGGGGCTAGGCACGGTCCCCAACACCGGTCACTCCCTAGCATCACCCGAGCCTAAAGCGTCGAGCTATGAACTTACGGACTGTTCTCCGGCCACAAGTTACCTCACCCACGGTCTCTGGATCTTGTGTCCCTCGCGCAGTGCATGTATTGAGCCATAGTGGTATGCGTGTTTTTCCCTATGGCTCTCTCCGCGAATGGTCTACGGGGCGGCGTGTGAGGGATCATTCCCCTTCGTTTGCAATCCAGGATATAAAGTGAGCTCTGATCATAGGGACTAGGTCCGGCTACGAGTTACCTCACCCATGCTCCAAGAGTCCCCAAAAAAGAAAAACCTTCTTTCTGAAAATGGCTCGTGAGTCCCATTCGTCTGCCAGCTTGTTTAGGCCTTAAAGCATGAGCTATGAACTAATGTAATAGGTCTGACTACGAGTTACCTCACCTACGGGTCCTGATATTTGAGAAAAGCGGCTCACGAGGCCCGTTCCTCTGCCATCTTGTCCAGGTACTAAAGCTTGAGCTCTGAAATTATCGACTGGGTCCGGCTACGAGTTACCTCACCTACTGTTCCTGATACTGAAAACCCCTTTTAAGAAAGGGCTCATGAGGACCTTTAACTCCGATTTCTCCCAGAACCTAAGCTTCGATCTCTGAACTTAAGGCCTATACCTCGACCGCAAGTTACCTCACCTACGGTCCCTGTCTCTTCAAAAGAAAAATAACTTTTGTGCTGGCCGCTAGACCCTCCCTAAAAGGCCAGCTGGACCTAATGCTTTCCTTGCGACTGTCTCCTCGAGAAGCTTACGAGATGACCCTGGATATACACTCACAAGCGGGTAGAATTGTAGGTCCTAGAGTGTGAGCTCTGAACTTATAGGCCTAGGCAGCAGTAAGTTACCTCACCCGTAGGACCTAGCATTCAAAATGCTCCATAAGACAACCTTCTCAGGTCCCCAACATCAGGCATCCTCACGCAGCGGCCATCCCCTCGTGAGGCCCCCCTTGGAGAGGCATGCGAGGAAAAGTACCTCCGTGTTGCGACCACTCCCCGGTCCGTACCAGGCACCGGCCGTGCAGCACCCCACCAGGAGGCCAGCGAGCGGCTCAGCCCCTCCAGTGGGCCCATGCCTATATATCCATGGCTAGGCTCGCTCCCTTTCCTTCGGGAAGTGTGAAACACCTTTTCTCGCATGATTGGGACACAGGGGCACTCCCGAACCTTGCAAGGGAGTGTCCCTGCCTAAGAACGTGGGATAAACTAAATCACTCCATAGGAGTGTGCGCGGAAGTCCCTCTTCTAGCGAATTATTCAGTTCCGCTACAATGGAGTGGCTACGACAGAGTCGCATGGGCCGCCTAAAGTCCAAGGGTCTGAGTTGTCCCCTGAGAGAGCCAGGAGCGACCCTCCTGGAGCATTAAAGGATTAACGCAAGCCTGCTCCGCCAGGTTTTTATGGAGCAACTCCTTGGTCGTTCGCCCGAGAGGCGCCCCACCAGCAGCGCCTCGTGGGCGTCTCCTCCTCAAGAGGCAGGCCTATGACCTCGCCTCGCGAGGGCACATGCCCGGGTCACTTAGCCCCCGACCCTGCAAATAGAAATCGCGAGCCACCATCACCAGCCTTATCGAACAAGAACCACGCTGCGAACAAACAAGGACTTCAGGCATCATGACAGGAACATGCGGAAGAAGAAACAACATGTGCAAAGGTCCGCCCCCGGGTCTACACCCTTGTCCTCAGAATAGTACGGTCATGTAGCAGAAAATCAAAATCTCAGCGGCCCTTGCGCCGGTGAATGGTTCATGACCCTGATGGCACTGAGATAGACGCGATGGTAGACCCCTTTGACCATTCAAAGGTGACGGGGGTAGTTGATGCGGCACAACATCGGGTCATGTACAACCACCTGGAAGCCCTTCTCAGCATCATAGTGAAACCTCAGCATGGAGCCACGCCCGATCTCTTGGTCGCGGATGAAGCTATTCCAACCGTCGATACGGAACATCTCCCCTAAGTCAGTAAACCCGAGGAGCATGGTCCACTCATCCCTTCCTCTGGAGTGACTCAGTCACATAGACTCTGTGAGATCCCGGCCTTGCGTGCTCTAGGTAAAGTGAGAAGGAAGTCGCGCCTGGGTGGACCAGTCGTCCTCTTTGATGACGAGAACAAAATCAGCTGCCGGGTCAGGATCCCCGCCTTCTTCAGCCTTGCGGGAAAGGCGGCTCCCTGCCTTAGGTGGATGGCAAGGAGGACCGCAGTCCGGGAAAGTCTGGCCACGCCCAGCGGAGCGGATCCCGTCTGCCCCGGGAGTTATCAAACGACACCCACGGAGATGGGAGTCGCTTCCATATGGTTGAGCATGGCGGTTCTTCCCTTTAGAAGACTCCCCTCCCACGGGCATCATCGCCTTGCCTTTATCCGCGGCCGAGAAACGCCTAGGCGCCATGAAGAAGATTTGGCTTCTACTCAAGACGCATATGAGGCCGAGCGGAGGAGGTGGTGGCGTGGAAATGAAGAGATTCCTTACCCACCTCCTCGATTTAACCGTGCTAGTAGAAAAAGACGCGTCACTGTGCCTAGTGCTCAGTATTAACTATCAGGTCCTACGCGTCATCACATTGTGGGAACAACTCCCGGGGTGGAAGCGGTGCGCCTCAAATCCACGGACCAGGGTGCGTAGATGTTTAGTCTTCACGGCCAAGATTCAGGCGCATCAAGTTTCCATTGACCAAACGGGCATGTGGAATGCCCACCTTCAAGGGCCTGTTACCCTTTCGAGCACACAGAAGGACACGGGCAGATCAAGTGCCCGGGGGCTACTGTTGGATCCCTAGCAACTGGGTTGACATGTCTCCATGCTGAGCGGGCCCCACGCTAGGGGATCCCTATCCACAAGAGGCGGTGCGCCTCTAGAAGAGACTCATCCGCGTGGACCTTGCAAGGGTTCCGCCTCGCGAGGGGATAGGGCCTCCAAGGCGAATCTGCCATGACTTCTCACATCGTCTTTAACCATTGTGTACCGTGCAGCACCTCTGGGCTTGGCGTTAATTATGTGTGGCGGAGGTCAGACCGCAGTCCAGACATGAATGGGTGCGTCTCTCCGACGCCAGCTGCCTCAGCAAAAGAAGACTTGGTCCATGATACCTTTTGCAGGGAAAGGATGATCAACCTCATGGCGGGAGACGCCTTTATTTCCATTCTAGTGATAGAAGGTGTAAATCTGAGGGAGCCAGATTAGGACAAGCCGCGTTGTAACACCCTCGGATCGGCCTTATGCAAGTTTTAGCGATTTCGCCAAACCCGCATAGAAACGTTTCAAAAGTGCCCACCAGGCACTTTCCTGCAGATGGAAAACAAAGTAATACCATCACACATTAGTCCACGATGGAACCCACATAACAGTTATATACAACAACAACTCCATGAGTCAAGAATACAAATATACAATAAAAAGATCCAAATCACCTAGAAATATATACAATATCCGAGTATGGATAAGAAGCAAATGGGGCTAAGAGCCCTGAAGAATAACCAATGGATTCCATAACCCTTCCCATCCCAAGCCGGCAGGGTAACCCTGCTAACGACGTCGATCTCAACCTGCTAGAACAAAAGGGGGGCGACAACGGGAAAATGAAAAAGAGAGTTGTCAGTACAGAGGCCAGTACACTGCGACACTTAGAATTCGGCAACTCTCGCCTACATAGGTATGGTGGACTGAGAGACAGTGCATAATGCACTAAACAACCTATATAGACTCAATAGATTTGGCGGCTATCAGAGAGAGATAAGAAATCCCTATTCGGAACCAACCTAATACTAACACCAATCATACCCATCTTGGTATTTCCCCCTTAAAACCAAACGATGAAGTCCTGTGATACGTCCAATTTGCATCACCATTCTATATCATAATTTGCCAATATTCATTGATATATGTCTTATTATGAGGTATTACTTATGTCTTTTCCACTGTTTTTGCATGTTGGATTATTCTTGGAGGATGGACTGCCGGAGTCTGGATTCTGATGGAAAAAGAGGTGTTTTGATGCAATTTCGCGAAGATCAGAAAACTACCAGAAAAATATTGGAAAATTATATTTTCCCAGAAGACGGAGGAAGCCATAAGGGGTGGCGTAGAAGGGCCATAGGGGGGCCACACCACCCTAGGCATGGGTCCCCCCTAGGCCGCGCCTAGGGCAGGTGTGGACCACCTGCTCGGCTCCCGACTCCGCTCTCTCGCCTATATCTTCCTCATGGAACCCTAATACCAGGGGGCAACGACAGATAGATTTCCGCCGCCTCTACGGGGTGGAAAACACCGAGAGAGAATGATCTCTCCGGCAGACAGATTTTTGCCGAGGAAACTCCTTCCCGGAGAGGGGAGATCGTCGCCATCAACACCGTCATCAAGCTAGACTTCATCTGGATCATCATCATCATCCACACCATCATCTCCACCAGCACCATCATCACCACTCCGCCCTGCTGTAATAATTGTATTGGATCTCTTAGTAGTTTTTAGGGGAAACTTTCCTGGTGTTAATTACTATTGTAGTTGATGCTTTTGAGTGGAACCATTGGATTATTGTTTATGTTCATATTGTTATCCACTACCATATCATTTTTGATCTTGATCCATATGATGTCTTGTGAGTAGTTCGTCTAGTTCTTGAGGACATGGGAGAAGTCATGTTGTTAGTAGTGGAATTGTGTTGAGTTATTATTCGATGGTTTAGTATTTAAGTTGTGGTTCTATTCTTCTAGTGGTGTCATGTGAATGTCGACTACATGATACTTCACCATTTATGGGCCTAGGGGAATGCATTGTGTATTTGGCTACTAATTGTGGGGTTGCCGGAGTGACAGAAACCTGAACCCCCGTTAGGACACCATTGCACAAGGGAGAATAGGATCTCAGAGCTTAAGGCTGTGGTTAGGTTTATAACTTAATCACTTTCCTGTAGTTGCGTATGCTTGCAGGGGGGTTAATCATAAGTATGTATTAGTCCAAGTAAGGTCGGTACATTAGCACAGGTTCACCCACACAACACTTACAACACCAAAGAAGAGTACTTAGCTCTATGAAGTGAAAGCACTTGACATAATTCCCATGTGTTCTCGAGAACGTTTGATCCTTATAAGTATTTCTAAGAAAGGATTGGGCCACTTGATGCGTTTGTTCTTTGTCTTTATTACTTGCACTTTGTTTTTTTGCTTTATCAGAAAACCCCTAAAAATCCGTTTGCTAAGTATTTACAGAGATTTCCTGCTCCATACCACTAGTCAACACCTTCTTCTCCTTGTTGGTATTGACACTCCTATTTATGAAAAGTATTACGATACACCCCCTATACTTGTGGTTCATCAAGACTATTTTCTGGCGTTGTTGCCGGGGAGTGAAGCGCTCTTGAAGAGTGGAACTGGTAAAGGAAACTTCTACTGCGAGTATTGCTTTTTGTTACTACTTGTTACTTTGTTTCCAATATGGATAACCCACTTGGTTTTCTGTTTGGGAAAACTACTACCACTGTTAGGGTAGTAGATGAACCACCACATGTTGAGATAGATCCTTTTAAGATACCTACAAGTATTTGTTGATCGTGTTATGGATAATTATTATTTTGGGGATGGAACTTTCCACCCTGGTGATCATTTGATTTTTATCCATGAATTATGCGGGTTGTTTAAGTGTGCAGGTATCACAACTGAATAGGTGAAGAAGAAGTTACTCTCTATATCCTTGAAAGGGAGAGCCGAAGAATGGTATAAGCTGCTGAAGAATGGACAATCAATGGAATGGGAGGAAATGCCATCTCTCTTTTATTGTTAATTCTATCCTCCTAGTGAGATTCATAAGGATAGAAATCTGATATATAACGTTTGGCCTTGTGATGGAGAGAGTACAACTCAAGCTTGGGGGAGATTGAAGTTACTAATGCTTAAATGTCCTATTCATGAACTCACTAACAATATTATTATCAATAACTTTTATGCTAGGATTTTTCTTCATAATAAAGATTTACTAGATTCTTATTGTGTTGGATCATTCACACGTATGAAGGAAGAAGCTAAATGGGATCTACTAGACCGTATTCAAGAGAACACTGAAGCTTGGGAGAATGACAAAGGAAGAAAGTCAGGTATAAACTATGATTATGAATGCATTAAATCTTTTATGGGAACTGATGACTTCCGTGATATTAGCAATGAGTTTGGTCTTGATTCCCAAAGTATTGCCAATTGTTTTAAGCCCTTTGCCTCTTACATAGAAATTCCCCAAAAGAAGTGGAACAAGTACCATGCTCCTTATAAAGATGTTGTTAATCATGTTCCTGTTAGAAGTGCTGAAGTTTGTACTACTAATCATATTGTGCCTGAACCTTATGTTGAGAAAATTCCTTTGCCATCTAAGGTAAAGGAGTATTCTATGATGATTAGTGCAGATAATAAAGGTACTAAGAAAACTGTGGAGCCTAATGAGAAATTGAATATTGAAGCTGTGGTAGCTATTGTGAAAGACCCTGTCACTAGAAATATAGAGGATGAGCATATTTTCTTCTGTGAAGACACTTATAATATTATCTCTCATCCTAGTAACGCTAGAAAAGCTAGTGTTCCCATGCTTTCTGTTAAAATTGGTGATCATTGCTACTATGGTTTATGTGATATTGGTGCTAGTTCTAGTGCTATTCCTTATGATCTTTACACAGAAATTATCCATGAAATTGGTCCTTGTGAGCTTGAGGACATTGATGTGGTTATTCACCTTGCTAATAAGCAGACCATTTTCCCCATTGGTATTGTAAGAGATGTGGAGGTTCTTTGTGGTAAGATTAAATATCCTGCTGATTTTCTAGTACTTAATTCAGCAGCTAGCAAAACTTGTCCTATCATGTTTGGTAGACCTTTCTTGAAAACTTGTGGAGCTATTATAGATTGTAAGAAGTAAAATTTTTTGACTAAGTTTGATGGAGATTCTTATGAGTTTAACTTTTCCAAATTTGCTAAATCTCCCTGTGAAAATAGCTTGCCTAATAAAGATTTCAGGATGGAACAACTTGCTTCTATTGATCCAGTTTATGACCTTGGACCTATTTTTGGTGACTGTAAGTATGCTCATTCTGAAGATAAAGTTGTTGCCAGTGATAGTTATATTGTCAACTTTATTCAAAGTTCCACTGAAAGTTATTATGAGAGAGGGAAACATGGTTTTATGCATCTCAATAATGTTAAGTTTCCCTGTTTTATGTTGAAAGCTTTGAAGTTGCATTTGTTTTGTCTTCCCATGCAGGTGGATTTTTGTTTCAACAATTAGTTTTCTCATGATACCCCCATGCACAGGAAGTGGGTTAGACTCAAATGTGTTGGTTATTTTCTTCTTGATGCTCTTTTTCACTCCAGATTTATATCTCCTTTGTGAGCATCTTTGAAATCTTCAAGCCTAACTTAAAGGCATTAAAGAAAAGTACTTGTTGGGAGATAACCCAAGAGTTTTGTTGAGTCTTGGAAGTTATTACCTCTGTAATAACCACTCCTTATAATTTTTTATTTTGGTTTTTGTGCCAAGTTCAACTACTTTTGAGAAGTGGAGGAGTTGTAAAAAGTGGTTGTACTGGGAAATATTTTTGTGATGCATTGTAAAAAATCGTGATGGATCTCAATACATCGGATGTAGCTGTATTTGTCTGAGCTTATTCTCCAAGTTGTTACCAAACTTTCATTAGTTCTTCACCTTTTGATTTGAGCAACATAAGGTTTTTGAAAAAATCAATCTTTACTGCTGATCTGTTTTGACAGATTTCTGTTATCATTTGCATTTGCCTCTTCCAGAAGATTTTGTTTTGATGGATTTCGGTTGAAGTGTGCACCTAAAGGTTTATTGTTTTTTATTACACTAATGTTGCCATTGAGGTTTGTGTGAGACCTTGTAGGAAAGGAAATTCCAGGAGAAGGAGAAAAGGAGTCTGTAGAGTTCGTCTTTGAATAGATAAAAGTGGTGAAAACAGAAGATTCATGAAACCCCAATCTTTTTATATTTTTGATATTTTTAATATATAAGGAAAGTTATGAGACATAACAAAGGAGGAACCGGAGGCCGGGGTGGCCAAACCCACCCCTGGCGCAGGCCCCAGCTAGCCGCGCCTGGAGGGGGTAATACCATCCCGAGCTCCGTCTCTGCCTTGTTTTCATATCAGAACCTTCCTTATGCATTGAAACTTCGTAAAATAACCCCTCAGATCCCCTGAGGTTCGTGCATCATGTTCTCGTCGTGTTTTCGTTTCAATCTATTTCTGTCAGGAAAACTTCTCAAGTTTAGAGCACCATGGTTTCCGCCAACGACAAAGGCAAGAAGCCTGAGGAAGATGATCCTCAAAATCCCAAGGAGGAGGAAATTTTGGTAGAGGATGAAGAAGACATGGAGGAGGACAAGCAACCGGACACCCGCGCTACCGTCGCAAGCATTGGAGTGGTGAAAAAACCTACCAAGCTTAGGAGGACATCACGAATGTCTACATGAGGGAAACCTCCGCGTCATATCCTCACTCCACGGACATTTCCTCCTCGTACCACCCGTTCTAACCATGCATGGGAGGAGCATACTAAAAAGGAAGAGTGGGGAAAGAATAGTAAGTACTGGAATTCTTGGCCCGATATGATTATGAACCGTATTGAGCAGAATTCAGAGTTGATTCATACTCTGACCTTTGATATTGAGGATTTGAAGAAACTTATTGAGGAGCTTATCAAGAGAACACCACCACCACCAAAGGAGTAATTCGTCATCAGGTTTGGCATCCCCTTGGCTTGTTCCAAGCTTGGGGGGAGTGCCGCGGTATCACTATCACTATCTTTTATCTTTTACCTTTTTAGTGGATTCATACCTTTGGTAGAGAAGTTATCTTGTAGTTTGGTTTGCATGTGGAAGTATCTATCCTTTAGTTGATTATTTATGTATCCCTTGGTGTGAGTGCCTTTATGGAATATTAATAAGAAGTTTCATCTTTTACTTTTTGCACTTCTTATTTTAGTTTGCAATCTCTATTATATGGTGGATCTTGTGGATCAAAATTGGCATCAGTTTGGGATCATCAAGTGGATCTAAATTGGTTTTGGCAAACCAAGTTCTGGTCAGTAGCAACACTTTTTGAGGTTTGAAAGAAAAAGAGAAAAGCTTACATGTATTTTGTATTATTTGTTTTCTTGTTGGCTCATAAGCTTAGTATTCTTTATTTAATATCTTTTGTGTCTTCAAGGAGGATTGCATGTTTGGCTTTATCACTTGTAGGTTTGCTTGTTTATTTCAACTCTTTTGCTTGCTACTGAGCCTTGCTAGCCAAAAACCTGTTTTGAGAAGGCATACTTCTCATTCTTCTGAACCCTTTAACCAAAGACTTTGCCATTTGTGTCCACCATATCTACCTATTAGCATTTGTTATTCCAAGAAAATTCTCAAGCTTCATCTATCTTTTGAATTAAAAAGTATTTTGTTATGTGAAAGCTAGTTAGTAAAGCTCTCACGAACTTGATGGCACACCTTATTTCCTTGTCCCTAATAGACTTGAACCATTGTGTCATTGAAGTTGTATATGCTTGCATCTATACGTTGGAATTAGCAGAACCGTGCTGTCACGGGGAATGTATTCAACATTGCACTTGAACTTTGTACTCAGTTGATATCAGGCTCTTTTGTCTGTGGATGTCGATGGTGTGAAATAAAGAGGGAACATGTGAGTCTATGCAGTGATGTATGTGTGTTAGAGAAACGTCTAGTCCGCTAGCCTAAGCCATGCCTAATCATGGTGGAAACTTGCAGCATCACCATAATGAGCATTCTGTGAAGCATCCTTAATAAAAAGTTATGCACACAGTAAATAAAAAGATCGCTGAGATGCTCATTGTCTGCTTTCCTGGTCATTTTGGTTATGGGATAACTCCTGTACCATGTGCAAGGGGTATCCCGTTGGGTGTTCTCTATGATACACATGTACTTAGAATGACAAAAACTTAAAGGTGACTGAAGTTGAGTAGCATGAGGTGTGGCCCTCGTATTCAAGGGACTTGAGATTGCCAACTTATATTTCGTCAAGCATATACTCCATCTTTGTGAACTTTAACCTTAATCATCTCAAGATGCCTATGATAGGGGCAATAAGGGCTCAAATATAGTAAGTACCATAATCTTTTGGAAGCTCTTCATGACTTGAAATCCCTGCTACCCTCTATGAAGGGACCTTTCTCCTATTTTCAGAGTTGAGTCAGTAAACCAACTTCCTCTCTATCTCCAACAAGCATTTGAGTTGTTGTGTTGCAAGCATCATATGGTGATTTATTCAATCATGTTCTTTATCTTCCTTGTTTGCACAAAACTCTTATCTATTGAGTATTACTTTGAAAGCCTTCATTGAAAACCTTTTTGAGCAAAGAGTGCTCCTGTTATAAAACTTCTACAAAAAGCTTTTTGTTAAACTGTTTGTCAGCTGTTATCTGACCAGGAACACGAGTTTGCCAATTCCAATTATGATTTATCTTTATGCATCTCTATTGTGACTCATGTACTTGTTGCAATCTAAGTTATATAATGGTGAGTTTCTTTCTTCTATGAGTTGTGTAATGGTAAGTGTGATGCTTCTTGTCTGTATTCTTTTATCAACACTTCACTCCATAAACCTGTGGACATGTTCTTGAGCTCGATTTTAAGCAGGGACAAGCAAAGGTCTAAGATTGGGGGGAGTTGATACGCCCAATTTGCATCACCATTCTATATCATAATTTGCCTCTATTCATTGATATATATATCTTATTATGAGGTATTACTTATGTCTTTTCCACTGTTTTTACATGTTGGATGATTCTTGGAGGATGGACTACTGGAGTCTGGATTCTGATGGAAAATAGGTGTTTTGATGCAATTTCGCGAATATCAGAAAAATACCAGAAAAATATTGGAAAATTATATTTTCCCACAAGACGGAGGAAACCATAAGGGGAGGGGTAGAAGGTCTAGAGGGGGCCCACACCCCCCTAGGCGCGGGTTCCCCTGGGCCGCGCCTAGGGCATGTGTGGCTCACCTGCTCAGCTCCCGACTCCGCCCTCTCGCCTATATCTTCCTCACGGAACCCTCATACCAGGAGGCGACGATAGATAGATTTCTGCCGCCTCTACGAGGCGGAAAACACCGAGAGAGAAAGATCTCTCCGACAGACATATTTCTGCCGGGGAAACTCCTTCCCGGAGAGGGGAGATCATCGCCATCAACAACGTAATCAAGCTAGAGTTCATCGGGATCATCATCATCATCATCCACACCATCATCTCCACCAGCACCACTCCGTCATGCTGTAACAATTGTATTGGATCTTGCAGTAGTTCTTAGGAGAAACTTTCCCGGCGTTAATTACTATTGTAGTTGATTCTTGTGAGTGGAACCATTGGATTATTTCTTATGTTCAGATTTTTATCCACTACCATATCATTTTTTATCTTGATCCATATGATGTCTATGAGTAGTTCGTCTAGTTCTTGAGGACATGGGAGAGGTCATGTTGTTAGTAGTGGATTTGTGTTGAGTTATTATTCGATGGTTTAGTATTTAAGTTGTGGTGCTATTCTTCTAGTGGTTTCATGTGAACATCGACTACATGATACTTGACCATTTATGGGCCTAGGGGAATGCATTGTGTATTTGGCTACTAATTGTGGGGTTGCCGGAGTGACAGAAACCTGAACCCCCGTTATGACACCTTTGCACAAGGGAGCATAGGATCTCAGAGTTTAAGGCTATGGTTAGGTTTATATCCTAATTACTTTCCTGTAGTTGTGAATGCTTGTAGGGGTTTTAATCACAAGTATGTATTAGTCCAAGTAAGGTCGGTACATTAGCACAGGTTCACCCACACAACACTTACAACACCAAAGAATATTACTTAGCTATATGAAGCGAAAGCACTTGACAGAATTCCCATGTGTACTCGAGAACATTTGGTCCTTATAAGTATTTCCACCGGCTTGTCCTTTGCTAAGAAAGGATTGGACCACTTGCTGCGTTTGTTCTTTGTCTTTATTACTTGCACTTTGTTTTGGCGGTTTATCAGAAAACCCCTAAAAATCCGTTTGCTAAGTATTTACAGAGATTTCCTTCTCCATACCACTAGTCAACACCTTCTGCTCCTCGCTGGGATCGACACTACTATTTATCGAAAGTACTACGATACACCCCTTATACTTGTGGGTCATCATCCTGCCGAGGAAACTAAGATGTTTGGCAATTTTATTCATTATTTCCATGGTGGTTATCCAACTTACTAGTTATATCAGATACAAGTCAAATTATAACAGTAAACTTAAGTTATAGTTGTCTACGATCGAGATATTGTGCTCCAAGTCGTCCATAACCGGGGACACGACTGTTCAAAAAGATTTAACCCTGCAGGGGTGCACCAAAGTTTCCACATGCACTTTGACCCTTGTTGCCAGATCAATTAACATACTTACATTGTTATGTCGGAGGGGCCTAGGACATGACGCTTTCCCCGACCCAAAGCAAGTACATGGGGGCCACCCGAAAAAGCTACCCGTATGAGGTATAGCTAATCCTCCTCATACGGACCCTAGGGTTGCGTACACTTGTCACGCAAGGAGAGTTCATGGACAATATATTACTGTGATAGAGTGTCGCTCCTACGCAATAGTAATAAACTCTCATCGAGCAACAGGTAATAAAAATGGCATACATGGCATAAAAACTTCAAACTAGTTTGTGGCCCCTAGAATAATACTTTGGAATAAGGTACTAAGCCGATAGGGGAGCTCATACACCCCACATGTGGTTAGCGCGCTCAGTCTCGGAACAGGTGTCAAGAACTCGGGTCCTATATGGACACAAGTGGGAGGTAAACAACCAAATCTAAACTATTACCCACTCGTGCCTCTTCATTACTTATATTGATTTTAATATTTAATTATCCAGCTGTAATTAAAACCATGATCATCTCCATATTTATGAATATGCCAACCAACATCAGTGGAACATCGACGACGCAAAGAAGCACCTGGGCAAGCGAATACGACTTGCAAGGCCAACTTTCTACCCAAACTACATGCAATAGGAGGTGTCCAAGGAAATATAGGGGCTGCAAGTAATATAACAGGGGTACAGAAACTATAGCACCACAACACGGATAGTAATAGATCTACATGATGAAGTAAAGACTATAAATGTAAAATAGGTAGAAAGAGGAAGAATGCTTGCCTAGGAAACACTGTCGAAGGTTCATCCGAAGATCAGGTCGACACTCGCATCAACTCATCGGCCTAATCTGTGAAGAAGTAATGTCCTAAAAGAACAAACAATGCAACAATTACAATTAATGCGAAAGAACGGCATGATCATGATATGATGCATGATATGGCAAGTTAATGATGCAAACCATGTTAAAAGAAGTCATTGTCATAGCACAACAATGATACAACATTAATGAGGCATTATCATCAAGAAATAATTATATTCCAATTTTTTTTATCAAATTTCCTTGCATACAGTTCTCATTTAAAAAGTTACTGATGTTGCATGATGCAATTGCATGTATGGAATGCATAATTGGAAAGGTCTCGTCGCGCTGATCGATCTAGACATATTATTTGTCGAATTCAAAATTACGGATTAAAAGTTATGGATTTAATAAGGAAAAAGCCATTTAATGACATTAAAACAATTCAAAATTTAATTATTCAAATTTTATTTTAGATAGCATATTATTAATACTTGAATTTTTTTGGATTATAAAACATATGTTTCTTATTATTTTGTGGGTTGGCAATTTAAATATATGATTTATTACCTTCTTAATAATTAGCCAAAAAAGTCATTTGTTTTAGTATTTAGAATAACTGAATTTGCAAATCTACATTTACGTCTGGAATATTCAAACATTTCTGAACATTTTCATATTCAAAGCATCTCGATTTGAATTTTTATTTTTATTTTTTTAGAAGTTTTTGAAACACCAGGGGGTTGTAGATAAATCTGACATGCTCTAGGCGGGAGTTTTGCTGAAATTCTGAACTGTAGGTGTCTACTGACACTTCTAAATTTGTTTGCACTTCTGTGAATATGCACCAGAACAAAACGAACAAAAAGGTTTTCCTAGAAGAAGAGGAAGTTGAACCTGGGATCTCTCTAGTTAGGAAGAAAGGTGAAAAGTTAGTGGTGCGGCCCCTTAAAGGTAAACGGTACCGGTTGTTACAAAACCGAAAACTACACGAAATAGACGGGGCTTCAGTCCATGGTGGAAGGCGAGTTCAGGAGGCGAGTGGGGCGTGTCCTAAGGGGCACTAAAAACTAGGGAATTAGAAGAAATGAACTGGAAGATCACCTAGAGGTCGCTGATGTAGGTGGTCACGCTCGGGGACGCTGGAGGTGAATGGAATTGACGAAGACGTGCACGTGAACTGACGAACAGAGAGCGGTGGCATGAGGGTACTGCGGGGAGGCGGCTATGGTGGAAGATGAAGGCGGTGGAGAAAGTGAACATAACCGGGGGCTCACCTGGAAGTCGTGGAGGTCCTCAGTAGGGGTAGAGGGTGAACGGTGGCAAGGAATTCAGTCACAATGTACTCGGCGCCTGTGAGGAAGAAGGAGTTGGTGTCGATGCATACGCTTCCCGGCTCGCTTGCTCGGTCAAGGACGTTGCTGGATGTGAGGCAGAGATCTTGGTACCTATAGATGATAGCCGGGTTGTCCAGAGCATCAGCACATCGATGAACTTGATGTGATGTTCTGCTTGTTGGCGGAGAAAGAAATAGAGGAACATAGAGAGGTCATGGTAAGAAGAACAAGGGAGGGGAAAAGGCTGGTGGCGGCAGAGTGGATGGAGAGGGGATGAGGGATAGGGTTTTTGTGGGGATCTAGGAACGAGGATTAGAAGGGGACAGCTGACGGAGGTGGGACGGGGCAAGACGGTCACCTGCCGAATGGAGAAAAAGACAACCAACAGTAACGGTGCCGGGGACTATCTCTGCTGAAGAGGTACCGAGCCAGGTGGGCTGAAACCCTGGACCAGCCCAAGAGGAAGAAGGAGGTCACGGTGCACGGGTTGATGTGCTGCTGGTGTGCTGGAAGCTGGCTCAGATGGTGGGCTGCTGGCGGGTTGCTCTCTCTCTCTCTCTGTCTCTCTTCGCTTTGTTATTTCTTTTTTGTGTTCTTCTTTTTATTTGTTTGTTTCAATTCAAACAAGCTACTTCACTCAAACCTTTTTGAAACTTTACAGGAATTTTGGACAAAGGTATTTAGGGAGACAAAAAGACCAGAGGGAAGTAGCATAGGAGACAGAGGGGATGCAAATATACATACTATATGTATGTGCCAATTTGGGAATTTACAAGATTAGCGGATTTAGGGTATTATAAAAGGATAAAAGCAGTTTTTAAATATGAAACCCTAGCAATGGATTCCCACCTTGTAGAAAACAAAATAGAGATAGGTCAAAGAGGGAAAGATATTGGTGATAGCAACTACAAAATCAAGGAAAAACAAATACATGCTTTGATATGATGCTCAAATACAATGTGTCATGATGACATGAACATGATATCGTGATGATGCAATAAATCAAAATAACAAGCGATTTTCTAGTAGTGGATTATCTGGGGTGCTACACGCATTAAAGAAGGACGATTTACAGGAGGATGGAGTGGAGAAGGGTGACCTAGACCAAGTCCATGTAAAGTAGCCTCCTAGACTAGATCTACCAGGGGCAGCATTGTGGACGCCCTTCCGGACCAAAGGCTAGGGAAGAGGCCCGTCGCTGCCCCATATAATGGCTCCTCCTCCTACCTTAGAAGGGACCGATCATTAGCGATCTAAACCCTAGAAATCTCATCTCCATTGTACCCTCGTGAAACCAAGCGAGTAATACAACAAAGTAGGAGTAGGGTCTTTACCTCATCACGAGGGACCCAAACCCGGGTAAAAAACACCGTGTCACCTCTCTGTCGTGATTCTTGCTTCACCATCGCCACCGTCACTGAGGCTCCTTGAGAACACGAGTTCAGCCCCCTCTCGAACCTAGGGATCATTGGACCCTAGTTCATTCATGGGAAAATTCTCCGACACTAATGTCAACCTCGCCTCTTGCTACACTCCTAGTTCTTACCAGTCCCTACAACGAGTTGCAGATGTAAATGATAGATCCAGTATCATATACGAAAGAACTATTAGGTGCATCAGCAAGATAAATGTCTATAACATTTCACACAAGTGTACCTGAGTTGGAAGTCGTACCTCCACTCTTGGCTTTGTCCGCCAGGTACTTTCTACAATTCCTCTTCCAATGGCCATCCACCTTGCAATAGAAGCAAGTGGATCCACCTGAAGCAGATGACTTAGTCCTCGAGGAAGCGCATGGGATCTAATCATGAGCGTTACCTTCTTACCCAGTCTTCTTCTCAGTCCAAGAACTCTTCTTAAACTTAGCCTTATTCTGAACCATCAATTCTTGAGATCAGCCTCTGCCTGCTTGAGAATCCCATGCAATTCAGTGAGCTTCTTATCCATACCATGCATGTGGTTGTCAGATACCTGGTATAGGGGGTACCCGGATCCATCCATGACTGGCCCGCAAATGGCGGTCGGGCATGCCTCGCGAGCGGAGGCAGGAGGCCACCCTCGCGAGGGCCTCCACCCCCGGGGCATTCCCCTAGAGGGATCCGAGGAAAGGACCCTCCAGAGGACGTAGAAGGAAAATGGTGGCATCGGATACCGCCCCTTTGGCTATCCTGATGGCATGACCGAGTCAAGGGTGCAACAAGCGGATGGCCCCCTCTCTCCACTTTAGTGCACCAAGACAAAAGGAGGTACATCGAGATGCCAGAGAATACAGGAGCGGAAGCTGTAAAGATGTTCTCAAGGTGGCATAGACTCAATCCATGTAAAGTAGTCTCCTGGAATGGGATCTCGAGGAGCGACGTTATGGACACCCTTCCCGCCCAAAGGCTGGGGAAGAGGCCCGACGCCGCCCTATATAAAGGCTCTTCTGCCCACCTTAGAACGGATCGATCCTTAGTGATCTAAACCCTAGACATTTCGTCTCCATTGTGTCCTCACGAAGCCAAGCGATCAATACAACAAAGCAGGGACTTTACCTCCTCACGAGGGTCCCGAACCTGGGTAAAAAACACAGTGTCACCTCTCTGCCACGATTCTAGCTTCGCTGTTGCCGAGGCTCCTTGAGAATGCATGTTCATTCCCTTCTCATGCCTAGGGATCGTTGGACACTAGTTCCTTCATAGGAAAAATCTTCGACATTTGGCATGCCAGGTAGGGGCTGAGGCGCGCTTTTGAAGACCCCTCGCGTGGTTGACTCCATGGCAACAAGCGCACGTGCAGAGGCCGGGTAGGCCGGTGCTTCGCTCCAGGGTCGGTCTGGGATGGTTGCCTGCATCCTAGGAGGCTCCCAGGCTCTCGCCTTCAGGTGCCACGTCAAGCAGTTCTCCCGCGAGGTGGCCGCGGTGAGGCCTGGAACCACCGTCATCTCGCTCGGGTTGTCCCAACAGCCGCTCACCTTCGATGCTGCAGACCATATCCACTCGCCTGGTGGGAGCCATGCTGATGGTCTACACCCCCACCATAGGAGGAGTCGCCATACTCAACAAGCTGTGGGGCCAGCCTGAACGTGCTTTCCGAAAGGGTGTTCAGGTAGTTGGAGGTGACAGCGGCATGACTCCACCCCATGCCGACGTCCGTCGGTGCAACGCCGGGCGCTACAGTTCCCCTCTGGCGGGTACAGCTCCCGGTCACTTTCGGGACGAGCGAAAACTACCACACGTAGTTCATCGACTTTGATGTCGCGTCCATTGGTCTACCCTACACTGCCATCCTGGGCTACCTAGCGTTGGCCAAGTTCATGGTGGTCACCCACAACGCCTACAACCTGGTCAAGATGTCGGGAGCGCCGGGATTCCTATCACGGTATGCGGCGATGAGGTCGAAGCCACGCGCTCCCTTGAACAAGCCTACAAGGAGGCAGCGACCCCGGCCCCAGTAGACGAGGACACATCCCCTGCGGTAGCCAGCCACGCGCTGGCTAGGCCACGGGAATGGGTAGCCAAGCGCCATCTACGTTCCCTCCTAGGGAAGTCGCGTGTACCCCCGACATCGCGGGGAGGAAAAAGCCTTCTTTTTCCTAGACGCGGGTGGAAACCAAGAAGATACCTCTCGATCCGGCCGACCTGGGGGCTACTATCACCATTGGTGCACACCTCTCCCCTAAGAGAGAGGATACACTCGTCATCTTCCTTAGGGCCAACTCGGACAAGTTCGTCTGGACCCCATCGAATATGACGGGGTGCCTCAGGAGGTGATCGAGCACCACCTGGCGGTATGCCACACGACACCACCGGTGAAGCTGAAGGCCAGTAAGATGTCCGCGGAAAAGCAGCAGTTCATTGTTGCTGAGATGCAGAAGCTGGTTAAGGCGGAGCTCATCAAGGAGGTCTTACACACCGAGTGGTTGGACAACCCGGTCGTGGTCCCTAAGGCCACCCGCGGTGAGCGGCTCTGCATCGACTACACAGACTTCAACAAGGCCTTCCCCCTCCCGCGGATAGACCAGATCGTGGACTCCACTGAATGGTGTGAACTCCTTTTCTTCGTTGACACCTTCTCTGGATACCACCAGATCAAGATGGACAAGGAGGACCAAGAGAAGACGACCTTCATCACCCCGTGCGTCGTGTACTGCTGCACGTGCATGCCAATCGGCCTCAAGAACACTGGTGCCACCTTCCAAAGGCTCATGCGCATCGCGCTGGGTGAACAGATGGGAAGGAATGCGGAGGCTTATATCGACGACATCATGGTCAAGACTCAAGAGAAGGACACCTTGGTGATGGACTGTTGGGGGGATGACCCCAGGTAGGGTCAAGCTAAGTAAAAAGGGGAAATCCCTTAAAGATATTTACCAAGTCAAGGAGTGACTCGTCCGGGTTAAACACGAACCGGCCAAATAACAACCGAATTATTCCGATTCAAGAAGACCTAAGCTTGACTCGACTGACATATAAGGTATGTCGGCACATGATATCCTATACATTGTACTTGTAGGTGAAGGATTGAACGAGTCATGTAAGGCAGGCCGAGTCATGGGGAAGCTTGCTCGAGAAGAAGAGAGCGAACCCGAAGTCAACATTGCACACTGTCTCTCTCTCTCAAGAATATGTGTAGTGCCAAGCGCTACGGACATGGGATAGAGGGACATAGGAGAAGAAGAGGCATCACAGAGGTGGCAGTCCCAGAGCCCGACGCTCACATGTCGTGGCCTCTGGGTCATTGTCGTCAATAGAAGGGAGACACAGAAAAGGCTCCCACTGAATTACCCCTTTGGGACAGGCATATTCGTGGAATATGTTGTCCACGTCAGCCCTATATGTAACCTAGCCACCCCTTTATAAGGTGATCTAGGGCCTCCTAGTAGAGATATTGATTCATTTTACACTTAGAGCTTACTAGAGAGCTTCTTCTTCCTCTCACTTATACAGCTCGAGGAGCAAGTGTAGCCATTATTGATGAGAGTAAAGATCGAGCTTTGAGTATTCTGTGTGTAGAAACCACTACATCATCCCTCTCTGGATTCCAATAGTGCACATTGGCCCCAACTTAAGCCTACCCATTACATATTCCGTGCCACCACTACGACAGTTGGCGCCCACCATGGGCTAGTAGCGGTGCTAGCTGGAGTCAATATCCGGACGGGAAACTTCATCGCCACTGACGAGCGCATCGTATTCGGGCTCATTCAGCGCTTCGACATGTTGTACTACGTTAGCGACAACACGCACCACTTTTCCAGGAGCCCTCCTCTGTGTAGTGGAGTCTTTATCAACCTAGGAGCACACAAGGTGTACGTCGGCGTTGACGTCTCCTGCGTCTACCCGCAGTGAGTCATCCTCGTGGGAGAGCCTCCCCTCAGTGCTGCAAGCGTCCCGCATACCACTCACCCCGCAGGCAGCATTGAGGTGATTATGACCATGCCTGCACTAGCAGCAGGCGCAGGATCCATGCCAAGCAAGAGCCCGACAACACCACATTTGGTAGCAGCAAAGCTGGTAGCAGCAAATCCGGTGGTTGTGGATGCACCCGAGGTTCGTGATTTCTCACCTAAGGCAACCCGAATCAGAGGGCCACCCTTAGAAAGGCCAGAGAACATCTTGCAGGAAGCAATAGATAACTTAACATACTAGAGGGCTACTCTTGTTGCTCCTATTGTAAACTCGGCTAGGGAACAGGTTGAGTTAGAGGAAACTCGGTTAAAATTGCTAGAGGAGGCTAGGAGGGTAGCAGCACTACAATAGTCGCTTAACATCACTCTACGCGAGTATGCTAGGGCAAACAAGCTCGAAACCAGCCCAACTTGGCTAGATGGTGTTAGAATAAGGCGAAAGAACCTCCTTAGTGATATCAATAAGGAACATGAGTCTAGGCAAGGTGATTCGGCAGCTAGGGCTGCAGAGATATAGCACACCGACAAAGAACCTTAGGGTAGAAAATGCAACAACATCCAAGATTGATGGCCTGACCGGTGAAGCCCGGCAGAGGCAACATGAAAGCGTCATCGAGCTGGTGCGCATAGCAAACCAGCAGGATGAGGATCTGCTCAAGAACAACCCGACGAGACCTGGAGGTTCGCATGTAGTTCATTCGGCTGGATCTTCCCCAGCATTGTCAGCTGCCACGACATCTTCACCCGACGGAGGATCAAGGAAAGACAGGGCAGTGACCTCGTGAAGAAGGGATAAACAAATGGTCCCATACGACCCGACAGTGGCTGGGAAAGCAAATGTGAACCACGGAAATGCACGCCGAGGTAACCGTGGGAATAGGATCTCAGATCATTTCAATGGTGGTCAAGGAAACCATGAGCGTGGAAACCCCAGCCAAAATCAGTCAGCTGGAGGGAGGCAACATCCTCCACCAGATCGCCAACTTATGGGTCAGGTGATGTAGAGCCTGTTGGGAACCCCAAGAGGAAGGTATGATGACAACAACATCAAGTTTCCCTCAGTTATAGAACTAAGGTTATCGAACCAGTAGGAGAAAGAAACACTTCTGAAGGTGTTGCACACAACCAAAATACTTTGCCCCAACTTATCAGTGAGGTTGTTAAGCTCACTGGTTTTGCTGAAAACAAAGGATTATACGTATAGTGTGGAAGAAATTAATTTCTTGTGGTAATTGCAGAAAGTAAATAGTAAAAAGTAGATCGAATATCAATGGGAAGGAATGGACCGGGATCCACAACTCACTAGAGGTGTTTTCTCCATAAGATAAATAACATGCTGAGTGAACAAATTACAGCAGGGAAATTGAGAAATAGAGAATGCATAACAATGCATGTACTTTACACGATGATCACTATGAGATTCATTTGGGCATTACAACATGATACATGTACCATAATCCAACTACATCTATGACTAATAATCCACCTATGGAAAATCATTCAAACAACCCTCGAGTATTAAGTTGCAAGCAACAGATAATTTCATTAAGAAAAGTGTGTAATGTAAACAATACAATTGCCCTTGGGAAAAGGATTGTTGTTTTCTCCCTAGTAGCAACAACACATCTACAATCTTAGAAGTTATTGTCACTCTCCTAGATTACTAGAGGCATGAACCTACTATCGAGCATAAATACTCCTTTGAG
Organism: Avena longiglumis; assembly: GCA_030063025.1. Lineage (NCBI taxonomy): Eukaryota > Viridiplantae > Streptophyta > Magnoliopsida > Poales > Poaceae > Avena > Avena longiglumis. Next base: position 336,412,519 of record CP125979.1, on the reverse strand, counting down.
TCACAAGCAAATACTTGGACAAAGTAACTACTAGCAACGTAGAGCATGCAAGATCACAAATAACATAGACATGATAGAACAATAATCAATATAACAAAGTACTCAATATCCATTGGATCCCCGCAAACAAAAAATGTAGCATTACAATAAGATGATCTTGATCATGATAGGCAGCTCACAAGATCTAAACATGGTAGCACAAATAGGAGAAACAACCATCTAGATACTGCTATGGACCCATAGTACAATGCTGAACTACTCACACATCACTCCGGAGGCAGGCATGGTGATGAAGAAGGCCTCCCGGATAATATCCCCTCTCCGGTAGGGTTTTGGGAAGATATTTAGATCCCTCCCGATCTAGGGATGATGGTGGAGGCGACTACAAACTTTTTCGTGGATTTATGATTGAGCACCTAGGGTTTTTGCCTCGGGGTGTTTATATAGGAGAAGGGGCAAGGTCGGTGGATGCCCGAGGTGGCCACACCCTAGGGCGGCGCTGCTAGGGATGGGCCCGCGTGGCCCCCTAGTGTGGTTGCTTTACAGCGACTCTTCGTATCTCCTCCTGAAAAAATAGGAACTTTGGCTTTTGTTTCGTCCAATTCCGATAATATTTCATTACTAGCTTTTTTGAAACCAAAAACAGCAGAAAACATGAACTGGCACTATGGCATCTTGTTAATAGGTTAGTTCCAGAAAATGCATAAAAATGCCACAAAGTGTAGACAAAACATAATATAAATGGTGCACAACAAGCATGGAGCGTCAAAAATTATAGATATGTTTGCAATGGAATCACCAGCTAAGGTATGAACCTCAGCAAGGAACGGATGCAGGACCAAATCTGCATAACCAGATGCAAAACAGATATAATGATGGTTATTCAGGAATGAAGAATGCCGGATATGCTAGGCCCAATCACCATGGGATGGAAGAATGAGCAGCGAACAGGAACTTGCAGCCGGATGATGCAAGGTTGAATCTTGATAGGATATACTGATCTGAGTTATTGGAAGAGCAAGGTCCTCTAGGTCCAGCATGCTTTGGACCTCATATCATGAGGGAACCACCCGTTCTGAACTTTCAGTTCCCAAGAGGGAAAAAACATACAACAGAAGCACGAAGCCATAAGATTGGTTGATTGATTATGCAACTGTTGTGAAAATTGCAGAAGGCAATCTTAGATGGGCAGTGAGGTATGTGCCACAAATGTTGGAAGGACTAGCAAGAGTGTGGTTGAATAACCTGCCAGCAGGAAGTATCAACGACTGGTTAGATTTCAAGGATATGTTTGTGAGCAACTTCACGAGCACGTATAAAGGCCAAATAGACCTCAACATCTCGCCATTTGCAAGCAGAGACCGAATGAGACCGACAGCGAATTTCTGACTCGGTGGTGTAACCTGAGAAACTCATGTGAAGGAGTGATTGAATGACAAGCGATTTCCTGGTTTGCACAAGGGTGCAGGTATGCAAGTGTGTTGTGGCAGAGGCTGCAGAGAGATATGCTAACCAGATTGGCTGAGTTAATTTGCATAGACGATTCATATTCATTGGGAGATCTGACTCAGCCAGATCTTATGCCGGCAGATCACAATGAATATCATGAGTATTACGCTCGTGATGGTGACGGGTCATCCCGGAGGAATGAATTCTGAGGTAGAAGGAGAGATGACAGGCTAGATTACGCTACAGTTCGAGTCAAATTGCAGCTGTAACCCAAGACTAGCCGAGTGCTGGGGGTAATTAGTGTTAATAGAACAGTTATTGACAGTGGACTCCGAGAAATGATGGCAAGAAGCAGTGGACTCCTGAGCAAAAGAAGCAATGGCAAGAGAGGTGGAAGTACACGTATGAATCTATGCTAGATTAGCCTTGTATGTTTCACACTCCTAACCTGGCCAAGCCGGCGAATCATACAACTCGGTAATGTGCTTGGATGAAAATGGCAATGGGTGGTATGGAGCCGAGTCAGCTCAATCAAAGACCTCAGCTCATAGGAGGAAATACGTAGTAGCAATTGTCTTTGTCTCCTCCACCGCCGAGATACGAGAACCATCCACCACTAAGGTATTAGAGTCATGTTAGGAGAGAAGCAATTCATCAAATGGGAATCAGGAGAACCGTTGAGACCCCAGCCAAGGGGTTAGAAATGAGTAGAAAGAGCATCATCATGCATATTGTGTGTTCACAACAGAGTTGACGGATAAGAAAAACATGTAGAGGAGGCATAGGGAAGTAAATGCAGTCATGCCGGCGGTGCCGAGATACATGAACTGGTCAGATCAGGAGATCACCTGGAGTACAACGGATCACCCCAAAATCATGCCATACCCCGTATCATATGCCCTAGTGCTCGATCCGACATTCATTGGGCCAAACATCAATGTTATGTTCTCTAAGGTCTTGAGTGACAATGACATCAGCATAAACATACAGTAAAAGGACACAATGCACAAGCTTGGAATCAACTAGAACATGTTATAGGCAACCAAGACTACTTTTCATGGCATTGTGCCGGGGTTGTCTTATGAGAAAATTGGAAAAGTCCAAATGATGTACTATTTGGAACAAGGGAAAACTACAGAACTGAGAACTTGGAGTTCGAGGTTGTGGATTTGGAGAGCTGTTACCATGCACTGCTGGGAAGGCCAGCATTGTCAAAGTTCATGACCAGTTCTCACATCAGTTACTTAAAAATGAAGATGCCAGGACCCAATGGAGTTATCACCATCGCTGGAGATTATAGAAATCAATGGAGTGTGCCTCGGCCAGGTCAAACCTAGCCGAGTCATTTGTGATTGCATGGTAAAAAAAGGAGGATTCAAGAAGTGGCAGTTTTGGCTCAGTCGGCATAGCTAAACATGCTGTCACTTGCCAACCCAGATGGCAGTGTCTCTTCTCAATCGACTAAGGACACAAAGAAGATTCAAATCGATGACCAATTCCCAGAGCGCACTGTCACTATTGGTGCCGGCCTAAATGTTAATAGGAAAGAGAGCTCGTCAGATAGCTTCCTCTGTGAGAATCGTGATATCTTTGTGTGGTCCACTCAGGAACTGCAAGGTGTGCCGAGGGAGATGACAGAGCACTCTGTACATGTAAGGCCAGATGCAAGGCCGGTGAAGAAACCTCCCCACCGCTTCATCGAAGACAGGAGAAAAATAGTCAGAGATGAGATAGCTTAGCACCTTGCAGCTGGGTTTATTATGGAAGTACTTCACCCGGATTGGCTCTCTAATCAGGTGCTAGTAGAGAAGAAAAAAGATTATCCGAATGTAGCTGTGGTGTGGCGTATGTGTATCGACTACAACAACCTAAACAAAGCATGTCCAAAGGATCCATTTCCTTTTCCGAGGATAGATCAGGTTATTGATTCAACCGCTGGTTGTGAGTTACTATCATTTGTAGACGCGTACTCTAGTTTCCACTAGATACCATAAAATCCGGCCGATCAAATAAAGACTGCCTTCATTACCCCGTATGGGTCTTATTGATATCATACCATGCCATTCGGCTTGCGTAATGCAGGGGCGACATATCAAAGATGCATGCAAAAATGCTTACATGATAAAATTGGCAAACATTTCTAAGTATATGTTGATGACGTGGTGATAAAAACCAAACAACGTCACACATTACTAGATGATATCCGACAGACGTTCACAAATTTAAGAAGATTCTGAATGAAGCTTAACCCGGAAAAATGTACCTTTGGCGTACCAGCCGGAAAGTTACTCGGTTCCCTTGTATCAAGTCGAGGTATCGAAGAAAACCCGACAAAGATTCGGGCGATAGAGCATATGGAGCTGCCGAAGTGCCTCAACGATGTCCAGAAGTTCATAGGTTGCTTGGCATCTCTTAGTCAGTTTGGATAAAAGGCATTGCCTTTATATCAATTGATGAAAAATTCGGACAAATTCACTTGGACACCACAAGCTGATAATGCATTTCATGAATTAAAGAAAATGCTAACCTCATCACCCATTCTAGGTTCACCACTATCAAAATAGCCGATGTTGCTCTATATAGCAGCGACCAACCGAGTCGTAAGTGCTGTGGTGGTAGTGGAACGTAACGAGGAAGGTAAGTCGGTGCAGAGGCCAGTGTATTACCTAAGCGAGGTACTCTCAGCCTCAAAAGAAAACTATCCCCATTACCAAAAAATGGCGTATGGAGTATATATGTCGGCAAGAAAGCTGAAACATTACTTTGAGGAGCACCCTATAAATGTGATATGTGATGCACAAATTGCCGAGATAATGAGTAACAAAGATGCGAGTTGCCCAATAGCCAAATGGGCAATTGACCTAGCCCCTTATTCTCGACAATTTGATAGAAGAGATGCAATTAAGTCTCAAGAAGTGGCCAACTTTCTTGTTGATTGGGCTGAAATGCTATATGAACCTCCTTTACTGATATGAATTATTGGAAAATGCACTTTGATGGTTCAAAGTTAAAAGATGGACTAGGTGCTGGCATTGTCCTCACCTCTCTCAAAAAAGACCAGCTAAAATATGTGTTACAACTACACTTTGCTGCATCAAACAACGTATCCGAATATGAGGCATTCCTCCATGGATTAAAGTTGCAAAATACATTGGTATACGTTAGATACAATGTTTTTGTGACTCAGACCTGGTGGTACAACAATTATCAGGAAACTGGGATGCATTGGATGCCAACATGGCATTATACAGATTCCATGTGCAAAAGATAAACGGGTACTTTGATGGATGTGAATTCCATCATGTACCCCGAGCGGAAAATGATGCAGCCGACATATTGTCGAAACTCGGCTCATCTAGGCAAGCCATCCCACCCTGTATATCCCTTGAACACCTCAGAAAACCATCAATTATACCATCGCCTGAATTGGAATCAATTCGTATCCCGGCCAGTTCGGTATCCGAATTTGACCTAATGGACATCGATGGGAGGATTCATCCGAATAACTCGGGGACTGACTCGGCACACCCAGGGAATAGGACTCATGGACTGATCAGATTAACCCGACATAGGTTATGTCAGCAGATGTAATGTAAATTGATGAGATAAGTACCCTAGCACATGAAGTACCTGAATGGGCACGACCAATCTTTCTATTCTTAAAAGATGAAATTTTTCCTAGTGATGAAGTCCTCACCAAACTAGTCATAAGAAGAGCTAAGGCATACATCATAATAAACTATGAGCTATACAAAAGAAGCACAACCAATGTTCTGCAAAGGTGCGTTGATCTGGCAGAAGGCCGAGAGATCTTGCTTGATATTCATCAAGGAAAATACGGCCATCATGCTTCATATCGGGCCTTAGTAGAAAAAGCATTCAAACATGGATTTTATTGGCCTAATGCCCTGCGAGAGGCAGAGGACCTAGTGAAAAAGTGCAATGGTTGCCAAAGATATGCAAGCAAATATCATATGCCATCATCTGTGTTAAAAACCATACCGATCACTTGGCCGTTTGCCGTATGGTGTTTGGATATGGTCACACCATTTAAGCCGGCTCGTGGTGGAATGACCCATATCTTGGTCATGGTTGATAAATTCACAAAGTGGATACAGGTAAAACCAATAAGGAAATGTGATGGACCCACATCAGTGAGATTCCTCAGATATATCATCCTAAGGTATGGGTACCCACATAGAGTCATGAAGGATAATGGAACAAAATTTTCCGAAGGAGCATTTGCTAGATTCTTCCAAGAAAATATGATAAGACTCGATATAGCATCATTCGCTCATCCTGCATCGAACGGGCAAGTAGAAAGATCCAACGGACTAGAAACCCCGGCTCATTAAGCCGCTGCAAAGATCAGTGGGATGTTGGATCGAGGAGCTCTTGATCGTGTTATGGAGCCTAAGGACAACTCCGAATCGATCAACATGCTTTATGTCGTTCTTCTTGGTATATGGGGCAAAAGATGTATTACCTTCCGACATAGTGCATGATTTGCCTAGAGTCAGCCAATACACGGAAGCCGAGGTGAATGAGATATCTCGGCAAAATGATGTTGATTTACACAAAGAGGCTAGAGAGTTGGCATTGTCCAGATCTACTATGTATCAACATAAGCTAAGATAATACCATAGAAAAAAGTAACCCAAGTCTTTCGAGAGGAAGATCTAGTGCTTCAGATCATGTAGCGCAAAACCATCATGCATAAATTGTCACCCCCATGGGAGGGCCCATTTATTATGAGAAAAGCATTGCACAATGATGCATACTATCTTATATATGATCAAGCACCTGAGAAAAATAAGGGGGACATGTCAGGAGACAAATCAAAGAGGCCATGGAATGTAGTGTTACTTCGTCCTTTTTACACTTAGGAGAAGTGTATGTATCTCAAACTCTCATATGTCGGATTATATGTCGGCAATGAGTTAATCAATGAAATCTCGACACCTTGATCTCTAACTTGGGGATTGCCTTAATGAACTTGTTCTTTTCATATGCATTTTTATATGTCGGCTGGCTTATGTTTCTTATTCTTAGACCGAGTTAGTAATGTGTCAGTAGCAAAGGCCAACTCTTCGACTTACTGTTGTCCAAAAAATAGGCTTCATGGTAAGCAAGAGAAAAGCCGGGGAATGTCGAATACATGAAAAACGAATAAGGAAATAACTGTATGTGAGCCGACTTATGTTTTGTTTCGTACTAACCCTTGTATTTTCTGTACTTTATTATTCTGTAAATTTATTTTGAGCTTATCTTCTTAATTTCTAAGTATTGTAAATTTTGTCGATTTATCTCGGACCGTAAGTCAAATGCCGAAAAATGGTAGAAGCGGGCCGAATGATTGACTCGAAGTAACAAGAAACATGAAATTAAAGGATTATGCCCAAAAGGATGCAATATATAAAAAACACATAGTAGCAAAAACGGCTAGAACTGTTTCTTACATCATGCACCCGGCATACCGAGGACTTGATAAAATTCAAGTGTTTCTTAAGTTTAGGCTGTAGCTAGGGTCGAATCGTCAGTATGTGGAGGTGCAGCAACCTCCGGAACAGCAACCTCCAGAGCAGGGACCTCCAAAGTATTCACCTCGTCTTCGACAGAGGATACCCCGGCCTCAATAGGGGCAGCCTCGACGTCTTGAACCTCGGTTTCCTTGCGAGAAACCTCGGCTTGAGCCTAAGAAGTTTCGGTCCCTGTGGAGGAAGACCGGACCTAGGCCTCTTGATCCGAACCTTCTCCTTGCTCGTCCGAGATACCGTCCTCTTCTTCAGCACTCTCTTCATCCTCGGTACCCTCCCCGGACTCATCGTCGTCTTCTGCCTCGTCATCTTCATCAACATTGTCCAGAAGGAAGCTCGGCCATTCATTCCATCCATGCACATTGGCATATTGGATGAGTTGGTAGAATCAAGATTGCTGGCATGCGAGATACTCCGGATCACTGATCCAAGGAGAGACGATGCGCAGATTCATCAAGGTGTCAAGGAAAATATTCTTGTACCATGACAGTACGATAGTAAGTGCCATGTCAGCCCCGGGTCGTGCTGCGGATACCCTCCATAGGTTGAGCTGCGTCTCGCAGTCCATCATCTTTTCCGCAAGAGCTGCCACCTGAGTTAACTTTGGTTCATTCAGACAGAGCACATGCAGTACTCACATGGCCGCATCAACTAGATCTTTCCCAAAGGCCTTCATAGGCTTGGTGGCAGCACCAATGCTGATTAGAGAATCCTCCATGGAGTACTAGCGCTCCGAATCATGGGGTTCACCTCAGCGAGCCCGAGCGGTCTCCACGCACTCAGCGCTCCAAGCTTTGCATTCCATAAAGTTGTCTAAAGAAGGAACAAAGCACAAGTCAGTAGAAGGTCATCGAAAACAACTCAGACAAAGTTCATGAATATGGAAAACATATGGTGGGTGAACTAAATGATATTTGCAAAGGTCGGACATCTAGCCGGTTTGTTTCCTTTCAAATCGAGCAAGCTCGTCCTTGGAGGAATTAGCGGTTGACTCGGCAACGCTGATAAGCTCCTTGTTTTTCTCGAGCTGAAGAGTTAACCAATTTTTTTCTTTATAGAATTAGTGGTCTATCTTTTCCAGCTCAGATTTTTCGGTCTGCTTCAGAGACTCTATCTCGGCATGAAGCTGAGCTATTTCATCATCCTTCTCCTTCAGCTACGCCGAGTGATCTCCTGCTTGTTCACGAAAATGCAGCACCATATCAGGCACATAAATGCACTGTTGATGCGATGCTGCAAGGCCTTTTAATTCGGCTGACCCGAGGCAAAAGTCATGAGATACTTCGCAATGGCAAAGATGTGGGAAGAAAACGTCAAAGTAAAAGTATCCAAATTACCTTCAAACTTGGCGACTTGTTCAGTAAGCACCTTGTTCCGGCTATCAAGTTTGGCTGTACAAAAGACGGGAGAAAAGTTTGATCAGATGTACAAATTAGAGGGAAAATTGTAAGAAGAGAATTTTTTGAAGAAAATCCGAAGTAAAAAATTAACAAACTCACCAGTTTTCTACAAAATGGGCACTATCTTCATATACTTCGTCTGCAACTTCTTTTGAGAGAAGAGCAGCTTCTAGAACTCGGTTGTGCGCAGGTTATGGGCAACCTAGAAATACAGAGCATCATATTCAGAAGAATAGCTGAAGCTAAACCGTAAGATCCGAACCAAGTAAAACTTGATTTGGATCTAGGTGTCTGGATATTTGAAGCTAAACCGTAAGATCCAAACCAAGTATAACTTTATTCGGATCTAGGTGGCTCGATATTTGAAGCTAAACCGTAAGATCCGAACAAATTAAAATTTGATTCGGATCTATGTGGCTGGATAATCGAAGCTAAACCTTAAGATCCAAACCAAGTAAAACTTGATTCAGATCTAGGTGGCTAGATAATGGAAGCTAAACCATCAGTTCCGAACCAAGTAAAACTTGATTCGGATCTAGGTGACTGGATATTTGAAGCTAAACCGTTAGATCCGAACCAAGTAAAACTTGATTTGGATATAGGTGGCTGGATAGTTGAAGCTAAACCGTAAGATCCGAACCAAGTAAAACTTGATTTTTTACTTGGTTCGGATCTTGGTGGCTGGATAATCGAAGCTAAACTCCAAGATTCAAACCAAGTATAACTTGATTCGGATCTAGGTGGCTAGATATTTAAAGCTAAACCGTAAGATCCGAACCAAGTAAAACTTGATTCAGATATAGGTGGTTGGATAATCGAAGCTAAACCGTCAGATCTGAACCAAGTAAAACTTGATTCGGATCTAGGTGTCTAGATACACTACAAGAAATGTGTTAACTTGTGACCTTCTCATTGTGACGGGAAATGAAATCATCATAGATTTATGACGATTTGGCACAAGATGGTCATAGGCTATTTGGAGAGGTCAAAATCCTATAGAATTACGACGATTTGTGTCAAAATCGTCATAATTGCAGCATATGAAATCGTCGTAACCTCTAGGATATAGCTTAGAGCCTTATTTTATACCCCGTTATGACCAATTTAAATCGTTATATCGTCTAAAATATGATACATTCAGTTATATGTATTTTTTTGTATACGTATATGTATATCTATGTGCCAATATATATTTACACAACCTGCTTATTTTAGGTAATAATCGCAAAAAAGAGCTAATCACGAGGTTTGAACTTGCAAGCTCTCGCTCACCATGCAGTGACGTAAACCACCATATTACACCATCGCTTCTATTAAACTTTACACCATGGCTTCTGTTAAACTTTCGCGCAGATGTGTCTTATTATGAGATACGTATAAGTTTTTTTCCAACTGTAGTTCAAATTCGCGCAGATATAGGTGTTTACTAGGCAAAAAGGAAGTCGATTGTGCTCGAACCTGTGACCTCTCCCTCATAATGCACTAGGTGAACCACCACGTTACATATTAGTTAGTGGTATAAATCTGTGCAGTTATTTTATTATGTGATATACAGGAGTTTTTTGATTTGTGAATACTACACTAAAAAGGAGCCACCGGGACTCAAACCCACAACCAACATAGCAGAACCAAACCTGCTAACCACCACGCCAATCATCTTTGGTGTCCAACATAGCAGAACCCACAACCAACATAGCAGAACCAAACCTGCTAACCACCACGCCAATCATCTTTGGTGTCCAACACCTGCGCTCGGGCCTTATATCTACTCTTCTTCACCTCGGCGAGCCTCAATGGACCGATTCCAATTTGTTTTTTCTCGCAGTTGGCATAGCGGAAGGAGCACATAACACTCTTTAGCTTTTGCAGCACCATTAGAGATGTGATATTGAGGGCAAATATGACCCATAGATAATTTAGTCATAATACGTTTAATTTTTATTCAAACTTTAAAAGGTTTTGAGTAATTTCATCGTGCATTTTGCATACGATCTCAGTTTGAGATGATCCAAAAATCAATTTTGTTCATCTCGATAAGACAAAAACTACGGTGTTGGTGAATTCTTATGTTTACATTGCTTGGTTCACTTTTATTTATTTTTTCTTGTGTTGATTTAAAAATCTAGTCAGAACATCGGGCGTGATCATTCATAGGTAAGGGTTGAGCCTCTCTAAACTTGAAGTGTATCTCTGATGAAACAACATATTGTGTACCTAAAAATGATTTTTTATAAAAAATCATGAAAATTGGATCATGTACCTGTAGTTCAAATTGACCCACATCCTACTGATTCGGCAGTAATTTGTCTTTTTAGCCAGGGTGGACGGAAAGGTTTGAGACACCCCAGTTGGGACATTCGTCCATGTAAGGTGGCCTATTATTTTTTGGAAAATGGGGTGGTAGCATTTTAAAATTTTCATTTGGTGATTTCTTCACAAAACGCCCTGTTTTTTGAGCTCGGAAAATGGAAAAAAATATTTCCATGCGACGAAAAAGAAAACTTCCTCCTGTAATATTGTTCTCCAACCCATGATACATATGTGTGTATGATATGGTCACATTATCACAGAATATGCCGCGATTATGTCCATAACATTGGTCGTTTGGCCCGAAAGCCATGAAACCTCGAACATGATAGGTCATTTCTGAGAAGTTTTTTTGAGACACTTGAAATATACCAAGGTTGGTATTTTTACTTGCAACTATGTCACATAATAATACACCACGCTAAGGGTTTGCATTTATCGGACCGTTTTTGAATTTTTTATGCTCGTTTCAAACCATGGTCAAAACGGCGGGCATGAAGGTTCTTATCTAGGGGATGAGCCTCGCTAAACTTGCGTTGGATCTCTGAAGAAATAGCATATTGTGAGTCTAAAATTTTTTTTCAAAAAATAATGGGCATCAGATAATGTACCTGTAGTTCAAATCGGACCCACTTCCTACCGATTCGGTAGGAATTTGTCTTTTTAGCCAGGGGTGGACGGAAAGGTTTGAGGATACCCTCATTGGGACATTTGTCCATGTATTGTGGCCTATTTATTTTTGGAAAAATGGGATGGAAGCATTTTAAAACTTTCATTAGGTGGTTTCTCCACGAAACGCCCATTTTTTGCGCTCGGAAAATGGAAAATGTTTTTTCCGTGCGACGAAAAGAAAACTTACTCCTGCAACATTGTTCACCATCCCATGATACATATGTGCGAGCAATATGGGAATATTATCACTAATTATGCCGCGATTTTGGCCATAACATTGGTCGTTTGGCCTGAAAGCCATGAAACCTCGAACATGATTGGTCATTTCTGAGAAGGTTTTTTTGAGACACTTCCAATATACCAACGTTGGTATTTTTCCTTGCAAATATGTCACATAATAAGATACCGCACGAAGGATTTGCATTGATCGAGCCGTTTTTGATTTTTTATGCTCGTTTCATACCATGGTGAAAATGGCGGGCATGAAGGTTCTTAGCTAGGGGCTGAGCCTCACCAAACTTGCATTGGATACTGAAGAAATAGCATATTGTGAGTCTAAAAAACATTTTTCAAAAAATAATAGGCATCAGATAATGTACCTATAGTTCAACTTAGACCCATTTCCTGCCAATTCGGCAGGAATTTGTCTTTTTAGCCAGGGGTGGACAGAAAGGTTTTAGATACCCCAGTTGGGACATTTGTCCATGTAATTTTTGAAAAATTGGGTGGTGGCCTTTTAAAACTTTCATTTGGTGGTTGCTTCACAAAACGCCCCTTTTTTCGCTCAGAAAATGGAAAATAGTTTTTATGTGTGACGAAAAGGAAAACTTCCTCCTGCAACATTGTTCGCCATCCCATGATACATATGTGTGCATAATATGGGCAAATTATCACAAACTATGCCGCGATTCTGGCCATAACATTGGTCGTTTGGCCCGAAAGCCATGAAACCTCGAAAATGATAGGTCATTTCTGAGAAGGTTTTTTATAGACACTTGCAATATACCAAGGTTGGTATTTTTTCTTGCAACTTTTTCACATAATAAGATACCATGCGAAGTATTTGCTTTGATCGGACCATTTTTGAATTTTTTATGCTCGTTTCAAACCATGGTCAAAACAGCGGGCATGAAGGTTCTTAGCTAGGGGCTGAGCCTCGCTAAACTTGCGTTGAATCTCTGAAGAAATAGCATATTGTGAGTCTAAAAAACATGTTTTGAAAAAATGACGGGCAGTAGATAATGTACATATAGTTCAAATCGGCCAAACTTCCTAACGATTTGCCAGGAATTTGTCTTTTTAGCCAGGGGTCAACAGAAAGGTTTGAGATCCCTAGTTGGGACATTTTTTCCATGTACGGTGGCCTATTATTTTTGAAAAATGGGGTGGTAGCGTTTTAGAACTTTCATTTGGTGGTTGCTTCACAAAACGCCCCTTTTTTGCGCTCGGAAAATGGAAAATGGTTTTTCTATGCCATTAAAAGGAAAACTTCCTCCTGCAACATTGTTTTCCATACCATGATACAAATGTGTGCACAATATGGTCACATCATCACAAACTATACAGTGATTCTGGCCATAAGATTGGTCGTTTGGCCCGAAAGCCATGAAACCTCGAACATGATAGGTCATTTTTAGAAGGTTTTTAGATACACTTGCAATATACCAAGGTTGGTATTTGTACTTGCAACTATGTCACATAATAAGACACCACGCGAAGGATTTGCATTGATCGTACCGTTTTTGAATTTTTTATGCTCGTTTCAAACCATGGTCAAAACGACGGGCATGAAGGTTCTTAGGTAGGGGCTAAGCCTCGCTAAACTTGCATTGGATCTCTAAAGAAATAGCATATTGTGAGTCTACAAAGAATTTTTAAAAAAATGATGGGCATCAGATAATGTACCTTTAGTTCAAATCGGACCCACTTACTACTGTTTCGGCAGGAATTTTTCTTTTTAGCCAGGGGTGGACGGAAAGGTTTGAGATACCCAGTTGGGACATTTGTCCATTGTAACACCCCAGTTTTAGTTAATCCTTAATTAGGGTTTGATTGTGCATTCATGAGCATCATCCTTTAAATGCATGCAAGGAATTAAATGCAAAACCCTAATCCTCCTCCTCTATTTGAAAACATATTCAAAATGGTTTTGAGTTTTAAAAGTACAAAATGTTTGGAGCCCAAATTGAATAAAATGGTTCCATAGTATTTCTCATATTTTAGAACACCCTGTGGTAGTTTTGAATGTTTTAAAACAGAAATGAATTTGAAATTACAAACAGGAAATGGAAAATAGAAAAAGAAAAGAGTTTGGATAAAAAAAGCAACAGCCAACCAGGCCGCAGCCCAGCAGCCCATCTCTCTTTCCTTCCTTCCCTGTCGCCAGCCAGCAGCTTCCTGCGGCCTAGCACCGGCCCAAGCCAGTCCAACCCTGGCCCGCATACCCCTTCGCCTTTCCCTCGTCGTCTTCCACCCGCCGGCAAGTAGCTGTGCATCTGCGCCGATGCCGTCCATTGACGCGCGCACCATGATGCCCGCCGCCGCTCCAGGAGATGGGGATAAGAACAGCTGTATTCTCCTCTCTCTCCCCATACCAGTCTTACCCTCTCTCGCTCTCTCTCACGTGATCCTCTTTCTGGCTGAAACCCTAGCCACCAGAGATGACGAATCGCCGTCGTTCCGATCCCCGTCGACTACTGTCGATGACGCCACGAGCTCCGACCCGTTATTCTCTATCTGCTTGCTAATTGAATCGATCCGAGATGCCCCGAGCCGAGCCCCAGGACCCCGTTTTCTACGGATATTCCCGAGCACCACCATCGCCATTGACGACGCGACTGACCTCACCAGCCCTCCTCGACCACTGCAATAGCATCAGGGTGAGCATGCGGTGCTCCAGCACCATCTCGTGTTTCCTCTCTCTCTCTAGTTTGATCTGTCGCCGAGCGCCATCGTCGGCCACTGCCAGAGATCACCATTCCCGGTGCTCCGGTGACCATTTAGCAGCGGCGCCGCCACTAATAGGTAGCCCGCGATGCCCTCGTTCTAGTGCGCTAGGTCTCGCAGCCCCGCGCATGCTCCTCCGTTCTTCGACAAGAGCATCAGTCCTCTTTGGGTCATAGTCCCAGTTCTTCCTAGAGGGCATGCCGATTGAGAAGGCCGACAACCGAATCTTGTCCTCCTTGTCATGGTTCTTCACGTAGAAGAACGACATGTGCCACATCTTACATGACTCGAGGCCTGCGACTCAGGGGAAGGCGGATTTCTTCCTAGGCGTAATGGACGCGACACCACATTGTGTCATAGACTTCTCGGAGGGAGGCAAAGTTTTATCCGTCACAACATTGGCTTGGATCTAGAAGAATTTAGACCAAAATACTATAGAGCTACAAGGAATGTGTTATTCTATGACCTTCTCATAAGGACCATCGACAAAATCGTCATAGAGTTATGACGATTTTGCACCGGATGGTCGTAAGCCATTCGGGATGTTCAAAACCTTACAAAATTATGACAATTTTTCTCAGGAACATCATAGTTTCAATACGTGAAATCGTCATAACCAACGAGATACAAGAGAGAGCAATACCGGCCGTTGGATATGAATGTGATAAATGGCTAAGATAGAGTTGTGTGGGAAGTTGGCGTGGACCGATGACTTGGCACCCATTCATCGCGGGCAAATCCGGGAATATTTCCCATTGCCAACAACTTCACGCTGATTCACTAAAGGAAACTGGGAAAACAAAATTTCACAGGCGCGATAGACCAATTTTTTGCTAAGTCCGACCGCATCTCTGGAACCCTAGATATTTCTTTTCTTCTGTGCCGCCACCTCCTCTTTCTTCTCTCTTGCACCGCCACCCTAGATTTCCTGCCACAACTACCCCTCACCCATCGCAGCCATCGTTCCCATGTCTCGCACATGCAGAGCAAGAAAACCCGACGAGCAGCGATTTGGATGCCGCAACCGATTGGGATGATGCGGTCGATGGGTATGTCGCCTCCGTATCCAGATCCTAGGCTCTTCGCTTGCCTCTACACCTAGACCTCCTCTCCACCCAGCCGGTGGAGTCTTTGGGCTAAGGGATCTTGTTATCTCCGACTACGTCCTACTCCCCCTCTACGACGATGGCAGGTTTGTGCTTCCCTGCGACTCGGTGAGCTCCATCAACCCCACTTCACCGCTGCAAAACCATCAGCACTCCTCCTTTCTGGCGCCACCCCAAACCACCGGGACCCCTCCTCCCCTCTGCACCACCTTCGTCCCCTCACCCTCACCCTCGACCCCCATATCCCCTCAAAGGATTTCTCCCATTTGGCCGACCCGATCCAGATCGAGGGAGCACCGGTGTCGTCCTGCCTCTCCTTACCGGTGGCCAGGCATCGACCCTGCAAGTGCAGGGAGGGGTGCCAGATGGGCGCCAGATGGATAGCCAGAACCTCGCCACGGCAAGAGAATATTCAAGACCACTTGCACTCCGTCGATGTCGCCATGACCGCGGAGGTGTGCGTCAAGGCCGTCGTCGACCAACAAGGTGAGGCTGACAAACCGTTTTCTCTTATCTTGTTGTCCTGAAGAATTGGTTCAGGGAGTAGGGTTTGGTTATGCACGTCGATGGTGCCTGGTAGTATGATACTTTGTAGTCGCCTGCATTGTATTGGATGGTTAGTAATCCTTAACTTACAAGGAAACCATATGGCAGTTGGTTGGTACATCTTGGTATGTATTGTGTGTATGGGGTGATAATCACTTACTTGTGGCAGACATACTTGGGCATCATGTTATGGAGTATCACCTTAAAGGTTCTCCATAAAGATAGTGTTAACCCCTAGAAGGGATCAGTCTAAGTACAGTTTTGCTCCTTGAGAAAAGATAACTGATATGTTCTCAATTACACTTTTCAAATGGAGAAAGGGAATTGATTAGGAACTGCATATTTCCAGATCAGCAATTGAACTTTGATTTCCTATGATTTTGGATTCTTTTTTCTGATTCAAGTAACTTATAAATATCATTTGAGCAGGCAGTAGTATCTCTAATGTTTATTTGCTACATAAAGATTTTAGTCATGGTTGTATAACATACTAACTTCAAGAAGTACCGAAGTAGGCTGAGTAATGTATTGTGTTTTCGGCCAGTTGATTGAAATATTTCTTAGATAGGTCTAAAGATCTTTACAATAAAATATCACATCCAAATCATAATTGATGAACCTGTACATTGGTATTTGACATTCTTGCGGCACTGCAGCATATAACTTAGAGAGTGCCAAAATTGCCACCCTACGCATTTTTTATGTTTGACATTCATACATTGGTATTTATTAACATGAACGTACTCTCCTATATTTTGTATAGCTATCACATGAAGAACTATTGTTGTTTGTAGATTGTGAAGCCTAGACCTCTGCAAGCTGCAAATGTCCCTGGACTCCTTGGTATGTTTCAGAACGCAAGTGATTGTTATGAGTAAGTTTTGTATCATGTTCATTAAGTCTGATGAGTTCTACTAGTATTAATTGTTTCTGATGCATGCCCATCTCTAAAATAAAGAAACACTTGCTCAAGTTAGAACTGTTGTGGTGTTGTCATGTAAATATATCATGATTGTTTATGGGTTAGGAGTGTTGGTAAGAGCTAAAATTGAACCACATATTAGTTTACTTGACTGAATTTAGTGTACAGTAAAGATATTATTTAGCCGTACCATAGTTTTTTTGTTAATGCCAAACCATACTACTTCGGGAGAAGATATAAATGCGCTTTTGCATGTTTCTTTTTCTTTCTTTTTACAAAATAAAGTGATTGTCTTGTTTCACCTCGTTGCCTAGACCATATGATTTCCTTGCTGTAAAGTATTAAACTATTGATGCATTTGCTTTATACTTATTTCGTGAATGATAGTGATCCAGTACAAAATCTTTATTAAATTTCTTTGTGCTAACTAGGAGTTTGATTGATCTTTTTATGGTTTATATGTAGAAATAGACGATTGGATATTGGAGGTGGATCGTGACTCCATGGGAAGATGGCCACCACTCCAGAATCTAGGCAGGCTTGTTCCTACTGCAACCGTGGTTTCCTCTACTGTTTGTGCTGAGGCACAGAAGAAGACCACATGAGTGTATAATCTCTTATGGCTAAATTTATCTTCTATTAAATTTTCCCATATGTTCTATTTGTATATATCTGTACTGCAGTTTAATTTGAATTGGTATCCAGTGAACCAAATTGTTTTATATACATATTTTCTTACGTATATGCAGATTAATTTTAATAGTGATTTAGCAAACTAAAGTATGTAATATACAAATATGTGTACACAGTTGTATTTTCTCATGCATTTTACAGGTAGCGCTAGGCTATACTATTAGTGGAACTCATATTGTAGTTGCAGTAAGCATTGGATATTGTAAGAATATTTTAGTACAATTTACAAGTAACATTCACGATTGATGAAACAGTCCTGATTGCTGAGTTGGTGACCATGGTATATGTTCCATAATGTCGGAAGTAGTCCTGATAATTAAGTATTGTTTGTGTTGTCTGCCAGATGCTTGTCATCATTGCTCATGTTGCAATAAACTATTTGTTGTAAACTCTGCATGGAACATATATTATATCATGAGCAGTTGTTGTAATGAGTTAGTCCTTGATGTCAATGAGATCAAACCTTGATTTCCTATGATTTCTATAGCTGTCAGTGATGGACAACCTTGTCTCGCAGCTGCCGGTGGTGGACAACCTTATCTCTACACAAGGGTGAAGTAACTCGTGAGGATGCCCAGCAAGCTGCTCAACGTGGCCACCAGGAAGTCTCCTTGTGGAGAAGGTAAACATCCCCCTTCTATTGTTGTCCATGCTAAAATCATTTGTCCGCTGAGCATATGATGTTACAAGGAGGTATTACTGATATTCTACATCGTTGAAGTGTCTTAAAATGGACTTCTATAACCGATTCTTGGGTTATCTATTAGATGTTCATTTGGCTTGTATTTACCGAACATGTATCTTCTTATGAAAAATTATTGAGATGTGTTTTAGTTTCTGTGAGCTTCATAATCAGGATTGACATGTAATTATGTCCATGTAGGTGTACCCTTGTTCACTAGAAGCAAAATGAAAGTTTGATTTACTGTATTGTTGGTTGTCTTATCTGGGTTGTTTGTTTCTGGGCAATGTAGGATGAGCTGCAGTGGAACAACCTGGAGCCAGATAACTTCGAGGACAAGATCAATAAGAACCAGTACAGGATCAAGCTCAACCTAGTGGCTGCGAGATTGTACTTGGTGGCTGTGTGACATAATTGCGTGTACTTGGTGGCTGAGTGACCTAATTGCGTGTACTTGCTGGTTGTCAGTTTCATTCCTCATAGTTCTCGAATTCTGCTAATGTATATTTTTTGCTGAATTGGTACTTATTTCAAGTGTTAATTCCTGTGTATATTTACCTGCTATATGGAGTATGGTCTGATTGAAATAGGACCCTGGAGAAGATGTGGCCCAAAGTAATCTAGACTGCAATAAAAGGCTATGGCCTGAAGTAGTACTGGAATAATTATGCCACAACCAAAACAAAAATGTAAATGAAAAATATATATCAGAAGTAAAAGGCTGATAATTATAAGTAAATCGATTATCAAAAAGGCTAAGGCCCATTATTCAAATGGACCATGTAAAGAACTAGGCTAAAGACAATTGGCCACGTTATTGGGCTCAGCCCAAATAAGTGATAGAAATGGACCGGGCTAAATCTGCATTACGATATTCGCATTTCATAGTTTTGCCACATCGGATTGTCCACGTGGTATATGACCTGGCCAGGCTAGATGGTCCGTGACGATATTGGATCATCATAGAGGTTATGACGATCCAATATCGTCATAGACAGTTATGATGATTTTTACCAAAAATGTTGTTATAGTTCATTTGTGATGCTCAGCTTTCAACGATCTCAAAATCGTCATAGAATAATCATAAACAGAATACTATGACGATTCTGTGACGAAAATGGAGGGTCATATATACCCAACTTCCTTGTAGTGCGCCAAAGGCCGAGGTATCCCTCGGTGGTCGATAGAAAAGTAGATAGAGAACAAACATCATTAAACGGCAGGTAGTGGGGCTGGAGACCGAAGAACTCTAGGAACTCCTTGGCAAAATCACTAAGGGTCAGACCGAAACCTCTAACAAGGTGAGAAAGGAAGACTACAAACTCACTAGGCTCGATGATGGGGGAAAGATCAGGGTCGGGTAATTGGCAGGTCACCTCGGCGGGGATGCGGTGAGTCTTGATGAGCCACTCGATCTCTCTCTAGGTCACTATCGACCCTTGCCATGATCCTCGCTCCAAGACGGTGGCGGTGTCTTCTTCTCCGGGAACGGTGATACTATGAGAGATCGACATGGGGTCGTCGGAGGAAGAAAAAGAAGAAGAAATGCTGGAAGCGGGAAAGGTCTTAGATTGCCATGGACCCGTCATGACGGCGGAAAGTGCGGACGCAAGTGGCAGAATAGGGCCGGAGCGAAGCAAAAGCTCGACGCAAGCGCGCAACACGGCGGGCTATGGCCAAAAGCTACCGGCGCAGTCGCGGCAAAGAAAGCTCTGCGGTGGTGACGCAGGGAGGAATATGAGGAAGTTGGGAGCGCGGGGGGGGGGGGATTACTAAGGGTTTCACCCCCGCTCCCCCAATTTATAACCCCAAACCACTAGAGGTAGTGGGATCGTGCCGGTACGGTGGTTGCAGCATACACTTGTGTATCGCGCGCTGGCAACCGCCGAGTGGAGACACACCTGAGGTTACACAGCGCAGGAGATGATCCGACCGTAGTAACCGTTCTGCTATTCGAAGGGGCACTACAAGGACTTGATCACTCGTAGTGATAACCGTCCCCGTGCCAGTAATCATCGTTATGGCCCAAAAAATGAGGCAACATGCAATGATTACAACGCGTAGGATGAAACTTAGAAGTTACGGGAAATAACCTGGATAAAGAAAGCTTACTCACAAATCGAGCGTTATTTCGTAATATACCAGAGTAAGTCGGAAGAACGACGAAATGTGAACCTAGATATAGGTCGAAAGAGAGACGAATGAAAGATAAGTTGGCAAACTGGAATATAGTTTCCGAGTATCTTGAACCTGCTGTGGCCTTGCCGACTAAAGTCGCGAGGACCACACCAGCTTTGGGGAATAATGTTGGGGGGATTACCCCAGGTAGGGTCAAGCTAAGGAAAAAGAGGAAAGCCCATAAAGATATTTATCGAGTCAAGGAGTGACTCGGCCTGGTTAAACACGAACCGGCCGAATACCAACTGAATTAATCCGAGTCAAGGAGACCTAAGCTTGACTCAGCCGACATATAAGGTATGTCGGCACATGATCTCCTACACATTGTACTTGTAGGTGAAGGATTGGACGAGTCATATAGGGCAGGGCCAATTCATGGGAAACTTTCTCGAGAAGGAGAGAGCAAACCCAGAAGTCAACACTGCACTTTATCTCTCTTTGAGGAATCTGTATAGTGCCAAGCGCTACGAACAAGGGACAGATGGACGGAGGGGAAAAAGAGGAGTCACGGAGGTGGCAGTCCCAGAGCCCAACGCTCACATGTCGTGGAATCTGGGTCATTGCTGTCAATAGAAGGGAGACACCAAAAGGCTCCCGCCGAATTACCCCTTTGGGACAGGTATATTCGTGGAATATGCTATCCATGTCAGCCCTAGATGTAACCTAGCAACCACTTTATAAGGTGAGCAAGGGCCTCCTAGTAGAGGGAAAGATTCATTTTACACTTAGAGCTTACCAGAGAGCTTCTTCTTCCTCTCTCTTATACAGCTCGAGGTGCAAGTATAGCCATTATTGATTAGAGTAAAGATCGAGCTTTGAGTATTATGTGTGTAGAAACCACTACATCATCCCTCCCTGGATCCCACTAGTGCACATTGGCCCCAACTTAAGCCTACCCTTGGCATCTGTCGTTCCACCACGACACGGACCTGATGGGAACCTTCGCCAACTTACGCTGGGTAAACTTCAAACTTCTCGGTTTCCTAGCATTGCACCGGGGAATTGAGGCCAACCCTGATAAGGTTAGGTCCATTAAGAAAATACGCCAGCCCACGCGGCCGAAGGCGATGCAATGCCTGGAGGGGTGCATGGCGGCACTAGACAGGTTCTTCTCCAAGCTAGGCGAGATAGTGTTTCCCTTCTTCAAGATCATCAAGGTCACCAAGAATTTTGAATGGACACCGGAGGACGACGAGGCCTTTGAGGCCCTCAAGAGGTACCTCACCAGCCCCTGATCATGGTGGTGCCAAAGTTCCGTGATCTGCTACTGCTGTATTTGGCGGCCACGCCACAAACTGTAAGAGCTGTCTTGGTAGTGGAGCGTGAAGAGGTGGTCGAGAAAAGGAGGAGGCCTAAGACACCGAGGCACTTGGGGGGCTCGGGGGCTAGGGCAGAGAACAAGGAACAGGAGGGCGAGACCGATAATGGGTGGCCACCACAGCCCCAACCAAAGCCACATAGCTTGTGCAGAGGCCAGTCTACTTCGTTAGCACGATCCTCCGGTGCGCCCACGAGATGTACCCCATGCAGAAGAAGTTCCTCTACGCACTCCTCGTAGAGTCGCGCAAGTTGTGCCAGTAATTCTAGGCCCCCATCAAGTTGGTCACCAAATTCCCTCTAGAAATGATCCTCCAGAGCTCAAACGCTACGGGACATGTTGCTGAATAGGCCATCGAGCTATAGCCTTTCGATTTGATGTTCGACACCATGCCCACTGCCCATGGGAGGGCCCTGGCGGAATTCACGGTGGAATGGCCTGACCCAGGTGAGGATGAACATTGGGAGGAGGCAACCCAACTCCTCGAAAACTGGCTCTAGGGTGCTAGAGCGTGAGCTTCGATAGGGCCTTTAACATCAATGGAGCGGTGTAGGCCGCTGTGCTCAGGTCCCCAACCGGCGACAAGCTCTACTACTCAGTTTAGCTAAGCTTAAGGGACAAAGTCAATCACCCCACCAACATCGCTGAGTACGAGGGGTTGATTGCTGGCCTTAAGGCAGCCATCTCCCTTAGCATCAAGCGCATCACGGTCCAGGGAGACTCCTTGCTCCTGGTCAACTTTCCCAACAAGATCTACTTCCCCAAGGAAGAGCATATGGCAGAATACCTCGGGGAGGTGCGGAGGCTCGAGAAGTACTTCCTGGGCATGGACTTGCTCCACATCCCAGTTGGGATAACCACGAGGCAAATGAAATCGCCAAGCGAGCGTCTCGCCAGGATCCACAGCGACCAGGGGTCTTCAAGGAAAGGTTGTTCGAGCGTTCATATGCACCACCACCAAAGGAAAATGCCCAGCCGAGGATCTTTCTCCCCCACCTTCGTAAGGTGCCCCGGACTATGGTCTGCCCTTTGGTGACAGGTTGGTCCTGGCGGTAACCCCAGGAGTCAGATTAGATCATCGAGCTCCAGAGCTACCTCCAGCATTGCACTCTCCCTAACAATGACATGGCTGAAAGCCTCATCCTCCATGCAAATAAGTATTGCATCATGGATGGAGACATATATTGCCATCGTCCCAACGAAGTGGCACTATGGTGTATCTTTGTCAACACCTAGATTTTTAATCCTAAATGCCTATTATGCCATACATCGCAATCCCAGGATTACCATTTTTGCGAGACATAACAGATTTGGATATCACAGTACATCATCCATTACAAACCATACATAAGGTCTTACAACAAATAAAGGATCTCATGATCCAGTCTTAATACAATTCAAGTAGCAGAATAATGTAATAGTAACGATAGCGTAGGAGAGTCTCCATATTCATGTCATAGGCAATGCTGACGATGGGAGATGATCCTAGTTGTCCTAACCTTCCTATGGTCGATCCTCCTAATAGTCCTCTTCATTGTCTGGCAACGGTAATAGCCAGGGACAAAGAAGTGAGTACTCTTTAAGTACTCGCAAACTAATACTAAAAAGTGAAGTGGTTTTGAGTAGGAAATACTAGGCTCTAGGTTGTTTTGCAAATATCTAGAATTACCTTAACTGAGTTCAGAAGCAAAGAAAGCTAGTTGACAGTTTTATAACACTTAACTGGGAACTTGAATTTCATATCACAACCCTGTTGTGGTCAAGTCAAAGTCATAAATCATTTCACAAGTCCTTTTTGAAAACATCTGACGAAGGAACAGTATGGCCACTCCAACTGTCCATAACCGCAGACGCGGCTATTCGAATAGTTTGACACTCTGCAGAGGTGGTACACTTTCACCACAACATTCGATACATCCGTCAGGAACAATCCTGAATTCACCATACTTAGTATGCGGATAATCAATCCTAACATTTCAATTACACGCCCTAGTACAGGCACCTCTCCTGTGAGTTTGGCCTCCCAACCATGACCAACTGTCATCTTGGGTACTGCACAGGTGGAAAATATTCACAATGTAGCCTCAGTTCAAACCTTGGCCGCAAGGGAACCCATACTAAGGTATATAAATTTCTATTCAAGCCCTACCCAAATTTCGGGTATTGTGGTTGTACGGTAAATTTGGAATGGTATCGCATCCAGACAACCATCATTTTTATAAAGGGCTAAGGCTCATGCCTTAACATTTTCATCATCAAAATCATCTGGTGTTCAAGAACACATGTTAAAACATTTCAGTAGAATGACTCATCATTCTAAGGTTTTCATAACCATTTTAACCAAGTATTTCCATCTAAAGTGGATCAAGTTTTATGCGTAGCACTAGTAACTACAGGTGGGGGTAAACCTAATGAGGGGTGGTAAACAATTGTAGCTTATCTATGTTAGCTTATGTAGGTTCAATATCATGCCTTAGGATGACATCAAGATTTTCTAACTTAGGCCAAGTTTTATGCTCTTTATGCTACCTTCAAATATATTTCTAAAATCTACAAGTCACTAAGTAAACTCTAAGAGAAAGCTTTGATAAAGAAATAAAATACTAAGCTTGTACGTAAAACTAGGATTGTGTCTCAAGTGGGGTAAGCTTGCAAGTAAGGTTTGCATGGTTTAGCTTAGCTTGCTAAGATAATAGCTTGCTAAGATAACTCACTAGTAGAGAAAACCTTATAGAAGCAAACCTTATCACCGGCGAAGTGGGATCGCACTCGCCGGTGGTAAGAGCTTCCAGGCTTGCATAACATTACCACCAGCGAAAATAATCCTACACTCCGGCGATAGAGTAACTAACACCGGCGAAAAGGGCTCTGGCACGCCAGGGATAGGGTGGGCCTCGTGCCCCCAGATTGGGCTGCAACTTAGCGCTGGCGAAAGGGCCCGTGCTCGCTGGGGCTAGAAGAATTATCGCCGGCGAGAACACTGCACGCACGCCAGGGATACGATGGTCCTCGTGCCCCTAGATTGGGCCACCACTTACCGCTGGCAGAAGGACACCTGCTCGCCAGGGATATGTACTTATACCACCGGCGAAACGGTCAGTGCTCGCTGAGGATGCATGGGGGGGGGATGGGTGGGCCACTAGGCCGTGTTTTTACCGCCGGAGAGTTGTCTATTTCCACTGGTGGTAAAGGACTACCACCAGCATTTAGGGATTGTTTCGCTGGTGGTAACCTGGCACTTATTACAAGGTCGCGAACCAGCCACTAGCAACACCTCCTCTCTCACCACTACCTCCCCTTTCTTGGAAACTCAAGCCCAAGCTTTGCTAGCTCATTCCCCCACTTCTCCCCACCTATTTTATCTAATTCAACCAACAAAGTTTAATATATTTGTGGAGATGTCGCTCCCCTCGCGTGCATTAGTAGATCTACCTACTAGCAAGATCTAGATCTAGATCCATCTCCCCCACCACCTTTCTCTCTACCGGCCGGTGCTCTCCCCCCACTTCTCTTTACCAGTGCTCTTGGACCTCGCGTCAACTAATAGGTATAATATATATGGTGGAATGCATGAGTGTTGGCGTGGTTGCACGCATATGTGGACCTTTTTGTGTTGTTTTGTCTGTGGAATGTGTGCATGTACAATGAGTTGCCAATGTTTTGCCAGAATGTCGATTAACTTACGTTCCGACGAATTTCTGGCACTCCGACGAGACCATTTTAAGCAAAGGTCATGCCGAATATTTTCGTGAAAGCAGCTGAGCGAGGCGACAGTAACGTTCTAATCTATTCATGCCGAATCATATTGTGCAGGCGATGATGGTCATCGAGATGAAGGAAAGAATTGTGGATAGATACGTGGAACGCGCGACTGCCGACATGTATCGAAATAACCGCTTGGAAATAAGATGTCCGTGTCGCAAATGCAAACTATCGTCATTGTTTGACCCCTTGTCATGCACGGTGAATGAGCACCTCCTCAGGTATCGTTTAATGGATGGCTACACTACTCCGTGGATGGACGATGAAGATGATGATGACTTTGACCATAATAAGGAAGAGGATGACGTTCAACATGAAAATGAAGATGATGAGGAGGGAGAAGAACGGGATGTCGCACACAACGATGACGGTCGTGATGAACAACGTCGGGAAGAAGAAGAACATGCGGACAACGAGGACAGGAGTAGGAATACCCCGCTAACCGCGGCCGTGCATGACCCTCATGTTC
The DNA here is from genome assembly GCA_030063025.1 of Avena longiglumis. Lineage (NCBI taxonomy): Eukaryota > Viridiplantae > Streptophyta > Magnoliopsida > Poales > Poaceae > Avena > Avena longiglumis. Next base: position 336,386,532 of record CP125979.1, on the reverse strand, counting down.
AGGAAATTCTTCTCGGCAACGCATCGACTAACCCTAGATTCGCTGGTAGACGGAAGTCTAAGTTGGATCAGCTGGAGGTAGACTCGAGAACTCCGTTGTACGACACAGGTTGCGGGCCGGAGGAGACCCGCTTGAGAGTAACTCTCGATCTTCTAGAGATGAAGGCAAGATATGGATGCAACGATGCAAGCGCAGATGAACTCTTCCGATACTTGAAGAAGCACTTACCTAAAGATAACACGCTGGCAGGTATCCTACAAGAGGACAAGAAAGTGGTGTGCCCTCTTGATTTAACGCATGAAAAATACCACGCCTGCATCAGTGACTGCGTGATTTATCGGAACGAACACAAGGACTTGACCACGTGCCCAAGGTGTGGCGAGCCTCGATACAAGAGAGGGACGAGAAAATCTCCTCGGAAAGTTGTGTGGTACTTCCCGCTAGGGATCCATCTCCAGCGGTACTTGCGGACCCCAAGGAAGCGAAGCTCATGCACTGGCATGCAGAAAGGAAGGAGACGGTGATGAAGGATCCAATGCGGTTGAAAACCCAGTGCTGACGCACCCTTCGGATGCAAGCCAGTGGAAAGCATTAGACGATGAGTATGAAGATTTCGGGAAAGAACCAAGGAACAACAGACTAGGTGCAAGCACCGACGTACTCAATCCGTTCGGCAACCAGAGCAGCAAGCACAACACCTGGCCCTTGTTTGTATGGATGTACAACCTCCCCCATGGCTATGCCTGAAGAAGTAAATACACATGATCATGCTAATCCAAGGGCCAACGCAGCCAGGGAGCGATATCAACCTGTATCTTGAGCTATTGAAGGAGGAGCTAGCCATCTTGTGGGATGAAGGGGTAGAAACATGGGATGCTCACCTCCAACAAACTTTCCGTCTGAAAGCAGCGCTGATCATGACAGTGCAGGACTATCTCGGATACGGATATATCGCGTGCCAGGTGTGCCACAAACACAAGGATTGTGTGAGGTGCATGGAAAGGACATCGTTTCTTCAGCTTGGTAAGGATCCCGGGTCTTCGAAAATCGTCTACATGAGGCTCGGATGTGGCTACCCGAGAATGACCCATGGAGGAAGCATGGAGATCTGTTCAATGGCAAGGATGAGCTCGAAGTACCTCCACCTAAGCGCAGCGGCGAGGAGATTGATGCTTTGTTGGAAAGCTGGAAACACTACCCTCCGCCGGGTAAGATAAAGAAGCATAAGCGAAACCGAGGAGATAAGAAGAAGGAAAAGGAACACGTTCCGCTCATGGGCGTATGGAAAAGGAGGTCCGTGTTTTGGGACTTGCCATACTGGAAGATCCTCGGTACGCTTCATAGCCTTGATTTCATGCATATTACGAAGAACGTTTGCGAAAGCTTGCTTGGCACTCTGCTCAACATGCCGGATAGGACCAAAGACGGGCCGAAAGCAAGACACGACCTAAAGGCCCTGAATATCAGAGAAGAGCTTCACCCCCATCTTCTTCTACGGTTGAGGAGGAGACAAATGATCCTAAGGGAAAAAGGTCGAAGAAGAGTGAAACCCCGCGCCCCTCCTGCTTCACTCTATATCCTAACGAGCTCGAACAGATGATCAGTTGCCTCCTCGACACCAAATATCCCTTAGGCTACGCGGGGCTGATACGTAGATGGTTGGACCCGACGAAAGGAATCTTCAGCGAGATGAAGTCTCATGACTATGACATCATGATGACGCAGATACTTCCGGTTGCAATCTGAGGGATCATGGAACCGCACGTCCCTGCAACGCTGACTAGCCTCTGTAACTTCTTCGACGTCATCACTCGGAAGTAGATAACCGTCAAGAAACTCGGGCGGCAGGAAGAGATCGTCACCATCATATCCGAGATGGAGATGTACTTCCCGCCCGCATTCTTAGATATCATGGTCCACCTTCTGTTGCATATAGTGGACGATATTGAGGATCTCGGGGCTCTGTTACTTCACAACATGATGGCATTAGAAAGAATGAACGGATTCATCAAAGGATACATCCATAACAAGGAACATCTGGATGGAAGCATCGTCCAGGGCTTTCTCACCGAGGAGTGCGTCTCTTTCTGCAAGAATTATCTTAACAAGGAAAACCCACGTCCGATTGGTTTGCCCACGAACAAGCACCTCAGCAGGTTCAAGGGAGTAGGCCACCGCACTGGCAAGAAGTAAATGGACGTGGATCAGTGTGATAGGAGAGACGACTTTGATAGGGACAACTTAGTAGAACTACAACACATGGACGATGTCACGCCTTGGGTGGAAAAGCACAAAACCATGATCGAGAATAATGCTAACAGGCCGATGATGGAAGAAGAGGTATTTAGAGTGCACAACTCCTCTTTCGCGCGCTGGTTCAAAGACCAAATTGATGCCACTCCCCCGCCAATGACAAGCGTTGTGGACAGAATCACAGTGGCTTTGTCTTACGGGCCCGTGCCAAAACTCATGACTTATCAAGCATACGACATCAGCGGTTACACATTCTACACGGAGGAGAGAGACAAAAGAAGTGACTACCAGAACTGGGGTGTGACGATGGAATCTTACACGGGTGAAGAGAAGAAAAGATACTATGGAAGGATAGAGGAAATTTGGGAGCTTGACTACGTCGGGGAGAAGCTACCGATGTTCCGTGTCAGATGGGCTACAGATGTCAGAAAATAAGACGAGTATTTTACCACCATGAGTATTCCCAACAAATCCAAGACCAAGAAACCCACCGCACAAAATGAGCCATGGGTGCTGGCTAAGAACGTCGAGAAATGCTTCTTCATTACCAACCCGTCAAGGCCTAGCCGTGTCATCGTGAGGAGAGGCAAAAGGGCCCTCATTGGAATGGATGGAGTCACCGACGAGAAAGACTTTGATGGACTCGTCGGAGACCCGATGATGGAAGAACCCAATGAATACGATGCAACATGCACAAAAAGAAAAAGAAGGACCACATTGCCTAGGTCGTCATCTACAACAACTCCGTACACAAGTAGTCCCGACGATGAGACTGGTGGGGTCATCAAGTCAAAAAATACCAAGCAGAAGGGCAAGAAGAAGAATCAGAGTGCGAAGAAGAAACAGTAGGATTTTGGTGTGGTCGAGAAAATAACACTCATCATTTTATGTGTATAACTTATTAATGATTTTATGTGTAAGTCTGTACTATACCATTAAACTCCTACGGAGGTGACGAATCATTTGCAACTAACTTAATTAGCCATCATTTTATGTGTGTTTGTTGCCTCCGACGGAATTGCGCTATCATTTTATGTGTGTTTGTTGCCTCCAACGAAATTGCGCTATCATTTTATGTGTGCATGTTTCGGAGTATCATTTTATGTGTGTTTGTTGCCTCCGACGAAATTGCGCTATAATTTTATGTGTGATATTTGTTGCCTCCGACGGAATTGCACTATCATTTTATGTGTGTTTGTTGCCTCCAACAAAATTGCGCTATCATTTTATGTGTGCATGTTTACCTCCGACGGACTATCATTTTATGTGTGTTTGTTGCCTCCGACGAAATTGAGCTATCATTTTATGTGTGTTATTTGTTGTGTCCCACGGAATTGCGCTATCATTTTATGCGTGTTATTAATTTGTTGCCTCCGATGGAATTGCCCTATCATTTTATGTATGTTTTTGCCTCCGATGAAATTGCGCTATCATTTTATGTGTGTTTGTCTTCGACGGAATTGCGCTATCCTTTTATATGTGTGTTTGTTTGCCTCCAACGGAATGTCGCTATCATTTTATGTGTGTTATTTGTTGCCTCCGACGGAATTGCCCTATCATTTTATGTATGTTTGTTGCCTCCGATGAAATTCGCACTTCAACAACAAACGAGTCGAGAAAACGAGAGTGCTCGTTAAATTCGTTGAGTTTTGAGTTTTATGTCCAGCTAGTCCTAGACGGAAAGTGCGCTGGCCCCACCTGGCAGTGACACTGGTCCCACCTAATAATACCACCGGAGAATTCGCATCAAACCGCGGGGGGTAGCACGGGCTATGTAACATCCCAAAAATACCAAACTTAGATCAACAAACACTAATCATCAAGATTAGGGTTAACAAAAACTTTTCTGAGTAAATTCATGAATGCATGTATATGCGTATGCATGGATTTTGAATTTCTTTAAAAACCACCTTGTTTGTGTGATCCATTGCTTGTAAAATGTTTATTAGGTGAAAATAACATCATCTAAAACATTCCCCACACTTTTCCTAAAGACAAGTAAATCAAAACAAATATATTAAGTGAATGGTCATTTTGACCAATTTAACTCCCATGCCTACTTTGGCTGTCTCAAACTTTCAAAACCTAACAGAAACTTTTCTGGATCTTTGCACCCCTTATATGTACTCATAACAAAGTATCAAGGCCCACTTTGTGATCATCCAGAAACTTTCAAATGCATAGTTTAAATGACAATTCAAAATTTAATCTTCTTCATATGGGAAGATCCCACTTTTTCAAAACCCACTCAAACAAGCTCAACTTTCAAAACCCAAGCATCTGCAGACTCACCAGCACCAATGTAGCAAACCCACAAAAATTCATTTCAAAATTCAAAACTTGATTTCATGCGGCCATTTCATCAAACAGGTTGCAGACACAAATCAAACAAAACATCAAACACTATAGTGTGCAGTGTTTTGAGCCTAACTTGTTCCCTAGTTAGCTCACACAACCCAAGAGATCATCTAGGAAGTTTAACTAAGGACTAGCACCTCGTGAGCTTGCCATTGCCATCAATGGTGAACAGCCGAGCACCTCAATGCCACCCCATAGTCGACAAAGAGCTAGAGGAAGAACTAGCCGTGCCAACCTTGTCTGAGGCAGCCCGTCCATCGCCATCGCTGTCCCAGCATGAGCATTGCCAAGCCCTGGACCACGCGCACAAGACACACCCAGACCATGCCGAGCGTGCGTCAGAGCGCCACCCTCGACCAGCGTCCACAGACCGCGTGCCGCCCTCACCGCGCGCACACACGATCACCACCGACCCAGGAAACCGCCAGACATCCCCGTTTACCGCCCCGTGCCATACCGCCACCGCCCGCCGTCGAAGACGACGCCTCTGCCGCACAGAGCACCGCCCGTTCCAGACCAAACCACACCGCCCCATGCCTCGCGACCATGTCGTTGAGCATCGCCAGGAGACACAACACCATCCCCTACCCTTTCCCATGCCATTAGCCGCAGAACGTCGCCTCGACGAGCTCACCGTGCGCCCCGACGGTCCCCTCGCTCGACTATAAATAGAGGCCACCCCCGCACGATTTCTTCACACCATCTCACTCCCCTCTCCCCACTGACCGTGCAACACCGTTCTCAGAGCAAGGAGAGCACCACCTCGCTGGAATTTCACTGGAGCCTGCCGCTGCCGGAGAAGAAGGGAGCCAGCGATTGGAGCCGCCCTAGGAGAAGCCACCGGTACCAGGAGGTTCGGCTGCCGACTTCGCCCGCCTCGCCGACCCTCGCCCGTACCCCAGTGAGCCCCCAGCACCCCTCACTGGCCGCGCTAGGTTTCGTTCTCGCCGGAGTTGTGTCGCGTCGACGATGACCCTCAGCCGATGGATTAGAACTAGATCGAACGATCCACGTTGCCCCATACCGCTTCGCCTAGCCCCGTGTCACTGACGAGTGGGGACACCCACTTAAGCAGCACGCGGGAGCACTGCACTTAGCAGGCCGGCCCGTTAGAATTTCCCGCGCAGCCCGACAATTCAAATTAAACTTTTACTATTTCAATTCAAAAACACTTCAGCACCCAACTTCAAAAATCAACCCAGATCGATTCAGTGCACCAAATTTGATGAAACCAATTTTGTTGGAAAGGTCTGTGAATGCTTAATCCAAGCCCATTGGATTCAAGTCATTTGGATCTGTAGATCACCCATAGTAAAAATAACAAGGCAGAATCTTTTCTGCATTCAAACATTTTTTAAATTTAAACCATAAAAGCTTTTGAGTTGATTCCAACTCTCAAAAATCACATTTAACCATACCTTTCAGAATATATAAAAATATATATAGGTTTACTTGCAGAAATAATGTTCAAGTATTAAAAGTATGCTTCATAAGCATTTCTAGCCACTTTAATCAATTAAAATAAAAGGGTAAAACCTTATTAAATTGTGACACCACTTTAAATCACATTCCCATGGACTACAATATGTGGTGATGACATGTGTCAACATGATCCCATGTTTAGTTTGGAGAATATTAAATCTTAAGTAGTTCTTCAATGAGTAGAAATTACTTTTCTAAAAATAAAAAGGATTTAAACCAAGCTTTAACCTTGTAATGTTAGAGATGATGCTAGATCATCTATAGGACCCTTGTGTGTGATGATTGCAAGTAGTTAAGTATTGTTTGGTGATTGTGTACCTCGTATTTATTCATAGACGCTAGTACCGACCAAGGATACGAGGAGGAAGGAGGATACTACGAAGAGGAAGCCGAGGAGAACTTCAACCACTGCTCTGCACAAGGCAAGCTAATTACTATGCAAGCCTAATACTACTATTGAATGTGCAAGCTAACACTTGCAAGCTACCCTATTGTTGCCACAAACCCATACTTGTGATATGAATACTGTATGCCTTAAGCATAAGTGATCATACCCACTTGCTAAACCAATCCTAGTTTTATGGCAAGCTTCTTACTTTATTTCTTTATCAAAGCCTACTTAGAGTCTACCTAAGAGTTTGGTATATACCAGACAGTTGTGCTGAAGGTTGCATAAAGAGCATAAAATTTGGCCTAAGCTAGAAACCTTGATATCAGCCTAAGATATAAGGTTGGACTTAGTTGAAACTGCACCAGTTACCACCCCCCATTAGTACTACCCCACCTGTAGATGCTAGTGCTAAGCATAAAACTTGATCAACTTTAGATGGGAATACTTGGTGGAAAAATGGTTATGAAAACCTTGGAATGATGGATCATTCTATTGAAATGTTTTGGACATGTGTTTCCAAACACTTGATGATTCTGGTGATAAAAATGCTGAGGCATGAGCCTTAGTCCTTTATAAAACTGATGGTTGTCTGGATGCGATACCATTACAATTTTAGCGTACAACCACAATACCCGAATATTGGGTAGGGCTTGACTGGAAACTTATATACCTTAGTATTAGTTCCCTCACGGCCAAGGTCTGAGCTGAGGCTACCTTGTGAAGATTGTCCACCTGTGCAGTACCCAAGATGACAGTTGTCATGGTTGGGAGGCCAAACTCACAGGAGAGGTGCTTATACTAGGGAGTGTAATTGAAAGGTTAGGATTGATTATCCGCATACTGAGTATGGTGAATTCAGGATTTGTTCCTGACGGATATATCGAATGTTGTGGTGAAAGTGTAGAATCTCTGCAGAGTGTCAAACTATTCGAATAGCCGCGTCCACGGTTATGGACAGTTGGAGTGGCCATACTGTTCCCCCGTCAGATTTTTTTTAAAATGACTTGTGAAATGAATTGTGACTTTGACTTGAACACAACAGAGTTGTGACCTGGATTACAAGATCCCATTTAGGATTTATAAAATTATGACTAGCTTTGGAACTTAGTAAATATAAACCTGGATTTTTTTGGCAAAACAACCGTAGAGCCTAGTGTCCTATTATCCAAAACTCCCCCCCTTTACTTGTTAGTACTAGTTTGCGAGTACTTAAAGAGTACTCATGGCTTTGTCCCTGGCTATTCCCATGGCCAGACTATTAAGAGGAGTACCTGGAGGATGGACCCCAGGAAGGTTACGACAACTAGGATCATCTCCCATCGTCAGCATTGCCTGTGACCCCGAAGATGGAGCTTTGCCTACGCTACCGTTATTATTACGTATTCCGCTGCTTGATGTTGTATTAAGAACTGGATCATGAGATCCCTATTTGTGTAAGAACTTATGTATCGTTTGTAATGGATGAAGTACTATGGTATCCAATTCTGTTATGTCTCACAAAAATGGTAATCCTGGGATTGCGATGTATGGCATAACAGGCATCTAGGATTGAAAAATCCGGGTATTGACAAGTTGGTATCAGAGCCATCCTGACCATAGGAGACCCCAGGAAGGTTACGACAACTAGGATCATCTCCCATTGTCAGCATTGCCTGTGACCCCGAAGATGGAGCTTCGCCTACGCTACCATTATTATTACGTATTCCGCTGCCTGATGTTGTATTAAGAACTGGATCATGAGATCCCTATTTGTGTAAGAACTTATGTATCGTTTGTAATGTATTAAGTACTATGGTATCCAATTCTGTTATGTCTCGCAAAAATGGTAATCCTGGGATTGCGATGTATGGCATAACAGGCATCTAGGATTGAAAAATCCGGGTGTTGACAAGTTGGTATCAGAGCCAGGTTTAATCAAGAGAATGAGAGACGAGTTCAGAGAATTGAAACAAGGAAGGATGACTGTAGTGGAATACCGTGACAAATTTTTGTCATTAGCTAGGTATGCCTCGGACGAGATAGACACCGAAGCGAAGAAGAAAGAAAGATTCCTGAATGGTCTGCATGACGAGATGCAGACAGTGTTAGTCAATATCCCCTTTGCTGATATTGAAGCCCTTGTTGACTCTTCTATCCAGATGGAAGGAAAGATCAACCAGGCCAATGAGAACCGCAAGCGTCGCATGATGCATCAACCAGGAACCCATCATACCCCAAAGTATCGCCCCAACCCATCTCCAGGATTTGCCCCAAGAACCAACAGACCCCCTATGACCCGTCCGACCTATCCCAACCGTGGAAACCATAGACCCGGAGGAAATCACAACAACCCCGGCAACTCTAGCAATTTCACCCACGCCCCACCCAAGTTCAACACCAACAATGCTACCGCCAACACACTTGCCCGATGATGGAAGCAATGTCTGTGCTGCAGCCAAGGACAAGTCACAAGTGACCTGTTATGTGGAAATAAAGGCCACTATTCCAACGAGTGCCCCAACAAGAAGAATGCTACATCCCTAATACCAATGTCCCAGCTCAAGAGATCGTGTCCAGCCAGGAGAAGATTTTCTCGTGGAATTCACTCAACCGCAATGGCCGTCTTTTCTCATGCATCTTGAAGAAGCTCGTGAAGCGCCAGACGTCGTGCTAGGTATGTTTTCTGTTAATTCAGTACTTGCAAGAGTGTTGTTTGATTCTGGTGCATCGCATTCATTTGTCACCGAAGAATTCGCCTGCACTAGTAAAATTCAACCAACCAAACTGAAGCATGTGATGATTGTACAAATTCCCGGATCAACCACCAAGGCTAGGCAAATTTGCAAGGCCGTCCCTATCCGAATCCATGGCATAGATTTTTATGCTAACCTAATAGTACTCGGAACTAAAGATTTGGAAGTAGTACTAGGAATGGATTGGATGTCCAAACATAAAGGAATGATTGACTGTGCCAAGAAAGCCATTACCATGACCAGTACCGTCGGAATATCAGTCGAGCATATATCTGAAACCTTACCTCGCCAATTCAAGTGTAACAAGAGTCTATCCCAACCTACCATTGACCAAGTTTGGATAGTTTGCGAATACCCCGATGTATTTCCAGATGTTTTGCCCGGTATGCCCCCAAATCGGGATATCGAGTTTATCATCGAACTAATCCCCGGAACAGGACCCATAGCCCAGAGACCCTATAGTATGAACTCGTCAGAACTAGAAGAACTGAAGAAGCAACTGGATTCCATGTTAGAAATCGGATTGATTCAACCAAGTGCGTCCCCATGGAGGTCACCTGTCTTGTTTGTGGACAAGAAGGATGGAGGTAACCGTTTGTGTACGGATTATCGAAAGTTGAATGATGTCACCGTCAAGAACAAGTACCCCTTGCCTAAGATAGAAGATTTGTTTGATCAGTTGACCGGAGCCCAGGTGTTTTCTAAGATTTATCTTAGAACTGGCTATCATCAACTCAAAATTCATGCAGAGGATATCCCAAAGACTGCCTTTACCACCAGATATGGATTGTATGAGTATACAGTCATGTCTTTTGGATTAACCAATGCCCCCGCTTATTTCATGAACCTCATGAATAAGATTTTTATGGACTTCCTGGATAAGTTTGTCGTTGTTTTCATCGATGACATTCTGATTTATTCCAAATCAGAAGAAGAACATGAGCTACACCTAAGGACCATTCTTGGAACACCCTTAGAGAGCATCAGCTGTATGCAAAATTTAGCAAATGTGAATTCTAGTTACAGGAAGTAGGATTCCTCGGTCACATTGTATCAGCCGGAGGAATTGCCGTCGACCCTGCCAAAGTGAAAGATGTAGAAGATTGGCAAGCCCCAACCACTCAAACCCAAGTTCGTGCTTTTTCTCGGATTGGCGGGATATTACCACAAATTCGTAGAAGGATTCTCTAGTATCGCCCGACCCATGACCCCATTGCTGAAGAAGGACAAGAAGTTTGACTGGACAGACAAGTGTGAAGCGAGTTTTCAAGAACTAAAAAGGAGATTGATTTTAGCCCCAATCTTGATCATGATGTATATCACGAAGCCCTTCGATGTGTATTGTGACGCATCCAAGATTGGTCTCGGATGTGTGCTAATGCAAGAAGGCAAAGTTATATCTTATCTATCGCGACAATTGAAGCAACATGAACAAAATTACCCAACCCATGACCTCGAACTCGCAGCCGTAGTTCTAGCCCTGAAGACATGGAGACATTACCTTATGGGAAACCGTTGTGAGATTTATTCGGATCACAAGAGCCTAAAGTATATATTCACTCAGAAGGAGCTGAATATGAGGCAGAGAAGATGGATTGAGCTAATCAAGGATTACGACCTGGACATTCACTATCACCCGGGTAAAGCCAATGTGGTAGCCGATGCCCTTAGCAGATTGCCGTGCCGCTTGAACTCCATGATTTTGAAGGAGCAACCAAGTTTGCACAAAGAGATGGAAGATTTTCGAGTGGAATTAGTAAGTGAAGGATTTTTGGATAGCATAGAACTTCAGCCCACTTTGATCAGTCAGATTAAAGAGGCGCATAAAGGAAATGATAGTATCGATGGAATCAAACGTCGTATCGGTACAGGCAAAGTACCCGAATTCACCGAGGACGAAGAAGGAGTTTTGTGGTTCAAAGGACGCCTTTGTGTACCAGCAGATTCTGAGTTAAAAGAAGTTATCTTGAAGGAAGCTCATGATACTCTTTATTCTATCCATCCCGGAAGAACTAAGATGTATCAAGATTTGAAAGAGCAATTTTGGTGGCATAAGATGAAGAGAGAAATCGGAAGCTATATCGCCAAGTGTGATATATGTCAGCGAGTCAAGGCAGGACATCAAAGACCATTGGATTGTTGCAACCTTTGCAAATTACGAATGGAAATGGGATTCAGAGGAATGGACTTTATCATCGGACTACCTACTTCTAGTAGGGGAAATGACTCTATTTAGGTCATAGTGGACAGATTGTCCAAAGTCGCCCATTTCTTGCCCGTTAAAACTACCTATCAGAGTTCGAAGCTAGCGGGGTTGTACATCGCTAGGATCGTTAGTTTGCATGGAGTCCCCAAGAATATCGTATCAGATCAAGGAACTCAGTTTACCTCGAGATTCTGGAAGAAGGTCCAAGAAGGTTTAGGAACCCGCCTAGATTTCAAGATCACAGTATCACCCTCGTAATCGATGGACAAACGGAGCAAGTAAACCAAATACTCGAAGATATGCTTAGAGCATGTGTGCTAGAATATGGATCCAAGTGGGAAGACTGTCTGCCGTTTGCAGAATTTTCCTACAACAAAAGTTACCAAGCCAGTTTGCAAATGGCCCCATTTGAATTCATCTACGGAAGAAAGTTCCGCACCCCTTTGAACTGGTCGGAAGTAGGAGAGAGTCAAATTTTCGGACCCGGATCCTACGAGAAGCAGAAGAGAAGGTTCACAAGACTCGTGAGCACCTCAAGACAGCCCAATCCCGACAAAAGAGTTACGCCGACAAGAGACGTCGAGACCTCGCCTTCAACATTGGAGATTTTGTTTATCTGAAAGTATCGCCATTAAAGGGAATGCAGCGTTTCCAACTCAAAGGAAAGTTAGCCCCCAGATATATCGGACCTTTCAAAATTCTGAACCGTCGAGGAGAAGTATCGTATCAACTGGAGCTACCAGAAGAGATGTCAGCTGTGCATAATGTGTTCCATATCTCGTTACTTCACAAAAGTCTCGAAGTCCCCGAGAAGACCGAAGTGTTCACGAACATTGATCACCGGACCATAGAGATCAATGATGACCTGACCTATCCCGAAGTACCCATCCGTATATTGGAAGAATCCTTTCGAACTACCAGAACCCGAAGCATCAAGTTTCTCAAGATTCAGTGGAGCAACCACACAGAAGAGGAAGCTACCTGGGAACGCGAAGATCACATCAGGACGGAGTTTCCAGATCTCTTCAAATCCTAGGTAATCTTTTCGTCCTTTTTCAAATCTCGGGACGAGATTTTGTTTAAGGGGGGAAGGTTTGTAACATCCCAAAAATACCAAACTTAGATCAACAAACACTAATCATCAAGATTAGGGTTAACAAAAACTTTTCTAAGTAAATTCATTAATGCATGTATATGTGTATGCATGGATTTTGAATTTCTTTAAAAACCACCTTGTTTGTGTGATCCATTGCTTGTAAAATGTTTATTAGGTGAAAATAACATCATCTAAAACATTCCCCACACTTTTCCTAAAGACAAGTAAATCAAAACAAATATATTAAGTGAATGGTCATTTTGACCAATTTAACTCCCATGCCTACTTTGGCTGTCTCAAACTTTCAAAACCTAACAGAAACTTTTCTGGATCTTTGCACCCCTTGTATGTACTCATAACAAAGTATCAAGGCCCACTTTGTGATCATCCAGAAACTTTCAAATGCATAGTTTAAATGACAATTCAAAATTGAATCTTCTTCATATGGGAAGATCCCACTTTTTCAAAACCCACTCAAACAAGCTCAACTTTCAAAACCCAAGCATCTGCAGACTCACCAGCACCAATCTAGCAAACCCACCAAAATTCATTTCAAAATTCAAAACTTGATTTCATGCGGCCATTTCATCAAACAGGTTGCAGACACAAATCAAACAAAACATCAAACACTATAGTGTAAAGTGTTTTGAGCCTAACTTGTTCCCTAGTTAGCTCACACACAACCCAGTAGATCATCTAGGAAGTTTAACTAAGGACTAGCACCCCTGTGAGCTTGCCATTGCCATCAATGGTGAACAGCCGAGCACCTCAATGCCACCCCATAGTCGACAGCAGGCTAGAGGAAGAACTAGCCGTGCCAACCTTGTCTGGGAGGCAGCCCACCGTCCACCGCCATCGCTGTCCCAGCATGGCGTTGCCAAGCCACGCCCACACAAGACACGCCCAGACCATGCCGAGCGTGCGCCAGAGCGCCACCTTCGACCAGCGTCCACAGACCACGCACCGCCCTCACCGCGCGCACACACGATCACCACCGACCCAGGAGACCGCCAGACATCCCCGTTTACCGCCCCGTGCCATACCGCCACCGCCCGCCGTCGAAGACGCCGCCTCTGCCGCGTAGAGCACCGCCCGTTCCAGACCAAACCACACCGCCCCATGCCTCGCGACCATGTCGTTGAGCATCGCCAGGAGACACAACACCGTCCCCTACCCTTGCCCATGCCATTAGCCGCCTGTAACGTCGCCCCCGACGAGCTCACCGTGCGCCCCGACGGTCCCCTCGCTCGACTATAAATAGAGGCCACCCACGCACGATTTCTTCACACCATCTCACTCCCCTCTCCCCACTGACCGTGCCACACCATTCTCAGAGCAAGGCGAGCACCACCTCGCCGGAATTTCACTGGAGCCTGCCGCTACCGGAGAAGAAGGGAGCCAGTGATTGGAGCCGCCCCAGGAAATTGCCACCGGTACCAGGAGGTTTGCCGTCGTCGACTTCGTCGTTCGCCCGCCTCGCCGACCCTCGCCCATACCCCGGTGAGCCCCCAGCACCCCTCACTGGCCGCGCTAGGTTTCGTTCTCGCCGGAGTTGTCTCGCGTCGACGATGACCCTCAGCCGTTGGATTAGAACTAGATCGAACGATCCACGTTGCCCCATACCGCTTCGCCCCCCCGTGTCACCGACGAGTGGGGACACCCACTTAAGCAAAGAACCTTGCACTTAGCAGGCCCGTTAGAATTTCCGCAAGAGCCGACAATTCAAATTAAACTTTTACTATTTCAATTCAAAAACACTTCAGCACCCAACTTCAAAAATCAACCCAGATCGATTCAGTGCACCAAATTTGATGAAACCAATTTTGTTGGAAAGGTCTGTGAATGCTTAATCCAAGCCCATTGGATTCAAGTCATTTGGATCTGTAGATCACCCATAGTAAAAATAACAAGGCAGAATCTTTTCTGCATTCAAACATTTTTAAAATTTAAACCATAAAAGCTTTTGAGTTGATTCCAACTCTCAAAAATCACATTTAACCTTTCCTTTCAGAATATATAAAAATATATATAGGTTTACTTGCAGAAATAATGTTCAAGTATTAAAAGAATGCTTCATAAGCATTTCTAGCCACTTTAATCAATTAAAATAAAAGGGTAAAACCTTATTAAATTGTGACACCACTTTAAATCACATTCCCATGGACTACAATATGTGGTGATGACATGTGTCAACATGATCCCATGTTTAGTTTGGAGAATATTAAATCTTAAGTAGTTCTTCAATGAGTAGAAATTACTTTTCTAAAAATAAAAAGGATTTAAACCAAGCTTTAACCTTGTAATGTTAGAGATGATGCTAGATCATCTATAGGACCCTTGTGTGTGATGATTGCAAGTAGTTAAGTATTGTTTGGTGATTGTGTACCTCATATTTATTCATAGACGCTAGTACCGACCAAGGATACGAGGAGGAAGGAGGATACTACGAAGAGGAAGCCGAAGAGAACTTCAACCTTTGCCTGCACAAGGCAAGCTAATTACTATGCAAGCCTAATACTACTATTGAATGTGCAAGCTAACACTTGCAAGCTACCCTATTGTTGCCACAAACCCATACTTGTGATATGAATACTGTATGCCTTAAGCATAAGTGATCATACCCACTTGCTAAACCAATCCTAGTTTTATGACAAGCTTCTTACTTTATTTCTTTATCAAAGCCTACATAGAGTCTACCTAAGAGTTTGGTATATACCAGACAGTTGTGCTGAAGGTTGCATAAAGAGCATAAAATTTGGCCTAAGCTAGAAACCTTGATATCAGCCTAAGATATAAGGTTGGACTTAGTTGAAACTCCACCAGCTACCACCCCCCATTAGTACTACCCCCACCTGTAGATGCTAGTGCTAAGCATAAAACTTGATCAACTTTAGATGGGAATACTTGGTGGAAAAATGGTTATGAAAACCTTGGAATGATGGATCATTCTATTGAAATGTTTTTGACATGTGTTTCCAAACACTTGATGATTCTGTTGATAAAAATGTTGAGGCATGAGCCTTAGCCCTTTATAAAACTGATGGTTGTCTGGATGCGATACCATTCCAATTTTAGCGTACAACCACAATACCCAAATATTGGGTAGGGCTTGACTGGAAACTTATATACCTTAGTATTAGTTCCCTCACGACCAAGGTCTGAGCTGAGGCTACCTTGTGAAGATTGTCCACCTGTGCAGTACCCAAGATGACAGTGGTCATGGTTGGGAGGCCAAACTCACAGGAGAGGTGCTTATACTAGGGAGTGTAATTGAAAGGTTAGGATTGATTATCCTCATACTGAGTATGGTGAATTCAGGATTTGTTCCTAACGGATGTATCGAATGTTGTGGTGAAAGTGTACAATCTCTGCAGAGTGTCAAACTATTCGAATAGCCGCATCCGCGGTTATGGACAGTTGGAGTGGCCATACTGTTCCCCCGTCAGATTTTTTTTAAATGACTTGTGAAATGAATTGCGACTTTGACTTGAACACAACAGAGTTGTGACCTGGATTACAAGATCCCATTTAGGAGTTATAAAATTGTTACTAGCTTTGGAACTTAGTAAATATAAACCTGGCTTTTTTTGGCAAAACAACCCTAGAGCCTAGTGTCCTATTATCCAAAACCCCCCCTTTACTTGTTAGTACTAGTTTGTGAGTACTTAAAGAGTACTCATGGCTTTGTCCCTGGCTATTCCCATGGCCAGACTATGAAGAGGAGTACCTGGAGGATGGACCCCAGGAAGGTTACGACAACTAGGATCATCTCCCATCGTCAGCATTGCCTGTGACCCCGAAGATGGAGCTTCGCCTACTCTACC
This sequence comes from Avena longiglumis, assembly GCA_030063025.1. NCBI lineage: Eukaryota > Viridiplantae > Streptophyta > Magnoliopsida > Poales > Poaceae > Avena > Avena longiglumis. The sequence goes on along the minus strand of CP125979.1, from coordinate 336,370,190 downwards.
GTTATTATTATGTATTCCGCTGCTTGATGTTGTATTAAGAACTGGATCATGAGATCCCTATTTGTGTAAGAACTTATGTATAGTTTGTATTGGATGAAGCACTATGGTATCCAATTCTATTATGTCTCGCAAAAATGGTAATCCTGGGATTGCGATGTATGGCATAACAGGCATCTAGGATTGAAAAATCCGGGTGTTGACAGGCTAGCCCCACCTGCCAGCTTCTATACCACCAGCAATTCCCACGAAACGCCAGGGGTAGAATGGGCCGGCCCCAACTGCCAGTGACCCTAACATTACCACCATCGTATTTGTGAAAACACCGGGGGTAAGTGCCTATGGGTCCCACCCACTGGATAAGTTTTTGTCCTTCCCCTCTCTAGCTCCCGCTTAGATCGAACCCCACCCGCTCCGTATCGATCCACCGTTCCCCACCCATCTCGATTGGCCGCCGTCCCTGTCGATCCTCCGACATCTGCCGTCAGCGAGGTGAGTGTCTCCTCGGCCACCTCTCCCCTCCCTTCCTCTCTCCCCCTCGCCCTCCACTACCTAACCATCTCCGCCTCGTAGGATAGATCAAACCCCACCCGTGCCGTATCGATCCGCCGCTGTCCCCATCGATCCTCCGCCGTCTACCGACAGTGAGGTGAGTCTCCCCAGATCCCTCTCCCCTCCCTTCCTCTCTCCCTCTCGCCCTCCACTACCTAACCATCTCCACCTCGTAGGACAGAGCCGCTCCCCTCGTGGACAGAGCCGCTCCCCCTTGTCGACTGCCCGGAGGAGGAGGAGGCCCCTGTGGAGAAGGAGACCACCATGCAGGAGGCCTGGAGGAGGAGGAGACCGCCCGGAGGAGGAGATCACCACGTCGCCGTTGTCGTCACGTCCGCGAGCCGCCTGCAGGTACCACCTTCCCCCACTCCCGTCCACATGGTGCCGGTGCGCTTGAGGCGGCCGTCGTCGTCAAAGCACTTGGAGGTGGCCGTGTGGCCCTGCTCCGCGGAGGCCACCTCCATGGCCGCCGCCTCTGGTAATAGTGCTTGACTAGTGTCGTTCTCCCCCATCTCTGCACCCAAGCACTTGTTTGGTAACGTAGATAATAGTGTCTCATGCATCAGCTAGGACAATATCTCTTGTGCTGGTTCTATATGGACGATATATATAAAATTAGCCATTTAATTCCTGCTAGAGAAGCTACAATATCACTCTTATCATATGTCCTGATTACAAAACAACCGAGAGGCATCCCTAAGAATGTAAGAGCCATTGATTTAAATTTCAACATCCATCATCCAGGGCTTCACTTACCCTTGTCATTCTTCGCATTACCTTACTCCTTGAAAATGTTTCAGTTCTAGCTAATTCCAAATTATGTCTACGGTAACCCTGATCGACTACATCTTTGCCAGTTTAGATCTGCATTGCTCAGCTAATTTCAAGTTGTAGTGTCTACGCTCTTATACATCATCATGCCATTGTTGTTAATGAACCAAACACTCACTTAGTTATTCTCCTTCACTTCGACAACACCCAATGATTCGACTAGTACTAGTAATTGTGTCGATATGAATTCTACTATACTCATTGTAGGCTCTGGAGAATTGATGTGAATGTTTGGTATCCCAAATTCACAATCATTTTCCTATTTACCGAATGATAATGAGATGTGTATAGCTGTTTGACTTGACTGCATGTATGCTGGCCTAGTTGTTTTTACTTGGTTCAATATCAGTGCAAGCGTGCATAGTCTTATTTGGTTGACTAATCAAATTTTGGGAGTTGAACTTATATATGGTTAAATGTCCTTTGCATATTGCTAGTTCAGGCATTGCCTGTACAATTTTATAGGAGTTCTTGTGAGTTCTGATCTTATGCCACTTAGATATAGGATATTCTTTGCAGCTATAAAGAAGTTGGGTATTATGGTCCAAATGTGAGTGCATCATTATTCCTTGCTTTATGCAGTAATCAAATACTAATAAATGACTGCATGCTCTCAAATTTAGTAGCAAACTAGACCTAAGTAGTCATTTATGACCCTAATGCAGAAGAGTTGCCTGAAGCTGCAGTGGTTAGCTCCAATAGGTTTCTTTCATTGTTTGTTGAACATGCTGATTGTTCTGCATAGGATTTTCTTTTGCATTGCATTGTTTGCAGAACCATGACCAATGTTATCTTCCCTTGATAATTCATCTTTGTTCTCAATCTGAATGGAAGTTAACCACTGGGTACAATTCAATTATAATGGAATAATAGTTTGGTAACCCATGCATAATTAGTTACCTATGGTCATAGAATATGCGGTGTTTGTTCTGTAGTCTGCTTACTGCCTTTTTCTTGCCTGTTTTGGATATTAAACCCTAAATCTGCATCTTATATGAATCTAAATCTGATATTGTCTGTTTTGGATATTGTATAAAGTCTGTTTTGGATATTCATATAAAATCTGCATCTTATATGAATCTACATCTTATATAAAGTCTATTTTGGATATTGTCATTGGATTTTAGATATTGTACAGGTCTGTTTCCCTTAGGAGTTTAGATATTGTACAGGTCTGTTTTGGAGCCAAATATGGTGGTTGTAGCTGAATGTTGTGCAGGTACATTGAGTGCCAATGTTTCGCTGGAATGTCGATTAATTTCTATTCCGGTGAATTTCTGGCACTCAGACATGACCATTTTTCGCAAAGGTCATGCCGGATTTTCGCCGTAAATTTTTGTATCTAAAATCCTTTCTTTTTGCTTGTGTAGTGCTCGGTATAGCCATGTCATCTTGTGGAAACCGCAACAAAGACGATCGGGGCCAGCGAGACATAGAGGAGCACTATAGGCTCATGTCCCAGGAGATAGAGTTGGACGAGGTAGGAACCGGGCGAAGAAGACGACGAGACCACCGATGATGGCGGTGAGGAGATGGGCGTCGATGACCGCCTTGATGGTGGTCATGAGAGGGGCGACGAGACCACCGATAGTGGCTTCATCGGGGGTGGCTCACAGACAACAACGTCGACCAAGAGGGATCGGAAGAAGCGGCGACCAAACACGGTCATTCCCACGAAGGAGACATTCACAGCGGTGGACCCCAAGACCGGTATCCCTATGGACCCGAAGCATCTCGCGAGGGGGTACGACATCCAACTGGGAGCTATCCTTTGGGACGTCGTCAATGTCAACGAGACAAAACTCTGAATGAACAAGAAGAAGAAGCATCCGCAGGACCATCTCCTCTTGCGGCTGCATGCGCGGTACCTGTTCCCCGAGGGCTTCACGAGCCTGGATCCCAAGGAGAACATCGTGAACAAGTTCGCCCTCGGCAGGTTCACCAGGAACCTCAGCGGATATAAAACTAAGGATCGGCTAAGGGGATGATTGCTGACGACGAGCCATGGGAAGAGATCAAGCGCCACTTCCCGTGGCTTATGCCCGAGGACTACACGCGCTTCCTGGAAAACGAGGAGCTAGCCTACACCAAGGATCAGTCGGCCTGGGGAAAGGAGCTGGCGGAGAAGAACATGGGTCACAACCGTCTCGGCTACCGTGGCTATGATGGCAAGGCAGACAAGTGGCATAAGGAGGACCAGATCTACGCAGAGAAGGGCATCAAGAACCCTTGGGACAAGTACAAGAACCCGCTCTTCAGGGCATTTTAGGCCCCGGTACCGTAAAGAGATGGATGGGAAACTTGTCACGAGCCCTATAGTGGTGGAGGGTGTTGTCTTGGTCACCGACCCGAAGGTGGTGCAAGTTGAGAACGTAGTGGTAAGAAATTTGCCCGGATTACTAGTTTCATACTGCTCACCACAATTCCATCTCTAAAATTCTTCATGCTAATTGTAGTTCGCGGAAGAAGCTAACGAGTCTAGCTCCTCGTCCCAGACGTTGATGGGCAAAGTCCCGTGGGACAACCCTTTTATTAGGGGATTAAACATTGTGAAGGAGCAGCCGCCATTGAAGAGGCCGGCAAGAGGCCGTATCACCGACGCGGGAGGAGGTCGCCAGCATGTCGATTATGGCTTGGACGTGCCCACTACCAAGGACTCACTGCAGGCGAAGAAGAACCGAGAGCACGCGGCTCTATTGGAGAAGGTGGCCAACTTAGAAGCAACCTTTGAGAAGCGCGTCCAACCCATGGTCCAAGCCAAGGTAGAAACTAGGGTCCAGGCAGAGGTGGCCAGCAAGGTCGATGGCGTGGTGGCTAGCCGGTTCAATGAGATCATTCCTGGAATGGTGTAGTCGATCTCCACTTACTTTGCCAATGGCCAAACGGGACCACTCCCGGTCATCAGCCTAGGCGGCAGCAACTCGGGCAACATGCGGCCTCCTGCTACACGGGCTCAAGACGCACCTATATTGGTGACTCCACCCACCGGCGCCAATGCAGGTACTAGAGAGGATTCGCCAGCCATGGGGGAAGCCAGCAACCCCTAGATCACTTGCATGACCTGCCTCGGTCCCTCAACGCTCTCACGGTAATTAATTGAGCCTCTAAGAAAGTAAATTACTTCGTCGCCGCCCCTCTCTAACCAACACATGCATGTTTCTTCACAGGAGCAAATTGTTCCTTGCACCATGCTCATGTATGTGGACAACAAGCTCAAGGATGTTGCGAGGGGACGCATCATGAACCCAACATACCGGACGTTCCACTGCAAGCCTATGGACGATAGCGTGCACTGGGTTGATGTGGATCGGTCGTTCCCGGGATGCGCACACTTGGTTCCTCCTCATCAACCCCAGGGTACCGAAGACGAGCTGAAGGTCGGGTAGCTGAAGAATCATGTCCTTATATCGCTGAAAGCCCTACTTCGGCTGAAGACCTTCGAAGAAGTGTTCACTCCAACATCAGTGCCTATGGCGGCAAGCCAAGAAAGGGTCACTCCAGCGTCTGTGCTTGCGGCGACATTCCAAAGGGTCACTCCTCCACCTGCCAATGATCCTCCCGAGCCATAAACACATGAGCACAACAACACGATGTACATCGATAAGGCTCCCATCGATTCGTTCATCGCTGATTTGGAGGCTCCCATCGATGTTGCTCCTTCCGAGGCACTCGCCCGTGATACCATGACGAAGAAGAAGCTATTCACTTCTCAAGAAACGCCCGAGCAGGAACATGCTACCACCTTCACCGCTCCGCCGCATGCTAAGGTTACCCCGAGGACACTCCGTGATATAGCCATGGAGGTGATAAGACAAACCAGCACCCCTCCGTGCCATAAGAAGGGCAGGAACTGGAAGCCGAAGCATGGGAAAGATGCCACAGCAAGCAAGAAAGTGGTTCTCGACAAGCTGCTGGCCAAGTGGAGGACGATGCATTATCTTGGTGAACCGATCCTGCCGGACCACATTATCAAGACGCTGTCACCGGACCTGAGTATCCTACATGATACTGTTTGGTATCTGGAGCAGCAACTTCTCCAAGATAAAAATCCTTCCTACCCGCTCTTCATGGTCAGGGTCCCCACTAACTTTGTCTTGATCACCGCGAGTTGTTCTTCATCACGTATGAAGATTCTTCAATCTCTTCCACATGTTACGGCTCGATCGAAACGTGGTCCGCTTGGTATCGCTAAAAATGGCGCACGATATCATCGTGGAGAAGACCCCGCACCTTGCTATCATGGACCCCTTCTACATGACCGTAGGCACCGTCGACAAGGAATAAGCGTTTTTCGCGAAGTATATCACGGATTTCTTGTTGACAAATAAGGACAAGTCTTGCTTTCTCCTTCCATACTTTCCCGAGTAAGTAGTCGGTTGCTAAACTTCCTGCTATCACATTCTTTCGTGAATTTCCTTAATAGCTGAGGATGATGGTTTATTTCAACTATTTTGCGTAGAGAGAATGGGTGCGTCATCATCGCTTTTCGACCGTATTATTACCATGTCATCTATCTCGACTACGGGAGAGACGTGCAGAAAGACTACACCGACGTCAAGTCTACTCTTGATAAAGCCCTCAACGATTTCAAAGCTGCGGTTGGCCCACTCAAGTATGTGAAAAGATCCAAAGGCATATATGTGTACACCCATGTAACCAATTTCCCCAGCCTTAGGCAATCGTCGACCGACAATGGGATGGAGCCTTGGTTCGCCATCCTACAGATGAGGGAGTACGCAAAGGGTGAGGAGAAACTCTTGATGCCATCTGGTCTTGAGAAAAGTTACAGAGACATGACAGAATCGGCCGATGCAAACATCAGAGCCGAGTTCCATGCCATCCAGCGGGAGATTGGCAAGATACTCAAGAGGGGTGTCTTGACTAGGGGTGCCACATTCAACTGCAACGGTATCCCGCTAACTAATGCAGAGATCGAGGACCGCTTAGCTACGGTTGCCGATGGGAGGACATTCACCATGCTAGGTGGCATCCATCCCTTCCCGCCGAAGAAAACCTGATCGAGTCACAAACTTGTCTCCTGCAAATGTTAGTCATAGAATTACGATTAGTTTATTTTATGCTTTTCTTTTTGCATACCTATCTTTCCATGCAAATGTTAGTCATATAATTACTTAGCTATATCCGATGCCTTTTATTTTTTGCATACCTATATGTTATATCTCTATTATGAATATGTGGTGACGACACTAACATTTCTTTCTTGTGTGTGTCTACGCGTAGAGGCCGTGGTATGTCGTGTACGAAGGCAGGGTTCTCGGAGTCTACGATGACTGGGAGGATTGTAGGAGGCATGTATATCGTTTCTGCGGGAATAGTTACAAGGGCTATGCCACTTTGGAGGAGGCAGAAACTCGCTACGCGAGGTTTCTAGCGGGGCAGAGGATGGAGATGTGGAGGAGCCGGTTGACCCCCTTCGTTGTGATGATGCTCGCAGCCACCACCGCCTCTCTAGTCTATTTGCTAGTTGGAGTCTTGTATGAACTATGAACTTATTGAATGTGTGAAACTGTTTGAATTAATGTGTCATACAACTCCGAAGACTTGAAATATTATGTCATATATGGTCACTTTCTACACTTGTGTGAAGTTTGAATGTTATTGATGCATGGTTTGAACATATGCGTATTTCCTGTATCTGATGTGTATTATGTTATTATGCTATGTATTCTATGAAGATTACAGTGTATTCTGTGTGTATACTGATTTTCCATTTTTAACTCCTGGTAATATTACCCCTGGCAAAACAACTTGTCTATCCCTGGCGAAACAAATATTTCCTGCACTATACTACCACCAGCGATATGAGAAGACGCCGGCAAGCGTGTTTACCCCCGGCGATTACGGCTGCTCGCTGGCATTGCCGTAGATTACCACAGGAAATATAGGAAAGCACTGGCGATATAGGTGCACCCCCGGTGTTTGCTGCTGCTCGCCGGCGGTAGATGTATATTATCACCGGCGAAAGTCAGAGTTGCCGGCGACGAGGACTTACCGCCGGCGAGGAGGTCGCCGGCGAGCTCGGACACGCCGGCCATGAGCCTTTTCTGTTCGCCGGCGGTAGGGTTTTCTCTACTAGTGACTTGTATAGTGAGGCTTGCAAGATTGCAAGTATAGGCTTGCTAAGATATTAGTATAAGCTTGCTGAGTTGCAAGTGTTAGCTTGCCTTGTCCCGAGCAGTGGTTGAAGTTCTCAAACAACTTCTTCCTCGTAGTATTCTCCTTCCTCATCGTATCCTTGGTCGGTACTAGCGTCTATAAATAAATACGAGGTACACAATCACCAAAAAATACATAACTACTTTTATTTATCACACCAAGGTTTTCACTAGATGATCTAGGATCATCACAAGCATCACAATCATCAAAGCACTTGTCTTATTTATTTTATTTTAGAAAATTAATTTCTACTCATTGAAAAACTACTTAATATGTAATATTCTCCCACTAAAACATGGGATCATGTTGACACATGTCATCACCACATATTTCAGTACTTGGGAATGTGATTTAAAGTGGTGTCACAATTTAATAAGGTTTAACCTTTTTATTTTAATTAATTAATGTGACTAGAATGTCCTATGAGGCATTATTTTATTACAGGTCCATTATTTCTGTAAGTAAACCTATATATTTTCAAATATTCAGAAAGGTCTAGTTAAATGTGATTTTTGAGAGTTGGAATCAACTCAAAAGCATTTGTGGTTGAATTTTGAAAAATGTTTGAATGCAGAAAAGCTTTTGCCTTGTTATATTTACTATAGAAAATCTACCATTCCAATTGGTTTAAATCCAATGGTCTTGGATTAAGGATTCCAGTACCTTTCTAACAAAATTGGTTTCATGCATTTTGGTTTAGTGAATCGATCTGGGTTGATTTTTGAATCTAGGTACAGAACTGAGTTTGAAACTAAAAGAATAAACCATAATTTGAATTACTGGGTCGCGCGGGATGTTAACTGGGCCGGCCTGAAGGGATAAGGTAGGCTACACTAGCGCAAATCAAAATTTTCTATCGCGTAAACCAGGATTACTGTTGTCATAGGTCACCGGATTACCACTAGACGCGTAGTTGCGGAACTTGATGAAGCGCGTTGAGGCAGTGCAGACGATCTACGTCTCCTCCTCGTTCTCGTCCCACGACTAGCTCCCCTTGCGCGGCTCATCCAAGAGCTACAGATGCAGCGCCTTCGCGGTATCCACATGTACAGGGTGGAAGCGTCAGACGCCGGACTGCTAGGTCCGCGCGTGCAACACAGGCATGAGGAGTGGCGGATGGGTTGAATGGTCTAACCCTGGTTAGCATGCCCACCATCTCTTATATAGGCGTCACTAGTGGGCTTCTACATTAGCAGCCCATTAGTAGCCTAAGCTTGGTCTAATTTGGATCCAATCCTCATTAGGCTTCCGGCCCCTTAAGTGTGTGACCCTATAGGTTCATATACGTATAGGCATGACACGAATACACTTCTTATGTCAATAGTTGGTAGCGGCCTCTAGCAAGACGTGCCAACTCCTAAATGCATACAAAGATCATATTAGACAAACCATCACAAGGTTTAGTACATGTCTTTACCTTTGCCTCATGATATTTGGTCTAGCTCCAAGATGACCATCCTTTCTCGATACTGTGATTCAGAATCCCTTTACTAGGTTAACTCTTAACCATATGTAGCACGGCCATGCATTTCTAGATCCGATCACTCGAGGGGCCCAGAGATATATCTCTCAAGTAGAGAGGGGCAAATCTCATCTTGATTGACCATGCCTTGCAGCATGCTTCAGGACAAACCCGATAGCTACCTTTATAACTACCCAGTTATGGAGTAGCGTATGATAGCCCCAAAGTATGTCGATCCACATCTCAAGTACATGCGACAATCTCAGTTGTAAGGACAAAACATACACGATGTGTAGAGAGAGAGATGCAACTAATTGCCAGTCTCAAGTTGGTCCAGTCCAACCCCATGTTCATAACATGTGTCCACATCATTGGTTTGACATCTCCATGTCTATGACTTGCGAAACATAGTCATCAACCAATAAATGTGCGAGTCTAATATTTACGTGTGTCCTCACATGAACTCTGACTAGCACAACTCTTAAATAACCATACAAGTATAGAGTTTCACAAACAATTCACATAATTTCCAATCAATACAAGTTGCCTGATATGGACATTCAAGGAACATTACAATAACTCATGGATACATAAGAAATATAATCATCTCTATGATTGCCTCTAGGGCATATTTCCTTCAGTCTCCCACTTGCACTAGAGTCAATCAAGATTGTATCTAATACCTATTGCTCTTCGTGCGCCTCATGCGCAGGCTGCGGGAGTGGCTTTGTAAAGGGATCAACAACATTTGAGTCCGTATGTATTTTGCATATCATGACACTACCATCCTCAACGAACTCTCGAATCTGATGGTAACGCATGCGAATATGTTTGTTATTCTGGTGCTGTCTAGGTTCCTTGGCTTGTGCAATAGCACCATTTTGTCACAATAAACATCCATAGGATTGGACGCGCCCTGAACCACACCAAGAGCAATCAGGAAATTCCTAATCCAAACAGCTTCCTTTGCAGCCTCCGAGGCGGCAATACATTCAGCTTCTGTTGAAGAGGAGGCTACAGTATCTTGCTTGGAACTTTTCCAACTCACAGCACCACCATTCATGACAAACACATAACCAGATTGCGATCTAGAGTCATCTGATTTGTTAAGGTAACTCGCATCTGTGTAACCCCTTACACTGAGTTCATCCTCACCTCCATAAAATAGGAACACATCCGTAGTCCTTCTCAAGTACTTAAGGATATTCTTTACCGCTGTCCAGTGACCTTCACCTGGATCAGCCTGATATCTGCTCGTAACACTTAGAGCAAAGGAAACATCTGGACGAGTACATATCATTGCATACATGATGGATCCAATAGCCGAAGCATATGGAATCTTGCTCATGCGCCCATGCTCATCAGTAGTCGACGGACAGTGAGTCTTGCTGAGTTTTATGCCGTGAGACATGGGCAAGAACCCCTTCTTAGCCTCTTCCATGCTGAACCGTTTCAACACTTTGTCTATGTATGTACTCTGGCTTAATCCAATTAGCCTCCTTGATCTATCTCTATAGATCTTGATGCCCAGAATATATGCCGCTTCTCCTAAGTCCTTCATCGAAAAACTATTTTTCAATGAGGTCTTAACACACTCGAGCATAGGAATGTCATTTTTCTAATCAGCAATATGTCATCTACATATAAGATTAGAAATACAAGCGCTCTCCCACTTTCCTTCTTGTAAACACAAGGTTCTTGTTCGTTTTTGATGAAGCCAAACTCCTTTACAACTTCATCAAATCAAATGTTCCAACTCGGAGATGCTTGCTTCAACCCATAAATAGACTTTAGAAGTTTGCATACCTTTCCAGCATTGTTTGGATCGACAAAACCTTCGGGCTGAATCATATACACGTCCTCAGTTAGGATTCCATTTAGGAAAGCCTTCTTGACATCCATCTGCCATATTTCATAGTTGAAATGTGCAGCAATGGCTAGAATGATCCGTATAGATTTAAGCATCGCTACGGGCGAGAAAGTCTCATCGTAGTCAACTCCTTGAACTTGTCAAAAACCTTTTGCAACAAGTCGAGCTTTATGGATGTGAACATTTCCATCCATATCAATCTTCTTCTTATAGATCCATTTGCACTCGATGGCATTAAAACCATCAGGCAGGTCAACCAAGTTCCAAACTTGATTGTCTCCCATGGACTCTATCTCGTATCTCATGGCGATCAGCCATTTCTCAAAGTCTGGGTCCACCATTGCTTCTGCATAGGTCGTAGGATCATCATTGTCTAAAAATAATAATTCCCGCATTTTGCGGAGCCTCGCCGACCTTCGTGGTTGTGGTGCTTCTATTGCCACGTGTTCCTCAACTTATTCTGCTATAATAGCATCACTCGTAGAAGCATCCCCGACTGGCTCATCTTGAACTTCTTCCAGTCACACCGACCTTCCACTCGTTCCCTTTGTGAGAAACTCTTTCTCTAGGAAAACACCGCTACGAGCGACAAAAACTTTGCCCTCTTCTCGGTTGTAGAAGTAATACCCTAAGGTTTCCCTCGGATATACCACGAAAATGCACTTATCCCATTTGGGTGTTATCTTGTCCGACTGAAGTCGCTTGACAAATGCATCACATCCCCAAATATTTAGAAAATACAAACTGGTATTCTTTCCAGTCCACATCTCATATGGTGTCTTAACTACAGATTTAGATGGTACCCTGTTAATTGTGAATCTGACTGGCTCATCATCGATCGAACCATGTCCAACAAATTTCGATTGCGCCGTTCGGAGACCCCGTTTCTTTGAGGCGTTCCGGGCGGCGTGAGCTGTGGAACAATTCCGCAACTCTTAAGATGATTGCTAAATTCGTGACTCAAATATTCACCTCCGCGATCAGATCGCAAGGCCTTTATTTTCTTGCCTCGTTGATTCTCTACCTCATTCTGAAACTCCTTGAAATTTTCAAAAGTTTTAGACTTCTGCTTCATCAAATAGACATAACTATATCTACTGAACTCATTAGTGAAAGTAATGAAGTAGTGATATCCTCCTCTGGCTGTCATGCTCATTGGTCCACACACATCAATATGTATGAGTTCCAACAAGTCTGTCGCTTTCTCGGGTAAACCCGAAAAAGGTGATTTGGTCATCTTTCCAAGTAAACAAGCCTGACATGTCTCGTATGATTCAAAATCAAACGAAGTTAGAAAACCATCACCATGGAGCTTCTTCATGTGCTTTTCACTTATGTGCCCCAAATGACAATGCCATAAATAGGTAGGACTCAAATCATTAGGCCAAAGCCTTTTAGCCCTAACATTGTAAACAGATGCGTCATCAAGATTTAAAATAAATAACCCATTCAAAATGGGAGCATCAGCCATAAACATATCATTCTTAGAGATTACACAACCATTGTTTGCACTCCCGAATGAATAACCATCCCTCATCAAACATGAAGGTGATAAAATGTTCGACCCATAGGAATGTAATAACAATTATTCAACTCCATAATAAATCTTGATGGAAGGTGAAGTTGCATGACGCCGACGAACAATGCAGCAACCCTTGCTTTATTTCCGACGCGAAAATCCACTTCGCCTTTCTGCACTTCTCTAGTCCTTATTAGCCCCTGCATCAAATTGCAAATATGAGCAACTGATCCAGTATCAAATACCCAAGAGTTAACATAGGAATCAGCGAGAAGAATGTCCACAACATTTACAACAAGCGTACCTGAGTGGGAATTACTCTTACTTCCACTCTTCTTCAAAGAAGCTTGGTACTTGCTGCAGTTTATCTTCCAGTTGCCATGTTCATGACAAAAGAAGCACTTAGTGTATTCTACAGTTCCAGCCTTTTGCTTGGGTGCAGGCTTAGGGATCATATCCTTAGCCTTGCCCTTCTTCCAAGAAGTACTTTTTTTCTTGAAGCTAGGCTTGTTCTGCACAACCATCACATGGCTATGCCCTACACACTTCTTCATGTCACTTTCTGCTGTTTTTAGCATCCCGCATAACTCATTAAGGCCCTTCTCCACCCCATGCATATGGTAGTTCGAAATGAAGTTCCCATAGCTGGATGGAAGAGACGCCAAAATGAAGTCAATGGCCAACTCTTGGCCTAGTGGAAAACCAAGATTTTCCAAAGTATGACTGTAACCAACCATTTTGATCACATGGGGGCCTACAGCTGCTCCCTCTACTAGCTTTCATTCGGCAAAGGGCTTGGCAACATTGTACCTCTTAGTCCTTGCCTGATCTTGGAACATGTCCTTAAGCGCGACGATCAGATCGTACGCATCCTGATCCTCAAACTTCTTTTGGAGTCCAGGTTCCATGGATGCAAGCATAAGATAGCTAACCTCAAGAGAATCATCGCATGCTCTCTTGTAGGCCTTCTTTAGGGCAGCAGATGCATTATCAGCAGGTTCATCGGGGATTGGGGTATCCAGAACCGTTTCCTTTTTATCAGACATGAGAACAATTCTCAGGTTACGGACCCAGTCCGTATAGTTTGTTCCATTTAGTTTATCTTTGTCAAGAATCGAACGCAAAGAAAAATGTGATGCAGTGTTCGGTGCCATTGATCTACAACAGAAAACATGAAAAATACTAAGCCATGTAACCATGAAAGAGTAAAACATATTAAACAATTTAATAGCATATACTCCCACTTAAATCAATATCCCTCTATTGATACTACGTGATTCAAGATCCACAATTAACAAGTCGACTAGTGAGCTTTAGCATCACTGCTAGAAGACAAGGTAAATCGGTAAGCAACACTTGCTAATCATATCACATATAACTCTTGTTGTTGGGTGACATCTCTATGTCTTAACTAGGCGCCCAACGTTTATGCCCCAAGGTCCTTAACTGTTAAGATGACCTTGTCAAGATCACCAACCCTTATGCGTGTAGGTATCCGATACAAAACCATCCAGCCATGGAAAACCACGGCACCCTAATTTCATAGGCCTACGAAGGATTATATAGGGCATAGGATGGTCCAAGGTTTGGTTGGGAGGGCATGGTATAATTAAACTTTGTGAGGGATCGTTCTACTTCTATCATCTAAGCATGCATAGAGTAAAATGTAGGGTTTCGTAGCATGGAAAAAAAAAATTTCTACCGCATACAAACAAACAAGCCAAGATCTATCTACTAGATTGTAGCAACGAGTCGATGGAATAACTCACCCTCGAAGATTCCAAAGTGTTTAACAAGAGCGGATTCTCGTGGGTGATGTAGTCGTACTCTTTCCGATCTCAAGATCGTGAGCGATCCTTCCAAGGCTGCGTTCGGCGGCGCTCATGATCGGTCACACGTTCGGTACTCGCGAAGACCTTCCTCTCCCTTGTTCCAGCAGGCAGCGGAGGTTGTAGCACTCTCCTCGCGATTCCGGCAGCATAACGGCGTGGTACCGGAAGTAGAGGGGAGATCTCGCAGGGCTTCGCCTTAAGCCGGAGCGAGTATGGTGGAGTATGAGAGAGTCCCTCAACGATCTAGGGTTTAGACACGCCGAGGAGGAAGCTTGGCCGGCGGCTAGGGTTGCTAGGCGGCGGCGGCTTGACCTAGGTCGGCGGCGGCAGTGGAGGTGGCGGCGCCGGTGGCTAGGGTTTGGAGGAGAGGATCTTGTGTGTCTCTAGGAGGGAGCCCTGCCCCTCCTTATATAGGTGGAGGGGCCGTCCGGCCAAGGGGAGGGAGAGGAGTCCCTCCCCAACTCGGCTTGGAGGTGGGCCGGCGGTTGGAGGAGGGAACTCCTCCCCAACTCGGTTTCCCACTCCTCCTCCTCTTTCCAAAAACCGCCGTTTGACTTTCAAACTAGCCGTTTGACTTTTCCAACTAGGATTTGAATAAACCCTCTATTTTTGTTCAGCGATGACACCGAGTACATGATGCAATCATACCAACTTGATATAACACAATCATGTACCCTTACCCCCCCGGAGTGCCGGACATTCCGGAACCTTCTAGAACATTCCCGATGAAAACTCCGGAACCATTCTCCAACTCCAAAACGGGACTTTCCTTATGTGAATCTTATTCTCCGGAACATTCCGGATCTCCTCGTGATATCCCGAATCCCATTCGAGACTCCGAACACCATTCAGACTCTTTATCATCATTCCATAACTACTCAAAAAACGTCGAATCCTTAAGTGTGTCTCCCTACGGTTCGTGAATTATGCAGACATGATCGAGACACTTCTCCGAGCAATAACCAATAGAGGAATCTGGAAATTCATATGGCTCCCACATATTTCTACAATTACTTTGCGATCGAATGAACCAGTTACATACGATATCAATTTCCCTTTGTCTCACGATAGTTTACTTATCCGAGGTTATGATCGTCGGTATCTCTGCATACCTAGTTCAACCTCGTTACCGATAAGTACTCTTTTCTCGTTCCCTTGATATGTGATCCCTTGTGAGCCAGTCACATGCTTGCAAGATAATTGGATGACATTTCACCGAGAGGGCCTAGAGTATATCTATCCGTCATATGGATGGACAAATCCCACTCTTGATCCATGTGTTTCAACCAATACTTTCCGAACACTCAATGCCACCTTTATAGCCACCCAGTTACGGTGTTGTGTTTGATGTCATCAAAGCATCCATCCGGTAAAGGTGATATGCATGATCTCATGGTCGAAGGAATTAGATTACTATGTATCAGAAAGCATATAGCAATTGAACTATTAAAATGACTTGATCTTTATGCTACGCTTATCTATAGGAGTATGTCCACCATATCATTCTCCTAACGATATGATCTTGTTGTTAATAACATCTCAATGTTCATGATAGGGAAACCACAATAATCTATTAACCGACAAGCTAGTATTATATAGAGGCTTTACTAGGGACTTCAAATTAAGTTTACAAATCACACAAGTATTAATGTTTCCTTGTTAATGCTATTATAGCATGAATGTAAACATTTATCATAAACACAAAGATATAATAATAACTACATTTATTATTGCCTCTAGGGCATATCTCCAACAGTCTCCCACTTGCACTAGAGTCATCTAATCTAGATTACATGGTAATATACCGAACACCCATGGCAGTTTGGGTGTGGTCATGTTTTGCCCTGGAGAGGTTTAGTCAACGGATCGCCACATTCGATCTGTGTACTTTGCAAATCTTTATATCCCCATCTTGGATATGTTCTCGAATAGCGTGAAAACGTAGCTTGATGTGCTTCAGCTTCTTGTGTGACCTTGGTTCTTGCGCATTGGCTATGGCGCCCATGTTATCACAGTAGATAGACATTAGGTCCAGCGCACTAGGAACCACACCCATCTCTGTAATGAACTCTTTCATCCATAGCGCTTCTTGTGAAGCCTCCGAAGCAGTCATGTATTCCGATTCAGTTGAATATCTTGCCACAACGCTTTGCTTTGCACTCCTCCAGCTAACTGCTGCACCATTCAAAATAAATACGTATCCAGATTGTGATTTAGAATCATCCGGATCGGTGTTCCAACTAGCATCGGTGTAACCATTAACAACGAGTTGTTCATCACCTCCATAAGAAAGAACCATATCCTTAGTTCTTCTCAAGTACTTAAGGATGTTTTTGACCGCTGTCCAATGATCCACTCCTGGATCACTTTGATATCTGCTAGTTAAACTAACAACATATGCAATGTCGGGTCTAGTAGATAGCATGGCATACATTAGAGATCCTATGGCTGAGGCATAGGGAGTCTTACTCATCCTTTCTCTATCTTCTGCCGATGTCGGACTTTGAGTTTTACTCAAGGTCGTATTGGGCAACATGGGCAAGAACCCTTTCTTGCTATCTTCCATTCCAAACCTCTTTAGAACTTTGTCCAAATATGTACTTTGAGACAATGATATTTGTCGTTTCGATCTATCTCTATAAATCTTTATGCCTAATATGTAAGCTGCTTCGCCAAGATCCTTCATTGAAAAACTATTATTCAAATATTCCTTGACACTATTAAGAAGGTCTACATCATTCCCAATCAACAATATGTCATCTACATATAGTATTAAGAATTCTACAGAGCTCCCACTCACTTTCTTGTAAATACAAGATTCTCCATAAGTTTGTATAAAACCAAAACTTTTGATTACCTTATCAAAACGTTGATTCCAACTTCGGGATGCTTGCTTCAATCCATAGATGGACCGTTGAAGTTTGCACACCTTGTTAGCATCTTTAGGATCGACAAAACCTTTGGGTTGCATCATATACAACTCTTCATCTATGTCTCCATTGAGGAATGCTGTTTTGACATCCATCTGCCATATCTCATAATCATAATATGCAGCGATTGCTAACATAATCCTCACAGACTTTAGCTTCGCTACTGGTGAGAAAGTCTCATCGTAGTCAACTCCTTGAATTTGTCGAAACCCTTTTGCGACAAGTCGCGCTTTATAGACAGTAACATTACCATCAGCATCTGTTTTCTTCTTGAAGATCCATTTATTCTCGACAGCCTTCCGGCCATCCGGTAAGTCCACCAAAGTCCATACTTGTTTTTCGTACATGGATCCAATCTCGGATTTCATGGCTTCTTGCCATTTATTGGAATCTGGGCTCATCATCGTTTCCTCATATGTCTCAGGGTCATCGGTGTTGTCCACCGACATGAAACTCATAACGGGATCATACCAATCTGGAGTGGTACGAGCTCTCGTTGACCTGCGAGGCTCTGTAGCAACTTCAACCGAAGTTTCATGATCATCATCATTAGCTTCCTCTCTAATTGGTGCAGGCACCACAGGAACTTCTTCCGGTGCTGCGCTACTCGCAATTTCGAGAGAAGGTTCGACAACCTCATCGAATTTTACTTTCCTTCCAGTCACTTCTTTCGAGAGAAATTCCTTCTCTAGAAAGGATCCATTCTTGGCAACGAAGATTTTGCCTTCGGATCTATGATAGAAGGTATACCCAATAGTTTCCTTTGGGTATCCAATGAAGACGCATTTTTCCGCTTTGGATTCAAGCTTGTCCGGCTGTAACTTCTTTACATAGGCTTCGCATCCCCAAACTTTAAGGAACGACAATCTAGGTTTCTTCCCAAACCATAATTCATACGGTGTCGTTTCAACGGATTTAGATGGTGCTCTATTTAAAGTGAATGCGGCTGTTTCTAATGCATAACCCCAAAATGATAGCGGTAAATCTGTAAGTGACATCATAGAACGAACCATATCTAAGAGAGTTCGATTACGACGTTCGGACACACCATTACGCTGTGGTGTTCCCGACGGTGTCAATTGTGAAAGTATTCCGCATTTCTTCAAATGCTCGACAAACTCGTAACTTAGATATTCACCTCCACGATCAGAACGTAGAAATTTAATCTTCTTGTTACGTTGATTCTCTAACTCACTTTGAAATTCCTTAAACTTCTCGAAAGTTTTGGACTTATGTTTCATGAAATAGATATACCCATATCTACTCAAGTCATCCGTGAAGGTAAGAACATAACGATAACCACCGCGCGATGCTACACTCATTGGACCACACA
Source organism: Avena longiglumis (assembly GCA_030063025.1). Taxonomy (NCBI): domain Eukaryota; kingdom Viridiplantae; phylum Streptophyta; class Magnoliopsida; order Poales; family Poaceae; genus Avena; species Avena longiglumis. The sequence continues at coordinate 336,351,687 of CP125979.1, read as the reverse complement.
CATCGGTATGTATGATTTCCAACAAGTCCGTAGCTCGCTCCATCATACCAGAGAATGGAGTCTTAGTCATTTTACCCATCAGACATGCTTCGCATCTTTCAAGTGATTCAAAATCAAGTGATTCAAGAAGTCCATCGAATGGAGTTTCTTCATACGCTTCACTCAAATGTGACCAAGACGACAGTGCCACATATAGGTTGAGTTATCGCTCGATTTCAAACGTTTAGCCTCAATGTTATTTATATGTGTATTTCCACTATCGAGATTCAACAAGAATAGACCATCTATCATAGGTGCATGTGCATAAAACATATTACTCATATAAATCGAACAACCATTATTCTCGGACTTAAACAAGTAACCGTCTTGCAATAAACAAGATCCCGATATAATGTTCATGCTTAACGCAGGTACCAAATAGCAATTATTTAAGTATAAAACTAATCCCGATGGTAGATGAAGGGGTAGCGTGCCGACCGCGATCACATCAACCTTTGATCCGTTTCCCACGCGCATCTTCACCTCGTTCTTCGCTAGCTTCCGTTTATTCTGCAGCACCTGTTTCGAGTTACAAATATGAGCAACCGAACTAGTATCAAATACCCAGGCACTACTACGAGTACTAGTGAGATACACATCAATAACATGTATATCAGATATACCTTTCTTCTTGATGTTGCCGTTCTTCAAATCCGCCAAGTACTTTGGGCAATTCCGCTTCCAGGTACCTTCTCCCTTGCAGTAAAAGCACTCAGTATCAGGCTTAGGTCCAGCCTTGGGCTTCTTCGTCGGCATGGTAACTTTCTTACCACCCTTCTGCTTAGACTTGCCTTTCTTGAATTTGGTGGTCTTATTGACCAACAACACTTGGTGCTCTTTCTTGATCTCCACTTCTGCAGATTTCAACATGGCAAAGAGTTCTGGCAACGTCTTATACATGTTTTGCATGTTGTAGTTCATCACAAAGTTCTTGTAACTTGGTGGTAGTGATTGGAGGACACGGTAAATCCCCAAAGCATTAGGAATCACAATACCCAAGCTTTGAAGTTTGTTTGCGTGCCCAGACATCTTAAGCACATGCTCACTCACGGAGCAGCCCTCTTCCATCTTGCAGTTAAAGAACTTTTCAGAAGCCTCATAGCTTTCAATTGCCGCATGAGTCTCAAAGATCAATTTGAGATCCTCGACAATATCATATGGGTCTGAATTCTCAAACCTTTTCTGAAGCTCCGATTCTAAACCATACAAGATAGCACATCGAATCGTGAGATCTTGAGTCTTCCGAGTGAGGTAAACGTTCTTTACTTCATCGGCAGCATCAGCTGCAGGTGGGTCACCCAACGGTGCATCCAGCACATAGGTCAAATTACCAGCTGTGAGGACAATCCTCAAATTGCGGAACCAATCCGCGAAGTTGCTTCCATTGTTTTTCAACTTTTCTTTCTCTAGGAACGCATTAAAATTGATGGTAGGGGCTACCATTGATCTACAACATATTTGCAATAGTTTAGACTAAGTTTATGACAAATTGAGTTCAAATTAATAATAAAATTAATCTAGGTGAACTCCCACTCAAAACAATATCCCTCACATTGTTTTAGTGATCACGCGAACCAAATCCACCACATCAACACCGATCATCACGAGAGTTGATATAGTTTCAATGGCGAACAATTGACATGTTCATCATATCTACTATATAATTCATGCTTTACCTTTCGGTGATCCGTGTTCCGAGACCATATCTGTACATGCTAGGATCGTCAAGATCAAACCTTAGTTTCCGCATGAGCAAATCTGGCTTGCTCACGTTGTATACACTTGCGGAATCTAACACACCCGATCATCACGTGGTGCTTCAAAACAACAAGCTTTAGCAACGGTGCTAACTAAGGGTGAACACTTTATGATTTGAAATTCATGTGCATGAGGGATCATCTTATAATGCTACCTTCGTCTACTAAGCAATACAAGATGCATAAAGGATTAACATCACATGCAATTCGTAATATGTGATATGATATGGCCTTTCTTCTTTGTGCTTCCGATCTCCATCTTCTAGCACGAACATGATCTCCATCATCACCGGCATTGCATCAATGTCAATGACGCTTCTCCATGGTTGTCGTCCACCGGCTTCAACTACTTTGAATAGACACGCGGGTCGTAACAGAAATTAAAGACAACCATATGGCTCCTGCCGGTTTCCAACTTACAATAAGGAACATTGCATACATCAAATATAATCACAATCATGGCCATATCACATCACAGCACACCCCTGCAAAACAAAGTTAGACGCCTCTACTTTCTTTGCATATGTTACGTGGTTTGGGGCTTTCAATAAGTGTCGTTATAACTTACGAACATGGACCACAACATTGATACTAGTATTGTTAATCACCCGTTGTAAATTGGATCTTAACTATGCTAGGAGAAACAGGCACCCGCAAAGCCACTTATGCAATACAAGTTGCATGTCAAGCATGGAGCAAGTCTCATGAATGATGTCATGTAAGATTAGCCCGGGCCGCTTCATCCCAACATACCGCAAGATGCAAAGTACACAAGAAGCAATCGACAATAAAAGCATCAACGCCCACAATGACCATCATGTTCTACTCGTGCAACAAATCTACATATAGACACGGCTCTGATACCATTGTAGGGTTTCGTATCATGGAAAACAAAAATTTTCTACCGCATACAAACAAACAAGCCAAGATATATCTACTAGATTGTAGCAACGAGTCGATGGAATAACTCACCCTCGAAGATTCCAAAGTGTTTAACGAGAGCGGATTCTCGTGGGTGATGTAGTATTCTTTTCGATCTCAAGATCGCGTAGGCGATCCTTCCGGCTGCGTTCAAAGCGCTCCCGCAGTCGGTCACACGTTCGGTACTCGACGAAGACCTTCCTCTCCCTTGTTCCAGCAGGCAGCGGAGGTTGTAGCACTCTCCTCGCGATTCCGGCAGAACAATGGCGTGGTACCGGAAGTAGAGGGGAGATCTCGCAGGGATTCGCCTTAAGCCGGAGCGAGTATGGTGGAGTATGAGAGAGTCCCTCGACGATCTAGGGTTTAGACACGCCGAGGAGGAAGCTTGGCCGGCGGCTAGGGTTGCTAGGCGGCGGCTTTACCTAGGTCAGCGGCGGCGGCAGTGGAGGTGGCGGCGCCGGCGGCTAGGGTTTGGAGGAGAGGATCTTGTGTGTCTCTAGGAGGGAGCCCTGCCCCTCCTTATATAGGTGGAGGTGCCGGCCAAGGGAGGAGGAGTCCCTCCCAACTCGTCTTGGAGGTGGGCGGCGCTTGGAGGAGGAACTCCTCCCAACTCGATTTCCACTCCTCCTCCTCTTTCCAAAAACTGCCGTTTGACTTTCAAACTAGCCGTTTGACTTTTCAAACTAGGATTTGAATAAACCCTCTATTTTTGTTCAGCGATGACACCGAGTACATGATGCAATCATACCAACTTGATATAACACATTCATGTACCCTTCCCCCCCGGAGTGCCGGACATTCCGGAACCTTCTAGAACATTCCCGATGAAAACACCGGAACCATTCTCCAACTCCAAAACTAGACTTTCCTTATATGAATCTTATTCTCCAGACCATTCCGGATCTCCTCGTGATATCCCGAATCCCATTCGAGACTCCGAACACCATTCGGACTCTTTCTCATCATTCCATAACTACTCAAACAACGTCGAATCCTTAAGTGTGTCTCCCTACGGTTCGTGAATTATGCGGACATGATCGAGACACTTCTCCGAGCAATAACCAATAGAGGAATCTGGAAATTCATATGGCTCCCACATATTTCTACGATTACTTTGTGATCGAATGAACCACTTACATACGATATCAATTTCCCTTTGTCTCACAATAGTTTACTTATCCGAGGTTATGATCGTCGGTATCTCTGCATACCTAGTTCAACCTCTTTACCGATAAGTACTCTTTTCTCGTTCCCGTGACATGTGATCCCTTGTGAGCCAGTCACATGCTTGCAAGCTAACTGGATGACATTTCACCGAGAGGGCCCAGAGTATATCTATCCGTCATATGGATGGACAAATCCCATTCTTGATCCATGTGTTTCAACCAATACTTTCCGAACACTCAATGCCACCTTTATAGCCACCCAGTTACGGTGTGGTGTTTGATGTCATCAAAGCATCCATCCGGTAAAGGTGATATGCATGATCTCATGGTCGAAGGAATTAGATTACTATGTATCAGAAAGCATATAGCAATTGAACTATTAAAATGACTTGATCTTTATGCTACGCTTATCTATAGGAGTATGTCCACCATATCATTCTCCTAACGATATGATCTTGTTGTTAATAACATCTCAATGTTCATGATAGGTAAACCACAATCATCTATTAACCAACAAGCTAGTATTATATAGAGGCTTTACTAGGGACTTCAAATTAAGTTTACAAATCACACAAGTATTAATGTTTCCTTGTTAATACTATTATAGCATGAATGTAAACATTTATCATAAACACAAAGATATAATAATAACTACATTTATTATTGCCTCTAGGGCATATCTCCAACATAAAACGCATAAGAATAGCATTCAAATAGTTGTCACACAGTATGGCCCATTTACTCATGGTGATATCTATCGCCATAGAACCTGTCCACCATGATGATCTCTATCTTCATGTTCCATGTGAGCCATCCTCCAAGTGATGAGTCCTCCAAGAACTAATATAAGTTATTACTCCTAACAACTAGTAATCAAAATTACATAGAATTGGGATCATCACAAGTTGGCACGTAGGCCATTATAATAATTGACAACACACATGGATCCAGCCGTGTTGCCCTAATCACGACACGCAGGTCATGATAAATTTCATACATGCATCACATACATATATGGGCCATACTGATTACATACATCCTGAAAAAACAAGTTATGCATAGAATCGCATTCTACCGGATCATGTGACCTCGCAGCACCTAGTTACCTTAATGAGATACAAAAGGGGCTACGACTAGGGGGGTCTAGGGGGTCTCCCCCTGTGGGGTTCTTAGGGGCAGCGCCCCTCGTGGTACTGTGAAAAATGAGAGATCAAATCTACACAATTTTCTTTAAGGATTTTGATCGGAAAATCAAATTTACCATAAACCGTCTGTTGTTCCGATCTGATCAAAATCCTTTGATCGTGGTAAATCTAGGTTCCGATTCGATTAATCATATTGATCTTCGCGTGATTCAACAGGATTTATGTGTCACTGTCTACCCCGATGGCGGAAACCGATCGGTAGGGGTAAGTCGTTCGACTACCTCAGACTCACAATCACAGAAAGCAAGATCATAGATCAATCTTGAACCACCGCAAAATAAACGATCACATCATTCATATCAATCTACATATCACCATATGCAAACATCCCGAATCTATAACTAAACAACATCGGCTCTGAAACCACTGAAGGGATACGGGTAGGCTACACTAGCGCAAATCAAAATTTTCTACCACGTAAACCAGGATTACTGTTGTCATAGATCATGGGATTACCACTAGATGTGCAGTTGCGGAACTTGATGAAGCGCGTCGAGGCAATGCAGACGATATACGTCTCCTCCTCGTTCTCTTCCCACGACCAGCTCCCCTTGCGCGGCTCGTCCAAGCACATAGATGCAGTGCCTCCGAGGTATCCACACGTACATGGTGGAAGCGTCAGACGTCGGACTGCTAGGTCCGTGCGTGCAACACATGCGTGAGGAGTGGCGGCTGGGTGGAATGGTCTAACCCTGGTCAGCACGCCCCACCATCTCTTATATAGGCATCCCTAGTGGGCTTCTACATTAGCATCCCATTAGTAGCCTATGCCTGGTCTAATTCGGATCCTATCCTCGTTAGGCTTCCAGCCCCTTAAGTGTGTGATCCTATAGGTTCATATACTTGTAGACATGACACGAATACACTTATTCTGTCAATAGTTGGTAGCGGCCTCTAGGAAGACGTGCCAACTCCTAAACGCATAAAAATATCATATCGAACGAACCATCACAAGGTTTAGTACGTGTCTTTCCCTTTACCTCACGATATTTGGTCTAGCTCCAAGCTGACCTCCCTTTCTCGATACTGTGATTTGGAATCGCTTTACTAGGTTAACTCTTAACCATATGTAGCACGGCCATGCATTTCTCGATCCGATAACTCGAGGGGCCCAAAGATATCTCTCTCAAGTAGAGAGGGGAAAATCCCATCTTGATTGACCATGCCTTGCAGCATGCTTCAGGACAAACCCGAAATCTACCTTTATAATTACCCAGTTATGGAGTAGCGTTTGATAGCCCCAAAGTATGTCGATCCACATCTTAAGTACATGCGACAGTCTTAGGTCTAAGGACAAAACATACACGATGTGTAGAGAGAGAGCTACAACTAATTGCCAGTCTGAAGTTGGGTCAGTCCAACCCCATGTTCATAACATGTGTCCACATCATTGGTTTGACATCTCCATGTCTATGACTTGCGAAACATAGTCATCAAACAATCAATGTGGTAGTCCAATATTCCGTGTGTCCTCGCATGAACTCCAACTAGGGACAACTCTTAAATAACCATACAAGTATAGAGTTTCACAAACAATTCACATAATTGCCAATCAATTCAAGTTGCCTTATATGGATATTCAAGGAACATTACAATAACTCATGGATACATAAGAAATATAATCATCTCTATGATAACCTCTAGGGCATATTTTGTTCACGGCCCACGGTGCACAACGCACGCGCGGGTGGGTTTAAGTGAATGACCCCACCAGTCAGCGAGACAGGGGGGTGCGAAGCGGTATGGGATGATCTAGACCACACGATCAAGTTCTAATCGAACGGCTGAGACCTATCGTCCCCGTCGGGCAACACCGGCGAGACAGAACCCTAGCGTGGCCAGTGGGGTCTACGGCGTCTCACTAGGGCTCAGGCGAGGGTCGGCGATGGGGGCGAACGACGAAGTCGACGAAGGCGAACCTCCTGGTACCAGCGGCTTCTCCTGGGGCGGCTCCAATCATAGGCTCATTTCTTCGTCCTCCGCAACAGACTCCGGCCAAATTCCGGTGATGTGTTGCTCGCCTTGCTCCGGGAGTGAGGTGGGGTGCTTCTGAGAGAGAGGGGAGTGAGATGGTGTATTGAGTTCCAACGGGGGTGGCCTCTATTTATAGTGCCATAAGGGGACCGAAGGGCGCGGGCTGAGCTCATTGTGGTCGTCGTCGCAGCGAGCTACTGGCATGGGCAAAGGTAGGGGACGGTGATGTGTTCCCTGGTGAAGCTCAACGACATGGTTACGCGACGTGGGATGGTGCGAGATGGTCGAAACACGTCAACGCTCTAGGCGGGTCCGACGGAAGTTTTAATGGTGCACAGGTGATATGGGTCGCACAACGGCGAACGGGCATGTCTGGGGTGTTCCTGGGGTGGTGGCGATCTTTCTTGCAGGTGGCGAGGGCGGCGCACGGTCTGTGGGCGTGTGTCGCGGGTGGCGCACTGGCACGCTCTCGGCACACTCACAGAGAGGCTGGGCACGCTCGGGCTGTGTGGTCTAGGGAGTCTCTGGTTAGTTGGAAAGGACAAGGGGAATTTGTTTGGTTGGGTTTTTGAGAAATGGGTGATCTTCCCATATGATATAAATTCAATGTTGAACTGTCATTTGAATCAAGTTGTCAAATGTTTCTATAAGTTTGAAAGGTGGGCTTTGATTCACTTTTACTTGGTCTAGCAAGGGGTGAAAAGAAATGGAAATGTTTCTGTTTGAAATCTTGGACTAGAAACACTCAAAATGGCCTAGTGAGCAAGATTGGCTAAAAATGACCATTTGTTTTATTTCATTTGTTTTTGATTTTCTCTTGATTTGTTTCTGCTTGGAAATGTTTTAGATGATGTTGTTTTCATCTTTAAACCATTCCTTGATATTTAGATCAATCACACAAGTCCATTCATGCATTCATACAATGATCACATTCACACATGCATTCATATGATTTAATTAACAAAAGTTTTTGTTAACCCTAATTTTTGTGATTGGAATTGATAACCTTGTTGAATATTTTTGGGATACTACAATCTCCGGCGACGAAGGGCGCGAGCTGCTAGCGTACATCCATGCTGGGGAGTGCGGCCACCATGCCAGGGCACACACCCTCGTTGGGAAGGATTTCCGCAGCGGCTTCTACTGGCTCACAACAATCACAGATGCCATGGAGCTAGTAATGTCCTGTGAGGCATGCTAGTTCTACGACAAGCAGATACATCAGCCCGCGCACCAACTCCAGACTATCCCGCTCTCATGGCCCTTCGAAGTCTGGGGCTGGACATCTTGGTGCCTTTCACATGAGCGCCTATAGCCTACCTGAAGGGAATATGCCCGAGAGGCAATAATAAAGTGGTTATTATCATATTCCTTATTTATGATAAATGTTTATTTTGCATGCTATAATTGTATGAATAAGGAAACGTTAATACATGTTTGTTTAATAAACAAAAAGGAAGTTCCTAGTTATGCCTCTCTTATAAACTAGCTCGTTGATTAACAAGATGATCAAAGGTTTCCTGATCATGCACATTGGATCTTGTTAATAACGAGGTCACAACATTGTTGGAATGATGTGATGAACATTCATCCGAAGTATAGCATTACGATCAAGGTCATTGTGTTTATATTGCTATAACATCATACGAAGTAATCTTAGTCCTTAGACCATGAGATCATGTCAATCACTGACATCGGAAGAGTATCTTGATAACATCAAACGTCACCCCATAACAAGGTGACTATAAAGATGGGTTCAGTTCTACGAATGTGTTATGTTGAGGCGCATGGATCAAGAGTGGAATTTGTCCATCCCGATGACGGAGAGATATACTCTGGGCCCTCTCGGTGATATCACATTAGTTATCTTGAAAGCAAGTGATTTGATCACTAGAATGTTATATCACGGAAAAAAGAAAAGAGTACATGTTGGTAACGAGATCAAACTAGGTATGGAGATACCAATGATAAAATCTCGGACATGTAATATATCGCGAGACAGAGGGATTGAGTTACATGCGTATAAGTTTTACACGGCCATAGAAGTCATCGTTGAATATGTGGTAGTTAGTACGGATCTCCAGGTCCCGCTGTTGATTATTGATCGCAGAGGGGTCTCGATCATGTCTACATTATTAGAAAACCTTAGGGTGACACACTTAAGGGATACCGACACCATTCGGAGCAAATGATATGCGAGAGAAAGAAAAAGAAAGCAGAGGAATTTATTTCACTAGACACGGGAATCGTTTTGGTTGAAATTGCTGAAACTGGTTCTACATGTGAAATTGAAATGTTATAAGTGGTTTTATGTGAATGTTTGTTAATTATAGTAATTAACAAAATTCTGAATAAATAAATAAAATAGTTTTATTTAAATAAGAGCTTGCATTAAATTTGGTGGAAATTTCATGCATGTGAGTGGATTTTTGAGTGGAGCCATGTTTATATGAGTGGAGGCTTTTCATTTTGAGTGGGAGCTCCACCCACATGAATATGGAAGAGGTGGGGGCAGCCACCATGGGCTGGGCGCCATGCCCCTTGGGGTGCCCCCCTCTCCATATAAAATACCTCCCTCTCCTCCTCTCAAAGCACACCTCCTAGTGAAGGATCTCTCTCCCCCCTTCAGAATTTCCCCATGGTCTCGGATCAGCGAGATACATGTTTCCGGTGGCTTTTTCTGGAAGGATTTGTTGCTTCCGCTGCTTCGCTGGAGCGAGGGCACAGAGGTTGTCGGGGTACCCAGACGTGTGTGCAATCACGGATGTACCACTGCTTTAGGTGCTAGACTTGATGGTGCTAGACCGGTTGGACCAGATGGACTTCATCACGATCTTGAGATCGGAAAGCGTTCGACTACATCATCCACGAGTACAACCTCGTTAACACTATTCGGTCTTCGAGGGTATGTATTCTATGGATGTATATCCACCTGTTGCTTGTATCTAGTAGATAGATCTTGGTACATAGTTGTTCCCATCGTAGGAAAGTTTTTTATTTTCTATTCTACGAACCCTACACTACCATTACCTCTAAGTCGCAATCGACAATTTCACCAAATGGCAGAGGTGGCACAGGTCAGATACATCCCGGCGCGATCAGCGGGAAAGTTCATCCAAGGCTTAGTGTGCTATTTCGGTGTGCCCAACCACATCATCACCAGCAATGGCAGCCAGTACAAAAGCTCCAGCCAGTAAAGATTGGACCGGGGTCCATAGTTCACTAGAGGTGTTCTCCTTAGATAAACAAACATGGAATGCTGGGTAAACAAATTACAGTAGGGCAATTGACAGGACTAAGCAAGGCATAACAATGCAATACAAGACATCATGATCCTATGAGATTCGATTGGGCAATACAACAAGATACATAGACCGCCATCCAACTCCATCTATGACTAGAATTCCACCTTTGGGTTATCATCCGAACCCCCTCCAGTATTAAGTTGCAAGAAACAGACAATTGCTTTAAGCAAAGTTTGTAAGGTAAACAATCCACTTGTTCCATGAACAAGAGATCGTTGTTTTCTCCCTAGTGGCAATAACACATCTACAACCTTAGAAATTTCTGTCACTTCCCTTAGATTAAATAGAGGCATGAACCCACTATCGACCATAAATACCACCTCTTGGAGTCACTAGCAACTACTTGGCCAAAATAGCTACTAACAATAGAGAGCACGCAAGATCACAAACATCACAAACATGATAGAATCAATAAGACAAAACCATTAATCAATCTGACATAGTAATCTCAATATCCATTGGATCCCCGCAAACACAACATGCATGATTGAAAATAGATGAGATCTTGATCATGAACGGAGCTCAAAATATCTACACATGAAACCACAAAGGAGGAGATGCAACCATCTAGCTACTACATGGTCCCATAGTCCAAGTTGGAACTACTCACGCTTCATACCGGAGGCTGGCATGATGAAGAAGGTACCCAAATCTTACTTCCCTCTAATTAGAGGTCATTCTTGGCACAAAAAGCAAACAAAAATGATAAGGAGAGGTCATTACTGAAGTAATAACTTCCAAGACTCAAGAAAACTCTTGGGTTAACTTCTAACAAGTACTTTTCTTTAACGCCTTTAAGTTAGGCACATGAAGCAAGAATCAAGTATTTTCAAATGAAGAATTAAGATAAATACTTGCAATCTCTTCAACTAGGAAAGGTATCTCATCCAAATGAGTTTTGGAGGATCCCTTCTCATCTCTTCTTGGTTCACTACTTTCATCAAAAGGATTTTCAGGAACAATCCAATCAAAATTCTTTTCTAAGGCTTCATGCATTCCAAAAAGTTTAAAGGGTATGTCTTTCTTAATTTCCACTCTAGGTTTGGTTTTATCTAAAGTACCCACAACTTCTACACAAGAGCCTAGCAAATTTAAACGCTCAAAGACTTTTTTAGCTTCCTTAGCAACATCATTGAACTCTTTTAGTAAAGTTTCAATGATAAAGTCTCTCTTTTCAGCATCCTTTTCTTCTTTTAGTTTGAGAAACAATTTGCATCATGGTGTTAAGGTTAACAAACCTAGCCTCCAACATATGAACTAAAGAAGATGCAACAATTTCGTAATTAGGAGAAAGTTCTGCTATAGATCAATCCTCAATATCCTCGTGTTTGCTAACATGATTAAAGAATTCTTCAATATTCTGTTTCCCAATTATGGAGCCACTTCCTAATGAAAGGTCTTTCAGGTGAACTTGGGGATCAACATGGTGAGATAGAGCAAGGTGACAACTAGAGTGGGAACTAATTTTTTTGTGTTTTTGATAAGAGAAAGCAAACCAAACTAAACTAATTTTTTGGAGTTTTTGATAAAAAGAGGCAAACAAAACCAAGCAAAAGAAACTAAGCAAAACAAAAACAAAGTAAAGAGAAATTTTGAGAAGGACTCCCCATGTGAAGACGTCCTTAGCCTCCCCGGCAACAGCGCCAGAAAACTTGTTGATGGCGCATGAGAGCGCTTCGTCGAGAAACCCTAGGAGAAAGGTGTGATGTAGCACAGCAGCAAGTGTTCCCTCTGTAAGAAACCGAGTTTATCGAAACAGTAGGAGGAAGGAAACATCTCAAAGGTGTTGGAAGAAACTTGGAGACGTTCACAACACAAACTCAAGACTTTGCCCCAACAAACAGTGAGGTCGTCAATCTCACCGGTTGATGTAACAAAGGATTAACTGTATGGTGTGGAAGGTAATAGTGGTTTGTAGAAAGTAAACAGTTAAAGTGGAAGATGTATCAATGGTAAAGATTGGACCGGGTTCCATAGTTCACTAGAGGTGTTTTCCTTAGATAAACAAACATGGCATGTTGGGTAAACAAATTACAGTAGGGCAATTGACAGGACTAAGCAAGGCATAACAATGCAATACTAGACATCATGATCCTATGAGATTCGATTGGGAAATACAACAAGATACATAGACCGCCATCCAACTGGTTCTGTGACTAGAAGTCCACCTTTGGGTTATCATCTGAACCCCCTCCAGTATTAAGTTGCAAGAAACAGATAACTGCTTTAAGCAAATTGTGTAAGGTAAACAATCCACTTGTTCCATGAACAAGAGACCGTTGTTTTCTCCCTAGTGGCAACATCACATCTACAACCTTAGAGATTTCTCTCACTTCCCTTAGATTAAATAGAGGCATGAACCCACTATCCAGCATAAATACCCCCTCTTGGAGTCACTAGCAACTACTCGGCCAAGATAGCTACTAACAACAGATATCTTGAAAGATCACAAACAACACAAACATGATAGAATCAATAAGACAAAACCATTAATCATAGTAATCTCAATATCCATCGGATCCCCGCAAACACAACACGCATGATTGAAAATAGATGAAATATTGATCATGAACGGAGCTCACAAGATCTACACATGAAAGCACAAAGGAGGAGATGCAACCATCTAGCTACTACATGGACCCGTAGTTCAAGGTGGAACTACTCACACTTCATACTAGAGGCTGGCATGACTAAGAAGAAGGCCTCCGGGATGATCTCCCCTCCGACATGGTGCCGGGAAGAGCTTCAGATCCCCCTGATCTAGGGACGATGGTGGCGGCGGCTACAAATGGTTTCATGGAATATTGATCGGGTACTTAGGGTTGAGGGATCGTGGGCTTCTTATAGGCTAAGAGGGAGGCCGAGGGTGTCCCCAAGGAGGGTGCACCCCCCAGGCGGCTGCACCCCCCTAGGAGCAGGGTGGGCACACCCACGCGGCTAGGGGGTGTGCCCTCCTCGATGCGCTCCTCCGTCTCGTCTTCTGGATCCGTGTTCCCCACGGTAAAGTATTGATTTCGGCTTTTGTCCCGTCCAATTCCGAGAATATTTATTTTCTACCTTTCTGGAAAAAAAATAGAAGAAAACAGGAAACTAGCACTGTGGCATCTTTTTAATAGGTCAGTACCAGAAAAAATATAAAAACACCTCAAAGTGTAGACAAATCAAAGCAAAGTAGATACTAAACAAGCGTGGAACATCAAAAATTATAGATACATTTCCAACGTATCAAAGGGGTCCCGATGCCCAATGCCTGGAAGATCCAGCATCTTCACAAGTTCTACATGTGAGTTCCGCTCACGGCTGCAGCGGTAACAAACAACTCTCCCATTGGACATTGTGGAGGCTCAAAAATGATTTCCTTGTTTTTTTCCTTTGCTTGACGATGATTTCCCCATTTGCATCTACGGTTTTTTGTGATGCTCTTTCCCCTCGTGCACTGCGTGATCGGGGGCTAGGCACGGTCTCTATCGGTGGTGTTACCCCCAGTCAACATCGGGGCCTAAAGGTGACGAGCTCTAAACTTGCGCTCCAGCGATAAGTCACCTCACCCACGGTTCTCGCTTCTTGATGATCCTCACACCGCACATGAGAGAAGAGCAACCACCATGCGAAATCTATGATTACCTCGCCGAGGGACTATACAGGAAAGTATGCGTCATGCGGTCACCTCTTCGAGGGGCTTCTGGGATGTAATTGAACATACAGAACCTATGGTCGCCTCCTCGAGGGGCTTACGAGACAAGTACACGCCTAAGAGACCTTATCCTCGAGAAGCTAGTGCGGCGACCCTTGATACTATCCCTCAAGCGGCATGCAGAACCTACGGTTACCTCTCCGAGGGACTATACAGGGAAAGTACGCGTCCTGCACTCACCTCTCCAAGGGGATTCTAGGATGGAATTGAACATAAAGAGCCTATGGTCACCTCCTAGAGGGGCTTACAAGACAAGTACAAGCCCAAGCGACCGTGTGCGGAAATGCCTCGACTAGAAGGTTGATAAGCGGGGTGATGCTCGCTTCGAGGGCCGGCACATCCTCCAACCGCCGTATCGATAGGGAGTAGTCGAGCTCCAGAGATAGCTGCAATAGGTTGTTGAAGACAGACCATCCGATAGTGGTGAACATGTCCTTGAACTTTGTAGAGATAAAATCATCTAGGTCCTGAGCGTCCGCGCTCACCAGGGCCAGAACCCTACATGCGAGCTCCAGGAACGACTCCACTTTGCAGCCAACACGAAGTCCTGGTGTGGCCAGGTCCTTCACCCCCAGCAGCGGGAGGTCGGAGGCAGCCTTCTCGGCAAGTGTAGAGAAGGACTTGTAGTGAGTATCCAGCGCCTCGCGAGCCAGGTGCTCCTCTGCCTCATGAGCCCGAGCTGCTAGCTGGGTGTCAGCCTGGAGAGTTTTGACCTCGCCTCAGAGCTCCTAGGCCTCCCGGATAGAGTTCTAGCGATCCTGCTCCACACATCGCAGAGCGTCGCGATGCCTTTGGTTCTCCACGAGCTCCTTGGCAAGGGACTCCCGGACCTCCGACATCTGGGCATCAGTCTCTCAGGCCTGGGCTTTGAGCTCCGGATTAAGGAAACTTCTTGGGAAGATACTTCACCCTCCTGAGCGGTCAGCGCCTCCTAAATTTTGCAGGCCTAGGTTTCCACCTCGGCAATAATCCTTGCCACGCATGTAGAGGCCTCGCGGAGCTCACTCTCCACCCGAAATGAGGCTTCTCGACCACCCGGAGATCTTCCTCGACGGCAGCCGCCAGGAAACAATCCAGCCCAGAATGGACGTCTGAGGCAAGCTAACCCATCAGTAGGATCGGGGAGGTGTATCCCGGCTCCACCGTTACTAGCTCTCTAGCCTTTACACCCCCTCTAAGGCTTGCCTCCTAGTTTGTGAGGGGCTAGGAAGATGGATAGGAGGGCCCATGGCCTGCAGGGTCGGAAGACTCGGCCGCCCCAAGACCGTTCGACCAGAGACTGGCGCAACCTCCTAGGGAGGTTATCGCGCCGCTATCCAAGGGCCCGGGGGCTATGGGCAGGCTCACCATTACGGTCACCTCGATCACGCCCCTGGCAGAATGAGTAACCTATTGAGGACCTCCCCAGGAAGCCGCGCCCCCCTCTGCAGTCTCTTCATTTCTCGGTATCACCGAAGGAGGGGCAGGAGCGACTGCTAGCATCGGTGAGCCTTTGGCCCCCGCCTGAGGTACGACGGCGGAATTCGAAGTCCCCTCACGCGGACTCAGGGGGCGTATCACATGATGAATCTTTCGAACCGAAGTCCGCTTCACCTGTCGCTGCTTCTTTGGGTGCTCCTTGCTATCAGGCAGTAACCAGTGAGTCAGGGCCAAAGGCATGGAGGGTCAAAGCATGCGGGGAATCAACTTACCTGGTAGCGCCTCCCGACCTGACTTTCACGCCCCAGTCGCTCTGGTGCGCTCCAGGGGGGACAAAAGGCTTAACCCCACGAGACACTCCATGCACCATGGTGGAGCCCTCCGAAGGTGAGCCCTCCTCCCGAGCGCTCTTTCCACATGACACTTTGGAAGGGTTCATCTCGCTAGAAGAGCTGCGGCACCATGCAACCCCCGTCGTGGCAGGCTCCATACCCATGGTATTTGGGAGTGGACCCAAGTGCTCCAGGGGACGGATTCTGAGAAAACATTGGTGAAGTTCGACCTACCAAGAGAGGTTTGAAAAATGAAGAAGTTTTCTTTTACAAAACAGTGGGATAAAGGACGGAGGAATTTTTTTTACAAAAAGGCACCTGGTTCTTTGTAGTTTGGCTAGAAAATTAACTCGTGCAACCACATTACTCTTGAATGGGAACATGGCGAGACTTCATGTTTGCTACTCTACTGTGGGAATTCTCACATCTTCTTATAAGGGATCAACTCCCTCTAATTCCGGTCTTCCTTTATATAAAGGGTCAACTGCTAGGTAGGCACCTGGAGGAAGCAGTACCACCCATGTGAGTAGCCGGGTGATACTATGAGCCTCTCATTGGAAGTGCCAGCTCTTGAGGGGTTGGGAGCACTCCAATTGGTATGTGGATCCCGACGTCCAGGTGTTGAGAGGAACCACTAAATGGGTAGGTTCCATGCTAGAGTTGCATCTGGAGAGTCTTGATCGGTTACTCGACCCATGATCAGTAAGGATCAGGGAAGGGTACCCATTTGGTGTGGGTAAAGTGTACTACATGTGCAGAGTGTAAATATATTCTAATAGCCGAGTCCTCGGTCATGGACGGTTGGGAATGTTGTTGTATAGTGTTGTTGGTTTTGTTTTCAAAATAGTTTTCGAATAAGAAAGTGTTTTCTAAAAGGTGGTGGTCCGAGAGACACCAGAGAAGGAAGAGGATAACCCGGTCATTTGAGGACCATGGAGATGGATTAGGGTGACCCAGTCCTAGTGTTTTTCCAAAATTTTCAAAAAGGTTTCCAAAATGTTTTATAATAGTTCTCAACAAAACCTTGTAGATGCTATATCTATAAGAGAAACTATTTTAGAAAATAAGCACTCCTGGAACCGTCCTACTACCACATCTATATTGCATATCCCCTTGTTATTATTATTTTCTTAGGGTGGGTTGCGAGTACATTAAAAGTACTCACCGGCATTGTCCCTGGCTATTTACTTGGACAGATTTTCAGAAGCACGAGGAGAGATGGAGGTGCTGACGTCTATGCAAGCTAGGACATCTTCCCAGTCAGTCGCATGTAGGTTAAAGCATGACATTGGCTCTGTGCTTGAAGACATCCGCTATTTGATATGTAATCGCCATAATGCTATCATTGTATGTTTTGTAACCATTACTTTATGGATGTTGTAATGTTACTAGTCGGTTATGCTCACGGCCCACTGATCATGGGAACGTGATTTGCAGGCATAGCAGGGATTTTTGGACCGTAAATCTGGGGTCCTATAGACTTGGTATCAGAGCCATCATGACTGTTGGAGAACTTAGTTAGCATAGACGTTACACATGACAACCCCCTATTTACAAAAACGTGGACTTTCGAAAACAATTTTCTCAAAATCTTTCCAAAAGATTTCCTATCTTATCTTATCTGACTTAAAATTTTCAAAAATGGCTTACTCTATATCACTTCTACATTCAAAGACAAGCCCGACTTGGAAACTTTGCAAGCAAAGAATACCGATATGAAGAGAAACAAATACAAGCAAACCCAAGGAACTACCAACAACGAAAGACCCTACAAGATCGCCCTATCAGCGGAGTCCTTCCATCGCCATCAATGGATCAAGTGCAACATCGACAACCCTAGATGGCAAGACAAAAGTCAAGACCCCCCCCAAAACATCCGTACTTAGGATAAGTATCATTAATATAGGATTCCCCTTATGGCGCATATTCACCCCTTGGTACCTATGGTAGGCTTTCTTTGCTTGACCTGTGCTTGTATGATGCTTGTAATGTGTTGCTTGGCTATCGCTGATCACTCGATCCGATTTTATGACAACCTTGTTGGTGTATCCCGACACTAACCATCGTAAACCCATAACCTAAAACCTCTCCTCAGTGAGATGGCCCCATAAAGAAATCTATGTCGACCCCTTCTTACATCTACCTTCAGTCACCCTCAAAGGAACGACGGCCCGATTCAACCTTCTATAGAACCCATGGGAAATCCACGCCATAAATTAGTTGCCCCAAAAATCCTAAAGACAAGGATGCCCGAAGACAACAAATCTACTCAACATCAAACCGAAGAAACACAACGAGTCAAGCGGAGACAACCCCCGGGAAGCTAAATGCCTCTACTAGAATAAGGAATAAGAAATAAGCGTCGCCAACCGCTAATCTACCAGGAGCAAAACCCTAAGGATATGTTAGGTAACCACCATAGCAAGGTAGTCGCAATAAGGCGTTTCCTGAAGACCTCATCTCAAGCTCCCCACCAATACTCCAAGACTAAGGATCTACCCGAGCCTCGACGGCCCTAAGTAAAGCTCTAAGGTGGAAAGACTGCATCTTTCCACTCAAATACAGAATATCACATACTAGAAGAGACCTCAGGAAGGTCCCCAATCCAAGAACCTGCCCCCAAACACCACCCGATAGTCGTTAGCGGAACAGAAGATAGACATCATCAACAATCTCTAGAAGTTTGCTCGATCCTCACACTACTCGCCAAGCTCAGACTTAAGACGACAAGACTACCCGATGACGCCAATACTACTCTCCAAAAAGTATAAATCAACCGACAGACCCAAAACCCTCGGAAGATGTAGTGAGACCCTTCCCTATTATCTCTTCTAAAGACCCACCCATCAAAGAAGCCACTGAAAAATGCACGACCCTAACCTGCACTACAGAAGAAATGAACATCCCACCAACACCCCCAGAGTTTCAAGACCTAGAAGGTAGAAAAGCTTACCCTAACAATAAAAGATCGAAGAAGGCTCAACATGTTCTCCCACCTCAAGAAGAAAGAACACAGTCGACGCTAAACTTACCTAGAATCGTCCTATGGGGAAAAGACTACGTCTTTCCACTAATCTAATCTAAACTTCTCAACCCGCATCCACTCAGTCCCGGTCCATAGCTGACCAGGCCTGTTTGCATCTCTTCTCTTATCATATAAGTAATTCCACTTCTGAAATTTGTTAAGCCGATGTTCGTACCCAACCCTACTCCTCCCAAATCTCAGGATGAGATTATTTTAAGGAGGAAAGGTCTGTAACATCCCAATTTCAGCAACCCTGATTTGTTGTCCAAAAGGCAAAAATCAGGGGGAACAAAAACTTTTTCTTGTTAAGTGTTGCAATGCTTGCTTCTTATTGATTGTTCTCATACATCTGATTGTATATTAGAAGATATACTCCTTACCTCAACCTCAGTTGACAAAAACTATTTTGCAAAAGAGATGTCTTGGATCATATTTCATGTTTTGGCATTCAATCCTAAGCCAATATAACTTCAACACAACCAAATGTCTTTCTAATTTCTAAGTAACCAAAACTATGGATACCAATATATAATCTCCTTATGTTTTCAAGACAGATCATTCAACTTCTCTTATCTCTAGGTTTTCCAAAACCTTTACTAAAACCTTTTTTATTCCAATCTTGGTAGAAGTACCAAGAGGTACTTATCTTAATTCAAATTCACCACCTCTTCAAAACACCCATTCTCACCTCACGCTAGGCTTGATGGTAACCCTAGTACTAGTTGAATAAGCTTGATAAGGTGAATTGCTTTGATCTTCTCTGTGTGATGACCTCCTTGCTTAGGAATTTGAGTGAGCTGCATTAGGTGCTCACCCTCTAGGATCAAGCTAATTCAAAAACATACACCATCTTAACCAAGCTGCCTAAGATGGATCTATATTGAGTCACTCAAGTGACCCTCTAATCTACTTAACCAGATCAATCCTAAGCTAATCATTTGTATTAGCACCCAACTCATCAAAGACCAAATAAAATAATGAATACTCTCCCCACAAGCCATACTTCCATATCATCCACTTGATGATAACATTGGAAACTTGTATCCTTTCCAAATCTTGACCGGTTACTCAACCTCTACAGAGTGTAAACCTATTCGAATAGCCCTGTCCACGGTCATGGATGGTTGGGAAGGTTTCTATAGAGCGGTGGTGGTTTGAGTTCAAAATGGACTTTGGAAAAGCAATGGCTTGGAAATGTTTTGACCATGATATGGTCGAAAAAGGGAGGAAAGGAGTTTGGTCATGTGATGACCATAAGGAAAAGAAAATGGGTGACCCAATCCTAGTGTTTTCCAAAAAATTCCAGAATTTTACAACAGCTTTTCAACAGTGATATAGAGACATGCTGAAAGAACATGTTGGGCCCCCATGTGTAGTTTTGGTAATTAATGACAATCTTTATGGACTAATGTGTGTATTAAGTTATACTTGTAGGATTTGTGCATTGGCATCACTTGGAGCATGTGTTGGCTTCAAGGTCGATAAAATGCAAAGAAGATATGTTGGGCAAGCTCAATGTGCGAGGTCGATGATGAGGAATTAAGAAAGGCGTTCCATCTTGGGAAGGGCAAGATCGTCTACATCGAGCTCAAGTGGAATGCTCAAGTCAAAGGTATAATATTGATAGGTTTTCCCTTTTTCCGGTCTCATGGTGTGTGTGTGAGACCGGGTTTAGGATGGATAACCGTACTATCAAGAGGGGCTCTCGTATGAGTAATTCGGTCACATCGTTCGGAGAGAGCTCAAACTTTTGCATACTTGCATCATCGTATTTGGTTGTTATTTGGTCTTATCCATGTGAGGATATAGATCTTGTGGTAATCTCCATAACAAGCTCTTGTTCGTCAAAATCGGATCTCCCATATATATCTTGTTGCGATTTTGATTTATGCGTCTTTTCGGTTTCTCACCAAGTGAGGTATATCACATTATTCTACTTGATACTTTCTCACTTGGTGATAATCAATATCTCCATCTTTTATTGGGAAGCCCTTGTCGTCCTCTATCCAATGCAATTTAAATCGTATCAATCGGAGCTTTCAGTCAAAAGTTATTGCCGTTTGAATATTTGCCTATTTGTCTGTTTTCTGGGCCGAGGCCTAAAAACGGCCAGTTTTTTCTGTCTGGCTAGGTACCTTTTCCCGGTACTACCGTCCGGCCCGGTACTACCGCCCGGGTGGGCCGGTAGTAACGGCCGGCCCAGTTATTTTTCCAAAATAGCCTAGATCCAGATCTGAGTTCCTGGTCTCGCGCGCGTTGACTCGCCTCGCCCTGCGCGCTTGCTGCCGCCGCACTCGACTGCCTCGCTTGGCCCGCCTCGCTCTGCCTCTCGCGTGCTGGGCCCCACTATTGCGGCGTTGTCCCCCGTGCGCCGCTTTCGCCGCCAGCTGCACTCGTTCGTCACAGCGTCTGCGTGCTGAGCCCGCCTGTCGCTTGCCGCTCACTCCCGCATAGATTCCTCACTTGGCGCGCGCCCACTCAAGGCTGCTCCCGGCCTTGGGCCCGCTGCATGCGGCTGCCACTGCTGCACTAGCTGCTAGCCTCGCGCGTGCATGCGATGATAGCAGCGCGGCTGCTTCCCTGTACCACATGCTGGCCGTACGACCCATGCCATGCTGCCCCTGCTAGCCCCACTCCAATCAGCTGCTTCCTTTTTTCCTAGAACTTTGCGGTACTACCGGTTAATTCCGGTAGTACCGGTCCATTTATAAAATTAATCCAAACGGCTAGATTTTTGGGGCATCTATTTAAGGCTTTGCTCATTTTTAGTTTAGTTAACTTCTCTCTATCTATTAGGCTAAACTTTGTCCACACTTGCTCTAGATCTTGAAGCTTGCCTAATATTTTCCCTCCGATGATTCTTGCCCATATTTGAGTGGAAGAGAGAGGAGATCTAGCCCCACGTTTTGACCAAACCGATTTATCTCTTTGTGAGTGCATCTTTGAGGATCTAGATTTTGGGGAATTTTGTGTCTCTCTTTGATTTCTCGTCTCTTGTTCCCCAAATAGCTTTGGTAGCTTTGTTGGAACTTGAGAGTGAGGGATTTGTGCATCTTTGTGGTGTTCTTGCCATTTGCATTTGGTGCATCGGTTTGAGTTCTCCTCGGAGGATTTGGTTTGAGTTGCTCATTGGAGCTTGTCCCTTTTGGGTTCTTGGAACCCTAGACGGGTTGTGGCCTTGGTGGCATTGTGGACTTTTGTGGCATTTGTTAGGAGCCTCCAATTAAGTTGTGGAGAAGTGCCCCAACCTTGTGAGAGGTTTCGGTTGCCACCGACAAGTGCACCGATAGTGGAAGCGTGGATCGATCCCGTTGGGGTGATATTCACCGGAGAATAAGGGAGGCCTTTTGTGGCGTTGGTGGTTTGATACCACCCCCTCTCCAAACGAGACGTACTCCATGTTGGTAGGAACTCGGTAAAATATCGGTGTCCCCGCGTGCCTCGGTTATCTCTATACCCGAGCTCTTTACTTATGCACTTTACATTGTGATAGCCTTCGTGCTTGAAGTAATATATATCTTTCTATCAATTTGTTGGTTGTATTGCTTAGCATAAGTTGTTGGTGCACATAGGTAAACCTTAGTTGTTTCTAGGTTGTGCTTTACAAAGTAAACACTAGATTTATTCCGCCTTTGTTGAGCCACTCTAAGAAAAGTTTTAATCGCCTATTCACCCCCCTCTAGGCGACATCCGTATCCTTTCAATTGGTATCAGAGCCCGGTCTCTCATTTTAGGCTTCACCGCCTTGAGAGTAAAGATGTCGGCTAGGGGATTAGTGCACAAGGACACGCTCACATTCGATGGCACAAATTATGATGTTTGGAAAATTCGCATGCTTAATTTATTTCGGAAAATTCACCCAATTATCGAGGGCTATCTATATGTGGGTTTCTCTTCTCCTATGGATACCCAAAACGAATCTTTAGAGGAGAAGTTGAACTCTCATGTAGATGCTCTAGCTACTAAAATTCTTTTGCATTTTGTGAGCAATGTAGTTCTTTCGTCTATCATGCCTTATTCAAGCGCTCGTGAGATATGGACCAAGCTTCAAGATAAATATAGCAAGTCCAACATTATTGAGGATGATTGTGTTGCTTCCACTTCCGGTCGAGATGAGTTCTCATCGTCTACCACTTCACCAACATGTGATTTTTCACAAGGTAATGATATGGTGAGTGGTGATAGAAATTGCAATATGGATAGTGTGTTCCCTCATATCTATCTAGTTGCAATGATCTATATTTGGACCTTAACACTTCTAGCACTCAAAATTCCTCACATTCTTGTGTTAATAGTCCTTGCGTATCATGTATAAATGACTTGAACAAATCTCATGATGATATGCTCATGTTGTCTTGTTGCCATGATAAAAATGCTTCTATTTCCTCTAGTGCTTGTGTTGCTAACCATGTAGAGGAAAATGAAGATTCTATGGGCCAAGACAAGGTCTTGAAGAGAGCTACAAGTGCAATCTCATCATCACCTTCCTCCGGTTCTCACATGTGCCTTATGGCTAAGGGAACAAAGGTAACCTCTTTGAATCCCATTGTATCTCATGATGATGATGAGGTTGAGAATGATAATGATGATTATAGAAGTAAGTATGATATTACCTCTATTAAGAAAATGGGAGAGGTTGTCTATAGTGCTCTCTACAAAAATAAAATTGCTTCCTCCAACCTTCTTGAAATCTTGAATTATGCTATAGAAGGCAATGATCTTATTGAGGAGCAATAAAACATAATTGATGAAAAGTTTGCGCTTGAGCGTGAGTATGCTAATGAACTTGCTCAAGTAAAGGACTCCCTTGAAGAAGAACAAACCACCAAAGAATCTCTTGAGGAGACTTTTACTCTAGAATTATCTAGAGTAAAGGAATACCATGATAGAGAACTTGCGGTGGCTAACTCCTTCAAGATTAAAAATGGTGATCTTGAAGTTGCTTATGCTAAACTTGTTGAGGATTTTAAGCACCTCGAAAATGGCTCTCAGGTCGTTAAGAGGGAGCTCATCAAACTCACCGAGTCACATGAGCAACTTAAAGCTTCATATTTGAAAGAGCTTGACAATTTGCCCTCACCTCTTGATAATAATAATGATGCTTGTGCTACTAACTCTATTTCTTGTGAAGCATCTATTTTGAAGAAGAATTTTGAGCTAAAGGCTCAACTTGCTTTGCTAACTAGAAACTATGGCAAATTAGAAGAAAGTCATGTGAAGATCTCGAGCTCGCATGAGGATCTTCTAGTCTCCCATGGTAGGCTAAAGTTAGCTCATGAGGCCATCATGTCAAAGGTAACATCTAGTGGGCCTCATGTGGACATTAGCACTATATCTACTCCAAATGTTATATTGCCATGTGCTAGTCCTTGTAATTCATCCTCTCACAACCATGCTATATCTCTTGATGAATTACATTCCGTGCCTTGTTGCTCTAACAATATAGCATATACTTCCTCTAGTACTTTTGTTGAAACTAACCATGTAGAGGAAATAAAAGAGCTCAAGGCTCAAGTCACTTCTTTGAGAAATGACTTGAAAAAGGGTCATCAAGGGAAGGCCGCACTCAACAAAATCTTGAGTGTGCAAAAATCCCCCAATGACAAGAGTGGGCTTGGATTCAACTCAAATGTCAAGAACAAGTCCACTATCAAGTTCAAGCACAAGGATAACAAGAAGAATGGCCTAGATCAAGTCAAGAATCTGGCCAACATTGTTTGCTTCAAGTGCAAGGAAGAAGGGCATCATGTCAAACATTGCCCATTAAAGAAGAAGTCCCTTGGCAAGAAGCAACAAGGGAAGCGGCCTCAAGATCTACATATTGTTAGAGATGGGCCTCCTCCCAAGAAGACTCAAGCTCTTCCTCAAGTTGTTTCTTCATACAAAAAGAAAGATGGCAAGACTAGAACTTGCTACATATGCCGCGAGAACGGGCATATTTCTTCCTCATGCACTATCGGTATCTCCTCATCCAACCCTATCATTATTGATGATGCTTATTCTCTTTGTAAGGATGAGGTTGGCAATGTGTTTGCCAAATTTGTTGGTGCCCAATGTGGTTTCAAGAAAAGAACCATTTGGGTTGCCAAGCCTATTGTGACTAACTTCTTAGGACCCAACTTGTTTGGGGACCAACAAGCCAAAACTTGATCAATAGGTGTGTTTTGGAGGGCATTGGAGACTTGGCTACATCATGAAGAATTAAGGGATCTTCGTTATTATTTTTGTCAAGCCAAGTCATGTGGATTATATTGCTCCTATTATATTTCCAATGTTCCTCCTTGCGGTAACATATGCTTAACTCATTTCAATGAAAGTTACTCGCCCCCTTGTGCATGTGTTGGTTTTGTATCTTCCATGCTTTTGTACATGTTGTGTTTTCCACTTAATTATCTTGAGGTATCAAGCATATTTGTGTATGATTAGGTGGCACACCATGTATGTGTGTTTCTTGTATTGGAGCCTTAATTGATTATATTTGATATATTATTTGGATCTTGTGAGATATTAATGGATTATCACATTATGGGGGAGTCATATGCTTAGTGCATATTACAATCCTAGAAAATGTGAATTTTCGAGGTTGTGTCACTTAGAATTGATATCGATAATTATCTAGCACCTATGTGACACATTTTCTCATACAAGTTCCAATTTTCTTGAATGCCTTTATTGATCATATCTTGGATCTTGTATATGAGAGTGTTTCTTGGTATATGTTTCCTCATATTATATCTCTATATCATCATGGAAACCATTTTCTTCAAGTTACTCTAATCACTAGTGATTGTGTGACTATTGGAAGCTACCAAGAACCTTGTTCGAAGTATCATGCTCAATTATTATATTTAGTTATATGCTTGTTGTTGTGACTATGATCTTGGATATCCATGCAATCTACCTTGGGAAAATTATTCCCAATATTTCTTGTCCTTGGAGAATGAGTACTCAATTTAAGGTAGAATTTATTGATCATATTCACTTTGGCCTTTGTTTAATTTTATCCTATCTTTGGCCAATAAAATGTTTTATGTTGTCTCCCAAGCTTCCTTGCCTCTTTTGGATCTTCTTGTTTTATTAACATCCTCTTGTGTTTTAGTTAATGTAGGTAGTAGTGATGATCCCGTTTGTGTGCATTTTGTATTCTAAAGGAAAATCCTACATAATGCACTATCCATGGGGGAGCTCTAATATACTATTTAGAACATTCATATTTATGCTTATTTGTTTGATTCATATCGGGTTTTATGTGCTTGGAACCTCAATATTTTCATTTTGGTATTTTGTGCCATCATGTGAAGTTTGGGGAGTTTGGTTTCTTGTTGGAACCTTGCTCTTTTTTGGGAGTTTGTTTTGTCTCATTCATTTCTTCTTGATTTGACCATTTTAGAATGAGATAAATCCTTGAGCATTTTTATTTCTATCTATTTTTGCTCTTTTGGCGTAGCCTAGTTCATTCGTTGAACTTGTGATCTTTCATGTGTTGAATTGGGTCATTGATACAATTTGGACACCGCTTGTCTTGTCACACTCTTGTGTGTGCCATCTTGGTTTACTTGGTGTTTTTGTTCAAATTGTATCTCATTTTTGGTTCTTGAAAGCTTTATGCATGCATATTTACTATATGTTTATATTAAGGCATGTTTGCTTTCTTTGATCCAATATATAGGGGAAACTCCACCAATTCCCATCGGCTAAGTTGTGCATGAAATTCAATTTCATATCAATGTGCACATAATTATGTGGAGTCTCTCCTATGTATTGTAGTTTCTCTAACTACTTTGGACCCAATAAGTTTGGGGACCATTTTGTAATTAAATGTGTTTTAGGTACATTGGAGATATATTGGATGCTTGTCTCTCAATTTTGAAGAAGTGATGCTTAGAAGAAAATTTGAGACAAGCTATAGGATGATCAACGAATTCATATCCTCTACATCCTACCAATTATATCTTGGTAACAAGTATCTCTTGCTCATGCATATTTATATTGCTTCCAACCTTTTGTAGGTTGCATATTGGCATGAATTTTTGTTATTGTATTTATTGTTGTATCTCTATCCATGGTATTAAAGGACTCTATATTGTATATGTGTATAAGTTGAGATGAGTGCATATAATTGGGACTATACAAAATCATGCACATGATCCTCCAATCCCAAATATGTCAATCTAGCAATTTTATTTCCTATCATTTCATCAACTTCTCTCATGTGCAATAGTGAGATTTTGCTAGTCTATTTTATCTTATGATACTTGTTGCCTTTCTCCATATATTCCAACTTTCTCCTTTTCCCTTGGTGATAGTTGTAATATATGTAGTGTGTTGGTTTTTCAAGCTCGTGAATGTACAATAAGATTTATGTGAGCCTTTGGCCTTGCTTCGAAGCAAAAATCTTATTTGTATATGTTGTGACTTCATTTTTGCTTCCATGTGCTTTATTGTATATCTTCCTTGTATGTGCTTGTTTCTTTATGGGCATATGTCTTTGTGATGTCATCCACTTAGAGACATATACACATATGAGAAGATAATTTTAGTTGATTTTTAAATCCTTGGAGACCACCTTTATATTCCTTTTGATTCTTTGGTGGCTTACAAATTTAATTGCCTATGAGTGCTTGTTCCTCTTGTTTGCATCTTTGGCACTCATATTTATTCTCTCATGCCTTGTATTGTTAAATGAACTTGCATGAGTTAGGATTCCATGATTATGCACCTTGATCCCAAATACAATTATCATAATTGGTGCATTATCTATGGGGAGCTCATCTAATTCATCTAATAATGCACATTTTTCTAATTTCTCATTTGGTGTGTTTTAAATACTTATGGGGGAGCGAGGATTCCATATTTGTGCAACATGTATTCTAATGCATTTATTTTGAATTATGCACAAATCTTGGGGAGCTTCTCTATTTTTTTATTTAAAGCACTATTTTTCTCATATCATAACATCTTGTTGTTTCCATTTGGACTCATTTGTTGTTTTCAAATTGGTTTGTCGGATCTTGTGATTGCTTGCATCATTTGTGATGCGTCGTTTTATTTTATTCCTTTAGAAATCTCGGAACCTCGATATAGTTTTACTCCCTCCCAAGGATTCATCATTGGATGTGTGCGAAGGCACACCTTTGGAGGAATTATTACTATATTTGCCTTCTAGAACTTGTCACCCATTTCAGCAATCGATGCCAATGGGGGAGAAGTTTTAGAGGGTTTAAGGGAAGTTGGTTTATGCTTTGAGTTTGTGCTTAAGAATTTGCCTCTCATGCCCTTGCATCCTTGTTGTTGCTTAGCATGTGGTATATATAGAGGGAACTCCACCAATGATAATGATTGGCAATATATGCAATGAAATTCAAGTTCATCACACATGCATAGTTTGTGGGGGAGTTTTCTCTATATATGGTGGTGGTACCAATATCACATACTTTTGTAGTATTTGATATTGGTATTACCATTTTATTCATTAATATTCCTTATATAAACCCTCTTAAAGGGATTGTCATCAATTACCAAAATGGGGGAGATTGAAAGAACATGTTGGGCCTCCATGTGCGGTTTTGGTAATTAATGTCAATCTTTATGGACTAATGTGTGTATTAAGTTATACTTGTAGGATTTGTGCATTGGCATCGCTTGGAGCATCTGTTGGCTTCAAGGTCGATGAAATGCAAAGAAGATATGTTGGGCAAGCTCAATATGCGAGGTCGATGATAAGGAATTAAGAAAGGCGTTCCATCTTGAGAAGGGCAAGATCGTCTACATCGAGCTCAAGTGGAATGCTCAAGGCAAAGGTATAATATTGATAGGTTTTCCCTTTTGTCGGTCTCAAGTTGTGTGTGTGAGACCGGGTTTAGGATGGATAACCGTACTATCAAGAGGGGCTCTCGTATGAGTAATTCGGTCACATCGTTCGAAGAGAGCTCAAACCTTTGCATACTTGCATTTGGTTGTTATTTGGTCTTATCCATGTGAGTATATAGAGCTTGTGGTAATCTCCATAACAAGCTCTTGTTCATCAAAATCGGATCTCCCATATATATCTTGTTACGATTTTGATTTATGCGTCTTTTCGGTTTCTCACCAAGTGAGGTATATCACATTATTCTACTTGATACGTTCTCACTTGGTGATAATCAATATTTCCACCTTTTATTGGAAAGCCCTTGTCGTCCTCTATCCAACGCAATTTAAATCGGGTCAATCAAAGCTTCCAGTCAAAAGTTATTGTCGTTTGAATATGCCTATTTGTCTGTTTTCTGGGCCGAGCGGTAGTACCGGCCCGTTTTCTTTCTGTCTGGCTAGGTACATTTTCCCGGTACTACCAGCCATCCCGGTAGTACCGCCCGGGTGGGTCGGTACTACCGGCCGGCCCAGTTATTTTTCCAAAATAGCCTAGATCCAGATCTGAGTTCCTGGTCTCGCGCGCATTGACTCGCCTCACCCTGCGCGCTTGCTGCCGCCGCACTCGCTTGCCTCGCTTGGCCCGCCTCGCTCTGCCTCTCGCGTGTTGGGCCTCACTATTGCGGCGCTGTCCCGCGTCTCCGCCAGCTGCGCTTCGCTTTCGCGTCTTGTGGCGTTCTGGCCCGCTCGCCGCGCTGCTGCCGACTCAAGCACAGATTCAGCAGCGCGCGCCACTCATGCTGCTCCACGGCATTGGGCGGCTGCATGCGGCTGCCACTGCTGCACTAGCTACTAGCCTCACACACAATGCGATGATAGCTTGCTGCTTCCCTGTACCACATGCTGGCCGTACGACCCATGCCATGCTGCCCCTGCTAGCCCCACTCCAATCAGCTGATTCCTTTTTTCCAAGAGCTTTGCGGTAGTACCGGTCCATTTATAAAATTACTCCAAACGGCTAGATTTTTGGGGCCTCTATTTAAGTCTTTGCCCGTTATCAGTTTAGTTAACTACTCTCTTATCTATTAGGCTAAACTTTGTTCACACTTGCTCTAGATCTTGAAGCTTGCCTAATCTTTTCCTTCCGATGATTCTTGCCCATATTTGAGTGGAAGAGAGAGGAGATCTAGCCCCATGTTTTGACCTAACCGATTCATCTCTTTGTGAGTGCATCTTTGGGGATCTAGATTTTGGGGGATTTTGTGTCTCTCTTTGATTTATCCTCTCTTGTTCCCCCAATAGCTTTGGTAGCTTTGTTGGAACTTGAGAGTGAGGGATTTGAGCATCTTTATGGTGTTCTTGCGATTTACATTTGGTGCATCGGTTTGAGTTCTACTCGGAAGATTTGGTTTGAGTTGCTCATTGGAGCTTGTCCCTCTTGGGTTCTTGGAACCCTAGAAGGTTTGTGGCCTTTTGTGGCATTTGTTGGGAGCCTCCAATTAAGTTGTGGAGAAGTGCCCCAACCTTGTGAGAGGTTCCGGTTGCCACCGACAAGTGCACCGATAGTGGAAGCGTGGATCGATCCCGTTGGGGTGAAATTCACCGGAGAATAAGGGAGGCCTTTTGTGGCTTTGGTGGTTCGATACCACCCCCTCTCCAAACGAGACGTACTCCATGTTGGGAGGAACTCGGTAAAATATCGGTGTCCCCGCGTGCCTCGGTTATCTCTATACCCGAGATCTTTACTTATGCACTTTACATTGTGATAGCCTTCGTGCTTGAAGTAATATATATCTTGTTATCACTTTGTTGGTTGTATTGCTTAGCATAAGTTGTTGGTGCACATAGGTAAACCTTAGTTGTTTCTAGGTTGTGCTTTACAAAGTAAACACTAGTTTTATTCCGCCTTTGTTGAGCCACTCTAGGAAAAGTTTTAATCGCCTATTCACCCCCCCTCTAGGCGACATCCGTATCCTTTCACATGCTATATATACAAGAGAAACTATTTGATAAAAGAACCTCTTATGGAGCCATCCTACCACAGCCATATTGCATATCCTTTCTTATTGTTCTCTTAAGGTGGTTTGCGAGTACATTCAAATTAGTCACCAGAATTGTCCCTGGCTATTTACTTGGCCAGATTTTCGGAAGATCGAGGAATGATGAGAAGCTGACGTCTATGCAATCTAGGTCGTATCCCAGTTAGTCGCATGTAGGTTAAGGCATGACATGGGCTCTTCTATTGAAGACTTCCGCTATTTGTGTTGTAATCACCACATTGGCAATATTGAAATTTTTGTAAATCGATACTTTATGGATTATGTAATGATACTAGTCGGTTATGCTCACGGCTAACTGATCATGGGAATGTGAATTTTATGCATAACGGGGATTCTCGGACCGTAAATCCGGGGTCCCACAGACATGGTATCAGAGCCATCCTTACTATAGGATACCTTAGTTAACATGGACGTTGGACAGGACAACCCCTATTTCCGAAAACACCGACTTTATAAAACTACTTTCTCAAAAGCTTTTTCAAAAGATTTCTTATCTTATCTTCTGAGACTTAAACTATTTGAAAATGGACTACTCCATTTCTCGTCTACTTCAAATGTTCCGTTTTCAAAAACAAAGTCTGACTCTTAGACTATGCAGACGGACATCCCAAAATGAAGAGACACCGAGACAAGCAAACCAAAGGATCTACCAACAATGAAAGACAGTACAAGATCGCCCTACCAACGGATTCCTTCATCGCCTCAAAGGATCAAGAACGGCACCAACACCACCAGATGATAACACAGAAGCTAAGAAAACCGTATTGTCCCTACTTACGATAAATAAAACCAAGATAGGATTCGCCTTATGGCGCGTAGTCATTCCTTGGTATTTATGGTACGCCTTGTTTGCTTATCAGGTGCTTGTGTGATGCATGGAATGTGTTGCTTGTCTGCCTTGGATCATCTGATCCTAAAGATTATACCACCTTAATGGTGTACCCCGACACCAACACCCCTCATCCCGTAAGCTAAAACCTCTCCTCGGCAGGATGGCCACATAAAGAAATACCCGACAACCCCTACTTGTTCTTTAGTTCTAATCGCCCCAAAATGACAAAACCCTATTCAACCCTCTGCCGAATCAACAGGAAGTCATCGCCATAACAAAAAACGGCCCGAAAACCCTAAAGATAAGGATTCCTGAAGACAGCAAGTCTACTCCATCGACGATCCAAAGCAACACAAGGAGTTCAAGCGAAGACAACCTCTCTGAAGCTAGCATGCCTCCACCTCAACAAAACACCCAGAAGAAGTGTTGCTAACTTCTAAACCTACCTAGGAGTTAACCCCTAAATCTTCATGAGGTAACCACCATCACAAGGTAGTCACAATAAAGTGTTACCCAAGGATCCCAACTCAAGCGTCATGCCGAAAAATCTAGAAAAAGGGCGCGCTCGCTGGAGTACTATAACAACCCTAGTTTTGCTAATAGTAATTAGGGTTTTGTTTGTGAATTCATGAGCATCATTTAAAATGCATGCAAGAAATAAAAGCAAAATCCTAAAACCCTAATTTCCTCTCTCTCTCTCTCTCTTTGAAACCTCTCAAGTGGTTTTGAAATAATTTGAAAAACCCCAAAACGTTTGGAGCCTAAATAGTTACAAGGGCAGGAACAATATTTTAAATAGTTACAAAATTTCTGGTATTTTGAAAACCATACAAAACAGATTTATAAATGAATATACAAAGAGAAAAATTGAAACAGGAAAAGGAAAAAGGTTTTCTGAAATAAAAACTATCCCTAATCTATCTGGGCCGAGCCCAGCTACTCTCCCCTCTCTTCCTACCGCCCACATGCAGTGACTAGCAGCCGCTGCCCTTGTATCCATGAGGCCCATCTTGGCCCGCGCCAGCCCTTCCTCGGCCCGACAACGCTTCGACCCTCCCTTCATCGTCTTCCTCATTCACGTCAAGCTGCTACGTGCCGGTGCCTCCGCCGTCGACCTTTGCCGATGCTACGATGCATGCCGCCTCCCCTGGAAGGAAGGATAAGAACAGCCACCTCGTCCTCTCTCTCCCCATACCCGTTTCACTCCTTATCACCCCCTCTGCTTTTTTCCCCATTCTCCCGAAACCCTAACCTGGCAAGAGCTCTCCGTCGCCGCCGTTTCTGGCTAACCCGGGCCCATCTGTGACCGCCACCGGCTCTGCCTCGACGCGCTGAATCCACTCCCCAAAGGAGTCGAGCTAGGGTGCTCTGAGTCGAGCTCCACTATGTCGCCTTCTCCATCACCGACGGAGCTCGCCGCCATCGATTCTCCTTCGTCCGGCCTCGTCTCGCCTCCCCAACCCCTCCATTGCGACCGTGGTGAGCCGCTGATCACGCCAGCACCTTCCTTTGCTCCTCTTTCTTCCTGGTTTGGTCTCCCGCCGTGCGCCCCCGTCCGCCGCCGCAGAAGCTCGTCACCGACGACGCTCTGGTGACCATTTCCTAGAAGATCCGCTGCTGGCTGGCTCAGCGCGGGACGCTGAGTCGAGCCTGACCCTTCTCGCCCGCGCGCGCGCTCTAGATCGATGGATCGAGCCTCGATCTGAGGATCAAGCTCATGCTGATGTCATATTCCTTTTTCTTTTCTTTTTATCAATTCTTGTATATTATTTCTGTAATTATTAAATGCTGACAGGTGGGTCCACCCTATAAGTGATAAAAATAATACCAGAAATGTTTTCTATTTAACAAAATGATAAAAGTAATTCCAAAATGTAAAATTATTTTATAATATTACAAATATGATTTAAAATGAATTAAAAATGGAGAAATTCATAACTAATTCTTTTTAAATCATAAAAATACAAATAATATATCAAAATTCTCAGAAAAATGAGAACTATCTATTAGAGCTATAATCATGCATTGTTCAACAACTTCAACTGCAAGTTAATTAGAAGAACTAAATGTACCCCTCTCATATGAATCCGGAGTTCCCCGAGTTAGGGTTTGCACCCCTCGGAACCCCGATTAAATGGTCAAGCATGTTTTAGGGGTTCATATCAATGATATTTAACTTGTCATATCATCATCCTTGTTTGAGCATTGCATCGATGCCATGTGTTGATTGTTTCCCCTTTCTTTCCGGTATTTGGTTCTTCTCCGGTAGTATATGATATCGGAATCGAGATCAAGGACAAAGCTCGAGATCAACACCGCCGAAGAACCAAGAGCAGTACTTGACCAACTGTAATCAAGTCAAGTACCAGATGTCTGAAGCTCTACTCTCTGGATATCAACTGGCAAAGGCAAGCGAAGCCCCACACATGATATAATCCTATGATTTCAAGCATTTTAGTCTTGCCATGTGCATACAATTTCAAAGTCTTTTATCGATAGATAGAATAATCCTATCTTATGCATATTACCTTTGAAGCATATATTCCCTGATCCACTGCTCCTAGCACAACTAGGGTTTGGCTTATGAGCTTCGATAGAGCTATATATATTGGTTGTGCTTAGCCATTCTTAGGTGTTACCGCTGGTCCATCTAGTTGATGAATCAGAGCTGAGAATGAACCTAGTTTGACAGGATGATGTGGTAAGATCAGATATGAAAGTTAAACATGCTAAGGCTTGCATGGGAGGCCACGGTGGGTTGTGGTTTTTGTAGTCCCATACTTGCCACTACTAGGACATGAGTTCTTGCCTATGGTCCAAGATGAGCGTACGGCCACACGGGGGCCTGGAAACCCCCTCGACCAACTAACTTGCCGAGTAGATTCCATGAGTCACATAGTTCAGGCATTCCATTCAACATATGCATTCTGGCTCTTCTCAAAGGAGGTAAAGGAGGTGCATTCATACAGGTAGGTAAGCGTGGCAGGGAACAAGAGATGCCCGGCATCCATAATCTTGAACCCTGTTCACATCATTAGGGACCGACTTCGGGACTTGACCCGTTACGGCGGCATCTCCCTAGTGCGTGACTCATGATCTAGGCAAAATCGAGCTAAAGGTCGTGTCTAACCACCCTCCGTAGTGGCTAATGTACTGGCATTAAGAGAAGGTTAGTACGTGTGGGTAAAAATTTACACCGCTGCAGGGTTAAATCTTTTTGAAAAGCCGTGTCCTCGGTTATGGACGAACTTGGAGACCAGATTAAAAGATCATAGAGAACTTGAACCTAATCGTATAACTTGGCACATCAAAGTGTGCTTAAGGATGCTTCCTCAGGGATCGAGGGGGTGATCCTAGATAGGTTCAGCTGACAATGATTCGGTGGATATCAAAAGATGATCAAAGCTAGTGATACCGCTCTCTTATCCCCTTTTGAAATATTTTGATTAGTCGAGATTCTCCTCCCTCTTGTTTTACAAACCAAAATGGCTTTATGCAAAATAATTGCACCAGCCATAAGCCCTGCGGAGTACACCCTGTACTCACCCTTGCTTCGTTGATACTTTTAAGGCAGAGTAAGTGTTACCATATAATATGAGTTCTTCACGGCATCGACGAGTAGTTTGTAGTTCCCAGTCGGCAGTATGGGATCTATGGGTTGGACATCATCATTATGCTTCAGGCCTCTTAGGACATTTGTTAAGTTTGTTATACTTAATAGCATAATTTGCCTTCCGTTGTTTTTTGTTTGTGGTCAATGACCTCTGCTTGTAATATTTTGGTTCTTCGCTCAGTAATGAGCTTGCTGTAATAAACATTTGTGTCGTAGGGTCACTGTTGTGTTATCAATTCTCCCTCTATACGCTTTCGAGATTTAGGTTAGGCTTATATGAGACAGAGGTCTGGGATTTGTCTAGCCCTAATCCCGGGGGTGTCACAAGTACGCTGCACGACGCTACTCGCAACAGAATGTGGATCATTTTGGTGCGTCCTGCGATCCGGGGGTGTCTTCTTTTATCGACACGTGTAGTTCTGGTAGCACTTCTGGATCTGTGCGGTGGGGGGTTAGTTCAGTGGTTTTCTTTTGTCATGGGACCTCGCCCGGTTTTCTGTTTTTAGCTGGTTTTTTCTCTCTTTTTGGTTCGTATGAAGGCGGTGTGCGTGCCGTGCACTGCTTATATGAGGAGTTCGAGTGGCGTGCTCGTAGGACAGTGAGGCAGTAAACAATTAAATCTCTTGGTAGTGGCACCGTTTTATGGTTTCTCTTTTTCGGTCCTGTTTTTTCCTTTTCGGTCCTGTTTTTCTCTTTTCGGTAGTTAATATATGCTTTTATTTTTTTCCTTTCAGTTTATTTAGTATATTTGTTTTATTTACAGGCAAAGGAGATTTTGTGGGGTGTACTGGGAGGGGTCCTGCTTTGAACACCTTTTTAATTATACTTTGAACTAATTCTTTTACTGTTTTCAATGGTATTGTGCTTCTAATTGTAATGTGAGGCAGTGCATTGTTTAATTCCATGTAGTGAATTTTTGATACAATGAGAAGTGCATGGGGTGTTGTAACATCCCAAAAATACTAAACTTGGATCATGAAAATCTAATCATCAAAATTAGGGTTAACAAAAACTTTCTAAAGGAAATCATGAATGCATGCATATGTGTATGCATGGATTTTGAAATCCTTTAAAACCACCTTGTTTGTTTGTTTGTTTGTTCCATTGCTTGTAAAATGTTTCTTAGGTGAAATAAACATCATCTAAAACATTTACCACACTTTTCCTAAAGACAAGTAAATAAAAACACATATATGAAATGAATGGTCACTTTGACCAATTTAACTCACATGCCTACTTTGGCTGTCTCAAACTGACAAAACCTAACAGAAACTTTTCTGGATCTTTGCACCCCTTGAATGTACTCATAACAAAGTATCAAGGCCCACTTTGTGATCATCCAAAAACTTTCAAATGCATAGTTTAAATGACAATTCAAAATTGAATCTTTATCATATGGGAAGATCCCACTTTTTCAAAAACTATTCAAACAAGCTCAATTTTCAAAACCCAAGCATCTCACCAAAGACCAATCTAGCAAACCCACCAAAAATCAATTCAAAATTCAAAACTTGATTTCATGCGGCCATTTCATCAAACAGTTGCATACAAATCAAACAAACATCAAACACTATTGTGAGCAGTGATTCTTGCCTAACTGGTTCCCCATTTAGCTCACACACAACTCAGTAGATCATCTAGGAAGATTAGCCAGGAACTAGCACCACTGTGAGCTTGCCATTGTCATCAATGGTGAATAGCCGAGCACCCTTTTGCCACCCCATAGTCGACAGCAAGCTAGGAGCAGCAGCAATCCTAGCCAACATGTTTGGAAGGCAGCCCACCGTCCACCGCCACTCACTGTCCCAGCCGCGAGCGTTGCCAAGCCCTGGACCACGCGCAGAAGCCGCGCCCAGACCATGCTGAGCGTGCGCCAGAGCGCCACCCTCGACCATCACCCACAGACCGCACGCCGCCCTTGCCGCGTGCATACACAATCCCCACCGACCCAGGAGGCCGCCAGACATCCCCGTTTGCCGCCTGACGTGACCACCACCGTCGAAGACGCCGCCAAGGCAGTACCGCCTGCCTGTTCAGACCAAACCACACCGCCCCATCCTCGAGACCATGTCGTTGATCATCGCCAGGAGACACCGCACTGTCCCCTACCCTTGCCCATGCCTTTAGCCGCCTGTAACATCGCCCCCGACGAGCTCACCGTGCGCCCCGATGGTCCCCTCGCTCGACTATAAATAGAGACCACCCCAACCGATTTCTTCACACCATCTCACTCCCCTCTCCTCACTGATCGTGCCACACCATTCTCAGATCAAGGCGAGCACCACCTCGCCGGAATTTCACTGGAGCCTGCCGCTACCGGAGAAGAAGGGAGCCAGCGATTGGAGCCGCCCCAAGAGTTGTCGCGACCACCCCTGAGTTCGCCGTCGTCGACTTCGTTGCTCGCCTCGCCGACCAAGACTTCCCGGTGAGCCCCCAGCGACCCTCACTGACCGCGCTAGGTTTCGTTCTCGCCGGAGTTGTCTCGCGTCGACGATGACTCCCAGCCGTTAGATTAGAACTAGATCGAACGATCCACGTCGTCCCATACCGCTTCGCCCAGCCCCGTGTCACTGACGAGTGGGGACACCCACTTAATTAGCCTGCGGGAGCACTGCGCTTAGCAGGCCGGCCCAGTAACTTTTCCCGCGCAGCCCAGTTATTCAAATTAAACCTTTTTCTATTTCAATTCAAACACACTTCTGTACCCAACTTCAAAAATCAACCCATATCGATTCAGTGCACCAAATTGAATGAAACCAATTTTGGTGGAAAGGTCTGTGAATGTTGAATCCAAGAATGTTGGATTCAAGTCATTTGGATCTATAGATCACCCTTGGTAAAAATAACAAGGCAGAAGCTTTTCTGCATTCAAACATTTTTAAAATTTAAACCATAATAGATTTTGAGTTGATTCCAACTCTCAAAAATCACATTTAACCATACCTTTCAGAATATATAAAAATATATAGGTTTACTTGCAGAAATAATGTTCAAGGAATAAAAGAATGCTACATAAGCATTTCTAGCCACTTTAAGTAATTAAAATAAAAGGGTAAAACCTTGTTAAATTGTGACACCACTTTAAATCACATTCCCATGGACTACAATATGTGGTGATGACATGTGTCAACATGATCCCATGTTGGGTTTGGAGAATATTAAATCTTAAGTAGTTTTTCAATGAGTAGAAATTACTTTTCTAAAAATCAAAGGAAGTAAATGAAGGCCTTAACCTTGTAATGTTAGAGATGATGCTAGATCATCTATATGACCCTTGTGTGTGATGATTGCAAGTAGTTAATTATTGTTTGGTGATTGTGTACCTCGTATTTATTTATAGACGCTAGTACCGACCAAGGATACGAGGAGAAAGGAGGATACTACGAAGAAGAAGCCGAGGAGAACTTCAACCACTGATCTGCACAAGGCAAGCTAAAACTTGCAAGACACTCTACTTTAGCAAGCTAGTAACTATGCAAGTCTAAGACTACTAGTGAATGTGCAAGCTAACACTTGCAAGATACTTTACCTATGCAAGCCCATACTTGTTACTACACCTACTATATGCCTTAAGCATAAGTGATCACCCCCACTTGATAAACCAATCCTAGTTTTACTTGCAAGCTTCTTACCTTATTTCTTTATCAAAGCTTACTAAGAGTTTATTTAAGTGACTAGTAGATTTTGGAAAGATGCTGAAGGTTGCATAAAGATCATAAAACTTGGCCTAAGTTAGAAACCTTGACATCAGCCTAAGACATAAGGTTGTACTTAGTTGAAACTCCACTAGTTACCACCCCTCATCATTACTACCCCCACCTGTAGATGCTAGTGCTAAGCATAAAACTTGATCAACTCTAGATGGGAATACTTGGTGGAAAAATGGTTATGAAAACCTTGGAATGATGGATCATTCTATTGAAATGTTTTGGACATGCGTTTCCAAACACTTGAGAACTTTGGTGATAAAAATGTTGAGGCATGAGCCTTAGCCCTTTATAAAACTGATGGTTGTCTGGATGCGATACCATTCCAATTTTATCGTACAACCACAACACCCGAATATTGGGTAGGGCTTGACTGGAAACTTATATTCCTTAGTATTAGTTCCCTCACGGCCAAGGTTTGAGCTGAGGCTACCTTGTGAAGATTGTCCACCTGTGCAGTACCCAAGATGATAGTTGGTCATGGTTGGGAGGCCAAACTCACAGGAGAGGTGCTTATACTAGGGCGTGTAATCGAAAGGTTAGGATTGATTATCCGCATACTGAGTATGGTGAATTCAGGATTTGTTCCTGACGGATGTATCGAATATTGTGGTGAAAGTGTACAATCTCTGCAGAGTGTAAAACTATTCGAATAGCCGCGTCCGCAGTTATGGACAGTTGGAGTGGCCATACTGTTCCCCCATCAGTCTTTTCAAAATGACCTTTGAAATGAACTAAGATTTTGACTTGACCACAACAGAGTTGTGATATGAAATACAAGTTCCCGTCTAGGAATTATAAAATTGTGACTAGCTTTAGAAATCAGTAGAGATAAATCTGGCTTTTGCAAAAACAACCCTAGAGCCTAGTGTCCTATTATCCAAAAACCCCCTTTACCCATCGTCAGCATTTCCTGTGACCCCTAAGATGGAGCTTTGCCTACGCTACCGTTATTATTACGTATTCCGCTGCTTGATGTTGTATTAAGAACTGGATCATGAGATCCCTATTTGTGTAAGAACTTATGTATCGTTTGTAATGGATGATGTACTATGGTATCCAATTCTGTTATGTCTCGCAAAAATGGTAATCCTGGGATTGCGACGTATGGCATAACAGGCATCTAGGATTGAAAAATCCGGGTGTTGACAAGTTGGTATCAGAGCCATCCTGGCCATAGGAGACCGTAGTTAGACTGGACGTTTGAATCAAAAACTTAGTTTCAAAACCAAAGAAAACAAATATTTACAAAAACTTATTCTCATTCTTATCTCTTTGATTCTTTCATAAAAATTCATGTTCCTAAAAAACTCTTGCAAAATACATAAAATTTTGACACACTTGATCACGCTGCTAATCTACTCATCCTCTATTTTTATAGATGGACGTGAAGTACAGCAAGTTTTACCAACTTGGGAATGGAGGAGACCTTATCTTTGAGAGGGATCTAGATCAGCTTTCGGAACTTCCGAGCCCGCACTTTTAAGTTCTTTGGAGCTCGGCTCAATGATCAAGGAGGAGAAGATCTACAGTGGCTAATTGTTGCAAGTCTCCGAGGAAAGATTGAACCTCCCACTGCGGAGGGAATTCAGTTTACCTTGAGGGAAAACAACTGGCTCGATGGACTTGCTAGAGCAATGCAGGAAGCTCTTTCCCGTCTGTGTGGGCAGAGCATCAATCAGATCAAGGGTACTCGCTTTGAGTTTTGCCCAAGGCGTGATGCAAATGGACAACCACTGGAAGCCCCATACCACCCCGAGCTGAAGACTCAATTGGACCATCTTAGTTTCATGAGGTATGATCGTCAGCAAGAGTTGGACAACTGCCGTGACTACTGCAACCACAAGTCTCAGACCATAGCCATGCTAGCAACGGATTGCAAGTCTCACCGCCATCAGCTCGACAAAAAGGAGCGCATTATTGCCCGTCTTCGCCACCGCATCTCATCTCTGGAGGAGACCATCCACGAGAGAGACATGCAGTTGGAGGAAAGGGAGAATGCAGGAGAGGATCTTCGTGGAGACCCTTACTCTTATCTCAGCGATGACGATGATTTTCTGGAGGATCAGGCCATGGACTTCTTCACCGATGAGGAGGATTTCGCCTTCATCGATGATGATGAAGATGATGAAGCCACAGACTCCGAGGAGTAGTAGCACTGAGCACTAGCGTAGTGAGTAGTAGTCGGTCCCACTATATCGTAGTTTTCAGAAGGGTTCTTAAAACCATCTGTTTTCTTTGTTGAGGTGTGTGTTATACTATGTGCTATGAATGAATGAATGAAAAAGAAAGTTGCTAGAAAAACCTGAGTCAAACTTTAAAAACTTTTCAAAGACCCAAAACCTTAGAAATTTCCCTCTTTTCTCATGATCTATATCAATCTTCAGATGCCACGTGGAGGAAGTGGTTCAGCCCCGGACCTGATGTTGCAGATCCTGCAAATGTTGACTTCTGACCGCGAAGCTGAAAGAGCGGAACGTCAAGCCAACCTAGCCACTCTGCAACAAATAGCCCAGCTAGCCCACAACAACCAAGGCCACGGAAATCAGGACAACCATGGATCTCAGCTCAAGAATTTCCAGAATACTAACCCACGCGTTTTCACCAAGTCAGAAGAACCCCTAGATGCATATGATTGGCTGCAAACCATGGAAAACAACTTAGAAGTCGCCGGAGTGGAAGCCAACGAGAAAGTCCTGTTCGCCACCCATTATCTAGCCGGAGATGCCAGGGCATGGTGGAACAGTGTTCGTGCAATGACCGGAGGCCAGATGATGACTTGGGAGGAATTCAAGGTCAAGTTCAGCAGAACCCATGTGCCACCAGGTTTGATCAAGAGAATG
Source organism: Avena longiglumis (assembly GCA_030063025.1). Lineage (NCBI taxonomy): Eukaryota > Viridiplantae > Streptophyta > Magnoliopsida > Poales > Poaceae > Avena > Avena longiglumis. The sequence goes on along the minus strand of CP125979.1, from coordinate 336,309,946 downwards.
AGAGACGAGTTCAGAGAGCTAAAATAAGGAAGGATGACTGTAGTGGAATACCGTGACAAATTTTTGTCATTAGCTAGGTATGCCCCAGACGAGATAGGCACCGAAGCCAAGAAGAAAGAAAGATTCCTGAATGGTCTACATGACGAGATGCAGACGGTGTTAATCAATATCCCCTTTGCTGATATTGAAGCCCTTGTCGACTCTTCTATCCGAATGGAAGGAAAGATCAACCAAGCCAATGAGAACCGCAAGCGTCACATGATGCATCAGCCAGGAACCCATCACACCCCAAAGTATCGCCCCAACCCATCTCCAGGATTTGCCCCAAGAACAAATAGACCCCCTATGACCCGTCCGACCTACCCCAACCGTGGAAACCCTAGACCCGGAGGAAATCACAACAACCCCGGCAACTCTAGCCATGTCACCCGTGCCCCACCCAAGTTCAACACCAACAATGCTACCGCCAACCCCAACACTGCCCCGAGGACTGGAAGCAATGTTGTGCCTGTCGCAGCCAAGGACAACTCACAAGTGACCTGTTATAACTGTGGAAATAAAGGCCACTATTCCAACGAGTGCCCCAACAAGAAGAACGCTACAGCCCCCAATGCCATTGTCCTAGCTCAGCAGCAGCGTCGTGTTCAGCCAGGGAGAAGATTTACCCCAGGGAATTCACTCAACCGCAATGGCTGTCTTTTTCTCATGCATGCTGAAGAAGCTCAGGACGCCAGACGTCGTGCTGGGTATGTTTTCTGTTAATTCAGTACTTGCAAGAGTGTTGTTTGACTATGGTGCCTCACATTCATTTGTCACCGAAGAATTTGCCTGCACTAGTAAAATTCAACCAACCAAACTGAATCATGTTATGATTGTGCAAATTCCCGGATCAACCACCAAGGCTAGGCAAATTTGCAAAGCCGTCCCTATGCGAATCCATGGCATAGATTTTTATGCTAATCTAATAGTACTCGGAACTAAAGGTTTGGAAGTAGTACTAGGAATGGATTGGATGTCCAAACATAAGGGATTGATTGACTATGCTAAGAAAGCCATCACCATGACCAGTACCACCGGAATAACCGTCGAGCATATATCTGAAACCTTACCTCGCCAATTCAATTAAAACAAGAGTCTAGCCCAACCTACCATTGACCAAGTCCGGATAGTCTGTGAATACCCCGATGTATTTCCAGATGTTTTGCCCGGTATGCCCCCAGATCGGGATATCGAGTTTATCATAGAACTAATCCCCGGAACTGGACCCATAGCCCAGAGACCCTATAGTATGAACCCGTCGGAACTAGCAGAACTGAAGAAGCAACTGGATTCCATGCTAGAAATTGGATTGATTCAACCAAGTGCGTCACCATGGAGATCACCTGTCTTATTTGTGGACAAGAAAGATGGAGGTAACCGTTTGTGTACGGATTATCGGAAGTTGAATGATGTCACCATCAAGAAGAAGTACCCCTTACCCAAGATAGAAGATTTGTTTGATCAGTTGACCGGTGCCTAGGTGTTTTCTAAGATTGATCTTAGAACTGGCTATCATCAACTCAAAATTCGTGCAGAGGATATTCCAAAGACTGCCTTTACCACCAGATATGGATTGTACGAGTATATAGTCATGTCTTTTGGATTAACCAATGCCCCCTCTTATTTCATGAACCTCATGAATAAGATTTTTATGAACTTCCTGGATAAGTTTGTCGTTGTTTTCATCGATGACATTCTTATTTATTCCAAATCAGAAGAAGAACATCAGCTACACCTAAGGACCATTCTTGGAACCCTTAGAGAGCATAAGCTATATGGAAAGTTTAGCAAATGTGAATTCTGGTTATAGGAAGTAGGATTCCTCAGTCACATTGTATCAGCCGGAGGAATTGCCATTGACCCTGCCAAAGTGAAAGACGTAGAAGATTGGCAAGCCCCAACCACTCAAACCCAAGTTCGTGCTTTTCTCGGATTGGCGGGATATTACCGCAAATTCGTAGAAGGATTTTCGAGTATCGCCAGACCCATGACCCAATTGCTGAAGAAGGACAAGAAGTTTGAATGGACAGACAAGTGTGAAGCGAGTTTTCAAGAACTCAAGAGGAGATTGATATCAGCCCCAATCTTAATCATGCCGGATATCACGAAGCCCTTCGATGTGTATTATGACGCATCCAAGATTGGTCTCGGATGTGTGCTAATGCAAGAAGGCAAAGTTATATCTTATCTATCTCGACAATTGAAGCAACACGAGCAAAACTATCCAACCCATGACCTCGAACTCGCAGTCGTAGTCCTAGCCCTGAAGACATGGAGACATTACCTGATGGGAAATCGTTGTGAGATTTATTCGGATCACAAGAGCCTAAAGTATATATTTACTCAGAAGGAGTTGAATATGAGGCAGAGAAGATGGATTGAGCTAATCAAGGATTACGACCTGGACATTCACTATCACCCTGGTAAAGCCAACGTGGTAGCAAATGCCCTTAGCAGATTGCCGTGCCGCTTGAACTCCATGATTTTGAAGGAGCAACCAAGTTTGCACAAAGAGATGGAAGATTTTCAAATGGAATTAGTAAGTGAAGGATTTTTGGCTAGCATAGAACTTCAGCCCACTTTGATCAGTCAGATTAAAGAGGCGCAGAAGGGAAATGCCAGTATCGACGGAATCAAGCGTGGTATCGGTACGGGCAAAGTACCCGGATTCACCGAGGACGAAGAAGGAGTTCTATGGTACAAAGGACACCTTTGTGTACCAGCAGATTCGGAGTTGAAAGAAGTTATCTTGAAGGAGGATCATGATACTCTTTACTCTATCCATCCCGGAGGAACTAAGATGTATCAAGATTTGAAAGAGCAATTTTGGTGGCATAAGATGAAGAGAGAAATCAGAAGTTATATCGCCAAGTGTGATATATGTCAGCGAGTCAAGGCAGGACATCAAAGACCCGCTAGATTGTTGCAACCCTTGCAAATTCCGGAATGGAAATGGGATTCTGTAGGAATGGACTTTATCACTAGACTACCTACTTCTAGTAAGGGAAATGACTCTATTTGGGTCATAGTGGACAGATTGTCCAAAGTCGCCCATTTCTTGCCCGTCAAAACCACCTATCAGAGTTCGAAGCTAGCAGAGTTATACATCGCTAGAATCGTCAGTTTGCACGGAGTCCCCAAGAACATAGTATCGGATCGAGGAACTCAGTTTACCTCGAGATTCTGGAAGAAAGTCCAAGAAGGTTTAGGAACCCGCTAGATTTACCGATGGACAAACAGGCGAGTAAACCAAATACTCAAGATATGCCTTGAGAGACATGTGTTAGAATATGGAACTAAGAAGAGAATTTTCCTACAACAATAGTTACCAGCCGTTTGCAAATGGCCCCATTTGAATTCATGTACTAAGGAAGAACCCCCTTTGAACTGGTCGGAAGTAGGAGAGAGTCATATTTCGGACATCCATCCTCGAAAGAAAGAGAAGAAGGTTCACAAGATTCGTGAGCACCTCAAGACCGCCCAATCCCGACAGAAGAGTTACGCCGACAAGAGACGTCGAGACCTCGCCTTCAATATAGGAGATTTTGTTTATCCGAAAGTGTCGCCATTGAAGGGAATGCAGCGCTTCCAACTCAAAGGAAATCTAGCCCCCAGATATATCAGACCTTTCAAAATTCTGAACCGTCGAGGAGAAGTATCGTATCAACTGGAACTACCTGAAGAGATGTCAGCTGTGCACAATGTGTTCCATATCTCGTTACTTCGCAAATGTCTCGAAGTCCCCGAAAAGACCGAAGTGTTCAAAAATATCGATCATCGGACCATAGATATCAACGATGACCTGACCTATCCCGAAGTACCCATCCGCATTTTGGAGGAAGCCTTTTGAACTACCCGAACCCGAAGCATCAGGTTTCTCAAGATTCAGTGGAGCAACCATACAGAAGAGGAAGCTACACAGGGCGCTGAAGATCACATCAGGACGGAGTTTCCCGATCTCTTCAAATCCTAGGTAATCTTTTCGTCCTTTTTCAAATCTCGGGACGAAATTTTGTTTAAGGGGGGAAGGTTTGTAACATCCCAAAAATACTAAACTTGGATCATGAAAATCTAATCATTAAAATTAGGGTTAACAAAAACTTTCTAAAGGAAATCATGAATGCATGCATATGTGTATGCATGGATTTTGAAATCCTTTAAAACCACCTTGTTTGTTTGTTCCATTTCTTGTAAAATGTTTCTTAGGTGAAATAAACATCATCTAAAACATTTCCCACACTTTTCCTAAAGACAAGTAAATCAAAACACATATATGAAATGAATGGTCACTTTGACCAATTTAACTCACATGCCTACTTTGGCTGTCTCAAACTTTCAAAACCTAACAGAAACTTTTTTGGATCTTTGCACCCCTTTAATGTACTCATAACAATGTATCAAGGCCCACTTTGTGATCATCCAAAAACTTTCAAATGCATAGTTTAAATGACAATTCAAAATTGAATCTTTATCATATGGGAAGATCCCACTTTTTCAAAAACTATTCAAACAAGCTCAATTTTCAAAACCCAAGCATCTGCAGACTCACCAGCACCAATCTAGCAAACCCACCAAAAATCAATTCAAAATTCAAAACTTGATTTCATGCGGCCATTTCATCAAACAGGTTGCAGACACAAATCAAAAAAACATCAAACACTATTGTGAGCAGTGATTCTTGCCTAACTGGTTCCCCATTTAGCTCACACACAACTCAGTAGATCATCTAGGAAGATTAGCCAGGCACTAGCACCACTGTGAGCTTGCCATTGTCATCAATGGTGAATAGCCGAGCACCCTCTTGCCACCCCATAGTCGACAGCAAGCTAGGAGCAGCAGCAAGCCTAGCCAGCATGTCTGGGAGGCAGCCCACCGTCCACCGCCACTCACTGTCCCAGCCGCGAGCGTTGCCAAGCCCTGGACCACGCGCACAAGCCGCGCCCAGACCATGCCGAGCGTGCGCCAGAGCGCCACCCTCGACCATCACCCACAGACCGCACGCCGCCCTCGCCGCGTGCATACACAATCCCCACCGACCCAGGAGGCCGCCAGACATCCCCGTTTGCCGCCCCGTGACGTACAGCCACCGCCCGCCGTCGAAGACGCCGCCTCTGCCGCGCAGAGCACCGCCCATTCCAGACCAAACCACACCGCCCCATGCCTCGAGACCATATAGTTGAGCATTGCCAGGAGACACCGCACTGTCCCCTACCCTTGCCCATGCCTTTAGCCGCCTGTAACATCGCCCCCGACGAGCTCACCGTGCGCCCCGATGGTCCCCTCGCTCGACTATAAATAGAGACCACCCCAGCCGATTTCTTCACACCATCTCACTCCCCTCTCCTCACTGATCGTGCCACACCATTCTCAGAGCAAGGCGAGCACCACCTCGCCGGAATTTCACTGGAGCCTGCCGCTGCCGGAGAAGAAGGGAGCCAGCGATTGGAGCCGCCCCAGGAGCTGCCGCGACCACCCCTGAGTTCGCCGTCGTCGACTTCGTCGTTCGCCCGCCTCGCCGACCCTCGCCAGTACCCCGGTGAGCCCCCAGCGACCCTCACTGGCCGCGCTAGGTTTCGTTCTCGCCGGAGTTGTCTCGCGTCGACGATGACTCCCAGCCGTTAGATTAGAACTAGATCGAACGATCCACGTCGCCCCATACCGCTTCGCCCAGCCCCGTGTCACTAACGAGTGGGGACACCCACTTAAGTAGCCCGCGGGAGCACTGCGCTTAGCAGGCCGGCCCAGTAACTTTTCCCGCGCAGCCCAGTCATTCAAATGAAACCTTTTTCTATTTCAATTCAAACACACTTCTGTACCCAACTTCAAAAATCAACCCATATCGATTCAGTGCACCAAATTGAATAAAACCAATTTTGTTGGAAAGGTCTGTGAATGCTGAATCCAAGACCGTTGGATTCAAGTCATTTGGATCTATAGATCACCCTTGGTAAAAATAACAAGGCAGAAGCTTTTCTGCATTCAAACATTTTTAAAATTTAAACCATAATAGATTTTGAGTTGATTCCAACTCTAAAAAATCACATTTAACCATACCTTTAAGAATATATAAAAATATATAGGTTTACTTGCAGAAATAATGTTCAAGGAATAAAAGAATGCTACATAAGAATTTCTAGCCACTTTTAGTAATTAAAGTAAAAGGGTAAAACCTTGTTAAATTGTGACACCACTTTAAATCACATTACCATGGACTACAATATGTGGTGATGACATGTGTCAACATGATCCCATGTTGGGTTTGGAGAATATTAAATCTTAAGTAGTTTTTCAATGAGTAGAAATTACTTTTCTAAAAATCAAAGGAAGTAATTCAAGCCTTAACCTTGTAATGTTAGAGATGATGCTAGATCATCTATAGGACCCTTGTGTGTGATGATTGCAAGTAGTTAAGTATTGTTTGGTGATTGTGTACCTCGTATTTATTTATATACGCTAGTACCGACCAAGGATACGAGGAGGAAGGAGGATACTACGAAGAAGAAGCCGAGGAGAACTTCAACCACTGATCTGCACAAGGCAAGCTAAAACTTGCAAGACACTCTACTTTAGCAAGCTAGTAACTATGCAAGTCTAAGACTACTAGTGAATGTGCAAGCTAACACTTGCAAGATACTTTACCTATGCAAGCCCATACTTGTTACTACACCTACTATATGCCTTAAGCATAAGTGATCACCCCCACTTGATAAACCAATCCTAGTTTTACTTGCAAGCTTCTTACCTTATTTCTTTATCAAATCTTACTTAGAGTTTATTTAAGTGACTAGTAGATTTTGGAAAGATGCTGAAGGTTGCATAAAGATCATAAAACTTGGCCTAAGTTAGAAACCTTGACATCAGCCTAAGACATGAGGTTGTACTTAGTTGAAACTCCACTAGTTACCACCCCTCATCATTACTACCCCCACCTATAGATGCTAGTGCTAAGCATAAAACTTGATCAACTCTAGATGGGAATACTTGGTGGAAAAATGGTTATGAAAACCTTGGAATGATGGATCATTCTATTGAAATGTTTTGGACATGAGTTTCCAAACACTTGAGAACTTTGGTGATAAAAATGTTGAGGCATGAGCCTTAGCCCTTTATAAAACTGATGGTTGTCAGGATGCGATTCCATTCCAATTTTATCGTACAACCACAACACCCGAATATTGGGTAGGGCTTGACTGGAAACTTATATTCCTTAGTATTAGTTCCCTCACGGCCAAGGTTTGAGCTGAGGCTACCTTGTGAAGATTGTCCACCTGTGTAGTACCCAAGATGATAGTTGGTCATGGTTGGGAGGCCAAACTCACAGGAGAGGTGCTTATACTAGGGCGTGTAATCGAAAGGTTAGGATTGATTATCCGCATACTGAGTATGGTGAATTCAGGATTTGTTCCAGACGGATGTATCGAATATTGTGGTGAAAGTGTACAATCTCTGCAGAGTGTAAAACTATTCGAATAGCCGCGTCCGCGGTTATGGACAGTTGGAGTGGCCATACTGTTCCCCCGTCAGTCTTTTCAAAATGACCTTTGAAATGAACTAAGATTTTGACTTGACCACAACAGAGTTGTGATATGAAATACAAGTTCCCGACTAGGAATTATAAAATTGTGACTAGCTTTAGAACTCAGTAGAGATAAATCTGGCTTTTGCAAAAACAACCCTAGAGCCTAGTGTCCTATTATCCAAAAACCCCCTTTACCTATTAGTATTAGTTTGCGAGTACTTAAAGAGTACTCATGGCTTTGTCCACAGCTATTCCCATGGCGGACTATGAAGAGGAGTACCTGGAAGATGGACCCCAGGAAGGTTACGACAACTAGGATCATCTCCCATCGTCAGCATTGCCTGTGACCCCGAAGATGGAGCTTCGCCTACGCTACCATTATTATTACGTATTCCGCTGCTTGATGTTGTATTAAGAACTGGATCATGAGATCCCTATTTGTGTAAGAACTTATGTATCATTTGTAATGGATGATGTACTATGGTATCCAATCCTGTTATGTCTCGCAAAAATGGTAATCCTGGGATTGTGAGGTATGGCAAAACAGGCATCTAGGATTGAAAAATCCGGGTGTTGATAGGTGTAGTGCTGAGCATCTGCGGTGTGCTGGGCCATGCACTCCTTACAGGAGGAGTTTGAGTGGCGTGTGTTGGGGATATGCTATATGGGTATCCTGATAGCATGTCTCTTATCCGGATAAACCAGGTGTCCCATAGTTGGTAGCAAGGCCCATGGCTTGATGGGGGGCCTACTTAGATGGATCCAGAAGGGAGGCCCATGCCGGATAAAGGAAGGCTATGGAGGTGTCACCGACGTACCCGGAGCCTTGGAGTGCAAGACACGCTAGACTAGTTGTATGAAGTGTAGGACTCTGTAACCTGTCTGGCTAGGACTTTACCTGTAACCCTAGGACCTGGCGACTATATAAGCCAGACCTATGGGAGCCTTCAGGTCATAACTCAACTCATACCGTGCACAGCGAACCAATCCCTGTAACTCGACGTATTGCCATTATAGTGATTTATAGCAGGAGTAGGTTTCCGCCACCGTCGTGGGCTCTGAACCTGGGTAAGCTGTGTTACCTCATACCGGCCAACCTTCCGCCTTACCCCACGTATCTAAACATGTACTGTGAGGACCCCTCCATGGCGTACTCGTCGGCAATACCACGACAGTTGGCGCCCACCGTGGGGCAAGAGACGCTTCAGGCTCTACAACGGGCGAGGACCAAGATCTTCGCGGGAATCGGGAAAACTGTATCCATCGGTCGTGTTCTCTTCTCTAGCAATGTTTCGATCGTCCCCCCTGATGAGTTCTGGATCCCATCGAAGATGAACCCCACTCGCTGCTCGATCCTCCCAATCGGGGACATCCACCTCTTCATCGACGAAACCGACTCGTACATTAGTTCCTTGGAAGTTGGAGGAGCGTCAGGACCCACACGGACCGCCTACGGGAAGGATATGTTCGCGGAAGGATCGATGTCAGATCTCTCTTCGGAGTTTGCCGACAAAGATCGAAAAAATTCAAGACCCACCCAAACCGCCCCTATGCAGGATATAATGGTGGAAGATCGCCGCAAGTCCTCCAGCTTTGCCCGTGCTTCTGGACAGCCAAGATCCAAGTTTGTCGGAGTGATGACCATCTTCGATCTGGCGCGTTACGTGCAGATAGAGGGTGACAATCCTCGCGATTACTTGGCCAGGTGGCTTCGTATACGGTCCGATATGGCACACTACCCCAATGATGATGCCATGTATCACTTTGTGGAAGGAATGGACCAAGGAACACTTTTCCGACATACGCTAAGGCGGTAGCAGGCTTCAGGACACCTCACTTTCGAAAGCATGGTGAACACCGTCAACAACTACGAGGAGGCTAAGGAGGCAGCCCACACAACGCTCGCGCTCTTAGACGGCGCCCCTCTGCCTCAGCCACCACCACTGCCGCCTCCGGTCGTTGTTGCTACGGTCGCACCACCATCTTCAGTCATCATCGCTGTTGTTGAACCACCACCGCCCGTCATCGAGGAAGCCCTGGCACCCTCCGACTCTGTGCTCGACGCTCTGTACACCGACATCAGCGCTGACTCGGAGGAGATAGACTTTAGCACGGAGGAGCTAGACTCTGCTATGCAGGAGATGGAGGAGGATTACAAACACGACGAGCAGGCGAACAACGCCGTCACGTCCCGAGAGGTGTTCGTCGCCATTGGGACCGTGATGGATGAAGATCAACCTAGATAAGATCCGCCTAAAGCGTTGGACAAGGGGAAGGGACCACCTATTGCTGCCGACAATGATCCCATGCCCTCTCCGCCTAAACCAGCGCAGCAGCCACAGGAACTTGGCACCGGTCCGAGTAACAACAACACCGCAAACCTGCCGCCTCCGTCATATACGTCTGCTCCTGCCCAAATCACTCTAGCTGATAGAGTGATGTACGGCAACCTACTCATCGAGCCCATGAACGTGGCCCATATACGGAACATAGTATAGCTTGACGAGAAGCTCCAGCAACTGCTGGAGGAGGCACAGGCCATCGCGTAGCAAGGCGCAAAGGTGGATCGAGATCTGGCCAACACACAGAAGTCAATAGAGAAAGCTAGAGCCATGGAGGACGAGTACAAGACTCTGCTCCAGCAGCAGAAGGCTAAGAAAGATCCATCTCGCGTCATCAATGATCCTGGTGTACGGCGAAACCTAGGATGGCCCCCCTCGAAGCCACCACAAGCAAAGCCATACATTGACAGCGAAGGCAGGCAGGTGATGCCCACTCCTATTCTCAACGTCGCCATCGCCAACACCCTTTTGGAGCAGGATAAATCACCCATAGCTGTGGAACAGGTCTATGACCTTGTGGACAAGGCGGTGAAACAACAGGAAAAGGCCACCTTTCAGAGGCTTGAGTCTGACCCAGCGTATTTCCAGTCTATCCATCACAACCCGCCAAGGGACCGATCTCCTCATGATGTCGGGTCCTATACGGATTCATCAGAACAAAGACGGAGGGATGCATGAAACAGGAAGGACGCTATCCCTATATCCTCCGACCACGGAGGCAAGGCTCATCCTCGTCGCCCATCTCCATCTCGCCGGTCTCCTCGAGATCGCGAAGACTCCAAGGCTCACCATCGCACGGACATGCCTCTGCCAAGGCAGAGCGGCATCGTCATCCGCGAGAACACGGAGCAGCCCTATCAAGATGGAGAGCGCAACCAAGGAGACAAGAGCAGACCGCGTCATGACCCTCCGCGTCCGACAAGCAACCGCGACAAGTGTGAGGCGTCGCGGGAGGGTAACTACAAGAAGGCTAACCCACCGCCACCTCCGCCTCTGTCGCCCCCTAGAAGCCACCATGGCAGAGGAGGCCCGCGTCGTTCACGCAGCCCATCCCCTGGCGGCAAGAAGTAAAGATCAAGCCCGGAGCCATACAACACACGTCATGTTTACACAAGATTCACGAGGCCCGGGAAGGACAATACCTGGGACCATGTTTCTTTGGACCTGTAATACGGACCGGAACTTACCCCAAGGGTTTCCGGATTTACAAGACCATCAAGCCCTATGACGGCACCGCCAAGCCAGCTACGTGGTTGCAGGATTATGGCAACACGGTGGAGATCGACAGGGGTAACCCCAAAGTCGTCGTAATGTACCTCCCATTGATGGTGGCGGGCACGACCCGACAATGGATCGATGACTTGCCGGAGAAGTCCATCTGCAATTGGTTGGACATGCAAGAAGCGTTGACCAAGAACTTCTAGGGTACGTATAAGCATCCCTGCACTGTTGGCTATCTACAGCGGTGCGTGTAGGAGAAAGACGAGTCATCTCGCGCCTACCTCTCTCGCTGGCTGGATATGAAGAATTCCTGCGTAGGAGTGCACGCCCAGACTGCCATGGCCTCCTGCATCGATGGGTTGGAGAAAGGTACGTTGCTCCGACATAAGTTGAAGCGCTTGCAGGACAATCACTGGCTAGATCTCAACCAGATGATCCAGATGGCTAGTGAGTTCGTAGTTGCCGACGACGATGCTCGCGGCTCCCTGCCAGCAACGGTCGTTCCAACTCAAGCTAGGAGGAACAACATCAAGCGTAAGAGCCCGCCAGAAGAAAATCAAACCTCCAACATGGTCGCCATGACATTTGCAGGATGAGGTGATGGCGGACAAGGTGGCCGAGGATGCGGGGCTGGTCATGGGCAGCAGCAAGGTAGTGAAACTACCTCGGCAGCGCTCGCCGTTCCCCAAACATACGAAGAGTACCGTGATATGCCATGCCTTGTAAACCTCGACGCCAACAGCAAAGCCACTCACACCAATCTCCATTGCAAGTTCGTCAACGATCTCAAGGAGGACGCGCAGTCCGGTTACAAGCAAAGTCGGAAGAACAGACGGCAAGGCAAGGGCAAGGGGAAGAAGAAGGAAGAGGAGTCCAAGGATTCAAGTGACATGGATGAGGATGTTGACTGTAACACCCTCAGAATCGGACCTATGCAAGTTTGAGCAAAATTCGCCAAACCCGCATAGAAACGATTCAAAGGTGCCCACCAGGCACTTTCGTGCGGGTGGAAAACGAAGTAATAACATTACACAACAGTCCTCGATGGGACCCACAGAACAGATATATATAACAGCGACTCAAAGAGTCAAGAATACAGATATAATATACAAAGATCCAAATCACATTGAAAATGGTGGAGCGTCCGACTACGGACAAGAAGCAAATGGGGCTAAGAGCCCTGAAGAATAACCAATGGCGTCCATAACCCTGCCCAGGCCAAGCCGGAAGGGTAACCCTGCTAACGGCGTCGATCTCAAAACCTGCTTAAACAAAAAGGGGTGCCGACAGAGGGCAAAGGAAAAAGAAAGGAGCGTCAGTACTGAGGCCAGTACACGGCGAGGCTAGAGTTCGGCGGTCCTCGCCTACATAGGTGTGGTGGACTGAGCGGCAGCGGCAGCATGCACTAAACATCCTATAGAGACTCGATACAACTGGCGGTTATCAGAGAGGGGTGAGAAAAACCTAATCGGATCCAACATGATACTAACCTCAAACAAACCCATCCTGGCATTTCCCCCTCGAGACCAAACGAGGAAGTCAACCGAGGAACTCACACCGTTGGCAGTTTTACTTATTCGGTTATAGTTGCGGCACTTACTAGTCAGGTATAGATAATCATCCTGATAAAATAAGCAGTGGGCACTTTTAGTTAATCATTCCGTTTTAGTTGTAACTCTTACTAATCAGATACAGATAGCATGAGATAAACCCAAAACCCAGCAGTTGTTGGTACTTTTATTCAGCCATTTCGTTGTAGTTGCAATACTTACTAGTCAGGTACAATTGTCGCAAGCGACAAACAAACAAGCAATTGTGGGCAGTATTAATTAGCCATTCCATTATAGTGAAGCTGATTACTAGTCATTATAAGTCAAATTTATAGCAGTAAACTTTAGTTATGCTTGTCTATGATCGAGATACTGTGCTCCAAGTCGTCCATATCCGCGGACACGGCTTTCAGAAAGTTTTACCCGGCCGGGGTGCACCAATAGCAACACACGCTCGATCAACCTCGGAAAAACCAAATCAAAACCCAACGAGGCTTTCACGACTGAACAATCACAGGATTCAGAAATATTTCAGGCCATCCCTTAAGTAGATTCCATAGCTAGCTGACTCGAGGCCTCAAGGTTTGGGTGGACGCGTAAACGATCGGGAACCCGAAAGTGTGGCTGGCTTGTCGATACAGCGTAAACGTGTCCCGATCCTAAGCGATGCAGTGTGCTCGCACAATCATAAATAAAGCATAAAAACATGGCATAAGTACAGGATCGTAAATAAAACCTCAAACTAGTTTGTGGCCCCAAGAAATAAGACTGAATCAAGCTCGCTCGGGGTCCCATATACCTCCCGGATGTGGATAGCGCGATAAATCAAGGAACAAGTATCAAGTACTCGGGGTCTTACGGGACACAAGTGGGCGTTCGGAAACCAAATATTTTCTATCACCCACCGATGCCTCTGCTTATTCAATTTTAGTTGTTAAACAGAAATTAAAGTGACGATAAGTAAAACTAGAATCATCTTCAACATCAACAAGCGGCAATTAATCAACAACTGTGGCATTTGACGACAAGCAACAGCACTTGAGCAAGCGACTACGACGCGCAAGTCCAACTATCTACCAAACAATAGGTAATAGGATGTGTCCAAGGCAATATAAGGCTGCGAGGTATATCACTGGTACGGAAACTAAAGCATCGCAACACCGATAGCAATAGATCAACAGGAGGGAATAAATACTATAAAAGTAAGATAGGTAGAAAAGGGGGAGATGCTCGCCTGAAAACATTGTCGAAGGGTTCATCCGAAGATCGGGGCGAAGCTCACATCAACTCAACGGCCTTATCCGCGAAGAAGCAAAACACTAGAAGAAACACTGGGTGCACTATTTAATAAAACGACAGAAGATCGGCATGATGCATGTATGATGGATGACATGGCAAAGGTGCGATGCAATTAAGTCATGTTAAGTGGAACCGGGGTCCCGACAATTATTTAGGTGGTTTAAGTTATTTAGAACCCCCGCAAATTAAATGTGGTTTAGCAATGCAACAGGTGGAACCGGTTCGCTACACATGTTTAAATGAGGCCAATATAAGGCTAGGTTTGCCCGCATAAAGGCCCCATATTTAATTATTAGGTGAATCGGCATAAGGCCCCAAACCTGAGATATGCATGCGAGATGACAATTAAATATGCAACAAGTTATTATGTTATAAAATAGGGTTCTCGGATAAGGGTTCACACATTGAGGGGTCTCGACGGACTTGGGGTTCCGGGGTTCGGGGTCGGTCTCGGGGTTCGACGGATCTGGGTTCGGGGTTCGACGGAAGCGTTCTCGGATAGCGGGGTAGATCTTGTTGTTCGGGATGAAGCACTTGTCGCATCCATGTGGAATCCCTGACGATCTGTGGCGATGATCTCAGGTTCGGTCTCCGGGGTCGATCTTGCCGTTGCGACGGTCTTGTCGGGCTCGCGCCATCGAGTCGGTCTTGGCATCTGGCTGAAGTTCTTGGCGTATCCAAGATGAAGCGCTTATCGCTCCGTGTGGCGGTCTTGTCGTCCGAGCGACGATCTTGTCGCATCCGCGGTCATCGGTCCCTGTCGTCGGTCTTGTCGTTACACCGTGGAGATCTGGTCGTCGGCGCACTCAGGTTTTTCCGGGGATCGGTCCTTGGTCGAGGGATCGACGATCTTGGTTAGGGTTCGGTCTCAGATCCTTGTAGGAGTGCTTGATGGCGCGAGAGGGAGAACACGGGTCGGCGTTTGCATAGCCGGTGTCGTTCTTGGGTCCGTGGAGGAGAGCATGAAGTCGATGCCGGGGTTCTTAGGACCTTCGGGTCCCTCTTGTCGTACTGGTTCACGGCGGTTCTTGATTAGCCACGGTCGGGATCTGCGGGAGGCCGGCAGGGGCCGTCGGTGCCCGCGAAACGACGAGACCGCAGCGGAGAGAGGTTGCAGGGGCAGCAGCGAGGGTCGGCAGCACGAGGCCAGGGACCGGTGGCGCTCCAGGGAGGCGCCAAGGCGAGGAGGCGGCTGCCGCGGGGCCCGACGGTGCTGGAGGAGGCTCGGCTTGCTGCGGGGCGAGCTGGACGCGGCCAGGGACGAGCTTGAAGGCGAGGTGCGGGGTCCGCCGGGCGAGCAGGTCGGCGGCTCGAAAGCTGGCGGCAGCTTCTGCGCGACGGCCGGGGCGAGAGGGTCTCGCGGCGAAGCTGGCTCGGGCAGGTCCGGCCTTGGCGCGCAGAGATGGACCGGGAGGGAGCGGACGGCCTTGGCGGCGGCGGCGACTTGAGCTCGTGAGCGGCGGGCGGAGACGCAGTGGTGGCTGCTCGGAGACTGGGCGCTTGGCGAGGAGGACGCGAAGGCCGGCGTGACGGAGGCGAACAGCGCGGGCGGGCGGTGTGTGGCGCCATGAGGAGCGTGGCAGACGCGGGAGGCGGTTGGAGGAGCACGCTGGGCCGGTTGAGGCTCGGTGGGCGAGGCCGGAGGCGGGCGGTCTCTGCCTCGTCTGCGAGGCGGAGGACCGAGGCCGAGCAGGAGGGAGGGCGGCGTGTGGCGTGAGGGGAGGGGCGGCTGGTGAGTGGCTGGGCGGTTGACCAAGGGGAGAGGGAGTGGTACAGGCTGGCGGGGTGGGGCCGGACTGGCAGGGTGTGGGGGGTGTGCTGGGGGAGTGGGGACTGGGTGGCGCGCCAGGTGGGGTTGGGGTGGGGCCCGAGGGTCAGAGGGAGGGGAGAGAGAGAGAGGTAGAAGGGCTTGGGTGAGAAAAGAGAGAGAGGTGGAAAGAGGGGAGGGATTGGTGAGGTGGCAGGTGGGTATAGATTGGGTGAGAGGGTGAGGTGGCGGTCTGCTGTTGGTGGGTAGGAATAGATTGGGTGAGACTAGGATTTAGGGGGGCTGTTTTATTATTTGTGTTTGTTTGGACCTGTTCTAATTAAACAAACCACTTTGCAAAAATAGTTTTTAGACAAATAAGATCTCCGATGCGATCGGGGTTTTGTGTTTGAAAATAAGAGGGGCTTTTATACAATTCAAAACTAGTCTTTTCAAATAATGCAGACAACCATGCATGATGATGACGATGCAATGCACAAAATCAACGCGATTTTCTAGTAGTGGTTTTGCGGGATGCCACAATTCGACACCACTAACAATGGATCTCGCCCTCGAGATCCGCCTCATGGTACCGGAAGGAAGGTCGGCGATCTGCGTCTTCTCACTTCGTGTAGATCTTCGCGACACCACTAACGAGGGTTCATCCTCCATCTTGAAATCGGCGACACCACCAACAAAGGGTCGTTGTTCCTGATCGTCGAGAGAACACTCCGGAGAAACAAAGGACGAAGGTAGAGGTATCAAACGATAAAGCCACCTCTAACTTCCATGGACGGAGTAAAACTGCTGGATCCACTGATTCGACGTACAAGAGCGAATGATAAGAGCAGTGGTAGGGTAGCTACTCCATCCCACACTCAAACCATTACTCTGCACACGAATAAGCGGATTAAGCATCCAACTCTCGGAATTAGACTGAAGGTCTTCTTAGATGGTATCCGGAACAAAGGAATGTTGCCAGCAGAAATCGTATGGAAGACACACTGATTAGGTTCCGCGATGGTTCCATTGGCATGAACAACACATGCTCAAGGTTAACCCCAACTTCACCAAAGCTCGTCCTTCTCATATGTTTTTCAACGACACTGATATCCAGCAAGGAACACATATGGGTAAAGAGCTCAAGATTAAAAGATTGGATGAAGGGTACGACAGACAAGTTGCAGATTGATGATCGTAGCACCTCCGTTACAAAAAGGAAGAAAGCGAAGCCCTGAAGGTACGACGGAAACCCAACCACGAGAATTCCTGGACTCGAAGAGAGAGAAGAGAGCAGATTCAAAACACGTCGAGGTAAGAGGAGAATAGCAGAGGGGTAAGGAGTAAAATCAGACCTAACCAGAACTATCCAACCGATTTTGCAAAATAGTTTTGACACTCTACTTCGGCCGTTAGCTAGGTTATCCTACATTTGGACTTGTGGGTATCGCAACGCTGAGCTCGATACCACTCAGAACACCCTCGAATCGGACCTATGCAAGTTTGAGCAAAATTCGCCAAACCCGATAGAAACGATTCAAAGGTGCCCACGTGCACTTTCGTGCGGGTGGAAAACGAAGTAATAACATTACACAACAGTCCTCGATGGGACCCACAGAACAGATATATATAACAGCGACTCAAAGAGTCAAGAATACAGATATAATATACAAAGATCCAAATCACCTTGAAAACGGTGGAGCGTCCGACTACGGACAAGAAGCAAATGGGGCTAAGAGCCCTGAAGAATAACCAATGGCGTCCATAACCCTGCCCAGGCCAAGCCGGAAGGGTAACCCTGCTAACGGCGTCGGTCTCAAAACCTGCTTAAACAAAAAGAGGTGCCGACAGAGGCAAAGGAAAAAGAAAGGAGCGTCAGTACTGAGGCCAGTACACGGCGAGGCTAGAGTTCGGCGGTCCTCGCCTACATAGGTGTGGTGGACTGAGCGGCAGCGGCAGCATGCACTAAACATCCTATAGAGACTCGATACAACTGGCGGTTATCAGAGAGGGGTGAGAAAAACCTAATCGGATCCAACATGATACTAACCTCAAACAAACCCATCCTGGCATTTCCCCCTCGAGACCAAACGAGGAAGTCAACCGAGGAACTCACACCGTTGGCAGTTTTACTTATTCGGTTATAGTTGCGGCACTTACTAGTCAGGTATAGATAATCATCCTGATAAAATAAGCAGTGGGCACTTTTAGTTAATCATTCCGTTTTAGTTGTAACTCTTACTAATCAGATACAGATAGCATGAGATAAACCCAAAACCCAGCAGTTGTTGATACTTTTATTCAGCCATTTCGTTGTAGTTGCAATACTTACTAGTCAGGTACAATTGTCGCAAGCGATAAACAAACAAGCAATTGTGGGCAGTATTAATTAGCCATTCCATTATAGTGAAGCTGATTACTAGTCATTATAAGTCAAATTTATAGCAGTAAACTTTAGTTATGCTTGTCTATGATCGAGATACTGTGCTCCAAGTCGTCCATATCCGCGGACACGGCTTTCAGAAAGTTTTACCCGGCCGGGGTGCACCAATAGCAACACACGCTCGATCAACCTCGGAAAAACCAAATCAAAACCCAACGAGGCTTTCACGACTGAACAATCACAGGATTCAGAAATATTTCAGGGGGCCATCCCTTAAGTAGATTCCACAACAAAGCTAGCTGACTCCGAGACGGCCTCAAGGTTTGGGTGGACGGCGGTAAACGACTGGGAACCCGAAAGTGTGGCTGGGCTTGTCGATACCGCGTAAACGTGTCCCGATCCTAAACAGTACAGTGTGCTCCTCGCACAATCGTAAATAAAGCAGTAAAACATGGCATAAGTACAGGATCGTAAATAAAACCTCAAACTAGTTTGTGGCCCCAAGAAATAAGACTGAATCAAGCTCTGGCTCAGGGGGGTCCCATATACCTCCCGGATGTGGATAGCGCGATAAATCAAGGAACAGGTATCAAGTACTCGGGGTCTTACGGGACACAAGTGGGCGTTCGGAAACCAAATATTTTCTATCACCCACCGATGCCTCTGCTTATTCAATTTTAGTTGTTAAACAGAAATTAAAGTGACGATAAGTAAAACTAGAATCATCTTCAACATCAACAAGCGGCAATTAATCAACAACTGTGGCATTTGACGACAAGCAACAACACTTGAGCAAGCGACTACGACGCGCAAGTCCAACTATCTACCAAACAACAGGTAATAGGATGTGTCCAAGGCAATATTAGGCTGCGAGGTATATCACTGGTACGGAAACTAAAGCATCGCAACACCGATAGCAATAGATCAACAGGAGGGAATAAATACTATAAAAGTAAGATAGGTAGAAAAGGGGGAGATGCTCGCCTGAAAACATTGTCGAAGGGTTCATCCGAAGATCGGGGCGAAGCTCACATCAACTCAACGACCTTATCCGCGAAGAAGCAAAACACTAGAAGAAACACCGGGTGCACTATTTAATAAAACGGCAGAAGATCGGCATGATGCATGTATGATGGATGACATGGCAAAGGTGCGATGCAATTATGTCATGTTAAGTGGAACCGGGGTCCCGACGATTATTTAGGTGGTTTAAGTTATTTAGAACCCCCGCAAATTAAATGTGGTTTAGCAATGCAACAGGTGGAACCGGTTCGCTACACATGTTTAAATGAGGCCAATATAAGGCTAGGTTTGCCCGCATAAAGGCCCCATATTTAATTATTAGGTGAATCGGCATAAGGCCCCCAAACCACAGATATGCATGCGAGATGACAATTAAATATGCAACAAGTTATTATGTTATAAAATAGGGTTCTCGGATAAGGGTTCACACATTGAGGGGTCTCGACGGACTTGGGGTTCCGGGGTTCGGGGTCGGTCTCGGGGTTCGACGGATCTGGGTTCGGGGTTCGACGGAAGCGTTCTCGGATAGCGGGGTAGATCTTGTTGTTCGGGATGAAGCACTTGTCGCATCCATGTGGAATCCCTGACGATCTGTGGCGATGATCTCAGGTTCGGTCTCCGGGGTCGATCTTGCCGTTGCGACGGTCTTGTCGGGCTCGCGCCATCGAGTCGGTCTTGGCATCTGGCTGAAGTTCTTGGCGTATCCAAGATGAAGCGCTTATCGCTCCGTGTGGCGGTCTTGTCGTCCGAGCGACGATCTTGTCGCATCCGCGGTCATCGTTCCCTGTCGTCGGTCTTGTCGTTACACCGTGGAGATCTGGTCGTCGGCCTTTTCAGGTTTTCCGGATCGGTCCTTGGTCGAGGGATCGGCGATCTTGGTTAGGGTTCGGTCTCGAGATCCTTGTAGGAGTGCTTGATGGCGAGAGGAGAACACGGTCGGCGTTTGCATAGCCGGTGTCGTTCTTGGGTCCGTGGAGGAGAGCATGAAGTCGATGCCGGGTTCTTAGGACCTTCGGGTCCCTCTTGTCGCATCTTGGTTCACGGCGGTTCTTGATTAGCCACGGTCGGGATCTGGGGAGGCGGCAGGGCCGTCGGTGCCGAAACAGCGAGACCGCAGCGGAGAGAGGTTGCGAGCGGCGAGTCGGCAGCACGAGGCCAGGGACCGGTGGCGCTCCAGGGAGGCGCCAAGGCGAGGAGGCGGCTGCCGCGGGGCCCGACGGTGCTGGAGGAGGCTCGGCTTGCTGCGGGGCGAGCTGGACGCGGCCAGAGACGAGCTTGAAGGCGAGGTGCGGGGTCCGGGGCTAAGCGCGAGGTCGCGAAGCGGCGGCGGCAGCTTCTGGTAAGCGGCGGACGCGGACGCCGGGCGAGGGTCTGGCGGGCAGCTCGGCGGAGGCAGGTCCGGCGCCAGCGAGATGGACCGGGAGGGAGCGGGCGGGCGGACGACGGCGGCGGCGACGCAGAGCAGCGGGCGGAGACGCAGTGGTGGCTGCTCGGAGACCTGGGCGCGCAGCAGCGGAGGACGCGAAGGCCAGCGTGACGGAGGCGAACGGCGATGCGGGCGGCGGTGACGCGGCCTTGGCGCGGGAGGAGCCGTGGCCGACGCTGGAGGCGGTTGGAGGAGCACCATGGGCGGTCTGAGGCTCAGGCGAGGCCCGAGGCGGCGCGGTCTGCACGTCTGGCCGGGGCGGAGGACTGAGGCCGGCGAGCAGGGAGGGGAGGGCAGCGTGGCAGGGGCGCGTGAGGGAGGGGAGGGGCGGCCGCGGTGAGTGGCCTGGGGCGGTTGACCATGGGAGAGAGGGAGTGCGGCTGGCGGGTGGGGCCGGTGGCAGGTGTGGGGGTGTCTGGGGAGTGGGGACTGGGTGGCGCGCCAGGTGGGGTTGGGGTGGGGCCCGAGGGTCAGAGGGAGGGGAGAGAGAGAGGTAGAAGGGCTTGGGTGAGAAAATAGAGAGAGGTGGAAAGAGGGGAGGGATTGGTGAGGTGGCAGGTGGGTATAGATTGGGTGAGAGGGTGAGGTGGCGGTCTGCTGTTGGTGGGTAGGAATAGATTGGGTGAGACTAGGATTTAGGGGGGCTGTTTTATTATTTGTGTTTGTTTGGACCTGTTCTAATTAAACAAACCACTTTGCAAAAATAGTTTTTAGACAAATAAGATCTCCGATGCGATCGGGGTTTTGTGTTTGAAAATAAGAGGGGCTTTTATACAATTCAAAACTAGGCTTTTCAAATAATGCAGACAACCATGCATCATGATGACGATGCAATGCACAAAATCAACGCGATTTTCTAGTAGTGGTTTTGCGGGATGCCACATTGACCCCAAGGACGCCGCCAAGAGTGAAGGCAAGGGTAAGAACCCCTTCGAGAAGAAGGCGGACATTTTCCACACTTTCCTTGGCACCCCCATTGTCCAACAACAGAAAACCTGTATGAG
This sequence comes from Avena longiglumis, assembly GCA_030063025.1. NCBI lineage: Eukaryota > Viridiplantae > Streptophyta > Magnoliopsida > Poales > Poaceae > Avena > Avena longiglumis. The sequence continues at coordinate 336,288,393 of CP125979.1, read as the reverse complement.
GATACTAATGGCTACTCTAGCCCCAGTCCCCTAGTACCTGCGTTGGTCGTAGATTCCAATTACTTGGGATAGGAAGGATCACCCAGACCTCATCCCTATGGAGAACTAGTGTGCCATGGTCATCAACCCCGTGATTAACGGCAACGAGTTCACCAAATGTATGGTGGATAGTGGAATAAGCATTAACATCATGTACCTGGATATGCTGCACAAGATGAACTTGATGGAGGCCAACCTAAGGCGGACCAGCACCGTGTTCCATGGCATAGTTCCTGGTCGGGAGGCTCGGTCGCTTGGGTGCAACACACTTTAGGTCACTTTTGGCGATGTTAATAATTACCGCCAAGAACACATGACCTTCGAGGTGGTCCCCTTAAAGATCGTGTACCATGTCATATTCGGACGCGACATATTCCATGCCTTCAAAGCCAAGCCATGCTTCGTCCGCAACAAGATCAAGATACCCGGACCAAACGGTGTCATCATCGTATCCAGATGCTTTACTAAGCAAGGGACCGCGAGATTGGAGAAGCATCCTTTGCAGAAGCTGTCCTCTACAGCGAATTATTCAAGGAGATCCAGAGCAAGGTCGATGCCACGGAGATGCCGGCGTCGAATCAGCAGATTTCTGACTCCGCCCCACCATTCAAGGCCGCCATCGAAACCAAGCCGGTGGGACTTGTGGTAGGCGATGCCTCCAAGACCAACGCCATTGGGAAGAACCTAGACCCTAAATAGGAAAGCGCGCTCGTCGAGTTCCTCCGTGAGAATAGGGACATCTTTGCCTGGCAACCTGCCGACATGAAAGGTGTACCTAGGGAACTTGCCGATCACAGCTTGAATATAGATCCAAAATGCAAACCGGTGAAACAACCTCTATGACGCTTCGGAGACTAGAAGAGATGCGCTATAGGCAAAGAGATAGCTAGGTTACTTAAGGGTAGTTTTATCCGAGAAGTCCTTCACACCCAATGGGTGGACAATGCTGTACTTGTCCCCAAAAAGGGAACCAAAGAATTCAGAATGTGTGTTGATTACACCGGCTTGAACAAAGCTTGTCCCAAAGATCCGTCTGCTTTGCCTCGCATTGACCAGGTCACTGAATCGATGGTTGGCTCGGAGCTTTTGTGTTTTCTCAATTCATACTCAGGATACCACCAAATTAAAATGAGGAAGTCGGACCAATTTGCCACTTTGTTAACCACAACTTACGACACGTTTTGCTACGTCACGCTGCCCTTTGGGCTGAAAAATACATGTGCTATGTACCAGCGGACAATGCAGCGTTGCCTACACGATCAAATTGGTCGGAACGTTCACGCCTATGTGGAAGATATAGCTTTGATATCTAAAAAGTCAAATGACTTAATCACTGACTTCAAAGAAACCTTTTATAATATCCGGATATACAACATGATGCTTAACCCAAAGAAGTGCGTCTTCGGGGTTCCAGACGGCAAATTGTTGGGCTTCATCAGTAAGCCGGTTCGTCAGCCGACTTGGAGATAAGGCTCTTCTTCTATACAAGTTGCTGAAGAAGGCGGACAAATTTACATGGACGGACGAAGCAGATGCAACATTGAAACAACTAAATGAGATACTCTCCTCGGCGCGTATCCTTGCAGCACCCGAGCCTATGGAGCCTATGTTAATTTACATGGTGGCCACCAACCGGGTAATCACCATCTTCATCGTGGTAGAGCGGAAACAACCAGGCCATGAGTACAGAGTTCAACGACCAGTTTACTATGTAAACGAGGTCTTTACTGAGTCCAAGAAGCATTACCCGCACTACCAGAAGATAGCTTATGGAGCGTTCCTTACTTCTTAGAAGCTAAGGCACTACTTCCAGGAGCACCATATCACAGTTGTGAGCAAAGCTCCACTGTCTGACATCATCAACAACAACGACGCTACAGGAAGGGTCACGAAGTGGGGCATTGAACTTGCCGCCTTCGAGATCACCTACAAGATACGCGACACTATCAAATCACAAGCCTTAGCGGATTTTATTGTAGATTTGACGGAGATGCCATAGCCAGAATACTGGGTGATGCACTTTGACGGATCAAAGCTACTCAATGGCTCGGGGGCTAGTGTACTGCTACAGTAACCAACTCGGGAGAAGTTACATTACGTTCTGCAGATCCACTTCGAGGCTACGAACAACATGGCGGAGTATGAAGGACTCATTCACGGAATACGCGTAGCCAAGGATATTGGCATCAAGCACATAGTTTGCTGTGGAGATTCCGACTTGGTTGCACAACAGGTGGCTGGCACCTGGAACGCACGGAACCCTATGATGGCGGCATATCGTGACGAAGTGGACGAGATAGCCAAGAGCTACTTGGGCTACGAAGTCAAGTATGTCCCCAGGGATAAAAATGAGGCGGTTGATCTACTATCAAACCTTGGATAAGGGCGCAAACAAATTCCGCTTGTCGTTTTTATGGAGCATCTACGGACACCATCCGTGAAGGGAGCGGACACCGAGAACCCAGATAGAGTTGACTCTTTCATTCATACAGTGACAAAGGTACCTCCGGCTTGGACAAAACCGTTCATGGAATATCTCATACACAGAACTTTGCCCATCGACGAGGTCGAAAGCCGGCAAATAGTACATCGAGCAAAGGGATATACCATTATCAATGGATAGCTCTACAAAATAAGCACTACTGGTGTATACCTAAAGTGTGTTTCCCAGCATGAAGGTATTGAAATCATTCGTGAGATCCATCTCGGAGATTGCGGGCATCACGCCGCTCCTCGATCGTTGGTCTCCAAAGCCTTCTAGCAAGGATTCTACTGGTTGATCGCGAAGGCGGACGCCGATAAGCTGGTTGAGACGTGCATGGGATGTCAGTATTACGCCCGTCAGCCACATGTTACAGCTGAAGAATTACGAACAATACCAGTAACTTGGTCGTTTGCAGTCTGGGGGCTAGACATGGTTGGTCCACTACATACGGCACCATGTGGGTTTATGCATCTACTAGTAGCAGTTAATAAATTCACAAAAATGGATAGAAGCTAAACCCATTAGAAAGCTTGATGGGGCAACTGCCCTTATGTTTGTCCGGGATCTAGTGGTGAGATTTGGTCTCCCACATAGCATTATCACCGAGAATGGCAACAACTTGTCACTTGGAGAAGTGGAAGCTTATTGTTGGGAGAAGGGCATCCGACTTGACGTAGCGTCTGTGGCACACCCACAGTCCAATGGCCAAGTTGAGTGAGCCAATGTATTAATTCTGCAGGGAATCAAGCCATGTCTTGAGGGACCGCTACATAGAGCAGCTAGAGCCTGGGCGGAGGAATTACCATCTGTGTTGTGGAGTTTATGAACTACACCCAACAGATCCACTAGCTACACCCCTTATTTGATGGTATATGGAGCAGAAGCCATCTTGCCTTCTGACATCCTTCACGATTCACCAAGAGTTGTCGCCTACAACGAAGATGACGCTAAAGAAACCATACGCCTAGATGTGGACCTTCTCGAGGAAGAGCGCGTATTGACATACCAATGATCCTCCATCTACCAGAAGAAGCTACGCAGCTAACATAGTCGCTGCATTCAGCATTGCTCGTTTAAAGAGGGGGATCTGGTGCTCTGACTTAAGAAGAAGAAGTCACACACATTATCCCCAACATGGGAAGGACCGTTCATCATAAGCAAGGCGCTGCTCAATGGGTATTACTACCTCGTTAACAATCGTGAACTTGAGGATAGACCTAGAGATGATCATTAGCGTAAGCGACGTGCCCCGAATGATGACTACCCGGAGCTTGATCGGCCATGGAACATAGCACATCTAAGTCCTTTTTACACTTAGCATATTTTTTATCTACCGTGTACCTCTTATATGATCAATGAAATAAAGCTCTCTAGTTCACTCCTATTCTTGAGACTTTTACCTCCTTTAGTGTTCATTTTTTATCATATTAAACCTTTATGCACAAGCTTTGCATTTTCATTTGTGAAAATTCCTCCTATGGGCGTTAGCTTAAGTTTTCTGGTCTACATGTTCTTTGTTGTTTTTATGTGGATTCTGGATTAGTGACTTTTGGCACTTGAAGTCGGCGATTTTGTGCTTAGGTTTTTTACTGTGCCATTGGGCATCATCACATGAGCGCATGGTTCCGACTATGAGTCTTCCGACTCACGAAAGGTCAAGCATAAAAACCAGAGTAATGGATAAGCCAACACTTGCTTAAACATATGTACATGCTGGAACCAGTACTTGAGTAGCAGGAAATTACAGCTATTGTTTTTTCACCTTAAGTTAACATAGTAGTTTTTCCGCATACACCAATTCAGAGGAAACAAATATTACAAATTGTTTTTTATTCCTCTGTCACAGGAGACTTCGAGGCAGCGTCGTCGGCATCAGGAGAGCCATCTTCTTCAAAGTCGGTGGTCTTGAGGGACTCGGAGGTGCTTTGGTGGTCGCCTTCAATGATCTCGAACAGCACGAAGACGTTGTGGTCAACCAACTCGGCAACCCTGGTGTCAACCCTCTAGCGATGCCCAGATAGACTTGTGGTCAATCTTCTGGACTTCATCGTCTACGTCGGGGAGACCTTAGGTTACTGTGGCAATGTCGGTGTTCTCGTAGTGGGCCTTGACCATTGCTAGCGACATCCTTGCGCCAGCCCGGGTACATGAAGCTTTCCAGCTTACGATATGCTCGTGGGCTTGACGCAAGATCTCTGATTACTTCATCACAGAGTCCACCACCTTGATGTTTATGTTGAGGGGCTTGGCAATCTCCTTAGCTTGCTTGACGGTGGTGCTGATCAAGTTGCCAGCAAGGACCATGCATACCGTTGGCGGAGGAGGCGACTTGGTTAAACCAATAGGAGCTGCATTTCCGACAAGCAAAGGAGTACATGAGTTGAATAACATAAAAAGTTCAAAGTACCTGGCTTACAGAAGTACAAGACGGAGATCACTTACCAAAGATGCTCGCCTCTGCTTGCTGGAGTGTCTCCGCCATGGAGTCCCGCTCTTGTCGGAAAATCTTGTAAGCCCCAAGGTTGCGCTGATTCTTCTCATCGGCAGCTTTCTTCGGTTGCTTGAGGATCGCAATTTCCTCCTTTAGACGGTTCATCTCCGTGTTGGCGGACTCCTACAATGCCATCATGGATTCCTCGTGCATCTTCAAAGTGTCAGCCCTCTGCTTCTTGAGGATTTTGTTTTTGCTATCCATCAACTCAATGTGCTTGGACTTCTCAACAATGTCCTTGGCCTTGGTAATGGTTTCTGCAAGTCGTAGAAAGAACATCACACAATGAGTAGTCGGAGAGTGATGGCATGAGACCAAGTTTGATTGCGAAATTGAAAGGAAAAACAGACTCTTTCTCTTGGTGATTTGTTCCTTCAAGAAGGAAGTTTTACACCTTTTATCTTCCAACTCAGCTCGCATCTTGTGGAACTTCTTGTTGGCGACACATCTCTGAGAATTCTAGCTCTGTGGAAAGAAGATCAAAAATACTTAGTGTCTTGGAGATCCTATCCGGATAAATATCCACCTAGAAGCTTGGGGGATATAGTAAGAGTTTTTAACTCGGCAAAATGCTTAGTCTTTCTTTAAGCATCTAGTCGGAACTAATTCTGTTTCACCTAGAAGCTTGGGGCTACAGTAACAATTTTTAACTCGGCAAAATGCTTAGTCTTTATTTAAGCATCTAGTCGGAACTACTTCTGTTTCAACTAGAATCTTGGGGGGTACAGTAAGATTGTTTAATTCAGCAAATATGCTTAGTCTTTCTTTAAGCATCTAGTCGGAACTAATTCTGTTTAAACTAGAGGCTTGGGGGCTACAGTATTAAATTTTACAAACACTGTGTATGCTACTCTGAAAGTATCTAGTCGGAATAATTCATTCAAACTACATACTTGGGGGCTACAATGAGATTTTTTCTAGCTAAGTCACTCTTAGAGCATTCAGATGCAAAGAACTATGGTTTTCTGTCTAAATCCTCGGGTGCTACAGTGGAATACTCGTATTAAATGCGAAAGGCAAATAAAAATTACAAGTGTGATGATCTTGAGATTGGTGGCGCTCTCGGCAAATATCTTGCTGAAGGAAAGACTATTTCCTCGCAGGATTTCAGCTTGCATGAGGAGCTCCTCAAGACCACAAGTCGGAGATGGTGGCGCTGCACCAGGAGCCAGAGTTGAGATACTCGGCATAAGTGCCGAGTAGACTATCTTTGGAAGATCTATGGATGTCCTGGGTGAGGAGGCACCGCCTTCGAGAGACCTTCCGCCTACCACCATGGCCTTTAGGGCTGTTAACGAGCCGAACTCGAGCGAACATTATTAGGCTCGGCTCGAGCTTTGTAGAATCTCAAGCCGAGCTCGAGCGAGCCTAGGTTGACCTTCGAGCATACATTTAAGCTCGAGTTCGGCTCGACCAAAGCTCGAGTGGGCTTGAGGTCAGTTCGTTGAAGCTCGGTAAGAAACTTTTAGTGTATCCAAAGATAGACATACAACTACATAGCAAGAAAATAGTAAAGCTTGAAAACGGAATAGCAGAAATGGCTCGGAGTCTCATATAATAGTAATACAGTGCCAACATGCCACCATAATTATTTTAGCAGTCTTACAGTAGATGGAATAATAATAGCAGTCTCAATTTTGCGGCTATACAAAAATCACGAGCTTTATCGAACTGTTTGAGTTCGGCTCGTCTAAGCTCGTGAGCTCGAAAATAGGCTCGACCTTGGTTTGTTAGAGAAACGAATCAAGCTCAAGCTGAGCTGTTAACGCGCCAAACTCGCACAGTTTGTCAAGACCGAACTTTTTGGACAGCCCTAATGGCCTTACTGCTACCGATGGCATCCTTAGCCAAAACTTCAGCCATCTTGGATGAAGTAATTTCTTGTGTCACCTGCTCACTAACAAGGACAAGATCCGCGGTGATACCTGGATCCACCTCCATGGCGGAGGGGACAGATGCCGCCTTAGATGGAGAGCTTGTCAGAGCGGCAGCAGGCTGGGCGTTGGGAGTTGTAGGGGCAATGGAGGGAGAAGCTTGGTGCAACATATCCTTGACATTTTTAGAATCCCCCAATGTTTTGGAGGACTTCTTCAAACTTAAACTGTCCTTCTTCCTAAAACGTGCAAAGTTATAAGTACATGAATAAGACAAGCAAGAGACAATGTTGGAGGATAAGAAGCTTACACAATGGTGGGTGCCTTTGTGAAAGGGATGCCGGTAATCTTTCTTTTCTCCGCCTCTAGGGCGGCAGTGGAATTCTTGGAGGATCCACCCTCCGTCTTCTTCTTCTTGCCTCCATCGACAACATCAGAGGTGGAGCTCTTCTGCCTACGCGCCAATGGGACATCATGGTCTGACACGACGGTGACTTCCTTCATCTTGGGGTCATAGATTTGGACAACCATGCTATCCTCCTCTAGAATTTTGAGCTGTTAAGTGAAATCCCAAAGTGTTAGATGAGATGGTAATGGCTAGACGGAAGAACTGGAGTATATGTCATACACGGAAAATAAACAGGTACCTCTGGTCACTTTCCGTCTACGAACATGTCGTAGGTGATGGTGAAGCCACGCTTCATGTCCTTCACCTTGAAGATGTCCTTAAGGTGGAGCTTGATGGAGTCACTCGAAAAGTTTTCCATGGAGATGCGAAGGCTTTCCTTCCTATCCATGGTGTACTGATGCATCAGCTTCTCACGGTGTTGTAGAGGCTGGATCATCCTGACGAACCAGCACATGGCTAGGTCCAACCTGGTCATACCCGTCTGTACGAACCATTCTATCCGCCTTATGGCATGGGAAGCATCATTGTCGGAGGGAAGGGAGGCCTGGGATCTCCATGTCGGGGCTTCAGCGGCGGCCCCATCGACGAAGTCCGGGTACGTTCCTTCTCGGCCGGCCAGATGGATATCTGGGCCGTAGAAGTACGTCCGCTACCATTTCTTGCAGACTCATGGCCGATGATGTCGGGGAACCTCCGGCCAGGCCGGATCTTAAAGCTAATCGTTCTGCAATTTCTGAGCTTGTCCGTGCTTGCTCCGGCTTTCCTCTTGACGGTAAAAAATTAGATAAAGAGATCTAACCTAGGCCTAATTCCTAAGTAGCCCTCGCAAAGCGCAACATAGTTGATAAGCGCTAGGATGCTATTAGGAGAGAGGTTCTGAGGTTGAACCCGGTAATGTTTGAGGACAACGAGGATGAAGTCGGAGATCGGGAGGGAGACGCTGCGTACCAGTTGTGCTTTTAAGTACACCTTATCTTCATCTTGGGGAGAAGAAGTGACCTCGCTGGCCGGCGCCGCCCGCCAGATGAGCCCCTCCGTCACGGGGAGGTATCCTTTCTGCGCCAGTCTCCCTTGTGAGAGTCACTTTCCTCCTCCAGCGGCTCCAGCCCCACTGGAATATGGTCGTCACCGGTGGTCTCCACCACCACGAACCGCGACACCACCACACCTTCTGGGGGCTCGTGGACGGCGCTCGCAGGCTTGGTCGCAGCATCGTTCGTCGCCACCATGGAGGAGGTAGAGCTACTGTTAACCATTGGAGTGAGAGGGGAGGTGACTAGGAGATTGGGAAAAGCTAGGGTGTTTTGCGTACGCGTAGAGAGCTCGAGGGGGTGCTCGCAGGAGGAAGACAATGACGCAGGGGAAGAATAAGGTGAAAAGGTAAAAATCCACCACGATTGTGATTTATAAGCCCTAGCATCAAGATTCGTGCAAGTGATCGGATGGTTTTCGTGTGGGCAACATGTGCGTACGCGTGCGCGGAAATTTCGCCACGTTCCCAACCGCCGCTGCCAACGGTTCGTATCCTTCGCGCGGGAAAAACGGACATGATTGTGTTCTCTGCATGTGTAACACCCCAGTTTTAGTTAAATAGTAATTAGGGTTGTTTGTGCATTCATGAGCATCATGTTTGAAATTGTGCATTAAGAAAGAAATAGACAAAACCCTAAAACCCTATGTTCCCTCCCTCTTTGAAATTTATTCAAACTAGTTTTGAATTTTGAAATGACAAAAAGAAAAAGAAAAGCTTTTGTTAAAAAAAAGGCAGCAGCTAGCCTACCAGAAAGGCCCACCTCCCCTCTTCTCTTCCTGCCGCTCGCAACCAGCCCAAGCGCGGCCCACGCGGAGCCCATACTGCTTCACCCTTCCCCATTGTCGTCTTCCCCAGGCAGACACGCACCTGCGTGTCGCCGACGCCGCCGTCGGCCGACGCGCTGTGATCCGTGCTGCCGCCCGCCGCTCTAGGGTGAGGATAAGACCCTGCGCCGACGCCTCTCCTTCTCCCCTATCCTCTCTTTCCCTCCCTGGCTCTCTTTCTCCTCTTCCTGAGCAAGCCGAAACCCTAGATCCAGCTTCCGAGGAGCCTCACCGCTCCTGTCCTGCCCTCTCCCAGCCGAAGTGCCCAGGAGCCTCGCCGCGTCACCCTCGTTCTCCCTATTTAAGATTGCAAGTGGGGAAGCCCCCTATGCGCCGGAATCGAGCTCATCGTTCCGCCGGTTGTCGCCATGTTTCCCATCGATTCTCCCCCGTCCGAACTCATCTGACCTCGCCGACCCCACCTCCGCACTCGCGGTGAGCCTCTGCACCTCACAGTGCCCTCCGTTTGCATGCTTGCTTGCTGTAGCCATCGCGCGTCGTGTCCCTGCAAGCACCGCCGCCGCTGCCCGCCGTGCGCCCTGCTCCGACGACCTATTTCGGGCAGCACCGCCACTATCCTGCTTGCTTTGCTGCGCCGCTTTGAACAAGCCTAGCCCCTTCGCTCCGCGCGCCTCGCAACACCGCCGCCGGTGACCACGTGATCGTGGCCGTCCGTGTGACGTCATCGCGACATCAGGGTGATGTGGCCGTGGGTCCCATGACCGCCAGCGTGGCTACTGATGTGGCATAGGGCCCAGTAGTCAGTCACACTAGCTAGGTTCTGTGCGTAAAAAGATTAACCCCTCCCCAGCTGACATCAGCCCGATGCAATAAAGGCTTTAATAATTTCTAGAAAATGAATAAAACTTGTAAAATCAATATCTTGTTATTTATAATTCATAAAATTTGAATAATATACCAAAATGTTCAGAAAAATGAGAACTATCTGTTTACACTATAATCATGCATTGTTAATCAACTTTCATGACAAGTTTAATTAGAAGAACAAACCAACCCCTCTCATCCGAAGTTTCCCCGAGTTAGGGTTTTCACCCCTCGGAACCCTGATTAAACTGTCGAGCATGTTTTAGGGTTTCAATTCAATGCAATTCAACTTGTCATATCATCATTCTTGTTTGAGCATTGCATCGATGCCATGTGTTGATTGTTTCCCCTTTCTTTCCGGTGTTTTGTTCTTCCTGATAGAATACGATGTCGGGATCGAGATCGAAGACCGAGATCAAGAACATCGAAGATCGACGAACAATACTTGACCAACTCTAACCATTTCAAGTTCAAGGATTTCGAAGATCTATTTCTCTTCTATCAACATGCAAAGGCAAGCATAGACCCCACCATGATATAATCCTATGATTTCGAAAGCATCTCAATTCTGCCATGATGCATTCGATTCTACTGTGGTTTTTTATCGATAGATAGAGTATCCTATCTATTGCATACTCCCTTTGAGCTTATATTACCTGATCCACTGCTCCTAGCATAACTAGGTTTGGCTTGCATGCACTGCTAGAGCTCTTATATGTGTCTGCTTAGCCATGCATAGCTGTCAGTTCTGGTCCATCCAGATGATATATCAGATGCAGAGAATCTAGTATGACAGGAGAACGTGATGAGATAATATCTTAGGTGATATGAGTTAAACATGCTAAGGCTTGTATATGGGAGGCCACGGCGGGATGTGGTTTTTCTAGTCCCATGCTCGCCACCACTAGGACATGAGTTCTTGCCTTTGGAACCAAGACGAGTGTGCAACCACACGGGGCCTGGACAACCTAACGAGCAACTAACTTTCCTAGTAGATTCCATGAGTCACATAGTTCGGGCGTTCCATTCGACATATGCATAGAAAACCTTTGAAAGATTTGCCGGGTGCAGGTGCATTCATAACAGGTAGGTAAGCGTGGCCGAGGTTGCTTGGGGTAGATAGCGCCCCTGGTAAACCAACCTCGCCTCACATCTTTAAGTACCGGCTTCGGGATTTCACCCGTTATGGTGGAACCATACTTATTGCATGACTCGTGGTCTCGGCGAAAGCAAGGTAAAGGTCGTGTCTAACCACCCTCTGCCGGCCTTCCAAGGAAGAGGCTAATCATGTGGCATTAAGAGAAGGTAAGTACGTGTGGGTATAGTTGTAGACTCCTGCAGGGTAATAATATTTTCGAAAAGCCGTGTTCACAATTATGAACGACTTGGTGACCGGACTCAAGATCATAGAGAACATGAACCTAATCGTAAAACTTGACAGATCAACGTGTGCTTAAGGATGTTTCCTCATGGGTACGAGGGGGTGATCCAAGTTCAGATGATGATGCTTTGGTGGATATCAAAAGACGATGATCAATACTTTGGAGATGTCGCTCTCTTATCCCCTTTTAAAATATTCTAATTAGACGAGCTTCTTCTCTCTCTTGTTTATAAACAAAGATGGCTTTATGCAAAACAACTCCACCAGCCAGTCTTGCGGAGTACACCCTGTACTCAACCTTGCTTTGTTGATACTTTTGGCAGAGTAAGTGTTCACCTGAAGACGATTTTTGTACTACATCGACATCGATGAGTAGCTTGGGGTTCCCGGCCGGCAGCCTGGAATCTATGGGCTGGGAAGTCATCGTTATGTTTCAGGCCTCTTAGGCCATTTGTTAAGTTTTCTATACTTAATAGCATAATTTGCCTTTCGTTGTTTGATGTTTGTGGCAGTGACCTCTGCTTGTAATAACTTGGTTTTCTGCTCAGTTATGAGCTTGATGTAATAATTTTTGTGTCGTAGGGTCACTGCCGTGTTACTGATTCTTCACTGGATATTCTCGAGATCAAGGTTAAGCTTATTTCAGACGGAGGTTTGGGATTTGTTTAGCCCCGCTCCCGGGGATGTCACAGTTCTTGGTATCAGAGCAGTACCGACCATAGGAAAACCTTGCTATTGGTCAATGTTGAGTTTAGTGTTTGAGAAAACTATTTAAAAGATGAAAAGTATTTGCGAAAACTCTAGTATGATTATTTTTCTCCTTATCCAGTTTCTCTCTAACTCTGGGTCATCTTATCTTGTGTTGACTTTGGAAAAGTTTTTATATCTCTTCTAGTCTTTCAAAGCTTAGGTGCCTTCTAGGCATGTCGTTTCTAAGCCAGTTGACCTAGTGTTGAGTTCTTTAGAGTTGTTTGTGTTGTGAATTCCTTGTTCCTCCTTTGCTTTTGTTCATCTGAGAGATTCCTTTCCATCATGATCTCTCAATCTTATGGACCTACAATATTATAAAGTTGGTTCCACAGTGTTCTGCTCTAGGTTTCGAGGTTACCTTTCGCCTTGTGTGCCTCCTTTTTACTTGTTTGGGTACTTCAGAAGTCTTATATTCTTTTGGAAGTTACCTTGTGGTTACTACCTTGGAGTGTATTCTATGTCACTCAAGCAGTAGTTACTCTTTTATCGGGTTTTAACCCTTGGACTTGAAGCTAAGATCCCTGATTGTGCTGGATTCTTTTGTTGTGAATCTTGTACATGAAGCTTACCTTTAACCCAAGATCTTTTCTTTGACCCATGTCGTTAATGTTCACACATTACCTCAGGATGGCTGCTACTAAAATTCTAGCCTTCAAGCTTGTGGTTTTTGTCGCGATTGAACTGTGACAACTAAGGACTCTCCCTACCACATGCTATGGCAGATGTTCTCTAATGGAACCAAACAGATCACGACAAGAGTACTCCTCGAGAGTCTCGCATCCATACTCGTGACTCTACCACACTTTACCCCTTCTCTAAATTGGTTTTAGGAATATTGTTGACTTATGCATCCACATCTTGGGATTATATCCTGAGCATGTTCTTCTTCCCTTGTCGTTTTCTGACCTTTTTCTACCAGTTGGTAGCCAAGTAGTTATCTGCGTTGGTGTCTTCCGATGCAAGATACTCTTGTGGTCTGTCATGACAAACCATTTTGGAATGTCTAGGAGAAACAAACTCCAGTACCTCGTCATATCTGGGACCAGGTCAAATTGTTGTAATCCGCAGATTAAGAAGCATTGATTAGCTTCTGTCTTCTCTACCTTAAAGTGTCATACTCTTTTATACTAAGAGGTCGTGTTGAGTTTCATGAACCCTTAATGAAGTGATGCTCTTACACATCTTTACCCACCCTTCCTCGATCTTTCGCGCTCATGAGTGATGCGTGTGCGTAATAATGTGGCTATCTGAGATTCTTAGCAATTATTATTGTTTTGAACTCTAAGGACATTCAAGTCATTGTTAGCGTGATTGGTTAACCCTATCACTAAGCAAAGGATGATCGTGCTACCAAGTCCGTTATTCTAGTACACTCTCTTCGGTCAAAGAGTTAGGCTTGTGCCGGAGCTTTGAGACTATGTCTTCTCTCCTTAGCAAGCAAGTTGCCTCTCGAACTAAGTGACATATTGGTGGTTCGTGATATTCTAGATGTCTACATGACCGTGTTGTCAAGTTCTTGAGCCAGAAAGTTCTCTGAGCTGCTCTTTTCTTCAAGGATCCGTACTGCATACCCCTGAACTAGTTGGTTAAGATTAAACAACAACTTGGAGAGTTGTAAGACAAAATTTATATCTGACTACGTTCTTTATAAAAGGGATGTATAGTTTTGTTCGTGTTGAAGAAAGATAGTATCTCCTTTGAGGATTTTTTATCTTCCCCTATCTTTGATTTGGGTTATCGTCAAATCAAACTCAGTTCCAAGGACTATCTTGATGGTGTTTCTTCTCGTGATGTTTCACTTGAGTACATCTTCATGTCATTTGATATGACCAATGCTTTTGCATTGTTCAAGTAACATGTGAGTCCATCTTTTTGGAGTGTCTAGATACGTTTGTTGTTAAGCCATCGATGACATCCTCATGTTCTCCATAATAGAATTGATTCATATGGAACATTTGGCATTAATGTTGGAAAATTTTGAGAACCATCTTCGAAACATCTTGAAGTATGTGTTATGTATGTTAGAAGTAATCTTCTCTGGTTCACATGCAAATGTTGAAAGATGTCGCCATGAATTCAAGAAGAGTTATATTTCTTTCCATAAGGACATATTTGGGGTTCCCGGCCGGCAACCTGGAATCTATGGGCTGGGACGTCATCGTTATGCTTCAGGCCTCTTAGGCCATTTGTTAAGTTTGCTATACTTAATAGCATAATTTGCCTTCCGTTGTTTGATGTTTGTGGTCAGTTACCTGTGCTTGTAATAATTTGGTTCTCTGCTCAGTTATGAGCTTGCTATAATAATTTTTGTGTCGTAGGGTCACTGCCGTGTTACTGATTCTTCACTAGATATTCTCGAGCTCAAGGTTAAGCTTATTTGAGACGGAGGTCTGGGATTTGTTTAGCCCTGATCCCGGGGGTGTCACAGCATGTGTGAGTTACAAGGCATGGCTGACCTATGGTCTATGTTTCTCTAGCTGACACGGGCAGGTGAACCATCCCATCGGAAGATTCCGGCATGGACGGATCCATTCCAGCCAAGAGAAGAGTACGATGGAAGATTCAGCATTTCTCTGACTTACAAGTTGAAGACGGAGAGCGTTGCGGGGTTCTTGGGAGGACTACAAGATATTTCTTGATGATTTGCCGAGATTCACAAAGACGGAGCATTCAATCTGAAGAGGCAAGACGATGCAAGATCTCGGAGTTCTCCGGGGGCTACGGAGGATAAAGGAAGGCAACGGAGGAGTCACCGACATACCCGGAGCCTTGGAGTGCAAGACACGCTAGACTAGTTGTATGCATTGTAGGACTCTATAACCTGTCCGTCTAGGACTTTCCCTGTAACCCTAGGACCTAGAGACTATATAAGCCGGACCTATGGGAGCCTTTAGGACATAACTCAACTCATAACGCGTACAGCGAACCAATCCTTGTAACTCGGCGTATTGCCATTATAGTGATTTATAGCAGGAGTAGGATTCCACCACCGTCGTGGCATCTAAACCTGGGTAAGCTGTGTTAACTCGTACCCGCCAACCTTCTGCCTTACCCCACGTCTCTAAAAACGCACTGTGAGGACCCCTCCATGGCGTACTCGTCCGCAATACCATGACAGAGTGCCTGTTGCACATCGAGGCAGTGCATTGTTGATACAATGAGCAGTGCATAGGGTGCAGCGCTAAGCATCTATGGTGTGCTAGGCCATGCACTGCTTACAGGAGGATTTGGAGTGGCGTGCTGGTAGCATAGGGTGGCAGTGCATTGTTGATACCGTGAGGAGTGCATGGGGTGCAGGGCTGAGCATCTGCGGTGTGCTGTGCCATGCACTTCTTACAAGAGGAGTTCGAGTGGTGTGCTCGTAGCACATCGGGGGAGTGCATTGTTGATACTGTGAGAAGTGCATGGGGTGCATTGCGGAGCATCCGCGGTGTGCTGGGCTGTGCACAGCTTTCAGAAGGATTTTGAGTGTCTTTCTCATAGCACATCGAGGAAGTGTATTGTTGATACAATGAGTAGTGCATGGGGTGCAATGCCGAGCATCCGCGGTGTGCTGGGCTGTGCACAGCTTTCAGAAGGATTTTGAGTGTCTTTCTCATAGCACATCGAGGAAGTGTATTGTTGATACAATGAGTAGTGCATGGGGTGCAATGCCGAGCATCTGCGGTGTGTTGGGTTGTGCACTGCTTACAGGAGGATTTCGAGTGGCGTGCTCATAGAACTGGGTGGCAGTGCATTGTTGATACCCTGAGCAGTGCATGAGGTGTAGTGCTGAGCATCTGCGGTGTGCTAGGCCATGCAATGCTTACAGGAGGAGTTCGAGTGGCGTCCTCATAGCACATCGGGGCAGTGCATTATTGATACTGTCGGCAGTGCATGGGGTGCGTTGCTAAGCATTTGCGGTGTGCTAGGTCGTGCACTTCTTACAGGAGGAGTTCGAGTGGCATGCTCATAGCATAGGGAGGCAGTGCACACTTAACTTTCTTGGCAGTGGCGCAATGCTATGGTTTCTCTTTTTGGTCCTATTTTCTCTTTTTCGATCATGCTTTCTCGTTTTCGGTCCTATTTTTCTCTTTTCGGTAGTTAGTATATTCTTTTATTTTTTTCCTTTCATTTTATTTTGTCTCTTTTGTTTTATTTATGGGAAATGGAGTTTTTCTTTGGTGTAATGGGAGGGTTCCTGCTTTGAACACCTTTTTAACTATACTTTGAACTAATTATTTTAAGGGTATTGTTTTCAATGGTATTGTGATTCTAATAGTAATGTGAGGAAGTGTAGTGTTTAATTCCACATAGTGCATTTTTGATACAATGAGCAGTGCATGGGGTGAAGTGCTGAGCATCTACGGTGTGCTGGGCCGTGCACTGCTTACAGGAGGAGTTCGAGTGGCATGCTCGTAGCACATCGAGGCTTTGCATTGTTGATTCCGTGAGCAGTGCATGGGCTGCAGTGCTAAGCATTTGCGGTGTGTTGGGCTATGCACTGCTTATAGGAGGATTTCGAGTGGCATGCTCGTAGCAGAGGGGGGTAGTACATTTCTTGTAGAGCGCGCAATGCATATGTCGGCAATGCAATGTATGTATGAAGTGAAGTGCATAGAGTGCAGTGCTGAACCTTTGAGATGTGTTATGCTGTGCACTGCTTCGAGGATAAGTTTGAGTGGCATGCTCATAGGACAGTCAGACAATGTAGTGTTGATACACTATGCAGTTCTGTAGTGCTTCATTTTTTGTTTTATTTATTTTGTATTTTTATTTATCCTTTATTATTTAAAATTTTTGGTCTTGTTTTCTATTTTTTGGTAGTTATTATCTATTTTTATTTTATTTTTAAATTATTTTGTGTTTTTTGTGAGGCAGTGCAGTTTTAATCTTGTGGTACTTGTGAGTACATCACACTAAGTTGATCCAAGATGCAATACATTCAGCATTTATGGTACACATATGCAATACATAGAAGTTGATCAAAGTGTTCAACTTAGTGAGTACATTTATTAACATTACAATAGAAACAACATCCTAAACATACTGAATACATTGAGTAAAACATTACACTAGATAAAAGATGTTCAACTTACTAAACAACACGACTACATTACACTTCAGCACCAGATGAAACAAGAAAAGATTACTATATGAATAAGCTTCTTCCAAGGTGAACCACTAGATGACAATCGCAACAAAGTTGAGACAAAGGTTCTCCTGCATATGGTCTACTTTCATGAGAAGTAGTGATGCCCATCCAACATCACCAACAAATGTGAAGTCAGGCCACCCTGTGGTAAAGCTGACACATCCATTGTCCCTTTGTATAGTATATGCACATGCAATAAAATTATATTCTTCTCCTTCAAGATCATGTCCTTGCATGTACATATGTGCTATGCCCTGAGTTGGGTACCTGAAACCATCTATAGCCTCAATTTGCATGAGCTGCAATAAAGAAATCAGTTAGTATTTTAACAAGCATTCTAAATTAACAAGTTCATTCAATTCTGTGTGGAAACGAAACATAAAATATGATAAAATATGTGAAAACTAACCAGTGCATTATGTTCATGGTTTTCCAGATTCATCCTGTGTACCCAGAAATTCTTTTCATCTTTACTTTCAAAAAACTAATGTTCTGTGCCATGAAGATCTTTGTAAATGCCAAATAAGATTGAAGCCATTTCCTGCTCAGTTAGTGCATTTATGTCTGAGAAGATGGTCCTGTGCAGAATGCTTCTGATGGAACTAGGCACATCCCCCACATATGATAAATGAGGGGAAATACATATTAAATATTAAACAATGTTATTATGATGATTTATTAGTAGGAAAAGGAGAAACTGTATGTGCAAATTATTTACAGTAAATAAGGGAAATACCAGTTGCTTCATGAATGTATTTCTCTTCACCATTAGATTAAACAGTGACATGAAATAAGTTGGTCAAGTTATATATCATAAATCAACATGATCAAGTGGGTCGTCATCATATTAAAAATGCACTACATCTCCATGTCCTATATCATAAACCCTCATCAAGGACTTCCAGTATGAAACACAAATTATTGTCCTAACATTAGACTTATTGAGGAACAAATAAAAATTTCTTAACGCTTCACTGTTTGCAACCATCCAAATATTTGGAGTGAAATCATTCAGTCTTTCCCTAAATGATCATGGCACTACCTGAAGGTAAACAACATGGCTCAGTTCATGTGACAATAACATAGTAAAAGAAACAGTACATAAAATGAAAATTTCGAACGTTTTCAATAAAACCTTCTCGTAAATATGTAAAACTTACCATACCATTGATGGGAAAACCTTGAACAATGTTAACTTGGAAGATGGCTACTCTCCTCTGTACCCTACCACAATTGTGGGTAGGTTGCCCACACACTGCATAGTCCATTTCAAGAAACACCTTAAAAAATTAACACAGCATTAAAGGAGTGAACTGTACATTAAGTGTAGTATGTGCTTTTAACTAAGTAGAATCCTAATATAGAAAGTGAGAAACAGATCAATTATCAGGCATAAAGTACAACATACTATGCATTCAGATTAAAGGATGAACAATCTGAAAAAATAAAAAAACCCTAATCCATAACCAGTAAATCATATATAATGTCCAGTCGTGTGTTCAAAAATCATAATGTTCTGTAAAAAAATCATTTACACGATAATAAACAACTCTAATGTGAGTATTACATACCCATGATCCATAACCAGTAAATCAATGGAACTCTAATCGAATTGATCCATAATCAAAATAAATATAGATGGGATAAGATGATAGGAAGAACACAGGAAGGATTACAAGGAAACTAAAAAATAAAATGGAAGGGTGATGCAAAACTCACCGACGAGCTGTAGAAATACAATGGAATGGCCAATGAAATCAAAGAACAATGCTTCTTGAAATAAAGAAACAAAGAATGATTAGAACTGAAACCAATAAAGAAAGGAAAGGGACACGGGATTAGAAGAGAAGTCTCAATCGGGAGGGGATGAACTATTCTGAGAAAATGTTCTTCTCTAAGGAACTATTCTCGGGAACTGCTCTGGACATTTGTAGTGGGAGAGCGGGGCAGAGAACTGAACCAAGTCCCTTCGGTTTCCCTCTATTTATAAATCTATCAACTAAAACGATTATGTGCTAACCTGACAAAACGAAAACTCTGACAGAATAACAACTAAACTAAACATGTACAGGGAGGCAGTGCATATATGACAGTTTGGGCAGTGGTCTGAGCTATGTTTTATCTTTGCCGGTCCTGTTTATTTTTTACTGTAATTAGTATTTTTTAATTTAGTAAATGTTTTCTCTTTTTTTATTTATGGTTAATTTGGATTTTATGGTGCATTTTTTATTCTCAAAGTAGTTACTTTTTACCAAATTTCTTCATGAAAACACTTGGTTGGTTTTGGATTTATTATACTGCATAGTTTATCCGCGTGCACTGCCATATTATTAACTGGACAGTGGTCTACACAGTTTATCCGCGTGTAGTGCCCTGGTATTGTACTATGTTGAACTGCTCTATTTTGACTGAAGTGCCATGTGCATTGTTGTTCGAAACCTCGGTAAACTTAACATCTGATCTGGGTGCGCTATTTCATTCGCCAAATTGTTAATTGCGTTCATATTAGGAATAGTATTATAGTTTTGGTCAATCATTGATCCAGGATGATGTGTGGGTTATGTATTATTGTGGGTAGGTGAGATGACTGTTAAATGTGTATAAGTACATTATAAATTCAGACGTTGGTGCTTAATATTTCGCATTCCAGTCCCAGTTTTTCTTCTACTAGACGGTTCTTCTTCCAGTTTCATCATTAGTTCTTTTTTCCATGGATCCAATGATGAAGTCTTTGTCTAGAAAGCAGTAGACAGCCGTTACAAACCTTTGGAAGCTGCTGAGCGGAGGAGACGGAACACGGAGGGCGCTGCGCTGTTTCCCACCATTGTGGATTCCTTCGTTGAAGTTTTTTCGTCGTCTCGACGCAACCATCGCAAGATCAACGAGTCCGGGTTAGTTTTGCTTTTTGATCTTTTCTTGTATTCATTTCTAATTTTTTGGATTAGGTTTTTCAAACTCTTGTTGTGTCGTTGACGTTTGGAACTTATATATAGGTCTCACTCCTCTAGTGTTCATGCTTGCTCGCATTTTGCATCTAGTCCGTCGTCCTCTGTTCCTGTGGTGCATCCTAGCAAGCTAAT
Organism: Avena longiglumis; assembly: GCA_030063025.1. Taxonomy (NCBI): domain Eukaryota; kingdom Viridiplantae; phylum Streptophyta; class Magnoliopsida; order Poales; family Poaceae; genus Avena; species Avena longiglumis. The sequence goes on along the minus strand of CP125979.1, from coordinate 336,268,068 downwards.
CACTGTGCGTGTATTTGTATGTTTGATATTTTTTACTACGATCAGTACTAATTTTTCCACACTAAATCTTGTTATTGTTTTCTGTGAAAATATTAGGATTCACTGGAATTAGTTTCGGGAGTTTTGGATGGCAGTAATCATGTTGATGCAAAATTTCAGAGGCTTCATAATGAATTTGCTGCGGAGAAGGCTAAGATATCAGAATTGTGTGTCAAGCTCTCCGAGAAGGAGTCAGAAAAGATGTCTATTAATGTAGAGTGTGACCGTTTTTGACATGAGATCGCCGGAATGCAACACGTTGTCGAAGATGCTGCTATGTTGAAGGTGGATCTCAACAAGTATAAAGGTGACGCTGCAGGCTAGGACTTAGAGCGGGATACAATGATGATGGATATGGCTTAGTTACTAGATGATAGACAAAAGCTTTATGAGAAATTGGACGACATGATAGAAAAGCGTTTGAAGACATTGAAACAACAAAGAATGCATGTCTTGACAGGCTACATGCAATGCAATCACTAAAGGACATTCTTGAGCACCGTCGTAACTACAAGGATTGCATGGATGACATTCACAAAGAGGTCAAGGAGCTTGATAAGAAACTGTCCAAATGACTTGTGAACTGTCTCCCATATTTTAAATACTAGAAAAATTTGTACTATTATTTTGTAAGTGTTTGTAATGGTGTTTGTGAAGAGAACGTAATGAATGTGATAGAGCAATAATGTATGTAATGAAGCGAGTGTATGTCTATCAGTGAATTATTCTTCGGTGTATTTTCTTCGTGTACTGTGTTTCTTTCGCGCTCTGTTTTTTCTTTTACTTTTGCACTGTCCCGCGATTTTCATTGTGGTAGGTACTGATTCGTGTTTCTGTATGCACCGCCCCGTAGATGTCGATATTCTGCCATATGCAATTCATATTGTGTTCAGTGTGCTGCAAATATATTTTTACACACACCTATATAAAGAGTGTTTTCAGTGCGATATGAACCACCCATAGATGCAGATGCACAGCCATGTAGATGTACATGCACTGCCTTCTTTACTCAGGTACGCATTGATCTATGGAATTGCAAGCATATTTCGATATGCAATTTTTTAAAATCATCTATAATCAATTTATACTGGTTTTAGTGTGTACGTCATCAGAAGCAGTTTATGTTTTGTTTGAGTGTGATGAAAATATAGTTTTTACACATAAGAATTCAAGTATTTTGAGCGCGGTATGTATTGCATACATAAGTGGAAACACACTGTGCGTCCTTTCTGTATGATCGTACTAGTGTTCTGCACTACGTATTGTTAACGTATGCTTGTTTTGTCGAATTTTCCAATTTGCACTGCTGTGACTAGCTACGGTGCACTGCGGTGTTCTTACCGTGTGTGCTATATAGCTTCTTTGTTCTGCCTTGTCCAGACTAATTGCACTGCCTTATTTACTCATGTACGCATTGTTCTATGGAAACGCAAGGATATCTATATAACCAGTTTTTAAAATGATCATCTAGAAGCAGTTTATACTGGGTTGAGTGTGTTAAAAATATAATGTTTACACATAGTTATGTAAGAGTGTTTTTAGTGGTGCATGCACTACCCACATAGACTTAGATGCACGGCCTCATACATATGTGTGTTTTCCTTGTGCGGACTCGTTGCACAGCCTTCTTTACTTATTTATGCGTTTGTTTATGGCAGTTCAAGGATATCTATGTAGGCAGTTTTTTTAAGACCATCTAGAAGAAGTTTGTACTGGGTTGATTATGAACGTCATCTGGAAGCAGTATATACTTGGTTCAGTGTGATGAAAATATAATTTTTACACATAGAAATGCAAGTGTTTTTATCGCAATATGCATTCGTGGTATGCACTGCTCACATAGATACAGATGCACCATTTGTTGAGTTATATTATGTGTATCGCTCTTACTATTTGCAGTGCACTATGGTGTTCTTTGCGAACTTCTTTCTTCTGCCTTGTCCATACTACGTGCACTACCTTATTTCCTCATATACGCATGGTTCTAGGCAGTGCAAGGATATCTAAATAGGAAATTTTTTAAATGATCATCTAGAAGCAGTTTATACTGCGTTGAGTGTGCTACATAGAATTTTATATATAGGCATGGAAGAGTGTTTTCAGTGCGGCATGCACTACCAACATAGATTTAGATGCACTACCTCATACATATGTATATTCTGCCTTGTGCGGACTTGTTGCACAGTCTTCTTTACTTAGTGTATGCAATTTGTCTATAGCAGTGCAAGGATATCTATGTAAGCAGTTTGTTTTAAGACCATATCGAAGAAGTTTATACTGGGTTGAGTACGATCGTAATCTATAAGCAGTTTATACTTTGTTCAGTGTGATGAAAATATAATTTTTACACATAGGAATACAAGTTCTTTTATCGCTGTATGTATTTGCGATATGTACTTCTCACATAGATGCAGATGCACCATTTGTTGAGTTATCTTATGTGCATTGTTCTTACTATTTCCGTGCAATGTAGTGTTCTTTGCGTGTGTTATATAGCTTCTTTGTTCTGGCATGTCCAGACTAATTGCACTGCCTTATTTACGCATGTAGACATGGTTCTTGTGGCACCCCAGATTTACGGTCCGGGATATCCATTATGCAAACCACCACGATCACATGATCAGTGACTCGTGGAGCATAATCAACATAGTATCAAAGTACATATCCATTACAGTACCGAAACAATAAGTCTTACATATATAGTCATACAAGGGGGCCACTTGGGCACAAATAGATAGTAGCAGTGGAAGCACTAAACGTAGAAGAATCGAGTCATGCCATAGTCCAAAGGGTGCCTGACTCGGAGCAACGCCCTAGTTCGCAAAGCCGTCGTCGTAACCTTCGTTAGGATGTCTTTGAGTACTTGGAATGTCGGTGAGTACTTGGAATGTACTCCCAAAACACCTTAAGATAACAATAAGAAAGGGTATGCAGTATTGTCGTAATAGGATGGCTCCATAAAAGGTTCTTTTGTAAATTAGTTTCTTCTGTAAGTATAGCATGTCTTTATATCTTTATTGAAAACTTTTGTAAAACATTTTGGAAGTGTTTTTGAATAGTTTTAGGAAATCACTAGGATTGGGTCACCCGTTTGTGTCTCCTACCGGTCATCTCATGACCAAACCTCTTCCTCCATTTTCCCGACCATCCCATGGTCAAAACCTTTTTCGAGCCATTGCTTTTCCGAAGTCCTTTTTTTAAAACAAAACCAACACCGCTCTACAGCAACCTTCCCAACCGTCCATGACCGTGGACACACTTATTCGAATAGATTTACACTCTGTAGAGGTTGTACACTTTACCCACATCATCCGATTACCCGTCCCTGGTCTATAATGATCTGGGTCAAATAACCGGTCAAGACCTTCTGAATGCCCTCTCTGATATAAGTGCTTACCCTATGAAGTTAATCCCCTCAAAACCAGTACGCCCTATATAGGCACAACCAACCGGAGCGCGTTTTGCACCCCGCAGGGTGTGCACTTTCAATGAGGGGTTCATAATATCGTCTGGCCGCCATTTAGACCGTATTTACCTTCTCCAGGACGATGTTTCACATGGGCCTTTACAGGAGAAATCCCAGCCTCCGGGGATTTGTTCTCCCCCGTAGTAGTTTGAGACACCTATATAGGCTTAGACAACTTCCAGCCCAGACCCGTCCCATTCCAGAGTAATGTGGTTGCACGGGTTAGTTGTTCTAGCAAAACTGCAAAGAACCGGGTGTGTTTTCGTAAACATTTTTCCTCCATCCTTGGTCCGACCATTTTGTAAAGCCAAAACCTTTCGCATTTTCCAAACCACTTGATAGGCCAAGCCTCACCAAGGTTTTCTCATAAAAAAATTTTGTAAGTCTTTTCCCGGGGTCTTCCCATCCTACACTTTTGCTTAGGCTAAATGGGGTCTCCAAGGGGTTATGGTGTTAAACCATCTACCATACTACGGGGCAGGTAGGTATCATCAATATGGGTTGTACCAAATGGTACTAAGGGGTAATGGTATGGAGGATCCAAACATTCCCCACATAATATAATATAGTAAAACGATGCAATTTGCATAAATGGGTAAGTAAAACATGCATAGGTAAAATAGTAGGACAAGGTGTATGAGCAAGAAGGTGGCTTGCCTTTGTTGGCAACTTGTCCCTGATCTCCTTCTTGAAAATACTCCCAATCACCTTCCTCGTACCGTTCCTCGTTCGTATCTATCCTCGTAGAAGAAAATAAACGAATCAAGCAATACACCATACATCAAAAAAGGAGCAAACAAGTCAACAGTACAGAACAGTTTCTCAACTAGGCCATCCAAAACGCATATTTGTAGCTACTGAAATAAGAAAACCAAAGTCATTGGAACCAACTAATTTGGATACTCCTAAAAATAATGGTGAAATTAATAGTGAGCCCTAGCCTAATAAGCAAAAAAGTGCTTCACCACTGTTCTACAAGGAGGCAGGCATCAAAATTAATATGGCTGGGTAGGTAGCATAAATACTAAGCCAACCCAATTGGGTTCATGGTTTTAGATTATAGGGTTGATTTATAGCAATTTTAATACTACAGAAAGACTAGAAGCACTCAATTAATTCCCAGCATAGAAGTAGTCATACTAAAAATCTGACCTTCTGGGATTAGGTAGTTATAGTGATGCTAAACTCCTGGAGTTGGAATTACTCAAAAAGGAGTTTCACAGAAGCTTCTAAAATTTTTGCAAGAAGCTTATGTAACAGAACCACAAAATTTACTCCAGGTGCTAAGTAACTCAAAAAGAGTTGATTCCAATTTTACTGGATAGGTAGGTTAAAAAGGAAGGCCTGGGACTTGGTTTCACATTTTTCTGACTTGCAGAAAAATTACTAAAAATAAAACAGTGAAAACTGCCTAGTCGTTTGGCAAATATTATTAGGGAAACTATAGCCATTATTTCGGCAAACAACTGTTGTGATGGGGTGGGGATTTACAGGGGCTACCTTCTAGAGTTTGAATCAGGTCAAACCGAGGTTTTATTGATTTTTGGCGGATTTAAATCTACAACACAACTTTCTGTGATTTAAACAAAAAGGAAAAGAAAAAGGGGTGGGTAGATCTGGGGGCCTGGCGAAGCCCTGCGCAGGAGCTGGGCCGGCCCACTGGCGCGGCAGCGTGCGCGGGAGCTCGGGATTCAAATCCCTGGCGGGGGGCCCGCGCGTTAGCGTCTGCGGCTGGCGAAGGCGTACCTAGCGCCGTGGGTCGTTAGATCTAAACAGATCAGATGGCCTCGGGCCTTTCTTCCTCGCGAGGGTGGTGTCACCGATGATGAACCCTAGCGGCTACTGGGGATGCTTGGGGAGGCTCACCGAGGGGCATAGCAGCGTCGGGGATGGCGTGGTTTGATGCGGACGACGATGCTGGTTCTAACGAGGGTCAACAGCAGCAGCCTTGGCTCCTGGGATGGTCAGGAATGAGCTCGCGGCATCGACATCCTCGGATCTCCTCCGGCGACGCTCCTAGAGTTCCTGAGAGGGAGGGAAACAAGGTCGGAGGGTGCGGTTAGGTTCTTGCATGCATGCATAGACTAGAGGGAGATAAGGGGAGGGGTGGTGGTGACGTCCACCTTCACCTTCTCCCGGCCAGCACCACGGCGGTGCGAGGGATGGAGTGGGAGGTAGGAGTCGAGCGAGCTCAGGTCCTCCCAGGGGTGGAGTGGGAGCGAGTTGGGGTGAAATGGGGTGGAGAGCAAGAGCGGTAGGTGCCGCTGGGGTTTTATGCCGAGGAGGAGAGGCTCACGGTGCACTGTGTGCAGGGGCCGTCTATGGCGAGTTTGGGGAGTGTGGGTGGACTAGGAGAGGGAGAGAGTGTGTCACTGGGAGCAGGGGTAGGGCCGTGGAGGCGTGTGGACTGGTGCACGACCTCGGGACGGCGTGGGCTGGTCCAACGACGCCCTTTCCCGTCAGGTGCTCGACGCCAGGTCCTGTCTTGGTCGGGCTAGGAGTGGGCTAGGAGGTGCTAGGTTTAGACGTTGGGGTGGTGGAGGGTGCAGTGGGCAGTGCCAGCGCGCGCGCCGTGTTTCTGCACCGCAGAGCTGAGGCACAAGGGGGCGCTCGACATCGCCACGGTGACGTGGCCGGCGATGGTTGGGGGTAGAGGTGGCGCCTGATGAGAGAGGTAGGAAGGGGTGGGCGATTCCTGGGGAAGACGCGAGATGCGCGAGCCCATGGACAAGACGACTCAGAGGCTAGTTGAGATGGATGGTGGCAAGCAAGATCTTGCTGATCTGCCGCCCGACCACTCCCTCTCTCTTTCTCTCTCTCTCTCTCTCTCTCTCTCTCTCTCTCTCTCTCTCTCTCTCTCGGGTGCTCAGGGTTGGACAGGGTGGTGGAGAGAGGTGTGTTGTAATGCTGGATACGTGATAGGCGCGAGAATGCGTTGCAGCGAGGTTTGGAGAGTGGGGGAGCGGGTAGGGTGATCTAGGGCGTCACACGCTCGGGGTCGACTTTGGTCGATGCTCACGTCGAGCACAAACCACCAATGGCAGGGGCAGGGGCATGGGGGTGTAGAGGGAGGTGGGGTGAGTGAGTCCAGGCCCTGGTTGCCTCTTGGATCATCTCCAAGAGCTTGCAAGGATCATCTAGAGTGGGCATGAATTAAGGTGACCATTTGATGAAGTTGCCACATGTGCTCATAGCACCCTCATTCAAATGGAGTAAGGTTGGGGTTTAACCAAATGTTTTGTGGGTTTGCTTGTGATCAAAGCAAGGTAGAGAGACATAGGGTTTTTGTGGCCCAAGGGTTTGGGGCTTGCTTAGTCTAGGTGATCCCTCTGATTTTCCTAAAGTACCCATAAGAGGGATGGTAGGGTTTAACCAGATCAAAACAATCTAGAAGAAAAAACCACTAGGAAACACTAAGAAAGGCAAACACAAGCTTAACCCAGTCAGAACTAAAGATCAAACAAACTAAGTAACTTAACAGACATTGACTTAGATTAAATTCACAAAATTTTATTTCCCCCTAAACTTTGGAGTTCGTACCTAGGCAATCAGGGTAGAAAAATTGTGATGTTACAGACCTCCCCCCTTAAAGAAATCTCGTCCCGAGATTTGCGAGCTACAGAGTGAAGAGGTGGGGGTACTCCTTCCAAAGATAGTCTTCGCGTTCCCATGTGGCTTCATCTTCAGAGTGGTTGCTCCATTGCACTTTGTAGAGGGGTATGTTACGGCGCCTGGTCAAACGGTTAGCTTTCTCTAGAATCTTGACCAGTACTTCTCTATAGGTTAGGTCCTGATTGAGGTCAATAGCTTGGAAATCAACCATCTTGAAGACTTTTGGCTTGTCAGGCACTTGCAGGCACTTCCGGAGTTGAGACACGTGGAAGACGTCGTGGAAATCGGATAGTTCGGAAGGCAGCTCAAGTTGGTATGAAACTCGTCCTCGTTGTGCGAGGATTTTGAAAGGCCCAATATAACGGGGAGCGAGTTTTCCTTTTGCATGGAAACGCTGCATTCCCTTGAGGGGAGAGACGCGGAGGTACGCGAAATCTCCTTTGGCGAAGGTTACCTCCCGATGCTTGGCATCAGCATAACTCTTCTGGCGGGATTGGGCGGCCTTTAAACGGTCATGGTCTAGCTGTTCTTCACTTTTCTCGATAACATTTGGGCCAAAGATTTGACTTTCTCCGGTTTCGGACCAATTCAGGGGTGTTTGGCATTTTCTTCCATAAAGAAATTGGAAAGGTGCCATTTTTAGACTGGCTTGATAGCTGTTGTTATAGGAGAACTCGGCGTAAGGCAGGCAATCTTCCCATTTGGTACCGTGGGCCAGAACACAAGATCAGAGCATATCCTCTAGGACCTGGTTTACTCTTTCTGTCTGTCCTCTGGTAGAGGGGTGGTATGCTGTGCTGAAGGATAGCTAGGTACCCAGGGCTTCATGCAACTTCTTCCAGAAACGCGAGGTGCACTAGGGCCCGTGGTCGGACACTATTTCCTTGGGTACCCCGTGCAAACTAAATTTTTTGGCGATATAAAGTTCTGCCAGATGCTTTCCATTGTAAGAAGTCTTCACGGGAATGAAATGGGCTAACTTTGACAAGTAGTCGACAATCACCTAGATGGAGTCGTGTCCCCTGCTGGACGTGGGTAGTCCGGTGATGAAATCCATTCCTACTTTCTCTCACTTCCACTCTGGAATCTTTACTGGTTGCAACTATCCCGCTGGACGTTGATGTTCATCCTTAACTCTCTAGCAGATATCGCATTTGGATACAAATAGGGCGATATCACTTTTCATACCGTGCCACCAGTATTGTTCCTTCAGATCTTGATACATCTTGGTACTTACCGGATGGATGGAGTAGAGTATCTCATGAGCTTCCTTCATGATGGTCTGTTTTAGTTCATGATGGGAGGAACGCAGATGCGTCCTTTGTACCATAGGATGTCCTTATCATCAACCTTGAATCCGGGAACATTTTCTCTCTCCATATGCCGCTTGATTCCTTCTATGCTGGGGTGACCTTTCTGGACGTCTTTTATCTGGTCCAATAGTGTTGGTTTTAACTCAAGGTGAGCTAGGAATCCTGTACTGACTGGCTCTAGCGCGAACCTTTCAAACTCTTGGGCTAGACTCGGTTGTTCTTGTGCAACTAGGGTATTTAGGGAGCAGGGTTCTCGACTGAGGGCATCGGATACCACGTTGCCCTTTCCTGGGTGATAGTGAATTCCTAGATCATAGTCTTTGATCAGTTCTATCCATCTTCACTGCCTCATGTTCAGTTCCCTCTGGGTGAAGATGTACTTCAGACTCTTATGGTCTGTGTAAATTTCACAGCGATTTCCCATCAAGTAATGGCGCCACGTTTTTAGGGCGTTCACAACGGCGGCCAATTCTAGATCATGGGTGGGATAATTCATATCATGCGGCTTCAGCTGCCGGGATAGGTAAGCAATGACCTTGCCTTCCTGCATCAATAACCTTCCCAGTCCCAACTTGGAGACGTCAAAGCTTTTGGATATGTCGGGCATTATCAGGATAGGGGCCGAGACTAATCTCTTTTTGAGTTCTTGGAAACTCTCTTCGCACTTGTCTATGCAGTCAAATTTCTTATCCTTTTTAAGCAATTGGGTCATTGTCTTGGCAATGCTTGAGAATCCCTCAACAAATTTGCGGTAATATCCCGCTAGACCAAGGAAGCTTCGGATTTCCGAAGAGTTGGTGGGGGCCTTCCAATCCAGTATTGACTGTATCTTGGCGGGGTCTACTGAGACTCCTCCGGCAGATAGCACGTGGCCAAGAAATCCCACTTCTCTTAACCAGAACTCACACTTAATGAATTTGGCATAGAGCTGATGTTCCCTGAGGATTTCTAGTACTAGTCTCAGATGCGTCTCATGATCTGCTTCCGTTTTTGAATAGACCAAGATATCATCTATGAATAACACCACGAATTTGTCCAGATAGGGCATGAATACCTTGTTCATAAGATTCATGAAGTAAGCTGGAGCGTTGGTTAGTCCGAAGGACATGACTGTATACTCATACATGCCATATCGGGTGGTGAAGGCAGTGTTGGGGATATCAGATTCTCGGATTTTTAGCTGGTGGTATCCGGTGCGGAGGTCTATCTTGGAAAACACTTGAGCTCCATTTAACTGATCAAATAGGTCGTCGATCTTAGGTAAGGGATATTTATTCTTAATGGTGACCTCGTTAAGCTTTCGGTAGTCGGTGACTAGCCGGGTGGTCCCATCCCGCTTATCCACAAAAAGAACTGGTGATCCCCATGGAGATGCGCTTGGCTGGATATGGCCCTTGCGTTCCATGTCATCCAGCTATTTTGTTAATTCTATCAGTTCCTCAGGGGCGGTGTCGGGTATCAACTCGATGATGAACTGGATATCCCTGTCAGGGGGCATACCAGACAACTCATTGGGGAACACATCCGGGTAATCGCAGACTACCGACACTTGATCTAGGGTTGGTCTCGCAACACCTTTGTGGCAAAAGAAACGGGTCAAGGGAGTTGTAGATCGATACTCGACCGGCTTACCTTCGGTACTCCTTAGGGAGATGATCTTTCTAGCGCAATGTATTACTCCCTGGTAGCGGTACATCCAATCCATTCCTAGTATTACATCCAGACCTTGGGTTCCCAAGACAATCAGATCGTCTTTAAAGTTTATACCATGGATAACTACGGGAATATCTCGGCAGACGGATTGTGTTTTTACCATCGAGCCCGGTATTTGCACTAGCATAGGCGTATCCAACCAACTAGATGACATACAACTTTTCTCCATGAAAGGTTGGGTAACAAAGGAATGGGATGCTCCTGAATCAAAGAGTACGGTAGTGGGAACGGAGTTGACGAGAAATGTACCCAGAATGATGTCAGGAGATGTCTGGGCTTCCTCTGCGTTGATATGATTCAGGTGTCCTCTGACTGGTCCCTTAGGAGCAACGCCCTTTGCTGGCGCTCCATGGGCATTCATGGGGGCTGCATTTGCTCGTGGGGCATCTTTCTTCTTTGGGCATTCGCGGGAGTAGTGTCCCACTTCTCCACAGGTGAAGCATTCAAATGAGTTGGGGCGAGCATTGGGGTTGACAGGGCCTCGGGGAGCGGGTGTTGGGTTCCCACCTCCGGGACGGGGATTGTTGTAGTTGCGATTGGGGTTGTTAGGGCGTGGAGCATAGGTTGGGGCTCTCTTGGTGGGGGAGCAGTGTTGGATGGGGGCATGCTTCGCGACCTGTTTCCACTGGATCCTCCTTGCTGGATCATTCGGCGCTTGCGGTTTTCAATCATTCCCTTACGCTTGCTCTCAACCATGATCGCAGCGTCAACCATGGCATCAAGTTCCTGCAACCTCTGGCTACTAGGTGACATTGTAGCTCATCATGTAGTCCATTCAGAAAGGTATCTACCTTCTTCTCTTTAGTGTTGGTGTCTTCTGGGGCATACCTAGCCAAGTCAGTGTACTTCTCCAAATACTGGACGACGGACATTCCTCCTAGATTTAAGGCTCGGAACTGATCTCTCATCATCTTGACCAGACCTGGGGGAATGTGGCGCTTGCGAAACCTCTCCTTGAAATTCTCCCAAGTGATCTCTTGTCCGGCCGTCAGGATTTCCTTAACGCTGATCCACCATTCCCTGGCTTGTCCTGCGAGGAAATGGGTGGCCAGGAGTACTTTCTCTTCATTTCCCACTCGGACTACCTCTAGATTGTTCTCGATGGTGCGGAGCCAATCATCGGCATCCAATGGGTTAGCAGGTCGTTGTTGTCCTTGCGCACTCATCCTCTAGCTCCTCAATCTTGGCTTCCATGGTCACTAGCAGTTCCTTCTGATCCTTCATCTTATTCATGAGACGCTTGTTCCTAGCGACCGTAGCTTTCTTCTCTAGTAGGGCTAGAGCGCGACCAGCCTTTGCCTACTCTAAGCTCTCCTCTGTGGCAAATAACTGGGTATCCTTAAGATCCAGATCCATTCGTACCCGGTCCAGGTGCGTCCGAGTCTTCTTTAGAGTGTACTCCATGTTCTGGATATACACCCCAAAGTCGGGATGAGGTGGTGCCTGAAGCACATACCCCTCCTCATGACGCCTCCCAAAGAAACGGAAGCGAGTATCATCCAGCTGTTGGCAATGATGTTAAGACAGACACGCCAGGGCTTCCTGGGCTACCCTGAGTATGCCATCTCCCCACTCTTTCTCTATTATACTGGCTTCAAAGTCCTCAGAGAGCGGGGGCACTACTCCTCCTCGCACTGTGCACACCACGAGCCAAGAGAACTCCCCCTGGATGAGAGTGGGGATGTGGGCGCCCTTGATCTCTGGTGTAGGGCATCCCACCAAGCGAGCTAACTCTCCTAGCTCGACCTCGAACAACTAGAGTGGCAGCTCTAGACCCACTTGGCGGAACTTGGTGAACACAACAGCCAACTACAAAATTTTAGAGTAGTTAGGGTTAGTGCATGGTGTGCAAGATTTTAAATAATTTAAGACGGAAGTTTAATGTAAGTAGATTTGAAAATAGAGAAGGGGAGACATAAGAAGTATTTTTGCAATTACTTCCATTCTTCCTTTTTATAATGAAAATAGTTTTAGGTCCTCGACTAACGTCCATGCCATCTAGGGGCTCCTACCTTCAGGATGGCTATGATACCAAGTCTGTTGCACCCCAGATTTACGGTCCGGGGTACCCATTATGCAAACCACCACGATCCCATGATCAGTGACACGTGGAGCATAATCGACATAGTATCAAAGTACACATCCATTATAGTACCGAAACAATAAGTCTTACATAGATAGTCATACAAGGGGACCACTTGGGCACAAATAGATAGTAGAAGTGGAAGAACTAAACGTAGAAGGCTCGAGTCATGCCATAGCCCAAAGGGTGCCTGACTCGGAGCAACGCCCTAGTTCTCAAATCCGTCGTCGTAACCTTCGTTATTCCCATCTTCCTGCTCAAAATCTGGCCAAGTAAATAGTCAGGGACAATGCCGGTGAGTACTTGGAATGTACTCACAAACCACCTTAAGATAACAATAACAAAGGGTATGCAGTATGGCCGTGATATGATGGCTCCATAAGAGGTTCTTTTGTAAATTAGTTTCTTCTATAAATATAGCATGTCTCTATATCTTTATTGAAAACTTTTGTAAAACATTTTGGAAGTCTTTTTGAATAGTTTTAGGAAATCACTAGGATTTGGTCACCCGTTTGTGTCTCCTACCGGTCATCTCATGACCAAAACTCTTCCTCCATTTTCCCGATCATCCCATGGTCAAAACCTTTGTCGAGCCATTGCTTTTCCGAAGTCCCTTTTTTTAAAAACAAAACCAACATTGCTCTACATCAAACTTCCCAATCGTCCATGACTATGGACATGGCTATACGAATAGATTTACACTCTGTAGAGGTTGTACACTTTACCCACATCATCCGATTACCCGTCCCTGATCTACACTGGTCGTGGGTCGAATAACCAGTCAAGACCTTCCGAATGCCCTCTCCAATACAAGTGCCTACCCTATGAAGTTAATCCCCTCAAAACCGGGATGCCCTATATAGTCACAAGCCAACCGGAGCGCGTTTTGCACCCCCACAGGGTGTGCACCTTCAGTGAGGGGTTCATAGTATCGGCTGGCCGCCATTTAGACGGTATTTACCTTCTCCAGGACGATGTTTCACATGGGCCTTTACAGGAGAAAGCCCAGCCTCCGGGGATTTGTTGTCCCCCGTAGTAGTTTGAGACACCTATACTGGGTTAGACAACTTCCAGCCCAGCCCCGTCCCATCCCAGAGTAATGTGGTTGCACGGGTTAGTTGTTCTAGCAAAACTGCAAAGAACCGGGTGCATTTTCGTAAAAAAATTCCTCCATCCTTGGTCTGACCATTTTGTAAAGCCAAAACCTTTCTCATTTTCCAAACCACTTGATAGGCCAAGCCTCACCAAGGTTTTCTCATAAAACATTTTTGTAAGTCTTTTCCCGGGGTCTTCCCATCCTACACTTTTGCTTAGGCTAAACGGGGTCTCTAAGGGGTTATGGTGTTAAACACCATCTACCATACTACGAGGAAGGTAGGTATGATCAATATGGGTTGTACCTAATGGTACTAAGGGGTAATGGTATGGAGGAGCCAAACATTCCCCACATAATATAATATAGTAAAACGATGCAATTTGCATAAACGGGTAAGTAAAACATGCATAGGTAAAATAGTAGGACAAGGTGTATGAGCTAGAAGGTGGCTTGCCTTAACCTAATAAGAAAAACAGTGCTTCACCACTGTTCTACAAGGAGGCAGGGATTAAAATTAATATGGCTCGGTAGGTAGTAGAAATACTAAGCCAACCCAATTGGGTTCATGGTTTTAGCTTATAGGGCTGATTTATAGCAATTTTAATACTACAGAAAGACTAGAATCACTCTATTAATTCCTAGCATAGAAGTAATCATACTAAAAATCTGACCTTCTGGGATAAGGTAGTTATAGATGATGCTAAACTCCTGGAGTTGGAATTACTAAAAAAGGTGTTTCACAGAAGCCTCTAGAATTTTTGTAAGAAGCTTGTGTACCAGAACTACAAAATTTACTCCAGGTGTTGAGCAGCTCAAAAAGAGGTGATTCCAATTTTACTGGATAGGTAGGGTAAAAAGGAAGGCCTCAGACTTGGTTTCACATTTTTCTGACATGCATAAAAATTACTAAAAATAAAATAGTGAAAACTGCCTAGTCTTCTGCCAAAAATTATTATGGAAACTACAGCCATTATTTTGGCAAACAACTGCTGTGAGGGGTGGGGATTTACAGGGGCTAACTTCCAGAGTTTGAATCAGGTCAAACCGAGGTTCTATTGATTTTTGGCGGATTTAAATCTACAACACAACTTTCTGGGATTTAAACAAAAAGGAAAAAAAAGGGTCGGTAGATCTGGGGGCCTGGTGAAGGCCTGCGCAGGAGCTGGGCCGGCCCACTGGCGCGGCAGAGTGCGTGGGAGCTGGGGATACAAATCCTCTGCGGGGGACCCGCGCGTCAGCGTCTACGGCTGGCGAAGGGGTACCCAGTGCCGTGGGTCGTCAGATCTAAACAGATCCTATGGCCCCGGGCCTTTCTTCCTCGTGAGGGTGGCATCGCCGGTGATGAACCCTAGCGGCTACTGGGGATGCTCGGCGAGGCTCACCTAGGGGCGTAGCAGCGTCGGGGATGGTGTGGTTTGATGCGGACGATAATGCCAGTTCTAACGAGGGTCGACAGTAGCAGCCTTGGCTCCTGGGACGGTAAGGAACGAGCTCGCGGCGTCGGCGTCCTCGGCTCTCCTCCGGCGACGCTCCCATAGTTCCTGAGAGGGAGGGGAAACGAGGTCGAAGAGTGCGGCTAGGTTCTTGCATGCATGCATAGACGAGAGGGAGATAAGGGGAGGGGTGGTGGCGACGTCCACCTTCACCTTCTCCCGGCCAGCACCGCGGCGGTGCGAGGGATGGAGTGGGAGGTAGCAGACGAGCGAGCTCGGGTCCTCCTAGGGGTGGAGTGGGAGTGAGTTGGGGTGAAATGGGGTGGAGGGCGAGAGCAGTAGGTGCGCTGGGTTTTTATTTCGAGGAGGAGCGGCTCATGGTGCACCCTGTGCAGGGGCCGTCTATGGCGAGTTTGGGGAGTGTGGGTGTACTAGGAGAGGGAGGGAGTTTGTCACTGGGAGCAGGGGGGCCATGAAGGCGTGTGGACCGATGCACGACCTCGGGGCGTAGCGGGCTGGTCCAACGGCGCCCTTGCCCGTCAAGTGCTCGACGCCGGGTCTTGTCTTGGTCGGGCTTGGAGTGGGCTAGGGGGTGCTAGATTTAGACGTTGAGGTGGTGGAGGATGCAGTGGGTAGTGCCCTTAGCATGTGCGCGCCGTGTTTCTGCACCACATAGATGAGGGACAAGGGGGCGCTCGATGTGGCCACGGTGACGTGGCCGGCGAGGGTTGGGGGTAGAGGGGGCGCCTGGTGAGAGAGGGAGGAAGGGGTGGGCGGTTCCTAGGGAAGACGCGATCTGCGCGGGCCCATGGACAAGACAAGAAAGATATTTCCAATATGCCTCCCGGCCACTCCCTCTCTCTCTCGGGTGCTCAGGGTTGGACAGGGTGGTGGAGAGAGGTGTGTTGTAATGTTGGATACATGACAGGCGCGGGCATGCGTTGCAGTGAGGTTTGGGGAGTGGGGTAGGGGGTAGGGTGATCTAGGCGGCACACGCTCGGGTCGACTTTGGCCGATGCTCATGTCGAGCACAAACCACCAATGGCCGGGGTAGGGGCATGGGGGTGTAGAGGGATGTCGGGTGAGTGAGTCCAGGCCCTGGTTGCCTCCTGGATCATCTCCAAGAGCATGCAAGGATCATCTAGAGTGGGCATGAATTAAGGTGGCCATTTGATGAAGTTGCCACAGGTTCTCGTAGCACCCTCATGCAAATGGTGTAATGTTGGGGTTTAACCAAGTGTTTTGTGAGTTTGCTTGTGATGAAAGAAAGGTAGAGAGGCATATGGTTTTTGTGGCCCAACGGCTTGGGGCTTTCTTAGCAGGGGCGGAGCTAGAACTATTCATGGGTATGCAATGAATACCCAATAGTTTTTGCAAAAAGAAATCAGTATATAGACTCCTGTATGTATATATATACATGTTAGGGTTCTTCTGTAGGCGTTGGACAGGTAAAAATCTTGAAAACGAGCTGAAAAGAGCGCTCCCGACTTCATCCATACGAACCTGGGCCAAAAGCCCAACTTAGGCTTTAGTTGGGCTCATACCGAGGCATAATTCCTCCTCTGGCAGCGATTGGATCGATCTAATCCAAGCACATACGACGCGAACTGCCCGCCTCGCCTCCAGGTCCTGCTCGCCGCCGCTGCCCGCCTCGTCTCGCCGCTCGGCTCCGCCACAGTCGCATCCGGCAGCCGTGTTCCCATCCGTCCGCCCCCCTGCAGGCCTGCAATTGTATAGGTACGTGTGTAGCAGACTAGCTGTAGCAGTGTACCTTGATTGATGGCTTGATCAGCAAAGTAAAAACTAGAATGCTAAGTTATAATTTTCTTTTTAACCTTGAATTTAAATCAGAATTGATCCCATTTAATTTGAATTCGGAATTAGATTCAGAAGTGGTCACTTGGTGTTATTTCTACACTGCATTTAGAATCAGAAGTGAGTCTCACAGTAAGAAGTTCTTCACTTGCAATTTTCTATTATGATTTTCTCCAATTGAGATCCTCATTAATTAGTTAAAAACACATTGTAGGTCTGAAGAATGAAGAACAAGCAAAAGCAGGACACGTGTAGCGATCTAAAACGTATGTGGAATAAAGCTGCAAAAGCGAAGACTGCTTCCACATTAACGCCGACGCCGATATCTATGTAAGCTGATAGGCAAAAACAAGATGAAAATGTGAGTGATCCTCCCTTCACTGAGTTGCAGTTGACACTAGTGAAAACACATAACAATGATGACAAAGAACCTATATATACTATATTATGTGTTGGATTTTTTTAACTCCGAATACCCAATATAAAAATTCTGGCTCCGCCACTGTTTCTTAGTCCAGGCGATCCCTCTGATTTTCCTACAGCACCCATTAGAGGGATGCTAGAGTATAACCAGATCAAAACAATCTAGAAGCAAAAACCACTAGGACACACTAAGAAAGGCAAACACAAGCTTAACCCAGTCAGAACTAAATATCAAACAAACCAAGTAACTTAACAGATATTGACTTAGATTAAATTTAAAAAAATTTATTTCCCCCTAAACTTTGGAGTTCCTACCTAGGCAATCAGGGTAGAAAAATTGGGATGTTACAGTTCTATGGAAGTGCAAGGATATCTATATAAGCAGTTTTTTAAATGATCATCTAGAAGCAGTTTATACTGAGTTGAGTGTGCTAAAAATATAATTTTTACACATAGTCATGGAAGGTTGTTTTTAGTGTGGCATGCACTACCCACATAGATTTAGATGCACCGCCTCATACATATGTATATTCCGCCTTGTGCGGACTCGTTGCACTGCCTTCTTTACTTATCTATCCATTTGTCTATGGTAGTGCAAGGATATCTATGTAAGTAGTTTTTTTTAAGATCATCTAGAAGAAGTTCATTTTTGGTTGAGTATGAACATCAACTGGAAGCAGTTTATACTTGGTTCAGTGTGATGAAAATATATTTTTTATACATATCTATGAAAAAGTGTATGAAGATGCACTGTCCCATAGATGCCGATGCACTCCAAATAGATATTGCAATAATACCTTCAAATCAGAAAACAACTTATCTGTTATAGATTAACAAGCGTCTACTTCCGCACATAGATATTGCAATTTCCTATGCCTTAGACTAGATATATGAAATATGTGCATGCAATAAGGTTTGATGAATTGATGTACATGTTTTATAGTTTTATCCTAATCACTTAATGTCATTCCAATTTTTGGCATCTCCACGTCTGGACCCAACTCCCCTAGATCTTCTGGTAGGTTCTTTAGTCCTTTGTTAGATCTGTGGAACAACATTGTGTACAGTTGTTTCTCTCTGATATTGGAACTTGTGTCCTGATAAGTATTATAAAGTCTTGTTAGTTTTCAATTATATGTAATCAATTTTTTTGAAAAAATTCTATCTAACTATTGCTTACACTTGACATCTTTCCTTTTTCTATAATTTCTCCGTTGTATCTCTATAGGCAATATATTGTCCACATTCCATATGCGTGTTCATCTTGTTTTTTTGTTCTCACGTAGCGTGCACTTTAAATGATGCAATCCATCTTGGTAATGTGTCATCTTTGTAAATGCACTCTAGCAATTTTTCGAACCTGCTTAGATGGATATTGAAACATTGACATTTTTAGATAAAAAAGGTAGCAAGTTGTGATATGTTTTTTTTGACAAATAACACTCTAATTGTCGTAAAAGTTTTCTAGTAATGTCTTAATTTGGGTAGGAGTCTTACCATAGTTTCTCCTATGTTACTATGGTAATCCTGCATCTGTTTACTGTTATTGTATGAAATGGAGTCTAGGATCTCAACCTTTGGATTCCGAGTAGACCCATTTAGGACATAAACTGAAAAATGTCTCTTGCAATGAACCAGTAGTAATATCTGTGTATGGAAGTAGATATAATACTCAAGTTAGTTTTAAATTTTTGGTAAGTTTTAATTTTATGAGGTATCTTAATACCAAATATAGAAATTTATGCTTATTTTTAAAATAACTCACCGTGCCTGCTTCTATAAGGTCGTCTGTTCCTATGAGGTAATCAATTGTGCGAGCAATGTCTTCAGGTTCCAATTTCTTTTGTCCGTAAAATCTAATACTATTGTTATCTGTATGGGTATGATTACCCTTTTACCTTCCTAGAAAATATATTTGAATTCATCATTACTTCTCCATGTGTGGATGACGGCATCTGTAAATTCATTGTCTATACATCCATTCTCTTTGAAAATGTCTACTAGTTCACGTGCAGTATATGTCGGAGTAAAATCTCTTGATTCATTGGATGCAGTTGCCTTGATAAAAACTCTCCTATTGTATTACAAAAAACAGGATTAGTATTACATGGGTTTTAGTTTAGATTCGAGCAAAAAGATTTAGGCTAATTAAAAGAAATCTAGCTATATCAAGTTAAGCTTTACACTTACTCTCCGTAATCTGGATTTGATGCATCTTCGATTAGTTTTTTCTGTACTTTCCTTGCATTCTCTGTTTCTTTAAATTTAGCTAGAATGAAAACAAGTATTTCTTCTAGATTTTCATTTTTTTGTTCTTTCATCGAAACCTTACACCTTTTTGGTTTCTTCTATATCTTTCTCTCAAGATCTCTTTCTCCTTAGTTTCTTTGAGTTGTATAATTGATTTGTTCGACATCTTGTTTTCTTTCTCTTGAATTCCTAGCAATATATCTTCCTTCAAGTCTTGGAAATCTCTTCTTGTGAATAGCTCTTGATATTCAGAATGTCTTGTAGATGCTGCAAATTTGTAAATACATGTGTTCCACTGATATATTGAATTATTTTATTTTGTTATAGAACAGGTATTGGTCAATGTTTTTCAGTGCATAATTATTTGTAATTTATTCCTATTATGATGAATGTTAACAATGCTATGAAACAACATACTGTAGTATGAACAATACTAGTCAAAATTTGTGTAAAGGATTACCTAATATTCTATCATCTAATGTTTCAATGTTTATGTTGAAGATGTCTGTGGCATCCCGCAAAACAACTACTAGAAAATCGCGTTGTTTTGTGCATTGCATCATCATGACTGCATGCTCATATCATCATGCATGGTTTTTGTTTAAACTATTTTCGAAACGCCTAGTTTTGTCTTCTAAATATTCCCGTCTTTATTCAAATTAAAACCCGGGTCTCCGGAATATTTTGTTTCCTCTACCAACGGTTTTCAAACGCCCCGTTTTAAATAATAAAATATTTATTTTATTTTTAGGGGGCAGCCAAACCGGGTCGATCTGACCTAGCCGGCCACCCCAAAAATTACCCGAAACCAGCCTACCTAAACCCTTTTCCTACCCCAACCTAATCTACCCAACCTTCCTCCACCTCATCCCACCCAATCGGTGCTCGCCACCTCAGCTATCATCCCTCCTCCCACCAATCGCCACCTGCCACCTCCCCCCAGCCGCCACCTGCTGGCCCACCTAGCACCACATCACCCGCCTGTCCACACCCACCACACAACGCACACCACACACACCGCTGACCCACTCCCCAACCTCCTCTCCCTTCCACTCCGGCCCCACCTCCCACCTCGCACCTGGCCCACCCCGACAGATCCCTGGCCTACCCCGCAATCCCCTCTCTCTCTGCTTCTTCCTCGATCGAGGATTGAACCGTGCAGCGCCGTCCTCCGCTCGCGAGCCTACCCCCGCGGCCCTTCTCTGCCTCCTTCCCAAGCGCGCCGCCGTGTTCGTGGGCCGCCGGAGCCGCCCCGTTGCCCTCTCCGCGGCGCCACCCCGAGCTTTCCTCCTCCTTCGTCGCATCGCCGGCCGACCCCGTCGTTGTGGTGCCTACACCCGTGAACCTCGCCACCGACGGCGGCCGTGCGTCTCTCGTCGCCCCCGCGCGTCTGCTCGCCGTGGCCGGCCTTGGTCGCCCTTTCCTCCGTCTCGGTCGCGCCCGGTGTCGTCGCCATCGTTCGCTCCCGCAAGCTCCTGCCAGGGCCATCGCGTCCTCTTCTTCCTATGGATGCTGCCGCCGGTTGCCGTCTACCTCGTCTGGACCTCCTCCCCATCGCCCATCTCGCCATGTCCCCGCGTGTCGTCGAGCGCCACCCGCCTTCCGTGTCCGACCACTCCGCCCTGCGTTGCCGCGTCGGTCGGACGTCCTCAACCTCGCCCTCGCCTCCCTGGTGATCCTCCGCCAGCGAGATCCGGCCGCCCGTGGCCTCTTCGACCTCGTCGCCCTGTTCTTCCTCGAGAAGAGCCGCCGCCGCCGCCGACCTCCCATCCTCCCTGGTCGCCTCATCCTCATCCTCCGGCCACCTGGCCTTTCCCTTGCCTCGCAACACTCGCCACCACCGCTCACCTTCTGCCACCGTTGCGCAGCTCCTCGATGCCCCCTTGTGAGCCCCACCTCCAGCATGAGGATTCCCTATACCCGTGCCTTGCAGCGAACCACGACGTGACCTCTCGGGGACGGACCTGCACGTTTGCCTTACCTGTCGTGCTGCAAGTGCCGATGTGTGGCATCCCGCAAAAACCACTACTAGAAAATCGCGTTGTTTTTGTGCATTGCATCATCATGACCGCATGCTCATGTCATCATGCCTCATTGCATTTGAGCATCGTCATCATCTTGCATCTGTTCGCATAAAACTATTTTTAAAAAGTCTGGTTTTGTTTTCTAAACGACCCGTTTTTGTTCAAACGAAAAACCCGGGCCTCCGGATTATTTTGTTTTGTCTGCTATCGGTTTGCAAACGGTCCGTTTAAAACAAATAAAATATTAAATTATTTTAGTGGGGGCAGTCAGGCAGGCCGTCGACCGGACGACCACCCCGAACAAACGGTCCACCCAAAAATCCCTAATCTACCTAGTCCTAGTCTACCCACCCTTGACCACATCACCCCGGCCAATCGCACGACAAGTCACCACCCCTTCCCTATCCTATCCCACTGCCACCTCACCCCAACCCTCCCTCTCCCCCTCACCCCCACTCCCCACACCACAACACCCAACACACACAACAGCACACACCCACTCGACGCCACCCCACACCGAATCCCACCCCGGCCCCGCTCCATCTACCCCACCACGCACTCCCACGCGTGCTCCGTCCCCAACCTCCCTTCCTCTCTCCCTGCCGACTTTCGCTCGTCCTCTCCCCAACCTCCCCGCTCCACCGGCGTCCCCACACCCGCCGACCCTCTCGCCTCTTTCTCCCTCCTCCGGCCCCATGTCGACGCCGCCGCGCGTCGTTCCCGCGGAGCCCGAGCCGACCTCGCCGGCTCGCCGGCTCGCCGTTCCCACCGGACCCCCCTCTCCGCGAGCACCGCCGAGCTCGCCATCCTCCAGCGCGCCTCCCCGTGAGGACCCCTGTAGCGCCGCCCGGCCTCCTCAACCTCCGTCTGCACCGCCGTCCTGTTCCCCCTCTCAAGCCGCCTCCTCGGTCATCGCTTCGCCGGCCGCTCGACGCCCGAGGCCGCGCCGGCGACCCCTCCTCCCCGCCTCCGCCATGTTTTCCGTCGGCCTCACCCCCAGGCAGCAGCAGCCGCGCCCGGCGCCCTCGTCCCTTCACCATGCGCGCCGCCGCCGCGGGACACCGCGTCCAGCACGTCGGCTCCGCGTCGGCCTCTTCCCGTCGAGCTCGCTCCGGCAACCTTCCCGCGCGCGGCCCTTCTCCTCCGCTCACGAGCCCGTGGCCCGGCCAGGACGCGTTTCCTCCCTGCAACGAACCTGCTCCTCGATGCGTGCCCGCGTGGCCCTTCTAGAGTCAAGCTCCTTGTTTGTCGGTTTTTCCCTGGTTACTGCTTGTGGTGGTGGGCAGTGCTATTCTTGTCCCAGGCGACTGCCAGCTTCTCGACGCCGGAGTTATGAAGAAGTTGAGAGGGTCGAGAGGTGTCCCTGCCGTGAGCACGCGCTAATATCCACATCATCTCTCGAAGGAACGTTGAAAAGATCTGCCACACGGGACCGAACCCTCGAGGCCTTCCACCCGGAGTACCGAGAACTCCTTCGCGGACCCGAAGACCATGAATGCGACAAGATCGACACCGACCAGGGCGAGTCCGATGCGCCCCGACGCCACATCCAGTCCTTCTTCCCGGAGGCATTGACGCTCGTGCGACAAGATCTACTTCCCAGATCCGAAGACCCCGGTACCCGATCTACTCAAGTTCGCCATCGCGAGTCCGAACTTCATCGATCCCCGTCGAACCCTGAGCCCGGACCCCGAACCCCGGAACCCCAAGATCTTCCGAACCCCGATGTGTGAACCCAAACCCGAACCCTTATTTTATTAAATGATATATTACTTGTTGCATATAAAATTGTCATACTCGCATGCATACTTGTCTGTGGTTTGGGGGCATTATACCGATTCACCTTATAATTAAATATGGGGCCCATATGCGGGCAAATCTAGTCTCATATTGGCCTCATTTAAATTTGAGTAGCGAACCGGTGACTTGTTTTGCCTTGCTAATACAACATTTAATTTGCGGGGTAGATAAACAACTTGAACCATCTAACTAATTGTCGGGACCCCGGTTCCACTTAATATTGCCCAATTGCATCGCATCCTTTCCATGTCATACATCATGCATGATCTTTTGCCGTTGTAGTAAATATTGCAACCGGTGTTCCTTCTAGTGTTTTGCTTCTTCGCGGATTGGGCCATTGAGTTGATGCGAGTGCCGACCCGATCTTCGGTTGAACCTTCGACAATGTTTTTCAGGCGAGCATCTCCCCCTTTCTACCTATCTTATTTTTTTATAGTATTTATTCCCTCCTGGTGATCTATTGCTATCTGTGTTGCGTTGCTCTAGTTTTCGTACCCGTGATATCCCCTGCAGCCTTATATTGCCTTGGACACATCCTATTACCTGTTGTTTGGTAGATAGTTGGACTTGCGCGTCGTAGTCGCTTGCTCAAGTGCTGTGCGTGTCGTCCAGTGCCACAGTTGTTGATGTATTGCCGCATGTTGATGTTGGAGATGATCATGGCTTTAATTATCATTCACTTTAATTCCTGCTTAACAACTAAAATTGAAGTAAGTAAGCAGAGGCATCGGTGGGTGATAGATAATATTTGGTTTCCGACCGCCCACTTGTGTCCCGTAGGACCCCGAGTAGTTGATACCTATTCCTTGATTTATCGCGCTATCCACATCCGGGAGGATTATGGGACCCCCCTGAGCCAGAGCTTGATTCAGTCTTATTTCTTGGGGCCACAAACTAGTTTGAGGTTTTATTTACTATCCTGTACTTATGCCATGCTACTACTGTATTTACGATTGTGCGAGGACCACACTGTACTGTTTAGGATCGGGACACGATTCCGCGGTGTCGACAAGCCCAGTTTTGGGTTCCCAATCGTTCGCAGCCGTCCACCCAAACCTCGGGTCCGTCTCGGAGTCAGCTAACTTCGTTGCGGGTGTACTCCAAGGGGTGGCCCCCTGAAATATTTCTGAATCCTGTGATTGCTTTGTCGTGAAGGCCTCGTTGGGTTTTGATTTGGTTTTTCCGAGGTTGATCGAGTGTGTGTTGCTATTTGTGCACCCCGGCCGGGTAAAACTTTCTAAAAGCCGTGTCCGCGGTTATGGACGACTTGGAGCACAGTATCTTGATCATAGACAACTATAACTAAAGTAGTGCTGTAAATTTGACTTTATAATGACAAGTAATCAGCTTCACTATAATGGAATGGCTAAATAATACTGCCCACAATTGCTTGTTTGGATTGTCGCTTGCGACCATTGTACCTGACTAGTAAGTATTACAACTACAACGGAATGGCTAAATAAAAGTACCAACAACTGCTGGGTTTTTGGGTTATCTCATGCTAATTGTAACTGACTAGTAAGTGTTGCAACTACAACGGAATGGTTAACTAAAACTTCCCACTTCTTATCTTATCAGGATGACTATCTAAACCTGACTAGTAATTGCTGCAACAATAACCGAATAAATAAAACTGCCAACGGTGTGAGTTCCTCGGTTGACTTCCTCGATTGGTCTCTAGGGGGAAACGCCAAGATGGGTTTGCTTGGTGGTAGTATCAGGTTGGTTACGAATAGGTCTTTCTTTCCCCTCTCTGATTGCCGCCAGTTGTATCGAGTCTCTATAGGTTGTTTAGTGCATGCTGCCGCTGCCGCTTTAGTCCACCATACCTATGTAGGCGAGGACCGCCGAATTCTAGCCTCGCCGTGTACTGGCCTCGATCTTGGCTCCTCTTTTCCTTTGCCCTTTGTCGGCACCCCTTTTGTTTAAGCAGGTTTTGAGATCGACGTCGTTAGCAGGGTTACCCTTCCGGCTTGGCCTGGGCAGGGTTATGGACGCCATTGGTTATTCTTTAGGGCTCTTAGCCCCATTTGCATCTTGTCCGTAGTCGGACGCTCCATCTTTTCAAGGTGATTTGGATCTTTGTATATTATATCTGTATTCTTGACTCATGGAGTCATGTTGTATATATATCTGTTCTGTGGGTCCCATCGAGGACTGTTGTGTAATGTTATTACTTCGTTTTCCACCTTGCGAAAGTGCTGGTGGGCACCTTTGAATCGTTTCTATGCGGGTTTGGCGGGTTTTAAAACTTGCATAGGTCCGATCGAGGGTGTTACAAAGTGGTATCGAGCTCGGTTGCGATACCCCACAAGTCCAGCCTGTAGGATAACCTAGCTAACGGCCGAAGTAGGGTGTCAAAACTATTTTTGCAAAATCGGTTGGATAGTTCTGATTAGGTCTGATTTTACTCCTTACCCTCTGCTGTTCTCCTCTTATCTCGACGTGTTTTGAATCCGCTCTCTTATCTTTTCTTCGAGTCCAGGATTTCTCGTGGTCGGGTTCCGTCGTACCTTCAGGGTTTCGCTTCCTCCTCTGATAACGGTGTTCTACCATCCGGTGTTCAAGCTGCCTGATGAATCCGTCTACGGTGTTACCATTCTTTGTTCCTTGTTTGTGCCTTCCGGTGTTTTCCGACGCGACGACATCATCTACGCCAGATCCGATGCAGAGGCTGCATCACTCCTTTGTTTCCGAACCTCGCTTATCGAGATCTTCAGTCTGATTCCGAGAGTTGGTTGCATAATCCGCCTATTCGGATGCAGAGTAATGGTTTGGGTGCGCGATGGACTGATCACCATCCGACTACTCTTATCATTCTCTCTTGTACATCGAATCAGTGGATCCAGCAATTTTACTCCATCCACGGAAGTAGAGGTGGATTTATTTGTTGATACCTCTACCTTCGACCTTTTGTTCCCGGAGTGTTCTCTCGACGATCACGTACAACGACCTCTTGTTAGTGGTGTCGCGAGGATCTACACGAAGCGAGAAGACGCAGAACGCCGCCCTTCTTCCGGTACCATGAGGCGGATCTCGAGGGCGAGATCCATTGTTAGTGGTGTCGAATTGTGGCATCCCGCAAAAACCACTACTAGAAAATCGCATTGTTTTTGTGCATTGCATCATCATGACCGCATGCTCATGTCATCATGCCTCATTGCATTTGAGCATCGTCATCATCTTGCATCTGTTCGCATAAAACTATTTTTGAAAAGTCTGGTTTTGTTTTCTAAACGCCCCGTCTTTGTTCAAACGAAAAACCCGGGCCTCCGGATTATTTTGTTTTGTCTGCTATCGGTTTGCAAACGGTCCGTTTAAAACAAATAAAATATTAAATTATTTTAGTGGGGGCAGTCGAACGGGCCAAATCGACCCGGACGACCACCCCCAGAACAAAACGGTCCACCCCAAAAATCCCTAATCTACCTAGTCCTAGTCTACCCACCCTTCAGCCACATCACCCCGGCCAATCGCGGCACGACAAGTCACCACCCCCCTTCCCCTATCCTATCCCACGCTGCCACCTCACCCCAACCCTCCCTCTCTCTCTCACCCCCACTCCCCACACCACAACACCCAACACACACAACAGCACACACCCACTCGACGCCACCCCACACCGAATCCCAACCCGGTCCCGCTCCATCTGCCCCACCACGCACTCCCACGTGCGCTCCGTCCCCAACCTCCCTTCCTCTCTCCCTGCCGCCTTTCGCCCGTCCTCTCCCCAACCTCCCCGCTCCACCGGCGTCCCCACACCCGCCGACCCTCTCGCCTCCTTCTCCCTCCTCCGGCCCCATGTCGCCGCCGCCGCGCGTCGTTCCCGCGGAGCCCGAGCCGAGCTCGCCGGCTCGCCGTTCCCACCGGACCCCCCTCTCCGCGAGCACCGCCGAGCTCGCCATCCTCCAGCGCGCCTCCCCGTGAGGACCCCTGCAGCGCCGCCCGGCCTCCTCAACCTCCGTCTGCACCGCCGTCCTGTTCCCCCTCTCAGGCCGCCTCCTCGGTCGCCGCTTCGCCGGCCGCTCGACGCCCGAGGCCGCGCCGGCGACCCCTCCTCCCCGCCTCCGCCATGTTTTCCGTCGGCCTCATCCCCCAGGCAGCAGCAGCCGCGCCCGGCGCCCTCGTCCCTTCACCATGTGCGCCGCCGCATGCCGCGTCCCGCCGTCGGCTCGGCGGCCTCTTCCGTCCGAGCTCGCTCCGGCAACCTTCAGCTGCCCTTCTCCTCCGCCAGACGAGCCCGTCCAGACGCTGCGTTCCTCCCTGCAACGAACCTGCTCCTCGATGCGTGCCCGCGTGGCCCTTCTAGAGTCAAGCTCCTTGTTTGTCGGTTTTTCCCTGGTTACTACTTGTGGTGGTGGGTAGTGCTATTCTTGTCCCAGGCGACTTCCAGCTTCTCGACGCCGGAGTTATGAAGAAGTCGAGAGGTTCGAGAGGTGTCCCTGCCGTGAGCACGCGCTAATATCCACATCATCTCTCGAAGGAACGTTGAAAAGATCTGCCACACGGGACCGAACCCTCGAGGCCTTCCACCCGGAGTACCGAGAACTCCTTCGCGGACCCGAAGACCACGAATGCGACAAGATCGACACCGACCAGGGCGAGTCCGATGCGCCCCGACGCCACATCCAGTCCTTCTTCCCGGAGGCATTGACGCCCGTGCGACAAGATCTACTTCCCAGATCCGAAGACCCCGGTACCCGATCTACTCAAGTTCGCCATCGCGAGTCCGAACTTCATCGATCCCCGTCGAACCCTGAGCCCGGACCCCGAACCCTGGAACCCCAAGATCTTCCGAACCCCGATGTGTGAACCCAAACCCGAACCCTTATTTTATTAAATGATATATTACTTGTTGCATATAAAATTGTCATACTCGCATGCATACTTGTCTGTGGTTTGGGGGCATTATGCCGATTCACCTTATAATTAAATATGGGGCCCATATGCGGGCAAATCTAGTCTCATATTGGCCTCATTTAAATTTGAGTAGCGAACCGGTAACTTGTTTTGCCTTGCTAATACAACATTTAATTTGCGGGGTAGATAAACAACTTGAACCATCTAACTAATTGTCGGGACCCCGGTTCCACTTAATATTGCCCAATTTCATCGCATCCTTGCCATGTCATACATCATGCATGCATCATGCCCGATCTTTTGCCGTTGTAGTAAATATTGCAACCGGTGTTCCTTCTAGTGTTTTGCTTCTTCGCGGATTGGGCCGTTGAGTTGATGCGAGTGCCGACCCGATCTTCGGTTGAACCTTCGACAATGTTTTTCAGGCGAGCATCTCCCGCTTTCTACCTATCTTATTTTTTTATAGTATTTTTCCCTCCTGTTGATCTATTGCTATCTATGTTGCGTTGCTCTAGTTTTCGTACCCGTGATATCCCCTGCAGCCTTATATTGCCTTGGACACATCTTATTACCTGTTGTTTGGTAGATAGTTGGACTTGCGTGTCGTAGTCGCTTGCTCAAGTCTTTGTCGTGTCCAAAGGCCACGATTGTTGATGTATTGCCGCATGTTGATGTTGGAGATGATCATGGCTTTAATTATCGTTCACTTTAATTCCTGCTTAACAACTAAAATTGAAGTAAGTAAGCAGAGGCATTGGTGGGTGATAGATAATATTTGGTTTCCGACCGCCCACTTGTGTCCCGTAGGACCCCGAGTACTTGATACCTGTTCCTTGATTTATCGCGCTATCCACATCCGGGAGGATTATGGGACCCCCCTGAGCCAGAGCTTGATTCAGTCTTATTTCTTGGGGCCACAAACTAGTTTGAGGTAGTATTTACTATCCTGTACTTATGCCATGCTACTACTGTATTTACGATTGTGCGAGGAGCACTGCTTTGTCTGTTAGGATCGGGACACGATTCCGCGGTGTCGACAAGCCCAGTTTTGGGTTCCCGATCGTTCACCGTCCCCACCCAAACCTCGGGTTCGTCTCTTGAGTCTGCTAACCGTTCGGGTGTACTCAAGGGTGCCCTGAAATATTTCTGAATCCTGTGATTGCTTTGTCATGAAGGCCTCGTTGGGTTTTGATTTGGTTTTTCCGAGGTTGATCGAGTGTGTGTTGCTATTTGTGCACCCCGGCCGGGTAAAACTTTCTGAAAGCCGTGTCCGCGGTTATGGACGACTTGGAGCACAGTATCTCGATCATAGACAACTATAACTAAAGTAGTGCTGTAAATTTGACTTTATAATGACTAGTAATCAACTTCACTATAATGAAATGGCTAAATAATACTGCCCACAATTGCTTGTTTGGATTGTCGCTTACGACCATTGTACCTGACTAGTAAGTATTACAACTACAACGGAATGGCTAAATAAAAGTACCAACAACTGCTGGGTTTTTGGGTTATCTCATGCTAATTGTAACTGACTAGTAAGTGTTGCAACTACAACGGAATGGTTAACTAAAACTGCCCACTGCTTATCTTATCTGGATGACTATCTAAACCTGACTAGTAATTGCTGCAACAATAACCGAATAAATAAAACTGCCAACGGTGTGAGTTCCTCGGTTGACTTCCTCGATTGGTCTCGAGGGGGAAACGCCAGGATGGGTTTGCTTGGTGGTAGTATCAGGTTGGTTCCGAATAGGTCTTTCTTCCCCCTCTCTGATTGCCGCCAGTTGTATCGAGTCTCTATAGGTTGTTTAGTGCATGCTGCCGCTGCCGCTTCAGTCCACCATACCTATGTAGGCGAGGACCGCCGAATTCTAGCCTCGCCGTGTACTGGCCTCGATCTTGACGCCTCTTTTTTCCTTTGCCCTTTGTCGGCACCCCTTTTGTTTAAGCAGGTTTTGAGATCGACGTCGTTAGCAGGGTTACCCTTCCGGCTTGGCCTGGGCAGGGTTATGGACGCCATTGGTTATTCTTCAGGGCTCTTAGCCCCATTTGCATCTTGTCCGTAGTCGGAGCTCCATCTTTTCAAGGTGATTTGGATCTTTGTATATTATATCTGTATTCTTGACTCATGGAGTCATGTTGTATATATATCTGTTCTATGGGTCCCATCGAGGACTGTTGTGTAATGTTATTACTTCGTTTTCCACCCGCACGAAAGTGCCTGGTGGGCACCTTTGAATCGTTTCTATGCGGGTTTGGCGGGTTTTCGCTAAAACTTGCATAGGTCCGATTCTGAGGGTGTTACACGATGTGGTATCGCTGTTGGTTCCTCTGTCTGCCTATGGTGTGGATCAGTGTGGGAATTGTATGGTATGTTGATGGCCGCTCGATCCCCCGTCGTGTTACTGTCGTCAAGTTCTTCGAAAACCCAAGTGCCACCAAGACCTACGTCGGAACCCCGAGTATGCCGCCGACAACCAAAGCTGAACACCGATTTCTACTAGACGACCGATGACTCAAAGACCTACATCAGGGAACCGCAAGAACTTCATCACGGACCTGACACTCTTCTTCATGGACGCCGAGATCTCCCTCCTGGAATTCGAAGACAGAACCCCGATGCGCCAAGTTCTTCCTCATGGAACGACAAGACCTCCTTCCCGCACCGATGCCGACGACGTCGCACGCCAAGTTCTTCTTCCCGAATGCCAAGACCAACTCGATGGTGCGGACCCGACAAGATCTTCGCAACGACAAGATCGACACCGACCAGGGCGAATCCGATGTGCCCCCGACGCCAACCAAGTCCTTCTTCTGGGATGCGACAAGATCGACTTATGTTGTCCGAGACCGACCTCGTCGAGCCATTCTCCCGTCGAACCCTGAGACCGACCCCGAACCCTCGGAATCCCAAGATCGTCAACCCCTATGTGTGACCCCTTTTCCGAGCCCCTATTTTATAAATTGCCAACTATATAAACTGTTGCATATTTAATTGTCATCCTCGCAAGCATATTGGTGTGGTCTGGGGGCCTTATGCCGATTCACCTCGTAAGTAAATATGGGACCCATATGCGGGCAAATCTAGTCTTATATTGGTTCCATTTAAATTTATGTAGCGAACCGGTGATATATTTTGCCATGTTAAGACAACATTTATAGTCTTTATTTCCTCATGTTGATCTATTGCTATCTGTGTTGCGATGCTCTAGTTTCCGTACCCGTGATATCCCTTGCGGCCTTATATTGCCTTGGACACATCCTATTACCTGTTGTTTGGTAGATAGTTGGACCTGCGCGTCGTAGTCGCTTGGTCAAGTGCTGTTGCGTGTCGTCAAGTACCACAGTTGTTGGAGTATTGCCGCATGTTTAATGTTGGAGATGATCATGGCTTTAATTATTGTTTAA
This sequence comes from Avena longiglumis, assembly GCA_030063025.1. Taxonomy (NCBI): domain Eukaryota; kingdom Viridiplantae; phylum Streptophyta; class Magnoliopsida; order Poales; family Poaceae; genus Avena; species Avena longiglumis. Next base: position 336,236,730 of record CP125979.1, on the reverse strand, counting down.
TAACTAAAATTGAAAGTAGGTAAATGCAGAGGCACCGGTGGGTAATATACAATATTTGGTTTTTAATCACACCGGTGTCCGTAGGACCCGAGTTCTTGACACTGCTCCGAGATCGAGCGCTAACCACGTGTGTGGTGTGGGCACCCCCATCGATTTAGTACCTGATTCCAAGTACTGTACTGGGGGCCACAAAGTAGTTTGGAGCTTTATGCCATGCTTTACTTCTTTATTTAAGATTGTGCGAGGAGCACCTGTACTGTTTAGGTAAGCGGAGTGTTTTCACGGTATCGACAAGCCCAGTCACATTTTCGGGTTCCCAGTCGTTTACAGCCACTGACGTAAACCCTGGGTCCGTTCCGGAGCCGGCCAACTTCGTTGTGGGTTGCTTAGTGGGGTGGCCCCCCGTGCTTGCTTTGGGTCTGGGAAACGTCGTGTCCGAAACCCCGACAACATACCGTTGGGTGTATGTTTTGTGATCTTGTACCTACCTGATCTGACAACAAGGGTGTAGGTGTGTGTGGAAACTTTGGTGCACCCCTGCAGGGTTAAATATTTTCGAGAAGCCGGTTCATGTTATGGACGACTTGGAGCACAGTTCTCGATCATAGACAACTATAACTAAAGTTTACTGCTATAATTTGACTTGTATCCGATATGACTAGTAATCAGCTTCACTGCAACGGAATGGCTAAATAAAAGTACCAACAACTGCTGGGTTTGGGGATATCTCATGCTAATCGTATCTGACTAGTAAGTGTTGCAACTACAATGGAATGTTTAACTAAAACTGCCCACTGCTTATTATATCAGGATGTCTCATGCCATCTTTATTTGACTAGTAATTGCCGCAACTATAACAGAATGAATAAAACTGCCAACGGTGTGAGTTCCTCGGTTGACTTCCTCGTTTGGTCTCGAGGGGGAAACACCAGGATGGGTATGTTTGGTGGTAGTATTAGGTTGGTTTCAAATAGGTCTTCCTTATCTCTCTCTGATAGCCGACAGTTGTATCGAGTCTCTATAGGTTGTTTAGTGCATGCTGCCGCTGCCGCTTCAGTCCAAAATACCTATGTAGGCGAGAGCCGCCGAATTCTAGTCTCTCCGTGTACTGGCCTCAGTACTGACCGCTCTCTCTTTTTCCTTTGCCCTTTGTCGGCACCCCTTTTGTTTAAGGAGGTTTTGAGATCGACGTCGTTAGCAGGGTTACCCTTCCGGCTTGGCCTGGGCAGGGTTATGGACGCCATTGGTTATTCTTCAGGGCTCTTATCCCCATTTGCATCTTGTCCGTACTCGGACGCTATATCGTTTTCCAGGTGATTTGGATCTTTGTACTGTATATCTGCATTCTTGACTCTTTGAGTCGTTGTTGTATATATCTGTTTTGTGGGTTCCATCGAGGACTATTGTGTAATGATATTACTTCGTTTTCCACCTGCACGCAAGTGCCTGGTGGGCACCTTTGAATCGTTTCTATGCGGGTTTGGCGGGAAGCGCTGAAACTTGCATAGGGCCGATTCTGAGGGTGTTACATAGTGGTATTAGAGCTCAGCAATTGCGATACCCCACAAGTCCAGCCTGTAGGATAACCTAGCTAACGGCCGAAGTAGAGTGTCAAACTATTTTTGCAAAATAGGTTGGATAGTTCTGATTAGGTCTGATTTTACTCCTTACCCCTCTGCTGCTCTCCTCTCACCTCTGCGTGTTTTGAATCCGCTCCCTTCTCTCTCTTCGAGTCCAGGATTTCTCGTGGTTGGGTTCCATCGTACCTTCAGGGTTTCTCTTCCTCCTTTGGTAACGGTGTTTCTACATCTGGTCTTCATGCTATCCGAGGAATCCTTCGTCTGGTGGACTTCTCTTTGTTCCTTCTCGTGCCTTCCGGTGTTTTTCGACGCGACGACATCATCTACGCCAGATCCGATGCAGAGTCTGCATCACTCCTTTGTTCCTGAACCTCGATTGTCGAGATCTTCAGTCTGATTCCGAGAATGGTTGCACGCTTTTCTACTGATTGTGCAGAGTAATAGTTTGGTTGCGTGATGGATTGGCCCCCATGCCGACTACTCACTCTATTCGCTAGTGTACATTGAAGTGGATGAGAATGCATCGGTTCCCTCTTTCCATCGAAGCTAGAGGTGGCTTTATTCGTTGATACCTCTACCTTCGCCTTTGTTTCCCGGAGTGTTCTCTCGTCGATCACGGATAACGACCTCTTGTTAGTGGTGTCGCGAAGATCTACACGAAGCGAGAAGATGCAGATCGCCGACCTTCTTTCCGGTACCATGAGGCGGATCTCGAGGGCGAGATCCATTGTTAGTGGTGTCGAATTGTGGCATCCCATAAAACCACTACTAGAAAATCGTGTTGTTTTGTGCATTGCATCATCATGACTGCATGCTCATATCATCATGCATGGTTTTTGTCTAAACTATTTTCGAAACGCCTAGTTTTGTCTTCTAAATATTCCCGTCTTTATTCAAATTAAAACCCGGGTCTCTGGAATATTTTGTTTCGTCTACCAACGGTTTTCAAACGCCCCGTTTTAAATAATAAAATATTTATTTTATTTTTAGGGGGCAGCCAAACCGGGTCGATCCGACCTAGCCGGCCACCCCAAAAATTACCCAAAACCAACCTACCTAAACCCTTTTCCTACCCCAACCTAATCTACCCAACCTTCCTCCACCTCATCCCACCCAATCGGTGCTCGCCAGCTAAGCTATCATCCCTCCTACCACCAATCGCCACCTGCCACCTCCCCCCAGCCGCCACCAGCTGGCCCACCTGGCACCACATCACCCGCCTGTCCACACCCGCCACACAACGCACACCACACACACCGCTGACCCAGTCCCCAACCTCCTCTCCTTCCACTCCGGTCCCACCTCCCGCCTCGCACCTGGCCCACCCGATAGATCCCTGGCCTACCCCACAATCCCCTCTCTCTCTGCTTCTTGGTCGATCGAGGTTTGACCCGTGCAGCGCCGTCCGTCATGAGCCTACCTCATGCCCTTCTCTCCCGCCCAAGCGCCCGCCAGGCTGGAGCCGCCTGTTCTCTCCATGGCGCCACCCCGAGCTTGCCTCCTCCTTCGTCGCATCGCCGGCCGACCCCGTCGTTGTGGTGCCAACACCCATGAACCTCGCCACCGACGGTGGCCGTGCGTCTCTCGTCGCCCCCGCGCGTCTCCTCGCCGTGGCCAGCCTTGGTCGCCCTTTCCTCCGTCTCGGTCGCGCCCGGTGTCGTCGCCATCGTTCGCTCCCGCAAGCTCCTGCCAGGGCCGTCGCGTCCTCTTCTTCCTATGGATGCTTCCGCGGGTTGCCGTCTAGCTCGTCTGGACCTCTTCCCCATCGCCCATCTCGCCATGTCCCCGCGTGTCGTCGAGCGCCACCCGCCTTCCGCGTCCGACCACCACGCCCTGCATTGCCGCGTCGGTCGGACGTCCTCAACCTCGCCCTCGCCTCCCTGGTGATCCTCCTCCAGCGAGATCCGGCCGCCCGTGGCCTCTTCGACCTCGTCGCCCTGTTCTTCCTCGAGAAGAGCCGCCGCCGCTGACCTCCCATCCTCCCCGGTCGCCTCATCCTCGTCCTCCGGCCACCTGGACTTTCCCTTGTCTCGCAACACTCGCCACCACCGCTCACCTTCTGCCGCCGTTGCGCAGCTCCTCGATGCCCCCTTGTGAGCCCCGCCTCCAGCATGAGGATCCCCTATACCCGTGTCTTGCAGCGAACCACGATGTGACCTCTCGGGGACGGACCTGCACGTTTGCCTTACCTGTCGTGTTGTAAGTGCCGATGTGGTTTCGCTGTTGGTTCCTCTGTCTGCCTATGGTGCGGATAAGTGTGGGGATTGTATGGTATGTTGATGGCCGCTCGATCCCCCGTCGGGTTACTGTCATCAAGTTCTTCGAAAACCCAAGTGCCACCAAGACTGACGTCGGAACCCCGAGTATGCCGCCGACCACCAAAGCTGAACACCGATTTCTACTAGACGACCGATGACTCAAAGACCTACATCAGGGAACCGCAAGAACTTCATCACGGACCTGACACTGTTCTTCATGGACGCCGAGATCTCCCTCCTGGAATTCGAAGGCAGAACCCCGATGCGCCAAGTTCTTCCTCACGGAACGACAAGACCTCCTTCCCGCACCGATGCCGACGACGTCGCACGCCAAGTTCTTCTTCCCGAATGCCAAGACCAACTCGATGGCGTGGACCCGACAAGATCTTCGCAACGACAAGATCGACACCGACCAGGGCGAATCCGATGTGCCCCCGACGCCAACCAAGTCCTTCTTCTCGGATGCCACAAGATCGACTTCCGTTGTCCGAGACCAACCTCGTCGAGCCATTCTCCCGTCGAACCCTGAGACCGACCCCGAACCCTCGGAATCCCAAGATCGTTGACCCCTATGTGTGACCCCTTTTCCGAGCCCCTATTTTATAAATTGCCAACTATATAAACTGTTGCATATTTAATTGTCATCCTCGCATGCATATTGGTGTGGTCTGGGGGCCTTGTGCCGATTCACCTCGTAAGTAAATATGGGACCCATATGTGGGCAAATCTAGTCTTATATTGGTCCCATTTAAATTTATGTAGAGAACCGGTGATATATTTTGCCATGTTAAGACAACATTTAAATTGTGGGGTATCTAAACAATATGAACTTAATAATTAAATGTCGGGACCCCGGTTCCGCTTAATATGATCTAATTGCATTGCACCTTTGCCATGTCATACATCATACATGCATCATGCCCGATTTTCTACCGTAGTATTAAATAGTCCATCCGGTGTTTCTTCTAGTGCTTTGCTTCTTCACGGATTAGGCCGATGAGTTGATGCGAGTGACGCCCGTTCTTCGGATGAACCTTCGGCAATGTTTTTCAGGCGAGCATCCCTTCCCCTTTTACCTATTTTGCATTTATAGTCTTTATTTCCTCCTGTTGATCTATTGTTATCTGTGTTGCGATGCTCTAGTTTCCGTACCCGTGATATCCCTTGTGGCCTTATATTGCCTTGGACACATCCTATTACCTGTTGTTTGGTAGATAGTTGGACCTGCGCGTCGTAGTCGCTTGCTCAAGTCTTGCTATGTCGTCAAGTACCACAGCTTGTTGGAGTATTGCCGCATGTTTAATGTTGGAGATGATCATGGCTTTAATTATTGTTTAATAACTAAAATTGAAAGTAGGTAAATGCAGAGGCACCGTGGGTAATAGACAATATTTGGTTTTAATCGCTCACTTTGGTGTCCGTAGGACCCGAGTTCTTGACACTGCCGAGATCGAGCGCGCTAACCATGTGGGGTGTGTGGGCACCCCATCGATTTAGTACCGATTCCAATCTTGTCTTGGGGCCACAAAGTAGTTTGGATTTATTACTATTCTGTACTTATGCCATGCTTTATCGCTTTATTTAAGATTGTGCGAGGAGCACCTGTTTAGGTAAGCGGAGTGTTCGCGGTATCGACAAGCCCATCACATTTTCGGGTTCCCAAGGTTTACAGCCACCGACGCAAACCGGGTCCGTTCGAGCCGCCAACTTCGCGGTAGCTTAGTGGGGTGGCCCCGTGCTTGCTTTGGGTCAGGAAGCCGTGTCCGAAACCCCGTCGACATACCGTTGGGTGTATGTTTTGTGATCTTGTACCTACCTGATCTGACAACAAGGGTGTAGGTGCGTGTGGAAACTTTGGTGCACCCTTGCAGGGTTAAATCTTTTCGAGAAGCCGTGTCCGCGGTTATGGACGACTTGGAGCACAGTTCTCGATCATAGACAACTATAACTAAAGTTTACTGCTATAATTTGACTTGTATCCGATATGACTAGTAATCAGCTTCACTGCAACGGAATGGCTAAATAAAAGTACCAACAACTGCTGGGTTTGGGGATATCTCATGCTAATTGTATCTGACTAGTAAGTGTTGCAACTACAACGGAATGTTTAAATAAAACTGCCCACTGCTTATTATATCAGGATGTCTCATGCCATCTTTATTTGACTAGTAATTGCCGCAACTATAACGGAATGAATAAAACTGCCAACGGTGTGAGTTCCTCGGTTGACTTCCTCGTTTGGTCTCGAGGGGGAAACACCAGGATGGGTATGTTTGGTGGTAGTATCAGGTTGGTTTCGAATAGGTCTTTCCTATCTCTCTCTGATAGCCGACAGTTGTATCGAGTCTCTATAGGTTGTTTAGTGCATGCTGCCGCTGCCGCTTCAGTCCACCATACCTATGTAGGCGAGAGCCGCCGAATTCTAGTCTCGCCGTACCGCCTCAAGATCGACCGCTCTCTTTTTCCTTTGCCCTTTGTCGGCACCCCTTTTGTTTAAGAAGGTTTTGAGATCAACGTCGTTAGCAGGGTTACCCTTCCGGCTTGGCCTGGGCAGGGTTATGGACGCCATTGGTTATTCTTTAGGGCTCTTAGCCCCATTTGCATCTTGTCCGAACTCGGACGCTATATCATTTTCCAGGTGATTTGGATCTTTGTACTGTATATCTGCATTCTTGACTCTTTGAGTCGTTGTTGTATATATCTGTTTTGTGGGTTCCATCGAGGACTATTGTGTAATGATATTACTTCGTTTTCCACCCGCACGCAAGTGCCTGGTGGGCACCTTTGAATCGTTTCTATGCGGGTTTGGCGGGAAGCGCTGAAACTTGCATAGGGCCGATTCTGAGGGTGTTACAATGTCTGATGTCAGCATCCTCATGAGAAGCACTTCCTTGTAATCTGGAATATCTTTTTTTGTGAATTCCAGAACATGATCTTTGGTGCTGTTCTTGATCATATTGAGCATGAAGAACCCACAATCACAGCTGCATAATGTTTTTTGTTTTAATTTTTGTCAGACGGTTAAAAGTTTACAAAGATAAGTAGCTCAATGCAAGACTAAACTTTATGTTATGTATGAATTATTAACCATTATCCTTTAGAGGCATGTGTTCATATACTACCTCAAAATGATCCAGCGTTTGGACTATTGTTTCTGCTATTCCAAAACTTTCGCTCCACAATTTCTTTATTTTCCTGATCAATTTTGAGCATAATTTTTCAAGATCAATATCCCCTGGCTCTCTCAATGAATCATAAATTCTGAACTTCTTATCCAATATATCTACTCTCAATTTGAACCAGTGACCTACTAAACCTGAACTTCCCATAGGAGGTCGCTCAAGAAAAGAAATTATTATCTGCATGAGCAATTATTAAAAATTTGTTATCATATTGTCCTTTTCAGAAATTAAATATACAAGATTGTATTTGAAGTATGGGGTTCTCCAAGTTGTTGAAGTATATATTTTAATGAATATTATTGTTCTACTTATCAGTTTGTATTTGTCTAGATGGTCTGTTGCGTATGATTTAAACAAGTCCTCTACCCAACGCATACTTCTTCTATCGTCTTCGACTGCAATAATGTTAATAAGTTTTTGCTGCAAAACAACTGTTAGTTTTTTCCCATGCTTTAAGAGAAACCAAGATCTACAGAGTGGAGTAATTCTTATTAGAACATAGTATGGTTCTGAAAATAATGCAAAGTGCAAAATGATAATTTTTTTAATCATCTAACTTTCATATTCCTCTATCTTCTTCTGTCGGTTCTTTGATTATAAACTTGCATATCAGGTTATACAATTTTTTCCATTCGGATTCTATTTTCTTGCTATCCTTGTTTGTTTGGTCTCCACTATATGTATCTGTGGAAAGAAAAATTGTTAGCGTGTGAAAAAATGAAGTGCAGATAAACCAGTGCAATGTGTAATCTTAGGAAGTGCATCACAATGATAGTTGGATGACAGTTCAGTTACAGTAGTTGAGACAGTGTATTGGTTCAACAGTCGTGCTGGACGATTGCAAATGGTAGACTGGCTAATATTTTATTTTTTTAATCATAATCGTTCATACAAATTTATTCATGGTCATTACACCTATATTTTTTGATATATTTTTTGATATGTTTAGCAAGCTCTATTTTGCAAGTGTATCCTCAATTTATTCACACTAGTAGAAACATGCTATATTTACAAATGAATCAAATTGTTCAACAAATTAATTTGATAAATATAAGTTGTATCTACGTGATATGACCTTCTGTTGTCAGATTGATACTGACCGACGGTAAATCTTCTGTTCTATGTCGAACTTCACTGTCTTTAACTTTAATGTTCTGTTTCTCTTTATCTTCTGTCTGATATCCCTCTTGTTTATCCTGTTCTTGCTTGTTGGTTGTGTTAGAGCAGCCTCTGCTTGTTTCTGCTGTTGCTGCTTCACCAGAGGGAGTCTGGTGGTTTGTATCTCCTCCTAGGGCCTCCTACAATCAGAAGTTTATATTATTTCTTTGTTGAATTGTTATGAATGTTATAACCATCATCAGAATTATCTTTTTGTTTCATATTGTAGTAATTTTTTTCCTTTCTACTAAATGAGCGTCTACCTTTAGAGATTTGTCTTTTGTTATTGGTGAGGTTGTGTGCTCCTGTCCTCTTGCTGCAGTTTCATTATTGGTATCATCTGCCCGATTGTCCAATGAATGAAAAAAAATACAGCACTGTTAAACTTGCAACAATCATTCTTATCATATCGTGCAATAACTTTTAATAAGTATGACTTTGTTAGTCGCTGCAATGTAAAGTAACATAGGCTCCTGAGGCTCTAGTGCTGCGTGAACTGATGGATTTGAAAGTAGGTCTTTAAACTTTGTAGGGCAGCATCGGCTTCATAGGTCCAGACAAATTTGTCAGTTTTCTTCAAGAGTTTGTATAAACATACGACTCTTTCTCCTAGCCAGCTGACGAACTAACTCACTGCTGCGATGCAACCAGTGAGATGTTGCACGTCCTTCGGGCGAGTCGGCCTGGTAATGATGAGTGTAGCCTTAATTTTGTCTTGTTTCACCTATATGCCTCTTTCAGACACGATAAAACCTAACAAATTTCCGGCTGGAATTCCAAAGAAACACTTCTTCGGATTTAACATCATATTGCATTTTCGTAGGCTAGCAAATGTTTCCTCCAAGTCAGAAATTAAAGTTCCCTTCTTTTTGGACATAACTGCTTTGTCATCTAAGTATACATGGATGTTGCGTCCGATTTGATCGTTGAGACAATGTTGCATAGTATATTGACATATTGCTCCTGCGTTCTTTAAGCCAAAAGGTATAGTTTTGTAGCATAAGGTTCCGAAAGGAGTGACGAAAGACGTCTTAATTTGATCTGACTTTTTCATCGGTATTTGGTGATATCCGGAATATGCGTCGAGAAAACAGACTTTGTTCAAAGCGGTATAATCAACACACATCCTTAATTCAATAGTTTTCTTTTTAGGGACGAGTACAGGATCCTCCACCCAATCTGTGTGGATGACCTCAGTTATGAATCCGGCTAATTCTAGTTGGGCTAATTTCTTGGTTATTGCTCTGCGCTTTTCATCACCAAATCTCCGTATGGACTGTTTGATGGGTTTAGCGTGAGGGTACACATTAAGAGAGTGCTCGGCAAGTTCCCTAGGTACTCTGGTCATGTCAAAAGGCTGCCATGCGAAGATATCACTATTAGCTTTAAGGAACTCGACAAACGCATTTTCCTATGCATGGTTTAAGCCTACCCCTATGTTTATCGTCTTGGAGGGATCATATTCCTTTAGCGACGTCTTATTCATCTCTTCCGATGCCTTGAACTGCATGCTTGGCTTCAGCACCTCGTTCTTGGTAGCAGGCATCTCGGACGGATCGATGGTCTTCTTGATCTCCTGGTACTCCTGGGCTGCTGCACGGCTTCGGCAAATGCAACAAATCCTTTGTCACACTCTTGCAGTTTCTTCGGATTTCCCCGGATGGTGATGACGCCTTTTGGACCTGGAAGTTTTATCATGTTGTAAATGTAACAGGGACGAGCCATGAATGCCCAGTAAGACGGATGCCCGAAGATGGCATGGTAAGAACTTTTGAACGGTATCACCTCGAAAGAGAGTGTCTTGGTCCGGTAATTATCTCGGGTTCCGAATGTAACTTCTAGTGTGATCTCACCCAAAGAATCCGCCTGTCTCCCTGGTACAATGCCATGAAAAGTTACACTACTATAAGTCAACTGGCTCTCATGGATCTTCATGCGGTGGAACGTTTTAATGTAGAGAATGTTAATGCTTCTGCCATCATCCATGAGAGTTTTAGAGAATTCATAGCCATCGATAAGAGGATTGATGACCATAAAATACTTTCCTCGACGATGTGTGTTTCCTTGGGTGATCTGAGCGGTCAAAGCTAATGCTTACATCTGACTATTCCAGGAATTGGGGGACAGCCGGAACCGTGGCATTAAGCTGACGGAGATTCGCCTTTTTGACCATAGCCGGTTGAGTCCCAATGAAGGAGACGTATGTGTCTTTATTTGTGGGATAATCCTTCTTTCCATCCGAATTAGGCTGTGCGGCATCCGCTTCTTCCATGCAGGAATCTTCCTTGGGATCCTTGCCCTTCTCGAAATTTTCTTTCCATTCCGTCGTTTGGCTCTGTAGCCAGCAGATTCGTCTTTTTTGATGTTTTCATTGAAATGACACTCGGTATTTGTGTGGGTAGATCCTCCGTTACTATTCAGGTGGTGGACACAGGGATTGTTGGCAATGTTGGCCCAGGTATAGGTTCTTCTAGGTTGTTGATCTCCTCTGCCATGGATTCGGGATGTTCCGCGGCCTCGTCCCTGGCCGCCTCTGCGCCCTCCTCGTCCTCCGGATCCGAATGTTGCGTTGACTCATGCATTGTTCGGAGCCGGTATATCTTCTGAGGTGTTGTCGCGCTTCTGAGATTGTTGGTTCTGGTTATTGGCGGCATTTGGGTTGGTCAGAATATTCAGCAGTCCTTCTGAGTCATCATCGGCATCGGCATATTTGCTCGCCATTTCGATCATCTCTCCCAAATCTGTGACGTGATCACGCTTTAGCCTGTGACGCAAGAGTACGACCGGGAGTCCTGCAATGAAACTTTCAATCGCAGTTTGCTCATTTACTCCCTCATAGGATTTTTTCATGTCGATCTAGCATCCGAGTTATTCCCGGCAGGTTTCTCCGGGTCTTTGGGTGCAACGCTGCAAGTCCCCGACTGTGCAGGCCCTCCTGTATGTTCCCTCGGAGTTTGAAAAGAATGCACTTTGCATATTATACTAGTTATGAATTGAGTTCTCTAGCAGTTCCTCGAGCCATGATTGAGCCGCCTTACTCAGCATAAGCGGGAGATATCGGACTACGACCAGGCTGTTTCCTCCTTTGGCGATGCAGCAAGCCTGGAAAAAATCTTGAAGCCAAGTATCTGTCCGAGCTGCGCCTTCGTAGGGTTGGATGTGTTTGGCGATACCACAATCAACCGGAAATTTGGTTCGACGGTTGCGTGGGACAAAACACTAGGGTCCCACGTATACGTCGTCTTCCTCGTATCGCCGCGTATTTATGTTTGACTCAATGTGGTGGCGAGCGTCGTTTGGCGAGAGAAATCTGCGCCTTGGAGGCTCGCGGCTTCTGCGCGGCGGAGTCGTTGCTTCTCCTCTCACAATTGCCTCCACCACACCTGCGGCTTCCATAGCTGCGATGATATCCCTCATGGCCGCTGTCTGGAGGCGATGGTGACCCTGGTGGATTGTTTCCAGCTGGGTTACACAGTGTTAGTGGGGCCTCATTATGCTGACTCCAAGGTTGGTTTCTTCGGTCTCCGTTGCTACTTGATTCAGTACGATCCGGATCATTGATGCGGCTCAGTCAACTATAGAGCCTCGTTGGGAAACCCCAAGAGGAGGGTGTGATGAGCACATCAACAATTTTTCCCTCAGTTATGAAACCAAGGTTATCGAACTTGTAGGACAAGGAAACAACTCCAAGGTGTTTCTAACAACTTAGAAACTCCACAACACAAACTCAATACTTTGCCCCAAATTACAGTGAGGTTGTCAATCTCACTGGTTTGCTGAAAACAAAGGATTAAATGTATAGTGTGGAAGATAATAGTTGCTTGTAGAAAGTAAACCGTAACAATAGATTCTATATCAATGATAAAGGAATGGACCTGGGTCCACAGTTCACTAGAGGTGCTCTCCTTAAGATAGATAACATGCTAGGTGAACAAATTACAGCGGGGCAATTACAACATAATACATAGACCATAATCCAACTGCATCTATGACTAATAATTCACCTTCAGGTTATCATCCAAACCCTTCCAATATTAAGTTGCAAGAAACAGATAATTGCATTACGCAATGTGCTTAAAGTAGACAATACAATTGTTCCATGAACAAAGAATTGTTGTTTTCTCTCTAGTAGCAACAACACATCTACAACCTTAGATATTTCTATCACTTCCCAGATTACTGGAGGCATGAAACTACTATCAAGCATAAATACTCCCACTTGGAGTTGCAAGCATCTACTTGGCCAAGATAGCTACTAACAACGGAGAGCATGCAAGATCACAAATAACACAGACATGATAGAATCAATAATCCATCTGACATAGTATCTAAATATCCATTGGATCCTTGTAAACACAACATGTATGATTACAAATAGATGATCTTGATCATGAACGGAGCTCACAAGATCTAAACATGATAGCACAAAGGAGGAGAAACAACCATCTAGCTACTGTATGGACCCATAGTCCAAGGGTGAACTACTTACGCATCACTCCAGAGGATGGCATGGTGATGAACAAGGCCTCCGGGATGATCTCTCCCCTCTGGTAGGGTGCCGGGAAGAGCTTCAGATCCCCCTGATCTAGGGATGATGGTGTCGGGGGCTACGGACTATTTCGTGGAGATTTGATCGGGTCCTTGGGGTTTCTGCATCGGGGTGCTTTTATAGGCGAAAGGGCAAGGTCGGTGGGCGCCCGAGGGGCCCACACCTGGTGGCGGCGCGCCCCCTGTGCCGTGTGGCCCTAGGGTGTGGCCACCTCGTGGCCCCCCTCCGGCTGCCCTTTAGACTCCTCTGGGCCGTGCGGCCCTAGGGTGTGACCACCTCGTGGCCCCCCTCCGGCTGCCCTTCAGTCTCCATGTTCCTTCTAGTGAAATATTAACTTTGGCTTTTATCACATCCAATTTCGAGAATATTTCCTTACTAGCTTTTTTGAAACCAAAAATAGCAGAAAACAGGAAACTGCCACCGTGGCATCTTGTTAATAGGTTAGTGCCAAAAAATGTATACAAATACCTCAAAGTGTAGACAAAGCATAGAAAAGTTGATACTAAACAAGCATGGAACATAAAAAATCATAGATATGTTTATGACGTATCAAGCATCCCCAAGCATAACTCCTGCTTGTCCTCGAGTAGGTAAGTGATAAAAAGAATAAATTTTGAGGTGACATGCACCATCACAATCTTGGTCAAAATATTTGCAAAGGATTGATAGATGGGATCAAAGAACTCTAAACATGAGCATGAAAGATGTAGTTCTAACAATAAGACATAGTAACTATGTTGTAACATGAAATGGTACAAAAAAAGATCATGAATAACAATGCATTTAACGATTTTTCACATATAGAAAACATAGCATGCGTGGCATTCAGCTTGCCCTTAATGGTGTAGCAAAACATTAGGACACCTTCAAAGTTCATCAGGGTGACTAGATACAAATAGTTTCAAGAACAAGAAATATCAATATTATTAATAAATCAATAAGTTTTGGGACAATGCACATAAAACTAAGAATGACAACTATTCTCTCTTCATTGGTGCATAAAGATAGAAGGTGGAGACTCAACATAAAAGTAGGAAGAAAGGCCCTTCACAGAGGGAAGCAGGGATTTCAAGTTTCATAAAGAGATTAAGGTTTCAGCTCTCATTGCCCCTATCATAAGGATCTTGAAGTGATTAAGGTTAAAGTGAAACAAATATGGAGTATATGCTTGACAAATCATAAGTTGGCAATCTCATGTCCCTTGAGTACAAGGGCTGTTCCCCATGCTACTCAACTTTAGTCATAAGCAATAAGTATATGTGTATCATAGAGAACCGCCAACGAGGTACCCCTTGCCCCATGATACAAGAGCTATCCCATACCAAAATGACAAGGAAACAAACAGTGAGCATCCTAGCGATCCTTTTATTTACCATGAGCATGGTGCATATATTTTTTTTATATTTATATTTATATTTTTTCTGAGGATGCTTCATGGATTGCTCACTATGGTTATGCTGAAAGTTTCCACCATGATTAGGCATGGCTTAGGCTAGCCGCCCAGACGTTTCTCTAACACATATATAATACTCCATGGAATTATAAGCTCCAATTTTTTTCACACCGCCGACATCCATAAACAAAAGATGTGACACCCCCGGGATCAGGGCTAAACAAATTCCCGGACCTCCGTCTGACATAAGCTAAACCTTGACCTCGAGGATATCCAGTGAAAAATCAGTAAAACATCAATGACCCTACGACACAAAAATTATTACAGAAAGCTCATAACTGAGCGAAGAACCAAATTATTACAATCAGAGGTCACTGACCACAAACTTCAAACAACGGAAGGCAAATTATTCTATTGAGTATAGAAAACTTAACAAATGGCCTAAGAGGCCTGAAGCATAAATATGACGTCCCAGCCCATAGATTCCAGGCTGCCGGCCGGGAACCTCAAGCTACTCGTCGATGTCGATGTAGAATGGAACTCGTCTTCAAGGAACACTTACTCTGCAACGGTGATTACAGGGTGTACTCCGCAAGACTTATGGCTGGTGGAGTTGTTTTGCATAAAGCCATCTTTGTTTGTAAAACAAGAGGGAGGAGAAGCTCGTTTATTCAGAGTATTTTAAAAGGGGATAAGAGAGCGACATCTCCGAAGTATTTATCATCATCTTATTGTAACACCCTCAAAATCGGACCTATGCAAGTTTGAGCAAAATTCGCCAAACCCGCATAGAAACGATTCAAAGGTGCCCACCAGGCACTTTCGTGCGGGTGGAAAACGAAGTAATAACATTACACAACAGTCCTCGATGGGACCCACGAGCAGATATACAACAAATGACTCAAAGAGGCAAGAATACGAGATATAATATACAAAGATCCAAATCACCTTGAAAGCGATAGAGCGTCCACACGGACAAGATGCAAATGAGGCTAAGAGCCACGAAGAATAACCAATGGCGCCCATAACCTGCCCGGGCCAAGCCGGAAGGGTAACCCCGCTAACGACGTCGATCTCACAACCTGCTTAAACAAAAGGTGCCGACAAAGGGCAAAGGAAAAAGAGGCGTCAAGATCTTGAGGCCAGTACACGGCGAGGCTAGAATTCGGCGGTCCTCGCCTACATAGGTATGGTGGACTGAGCGGCAGCGGCAGCATGCACTAAACAACCTATAGAGACTCGATACAACTGGCGACTGTCAGAGAGGGGTAAGAAAGACCTATTCGGATCCAACCTGATTCTACCATCAAACAAACCCATCCTGGCGTTTCCCCCTCGACACCGATCGAGGAAGTCAACCGAGGAACTCACACAGTTGGCAGTTTTATTTATTCAGTTATCGTTGCAACGATTACTAGTCAGGTTTAGTTAATCATCCTGATAAAATAAGCAGTGGGCACTTTTAGTTAACCATTCCGTTATAGTTGCAGCAATTACTAATCAGATACAGATAACATGATTTAAACCCAAAACCCAGCAGTTGGTGGTACTTTTATTCAGCCATTTCGTTGTAGTTGCAATACTTACTAGTCAGGTACAATGGTCGCAAGCGACAATCCAAACAAGCAATTGTGGGCAGTATTATTTAGCCATTCCATTGTAGTGAAGCTGATTACTAGTCATTATAAAGACAAATTTACAGCAATAAACTTTAGTTATGCTTGTCTATGATCGAGATACTGTGCTCCAAGTCGTCCATATCCGCGAACACGTCTTTCAGAAAGTTTTACCCGGCCGGGGTGCACCAATAGCAACACACGCTCGATCAACCTCGGAAAATCCAAATCAAAACCCAACGAGGCTTTCACGACTGAACAATCACAGGATTCAGAATCATTTCAGGGGGCCACCCCATTGAGTAGACCATACGGAGCTAGCCGACTCGAGACGGACTCAAGGTTTGCGCTGGTCAGAAACGATGGGAACCCAAAGTGTGGCTGGGCTTGTCGACATGCAAAACACTCCGCTTACCTAAGATACAGTGTGCTCCTCGCACAATTTAAATAGAAAGTAGCATGGCATAAGTACAGATCGTAAATAAAACCTCAAACTAGTTTGTGGCCCCAAGAAATAAGAGAATCAAGCTCTGGCTCGGGGGTCCCATATACCTCCCGGATGTGGATAGCGATAAATCAAGGAATGTATCAAGTACTCGGGTCTTACGGGACACAAGTGGGCTCGAAACCAAATATTTTCTATCACCCACCGATGCCTCTGCTTATTTCAATTTTAGTTGTTAAACAGAAATTAAAGTGAATGATAAGTAAAACTATGATCATCTCCAACAACAACATGCGGCAACACATCAACAACGGTGGCACTGGACGAAACGCAACAACACGTGAGCAAGCGACTACGACGCGCAAGTCCAACTATCTACCAAACAACAGGTAATAGGATGTGTCCAAGGCAATATAGGCTGCACGGTATATCACAGGTACGGAAACTAAAGCATCGCGACACATATAGCAATAGATCAACAGGAGGAAATAAATACTATAAAAGTAAGATAGGTAGAAAGGGGAGATGCTCGCCTGAAAACATTGTCGAAGGTTCAACCGAAGATCGGGGCGACACTCGCATCAACTCAACGGCCTTATCCGCGAAGAAGCAAAACACTAGAAGAAACACCGGATGCAATATTTAATACAACGACAGAAGATCGGCATGATGCATGTATGATGCATGGCATGGCAAGGTGCGATGCAATTAGGTCATATTAAGCGGAACCGGGGTCCCGGCAATTAATTAAATGTTTCAAGTTGTTTAACTACCCCGCAAATTAAATGTTGTTTAACAAGGCAGAATATATCACCGGTTCGCTTCACAAATTTAAATGAGGCCAATATAAGGCTAGATTTGCCCGCATAGGGGCCCCATATTTAATTATTAGGTGAATCGGCATAAGGCTCCCAAACCACATGATATGCATGCGAGATGACAATTAAATATGCAACAATTGATATCATTTATGAAAATAGGGTATCGAGGAGAAGGGTCACACATTAGGGTTCGGCAGATCTTGGGGTTCCGGGGTTCGGGGTTGGTCTCGGGGTCCAGGGTTCGACGGTTCCGTCTCGGCGGGAGCGTTATCGGATATCGGGGGTCGATCTTGTCGAATCCGGTAAGCCAGACTTGGTTTGGTGTCGGGGGCGAAACGGGTGCTTCCGGGTCGGTGTCGTTCTTGTCGTCGGCCAGATCTTGCCGGGTCCCACGGGGGCGTTCTTGACGTTGCGCGGGTCTTATTGGGTCCGCGCCATCGAGTCGGTCTTGGCATTCGGGGGAGTACTTGTCGTATCCGCCTCGGCGTTCTTGGCGTAAGGGTTCTCGATCCCGCATTCGGGGCGAAGGTCTTGTCGCATGTGGGTCGCCGGGATCGGTCTTCGGGGTCTGGCATCTTATCCATGCTGGAGATCTTGTCGGCCGTGGCGGTGGTCTTGACGGTTCTGGGGGAGGACTTGGTGCCCGTGAGGTAGACCTTATCGCGTCCGGCTCTCGGGGTTCGGTCTTCGGGGTCCGACGGGCGTCTTGGCGTCCCATGGAGGCGAGCTTGGCGTTGGTTGAGAACTTCGAGGAGCGGCGCCAACTGACCATTGCAGTTGACCTTGAATCCACTTATCCCGAAAAAACCCCTTTGTAGCATCTCGTCTACATAGACATTATATCCAGCAGATCGGGACACGCTGCCTTGGTTGAAGCTGAACACTCTGCGGACCTTGGCTCCAAGGAAGTTGCGGGAAACGAGGCCGGGCTTCAGGTCGGGGTCGCAGCTGCCACATCGAGGCGGCGGACCCACTACTGGAGGTGGGACGCGCCAGGGACTTGAGGCGAGGGGGAGGCGGAGGCCGAGGCCGCGAGCGAGGGCGGCGCTCGAGTTCTGCCAGGGGAGGGGCGGGGCGAGAGCACGGCGGCGGGGAGCTCATGAGGCATGGCCGAGGCGGAAGGCGAGGTTCGAGGGACGGCAGGCGAGGCGGCACGGGCGCAGGCCGAGGCGAGCTTGGAGGAGGGCGCTGAGGTCGCCAGGCAGGCGGCTGCGTGGCGAGCGGGAGAGGAGCGGCTAGGGAGGGGTGTGACGGCAGAGGCGAGCGGCGCCGAGGGGACCGCGCTGGGAGAGAAGGGAGGCGGCCGGTGGGTACTGCTGCCGGTGGAGGTGGGAGGAGGTGCTGGGGCCTGCGGGCGAGGTAGGGGATGCGGCCGGTGGGAGAGGCGCGACGGGAGGAGGCTGAGCTGGGGCGGGGGCGGAGCTCGCCGGGCGAGGTCTGGCGTCAGCGAGGCGAGACGGAGGGGCTCGCGGTGGGGGGCGATGAGGCTAGGCGGAGGGGAGGCAGGCTGCGGGGGCTGCCGAGAGGAGCACTGGCGACGAGGACCCGGCGGGCGGTCATGGCGGAGCGGGAGAGCGGGCGGGCGTGCGGTTGGGAGAGAGATGGTGGAAGGAGGGAGAAGGTGGTGGGGCCCGGTCGCGGGAGGGAGGTTGGCCTGGGGCTAAACGGGCAGGACGCTGTAGGGGCCCAGGGAGCGGGGTCCATGGGGAAGGTGGGGAGTGAGCGTCAGTGGGCTGACGCGGGAGGGGCCCAGGGCCAGGGAGAGAGAGGGAGAGGGTTAGGGGGGATTGGGTGAGAAAAGGGGAAAAAAAGGGGTAGACGCGGTGGGGGAGAGAGCTGGGGTGTGGTCTGCAGGTGGGGCCAGAGGCGGTGAGGGCCCCAGCGGTAAGGGAGAGGTTTAGAAGAGTGGGTAGGTTGACTAGGGTGAGCAAAAGGGCGAGGTAGGCTGATGGATCGGTGAGGTGGCAGGTGGGTAGGTTTTGGGTGAGAGGGGGAGGTGGCACGATTTGGTTGGTGGGTAGATAGGATTTGGGTGGGAATAGATTTAGGGTAGGGCTGTTTTAGTTTTTGTGTTTGTTTAGTCCTGTCTAATTTAAAACCAGGCCATTTTGCAAACAGTTTTTAGACAAATAAGATCTCCGATGCGATCGGGGTTTTGTGTTTGAAAATAAGAGGGGCTTTTATACAATTCAAAACTAGGCTTTTCAAATAATGCAGTCAAACAATGCATGATGATGACGATGCTATGCACCAAAATCAACGCGATTTTCTAGTAGTGGTTTTTGCGGGATGCCACACTTATGATATCCACCAAGTCATCATCACCTAAACTAGGATCACCCCCTCGTACCCATGAGGAAGCATCCTTAACCACACGTTGAATCTGCCAAGTTTTATGATTAGGTTCAAGTTCTCTATGATCTTAGATTCTGGTCACTAAGCGTTCATAACCGTGAACATGGCTCTTCGAAAAGATTACTACTCTGCAGGGGTGTACAACTTTACCCACACGTACTAATCTTCTCTTAATGCCACATGATTAGCCCTCTTCCTTGGAAAGCCGACAGAGGGTGGTTAGACACGACCTTTACCATGCTTTCGCCGAGACCATGAGTCACGCAATAAGTATGGTTCCGCCGTAACGGATCGAATCCCGAAGCCGGTACTTAAAGATGTGAGGCGAGGTTGGTTTACCAGGGGCGCTATCAACCCCAAGCAACCACAGCCACGCTTCCCTACCTGTTATGAATGCACCTTCACCCGATAAATCTTTCAAAAGGTTTTCTATGCATACGTCGAATGGAACGCCCGAACTATGTGACTCATGGAATCTACTAGGTAAGTTAGTTTCTCGTGAGGTTTTCCAGGCCCTGTGTGGTTGTACGCTCATCTCGGTTCCAAAGGCAAGAACTTGTTTCCTAGTGGTGGCGAGCATGGGACTAGAAAAACCACGTCCCACCATGGCCACCCATACAAGCCTTAGCATGTTTAACTCATATTACCTCTGATATCATATCACCACGTTCTCCTGTAATACTAGATTCTCTACATCTGATACATCATCTAGATGGACCAGACTAAACAGCTATGCATGGCTAAGAAAGACACAAAAAATAGCTCTAGCAGTGCACACAAACCAAACCTAGTTATGCTAGGATAAGTGGATCAGGTAATATAAGTTCAAAGGGAGTAATGAAATAGATAGGATACTCTATTTATCGATAAAATACCACAGTAGAATCGTATGCATCATGGCAAGAAATGAGATGTTTTCGAAAACATAGGATTATATCATGGTGGGACTATGCTTGACTTTGCGAGTTGATAACCAATAAGAAGATCTTCGGGAGCCTTGTACTTTACTTGGTTACAGTTTGTCAAGTATTGTTCGTCGATCTTCGATAGTCTTGATCTTGTTCTTTAATCTCGACCTCGATCTCGATATCATATTCTACCGGGAAGAACCAAATCACCGAAAAGAAAGGGAAACAATCAACACATGGCATCAATGCAATGCACAAGCAAGGATGATTATATGACAAGTTAAATTGTATTGAAATGTAACCCTAAGGAATGCTCGACAATTTAATCGGGGTTCCAAGGGGTGAAAACCCTAACTCGGGGATACTCCGGAATCACCTGCGAGGGGTTACTAGGTTGTTCTAATTAAATTTGCGATGAAAGTTATTGAACAATGCATGATTATAGCTTAAATAGCCAGGTTTCATTTTTCTGAACATTTTGATATATTATAGACATTTTTCTGACTTATAAATAATATTGAATTTACAATATTAAACCAATTTCTGGAATTATTTAATCAACTTAAAACATTTACTGAATCATCATAACAGAGGGATGACGTCAGCATAGAGTCAGGGCAATCTCTCACCGAGGCTGGGTCTACCCACTGTGCCTGACCTGTGGGCTAGTGGCCACATTAGCAAGCCACCTCAGCGGCAAGGCCCGCACCGATTTTGACTCGTGCTGACCCGCACAGTGGACGGCGTCTGCCGCTGGTGACCACATAGCGGCGGCGCTACGATGCGAGCGGGGACGGTATCCTGCACTAACGGGAATCGCCTTGTCCTGGGCTACCTAAAGATGGCAGAGCGAAGTCCTAGGGTGGCCGGAAACCTTACCAACGACTACCATCTGTGGAGGACAGCGGTGACACACAACGTGATAGTAGAACAAAGGGGGAGAGAGAGGCAACAGAGAGGTGCCGGAGCACCGCTAGCTCACCATCGAAGCGGGGAAGGGGTCAGCTCGACCAGGCGATCTCGGGTGTGGACGTAATCGACGGGGACAGTGGCGGTCGGACTTTGGGAAGAAGGGCTTGATTCGGTTGATTGACGATGTGCTGGCTTGCGTGGTTGGTCGGGGCCAAAGGAGGATGGCGAGGCGAACCTCTTGGCATGGTCGGCGAGGCTCAAGGTTGCCAGAGACGGCGGGGATGATGATGACCTAAGCTAGTGTTTGGCTAGAGAGAGGGAGGTCGCTGGGAGGGGGAAAAAGAGGATGAGGTCGAAGCAGGGGACCTCGGCGACCTTATATCCTTGCTATAAGACAGTGTGCGGCGGCGAGCATCGCGGCGCAGTCGAACGACGATGGCAGCGCCACAGAGCAGCTTGTCGCAAAGGAGGAAGACGACATATAGGGACGACTAACAGGTACCGGGCCTGGGCTGCTCTTGGGCCAGGGATGGGCCACGGGTGTTGAGCATGTGCGAAAGGGAGAAGAGGGAAGGGAGTTGGGCTGGCTGGGCTGCGACCTGGTTCTGTTTTTTCTTCTAAAAATCCTTTTCCTTTTTCTATTTCTAATTTCTATTTTGCATTTTCATTTCAAATCTGTTTTGGGTATTTCAAAAAATAGCAGGGACATTTATAAAATATATTAAATTATTGCAAGGTCCCTTTTAGTCCATTCGGGATCCAAACATTTTGAGTTTTTCAAATATTTTCAAAACCACTTTGAAGGGATTTCAAAGAGAGGGAAGATATTAGGGTTTTAGGATTTTGTCCTTATTTTCTTGCATGCATTTTAAGAATGATTCTAATGATGAACAACCAAACCCTGGTGAGCAAATGGGGAAGAATGCAGAGGCCTACGTCGACAACATCGTGGTCAAGATACATGAGGACACCCTGGTGGCAGACCTGACTAAAACCTTCGCCAACTTCTACTACGTGAACATCAAATTCAACCCTGCCAAGTGTGTGTTTGGAGTCCCTTCAGGAAAGCTCCTCGGTTTTATAGTATCACACTAGGGAATTGAGGCCAACCCGGATACGATCCAGGCCATTGAAGAAATGCGCCCGCCTACGCGGATCAAGGATATGCAGCGCCTGGTGGGTTGCATCAAGGCCCTAGGGAGGTTCATCTCCAATCTGGGCGATAAAGCACTACCTTTCTTCAAGATCATGAAGCGCACCGAGAAGTTCCACTGGACTCCAGAGGATAACGAGGTGTTTGAGGACCTCAAGAGGTATCTCATGAGTCCTTCGGTCATGGTGGTGACTAAATTCTATGAACCGCTACTTCTATAACTGGCAGCCATGCCAGAACAACGAGCGTTGTCCTAGTAGCAGAGTGTGAGGAGGTAATGGAAAAGAAGAAGAAGCCCTTAGGGGATGGAGGGGAAAGCACGGACCCATCGGACGAGGCCGGCGAGAAAGCCACGGGTATGGCCCTGACAAAAACCACAGAGCTTGAGTAGCACCAGGTCTACTTCGTCAGCATGATTCTAAGAGACGCCCGAGAAAGTTACCCCATGCAGTAGAAGTTCATATACGTTCTCCTTGTGGCATCACACAAGCTGCACCACTACTTCTAGGGCGACCCCATTAAGGTGGTCACCAAGTTCCCTCTGGAAACAATCCTCCATAACCCCAACACCATGTTCCGTGTGGCTAAGTGGGCCATCGAACTACAAACCTTCAAGCTGACTTTCTAGACCATCCACACCGTCTGAGGAGGGCCCTGGCGGAGTTCGCAGCAGAGTGGACCGACCCTGGGAGAAACGAGCCTCAAGAGGAAGCGACACAACTCCTGTGTAAGAAGGCCCCGGGACGCTAGAGCATAAGCTTCGATGGGGCGGGATAAGCCGTTGTGCTCACATTCCCAACATGCGACAAGCTCCACTATGTTGTCCAGGTATGATTTAGAGATGAAGTCAAGTGCTCCAACAACATCGTCGAGTACAAAGGCCTAATCGCAGGGCTCAAGGTAGCCATCTCCCTCGGCATCAAACACATACAGTTTAGGGGGACTCTTTGCTCCTTGATAAATTTTACAACAAGATTTACAACCCCAAGGACGAGCACATGTCAGCGTACCTTGAGGAGGTGCGTAGGCTTGAGAAGTACTTCCTGGGCATGGACCTACTCCACATCCCTAGGGGATACAACCACGAGGCAGACGAGATTGCAAAGCGAGCCTCTCGTTAGTCATAGCGGCCAGGGGTATTTGAGGAGAGGTTGTTCGAACCCTCGGCCACCCCGCCACCAAAGTAAAAGGCCCATCCCAAAGATCTACCTCCCCCTCCCTCGTCAGGTGCCCCGGACTATGGTCCACTCTCCGGCAACAGGTTGGTCTTGGCAACCACCACCCAGGAGTCAGATTGGATCATCAAGCTCGAAAGATACCTCCAGCATGGCATGCTCCCTGATGACAATGACATCACAGAGAGTCTCGTCCACCATGCATAGAAGTATTGCATAGTATACGGGGACCTCTACAGTCGCCGCCCTAACGGCGTGGCCTTATGGTGCATATCCGGCGATGAGGGGCGCGAGCTGTTGGTCGATATCCATGCTGGGGAATGCGGCCAGCATGCCTTGGCACGCACCCTCACAGGGATAGATTTCCACATCGACTTATACTGGCTCACGGCACTCACAGGCGCCATGGAGCTGGTGAAGTCATGCTAGGCTTGCCAATTCCACGCCAAGAAAATACACCAGCCGGTGCATCAGCTCCAAATCATCTTGCTCTCATGGCCCTTTGCGGTGTAGGGGCTAGACATCTTGGGGCCCTTTCCATGAGCGCCCGGGGGCTATCGGTACCTCTGCGTCGCAATCGACAAGTTCACCAAATGGGCAGAGGTGGAACTGGTTATAACCATCCTGGCGTGATCGGCGGTTAAGTTCATCCAAGGCTTAGTGTGCCGCTTCGGTGTGCCTAGCTACATCATCACCAACAACGGCAGCCAATTCACCAGCGGTGCATTCAAATCCTACTGCGAAGGTATCGGCACCAAGATTTGCTACGCATCAGTTTCCCATGCTCGAAGCAATGGATAGGCAAAGTGCACGAATGCAAAGATATTAAGGGGGCTCAAGACAAAGAGTTTCCGCCGCAAGCTCAAGGAGTGTGGGTGCAGTTGGGTTGATGTTCTCCCCGAGGTGCTGTGGTCTATTAGCACCACCGCAACTAATCCCACAGGCAAGACCCCATTCTTCCGTGTCTACAGTGCGGAGGCAGTTATCCCTGCTGAGCTCAAGCACGACTCCCCATGGGTTATCTCTTTCAATGTAGTACCACTGCCACAACATACGGGAACACACCGTGGATGTCGGGAACCTCGTCCTTCTCCACGTCCTATCCCGTGAGGGTATCCACAAGATCTCCCCAATGTGGGACAACCCCTTCCAGGTGTTGCACGTCGCAAGGCCAGGTGCGGTCCTCTTGGAGACATAGGAAGGAGTCCCAATCCCCAATGCCTGAAACATACAGCACCTCCCCAAGTTCTACCCATGAGCCTTGCTCATGGTGGCAATGGTAATGATTAACCCCTCCCCCCTCGGGCAATATGGAAACTCAAGACCGATTTCTCATTTTCTGGCATTTTTCCCATGGTTTCCTCTTTTGCATATTCGATTCTTCTGTGGTGATCCTTCCTTTTCTGTACCACGTGAGAGGGGGCTAGGCACGGTGTCTAAAACCAGAGTCACCTTTGGCCAACGCTGGAGCCTAAGGTGTTGCGCTCTAAACTTGTGGACTAGCTCCAGCGATAAGTCAGCTCACCCACGGTTCCCAGCGCTTGGTAATCCTCACTCGGAACACAAAGGAAGATCATCCACCGTTTGGAACCTACGGTTGCCTCTCCGAGGGACTATACAGGGAGAGTACACGTCCTACAGTCACCTCTCCAGGAACTTACGGGACGGAAATGAACGTACAGAGCCTACAGTCACCTCCTTGAGGGGCTTACAGGACAGGTACAATCCGGAGAGACCTCCTCAAGAAGCTAGCGTGAAACCTACAGTTGCCTCTCTGAGGGACTATAAAGGGGTGCATGGTCTCATGCCTTAACATATAAATGCATGGGTAAGGGTGCATGGTCTGAAGCCAGATTGTTCGAATCTATGATAATGATCTCATGCCTTAACTCTCGGAATCTCTTCTCATCAAGGGTCTTGGTGAATAAATCTGCATTGTTAAAATGATTATTCTTAGTTCTCACATAAGAGAGATCAATATCACCATTGTTAAAATGATCGTGGATGAAATGATGACCAATATAAATATGCTTCGTTCTTGTGTGTCGCACCGGGTTGTAAGCGATCTTGATTGCACTTTCATTATCACATAGAAGAGGCACTTTGTCACAAGTGAAACCGTAATCCTTTATCGTTTGCCTCATCCACAACAATTGTGCACAACAACTAGCGGCCGCAATATACTCGGCCTCAGCAGAAGACAAGGAGACACAATTTTGTTTCTTAGATGATCAACACACCAAGGACCTACCAAGGGATTGGAAAGCCCTAGAGGATGATTTCCTTCCAACTTTGTCTCCCGCCCAATCCAAATCTGTGAAACCATGAATAACAAAGCTTGAACCCTTGGGATACCATAGTCCAAAGTTTTGGGTGTCAACTAAATATCGAAAGATTCGCTTGACCACCAAAAGGTGGCTTTATTTTGGGGCGGCTTGAAACCATGCACAAATACCCTCACTTAACATGATATCCGGTCTAGATGCACAAAGGTAAAGCAAATAACCAATCATAGAACGGTATACCTTTTGGTCCACATATTTACTCGTAGTATCGAGAGTAAGATCACACTTGGGATGCATGGGTTTCTTGGCTCAATTTAGATCTATAAACTTGAACCTCTTGAGCATATATTGAATGTATTTGTCTTGATTAATGAATATACCTCCATATAATTTCTTTACTTCAATCCAGGAAAGAATTGCAATTCTCCCATCATAGACATTTCAAACTCATCTGTCATTAACTTAGCAAATACATCATTGAAAGCTTTGTTAGGAGAACGAAAGATAATGGCATCAACATATATTTGGCATATGAACAAGTTTCCTCCAACTCTCTTAGTAAAAGAGTGGGATCGGTTAGCCCAATTTCAGAACCACGGTCTACCAACAACTTTCTAAGGTGCACGTACCATGCGCGACGAGCTTGTTTAAGACCATAGAGGGCCTTATCAAGTTTGTAAATGTGGTTTGTAAACTTAGGATCCTCAAAACCTGGGGGTTGCTTGACATATACCAACTCATTTAAGGGACCATTAAGAAAATCTTTTTGAACATCCATTTGTTGTAACTTGAAGTTATGATGAGATGCATATGCAAGGCAGATACAAATAGACACAAAATGAGCAATGGGACAAACGTTTCACCGTAGTCGATACCCTCGACTTGGGAAAAGCCTTGAGCCACCAATCTTGCCTTGTTGTGAATGACTATCCCACTTGCATCTCGATTTTTCTTAAAGATCCACTTCGTTCCAATGACATTATGTTACTCCTTGGGTCTGTCCACTAATGACCACACCTTGT
Source organism: Avena longiglumis (assembly GCA_030063025.1). Taxonomy (NCBI): domain Eukaryota; kingdom Viridiplantae; phylum Streptophyta; class Magnoliopsida; order Poales; family Poaceae; genus Avena; species Avena longiglumis. Next base: position 336,209,918 of record CP125979.1, on the reverse strand, counting down.
TGCGCCTAAAGTTGCTAAGCTCTTCATGCATGTCTTCAACCCAATCCAGGTCTTCAAGCACCTCATACACCTTTGGTGGTTCTACACAAGAAATGAAACTATTGTGGACAACAGAGTTAGCCACTTGGTTACGAGTAGTAATACCCCTTTCAAGATCACCAACAACATTATAAAGTGTAAGACCTTCTTGAACAAGTTTGACAATCCTTCTAGCTTCACAACGACTATCGAATTCCTCAATGGATTCTAGAGAAACCTCTTGTTCATCACCACTATTTTTATCCTTGTCTTGACCTTGAAAATGAGCTTGCTCCTATTCTTGAGCTTCCTTAAAAAAATTACCTTGTCCAACTTCATGGTCTTGACCTTGGTCCACATGGGGTGATACACACCCATCATGCACTTGCACTTGACCTTGATCATGAGCTATATCTTCAACCGAGGGATCTTGATGGCTATGGGATTGATGAAGATCCTGAGTAGGAGAGAGATACACATGAGTAGAGCATTGTCATTCTCCTTCCACCACAAGGGGTTCCTCAACGGGGCGGAAAAATCCCACACCCATTCTTCTTATGGCTTGAGGAGGAATTTCATTACCTTTCTTGAGAATAAAGAACCTACATCCAAATACACGAAGGTATTGGATATTTGGTTTCTTGCCGTTGAGGATATCATAAGGTGTCATGTCCAAGTACTTGTGGAGATACACACGGTTGGAAATACGACAAGAGGTTGAGATAGCTTCGGCCCGAAAGTTATAAGGAGACTTGAACTCCACAATCATGGTTCTTTCCATATCCAATAGAGTCCGGTTCTTCCTTACCTCCACACGATTTTTTTGAGGGGTATATGGTGCGGAATATTGATGCTTTATTCCCTCATCACTAAGGAACTCATCCAATGCCTAGTTCTTGAAATCGATACCACTGGCACTTCTAATGGCCAAGATTTTTTTGTTATGTTGTCAGCGAACTTTGTTGGCAAAGTCGATGATGGTTTGTTGAGTTTCACTCTTCTTCTTGAAGAAATATACCCAGGTGTATCTTGAGTAGTCATCCACAATAACGAAGAAATACTTCTTACCCCAAGACTATCAAAGTATGGAGGACCAAAGAGGTCCATGTGAAAAACCTCCAAGATCCCATTGGAATATATGGTAGTTTTGGGGGGATGAGCCGAGTCAAGGATCTTTCCTTCAATACAAGCCCTACACACTATATTTGACAAAACGGACATTATCTTTTATTCCAAGGATGTGACCACCCGTGTGGAGACTTTCCAAAGACTTCAGGTTGACGTGGGGAAGACGGCGGTGCCAAAGTCATCCCACGTCACCTTTAGCCATTGGGAAAGCTACTGTAGGTGTGGGTTTCTTATCGGAATCTATCACATACAAACCATTCTCGACATTCCCAACAAAGGATATAGAGAGAGTCTTGCTCCACATGAGAATCACAACCTTGGAATCAAAGTAGGCTACGAAACCCATGAGTGTAACTTGATTAATGGAAAGTAAATTATATGAAATGGTTTTGACAAGCATAATGTCCACAATGGAAATATCTGGTCTTACCACTACCTTACCCAAACCCAATACCTTAGAAGTTGATCCATCTCCATAAGTGACACACATGTTGGAAGAATTTGGTTTTATCTCATCAAGCATCTCATTGATTCCGGTCATATGACTAGTAGCACCACTATCAACCACTCATTTTCTTCCACCAGAAGCATAGTTCTACAAAATAAATCAATGCTTGGGCTTAGGTACCGATTGTTGGGTGGATCCTCTTTTGTTAGTCACAAGCATCTTAGGAACCCAAATGGCAAAATGGTAATCGTCACCATAAGAGGTTCCCACATATTTAGCATCGACATGACCATCATAAGATTTCATAAGGACATAGGATGGATTGTATTTTCCCGCAAAGTCATTATGAGATGGTTCATCATCATTGTTAATGACACATGACTCCTTTTCTTTTGCCTTCTCCCCCTCCTTCACAATGGTAACAATTTTGGAAGGGGGAGTAGGCTTGTTCTTCTTCTTGTTCTTGCCCTTGTTCTTCTTCTTGGCCTTGGGTGCAAATCCAAGCCCATCCTTAGTCACATTGTCCCTTTGATTGCTCAAAAGGGCATTTAGACTTTTCTCACCTTGTATGCATGAGACTATACCTTGTGTCCTTCAGCCTATTGTTCTCCTAAAAAATATCTCCATGCTCACAACAAGGGTTAGTAGAATAAGAAGAAACACTAGTTGACAAAATTGAACTTTCTTTTGTCACTTGAGTTTGAAGTTGTTCATGAGACATTGAGATAATATGGAATTTTATCAATAGGGCCTCATGGTCCTTCTTGAGTTTCTCAAGCTCTTGATTTAGTATAGCATGACCAATCCCATACTCAAGATTCCCCTTTTTAAGAACTTTACTTCAGTTTTGAGATATTCAAGTTATATGATTCGTCATGAGAAACATTAGTCCCTTCGAGAATGACTCTTTTACTTTCATCTTCCTCAAGAGCATCGGATAGGGCGCATATCTCCATGGTGGCCTCACGAGCATGCCCAAACATCTCCGAGATGGTGTCATCTACTTCATCGATGATGTAGCGTGCTTCACCTAGTTGACTCATGAGGGACTCAACACACATCTTAACATCACCTTACAATTTAGTTAAGAAGTTAGTAGATTCCACCACTTCCTTCTTAATCTTGAGACCTATCTCATCATCACATGAACGAGCATCAAGAGAGGGAGTTGAGGGTTTAGGAGTTACCATGGAGCCTTTAGCAATGAGGCATCTGGCCTTGGTGATGAGCGTGTTATGATTTGGAGAGTCGAAGAGAGATTTTGGTGAAGTGGTTGAGGTAGAAGCGGACGCGGTTGGGGTAGCGGAATCGGTGGCAATGGCAGCCACTCCCACAATCTCTCCATCTTTATCATCAATCCCATCCTCTAGAGTTTCTTCACACTCTTTATGAGCCACTAACACACACTTTTGTGGTTCCTTCTTATTTGGAAAGTTCTTGTTGCCGAAGTTCTTGTTTTGGACTTTCTTGACGAAGTTCTTGTTTGGAGTTGGCTTGTACTTAGATTTCAAGACAAGCCTTCTTACATGGTCTCCTCTCTTCTCATATGGGAATTCGGCAACAAAATGGCTAGTTCCTTGACAATTGTAACATGATCTCAACTTGGGATTTGAGTTGCTTAGGTGGGCTCTTGAGGCATTGCCCTTTCCTTGGTTGCTCTAAAAAGTCCTTGATGCAAGAGCTAGAATATCATGCAAGGCACACTTTATGTCATCATCATCACCTCCTATCACCTCCAAGCCATCATCTTCTTCCTCATAGACTTGAGCCTTGTCCTTCAAGGCAAGGGTTGGAAAATCCAACCTCCAAGTATGAGAAAGAGCATCATCAGCGGTCTTGTTTATGATTCCAAGAGACACAAATTCACTTAGCACTTCATTGGAAGACAGGGCATAAAAGTCCGCTCTTGAGAAAATATTGTTTGTGAAGTCACTTCTGAAGGGCAAGACGGCTTGCATGAACTTGCGCTTGATCCACTTGTCATCAACATCCTTGCTCCCATGGTCAATCATCCTAATAGAGACAGCGGGGACCCATCGATAAAGCTCTTCGAGAGTCTCATCTTCCTTTGCAACAAACTCATTGGCTTCATAGTGCATTTCATCGAACTTGGAGCTTTGGATACTCTTGTTCCCAAGGTAGACGCACTCAAGAGAATTCCAAGCATCCTTGGCTATCTCATACGAGAGAATGTGTGTCATTTTCTCATGGGTCAAGGCATCTTGGAGAATGGACAAGGCGGTGGCATTGAGTTGATAGTTGATATATTCCATGGGCATCATGTTGTAGGGATCGCGTGGGTTAAATCCATATTCCACAAACTTCCAAAGATGAACACTTGAAATTTTGAAGTGAGAATGCATAAGATATTGCCAATTGGTGAAATTAGGTTCATCAAGTTTATTAGGAGGACCACGATGGTTGATATGAGGCATGGGGAGGGGAGTATTATTGTAGCTAGGTGGTGGAGGCACACTTCCATGAGGTTTATACTTTTCCTTGTTGGTACCCTCACCAGCAGAAGCGTCCTTCCGGGACTCATCCATCGGTTTGATACCGCCTGATGAACCATCAAGGGATCAACGACAAAAACGTCCCTTTTCCAAAGTATGACTTAAGAAAGGCTTTCATCTCTTCCCTAACCGAATTTATATAATTGGAAACGTCTTACGTAGAGGTGGGAGAGTTTTCATTAGGGGATTCATCCCCCTTATTCTTGTCACTCATACTTCTCTTAGGAGGTTATGCCAAAGTAGGAGCCGAGGCTCTGATACCAATTGAAAGTTCGGTATAAGAGACTAGAGGGGTGGTGAATAGGGGATACTCAATTTTTGACTTGTTTTCAAATTAGGCTTGACACAAAGTAAGTTCTTTCGATATGAAAATAAGTGATAAAACATATTTGATGTACAAGAAAGCAAGAAACAATAAAAGAGAGTAAAGGATATAAATCACCGAAGGTAGACACGGAGATGCTTTCCCGAAGTTCCTTCCTTTTAATGGGAAGTACGTCTCTGTTGGAGGGGTGGGCGGTACTAAGACCACCAGCGCCACGAAAGTCCTCACTCTATTCTCCCGCGTACCCTCCGCAAGACAAGCACACGATCCACTATACGGTGGCATTGAAGGCGGCGACCGAAACCTTTACAACACCTTGGGGCACTTCTCCACAATTGAATTGGAGGCTCCCAACTTGACAACAAGCTCTTACACACAAGGATGAGCTTGGGGATGACTTCTTCCAACTATGGTTTCTCAAACCAAGAATAACAAGTAACTCAATGGTAAATGGGGGGATTTAAAATCTCTTTGGTGGGAGTGTAGATCTAGGCATCCTCCCTTGATTCCCCAAAGGGCATGAAGCTCTATTGGCTAGGGAAGGACATCTAGGTGATTTGGAGTTCAGCAGAAATGGTGGAGAGAGAGTCGAAGCCGTCAACCTGGATGTAGGTAGAAGACATATATTTGTAGGGACTGTCAAGAAGTTGCCGTTGGAAACCACTTAGAACTTAGTCTTCGGCTTGCGCACCCTGGAGTCTTCGTGGTGGCCATAGTCTCCGGGCATGTCTCCAGGCTAGTCTCCGGATTTTCCTAGGAGGCCCCTATTAATCCAGGATGAAGATTAAGCCGGAGAAAAGCCTAGAGTCTCTGGGGTGCGAACCCCGGAGTCCCCGGGGTAGTCTTTGAGCTAGTCTCCGTCTTTGCCTAGGAGGCTCCTGTTAAACTAGGTCGGATACTGGACCAGAGACCTCTTCTGGAGTCTCGATGGAGAGCACCCCGGAGACTCCAAGGTTGAACCCCGGAGTCTAAGGCCTCAGGGCACCCGGAGTACTTCCTTAGAGGATTCCACTTCTGCAACAAAATAAGAAGGTTGTGGTAAAATAAATTGGGCTGTGAAGACCAGAAAACCCACACACCTTCCATCAAGAGACCCCTCTTGATATTTTGGGATACCTAATAAACTATCAAATAAAGCTAAGGAGGGCTAAGACTACGCTTCAACAAGCTCATATCCTTTTGATGGAACAAAACATCAACAACCATCCCTTGTGCTTTTCATCATAGTAAACTGAAACCAACTTAACACATGGTTAGAAAATATTTGTGTTGTTATCAATCATCAAAAAACAATTAGAGAGAGACATTCCCTTTAACCTGGGATTGACGTGGAAGTCCTCGGATTTGGCACGGCAGTCCCCGGGACCTTTGCGACTGCTTCTGGGCCTTTGGAGTCGGCAGTCCTCGGGTCCGCTTCTATCACGATGAAGTCGAAGTATGGAGACGGCGAGATGGATGGCTTGAAGGGGTGTTTGAGAGAGACTCTACGGGGAATTTCTTGTCTTGTTGTGCCAACTCGAGCGAGTGTGTCGGTAGCATCATTGTTGACCCAAGGAACATGGTGAAATTAGCACCCTTCGAAGCAAGCACATAGCTGCTGGACGAAGAAGCGGTACAAAGCCATGTTTGCATCCTTGGCATCCCAATCGCCTGACACTTGTTGTACCACTAGATCTGAGTCACCGAAGTAGAGGATCCATTGGATGTCAATCTCTTTTGCCATCTTAAGGCTGTGAATTATCACCTTGTACTCGGCGACGTTGTTGGATGCGCGGAAGTGGATCTGTAGCATGTACTCTAGTTGGTCTCCTTTTAGAGAGGTGATGACGATTCCGGCTCCAATCCCCCCACGCATGTTGGAGCCATCAAAGTGTATCAGTGCATGGAGTCAGGAACCGGTGGCATGTACTGGGTTTCTTCCCAATCACCAAGGAAGTCGTCTAGTACTTGAGACTTGATCGTAGTTCTTGGCTCATATTGAATGTTGTGGACGGCGAGATATATTTCCCATTTCTTCACCTAGGCTATGGTGTCCTTGTTGCCGATGATCTCCGAAAGTGGTGCCAATGCTACCACACGAATGGATTGCTCTTGGAAGTAGTGCTTCAGTTTCTTGGCGGCCATGTATACGCCGTACACCAGCTTCTGGTACTTCTTTGAGAGCGAGAATACCTCACTCAGGTAATATAACGGGCGCTAGACTGGATGCATCTTTCATTTTTCTGGACTCTCGACCATGAGCCTGACACTGATGACCCAGTTGGTAGCAGCTGTGTACATTAGCATCGACTATTTTGCAGTGGGGGCACCAAGATGGGTAGTGAGGATAGCATGCGCTTGAGGTCTTGGAAGGCTTCGTGTTCTTGCGCTATCTAAACGAACTTGTCCGTTTTCTTCATGAGTTGGTATAGTGGGAGTGCCTTCTTCCCCAGCCAGCTGACACACTGACTGAGGGACACTAGGAACCCAGCAAACTTCTGCACGTCATGCAGGTTCTGCGGCGGCATGTGCTTGATTGTGCCTATCTTCTCCAGGTTGGCCTTGATCCCTCGTTCGGAGACGAGGAAACCAAGGAGCTAGCCATCTGGAATGTTGAACTCGCATTTCTCCATGTTTAGCTTCATTTGGAACTGGCGAAGGTTGGAAAATTTTTCCTTCTGGTCCTCGAGAAGCGTGTTTTTCTCTTTCTTATTGACCACCACATCGGTGATGTAGGCATGTATGTTTCTACCGATTTGTGACTGCAGGCATTTCTGCATACAACTCTGGTAGGTTGGCACTGCATTTTTCATCCAAATGGCATAGTGGTATAACAGTAAGCCCCATATGGGGTGATGAATGCTATTTTTATTTGATTAGTCGGGTTCAGTTTGATCTAGTGGTAGCCTAAGTACGCATCTAGAAATGACAACAGGTCGTAGCCGACCGTGGAATCAATCATTTGATTCATCCTTGGCAGGGCGAACGGATCTTTGGGGCAGACCTTATTGAGGCTGGTGTAGTTAACACACATGCGCCAGGTCTTGGTATTGTTTAGTACCGACACCGGGTTTCCCAACCATTCTGAGGGGTAAACCTCCATGATGATTCTGGCTGCAAGGAGGCGGGTGATTTCTTCACCAATTGTTTTCCATTTCTCCTCTATGAAGCAGCATAGAGGCTGCTTGACCGGCTTTGCATCCGGCAAGACGTGAAGAGAGTGCTTGGCGAGTTCCCTCGAGACACCTCGCATGTCTTTGGCGCACCATGCAAATATATCCCGATTTTCATGGAGGAAATCTATAAGCACAATTTCCTATTTAATGTCAAGGCCATCTCTGACCAGGACGAACTTGTCTGGCTCAGCCTTGTTGAGGAGGATCTTCTTAGTGCCCTTTGATGGCTTGAATTGTGCCTCCCTGGCTGGCTTTGGCTCGCCATACGGCATGTCCTCCTGTAGAGCCACCATGTTCTGCATGATGATCCGCTTCTCTTCTGTGATGATCATGGACTCACCTAGCTTGGAGTCGTCAGTGGTGCACTACATCGACCGCTTGTACCAGCCAGCGACAGTGATTACCCCCTTGGGACCGGAGAGTATCATCTTGAGATACACGTAGTGCGGTATCGCCATGAACTGGTGAGTCATGGGCACCCGAGGATGGCATGGGACGCGCTAGAGAGGTTGACCACCTCGAACCAGATGGGGTCTTGGCGGAAGTTTCCCTCCTTGTCGAATATGATGTCCAACTGGATCTTGCCAATTGGCGAATGTGATGGACCCGGGATAGCTCTGTGGAAGGAGGTTTTGGAGGGCTGAACCTGAGACTTGCTAATGTCGAGCCAATCCATCGAGATGTAGTACATGAGGTTGATATTGCTGCCTCCGTCAATAAGGACGCTTGAAAACCCGTAGGAGTGCTTCTTGGAGATAATGATGGGATCTAGGACCATCGCGTAGCTTCTAGGGTTAAGTAGTATGGTCAGTTGATCTTTCCTCATCCATGTGATTTCTTGCATGGACCAGTTTAGTTACTAAGGGGCGGGGGGAACAATGGCGTTCACCTATGCCTCGCGGCACCTCTTGATATGCTTGGTCTCCTTCTCGGTGACGAAGATGTGGTAGTTTCCCACTTGGAAAGGGTAGTTACCATCATCTTTGTCCCTATGGTCTGGCGCTCCCAGTTGTCCGGTGGTCCACCGGCTGGAGGAGGCGGTGGGTGGTGGTGGTCTACCGGCTAGAGGAGGCGGGGTGGTGGTGGTCCACAGGCTTCGGCCATCCTTTTGTCCAGCTGCACTGGCAAGTTGTGTGATTTGCTTGCTTGTTTCCATCACTGTGGAACTTGCATGGCCCATCCAACATGGACTCGATGGTGTACTTGGGCCACGGGGGCCTGTCATCTGGCTTCTTCTTGTGACTGCCTCCTCCTGCTTGGTGCTGTAACGGTTATCCGGCTAGTCGTATTTCCTATTGTCATGACGTTTGTCGTGGACGTGCCACCTAGAGTGGTGATGCTCACCCCGCTGGAATTGGTCCACCGAGTCGTCTGTGATGATTTGCCCTTGGTCATCCACCATGATGGGTTTCATCACTGTTGAGTCAGCTGTGGTGTACTTGTTAACAATACCCATGGCCTAGGCCATGGTCTGGGGATCCGCCCGGCTGAGCTTGTGCTTGAGCATCGTGCTGTCTCGGTAGACATTGGTGAAGAAGTAGATTGCTTGGTGCTTGTGTACCCCTTCACAGGAGTTATGCATTCTTGTCCATCGGGTGAGGTAGGCTTGATCTGACTCGCCGTTGCCCTGAACACATAGAGCGATCTCGCGGGCATGCCCAACTGCTTGTAGGTGCCAGTGAAATTGCGGGCAAATGTGTTCTCGAAGTCCAGCTAGGCATTAATGATATTGACGGGGAGGCTATTGAGGCATGTCCTCGCCGAGTAGAGGGGCATTATCAGGATGTAACGCACGGCCACGCAGAGGTTGCCGTTTACGATGCCTAGCGCGGTGACATAGTCCACCAGCCAGTCCTCCGGCTTGACGATGTCGTTGTACTTTGGCGTATCTCTGGGGAGCGAAAATCCCTTTGTAAATGGTTCTTTCCGGATGCGCGGGCCGAAGCACTTCGGGCCACCAGGACATTCTCCTTCCACCACGTGCGACTGAACCAGGAGTTCGATGTGTATGCAAGAGTCCACAACCGGTTCTCTCGGGCCAAATCGTCCCGAGAGGCGAGACATGGGGGATCTTAGCTCCCACTGGCTCCATCATCGGGTGCACATTGTCGTGGTCTTTAGCTGGCTCTACCAGCTGAAGTGTGATTCTTGCTGGTGATCGCGGTGTCATGTTGTTGCCCGCGGCTACCTGATCCGCCATGCGAGCGACTATTTTTCCTTGGAACGTTAGCTAAAGAATCTTGATGGTACGTTCTCCCTCCTGGAGCTTCCGGATCCGCCACTCGGTGAGGAACTATGTCTCTGCTGTTACCTCCTTGGGTTAGAGATCCTTCAGCCTGCTGCTTGTTCATGTTGGCGATGAGGAGCTAGGCGCGCTCTTGCTGGCGTTGGAGCTGTTCACCCTCTAGATAGCTCAGCTCCGAGGAAGCTGCCTCTATCGCCCTCATGTTCTTGGCAGGAGTGATGTAAACTAGATGAACCACGGTGGTGTGTGGGTCAGTAGCGCAGTCTAGATTCGAGACGAGGTCGCGGCCTCGATGCTAGAATTGCCGGTTGAAGCCGTGGGTGGTGTTGTACTCGCCCCTGGTCCTGTTTAGCTGGCGCTGGGCGGCTGCGACTTTGTTGGCTTCCTCCAAGAGCTTCTGACGAGTAGCTTCCAGCATAGCCGCAGCTGTTCACGGGTCTGCCTCGGGGACGACGGGGTTGTGGAGGTTCTGGATGGAGGCGGTCAGCGGATCTTTGTCTTGTTCAAGCATGGCATCGTGGCCTCCTGCTCGGTGCTATGGAGGCAGGTGATGGTTCTCGTCTTAGCCAACCATCATGACCTCGACGCTAAAGTTCGCTATAGCAATGTAGGGAGCGGCAAAGCAGGGTGGCGCAGCGGAGACTATGACGACTCCGCGAGGGAAGCCTTGGCGACGATGGATATGTAGACGTGGTGGTCCCCGAAGTGTAGAATGGATCCGTCGATAGGAAATGTTTCCCCGGTGAAGCACGATATGTTGTCGATGACGAAGTCAAAGTCGCCGAGAATGAGGACGAGGCCGGAGGCGATGCGTTCACCGATGTCGAGCGGAATTCCCATATGAAAGATGACCCCAGCCAAAGCGTCGTTCCCCATGGTGGGCACCAACTGTCATGGTGTGGAACACGACATTACCATGGGGGTGGATTAAGAGGGACAATTAGGATACAATTTGTGGCTAGCACAACAGCTTGGGAACAAGAACTGCAAGCATAGAGAAGTACCCAGGTTTGGGGCCCTCTCGGCGAGGTAACACCCCTACTCCTTCAAGATGTACTATATCAGGGGCATATGCCCATTACAATGCTCCTGGAGCTTTTTCATAGCAACTATGGAGAGCTAGAGGAAGAAGATGAACTAGAAGAGAATATGAATCTACCCAGAACCCTAGCTCTACCCTCCCTTATATATTGGCTAGGATAGGTAGGTTACAATGTGGGCTCTAGGATTTATTGTTTGGGCTTTGGGTTTACCAAGCGGGCCGGCTGACAGGGTCCAGCCGGTAGACCAGGACCCAGTTAGCCACTTAGTATAGGGGGACACCACTACAGTTTCCAAACGCCATCCCTTTAGGCATCATCTGTTGCTTTAATGGTCATTCGGCGCTTGAGCGGTAAGCCGACAGTGCTACATTAAGCTTCCTACTTTATGCTGCTTGGTGTATTTGTCTTGTAGCGCCAGCAGGGCAGCGCTCCAGCCTGTCTGGTGATACGAGGAGCCAGAGGTGCACTCAGTAGGGAGTTTCACCCTCTCCGTATCTCTCCACCAAATCCGAGCCGGGACATCTGCAAATGGCCGCCCAGCCTTTTTTCTGGTCATCTGGCTAAATGGGACAGCCAGAGAAGCATGAGGGCGGACCGGTTGGAGTGGTCCACCCGGTTGGAGTTCCTTTGTCTTGTGGCCATCCGACCAGCTACTTCTAGATCCAACCAGTTAGGCCTGGATTTCTCCACCCTGGGGTCACCCCCCCGACACTTGATAGGATATGGCGGGATAGGGAGAAAAGGGACCGCCTCCGACGGATCCAGTGTGGGCTTCCGGATTCAGTGTGGCTGGAGGGATAAAAACAACCGCCACCGCCTAATTCGGTGTGGGGGGGATAAAAAGGACCACTGGCGGATTCATTGTAGGGGGTTAGGAAAGTACAAAAGTGTATTTTCCCCTATGAAAAGTGCAGGGTAACTTAGAAAAGGCACGGAAGGGGCACGACGGGTACTAGTGTAATGAAATATCTTGACATAACAGCAAAGATTCAAAAATATTTAGTTTCTCCACCATTCACTCGAAGTACCCGTCTCGGAAATTACCCCCTCCCACAACTTTTTGAATAACAGTGATTAAAAGTAACTTGGACCCCGTGACTCCTTGTCCTGTGAACTTTCGGGACACAAAGTAACAAGTCTACGGTTATTATCCTTTCCTCTGTGTACAACGTGTATCTGTTGATGTCGTATTCCTAATAGGTCATCAGGTTGTGCACGGAGCACTATGACAAGCAAAATATGAGTTTCTCGTCCTTAGAAGACTCTCCATGTGGTGGATTAGCAACAACCTTATCCCTGAACCACCACATGAAACCGGATTTGTGCTCTTTGATGACATATTCCTCCATCCTCACCTGGCCCCGGTCAGCGTATTTATTCGTGATAAACTCTTTGTGCCCATATATATATGGATCGACCACCTGCAGGTGTTGTAGCATGACCAAGTTTTCTCTTTCAAAGTCCTTGGTTTGGCCCTAGAAGTCTACATGCTTTGTGCACTGAACCTCATGGTGAACCCATCCAGCCAGCCTCCCAAGGTGCTTATTGAATGGCAGACCAACAGGGGCCTCAGTTTGTAGTAAGTTCGAGCAAAAAGAGATGCACTCTTCGGCCAGGAAGACATTTTCTATGCTTTCGTCTGAACGGGACCTGTTATGAATGTATCCCTTGATGTTTCCATTCAGCATTTTGAACGGCATCATGCTTCTAAGAAACAGAGGCCCGAGTTGGACGATATCCTCCACGACATAGACCAGCAGATGAAGCATGATATCGAAGAATGCGGAAGGGAAGTAGATCTCAAGCTCACATATCATCACCACGATCTCCTCCCTGTAGCCTCGTGAGCTCCTTAATGCCTATCGATTTCTGAGAGATGGCATCAAAAATGTTGTAGAGGCCAAACAACATTTCATTGACATGTTTGTCCATTATCCCTCAGATCGCAACCGGAAGTACCTACATCATCAGCATGGCAACATTGGGATACTTCATCCCGCCGAAGAGCTGCTTCGCCTCGTCTAGCCATATGCTTATCTTTCCCGCATAGCCATTTGGAAATTTGATACCGAGGAGGCACTTCATAAACTGTGTGACCTTCGCCTTACATAGAGTGAAGCACGTGGCCTTGAGCTTAACTTCGGCCTTTTGACCTTTTTTCCCTTGTGATGAATATTTTGAATTTATGTCTCCTCCTCTAACTAATCATCGGCATCATCGTCACTAGGTGGTGGTTGATGGTCCTTCCTGATGCCATGATGCTTCAAGTCGTGCCTTGCCTTCAGCCCATTTTTGGTCTTGTCGGTGTTAAGGATGGTGGAAAGCAGAATTGCACCCATGTTATTAATGTTATGCATGAGATCAAGTCTATATGACACGTGGAGGATCTTCTAGTATGGCATGTCCCAGAAAATAGACCTTTCCGTCCATACCTTCAATAGAGGCTGTAGCTTCTTTTGGTTCTTTCCTGGTGCAGGGCACTCTTTCTAGTTTTTCAATAGCTCATTGATTTATACGTTTCCCCTTTGGTCTGGGATTCCTCAGAGCTTGACTATCCCATCGAACAGATGTCCTTGCTTTCTCCAGACGTGATTCTTGGGAAGCAACCTTCAAGACCCCTAGAACACGGTTTTCCTGGACCCAGGATCTTTCTGTAGCTAGCGATACGTTGTATTATCCTTACACCTAACGCACCCACAGAATCCTTGGACCACCTGCCCCGAGAAGTATCCATAACCAGGATAGTCTTGCACCGTCGTGATCATCGCCGCTCTCATATCAAAATAGTCTTGTGCGGCGGCGTTCTACATATGGGATCCATCTTCCCATAACATGTCCAACTCCTCTTTCAACAACGTGAGATACAGATTAATGTTTGTATTGGGTTGTTTTGGACCTTGAACTACCACACTCATGCTTATGTACTTCTTCTTCATGCACATCCAGGGGGAGGTTGTAGATCTATACAAACATAGGCCGGGTTCTATGTGTGCTGCCTTGGCTTCAGAACGGATTCAGTCCGTCGGTGCTCACGACCAACCTAAGGTTCCTTGACTCTTTCCCAAACCGTTGGTAATATTTGAGGTCCAACACCTTCCATTGGCTAGCGTATAAAGGGTGCCTCAGCATTTCCTCCTTTTATAGATCTTCGTCTTCTAGCCTCTTTCTTTCTGCATGCCAGCGCATGAGTTGTGCTTCCTTAGGGTCCATGAAATACTACTGCAAACAAGGAGTTAGAGGAAAGTACCGCACCACTTTTCTAGGAGATTTCATGGACCCTCTCTTGTATCGAGAGGTCTTGCACACCGAACACATGGTCTTCTCCGTGTCCTCGCCCCGGTATATGATGCAATAATTTATGCATATGTGGTATTTCACGTGTGACATATTGAGAGGGCACACGAATTTCTTGGCCTCAGTGATACTAGTCGGACATTTGTTCCCCCTCTTGGAAAGATGATCGTGTTGGAGATATGCCCAAGAGGCAATAATAAAGTGGTTATTATTATATCTTTGTATTTATGAAAAATGTTTACATCCCATGCTATAATTGTATTAATAGGAAACATTAATACTTATGTGTTTTGTAAACATAAAAGAGTCCCTAGTAAGCCTCTTGTTAAAATAGCTTGTTGCTTAATAGATGATCATGGTTTCCTGATCATGGACATTGGATGTTATTAATAACAAGGTCATTAGATTGGGAGAATGATGTGATGGACACACACCCATAGTAAGCATAGCATAAGATCAAGTCATAAAGTTTGTTTACTACGAGCTTTCAAATACATAGTTACCTAATCCTTCGATCATGAGATCATGTTAATCACCAACACTAGATGAATTCTTTGATGACATCAAACGTCACTTCATAACTGGGTGGTTATAAAGGTGGCATTGGGTATTTTGAAAGTATGGGTTGAAGCGCATGGATCAAGAGTTTCATTTGTCCATCCAAATGACAGATAGATATACTCTGGGACCTCTCGGTGGAATGTCATCCAATTGGCTTGCAATCATGTGACTAGGTCACAAGGGATGTCATATCATGGAATGAGTAAATATTACTTATCAGTTACAAGGTTGAACTAGGTATGGAGATACCGATGATCGAACCTCAGATAAGTAAAGTATCGCATGCCAAAGGGAATCGGTATCATATGTTAATGGTTCATTCGATCATTAAGTAATTGTTGAATATGTGGGAGCCATTATGGATCTCTAGGTCCCGATATTGGTTATTGATCGGAGAGGTGTCCCGATCATGTCTGCATAGTTCACAAACCATAGGGTGACACACTTAAGGTTCGATTTTGTTTAAGTAGATATGGAATATGAGTTGGAGATCGAATGTTGTTCGGTGTCTCAGATTGTATTGAGGACATCACTAGGAGATCCAGAATGGTTCGGAGAATAAGATTCATATAATGAAAGTCATTTTCCGAGTTCGGAAAAGTTATCGGTATTTTGTCCAGAGCTTCTAGAAGGGGCTACTAGTGGGGCCACTACCCCAGGAGGGGCCACATGAGTCGAAGTTTGCTGCGGGGGCTCATGGGCCAGCCGCACCAAGCCCTAGTGGCCCAATCGGCCAACCCCAAAGTAAAGGGGCAAAACCCTAAAAAGGTAAGAGGGAAACTTGGGGGGCAAGTCTCCCCCCAATCCTTGTGTGTGCCGGCCCTAGGATGAAGAGGCCAAGGGGGAAACACTGGTCGCAGCCCCCCTGTATATAAAGAGGAGAGGGGAGGACGCCACCCCTGCTCTCTTTCTCCATCCCTAGCCACCAAAATCCTCCCTCCTCCATCGTCCTTCTCTGGCTTAGGCGAAGCCCTATAGGATTCTCTCCTCGACCACCACCACGCCGTCATGTTGCTTTGATTCCGAGGGGATCTACTACCTTTCATGCCCGCTGGAATGGGTAGAGGAAGGTCTTCATCGACTCTATACGTGTGACCGAGTGGGGAAGCGCTGCCAGAAGGATCGTCTTCGCGATTTTGAGATCGGAAAGTGATCGACTACATCAACCACGAGATCTGATCTCGTTAACACTTTGGATCTATGAGACTTAGTTCTCTCCTATCTCATTGCACCGATCTTGTAGATTAGATCTTGGATTTTCCACAAATTGGATCTTGGTTTTATGTGTTCTTGTGATAGAAATTTTTGTTTTCCATGAAACGAACCCTACAATGGTATCAGAGCTGAATCTATGCGTAGATCTATTGCACGAGTAGGACACAATGGTTTGTGGGCATTGATGCTCTTGTTGTCGCTTGCTTTTCATGTACTTTGCATATTGCGGGATGGTGGTACGAAGCGGCCCGTGCTAAACTTACATGACATCGCACATGAGACTTGCTCCACGCTTAATGTCAACTTGCATTGCATAAGTGTCTTTGCGGGTGTGTGTCTCTCCCACCATAGTTAAGATTGAATTTACAATCTGCACATGACAACACTTATATCAACGTTGTGATTCTTGTTCGTAGGTAAGAACGGTTCTTATTTGAAAGCCCCAAGCCACGTAAAACATGCAAAGAAAATTAGAGGCCTCTAACTTTTTTTGCAGGGGCATGTGATGTGATATGGACATGATGTGATTGTGATTATATTTGATGTATGCAATGATCCTTATTGTAATATGGCAACTAGCAGGAGCCTGATGGTTGTCTTTAAATTGGCTAAGACATGCGTGTCTATTCATCATGTAATAACTTTATTCCAAGTAGTTGTAATAGTTGCTGTTAGTGATGGACAACCATGAAGCGGCACCATTGACCTTGACGCCATGCGGGTGATGATGGATATCATGTCCGTTCTTTGGATATAGAGATCAAAGGCACAATAAATATGCCATATCATATCACATATTATCAATTGCATGTGATGTTAATCCTTTATGCATTTTTAATTTCTTAGATCGTGACAGTAGCATTATAAGATGATCCCTCTCACTAAACATCAAGTAATAAAGTGTTCTTCCTTAGTACACATGCTAAGACTCGTCATTTCGAAGCATCTCGTGATGATTGGGTGTTATAGATTCTACATGTGCATACAACGGGTGGAAGACAGATTTTCACATGCGGATACTAAGGTTAACCTTGACGAGCCTAGCATCTATAGACATGGCCTCGGAACACGGAATACCGAAAGGTAAATTATGAGTCTTATGGTTGATATGATGAACATGTTGATTGTTCGCCTTTGAAGATAGATCTTCTCTCTTGATGATCAGACTTGGTGTAGTGGATTTTGTTCGTGTAATCACTAAGGCAACATGAGGGATGTCATTTTGAGTGGGATTTGAAATAGTAATATGATTAAAGTTGAACACAATTTATCATAAATTAAATCAAAGTGAATTTGCATAATTGTTGTAGTCATTGCATCCATTCACAACCTTATGCTTAATTATAATTGAGATAATAGAACTATAAAATTCTAGATAGTTAGTTTATAAACTGGCATGTTATTTTTTTGAGTGTCAGTCTAAAGTTTAAAAGTCCTATTGCAAACTTTTGGCAAACTACCGTTTACTCCATGCAGTTTAATAATTAGTATAAAATCAAGAGTAACTATTCCAGTGATAGTATCTAAGTATCATGTTTGTCTCCATGATCCTTGATATTCAAAAGCTTGATTTAGTATAAAGATTATCTAGGAGCTGAAAGGATTATTTCAGAAACCATCATGTGTGGAAGAAATTGCGATCTCTAAAAACAATGTTTTGGTTTCAACATGATAGAGTATAATTTGGAAAAATATATGTTCTCATATTTGATGAGAATTTTCGAAGGCTGGAGATGCTAGACATCCTAATCGAGAAAAATGGTTTTGGAAAGTAGCATTATACTCATGATTCACCTCTATAATCTATAGTAGCTTGATCATTAAAGTTTTCATGATTAAGATGAATAGAAGATATAAGTAAAAAAGTTTACTACACTAACAGATTACTAAAGAATGGATTTTTGAAAGAACGCCAAACATTTGATGATGGTTATCTACTTCAAACTGCAAGTCCAGAGGTATTAGTATTTGACTATACACGCTTTGGAATATGTGTCATGTGAATCGCTCCACTGTAGATGTTGATAGATTCTTTTAAAAGAGAAAGGAAATGCTGAAAGAGAATCTCAAAAATATTTAGTGGAAAAATAAAATTCTGGAAATGTCTAGCTTAAGTATATAAATGATATACATGTTATGGTTGTATTCTTTGCTTGATAAACAATGTGTTTCATGGGTATTGGATACCAAATTGGTTGGTGTGAAATGTCATACAGGACAACACAATTCACGAACTGCAGTGGCCTAAGTGACCAGCAAGAGAATATGTGATGATGTTCATAAAAAACAAACAAAGTTTCTTGTTGACATCAAATCTTACCTTCAAGATTTGTTTCGATAATTATTATTTTGATTAGGTATATTATGAGAACAAAAGGTTGTTAAAATAATTACCATATTCCATATGAGATGCATGATTTACAAGTCTAGTTGGAGAAATCACATCCATAAAACTAATACTAAAATTTTCGCAACACAAATGATTGAAAGATCACTTATGAAGTGACATCATCATTTAAATTATATTGGAAAGAAAACATGAAGAAACATCATGCTTATGGAATTTTGGAGTCTTTTGATTTTATCAATGACACTTCTGAGACTTTCCTGGAGATAAATGAAATTGCGTTCAAAGGACAAAGAAGAACGAACGAATAACTTATTGGAATTTGTAGATATTGATGTATGTAGTCGTAAGCAATGGATTTCAACTTCATATGCTTTCTCCGAAATTTGAGTGAATATATGTGCATATTTACTTAATAAGGAAGAAGTGTGAAATATTTGAGAATGTTCAAAGACTTTCAAGATGCAATGGAAAATCATTGTAATAAGAAAATAAATAATTTATGATTTGATCATAAAGGAAGATGTTTGAGTTACAAGTTTGGAAATACACCTAAATATTTGAGGAATTGTTCCATGGAATTGCATTTCCTGAAACATTATAGGAGTATGGAGTGTTCGAGATATGCAATGAAACATTGTTTGACATGGTGAGATCAAAGGTGTTAGTTATAAAAATGTCATTGTATTTTAAAGATTAAACCTTTAGTGACTACTGCTTTTACACTAGAAAGGGCACCATCATGATTTATTGAAATGACGCCATATAAGTTATGGTCTGGGATATAGCCCAATTGTCCTTTCTTATATTTTGTTATGCTAGGCATAAGTAAAATGTTTACAACCAAAGTCGGATGCGTATGTCTTTGTATGTTATTTCGAATAACTGTTAGGTATTCCTCCATAAACACCTAAGACAAAAGTGTTTGTCGGTTAGAACGTCAAGTTTCTTTAGAAGGAATTTTTTCATGAAAAGTTAAGTGGGAGGACAATAGAACTTTGATAAGGTTATTGAACCTTATCTATATGTGTTGAGTTGCGCAGTGCCGAAAAGTGTCCCGGAGGTAGCAATAATGCTGATGGATCATGTGTCTTAAAGGTTGTGGTCACCGAGGTCTAAGTTCCTATTGAACCAAGTAGATCGGATAAACAATCAAATACTAAGATTTTAGAGTAAATCATTATTGTTTGAAAATGATGAACCGACTACATACAAAAAAGTGATGATGGGCCCTGACTCTGTCAAATCGCTTGAAGCCATAAAATCTGTGATGGTTACATACACGAGAAATCAGGTTTTTGAACTTGGAAGACCCTCTAGAAAGGTGTAAAATCTTTCAGTCATATGTGGATCTATAATGAAATAGACATGGATGTTTCACATCTATGAAATAGTTGACATGTCAGGAAAGAGTTTACAACAATGTTCAAGGAGTTGACTGTGACAAGATTTGATCTTTCATAGCGATATTTAGTCTGTACGGATTAATGTAGCAACCACTACATATAATTGTTGTATATGGTAGTTGAATAAACAAAAGAAGGTTCTTCTAACAGAATGGTTAGCTAGGACGTGTACATGCAATGATACAATGGGTTTTGTTAATTCAAAGGATGGTAAAATCGCGGAGTTGGAATCTTCACCGTGATGAAATTGTTAAAAGAGTTTAATTTCATCAGAGACGATGAAGATGCTTGCATTTGCAAGAAATTAAGTGGGAGCACTAAGACATATTTCTAATACATTATGTGAAAGACATATTGTTGATTGGAAACGATGTATCTTTCATTAACACAGGTTAATAATTTCATTTCAATGAAAGACTTAGGCAAAACCCGAATATTTGGCATCAATGTATCTATGGATTGATTGAGACGCTAATATGGTTGTGCCAAACGTACATGGATGATATATTGAATAATTTCAATATGGAAATGATAATAAAGGTTCTTGCCGCACGTAAAAGGTTGAATCAAAATTAAAGTGTTTTGACACTTAATGAGTGAAATCAAAAGAATATTTTGATTAGTCATACTATGATATGAACACATCCAGATATGTCATATGCTCTAAATGTTATGAGCATATACCAGAATGAATCATAAGATCATCATTGGACAATAGTAGGATATTCTTATGATCTTTGGAAGAACTAAGAATATGTTAATTATATAGAGGTGACAAATATATAGATAGATCATTGTGAAGTGTTACATTGATACTAGTTCTGTCACAAGATACAAATTAAGTTTATCTCAATTTAAACTATGGGTGGCATAATGTAATGGAAAGGAAGTTCCATAAAGGATTTGGATGAGTTCCAAAGTTAAGACATTGTGACTAATACTATAACAAAATGCTAAGTATATGACGGCTATTATAGCAGCAAAAGAGGGCATTTGTGTCAAGTAGTTTTTTATCAAACTAGTTGTGGTTCACAGTGGGCTAGTACTATAAAGATATATTGTACGAAAATTTTATCAACATGGTTTAATCCCAAGGAACTAAATCTCTCACCAAAGGACTAAATTTATACAATGCCATGTCATTGGAGAATGAGTGATGCATAGAGAGGCAAAGAAATACAAATACACACTGACATGAAAGTGTTAGATCCGAAGATTATGTTTACCACTAGCAATCGTGTATATACAACACTAGAAAGCCATAGGTGTTGAATGCACAAGTTTTTTCAAACTAGATTATTGACTCTAGTGCAAGTGGGAGACTGTTGGAGATATGCCCAAGAGGCAATAATGAAGTGGTTATTATTATATCTTTGTGTTTATGATATATGTTTACATCCCATGCTTTAATTGTATTAATAGGAAACATTAATACTTGTGTGTTTTGTAAACATAAAGAGTCCCTAGTAAGCCTCTTGTTAAACTAGCTTGTTGATTAATAGATGATCATGGTTTCCTGATCATGGACATTGGATGTTATTAATAACAAGGTCATATCATTGGGAGAATGATGTGATGGAAACACACCCATAGTAAGCATAGCATAAGATCAAGTCATTAAGTTTGTTTGCTACATGCTTTCAAATACATAGTTACATAATCCTTTGACCATGAGGTCATGTTAATCACCAACACTTGGTGAATTCTTTGATGACATCAAACGCCACTTTGTAATTGGGTGGTTATAAAGGTGGCATTGGGTATTCTGAAAGTACGGGTTGAAGCGCATGGATCAAGAGTGGGATTTTTCCATCCAAATAACAGATAGATATATTCTGGGCCCTATCGGTGGAATGTCATCCAATTGGCTTGCAAGCATGTTACTAGGTCACAAGGGATGTCATATCATGGAACGAGTAAAGAGTACTTTTCGGTGACGAGGTTGAACTAGGTATGGAGACACCGACTATCGAACCTCGGATAAGTAAAGTATCGTGCGACAAAGGGAATCTGTATCATATGTTAATGGTTCATTCGATCACGAATTCATTTTTGAATATGTGGGAGCAATTATGGATATCCAGGTCCCGCTATTGGTTATTGATTAGAGAGGTGTCTCAATCATGTCTGCATAGTTCATGAACTGCAGGGTGACACACTTATGGTTCGATGTTGTTTAAGTAGATATGGAATATGAGTTGGAGACCGAATGTTGTTCAAAGTCATATATTGAATCCAGGACATCACGAGGAGATTCGGAATGGTCCGAAGAATAAGATTCATATAATGAAAGTCATTTTCCGCGGTTCAGAAAAGATTTCAGTATTTTGGCTGGATCTTCTAGAATGTTCTAGAAGGGGTCACTAGGGGGCCCACCACCCCAGGAGGGACCACATGGGGTGAGGGTTGTTATGGGGGCTCATGGGAAAACCACACCAAGCCCTTGTGTCCCAACCGGCCAACCCCAAAGGAAATGGGCAAAACCCTAAAAAGTTAAGATGGAAACTTGTGGGGGGGGGCAAGTCTCCCCCTAATCCTTTTGTGTGCTGGACCTAGGAGGGAGACGCCAAGGGGGAAACCCTAGCAGCAACCCCCCTTTATATAAAGAGTGGAGGAGAGGCCACGACTTCTGCCCTCTCTCTCCAACCCTAGCCGCCACCCTCCTCCCTCCTCCATCGTCCTACTCCAGCTTAGGCAAAGCCCTGCAGGATTCTCTCCTCCTCCACCACCACCACGCCGTCGTGATGCTGGGATTTCGAGGGGATATACTACCTCCGCTGCCCATTGGAATAGGGAGAGGAAGGTCTTCATCGACTCCGTGTGACCGAGTGCGGAAGCGCCGCCGAAACACAGCGCCAGAAAGATCGTCTTGACGATCTTGATATCGGCAAGTGATCGACTACATCAACCATGAGATCCGATATCGTTAATGCTTTGGATCTAATAGGGTTAGTTCTCTCCTATCTCGTTGCACCGATCTCGTTGATTAGATCTTGGCTTTTCCATATATTGGATCTTGGTTTTATGTGTTCTTGCGATAGAAATCTTTTGCTTTACATGCAACGAACCCTACAGATCGTGCTAGAATTCCATGTTGTCGTTGAAGAAATCGTCAGTCATTTTGTGTTTTGCCTTCATCTAGAGCCCCGAGTGTTACATTCATACAGGTAACCTCGTCGTTGCATCCGTCAAACAATGGAGTAACCGTGTCTTTATCCATTTTCTCACACTTAGCTTTCTCTCTAGAGGCGGCTCTGGCGTTACTCGTATCCCTGAGAAGCATCTCTTGGTAATGAGGGTCTCAGACCCATCTTGAATCATGCCTGGCACCTTGATCTTTATGTTCCATCCCGGCACCTTGATCTTCATGTTCATGCCCGACGCCAACTTGTTCTTCATGTTCATGCCCGGAGCCACCTTATTCTTCATGATTGTGGCACCCCGGATTTACGGTCCAAGAATACCCGTTATGCATATAATTCACGTTCCCATGATTAGTGAGCCGTGAGCATAACCGACTAGTATCATTACAGAATCCTTACATTAACGAGTACAAAACTTACAAAGGGGCCATGATGGCAATTACAACACAAATAGCGGAAATCTTCAGGGCAGAGCCCGTGCCTTAACCTACAGGCAACTGACTGGGAAGACGGCCTAGCTCGCATAGACGTCAGCACCTTTGTTACTTCTTAACATCTGCAATCTGTCCAAGTAAATAGCCAGGGACAATGCCGGTGAGTACTTTGAATGTACTCGCAAACCACCAAGACGAAGTAATAAGATAATGCATATCTGGCTGTGGCGAGAAAGCTCTACACTATAGTCGTTTTGGAAAAACATAACATTGGCATCTCTACATCTTTGTTGGAAAAGAGTTTTTATAAAACATGCCTCCTTTTAGAAAAATCTGGACATCTCCACATCCTTGTTAAAAATATTTGGGAAACATTTTGTTGTCAAAACCAACTTATCCTTACCTTTCCTCGTGACCAAGTCACATCCTTTAATTCCTCACATCTTAACCGAAGGGTCCTCCTAGCACTTGTCATTCCAACCGTCCTTGTTCATGGACACGTCTATTCGAATAGATTAGACTCTGCAGAGTTTGTGCACTTTACCCACAAGAATCAATACATCCACCGGGATAAAACCACGGCCTACTACACACGGTAGACAGGGGCTCGGATAATCAAACTTATGCCTTTCATTTGTCGATCCCTAGCAACGGCGGCTTTTCCTTTTGGGTTTATCTCTCTGGTACGAGTATGGGGTACGACGACCCTGGTCCTTCCATCCGTACTGACCCCTACCTCCAGACCGAAGTCTGACCGGTAGCAATAGTGACAATCTTCCATCCGTACTACCTAAAAGCATATCGTCCGCGAGAGACCCAATTGTTGCACCAGTGCCTTACCCTACATGTATCCCGAATTTCAGGGGATTTCTCCCCTTTAGCGAGTAAGCCCCGACTAAAGATCACAAACTACGAGCTAAGCCCCAGCGACTAGGGTAATGTGGTTGCACGGATAAAATTGTTCCGGACATTGGCTTAGAACATCCCTTCCTTTCTCTTGCTTGACTTTCTCTTCATCCACCTCATATCTTCTTTTAGTAAATCTTCCACTGGGAAAGGATGCCTCTTTCCAAGGGTTTTATTTTGAAAACTTTGCAGTAGGGTATAACCCAAAATAGTTTTATCGTTGCAAATCCGTGGGTTCCAGGAGGAAAGATGCTAATCATCTTAGCCTCATTCTAAGGGGTAAAAGTAGGTCTAAATAGGGTAGGTGTCCAAGGGACGCTCATTCATAACTTGGAGGAGCCAAGTTACTCACGTCTGTTTATGTGAATAAACAATATCTGTGATCATGCAATTTATAAATGAGAAAAACAATTTATGAACAAAAGTAGGGCAGTATAGGAGTTCAGGAATGGTGGCTTGCCTGTGACCAGCGAGAAGTCCCTTGATGGCGTTAGATAACCCGAAAACCAATAAGGATAATAAATATAATGATAATCCCGATCCCTCCTCCTTCTCGGCGTCACACAATCGCAACTATCGCAGTTCTTGAGCATACATGCAGACAAACAATATGACAATCAATACCAGGCATACACACATCAAACCATATAGCAAGTAAATAATAATTGAGTGATATACATCAGTGCGATGTAGGAGGATTGCTGTGATTGGATTGGAAGAAGATTTGGAGGCATTAGGGAAAAGTTGCCTTTGGATTTAGAGTCTAGGAACTACCTAAGGGAGGGGTTTTTGACCAAGGGCTTGATCTGTATGATACCATTGTCTAAAAAAATGATACATCAGATAGGTGTTGATAAAATGAAACCAACAAAAGTGGTTTCACTATTTTATCAATTTACCTTGATTTTTAAAGAATTTTATAGTGGATAAATCTCTAGTTTTAGGAAATAATTCACAAGAACTTCTCTGTAGTTCCAAGAATTTTTTCCTTGGGCGGTTAAGTAGTATTTGGTGGACTGAATCCAGAGGAGTTGGAGTCACCTCAAAACAATTACCAGAATTCCCTTGAGAAAATCCCAAAGGCAGTACTGGACAAGATTTGTCTTTTTCATCAGATTTATTTACAGAAGATTTTTAGTTTATTCCAAGGATACATGTTAGGTGATGAAAATACCTTTCTGTAGAAATTGGAATCAAACAATTTGGAGTTGCAGAGCCACTGTAGTGTTTTCTTAGTGATTAAATTATGCACAGAAGAGTTTAATTCATTAAAGTTCAGCAAGGGCTCATAAAAATATGAGATGCTGGATTTAGTAGGTAAAAGATGTGTGTGTCATCTTAGAGTCAGATTTAGGTCAAAACCTCAATTAGTTTGGCCTTGAGAAATTGCTAAAGTCAGAAAGAATTGTTTTGATATTTTTACCAGGGGAAATCTAGGAAGCAAACTAAGGTGGGGCCAGTGGGGTTTTAAAGGTATGGTTTATACCTTTATTTACCAAGTGGATTTACTCCTTTTGGATATGTGAAACTTTCTTGAGGTATTATATAGTGATATGGACAGATCTTGATAGAAGATTTATCCTCTTTATTTTGATCACTATTTTGGTCCAGCCCCAAGTCTGTAGGTTTTTAAAGACATACATGTACCCAGGAAATATGGGATCTAGATATTTTAAGTGGTTTTGCATTTTTATTTCGAATAAAACCTGGGGTCTAGTTTTCAGATCTTTGGAAAAAGGATGAAATAACCGATGGTCCTGGGCTGGTTTTCCTAAGCAAGATGAGCCGCGCGGCGGCTTCCGGCCCAACTATCTAGGCAGCTCGCGTGGGCTGCATCCCTCAAACCTGCTAAACAGGGCCCACCCGTCAGTGGGTGCGGGAACTCGAAGGGGTACCGCGGGCTGGTGGCCATCTGATTAAAACGAGATGGACAGAGGGGGTTCATCTCCTCCGCGGTGCTGCACGAGGTGGAGATGAAACCCTAGAGGCGGCCAGGTGAGGCAGGGGGATGCCAACCGGGGAATCTGACGGTGACGGGGTGGCCACCGGGCAACGCAGCTTGTGGAGGGGGAGCTGTGAGAGGGGCGACACTTCGTGGTCTGGTGCGGATCTGGGGAGTCACGCCTCTCTCGCGACGGATATGACTCGGAGCTCGACGGGGAGCGCTCCTGGGCATCTGCATGTAAGAGGGGAGGTATGTAAGAGGGGTCTGGGTCCCTGGGGAAGGTCGGTAAGGGGTAGTTACCGTGGAAGAAGCTCGAGGATCTGGGCCTCGTCAGAGAAGCTTCTCTCGGGCTAGCTTGATGGTGGCGAACTTCAGGGGTCCTGCACAGGGAGTAAAGGAGCAGGGGCGAGAGAATTAGGTACAAAGGAGTAGATCTGGGAGGGAAAGAGGGATTTGGATGCCCCACTTCGTTGGAAAACTTGCAAACAAGCAACCACCCGAGAGGGTGCTTTCTCTCCTTTCTTTTAGCAAGGAAAGGAAGGGGAAGGAGAGGGAAGCTCTGGGGAGGAGAGGGAGATGTACTGGAGGAAAATGAGGCCAGGAGTAGGCTGGGGTTGGTCTGTGGCCTTTTATTTTGGGAAAGGAGGGTCCATGGTGGAAAAGGCTCATGGAGAAGCTTGGGGAGTGGTCCATGGCTCAGCCATTGGGCAATAGGGGCGGTGGGGAGGGGGTGTCATGTGCTTAGGGTCGTGCTTGGAGCAGAGAGGGAGTGGGGTGCTGTGGGGGAGTAAAGAATTGGTTTGGACAAGACATGGCCTTTGTCTCCATTTTCAAACAAGCAAAAGGGACAAAAGGAGGGGTGGCTGCAGTAGGTGGTACTTTAGTACATGACCAGATAGTGTTGGTATGGCTGTGGTGTAATGCTTGACCAGGTTGGAGCTTGTTTAGGTTTTGTTAGGATCAAGTTTGGTTGGTTTGGCAATAATTGATCAAATGAGGGCTTGTGAGGAAAGTTGAGATTATTGCATTGGGCAAGGTGTGGAAATTGTACTGATGGGTGAATAGGGTCATTATATAACCCTAGGAAATTATTTGGGATTTTTTTAAGGATTATAGGTGCACTTAAACTCAAATATTCAAATAGTCCAGAAGTAGTTTCTAGAAGCTTATTTGATATGTTTAATTTGGCCAGGGCTTGTTTTTTATGTGGTATAGTCCTAAATACCATATTACATATTGGAGAATTCTATTTGAATTTATTGAGGTGGAGAAGTATTTTTATGGAATTATTTCTTGTTTCTGCCATTTAAGAAAAAGGGCAAAAAGAATTAATAAAGAATCTCAAAAATATTTATTTTTGAGTTGGGAAGATAGGATATGAAATATAGGAATCAAATGTGCCTTGAGTTGGCAAGGTGATTTGGATAAAAACAATCTTGCCTTTATAGACAAGGGTTCTGAGAATTTGATAAGTAAAAGAAATTATATGGTTTAATAATCCAAATAAGTGGGAAAATTATTTGGGGATGCTTATATACAAGGTAGATGATGTATATTTGATGGAAGCATCAAGGTCAACCTTGGTTTTGAGGAAAAGTGGTGAAAAGGATAGAAACTAGATTCGGGGAGGATCTAGGGTTTTGTTATTCTGATGACATCTAAACAAGGTTGGATTAGGGAGCTCAGAGCTCACCTTGGTACAAGGGGTGATGGATGGATAGACCATGTCATATAGATGATCATGGAAGCAATAGTTTGGTCTGGTTTCATATGA
Organism: Avena longiglumis; assembly: GCA_030063025.1. Taxonomy (NCBI): domain Eukaryota; kingdom Viridiplantae; phylum Streptophyta; class Magnoliopsida; order Poales; family Poaceae; genus Avena; species Avena longiglumis. The sequence continues at coordinate 336,182,018 of CP125979.1, read as the reverse complement.
GGTGATCTTGATGAGATGGCAAACTTTGCTGAAAATAAGGTTTTCATAACAGATACATCAGTTAGCATCCTAAACCGGGTGGGTTTAAGAAGCATGAGGATCCAATGGAAATAAGTGAAGTGGGGGTTGATGGGCCATGATTGGTTGATCATAACCATGCAAGGAGTTGGTCAAGGGGTGGTGACATATAGATGTGTGCATCTGCCAAAGTAGACAAGATGATAAGATTTTCAGAAAAGATTATTATCTTGACTACAAAACCATAATGGATGAGTGGGAAATAGAATGGCTTAGCCAAGGGAAATAGTGGTCTTTGGTATTATTAATGATGTACTACAAGATGGTTCAAGTACATTCAAGAATTCACAAAGGTTGGAAAAGGTAGAGCTCCAAAGATTGAATCTATATAAGAAATCCAGACTTAGCCATTTTGACAGTTTTGGAGGTTTTGACTAGAGTGCAAATGTAGATGATTTTTAGAGGATGCTAGTTACAAACTCATAATCAAGGAGAATATGTTGAGGTACTAACTAAGTATACGGGATTCATGCTTGGATTGGGTCTCCACTGGGTTGGAAACGATCTAGAGGGATTTGCCTTAGATTGAGATAAGCATGAGATGAGATGATCACTTGAGTGGCTTAGGATAGATCCATACTGGGAGGCTTGCTTTGGGATTGATAATCAAAAGCCTATATTGGGTCCTAAGTGATGAGATACTAGATTAGCTCACTCTAGTTCATAAGCAAACAAGGCAATCGGCTGATCCAGGCAATTCATCAGACAGCAGATCAAGGCAATTCATCCACCAGCAGATCAAGGCAATTCATCTTATTACTTATCCATCTAGTACTAGGGTTACCATCAAGCCTATCTTGAGGTAAGTATGGGTAGGTTCGAAGGGGTTTTGCTTGAAGTAAGATAAGTACTATCTTGGTATCTCTACCAAGATTGAGATGAGAAGTGTTTTAATAAGGTTTTGGAAAACCTAGGGATAAGAGTAGTTTAAGGTTCTCTCTTGAAAACATAAGGAGAGTATATATATGTCTCCATTGTTTTGGCAATAGAAGCTAGTAAAGTCTTGGGTTGTGTCAAGGTCATCTTGGCTCATGTTTTTGAAATGCCAGAACATTTGAGAAAATGAAAGATGAGCCAAGACATCTCCCTTGTAAAATAGTTTTTGTAAACTACTGTTGAGATGTGGAGCACACAACTAATACACAAACAGTTTCTTGAGCACAAGCAAGCAAGTAAGCACACGTTGCAAGAAAAAGTTTTTGTTCCCCCTGATTTTTGCCTTTTGGGACATTTAATCAGGATTGCTGAAATTGGGATGTTACAGACCTTTCCCCCTTAAAATAATATTGTCCTGAGATTAGGGATGAGCATGGTTGGGGTAAGAACATTCGCTTAACAATTTTAGAGGTGGAAATTATTAGGTGTTGGGAATATGCCCTAGAGGCAATCATGTATGATGATATTTCCCATTGTATTCATAAAGATATTAAGTAGTCCTTCTATAAACATCTGATGTGTATCATTGAATATGTGATTCGGTTGTGGAACTATGCATTCATGTTGTTTATACTAAATATCCTTGGTCATTGAGGTTGTGCTGGACACACAACTTAGACCAATGTGAAAGATGGCTTGATGACTCGGTTCCACTTGTCATGGGCATGGAGATGCTATTCCAACTTACACAAATTCTACTAAAGAGTTTAGCGAGTCGGATTGACCCATATTGAGGTACAACGAACTAGCCGTCATTTGTATATCTCAATCAATGTAATCCTTAGACCTGAGGTTGTTGCATAGTCCGAGTTGAGGATCACCGACTTAGGTTACATTAACGCTGATCCGTGAATCGGTCGCTTATAAAGGCAGAGTTCGGGTCGACTGAGAATCAAGATGCGTGATGTGAATAACCAAGATGGGATTTTGCCCCTCCACTTCGAGAGATATTCTCTGGGCCCTCCCGTGAGATATGATTCAGAAAGCATGGCCATGCATGACTCGGTTAAGTGTTAACCGAGGCGATCGACTAAGAGTTAGTCGGGTGAATCACTTATCTTGGATCGAGAAGAGAGTCGGACTATTTAAGGGACGACATATATTCGCCTATAGTCTGACAAGGTATATCGTGAGGCAAAAGGGACTCGGACGAAAGTCACATTGGAAAGGCAATTCTTCATGACTCTTTGGTGCTTGGGAGTCGACGCTCGCTAGGAGCCGCTCGATCGATCGATTGAGAGTCGACTCAATCGTGTCCAAGTATCCATGAGCCTGCGGGGTCACACACTTAAGAGCGGGAGCAAGTTCGGATTGGATCTGAACCTGTAATCTGGTTGGGTTGGACCTAAACCGGATTAGGACTGAGTTAGTGAGTTGGACTCAAGGTGACTAGTGTTATATGGGCTTTAGTGAATGGGTCGCGCGAGCAGAGCCCACATTCACTCCCTATATATAGTGGAGCACCGTAACCCAGAAAGGTTAATCGTTGTTCGGTTAGGTCATTCCATGTGTTGGAAACCCTAGCTCCATTAGTCCCATCACGTCTGAACCTAGCAGTCACGGTTCTCCTCCTTGTACGTGGATACCAAAGAGAGGTGTTGCGATCAGCACCGGATGATCGGATCATGAGGATCGACCTTGCATCAATCGACGCTTCATCAGTAATCCGCAACCGCGCGCCTAGTGGTAAACCTCGTGGCCTTCTACCTCAGCTAGATCTTGGGATCACCACGTTAGAGGAAAAGTTTTATTTTATCTCTACGTGGCACAACAGTGGTATCAGAGCGATAGCTTCTGGTTTTAGGGACGAGATCTCGCATATGTGTTATGTGGTTGGCTGTAGATGAGATCTATTGTGCTGTTTGGTGGTCGACCTATGAGATAGATCGGTTTTGTACGAAGTTGATTGGATTAACTGTGCTCGGGGAATGGTAGATCCAATTTCCGTGATCATACTGATGAGGTCGTGGAACGACATACCCCTACCGGTCGGCTTCCGCCATCGGGGAAGACTGTAACACGTAAATCCAGAGGCGATGATCGAAGATCAAAAATTTTGATCGAATCGGAACAATGGTCGGAAACCATGTCCGGATTGTAGATGAGATCTACGTTTTCAGAAAAATCGTCGCCGCTATCCGGCTAGCGGGACCGCCGGCTTCGCCCTGTCGTAGCGCCTTAGATGTCGTTGCGAGTTTCACAACGCCGGTAGATATTGTATCTATGCATAACTTGTTTTTGCAAGAAGTTGTGAATGGTATGGTTCATGTGCATGTGATGTATGTGTGTAATCCATACGTGATCTGTGAATCACGGTTTTTGTCACCATTTGGAGCCTAGGTGCGCTATTTTATTGTATAACGACCTGTGTGTTGGATTCTCTATGTAATTTACTTTACTAAGCTAGTGTAGCTGTTTGGAGAACCCGGAAGGCATGCAAGGCGTTGTACATGTCGGCGACCAGGAGTAAGACGGCAAGTGACAAGAGTTGGCACGAGTCGGATTACAGGCTTTGTGGAGATGGAGATCGCCATGAAGAGAGCCATACCATTTCACATTATAAATGCTTTATTTTGTGTTATTGTTATGTCTCAGTTTTACCTCTATTAGATAGTCGGTAAAATTTAATCCCTCAAAGAAGGTCTAGTCGGTTTTCCCTCCAGTGTTTGCACCATCACAAGTCGGGCATATTTGGTAGTGGGCTCATAAAATTGAGGTGCTGCCAATTCTTTCTGAATTGGTGGGTTCGAGTCAGACTCTTATAGCATAAACACTCAGTAAGCTAGATGGGCCTATCACAACGGTTGTGGGACTTGGGGAAAAGTCGGACGACAGCCAGGGCATGATATGCCACCCGACCAACAAGTGTCGTATGAGATACGATTGACAAGGAGTTGTCTACCTAGATCACTTGGCGGCTAGTGGTGATGCTAAAGCTCACTAGCTGACTTACTTATTTAGGATCCTGAATTAGTAAGTAACCATCGAAGGGGTGTTGGTTCTAGTGGGAGCAAAAAATATCCCACACGGTTACGTGTGCAAGAGCGTCGTGTTGTGAATATCCCACACGGTTCGATAGTTGTTGCATCGGCATCAGGGTTCGAGCGGGAGAGTTCATAGCTACAGGTTAGTTATCTATCATCCATCATCATCATCATCACCAACTGCTTGCTGAGAAGATTGGGCCACCCCATATAAAGAGATATCAAAAAATTTCAAATTCAACACAAGATGAGATGAACTAGAGTAAGAGAGATACAAGATAAGTAGTAAAAGAAGCATACTATAGTTTAGAGTAAGAGCGATAGCACATAAGTAGTAAAAGAAGCATACTAGAGTTTTCGCAAATACATTTCAATTTTTGAAATAGTTTTCACAAGAACTAGAGACTCAACATCGACCAATAGAAAGGTTTTCCTAAATTCGTTACTTCTCTGATACCAAAACCTATGACACCCCCAGGATCATTGTTGACAAATCCCAGACCTCTGTCTAACATAATCCTAACCTAGAACTCTAGGTTATCCAGTGAGAGAATCGGTAACAAAATTGACCCTATTACACAAAAACTATTAGAACAAGCTCATAACTAAGCAAAGAACCAAAATATTACAACTAGAGGTCACTGACCACAAAAATCAAACAATGGAAGGTAAATTATGCTATTAACTATAGAAAACTTAACAAATGGGCTAAGAGGCCTGAAGCATGACGATGACGTCCCAACCCATATATTCCAGGCTGTCGGCCGGTAACCCCAAGCTACTCTTTGGAGTCGATATCGTACCAAACTGATCTTTAGGGTACACTTACTCTGCTACAAAAGTATCAAAAAATAAAGGGTGAGTACAGGGTGTACTGCGCAAGACTTATGGCTGGTGGGGCTGTTTTGCATAAAGCTATCTTTTTTTATAAAACAAGAGGGAGAAGAATCTCGTCTAATCAGAATATTTTAAAAAGGGGTGAGAGAGCAACATATCCAAAGTATCGATCATTTTATTTTATATCCACCAAGTCATCATCCTCGGATCCTTAACCAGGATCACCCCCTCGTACCCATGAGGAAGCATACTTAAGCACACGTTAATCTACCAAGTTTTACGATTATGTTAATGTTCTCTATGATCTTAGAATTTAGTCACCAAGAGTTCATAACCTTGAACATGGCTTTTCAAAAAGATTTAACCATGCAGGGGTGTACAACATTACCCACACGTACCAACCGACTCTTAATCCCACTTAAGATTAGCCCTCTTCCTTGGAAGGCCGACAGAGGGTGGTTAGCCACGACCTTTAGCTTGCTTTTGCCGAGACCATGAGTCACGATCTAAGGATGGTTCCGCCATAACGGGTTAAATCCCAAAGTCGGTCCCTAGATCTATGAGGCAAGGTTGTCTTACCAGGGGCGCTATCTACCCCAAGCAACCAGGTCCACGCTTCCCTACGTGTTATGATGCACCTCCTTCTCCTCCTCTTTCAAAAACGTTTTCAATGTGTATGCCAAATGGAAAGCTCGAACTATGTGACTCATGGAATCTACTAGGCAACTTAGTTAAGCGTGATGTTGTCCAGGCCCCGTGTGGTTGGATGCTCGTCTCGGTTCCAAAGGCAAGAACTCGAGTCCTAGTGGTGGCGAGCATGGGACTGAAAATACCACATCCCACCGTCGCGTCCCATATAAGCCTTAGCATGTTCACTCTCATATCACCTCTGAACTCATGTCATCACATTCTCCCGTCATACTAGATTCTTTGCATTGATACATCATATGGATAAACTAGAACCCATAGCTAAGCACGGCTAAGAAATACATAGATATAAGCTCTAGCAGTGAACACATGCCAAACCTAGTTATTCTAGGAGTAGTGGATCAAGTAATATAAGATCAAAGGGAGTAATGCAACAAATAGGATACTCTATCTATTGATAAAACACCACAATAGAATCATATGCATCATGCAAGAATTGAAATACTTTGAAAGCATGGGATTGTATAATGGTGGGGGTATGCTTGCCTTTTACCGTTGATCAATAAGCAGATCTTCAGAATCCTTGTATTTGACTTGGTTACAGTTAGTCAAGCATTGGTACTTGATCTTCGATGGTGTTGATCTCGGTCTTTGATATCGATCTTGATATCGTATTCTACCGGGAAGAACCAAATACCGAAAAGAAAGGGAAAGAATCAACACATGGCATAGATGCAATGCTCAATCAAGGATGATGATATGAAAAGTTCAACTGTACTGAAATATAACCCTAAATCATGCTTGATAATTTAAACGGGGTTCCGAGAGATATAAACCCTAATTCAGAGAAACCCCGGATGCATATGAGAGGGGTTGATTTGTTCTTCTAATTAAATTTGTAACTGAAGTTGCTGAACAATGCACGATTATATCTTTAACAGACAGGTCTCATTTTTCTGAACATTTTGATATATTATACACATTTTTATAACTTATAAACAATTGGTTATTGATTTTACAATATTTATTCGATTTTTGGAATTATTAAAGGCATTTGAAAACGTTTACTGTGTCATCATAACACATGGATGATATCACCATGGGGTGGGGGTCTTTTCTCAATGGGGTTGTGTCTAGCCCAAAAGGCTGACGACAGGGGAAAGGGCCACGTGGGCGCCACATCGATGACACATCAGTGCCACATGGTCACGCCGGGGATAACACGCAGGCGGTGGATGGCGATGACACTAGAGAGCGACCTAGGCCACACGAGCAGACACATTAGACTCAGCATGGTGAGGCGGACCAGAACATGGCGGCTCCATTATGGTTTGGTTGCTGGAGCGAGGAATATGGCGGTGACTGGTGGTATGCGGCGGACCATGTCAACAAGACGAACCAAGGCACAAGAAAGGAAGGGGATGGTACTAGGATGATCAACGGTTCACTAGGATTCTCGTGGAGTGGTTGGGGAGGGCAGGTGACACCGTAATCGGGATGAATCAATGGAGACGAGATTCGTCGGGGTCGGGGAAGAAAACCTGATTCCATCGACTGGGAGGCTTCTCGTCTTGCTTCCTTTCGCTATTAGAGGCAGGGAACACCATGGTTCCGGTGGCAAGCTTGTACATGCATGGGGGTGTCCAGAACATCGATGAGAGGTGATAGCTGTATGAGCTAGTGTTTTGGCTCAGAGGGGATTCACGAGCGAGAACTAGGAGGAAGGAGAGTGGCCAGGGGGAAGAGAGAGGCATGCGGGGATGCTCCTTATCCTTCTCCGGAGCGGAGGCAGGGATCTTAATGCGGGGCGGCCAGGGATGCACCGACTGCAAGCTGCTTCAGAAAATCGAGAGGTCGACGACGACCCTAGCAAGACAACAAACCCTTATCTGGGCCTAGGGCAAGGTGGGGTTCAAGCGGGCTGCTACGCACTACACGCTGAACGACAGAGAGGAGGAGGAAGGAATGGGCTAGCCTGCTTTGGCTGCTGGCTCTATTTTTCTTTTCCAAAAACTTTTCCTTTGCTGAAATCTATTTATCTTTTGTATTTTTAAATTTCTTCTATTTTACATATTTCAAAAATACCAGAGGCTTTAAAATATATGAAAATATTGCAGGTCCCTTTTATTTAGATTGGGATCCACACTTTTGTACTTTTCAAAATTCAAAAGCCATTTGAATGTATTTCAAAGAGATGGGAGGGTTAGGATTTTTGTGTTTTATTTTAGTGTTTCCTTTGGATTATTTTTATCTTAGCAAAATAGATGATGCTCATGAATGCGCAAAAAACCCTAATTACTATTTAACTAAAACTGGAGTGTTACACCCACATTTGCCACAAAGTGTCACATCATGTCTTGGCATACAAGTGTTATACTTAGATCTATCAAGTAGGTAGGATCATGTTATCCAAGTGATGAATCATGCAACCATAAGTTGATGAATGTGTTTCTAGACAGCTAAGGTCACTACTAGGTAAAACCCTATAGTAGATATGATTATAGGAGGTGCAACCCACCCATATGCGCCTCCACTAAATATACATGACGCACGGCTCAAGGGTGAGCCTTCTATATTTTAATACTAGAGGCGCATCTGTGAGGGGTGCATCTCCTATATTTCATGCACGGACCAGATTTGGCTGCCCCCTTATTCGAGGCACACCTGCTCCATATGCACCTCGAGTAGTTCAACTACTTGAGGCGCATATGGACCGAGTGTGCCTCGAATAAGGTGGGTGGGCCCGGTGGTGGTAGGTTCCCCAATACTGGAGGCACATATGCCCATATGCGCCTTGTGTATTTTGTATATTGGAGGCGCATTACTCGGAGATGCGCCTCGAGTAACTGATGTAGGCCCATGGGTGGCAGGCGCCAGATACCAGAGGTTCACACTTACTGGATGCGCCTTGTATTATTAAAGAATAAAAGGCACATCTTGTAGGGGATGCGCCTCGAGTATTATGGTACCACCTTTTTCTCTTTTTGGCACATGGAGCCACCTACTACCACTCAATTCTCTCCACACTTTCTTCTCCTCCATAAAGAGATATCTGGTCGGCCCCTCCTCATCCCCACCTCATTTCCTCTATTGTTTATGTTGGGACACACAGAGATAAAACAAAACTTTTTTCCTCTAACCTGGTGATCCCAAGATCTAGCCGATGTAGAAGGCCATGGGGATTACCACCCGATGCACAGTTGCCGATTATTGATGAAACGCGTGAGTTGATGTAGTGCAGTCCTCAAGATCCGATCCGATCACGATTGTCCTGGTGCTAATCATAAAACACCTCTGCTGGTATCCACACGTACAAGGAGGAGCACCATCGGTGAACTGCTAGGTTCGATACGATGGCTGGACTGCTATGGATCTAGGGTTTTCAACACATAGAATGACCTAACCGATCAACCCTCCTGGGTTTCTGTGCCCCTCTATATAAAGGGAATTAAAGTAGGATCCATTCACTCGTGGCACATTCACTAAAGCCCATATTAGTCACCGTGATTCCGACTCACTGACTCAGTCCAAAATCCAGGTCGGGTCCAACCGAACCAGATTACTGGTTCAGATCCAATCTAAACTTTCTCCCGTTCTTAAGTGTGTGACCCCGGAGACCCATGGGTACTTGGACACGATTGGAGTCCTACTCTCAATCGATCAGTCGGTAGTGGATCCTAGCAGAACGTGCGGACTCCCAAGTACCAAAGAGTCATGACAACTTGCCTTTCCAATACGACTTGCATCCAGGTCCCTTTTTCCTCATGAGATACCTTGTCATATTATAGGCGAATAGTTATCATCCCTTAAATAGTCCGACTCTCTTCTTGATCCGAGATAAGTGATTCATCCGACTATCTCTTAGTCAATCTCCTGGGTTAACACTTAGCCGAGTCATGCATGGCCATACGTTTTGAATCATATCATCCGAGAGGGCCTAGAGAGTATCACTCCAACTGGAGGGACAAAATCCCATCTTGGTTATTCACATCACGCAACTTGATTCTTAGTCGACCCGAACTCTTCCTTTATAACTGACCAGTTACAGATCAACATTTGAAAAAACCTAAGTTGGTGATCCTCAACTCGGACTATGCAACAACCTCAGGTCTAAGGATTACATTGATTGAGATATACAAATGACAATGTTCAACAACCTTAGGTCTAAGGATTACATTGATTGAGATATACAAATGACAACGAGGTCTAAGGATTACATTGATTGAGATATACAAATGACAACGAACGTTATCATTTGTTAATCTCAATCAATGTAATCCTTAGACCTAAGGTTGTTGAACATTGTCATTTGTATATCTCAATCAATGTAATCCTTAGACCTGAGGTTGTTGCATAGTTCGAGTCAAGGATCACCAACTTAGGTTCTATCAAGCGCTGATCCGTAACTGCGCAGTTATAAAGGCAGAGTTTGGATCGACTAAGAATCAAGCTGCGTGATGTTAATAACCAAGATGGGATTTTTCCCCTCTAGTTGGAGAGATATTCTCTAGGCCCTCTCGGATGATATGATTCAAAAAGCATGACCATGCATGACCCGGTTAAGTGTTAACTGAGGCGATCGAGTAATAGTTAGTCGGATGAATCATTTATCTCGTATCGATAAGAGAGTCGGACTATTTAAGGGATGGCAAATATTCTCCTATAGTATGACAAATATATCGCGAGGCAAAAGGGACTCGGTGCAAGTAGCATTGGAAAGGCATGTCGTCAAGACTCTTTGGTCCTTGGGAGTCAGCACGTTCTGCTAGGAGCCACTACCGACTAATCAATTGAGAGTCGGACTCCAATCGTGTCCAAGTAGCCATGAGCCTAAGAAGTCACACACTTAAGAGCAGGAGCAAGTTCGGATTGGATCTAAATCAGAAATCTGGTTAGGTTGGACCCGAGCCAGATTTGAACTGAGTTAGTCAGTCAGACTCATGGTGACTAATATTATATGGGCTTTAGTGAAAGGGTCACGAGTGAGGGGATCCCTCATTCACTCCCTATATATAGTGGGGCGCAGACACCCAGATGGGTTAACGGTTAGGTCATTCCATGCGTTGGAAACCGTAGCTCTCCACAGCAGTCCAGCCATCGTATCGAACCTATCAATTCGCCGCCGGTGCTCCTCCTTGTACATGTGGACACTAGCAGAGGCGTTGTACCATTTGCGCTTGGATAATCATCGGTTGGATCGAGATCGCAAGGACTGCACTGCATCAATTGACGTGCTTCATTAGTAATCCGCAACCACACGTCTAGTGGTAAACCTCGTGGCCTTCTACCTCATCTAGATCTTGGGATCACCGTGTAGGGAAAAACTTTTGTTTTATCTCTGCGTGGCCCAACAGTGGTATCAGAGCGATAGCTTCTGGTTTTAGGCTCGATATCTCGCATATCTGATATGTGGTTCGCTGTAGATTGGATCTATGTATTGTTTTGGTGGTCGATATATGAGATAGATCAGTTTTGTATGATGTTGATTGGATCAACTGTACTCGGGGAATGGTGGATTTGATTTCCGTGATCATACTGCTGAGGTCGTGGAACAACATACCCCTACCGATCGGTTTCCTCCATCGGGGTAGACTGTGACATGTAAATCTAGAAGCGGTGATCGAAGATCAAAGAGTTTGATTGAATCGGAACAATGGTCGGAATCCATTTTCGGATCGTAGATGATATCTACGTTTTCAGAAAAATTGTTGGGCGTCGGCTTCGCCCTGTCATATCACCTTATATGACGTTGCCAGCTTCACAACGCCGATAGATAGCATATATGTGCATAACTTGTTTTTGCAGGAAGTTATGACTGGTATGGTTCATGTGCATGTGATATATGTGTGTAATCCATACGTGATCTGCGAATCACGGTTTTGTCAACCGACTGGAGCCTAAGTGCTATCATTTTATTGTATAACGACCTACGTGTCGGATTCTCTATGTAATTTACTTTACTAAGCTAGTGTAGCTGTTTGGAGAATCCGGATGGCATGCAAGTCGACGTACAAGTCAGCGACATGGTGTAAGATGGCAAGTGTCAAGAGTTGGCATGAGCCGGATTACAGGATTTGTGGAGATGGAGATCGCCATGAAGAGAGCCATACAATTTCACATTATAATTGTTTTATTTTGTGTTGTTGATATGTCTCTGTTTTACCTCTATTAGATAGTCGGTAAAATTTAATCCCTCAAAGAAGGTCTACTCGGTTTTCCCGCCAGTGTTTGCACCATCACAAGTCGGACATTTTTGGTAGTGGGCTCATAAAATTGAGGTGCTTCCAATTCTTTCTGACTAGGTGGGTTCGAGTCGGATTCTTACTGCGGAAACACTCGGTAAACTAGACGGGTCTATCACAACGGTTGTGGGGCTTGGGGAAAATTCGGATGGGAGCCAGGGCATGTGATGTCACCCGTCCAACAGGAGTCGCATGAGATGCGATTGACCATGAGTTTGTCTACCTAGATCACTTGGCGGCTAGCGGTGATGCTAAAGTTCACTAGCCGACTTGCTTATTTAGGATCCTAAATCACTAAGTAACAATCGGAGGGGTGTTGGTTCTAGTGGGAGCATAAAATATTAAAATGTTTAATATGCTTGCTCTTTTATGAATACATATCTTAAGTGTTTTGCATATTTTCTGTTGTAGATCATGGCACCAAGTAGCAGTCACTATCAGATATCCGGTTTTGCGTTGAGAACTATCTTTGAGAAAGATAAACTGAACGACACTAATTTTACCAACTGGTATCGAAATTTGAGAATTGTTCTCAAACAAGAAAAGAATGACCTTGTCCTAGACAACCCACTTCCGGATGAGCCAAATGAGAATGCGACTGTCGCTGCCACCAATGCCTACCGTCGGGCTAAGGATGAGTCCACGAATATTAGCTGTCTTATGCTTGCTCACATGGAACCGGACTTGCAAAAGCAGTTCAAGCATGTTGAGGCCTACGATATGATCGAAAGCCTCAAAAGTATGTTCCAGGCTCAAGCGAAGACTGAGAGGTATCAAGTCTCTCAGGCTTTGCTGAGTTGCAAGCTTAAGGATGGTGATCCACTGAGTCCGCATGTGATCAAAATGGTTGGTTACGTGCAGTCTCTAAAGAGGCTTGGCTACCCCATAAGCGAAGAGTTCGCTACGGATATAATTCTGAACTCTCTTCCTAGTGCATATGGGCAGTTCATTTCGAACTACCACATGCATGGTATGGATAAGAAGCTCACTAAATTGCATGGGATGCTCAAGCAGGTAGAGGCGGATCTCAAGAAGGGCACCAGTCAAGTGTTGATGGTGCATAATAAGGCTAAGTTCAAGAGTTCTTGGACTAAGAAGAAGGCTAAGTTAGGAGGAAAGCAGGCTCAGGACCCGGTCCCAAGCGCTTCCTCAGGGACTAAACCATCTCCTTCAGCCGGATCCACTTGCTTCTACTGCAAGGCGGATGGCCACTAGAAGAGGAACTGCAGCAAGTACTTGGCCGACAAAGCCAAGAGTTGAGGTATGACTTTGGACTCAGGTACACTTGTTTGCATTGTTATAGACATATATCTTGCTGATGCACCTAATAGTTCTTGGGTATATGATACCGGATCAGTTATTCACATCTGCAACTCGTTGCAGGGACTGGTAAGAACTAGGAGCGTAGCAAGAGGCGAGGTTGATATTCGAGTTGGAAACAAAGCAAGAGTTGCTGCGTTGGAAGTCGGCACGATGCAACTTCATTTACCTCCCGGATTCATTATGGAACTGAATAATTGTTATTATGTTCCAGTGCTCAGTCGAAACATTATTTCTACTTCATGTTTGATGAGGCAAGGCTATGAGTCGAATATCAAGAATAATGGTTGTTCTTTGTATTTGAATTATATGTTTCACGGCTTTGCACCCGTCCAGGACGGGTTATTTATTTTGAATCTTGTTGGTGAGTCGGTTTATAACATAAATGTTAAAAGGTTGAAACCAAATGATCTGAATATGACTTACTTTTGGCACTGTCAGCTTGGTCATATAAGTTGGAAACGCATGAAGAAGCTCCATGATGATGGACTCCTAACTTCATTCGACTTGGAGTCGTTCGAGACATGCGAATCTTGCCTACTCGGCAAAATGACCAAGACACCTTTTGCAAAGAGTTGCGAAAGGGCGTCTGACTTGTTGGGACTAGTACATAGTGATGTATGTGGACCAATGAGCACGACAGCCAGGGGTGGTTATGAGTACTTCATTACCTTCACTGATGATTTGAGTAGGTATGGATATATCTACTTGATGAAACATAAGTCGGAAGCCTTTGAAAAGTTCAAAGAATTCTAGAATGAAACACAGAATCAACTCAGCAAGAAAATAAAGTTTCTTTGGTCGGACCGAGGAGGTGAGTACATGAGCCATGAGTTTGATGACCATCTGAAAAGTTGTGGAATAGTTCCTCAACTTACTTCGCCAGGAACACCGCGAAGGAACAGTGTTTCGGAAAGGAGGAATCAGACCTTGTTGGACATGGTACGGTCAATGATGAGTCGGACAGATATGCCTTTATCATTTTGGGGTTATTGTCTAGAAACAGCGGCGTTCACACTAAACAGAGTACCATCAAAATCGGTAGGGAAGACACCTCATGAGATGTGGACAGGCCAAAAGCCGAGTTTGTATTTTCTTAAGATTTGGGGTTGTGAAGCATTTGTCAAGCGACTTCAGTCAGACAAGCTTACGGCCAAGTCGGATAAATGTATTTTCGTGGGGTATCCGAGGGAAACCTTGGGTTACTACTTCTACAACCGAGAAGAGAAGAGGGCAAAGTGTTTGTCGCTCGGAATGGTGTCTTCCTTGAGAAAGAGTTTCTCAGTTGGGGAGTAAATGGGAGCACGGTGCAACTCGAAGAAATTTGAGAGGAATCGGCTAATAGCGAGTCAGCAAAAACCTTGGAGGTTGAGTCGGTCATGGCAGCTGAGCCGATAGCAGCACCTGTACTACGAAGATCGGAAAGATTACCAAGTGTTCGTGATGTGTTACTGTTAGACAGTGATGAGCCGGCAAATTATTCGGAAGCGATGGTGGGATATGATTCCGAGTCATGGCTTGGAGCCATGAGATCCGCGTTAAAGTCCATGGATGAAAATCAAGTTTGGAACTTGGTTGATCTGCCAGACGGTTCAAGACCCTTCGAGTGTAAATGGGTCTTTAAGAAGAAAACTGATATGGATGGAAATGTTTCAATCTATAAAGCACGCCTTGTCGCGAAGGGGTTCCGACAAGTTCAAGGAGTTGATTACGACGAGACTTTCTCGCCCGTAGCGATGCTTAAATTAGTTCGGATCATGTTAGCTATAGCGGCTTATTTCGACTATGAGAGATGGCAAATGGATGTCAAAACGGATTTCCTTAACGGAAATTTAACCGAGGACGTGTATATGATACAGCCCGAGGGTTTTGTCGATACGGCTAATGCTGACAAGGTATGCAAACTTCATAAATCTATTTATGGGTTGAAGCAAGCATCTCGGAGTTGGAATATTCGCTTTGATGAGGTAGTCAAATCGTTTGGCTTCATCAAGAATGATCATGATTCTTGTTTGTACAAGAAGTTTAGTGGGAACAAAGTAAATTTTTTAATCTTATATGTGGATGACATATTACTGATTGGAAATGATGTCCAGATGTTGCAAGAAACCAAGGAATCATTGGAAAGGAGTTTCTCAATGAAACACTTGGGTGAGGAAACATACATCCTCGGAATCCGGATCTATAGAGATAGATCAAGGAGGCTCATTGGATTGAGTCAGAGTACTTATTTGGACAAAGTGTTGAAGAAGTTCAACATGGAATCGTCTAAGAAGGGGTTCTTACCGATGTCCTTTGGTGTAAAACTTAGCAAGACTCAGTGTCCGTCGACAACTGATGAGCGAAGTAGGATGAGTGCGATTCCATATGCTTCTGCAGTCGGATCCATCATGTATGCCATGGTTTGTACTAGGCCGGATGTTTCCTATGCTCTAAGTGTTGTGAGCAGTTACTAGGATGATCCTGTAGAGATCCACAGGACAGCGGCTAAAAATATCCTAAAGTACTTGAGAAGGACTAAGGATATGTTCTTGGTTTATTGTGGTGAAGATGAACTCAGTGTAAAGGGTTACACGGATGCGAGTTATCTTACCGACTCTGGTGATTCTCGTTCACAATCCGGATACGTGTTTATTATAAACGGAGGTGCTGTGAGCTGGAAGAGTTCCAAGCAAGAGACTGTGTCTGCATCTACAACAGAGGCTGAGTATATTGCCGCCTCGGAGGCAGCAAAGGAAGCTCTTTGGATGAGGAATTTCCTCATGGATCTTGGTGTGGTTCAGGGCTCGTCCAATCCGTTGGACGTGTATTGTGACAACAATGGTGCTATTGCACAAGCCAAGGAACCTAGACAACACCAGAAGAACAAGTACATACTCATGCGGTACTACCTGATTCGCCAGTTCGTGGATCAGAGTGATATCAAGTTATGCAAGGTACACACGGATGCAAATATTGCGGATCCATTGACAAAGCCATTACCACAGCCGAAGCATGAGGCGCACCTGAGAGCCATGGGCATTAGATGCTTAGACATGTGATGTCGGAAGATTGACTCTAGTGCAAGTGGGATACTGTTGGGAATATGCCCTAGAGGCAATCATGTATGATGATATTTCCCATTGTATTCATAAAGATATTAAGTAGTCCTTGTATAAACATCTGATGTGTATCATTGAATATGTGATTCGGTTGTGGAACTATGCATTCATGTTGTTTTTACTAAATATCCTTGGTCATTGAGGTTGTGCTGGACACACAACTTAGACCAATGTGAAAGTTGGCTTGATGACTTGGTTCCACTTGTCATGGGCATGGAGATGCTATTCCAACTTACACAAATTCAACTAAAGAGTTTAGCGAGTCAGATTGACCCATATTGAGGTACAACGAACTAGCTGTCATTTTATATCTCAATCAATGTAATCCTTAGACCTGAGGTTGTTGCATAGTCCGATTTGAGGATCACCGACTTAGGTTCTTTCAAACACTGATCCGTACCTGGTCAGTTATAAAGGCAGAGTTCGGATCGACTGAGAATCAAGCTGCGTGATGTGAATAACCAAGATGGGATTTTGCCCCTCCACTTGGAGAGATATTCTCTGGGCCCTCTCGTGAGATATGATTCGGAAAGCATGGCCATGCACGACTCGGTTAAGTGTTAACCGAGGCGATCGACTAAGAGTTAGTCGGGTGAATCACTTATCTTGGATCGAGAAGAGAGTCGGACTATTTAAGGGATGACATATATTCTCCTATAGTCTGACAAGGTATATCGTGAGGCAAAAGGGACTCGGACGAAAGTCGCGTTGGAAAGGCAAGTCGTCATGACTCTTTGGTGCTTAGGAGTCGGCACATTCTGCTAGGAGCCGCTACCCACTGATCGATTGAGAGTCGGACTCCAATCGTGTCCAAGTAGCCATGAGCCTACGGGGTCACACACTTAAGAGCGGGAGAAAGTTCTGATTGGATCTAAACCTGTAATCTGGTTGGGTTGGACCTAAACCGTATTAGGACTGAGTTAGTGAGTTGGACTCACGGTGACTAGTGTTATATGGGCTTTAGTGAATGGGTCGCGCGAGCAGAGCCCACGTTCACTCCCTATATATAGTGGAGCACCGTAACCCAGAAAGGTTAATCGTTGTTCGGTTAGGTCATTCCATGTGTTGGAAACCCTAGCTTCACAGCAGTCCTACCGTCGATACGAACCTAGCAGTTCGCCGCAGGTGCTCCTCCTTGTACGTGTGGATACCAGCAGAGGTGTTGTGCGATCAGCACCAGGACGATCGGATCGTGAGGACTGCACTGCATCAACTGACGTGCTTCATCAGTGATCCGCAACCGCGCGTCTAGTGGTAAACCTCGTGACCTTCTACCTCAGCTAGATCTTGGGATCACCACGTTAGAGGAAAAGTTTTGTTTTATCTCTGCGTGGCACAACATTAGGCTCTAATAGGCTTTGCAGAAAACCAACGTGGTTAGTCATGGGTTGGAGCTGAGTTATTTCGGATCGGGTGGTTTAGTTGAAACAAGTGGAAAAGGCGCAGTCTTTTTCCCTTAGGACAAGTCTAGGTAGGTTTACATCGACTTGGTACTTCCTTCTTGAGGCGAGACGGCAATTTGAATCTTCTTTGTTCCTTCGCCTCGTGGCCGACTTTCTCTCTTCAGGGTCTTGATACACTGGGATGTTGTCTGGGCTATCGACCTTGGAGTGGAGGACTTGCTTGGAGTACTTTCTGATTCTAGAGAAGTTCCTATTGTCATTCTTTTTGCAGGGTCGATGATTTGGATTTGGAGGGCGGGTCCTTGCTTAGTGCTACTAGGGGTCGATTCCAGGGTCTATAGGGTTTATGGGCGGGAAAGACGCAGTCTTTCCCCCTTAGAGCAAAACTACGGGGTTTGGATCTGATGCAACGTCGTGGGTAAAACATGCAAAGAAGGATACCATACTTCCATATCATCCATACATTAAGCAGGTTCAAACCGGTCGGTGGCGGAGGTACTTAAGGGGTTACAAAACGGGTCTGTGTCGCGGGGCGAACATGCACTTAAAATTTCACAAAATAGGTCCTAGGGCGCTACATGACTCTACCCAGGTTGGGAAGCAGAGTTTTCGGAGGTGTGACTACTTTGGAGGAACATCCAGAGTATGGACGCCTCTCGAAGTTGAAAGGTTTCCCTGCAGATAGTGCTTTCTCGCGGGAAGAGGAGGTTCGGGGGATAGTGGCCTCCTAATTCTTTTAGCCGAAGGTGTTCGTGGTTTCTTGCCATTTTGGTCTGTCGCAGGGGCTTTCTTTAGAGTCATCCAGTAGTGTTCTGGACAGCTGCGGGCGAAGTGGTCCGGACCGCCACAAGTGTAACAACCGCTTTAGTTAGCTTCAGATCTCCCTTCTGTTTGTCTTGGGATCTTTACGGGGACGGGGGTTGTCTTGGCCTTCGCCTTGATGGAGGAGTTGTCAAGACCACGCTGGGGGCACTCTCGGTTGAAGTGACCCGGTTCATCACAGGCGAAGCAGGTGCCTTTCTTGGAACGTCCTTCTCTTGATTTCTTTCCAATATTGACGCAGGGGAGTTGACGAGCTTTGCCAATCAGGAGTTGGAGGGGACAGTTGGCCGGGACATGGTCTTGACCTTCACAGAGGAAGCAGGTAACTAGTTGGGTAGGGCAATCTACAGGAGAGTGTAGAGCTCCACAATTTGGGCAGTTGCCTAAGCACTGGCTAGCTTGATGTCCTTCTTCACCAAAACGGCTGCATCCTTTCTTCAGGACTCCAATCTTCGGGGCCATACTCAGGGCTTTCTGGTGGAAATGAAGTCTCTGGCTGAAGAATGGAAACGGGGCTACAGAGTTAGTCTTCCGAGCTTGAGGGTAGAGTGAAAAGTGAGGTGTAATATTGGGTGTAGTGCTGTGATTGACGACGGCAGGTCAACATGGGTTTATTGGAGTTGAGTGCAAAGACGCAGTCTTTCCACCTTAGGGATTTTGCGTGGTGGTTGTCGAAGTTTTCTTGCGTGGCCATCTTGCTGAGAAGCGGTTTTCTGGCTAAAAGATTGCAAGGGTTAACATCGGGATCTACCAACTAGATGGTAAAAACTTAGGTTTCGGATGATTCAAAGTAGTCAGGCAACACACTTCAAGCATCAACACGCTCATGACAAGCAACCAAAACATACCATAAGTACTAAGGAGGTGACTACGCGCCATAAAGGGAATCCTATTTCAAGGAGGCCAATTCTAAGTTCGGACGTTACTGGGTCTTGACTTCGGTCTTTCCCTTTGTTGTCGGTGCCATACTTTATGGATTTGGGGGCGATGAAGGACTCTGTTGGTGGGCCGATCTTGTAGTGTCTAACGTCATTGGTAGCTTCTTTGCTTTGCTTAACTCGATGTATCTTTGTTTTGGGATCTCCATCTTCATAGTCTCTGAGTCGGACTTTGTTTGTGAAAACGAAACATTTGAGGTAGATGATATATAGATTAATCCATTTTCAAATTGTTTAAGTTAGAGAAGATGAGATAAGAATTCCTTTCGAAAAGCTTTTGAGAAATAGTTTTCGAAAGCCGGTGTTTTCACAAATAGGGGTTGTCCTGTCTAACGTCCATGCTAGCTAAGGTCTCCTACAGTCAGGATTGCTCTGATACCATGTCTGTGGCACCCCGGATTTACGGTCCGAGAATACCCATTATTCATATAATTCAAGTTCCCATGATCAGTGAGCCGTGAGCATAACCGACTAGTATCATTACATCATCCTTACATTAACGAGTACAAAACTTACAAAGGGCCATTATGGAAATTACAACACAAATAGCGGAAGTCTTCAGGGAAGAGGCCATGCCTTAACCTACAGGCAACTGACTGGGAAGACGGCCTAGCTCGCATATACGCCAGCACCTTCGTTCCTTCCTAACATCTGCAATCTGGCCAAGTAAATATCCAGGGACAATGTCGGTGAGTACTTTGAATGTACTCGCAAACCACCGTGACAAAGTAATAAGATAATGCATATCTGGCTGTGGCGAGAAAGCTGTACACTATAGTCGTTTTCGAAAAACCTAACATTGGCATCTCTACATATTTGTTGGAAAAGAGTTTTTATAAAACATGCCTCCTTTTAGAAAAATCTGGACATCTCCACATCCTTGTTAAAAAGATTTGGGAAACGTTTTTTGTAAAGCCCTTTTTGAAACCTTATCGACCATCTCTGGTCAAAACCAACTTATTCTTACCTTTCCTCGTGACCAAGTCACATCCTTTAATTCCTCACATCTTAACCGAAGGGTCCTCCTAGCACTTGCCAATCCGACCGTCCTTGTCCATGGACACGACTATTCAAATAGATTAGACTGCAGAGTTTGTGCACTTTACCCAGAAGAATCAATACATCCGCCGGGATAAAACCATGGCCTGCTACACACAGTAGACAGGGGCTCGGATAATTAAACTTACGCCTTTCATTTGTCGATACCTAGCAACGGCGGTTTTTCCTTTTGGGTTTATCTCTCCGGTACGAGTATGGGGTACGACGACCCTGGTCCTACCATCTGTACTGACCCCTACCTCCAGACCGAAGTCTGGCCGGTAGCAATAGGGACAATCTTCCATCCGTACTACCTAAAAGCATACCATCCGCGAGAGACCCAATTGTTGCACCAGTGCCTTACCCTACATGTAGCCCGGATTTCAGGGGCTTTCTCTCCTTTAGGGAGTAAGAGCAGCCTCGGCTAAAGATCACAAACTATGAGCTAAGCCCCAGCGACTGGGGTAATGTGGTTGCACGGATAAAATTATTCCAGACATTGGCTTAGAACATCCCTTCCTTTCTCTTGCTTAAATTTCTCTTCATCCACATCATATCTTCTTTTAGTAAATCTTCCACTGGGAAAGGGTGCCTCTTTCCAAGGGTTTTATTTTGAAAACTATGCAGTAGGGTATAACCCAAAATAGTTTTATCGTTGAAAATCCGTGGGTTCCAGGAGGGAAGATGCTAATCATCTTAGCCTCTTTCTAAGGAGAAAAATTAGGTGTAAATAGGGTAGGTGTCCAAGGGACACTAATTCATTACTTGGAGGAGCCAAGTTACTCACGTCTGTTTATTTGAATAAACCATATCTGTGATCATGCAATTTATAAACAAAAAAAATTATGAACAGAAGTAGGGCAATATAGGAGTTCGGAAATGGTGGCTTTCCTGTGACCAGCGAAAAGTCCCTTGATGGCAATAAATAACCCAAAAACCAATAAGGATAATAAATATAAAGATAATCCTCCTTCTCGGCGTTACACAATCGCTACTATCGCTGTTATCGAGCATACATGTAAACAAACAATATGACAATCAATACCAGGCATACACACATCAAACCATACAACAAGTAAATAATAATTGAGTGATATACATCAGTGGGATGTGGGAGGATTGCTGTGATTGGATTGGAAGAAGATTTGGAGGCATTAGGGAAAAGTTGCCTTTGGATTTAGAGTCTAGGAACTACCTAAGGGATGAGTTTTTGACCAAGGACTTGATATGTATGATACCATTGTCTAAAAAATGATACCATCAGATAGGTATTGATAAAATGAAACCAACAAAAGTGGTTTCACTATTTTATCCATTTCCCTTGATTTTCAAAGAATTTTATAGTGGATAAAACTCTTGTTTTAGGAAATAATTCACCAGAAATTCTCTGGAGTTCCAAGAATTATTTCCTTGAGTGGTTAATTAGTATTTAGTGGAGTGAATCGGGAGGAGTTGGAATCACCTCAAAACAATTACCAGAATGCCCTTGAGAAAATCCCAAATGTAGTATTGGACAAGATTTGTCTTTTTCATTAGATTTATTTTACAGAATATTTTTAGTTTATTCCAAGGATAGATGTTAGGTGATTAATATAACTTCCTGTATAAATTGGAATCAAACAATTTGGAGTTGCAGAGCTACTATAGTGATTTTATTAGTGATTAAACTATGCATGGAAGAGTTTAATTCATTAAAATTTAGAAAGGGCTCATAAAAATATGAGCTATTGTATTTAGTAGGGTATAGATGTGTGTGTCATCCTAGAGTTGGAGTTATGTCAAAACCTCAATTGGTTTGGCCTTGAGAAATTTCTAAAGTCAGAAAAAATTGTTTTTGATATTTTTACCAGGGGAAATCTAGGAAGCAAACTAAGGTGGGGCCAGTGGTGTTTTAAAGGTATGGTTTATTCCTTTCTTTAACAAGTGGATTTACTCCTTTTGGATATGTGAAACTTTCTAAAGGTATTATTTAGTGATATGGATAGATCTTGATAGAAGATTTATCCTCTTTATTTTGATCACTATTTTGGTCCAGCCCCAAGTCTGTAGGTTTGTAAAGACATACATGTACCCAGGAAAAATGGGATCTGGATATTTTAAGTGGTTTTGCATTTTTATTTTGAATAAAACCTGGGGTCTAGTTTTCAGATCTTAGGAAAAAGGATTAAATAACCGATGGCCGTGGGCTGGTTTTCCCAAGCGAGATGGGCCGCGCGGCGGCTTCCGGGCCAACTATCTAGGCAGCTCGCGTGGGCTGCATCCCTCAAACCTATCAAACGGGTCCCACCCGTTAGTGGGTGCGGGAGGCCGAAGGGGTACCACGGGCTGGTGGTCGTCCGATTAAAAAGAGATGGACGGAGGGGGTTCATCTTCTCCGTGGTGCCACACGAGCTGGAGACGAAACCCTAGACGCGGCCAGGTGAGGCAGGGGGAGGCTCACCGGGGAATCTGACGGCGATGGGGTGGCCATCGGGCAAAACGGCGTGTGGAGGGGAGCCGGGACAGGGGCAACACTTCATGGTCTGGTGTGGATCTAGGGAGTCGCGCGTCTCTCGTGGCGGATATGACTCGGAGCTCGACGGGGAGCGCTCTTGGGCGTCTGCATGTAAGAGGGGACGTATGTAAGAGGCATCTGGGTCCTTGGGGAAGGTCGGTAAGGGGTAGTTACCATGGGAGAAGCTCGAGGATCTGGGCCTCGTCGGAGAAGCTTCTCTCGGGCTAGCTTGACGGTGGCGAACTCCAGGGATCCTTGGTTTTGAGGAAAAGTGGTGAAAAGGATAGAAATTAGATTCGGGAGGATCTAGGGTTTTGTTATTCTAATGCCATCTAAACAATGTTGTATTAGGGAGCTCAGAGCTCACCTTGGTTCAAGGTGTGATGGATGGATAGACCATGTCATATAGATGATCATGGAATAAATAGTTGGTCTTGTTTGCATATGAGATGATCTTGATGAGATGGCAAACTTTGTTGAAAATAAGGCTGCCATAACGGATGCATCAGTTAGCATCCTAAACCAGGTGGGTGTAAGAAGCATGAAGCTCCAATGGAATGAACTGAAGTGGGGTTGATCATAACCATGCAAGGATTTGGTTAAGGGGTGGTGACATACAGTTGTGTGCATCTGCCAAAGTAGACAAGATGATAAGATTTGTAGAAAAGATTATTATCTTGACTACAAAACCATCATGGATGAATGGGAAATATAATGGATTAGCCAAGGGCAATAGTGGGATTTGGTAGTAGTAATGACGTACTACAAGATGGTTCAAGTAAATTCTCAAGAATGCACAAACGTTGGAAAAGGTAGAGCTCCAAATATTGAATCTAAATAAGAAATCCAGACTTAGCCATTTTGGCAGTTTTGGAGGTCTTGACTAGAGTGCAAATGTAGATGATTTTGAGAGGATGCTAGGTTCCAAACTCATAATCAAGGAGAAGACGTTGAGTTACTAACTAAGTATAGGGGATTCATGCTTCGATTGGGTCTCCACTGGGTTGGAAACGATCTAGAGGGATTTGCCTTAGATTGAGATAAGCATGAGATGAGATGATCACTTGAGTGGCTTAGGATAGATCCAGACTGGGAGGCTTGCTTTGGGATTGATGATCAAAAGCCTAGATTGGGTCCTAAGTGATGAGATACTAGATTATCTCACTCTAGTTCATAAGCAAACAAGGCAATCGGCTGATCCAGGCAATTCATTAGACAGCAGATCAAGGCAATTCATCCACCAGCAGATCAAGGCAATTAATCTTATTACTTATCCATCTAGTACTAGGGTTACCATCAAGCCTATCTTGAGGTAAGGATGGGTAGGTTGGAAGGGGTTTTGATTGAAGTAAGATAAGTACTATCTTGGTATCTCTACCAAGATTGAGATGAGAAGGATTTTAATAAGGTTTTGGAAAACCTAGGGATAAGAGTAGTTGAAGGTTCTCTCTTGAAAACATAAGGAGAGTATATATATGTCTCCATGGTTTTGGCAATAGAAGCTAGTAACGTCTTGGGTTGTGTCAAGGTCATCTTGGCTCAGGTTTTTGAAATGTGTAGCATCCCAGTTGTCTAACCACTGTAATGCTACTAAGTTTAATAATAAAATGGGCCACTTCCAACATATAATTGTTGCATCATCATCATATCATGCTCATGTCATCATGTCCCCTTGCATTTGAGCATCATATAAAACCTTTTCTTGTTTGCTTCTTATCTCATGTGCATGATTAATCAGTTGCTTCTTGATATTGTATTTGGTTCTTACTAAATTGTTATATGCCCAAGTTGAGTTGGGGCATCTCTCTCTTGACTCCACCACCTTTTCTTGCACCACCTTATAATTCCACCATCTAATAATATGGGCTGGGCTTTTGTTGAGTTCTCCCTAACCATGTTGTTGGTTGGATCCACTCCTAATCTATTGCTTGGCCTTTGCCCACCTTTTGGGAATGCAAGGATTAAAGCCACATGGGATCATGTTGTTTTCACAATATAACCACCTGGCATTAATTGTCTTGCATGGGCCATGCAAGTACCATCTCCCCTAGCTTTTGGCTTTTGTCTGGTTTTTCTAAATGGAGCCTTCTTCTTTGCTTGATCATGTTTGGTTAGTATAAATTCCTGGCTACCCTCCTCTTTCTTTGCTCTTGCTTGGCCTATGTTGGGATCATGCATGGACCCAAAAACCCCATCACCAACCTTTGGCCATCTCTCTCTTTTTCCCCCCCTCTTTTTCTTGTTTTTCTTGTTTAGTGCATGCTTGTAGTTGGCTTGACCAAGATTAGTACCCCTCCACCTTCTTGCCCTTGAAAGCAAAAGACCTAATTCAAATCTATCCTAAAAACCAAAACCTAAACCCTATTTTATATCTATCCTAAATCCAAAACCCTATTTCACTATTAACCTAAACTAAACCCTAAACCACTTTTGCCTCTAAACAAAACCTACCCCTCCCCTTTTCTCTTCTCCCTAGCATGTCACCATGTCCCTCTCCCTATCTTCCTCTTCACTCTAGCAACAAGCCTAAACCACCCCTTACCCCTCTAATCTACCCCTCTCCCCTAGCTACCACCTACCATGCGCCTACCCCAGCACCCCCCATGCCTCACACGACCAGGACACCCCTTGCCTGCCCCACACGACCATGTCCCATCCCTCCTAGCCCTAGCCCGAGTGGCCCTTCCCCTCTTGTCCTCCCTCTCTGCCTTGCCCTGCCCACGCTCCCTCAGGCCCACCTGGCTGCTTCAGCCACCACTACCCCAGGCCCTTGCCACCTCTCCCTCTCCCGTCCCGGTTCTACCACGCCACAGCCCTGAGCACGTGAGGAGAGGAGGCCGACGTGCCCTGCCAGCTTTCCCCTCCCCCACGCCACACCTGCCTTCCCTCCTTCTTATCCTCTCCCTCATCCCTCTCTGCCTCAACCAGAACCCCCCAGATCCACCCCGAGTACCCCCTGCCTCTCCCTTCCATCCCCAACGCCCTCTCGCGCCCCTGCCAGTCTACCCCTTGCCCTGATGCTCTAGCCGGCGCCGTGGAGTCGCAAGGCGTCGAGGAAGATCAGGAGCGTGTCTGCGTCGCCACCGTGCAAGCCGCGAGGAGGAGCAGGCCCCGACGTCGCCAGGAAACCGTCGCGCCGCCCGGAAACCCTAGATCGACGGAGCGCCAGCCCCGCCGAGGATCGCTGCCACCCCAGCTCGAGCCGACCACGCCAGCGCAACCGCGGTGAGCCCACGACCCTTCTGGACAACCTCCCCTTCTCAGTTGCTTCCTGTTTGCCCCGATCCTTTCGTCGAACGCTCTCGGCGCGGCAGTGGCGTGACCTGCTAAACCCAGACAGACGGCCTATCTAGCGTGTCCCCTCCCTAGCATCTACCCAGCCTAGCCGGTGGCAACGCGTCCATGTAGCCCAGACCTGTGTTCGAGCCCGCTGCTGCGCCCGCGCCGCGCGTCGAACGCCGCGAAAGCAGTGCCACGGCCGTCCTTTTGCGAAAACCCCTCGTTCTGTTTGCCCGCGATCCTCGAGGCCCCACACGCCCGGCTGTGGATCTTGCAAAAACTCCCGAGGCGTGTTTTAACCCGCAGTCCTCCCAGTGCAGCGTGTGTGTTTCGTAATCTGCCCCTTCTTTCGGATCACCAACCCGATCCGGTGGGCCCGTTGTCAGCGTCAGAGAAAGTTTTACAAAAAGAGACCTGCTGTTTGGTTCTTTTAACCCGCGGTCCCCTGAGCCTCAGCCACTGTCGCGTGGGCCGCAGGGCACCCTCAGCCCCACCTGTCAGCGGCTCAGGAGTTAGTAGAATTGGTAAGCGTTTGCATTGTTTCAATAATTCAAACTTATTTCAAATAAATTCAAATTTCAAATTCTTTTCAGATTTTTAATAACTTTCACATGCTTTATCCAAATTAGACAAATAATATATGTTTTTGATTCAGGAAAATGAGAGGAATTCAAATATGCCATCTGTTTTGTATTTTGCTCAAGTAAAATTCCAAGTTCATGTTAATTACAACAAATGCCACTGGATCTTCATTAATTCACAACTAATATTTTGTAATTCCAAATTAAGCAAATGAGTAGTCTAAATTGATCAGCTCGACGAGACCTTTCTGTTTATGCTATCCTTGACTTCAATTGCAGCATGCATCATATAAATATATTGCAAACAACAAATGTTATGACAACAAATGTGGTTCTAAAACCCATTAAATGTTACTTTCTTGTTCTTCACACCTCACCATGCCATGCTATCTTCCATGCCATGTAAATTGTGCATCATTCATCATGGCATGATTGCTTGTTTGACGCATCTTATTCATATGCTTGAGCTCTATATTCATGTTGGCCTTGTTTGTTTGGTTTTTCTCGGATAGACACTGAGCAGGGGTTGTATCAAGAGCACCAGGAGCACTACCCAGTACCGTCCCTTGCTTCAACAGAGATACCAGGCAAGCACTACCACATGCTTGCATACATACAGTACCTATTGCCTCTATCTTATTCTTGCATCATTGAGTCGCGATTGCATTGAATTGAATCCCAAGTATGCATAGCCTTTACTTTTAAACCCCACCAAGCTTGTTTCCTCCATCCCATGAGCCACTACTATAGGAGTTGTTTGAGCCATGCGAGTCGTAGAACTGCATGTGTAGGGTTTGTGAGAGTCTGATGAATAACGAGGTACTTAAACAACTTAACCTGAGTAGTTCTGGGATAACTAAAGAAAGTGGCACCGGTGAGCAATATCTGCTATTTGGTTCTTCCTGCTCACTTGTGTCCCGTAAGACCCCGAGTACTTGATTCCTGTTCCTTGATTTATCGCGCTATCCACATCCGGGAGGTATATGGGACCCCCCTGGGCCAGAGCTTGATTCCGTCCTATTTCTTGGGGCCACAAACTAGTTTGAGGTTTTATTTCCGATCCTGTACTTATGCCATGTTACTGCTTTAATTACGATTGTGCGAGGTGCACCCTGTACTGTTTAGGTAAGCGGAGTGATTACGCGGTATCGACAGTCCCCGTTTGGGGCATCGTCGCTTCTGACCATTGGCGCAACCTTGAGTCCGTCTCGAAGCTTGCTTGCCGTTGGTGTACTCTAAGGGTGGCCCCTGAAATATTCTGAATCTGTGATTGTTCGGTCGTGAAAGCCTCGTTGGGTTTTGATTTGGTTTTCGAGGTTGATCGAGCGTGTGTTGCTATTGGTGCACCCGGTAGGGTAAAACTTTCAAAGCCGTGTCATGGTTATGGACGACTCGAGCACGTTTCTTGATCATAGACAAGCATAACTAAAGTACCGCCTTAATTTGACTAAGTAAGTTGACTAGTAAATAGTGCAATACTCACGGAATGGTTAACAAAATTGCCAGCGGAAGGGGTTGTTAAATCGCTTCCTTGTTGGTAGCGAGGAGGAGGATGGATCGGATGAGATTACCATTATAACTGTTGTATTTAAATTCACGGACATCCGTTTATCATTGGTTAGGCGGATGGTTAGCGCTTATTCTGTAGAATTGCTAGGGTTTACCTTTTGCTGCAATTGCGTCCCCCCAGGTTGTGTCCCCTTTAGAGGCATTAAGTCTTGCTGAGTACCCTTAGGGTCTCACACGATAAATTCTTGATTCAGATGAACAGGTACCTTCTCAGGACGGATACTGGGTGGAAGAAGCCGATGAAGTGGGCAACGACCGTATGGTGTAGAGATTAGACGCGGGATCCGTGAGACCTGTAGTTGGGATATGCTTATTTTCTCTGGCATCTTATGCCTATTTGCTTCTTATCCGTACTCGGATCTTGTTTGCCGCTTCCGCATGATACTCTGATGTGTGTTGTATGAGGAGTTATCCTAAATTATAGATGTATCTAGGTCATTTGAATCTTGCCGTATGGCGTTGGTATATTCCTTTCTTTCTAGATGGTGTGGCTCGATGTACTCTTGTATGGTGGCTTGCGTACATACCCACTTGTGTCGTAGTTGATCCCTTCGCTGCCGACTACGCCGTCAGACAGTCCCGTTGAGAGGTTAGCGGTTGGGACGTCTGAAAGGACTACCGGTGAGTGGCTTTTGGGGCCCCACCGTACTATTTCAACCGCTATCTCTCATCCAGGCTTGTATCTAGGGCGTAGTTCACCGAGGTAGTTACAATTGGTATCGAGCCATCACGACCTTCGAGGTTTCAATAAGCAGTCGTTGTCAGTCTAGCAAATATTTTGAGTAGTTATGTATATTAGGGAAAAACAAAACGCGAGAGTAGGACTGCTTCCATTTTTCTTCTTACCCTCCCAACCACCCTTTTCTGGTAAGGAAGTGCATCGTTTTCAATCCTCTTCTCAAAGTTCAAACTAGGATTCACGTGTTCTGGGTTTCCGTAGTACCATAGGATGTGTGTGTGTGTGTGTGTGTGTAGTCCTTTGTCTATCTGTTGCATCCAAGTTGTTATCTTATCTGCCTTTGGTTATCCACTGTTGGTACATTCCATACCAACAGGCTTTTGTAAACCGACGCAATCTATCTTCCTTTTGTATCCGACGCTATCTTGTTTGGGGTGTTCGTTTCCGTAGTACCAATCTTTAGGTTTCGTCGTGAGAAGAAGGGGTTAGGATATGTGTTCCACTTGTTCATGTGCGGAGTAATGATTTGAGTGCGGGATGGAGTCGCGACCATACCACTACTTGTATCATTTGCTTTTGTATATTGGATCGGTAGAGTCACTAATCTTGATTCGTTAAGTAATTTTGCGCATCTATTGGTATTTTAATGCCGAAATTTGTGGAAAATTTTTCTTTGATATGTTTGTGTACCACACTCCTTTTCAGTCGTGTGCGATATGCTTAATATCTTTGAGGTGCCATGAACTTTGTTGATATTTTCATATCATCTCAGTAAATTGTATCCTTTAATCTTGGTTAATTCCATCTTGGTACTATTTTGGATTATTATCATTCTCCATTATAGTACTGACTTGAGTTTTACATCAATGACAGGATGGCTCCCCCACGCCGGACTGAAGAGGATATCCCTCCGGAACTGGGCTCAGCTCTGTCAAGCATAGCTAATGCTTTGGCAGCCATGCAAGAGAACCAACTGCGCTTTGAGGAGAGCGTCCGACGGAACGAGTTCACTCCACTTCCTCCACCTCCCAAGCGTGGCGACATCAAGAGCTTCCTCAAGTTCAGTCCTCGTCAGTTTGATGTGTCTGACCGACCTCTTGATGCTGATGACTGGTTGCGCGAGATCTCAAGGCTGCTAGAGACTGCTGATGTGCCAGAACAGGAATGGGTAAAGTGTGCTACTCACCTGCTCAAGGGAGACGCAGCTCTATGGTGGGAAAACTACCTGAAGGCTAGCTGCCCGGGTTCCGACCCTACTTGGGAGAGGTTCTTTGGAGCTTTCAAGGAGCAGTTTCTCTCGAGAGATTGTGATGGAGCGGATGAAGGATGCTTTCCTCAACTTGAAGCGGGGCAATGATAACGTCAACACCTACATCAGAATTTCATGAACTTGTCTCGCTATGGTGGTGATGAGGTATCGATGACAAGAAAAAAGCGATTCGGGCAAGGGCTCAATCGTCGATCAAGTATGCACTCACGCATGCAAGACCGGCAACCTTCCTGGAACTGCAGCATATGGCACTACAAGAGGAGGCTAGTAGGCAGATGTTCGAGGAGTCCAAGAAACACAGCAGGGATGCATCAAGCTCGGCAGCAATGGCAACTCCTTCTAAGCGGCGTGTCTGGTGTCCTAACACCCCACCGTCGCTCCGGCTCCACCAAGATCGCAACTTACGCCAAGGCCATCAAACTTCACCACTGCGGCTCCCAGGGGCTACAACAACCCTTACCCTGGAGCGCCTGGCGGAGTCCCTGGCCACTCTGCTCCACGTCCAGCTGGTGCCTGCTTCACATGTGGAGATCCTGGACATCAAAACTGGAACTGTCCAATGAAGAACAAAGCTCTCCCTCCACCCCCGCCAAGATCTGCAGCAAGCTCTCCCTCGGTTCGTGCACCACCGCCTCGGGCTCTCAACATCAACACTAAGCCCGGGTCTGCGGTTGTTCGAGCTAACTGCGTCAACGCCTCTCAAGCTGAGCTCGCACCTGGAGTTGTCATGGGTATGCTCTCAGTTAACTCAGTTCCTGCACGAGTTCTCTTTGATTCTGGTGCATCGCATTCTTTCGTTTCTATAAAGTTTGCCGATGAGAATGGGTTAGTGTCAGATCCTCTTCCCAAGAAGTTAATGGTTCTTTCTCCTGGAGCAACAATGCCGGCTTCTAAGATCAGTCATGGCAACAAAGTGGAGATTGGTGGTTCTTCATTCTTGGCTTCTTTGATTATTCTGGGCAACTCTGACATTGATGTCATCCTGGGCATGGATTGGTTGACAGCAAATGCAGCTGTGATCGATTGTCTTTGAACGCCAAGATCTCTAAAGATCCCTGAAGGCCACATAGTCTTCTCTCCAAGTCTGACTCCTGATGTCCAGCTCTATTCCTTGGCTGCTCTGAATGATGATGCCATGGAAGCTATTCAGAAGGTACCAGTGGTCTGTGAGTTCCCGGATGTTTTTCCTGAAGAGTTGCCAGGTATGCCTCCGGATCGCGAGGTTGAATTCGTGATCGAGCTTGAACCTGGAACGGCTCCTATCTCCAAGAGGCCATATAAGATGGGTCCTTCTGAGCTGGCTGAACTCAAACGACAACTTGATGAACAAGAGAAGTTGGGTTTCATTCAGCATAGCACTTCTTCTTGGGGTAGTCCAACAATCTTCGTGAAGAAGCGTGACAGAACCGATAGGCTCTGTGTTGACTACCGGGCTCTAAATGCTAAAACCATCAAGAACAAATATCCTCTCCCTCGGATAAATGATCTGTTTGACCAGCTAGCAGGAGCTGTGGTGTTCTCTAAGCTGGATTTGAGGAGTGGTTATCACCAAATCAAAATTCGCAAAGAGGATGTGCCCAAAACAGCTTTCACCACTCGCTATGGCCTGTATGAGTACACGGTCATGTCTTTCGGTCTCACCAACGCACCTGCTACCTTCTCGAGGCTGATGAACTCCGTTTTCATGGAGTACCTGGACAAGTTTGTGGTGGTATATCTGGATGATATTCTCGTCTATTCCAAGTCCAAGGAGGAGCATGAAGAGCACCTGAGGTGTGTCCTGAACAAGCTTCGTGAGAACCGCTTGTATGCCAAGTTCTCAAAGTGTGAGTTCGGTTGCTCAAGTAACCTATCGGGGCCATGTTATCTCGCCAAGGGCATTGCAGTCAACCCGAAACCGTGAAGACGATAGTTGAATGGCTTCCTCCGCTAATGTCAAGGAAGTGCGGAGTTTTCTCGGCTAGCTATTGTCGTCGTTTTGTGCAGAACTTCTCGAAGATAGCAAAGCCTCTTACCGATCTCCTCAAGAAAGGCAAGAAGTACCTGTGGACACCTGCTTGCCAAGAGAGCTTTGAGACACTCAAAGCGAAGCTCACTTCCACACCAGTCTTGGTTCCTCCGGATACATCCAAGCCTTTCCAGATCTTCTGCGATGCCTCTTTGCAAGGATTGGGTGCGATCCTTATGCAAGAGAGACAGGTGGTTGCTTATGCCTCTCGTCAGTTGAAGACGCATGAGGTCAACTATCCAACCCATGACCTTGAGCTAGCAGCAGTGGTCTTTGCCTTGAAGCTGTGGAGGCACTACTTGCTTGGGAACCGTTGTGAGATTTTCTCGGACCACAAGAGTTTGAAGTATATCTTCACTCAACCGGATCTCAATCTTCGGCAAAGGAGATGGATTGAAGCCATCAATGACTTCGATGTGACCATCAACTACACTCCAGGCAAAGCAAACGTCATGGCAGATGCGCTTAGCCGTAAAGCTTATGTTAACAACCTCATGGTAGAAGAGCAGCAGCCTCTCTTGTGCGAGGAATTCCGTCAGCTGAACCTGGAGATTGTGGAACAAGGGCATCTTCTGAACCTTCTGGCTACTCCTCTCTTGGAAGAACAGATTCGTTCTCGTCAGCGTGGTGATCCGCACACCAAGAAGCTCATCGCTAAGCTTGGCACTCCGAAGTATGAATCCTTCCATGTTGATGATCAGGGCACGCTCTTCTTTGATCACCGGATGTTTGTCCCAAACTACCCGGGTCTGAGAGATCAATTGCTCAAGGAGGCACATGATTCGGTCCTTTCTATCCATCCTGGCAGCACAAAGATGTATATGGACTTGAAAACACAATACTGGTGGCCTGGGTTAAAAAGGTATTGTGCCAAGTACGTCTCAGAATGTGATGTCTGCCGCAGAGTCAAGGCTGTTCATCAGAAACCATTTGGTCTTCTACAGCCATTGAAGCCTCCGGAATGGAAATGGGAGAAAGTTGAGATGGACTTCATCACGGGCTTTCCAAGATCGCAGAAGGGCAACAATGCAATTTTTGTTGTCATCGACAGGCTTTCCAAAGTGGCACACTTCTTCCCAGTCAAAGAAACAATTTCTGGACTTCAGTTGGCTGAGCTCTATATCAACAGGATTGTCTCTTTGTATGGGGTTCCACTGGAAATCAGTTCAGACCGTGGGAGCATCTTCACCTCAAAGTTCTGGGAGAGTTTCCAAAAAGCTTTGGGAACGAAGTTGAACTTCAGCACTGCTTACCACCCTCAGTCTCAAGGACAAGTGGAGAGGATCAATCAGATTCTCGAGGACATGCTTAGAGCTTGCGTCATCTCGTTTGGCATGAAGTGGGAGGAATGCCTTCCATATGCTGAATTCTCCTACAACAACAGCTTCCAGAAGAGTCTGAAGATGGCACCATTCGAGGCTCTCTATGGTCGGAAGTGCAGAACTCCGATTGGTTGGTCAGGTGCAGGAGAAAGAATCTGGTTTGGCCCTGACATTGTGACTCAAGCAGAGGAGAAGGTGCATATCATTCTGGAGAACCTGAAGATTGCTCAGAGTCGTCAGAAGAGCAACTATGACAGGAAGCACACAGATATGGTATATGCCCCTGGTGATCTCGTCTACCTTCGTGTCACTCCCATGAGAGGAACACACCGCTTCGGTATCAAAGGAAAGTTGGCTCCTAGATACATCGGTCCTTTCAAGATACGTGGTAGAAGAGGAGAAGTTGCTTATGCACTTGAGCTTCCGGAAAAACTCAAAGTCCATGATGTTTTCCACATCTCTCAGCTCAAGAAGTGTTTCAAAGACCCCGGCAAGACCGTGGATCATGAGCTAATCGACCTCCAAGAAGATCTCTCTTATCAAGAACACCCCATCAAAATTCTTGAGACCGCAGAACGTAGGACTCGCAACAAGTCCATCAAATTCTGCAAGGTGCAGTGGTCACACCATTCTGTTGATGAAGCAACTTGGGAGCGTGAAGATGAACTCCGTGCCAACCATCCTTCTCTCTTTGTGTCTTCTTCTTCTTCTTCCTAGAATCTCGGGTGAGATTCCTGTTTAGTGAGAGTTGTAGCATCCCAGTTGTTCAACCACTGTAATGCTACTAAGTTTAATAATAAAATGGGCCACTTCCAACATATAATTGTTGCATCATCATCATATCATGCTCATGTCATCATGTCCCCTTGCATTTGAGCATCATATAAAACCTTTTCTTGTTTGCTTCTTATCTCATGTGCATGATTAACTGTAGTTGCTTCTTGATATTGTATTTGGTTCTTACTAAATTGTTATATGCCCAAGTTGAGTTGGGGCATCTCTCTCTTGACTCCACCACCTTTTCTTGCACCACCTTATAATTCCACCATCTAATAATATGGGCTGGGCTTTTGTTGAGTTCTCCCTAACCATGTTGTTGGTTGGATCCACTCCTAATCTATTGCTTGGCCTTTGCCCACCTTTTGGGAATGCAAGGATTAAAGCCACATGGGATCATGTTGTTTTCACAATATAACCACCTGGCATTAATTGTCTTGCATGGGCCATGCAAGTACCATCTCCCCTAGCTTTTGGCTTTTGTCTGGTTTTTCTAAATGGAGCCTTCTTCTTTGCTTGATCATGTTTGGTTAGTATAAAATCCTGGCTACCCTCCTCTTTCTTTGCTCTTGCTTGGCCTATGTTGGGATCATGCATGGACCCAAAAACCCCATCACCAACCTTTGGCCATCTCTCTCTTTTTCCCCCCCTCTTTTTCTTGTTTTTCTTGTTTAGTGCATGCTTGTAGTTGGCTTGACCAAGATTAGTACCCCTCCACCTTCTTGCCCTTGAAAGCAAAAGACCTAATTCAAATCTATCCTAAAAACCAAAACCTAAACCCTATTTTATATCTATCCTAAATCCAAAACCCTATTTCACTATTAACCTAAACTAAACCCTAAACCACTTTTTGCCTCTAAACAAAACCTACCCCTCCCCTTTTCTCTTCTCCCTAGCATGTCACCATGTCCCTCTCCCTATCTTCCTCTTCACTCTAGCAACAAGCCTAAACCACCCCTTACCCCTCTAATCTACCCCTCTCCCCTAGCTACCACCTACCATGCGCCTACCCCAGCACCCCCCATGCCTCACACGACCAGGACACCCCTTGCCTGCCCCACACGACCATGTCCCATCCCTCCTAGCCCTAGCCCGAGTGGCCCTTCCCCTCTTGTCCTCCCTCTCTGCCTTGCCCTGCCCACGCTCCCTCAGGCCCACCTGGCTGCTTCCTGGCCACCAGCTACCCCAGGGCCACTGCCAGCCTCTCCCTCTCCCCGTCCCAGTTCTACCACGCCACCCTGGCCCCTGCCGAGCACGTGAGGAGAGGAGGCCGACGTGCCCTGCCAGCTTTCCCCTCCCCCACGCCACACCTGCCTTCCCTCCTTCTTATCCTCTCCCTCATCCCTCTCTGCCTCAACCAGAACCCCCCAGATCCACCCCGAGTACCCCCTGCCTCTCCCTTCCATCCCCAACGCCCTACCCTGCCACGATGCTCTAGCCGGCGCCGTGGAGTCGCAAGGCGTCGAGGAAGATCAGGAGCGTGTCTGCGTCGCCACCGTGCAAGCCGCGAGGAGGAGCAGGCCCCGACGTCGCCAGGAAACCGTCGCGCCGCCCGGAAACCCTAGATCGACGGAGCGCCAGCCCCGCCGAGGATCGCTGCCACCCCAGCTCGAGCCGACCACGCCAGCGCAACCGCGGTGAGCCCACGACCCTTCTGGACAACCTCCCCTTCTCAGTTGCTTCCTGTTTGCCCCGATCCTTTCGTCGAACGCTCTCGGCGCGCCGGCGGCGAGCGTGACCTTGCTAAACCCCAGACGCGGACAGCCTATCTAGCGCGTGTCCCCCTCCCTAGCATCTACCCCAGCCTAGCCCGGTGGCAACGCATGAGCCCTGCACCCAGGTTCGAGCCCGCTGCGCGCCAAGGCCGCAAGGCCGACGCACGCGAGAGAAGAGAAACAGTGCCACGGCCGTCCTTTTGCGGAAAACCCCCTCCAGTTCCTGTTTTGCCAGCCCGCAGTCCTCGAGGCCCCACACGCCAGCGTCTGTGGGGATCTTGCAAAAAGGCTCCCCGGAGAAACGTGTTTTAACCCGCAGTCCTCCCCAGTGCCGCGTGTGTGTTTCGCAATCTGCCCCCTGTCCTTTTCGGATCACCAACCCGCAGTCCAGCGGGGCCCGTTGTCAGCGTCAGAGAAAGTTTTACAAAAAGAGACCTGCTGTTTGGTTCTTTTAACCCGCGGTCCCCTGAGCCTCAGCCACTGTCGCGTGGGCCGCAGGGCACCCTCAGCCCCACCTGTCAGCGGCTCAGGAGTTAGTAGAATTGGTAGAAAACGTTTCAGACTGTTTCAATAATTCAAACTTATTTCAAATAAATTCAAATTTCAAATTCTTTTCAGATTTTTAATAACTTTCACATGCTTTATCCAAATTAGACAAATAATATATGTTTTTGATTCAGGAAAATGAGAGGAATTCAAATATGCCATCTGTTTTGTATTTTGCTCAAGTAAAATTCCAAGTTCATGTTAATTACAACAAATGCCACTGGATCTTCATTAATTCACAACTAATATTTTGTAATTCCAAATTAAGCAAATGAGTAGTCTAAATTGATCAGCTCGACGAGACCTTTCTGTTTATGCTATCCTTGACTTCAATTGCAGCATGCATCATATAAATATATTGCAAACAACAAATGTTATGACAACAAATGTGGTTCTAAAACCCATTAAATGTTACTTTCTTGTTCTTCACACCTCACCATGCCATGCTATCTTCCATGCCATGTAAATTGTGCATCATTCATCATGGCATGATTGCTTGTTTGACGCATCTTATTCATATGCTTGAGCTCTATATTCATGTTGGCCTTGTTTGTTTGGTTTTTCTCGGATAGACACTGAGCAGGGGTTGTATCAAGAGCACCAGGAGCACTACCCAGTACCGTCCCTTGCTTCAACAGAGATACCAGGCAAGCACTACCACATGCTTGCATACACTGACCTATTGCCTCTATCTTATTCTTGCATCATTGAGTCGCGATTGCATTGAATTGAATCCCAAGTATGCATAGCCTTTACTTTTAAACCCCACCAAGCTTGTTTCCTCCATCCCATGAGCCACTACTATAGGAGTTGTTTGAGCCATGCGAGTCGTAGAACTGCATGTGTAGGGTTTGTGAGAGTCTGATGAATAACGAGGTACTTAAACAACTTAACCTGAGTAGTTCTGGGATAACTAAAGAAAGTGGCACCGGTGAGCAATATCTGCTATTTGGTTCTTCCTGCTCACTTGTGTCCCGTAAGACCCCGAGTACTTGATTCCTGTTCCTTGATTTATCGCTATCCACATCCGGGAGGTATATGGGACCCCCCTGGGCCAGAGCTTGATTCCGTCCTATTTCTTGGGGCCACAAACTAGTTTGAGGTTTTATTTCCGATCCTGTACTTATGCCATGTTACTGCTTTAATTACGATTGTGCGAGGTGCACCTGCATCGCTTTAGGTAAGCGGAGTGATTACGCGGTATCGACAGTCCCCGTTTGGGGGCATACTGTCGCTTACAGCCATTGGCGCAACCTTGAGTCCGTCTCGAAGCTTGCTTACTTCGTTGCGGGTGTACTCTAAGGGTGGCCCCCTGAAATATTTCTGAATCCTGTGATTGTTCAGTCGTGAAAGCCTCGTTGGGTTTTGATTTGGTTTTTCCGAGGTTGATCGAGCGTGTGTTGCTATTGGTGCACCCCGGCCGGGTAAAACTTTCTGAAAGCCGTGTCCGCGGTTATGGACGACTCGGAGCACAGTTTCTTGATCATAGACAAGCATAACTAAAGTACCGCCTTAATTTGACTAAGTAACTTGACTAGTAAATAGTGCAATACTCACGGAATGGTTAACAAAATTGCCAACGGAAGGGGGGTTGTTCGTCCGCTTCCTTGTTGGTAAGCAGGGAGGAGGATGGATCGGATGAGATTACCATTATAACTGTTGTATTTAAATTCACGGACATCCGTTTATCATTGGTTAGGCGGATGGTTAGCGCTTATTCTGTAGAATTGCTAGGGTTTACCTTTTGCTGCAACTGCGTCACCCCAGGTTGTGTCCCCTTTAGAGGCATTAAGTCTTGCTGAGTACCCTTAGGGTCTCACACGATAAATTCTTGATTCAGATGAACAGGTACCTTCTCAGGACGGATACTGGGTGGAAGAAGCCGATGAAGTGGGCAACGACCGTATGGTGTAGAGATTCCGGGCACGGGGATCCGTGAGACCTGTAGTTGGGATGTGCTTATTTTCTCTGGCATCTTATGCCTATTTGCTTCTTATCCGTACTCGGATCTTGTTTGCCGCTTCCGCATGATACTCTGATGTGTGTTGTATGAGGAGTTATCCTAAATTATAGATGTATCTAGGTCATTTGAATCTTGCCGTATGGCGTTGGTATATTTCCTTTCTTTCTAGATGGTGTGGCTCTGATGTACTCTTGTATGGTGGCTCATGTACATACCCACTTGTGTACGTAGTTGATCCTTCGCCGACCACGCCGCCAATACAGTCCCGTTGAGAGGTTAGCGGTTGGGACGTCTGAAAGGACTACCAGTGAGTGGCTTTTGGGGCCCCACCGTACTATTTCAACCGCTATCTCTCATCCAGGCTTGTATCTAGGAGCGTAGTTCACCGAGGTAGTTACAAAATGCCAAAGCATTTGAGAAAATGAAAGATGAGCCAAGACATATCTTTTGTAAAATAGTTTTTGTAAACTAGGTTTGAGATGAGGAGAACACAACTAATACAAAAACAGTTTCTTGAGAACAAGCAAGCAAGTAAGCACACGTTGCAAGAATAAGTTTTTGTTCCCCTTGATTTTTTCCTTTTGGGACATTTAATCAGGGTTGCTAAAATTGGGATGTTACAATGATCACCCGCTTCGCCGACATCTTGATCTTCATGATCACGATCGGCATCTTGATCTTCGTCTTCACCATTATTGACATCCTCATCATCTTCGTCATCACGTATCCACCGAGTGTAGCCATCCATGAAATCACACGGAGCAGGTGTGACTCCAGCATTCCGCAATCATGATTTATCAATTACATCAGTTTGCAGTCGCAACAAGGACATCTTATATCCGTCATGTTTGTCCGTGCCATTTCAGCCCTTGCGCATCTCATCCCCCTATCCATGAGGGGCGTGCTCAGTGGTAGGACCATGATCGCATGCGCGGTATGCAAAGAGCAGGAGAATAGTTAGAGCATGGACGTCGATCATCGGAAAAATTTGGCATGAACTCCCCTAAAAATAGGACATCCATCAGCTGCGAGAAATGAATCGACATTCTGGCGAATCATTAGCAAACCAAAATGAAATCCCTACACAAAACAAAAGAAGCACACAACACGATCTAGTTGATGTCTGTGACACCGTCTGGGTTAGGGATAAACAAATCCCAGACATCTGTCTGACATAAGCTTAACCTTGATCTCGAGGATATCCAGTGAAGAATTGATAACACAACAGTGACCCTATGACATAAAATTTATCACAGCAAGCTCATCACAGAGCAAAGAACCAAAATATTACAAGAAGAGGTCACTGACCACAAACATCAAACAACGGAAGGAAAATTATGCTATTAAGTATAGAAAATTAACAAATGGCCTAAGAGTCCTGAAGCATAACCATGACGTCCCAATCCATAGATTCCAGGCTGCTGACCGGGAACCCCAAGACACTCGTCGATGTCGATGCCATAAAAAATGTTGGGCCACGCAGAGATAAAACAAAACTTTTTGCCCTATGCGGTGATCCCAAGATCTAGCTGAGGTAGAAGGCCAAGAGGTTTACCACTAGACGCGCGGTTGTAGATTACAGATGAAGCACGACAGATGATGCAGTGCAGTCCTTGCGATTTCGATCCAATCGACGTCGTCCAAGCGCTGACGGTACAACGCCTCTGCTGGTCCACACATAGAAGGAGGAGCACAGGCGACGGACTGCTAGGTTCGATACGATGGCTGGAATGCTGTGGAGAGCTAGGGTTTCCAACACATGGAATGAGCTAACCGTTAACCCATCTGGGTTTCTGCGCCCCACTATATATAGGGAGTGAATGTGGTCTCCACTCACTCGTGGCCCATTCACTAAAGCCCATATAATATTAGTCACCATGAGTCTGACTCACTGACTCAGTCCAAATCTGGCTCAGGTCCAACCCAACCAGATTTCCGGTTCAGATCAAATCTGAACTTGCTCCCGCTCTTAAGTGTGTGACCCCATAGGCTCATGGATACTTGGACATGATTGGAGTCTGACTCTCAATTGATTAGTAGGTAGCGGCTCCTAGCAGAACGTGCCGACTCCCAAGTACCAAAGAGTCTTGACGACATGTCATTCCAATGCGACTTGCGTCTGAGTCCCTTTTGCCTCACGATATACCTTGTCAGACTATATGAGAATATTTTTCATCCCTTAAATAGTCTGAATCTCTTCTCGATCCGAGATAAGTGATTCATCCAACTAAATCTTAGTCGATCGCCTCGTTTAACACTTAACCGAGTCGTGCATGGCCATGCTCTCCTAATCATATTATCCCAGAGGTCCAACTAGAGGGGAAAAATCCCATCTTGGTTATTCACATCACGCAGCTTGATTCTCAGTCGATTCGAACTCTGCCTTTATAACTGCCCAATTACGGATCAGCGTTTGACAGAACCTAAGTCGGTGATCCTCAACTCGGACTATGCAAAAACCTCAGGTCTAATGATTACATTGATTGAGATATACATATGACAACTTTTTCATTATACCCTAATGTGGGTCAATCTGACTCTCTAAACTCTTTAGCCGAATCCGTTTAAGTCGGAGTATCATCTCCATGCCCATGACATGTGGAACCGAGTCATCAGCCGACTTTCACATTGGCCTAAGTTGTGTGTCCAGCCCAACCTCGATGACCAAGGATATTTATTATAAACAACATGAATGTATAGTTCAACAACTGAATCACAAATTCAATGATACAGATCAAATGTTTATACAACGACAAATTAATATCTTTATGAATACACTGGGAAATATCATCATACATGATTGCCTCTAGGGCATATTCCCAATAGTCTCCCACTTGCACTAGAGTCAATCTTCCGACATCACATGTCTAGGAATATAATGCCCATAGCTCTTAGGTGCGCCTCATGCTTCGGCTGCGGTAACAGCTTAGTCAACGGATCCGCAATATTTGCATCCGTGTGTACCTTGCATAACTTGATATCACCATGATCAACGAACTGGCGAATCAGGTGGTACCGCATGAGTATGCCCTTGTTCTTCTAGTGTTGTCTAGGTTCCTTGGCTTGTGCAATAGCACCATTGTTGTCAAAATACACGTCCAACGGATTGGACGAGACCTGAACCACACCAAGATCCATGAGGAAATTCCTCATCCAAACAATTACCTTTGCTGCCTCCGAGGCGGCAATATACTCAGCCTCTGTTGTAGATGCCGACAC
Source organism: Avena longiglumis (assembly GCA_030063025.1). NCBI lineage: Eukaryota > Viridiplantae > Streptophyta > Magnoliopsida > Poales > Poaceae > Avena > Avena longiglumis. Next base: position 336,140,249 of record CP125979.1, on the reverse strand, counting down.
ATTCTCTTGCTTGGAACTCTTCCAGCTCACAGCCCCTCCATTTATTACAAACACATATCCGGATTGTGAACAAGAATCACCAGAGTTGGTAAGATAACTCGCATCCGTGTAACCCTTTACACTGAGTTCATCTTCACCTCCATAAACCAAAAACATATCCTTAGTCCTTCTCAAGTACTTTAGGATATTTTTAGCTTCTGTCCAGTGGATTTATCCAGGATCAGCCTGGAATCTGCTAACAACACTTAGAGAATAGGAAACATCCGGCCTAGTACAAATCATTTCATACGTGATGGATCTGACTGCAGAAGCATACGGAATTGCACTCATCCTACTTCGCTCATCATTTGTCGAAGGACACTGACTCTTGCTAAGTTTTATACCATGGGACATCGATTAGAACACCTTCTTAGATGATTCCATGTTGAATTTCTTCAACACTTCGTCCAAATAAGTACTCTAACTCAATCCAATGAGTCGTCCTGATCTATCTCTATAGATCAGGATTCCGAGAATATATGTTGCCACACCCAAGTCTTTCATTGAGAAACTCCTTTCCAACGATTCCTTGGTTTCTTGCAACATCTGGACATCATTCCCAATCATTAATATGTCATCCACATATGAGATTAGAAATTTTACTTTATTCCCACTAAACTTCTTGTATAAACAAGAATCATGATCACTCTTGATAAAGCCAAACGATATTTTCTACCTCATCAAAGCGAATATTCCAACTCCGCGATGCTTGCTTCAATCCATAAATGGATTTTTGAAGTTTGCAAACTTTGTTAGCTTTAGCCGGATCAACAAAACCCTCGGTCTATATCATATACACATCCTCGGTTAAATTTCCGTTAAGGAAAGCCATTTTGACATCCATCTGCCATATCTCATAGTCGAAATAGGCTGCTATATCTAACATGATCCGAACTGATTTAAGCATCGCTACGGGTGAGAAAATCTCATCATAATCAACTCCTTGAACTCGTCAGAACCCCTTTTGCGACAAGCCGTGATTTATAAATGGAAACAATTCCATCCATTTATGTTTTCTTCTTAAAGACCCATTTGCACTCGACTGGTCTTGCAACGGCTAGCAGATCAACCATGTTCCAAACTTGATTTTCATCTATGGACTTTAACTCGGATCTCATGGCTGCAAGCCATGACTCGAAATCAGATCCCACCATCGCTTCTGAATAATTTGCCGGCTCATCACTGTCTAACAGTAACACCTCACGAACACTTCGTAATCTTTCCGATCTTCGTAGTACAGGTGCTGTTGCCGGCTCAGCTACCATGACCGGCTCAACCTCCAAGGTTCTTGACGAATTGCTACTATCCAGTTCCTCTCGAATTTCTTTGAGCTGCACTATGCTCCCACTTACTCCCCGACTAAGAAACTATTTCTCAAGGAAGACACCGTTCCGAGCGACAAACACTTTTCCCTCTTCTCGGTTGTAGTAGTAACCCAAGGTTTCCCTCGCATACCATATGAAAATACATTTATCCGAATTGGACGTAAGCTTGTCCGACTGAAGGAGCTTAACAAATGCTTCACAATCCCAAATCTTAAGAAAAGACAAACTCGGCCTTTTTCCTGTCCACATCTCATGCGTTGTCTTCTCTGCCAACTTTGATGGTACTCTGTTTGGTGTGAACACTGCAGTTTCTAGACAATAACCCCAAAATGATAAAGGAAGATCTTTCTGACTCATCATTGATCGTACCATGTCCAACAAGGTCTGATTCCGCCTTTTCGAGACACCGTTCTTATGCGGCATTCCCGGCGGAGTAAGTTGGGAACTATTCCACAACTCTTCACATGGTCATCAAACTCGTGGCTCATGTACTCGACTCCTCGGTCCGAGCGAAGAAACGTTATTTTCTTGCCGAGTTGATTATGTGCTTCATTCTGGAACTCTTTGAACTTTTCAAAGGCTTCCGACTTATGTTTCATCAAGTAGATATGTCCATACCCACTCAAATCATCAGTGAAGGTAATGAATTATTCATAACCACCCCTGGTTTTCTAACTCATTGGTCCACATACATCACTATTTACTAGTCCCAACCAGTCGGACGCCCTTTCACAACTCTTTGTAAAAGGTGTCTTGGTCATTTTGCCGAGTAGGCAAGATTCGCATGTCTCGAACGACTCCAAGTCGAAAGAAGTAAGGAGTACATCAGCATGGAGCTTCTTCATTCGTTTCCAACTTATATGACCAAGCCGACAGTGCCAAAAGTAAGTCGTATTCAGATCATTTGGTTTCAACCTCTTAATATTTATGTTATAAACTGACTCACCATCAAGATTCGAAATAAATAACCCGTCCTGGACGAGTGCAAATCCGTGAAACATATCATTCAACTATAAAGAACAACTATTATTATTGATATTCGAATCATAGCCTTGCCTCATCAAACATGAAGCAGAAATAATGTTTCGACTAAGCACTAGAACATAATAACAATTATTTAGTTCCATAATGAATCCGAAAGGTAAATGAAGTTGCGTCGTGCAGACTTCCAATGCAGCGACTCTCGCTTTGTTTTTGACTCAAATATCAACCTCGCCTCTTGATACACTCCTAGTTCTTACCATTCCCTGCAACGAGTTGCAGATGTGAATAACTGATCTGGTATCGTATACCCAAGAAATATTAGGTGCATCAACAAGATAAATGTCTATAACATTGCAAACAAGTGTACTTGAGTTGGAAGTCATACCTCCACTCTTGGCTTTATCAGCCAAATACTTGATGCAGTTCCTCTTCAAGTGGCCATCCACCTTGCAATAGAAACAAGTGGATCAGGATGAAGGAGATGGCTTAGTCCCTGATGAAGCGCTTGGGACCAGGTCCTGAGCCTGCTTTCGTCTCGACTTAGCCTTCTTCTTAGTCCAGGAAATATTCTTGAACTTAGCCTTATTCTGCACCATCAACACTTGACTAGCGCCCTTCTTGAGATTCGCCTCTGCCTTCTTGAGCATCCCATGCAATTCAGTGAGCTTCTTATCCACACCATGCATGTGGTAGTTAAAAAATGAACTGACCATATGCACTAGGAAGAGAGTTCATAATTATATCTGTAGCAAACTCTTCGCTAATGGGGAAGCCAAGCCTCTCCAGAGACTGCACGTAACCAACCATTTTGATCACATGCAGACTCAGTGGATCACCATACTTAAGCTTGCAAATCAGCAAAGCCTGAGAGACTTGATACCTCTTAGTCTTTGCCTGAGCCTAGAACAAACTTTTGAGGCTTTCGATCATATCGTAGGCCTCAACATTCTCGAACTGCTTTTGCAAGTCTGGTTCCATGTGAGCAAGCATAAGACAGCTAATATATGTGGAATCATCCTTAGCCCGATGATAGGCATTGGTGGCAGTGATATTCGCATTCTCATTTGGCTCATCTGGAAATGGGTTGTCTAGGACATGATCCTTCTTTTCTTGTTTGAGAAGAATTCTCATATTTTAATAACAGTTGGTAAAATTAGTGTCATTCAGTTTATCTTTCTCAAGGATGGTTCTCAAAGCAAAACCGGATATTTGAGGGTTACTGTTACTTGGTGCCATGACCTACAAAAGAAATATGCAAAACACTTAAGACATGTATTCGTAAAAGAGCAAGCATATTAAACACTTTAATATTTTATGCTCCCACTAGAACCAACACCCCTCCGAAGGTTACTTACTAATTCAGGATCCTAAATAAGTAAGTCAGCTAGTGAGCTTTAGAGACTCGATACAACTGGCGGCTATCAGATAGGGGCAAGAAAGACCTATCCGGAACCAACCTGATACTACCACCAAAACATACCCATCCTGGTATTTCCCCCTCGAGACCAAACGAGGAAGTCAACCGAGGAACTCACACAGTTGGCAGTTTTAGTTATTCAGTTATCGTTGTAGCAATTACTAGTCAGGTATAGATAGTCATCCTGATATAATAAGAAGTGGGCATTTTCAGTTAACCATTCCGTTGTAGTTGCAACACTTACTAGTCAGATACAATTAGCATGAGATATCCCAAAACCCAGCAGTTGTTGGTACTTTTATTTAGCCATTCCGTTATAGTTGCAATACTTACTAGTCAGGTACAATGGTAGCAAGCGACAACCCAATCAAGCAATTGTTGGCAATTTTATTTAGCAATTCCATTATAGTGAAGCTGATTACTAGTCATTATGAAGTCAAATTTATAGCACTACTTTAGTTATAGTTATCTATGATCGAGATACTGTGCTCCAAGTCGTCCATAACCGCGGACACGGCTTTCAGAAAGTTTTACCCTGCAGGGGTGCACAAATAGCAACACACACTCGATCAACCTCGGAAAAACCAAATCAAAACCCAACGAGGCCTTCACGACAAAGCAATCACAGGATTTAGAAATATTTCAGGGGGCCACCCCATTGAGTACACCATAGCGAAGTTAGTGACTCGAGATGGACTCAAGGTTTGCGTCAATGGTAAGCATTTGGGAACCCGAAAATGTGACTGGGCTTGTCGATGCATGAAAACACTCGCTTACCTAAGCGATGCAGTGCTCCTCGCACAATCGTAAATAAAGCAGTAAAGCATGGCATAAGTACAGGATAGTAAATAAAACCTCAAACTAGTTTGTGGCCCCAAGAAATAAGAATGAATCAAGCTCTGGCTCAGGGGGGTCCCATAATCCTCCCGGATGTGGATAGCGCGAATATTCAAGGAACATGTATCAAGTACTCGGGGTCCTACGGGACACAAGTGGACGGTTAACAACCAAATAACATCTATTGCCCACCTGTGCCTCTGCATTTACCTACTTCAATTTTAGTTGTTAAACAGTAATTAAAGTCTTGATCATCTCCAACAATAAACACACGGCAATACTCCAACAACTGTGGTACTTGACGACACGCAACATCACTTGAGCAAGCGACTACGACGCGCAGGTCCAACTATCTACCAAACAACAGGTAATAGGAGGTGTCCAAGGCAATATAAGGCTGCAAGGGAAATCACGGGTACAAAAACTAGAGCATCGCAACACAGATAGCAATAGATCAACAGGAGGGAATAAATACTATAAAAGTAGGATAGGTAGAAAGGGGGAGGTGCTCGCCTGAAAACATTGTTGAAGGTTCATCCGAAGAACGGGCGAAGCTCACATCAACTCAACGGACTTATCCGCGAAGAAGCAAAACACTAGAATGAACACCGGATGCACTTTTTAATACTACGCAAAAGATCGGGCATGATGCATGTATGATGCATGACATGGCAAAGATGCGATGCAATTAGGCCATATTAAGCGGAATCGGGGTCCCGACAATTAGTCAGATGGTTCATGTTGTTTAGATACCCCACAATTTAATTGTTGTCTTAACATGGCAAAAGATAGCACCGGTTCGCTACAAAAATTTAAATGAGGCCAATATAAGACTAGATTTGCCCGCATATGGCCCCATATTTAATTATGAGGTGAATCGGCATAATGCCCCCAAACCACACAATATGCATGCGAGTATGAATGATTTACATGCAACAATTCATAATGTCATATATTATAAAATATAGGGTGTCGGATAGGGGTCACACATCGAATGGCGATCTTGGGGTTCACCGAGGGTTCGGGTTTTTGGATCGAGCTTCAGGGGTTCGACGGGGCGGAAACGGCTCGACAGGATCGGTCTCGGATAACGGAAGTAGATCTTGTCGCATCCGGGAAGAAGGACTTGGCTTGGCGTCGGGGCGCATTGGATTTTCCCTGGTCGGTGTCGATCTTGTCATGCCCGCGTATCGGGTCGGTCTTGGCGTCCGTGTCGAAGATGTTCAGTGTCGGTTGTCGATGACGGACTTGGGACGGCCTCGGTGGTCTTTGGTTCCAGGAAGGCGATCCGTGAGGTAGAACTTGTCGGTGCAACGACAGAGTTTGACATCTGATTTTGGTCGAGAACAACATAAGAGTGTCTGCCTTAGCTGTTGCATAGGACTCGTAGCTGAACATAAACACATCCATCAGGGGCCTCATCCAAAGAGCACCAAGCCAGAAATTTTGGGATCAAAACATAACACATAAGGAACGGGGCGACCTTGCCGTGCGGTGCTCGTTTGTGACCAGAAGGAGGTGGGGGAATGTCAGGGAAGGGCCGGAGTGCTGGGAACATAGGGGATCGATGGGGGCGAGGACCTGCAGGTCGAGGAGGCGACATGAGGCCTCTCACGGGCAGACAACGCACGACTGGGCGGGAGACGGCTCGGCGACAGCCGGCCAGGTGCTGTGGTCCGGGAAGAGGAAGACGGCTGTAGGGGCACTAGCGGTGCCGGCCGATAGAGGAAACGACAGGGAGGGGCCCACGAGGTGGAGTGACGCTCGACGGTGGTGGGGTCGGCGGTCGCTGGTGGCGGGGTGAAGAGGGAGAGGACACGGTTAGGCCGGCGGAGGGGGTGGATGAAGGGGAGTTCGATGGGGAGGGTGTGGGTGACGCTCGGAGGTGGGAACCGGCGAAGCGAAGATGGGAGAGGCGGAAAGCAAGGAGGGAAGAGGGAGAGCGGCGACGGACAGAGGCGCTCGCGGGGCAGCGCTGGAGGTTGGGGAAGCGGGGACCACGGCCATGGAGGCAGGGAGGCGCGGCAGGGGGAGACCTGGGTGCGCTCAGGAAAGTCTGGCGGAGGAGCTCCAGGGAGAGCGGCGGCAGAGAGAGGGAGGAGAAGACCGGCGAGGCGAGGGGGGCTCCTATGGCGGCGGCGGTTGCCAGAGGGGAGGCAGGACGCGTGGGAGAGGAGGTCGTGGCCAGGAAAGAGTCGCGGGGGAGGGGGAGAGGGTCACGGGGTGGGATCGGTGGGGCCGGGGTGGAAGGGAGAGGAGGTTGGGGAGTGGGGTGGGGTCTGGCTCTGGGACAGGGGCAGGTGGCTGTGTGTTGTGTGTGTGTTGGCTACCAGGTGGGTGGGGACGCGCCCAGGTGGCAGCAGGGGATTGGAGGGAGGAAAGGGAGAGGTGAGGTGTCGACCGGTGATAGGCTGGGGTGAGGTGGAGGGGGCTGGGTAGATTAGGTTGGGGTAAGATTAGGAATTAGACGGCTGGATTTTGTACTGGGGGTGGCCGACTGGGTCGGATCGGCCCGGTTTGGCTGCCCCCCTAAAAATAAAATAAATATTTTATTAATTAAAACGGGGCGTTTGAAATCCGTTGGTAGACGAAACAAAATATTCCGGAGACCCGGGTTTTCATTTGAATAAATACGGGAATATTTAGAAAACAAAACTAGGCGTTTCGAAAATAGTTTAGACAAAAACCATGCATGATGATGACGATGCTCAAATGCAATGTGGCATGATGACATGAGCATGCGGTCATGATGATGCAATGGGCAAAAACAACGCGATTTTCTAGTAGTGGTTTTGCGGGGCGCCACAGGCTTCACGTTTGACGGTGAAGAAGTACACGAAGAGGTCTAGCTAGGCTTTATCCCTAAATAACCCTCACAGAGCACCGCGTAGTTGCTAAGCGCTAAGATACTGTTGGGAGAAAGATTCTGGTGCTGGACTCTGTAGTGGTTTAAGACGGAGAGGAATAAGTTGGAGATGGGAAGGGAGACTCCCGCGTACAAGTTGGGCTTTGAGGTACACCTTTTCTCCGGCTTGGGGAGAAGGTGTCACCTCGCCGGCCGGTGTCGCCCGCCAGGCGAGCCCCTCCGTCGCAGGGAGATAGCCCTCGGCGATCAGCTCTTGGATATCACGGTCTGAGCCGTGCCATTCGCCCTTGTGCGAATCTAGCTCCTCCTCAAACTGCTCCAGCGCCGCTAGATTATTGTCGCCGCCGTTGGATTCGACCACCGCCGAGATGGGCATGACCAAACCCTTTGGGGGCACGACGACGGAGCTCATCGGCTTCGCCGCGGCTTCTCTCGACGCCGCCATGGAAGGGGAAGTGCTACTGCTGGCCATGGAGTGAGTATGGAGGTGACTGATGCGGATTGGGGCTAGGGTTTTTCGAGAGTTTTCGCGGAAAGCTCAAGGAGGCACACGCTGGAGGAAGAAGATGATGTGAGGAGAGAATGAGGTTAAAAGTGGAAATTCCACCACGGTTACTATTTATCATCTCCAGCGTCAAGATTCGTGCAGCTTGATTCGACAATTGCCGCATAGACGATGTGTTCGCGAACGTGCGCGGAAATTTCGCCACGTCTCCAACCGTCGCCTCCAACGGTTCGTATCGCTCGCGCGGGAAAATCGTACATGATTGCGTTCTCTGCATGTGTGAGTTACGAGGCGTCGCTGACCTAAGCCTACGTTGCCCTAACTGACATGGGCAGATGAGCCATCACATCGAAAATTCTGACATCGATGGATCCAGTCCGGCTACGGAAGAGTATGATGGAAGATTCAGCATTTCTCCGACTTACATATTGAAGACGGAGAAAGCCTTGCAGGGTTCTTTGCGAGGACTACAAGATATTGCTTGACGATTTGCCGACATTCATCTAGATGGAGCTTTCCACACAAGGAGGCAAGACGGCGCAATATCTCGGAGTTCTCTGGGGGCTACTGTTGGGGATATGCTATATGGGTATCCTCATAGCATGTCACCTATCCGGATAACCCGGGTGGCCCATAGTTGGTAGCGTGGCCTATGGCCTGCTGGGCGGCCCAGTTAGATGGATCCAGAAGGGAGGCCCATGCCGGATAAAAGAAGGCTACGATTGGAGTCACCGACGTACCCGGAGCCTTGGAGTGCAAGATACACAAGACTATTAATAGACGGTGTAGGACTCTGTAACCTGTCCAGCTAGGACTTTTCCCTGTAACACTAGGACCTGGCGACTATATAAGTCGGGCCTATGGGAGCCTTTAGGGCACAATCTCAGACGTTCATAGACAATAACTTACAATCTCGCATAGCGAACCAATCCCTGTAACTCGGAGTATTGCCCTTATAGTGATTTCTAGCAGGAGTTGGATTCCGCCACGGTGGTGGGATCTGAACTTGGGTAAGCTGTGTTACCTCGTACCCGTCAACCGTCCGCCTTCCCCCACGTCTCTAAACAGGCACTATGAGGACCCCTCCATGGCGTACTTGTCGGCAATACCACGACAGTGCGGGTGGTTACCGAAGCATAGATTCGCGGTGAAGCTCAATGTTCAGCTGGCTGGGACAGGGGCGCACGAGCACAGTGGTTATTCCTCGCCGGAGTTCCGCCGAGCGTCGGGTGTGTACGGTGGTTAACGGCGACGGCGCTATGAAGAAAAATAGCATCAACCAGAGGGAGAGGGGTGGACGAAGCTCACCGGAATTGGTCGCCGGAGACGAGTTCACCGTCGGGTGCGTGCATTCAAAGACGGAGGCGACGCTTTGGGGCACATGAAGTCAAACTACAAGCGTTAGAAGAAGCGTACAAAGCAGGCAAGCACAACCGTTTGAGCCAGAATCAAGGGGCGCACAGGGCTCACTGTAATCACTCGCCGGAGTTCGTGGGGTAGCGGAGGTGCGAGAGGAAATTGAGGTAGTCTGGCGGCGCTTCTGGTGGTTCTGAGTGGGGGAAATGGAGCTGGTGCCGAGGGAGTTAAGTAGCCTGGGCGAGGGAGAGAATTACGCCGGCATTCAATGGCAATCAATGCGCTTTGATTCGGAGGAAACGGCCATGGTGGAGCTGGTCTAGCGCGAGATTTGGGGACGAAGGGGTGAGGTGGTAGTGGGGCCATGCTGTTAGCGAGCGGGTGTGGTGCGGGCGCATGAGAAAAGAGAGAGGGGGAGAGGGTTTTCTCGGGTGGGCTGCCGGGTCGCATGTGGGCCTGGCTAGATAGGCAGCTCCTTTTTTTATTTTTTTATTTCTCCTTTTTCTTTTCTGTTTTGATTTTCTGAAATGATTTTGAAACCCCGATTCAAATCTGTTTGAATTCAAATCTTCCCCAAGTTTTTTTACTATGATGCTAGAGTCAAAAAGTGTGTCAAACACATACATTCACTCAAAAAAACACTTTGTTCTTTGAAATAAAAATAAAACCATGCCCCATATATAAAATATAAAGAGGGGTTTAAATATGGTTTTATTTATGGTCTTGATTTGAAAAAAATTGTGTAAGATAAATATGCTATGATGATATGAATGCAATACATGATTTTGCATTTAATGAAATTTGGGATGTTACAAATCTAACCCCCTTAAGATGAATCTCGCCCTCGAGATTCGGATTGGCTAGAAAACAGGTGAGGGTAATCTTTCCAAAGGTCATCTTCTCTTTCCCAAGTTGCTTCTTCCTTGGTATGATGATTCCACTGTACTTTGCAGAATTTGATAGTCTTAGTACGAGTAAATCTTTCTGAAGTCTCAAGAATCTTGATAGGTTTCTCCTCATAAGTAAGATCACTCTCCAACTTAACCTCTTCCAAAGGTATAGTGTCCTTCAATGAGGTTTCTTCCATCTCCGGATGACAGTTCCACTACTAGGAAATCATTCATCAGTGGCGCATTGATATTGGGCTTCTGTGGCGCATATCAGGAACGCCACTGATGAAACCTTCTGTGGCGCATTTCGAAATGCGCCACATAAGTCATGATACTTCTGTAGCGCATTCTGTCGGATGCGCCACATGACTCTGTTCAGTGGCGCATTCTGGAAAATGCACCACTGCAGTGCTATGCGCCACAGAAGGTAAAAAGGATGCCCCACTGGTTTGAATATCAAGTATAAAAAAATCATACTTGTCCAAATATATAGTATTATAAAGGTATTATATAGAAACATTATATTTTGTTAGTATATGAAAATAGATATAATACAAACATGAATATAGTGCCATAAGCCCGATCGAGATAGACAGGTGGTCATCATATTACAATACAAGTCAAAGGTGGCGAATATTTATACAATTGTTTGGTACAAAGTTCACCATCTCATCACATTACAAATGAAGTGTTCACCGCCTACACTAGAATAAAACAGAATACAACTATGATGACGGTGAGAAAGAGCAAGAGAACTAGCAATATCTTCATTCGGTTCTCCTTCCACAAGTGGTTCCTCCACTTGGCTACCGCCTCCTCTTGAGTCATGTATCCTTTGTAGTTGTTGCCGCTAAACTTGTTCACCTGTTTCTGACAGTCCTCCCACTCATCATAGACTCCTGGAACCCAACCCTTGTACACCACGTACCACTTCGTCATCTCTATAGATAAGGCATATTAGTAAATCATGCAAACAGAAAGAACTAAATTGGTTCACATGCCTATATGTTCATATAAACTAAAGCAAAAGATCAGTAAACATAGAAGATAGCACATCGATCACAATCATAGAACTTCGATGACAATGACCACAATAGTGAATTTTACAACATACGACCACAGTAGTATATAGTCTGTGACACAACACTACACACAGACATCCATTATAATTCTAGGCGCACACATCGATCATTGTTGATAACTGCTAACGCTCGGCTTGGGGAATGGTAGATAGCCATCCTTCGTCATCCACGTCCTGTTGTCACCTTGCTTACAAAGAATATTTTCAATCTCCCTCTTAGTCAACCCTCTGTTGTGTTTTAGGACCCCTTCCCTTGTGTTGAAATATTCCACGATGATTTCCGACAACTTAACCTGGATGCGATGGAAGTCATCTTTAAGATCATCATCGTCGCTTCGCGCCAAATTTTCAGCCCATGCTCGGAGACTAGGTGACAGAGTTAGGTTCTGGCAATCCCGGACAAACCCTTTAAGGTGATGCATGGCGTAGAAGGCCTCATTGGCGCCGCCAGTAACCGGCTCCTTGACGCAGGGGAACTCGAGCACGTTCTTGAACAAGTTCTTGTCATCATTGATACATTCCCCCTTGTTGACGAAGGGGCATCCCTTTCTAGCGTAGCCCTCGAGAGCCTCATTCAGAACACCCCTTATTCTGGTGTAGTCTTTCTTGTTATTATGACTCTCCGAGTCGAAATACGATGCTATCGAGTACTTTGTGGAAATGATGATGATTGTGTAGTATTTGTCTCTACACAACATGATTGAAACGGGATGTTGGAAAAGGGAAAAGGAAGAAAGCTATAAGAAAACCTAAGTTAACAATACTAGGGGGTGTGTGTACTTACTCGGGAAACAAAGGAAAAAAGAAGCGTGTTCGTCCTCTTGTGGTCCACCATGAACTTCTCGAGGTACGCCGTCGCCTTGGCACATGTCTCTGATCCTTCCCTCAAATGGCTATCACGCATGTAGTAGGGATCCACTATCGCGATGTAGGGGGTTTGCTCTCTCTTGGTCTTCATCGCCAGATTGAGCGCAAATAGGCGGACCATGTTATAGTCCAGCCATTTAGAGAGAAACAGCTTGAAGACGTCATCGTACGCTAGGAATAACACATCCACGAGGGCTTCATGGACGAAGTCCACGTCCGATGGCACCTTGATAGTGAAAACCGGGTAATTTGGATCTTTGTCTTTAAGAAGAATGCCCTCTAGTGTCTTGATACTATCATTCAAAGCAAGCATATGTCCACGAGCAAGGCCAAGCAGCTCCAGAGTCAGTATCGCTTCACCGGCTATATGTATCCTGGGCAATCCATCCTCGCAGGCTGGTACGACGTCATCCTTAGTCCGGATCCTCTTCGGAGGAGGTTGGCTCTCGGATTTATTACCTCTCTTCATGTGCTTCTTCGTCTTTTGAGCAGGCTCCTCCACTGGGGATGCTAAGTGCTCAACGGCCGCCTTTTGGAGTGTGCCAGGGCTAAAGACGAATCCAACAGGTTTCTCCCGTTGATCGTCGTCCGGAGGCGTCTCTTGAGATAACCAATGGAAGACCTGGCGATGTGTGCATGTAGTGGGATGCCCACCTTGACCCTCGCGAGCGACGAAGGGTTCTTCATCCACAGCAGTCTTGTACAATCCTATGCCGACACCGGTGTTGATTTAGTCGTCGACGTTGACAAATTCTTCATCATCATCGTTGTTGCCTCCATGTGGTGATGGTGGTGGCGAGGGTGACGGCTATGGGGCGTGTGGAGGACCTTCCAGTATGGAAGGTCCCAGAAAATAGACCTCGCTTTCCATACACCCAGAAGCGGCTTTGTCCTTTGTCGCTTCTTTCCTGGCGCTGGGCACTCATCCAATTATTCAGAAGCTCCTCGATTTCTTTGCCGCTCCTTGTACGCGGGGCTCTTTCGAGCTCGTCTTTACCGTTGAACAGGTCACCGCGTTTTTTCCACGGGTGATCCATGTGAAGCCACTTTCGAGTCCCTTGGACCACGGTTTTCGAAGACCCGGTATCCTTGGGTAGCTGGAGATGCGGGGTCTTATCCATGCACTTGACACATGCATTGTGTTTGTGGTTCACCTGGGCCGATACATATGCATAACCAGGATAGTCCTGCACCGTCGTGAGCAACACGGCTCTCAGAGGGAAATATTCTTTAGTATAGGCATCCCACATATGGGCTGGCGTCTCCGACAACATGGGTAACTCCGCTTTCAACAGCTCGAGATAAAGATGCATATCGACACCTGGTTGTTTTGGGCCCTGAATAAGAATGCTTATGTGTATGTACCTTTTCTTTGTGCAGAGCCACGGAGGATGTTGTAAGGCCATACAAACACATGCTAGGTGCTATGTGTGCTACTCTGGTTGCCAAAAGGATTGAGTCCATCGGTGCTCATACCCAGCCTGAAGTTCCTTGCATCGCCCCCGAACTCTTTGAACTCGATGTCCAATGCATTCCATTGGTTAGCGTCTGAAGGGTGTGTTAGGATCTTGCTCTTCTATGGATCATCTTCGGGTTTCTCCCTTTCCGCGTGCCATTGCATTAGCTTTTCTTTCTTAGGATATACGAAATATCTCTGTAGACGGGGAGTGATAGGAAAGTACCATACCACTTCTCGAGGAACTTTCTTGTTCCCTCTCTTGTACCGTCCATGGCCGCACACCGGACATGTTGTTCTCCCCGCGTACTCGTTATGATAAAGTGTGCAATCATTGACGCATGCATGGTATTTAACGTGTGGTAGGTTGAGAGGGCACATGATTTTCTTGGCCTCCTCTATACTTGTTGGCAATGTGTTCCCATTAGGAAGACGATCGTGCCAGAATTCCATGTTAGCATTGAAGATCACGTTGGTCCATTTGTGTTCCGCCTTCATCTCTAGAGCCTTGAGCGTTACACTCAGGCGTGTATCCTCGGGCCGACACACAGGATACAATGGAGTCATCCCATCTAACTCCATTTGCGCCAGCTTGGCTTTCTCTCTGGCTGCAGCTTTGGTGTTGCTCGTCTCCTTGAGAAGCAGTTCCTGAACATGAGGGTCACCAAAGTTAGCAGCGTCTGGGTGTTCTTCTCCTTCTTCATGATGGTCATGCCCGTCGACATCTCCATATTCGTCATGATAATCATGCCTATTGGTATATGCTTCGTCATTATGACCATGCCCGTCGGGAGACTCTTCGTCTTCTCGCCCGCCCAAGTCTTTATGATAACCACCACCATTTACTGACAGCTCCTCATCGAAGTCGTCGCGCATGAAACCGCGCCTGAGAAGGTGATCCTCCAATTGTCCAGAATCAGGGTCGATCCAGCGCTGGAGTTTTCATGTTCGACATGGACATCTTATCTGGGTCTTGTTGTTCCGAATCATGTCCGCCTTCGCGTCTTTCTTATACCTAGTAACTCGACCTTCTCTCATGCTAACGACCATGGTAGCATGCGCGGTATGCACCTATAGAGCAAAAGACAGAGAGTAGGTTAATAAGAAACCACACCTTATGCATACACAAACACACATGCATGGTCGCCGGAAAAATTCGGCATGACCTTTCCTAAAATTAGGACATATGGGTAGTGCAAAAATTTGCCGAAATGGAAATGAATCAACATTTTGGCAAACATCCACGCACCACACCAAGGCAGACAAGCAAAAACAAGGAACTTCTTCCCATGCAAGCATTCATGCACCACACAAGCTTCATGCACAAACATCATCTTCGCGCCATGCATGCATCGCATGTACACACCGCCCGGGCAACAATCTTTACACCTACAAAACATGCATATTCATGGCCAATTACTCATTGGATAGATTGAATACCGAGTCAAGAGCGCGATGTGAGAGAGTGTGGACCAATAGATCTATAGAGAGATAATGGTACACAAATAGAGATGTGGAGGAGAAAAGTAAGCGTGTTTTATATCTACTAGTTGGAGAAAGACTTTCCCTAACCAATCTATCAACTATAGTAGGTTTAAATACAACAAAATGTAGAAAATTATGGACACAATGGGGTGGGAGAGAGGATGAAGACGAGCTGGGAGGAGGGGGAAGATGGATTTGAAATGGATGGTGGTAGATAGAGTGGTGCAAAGCTACCACTTTTTGTGCAGATCTGGTCGCAGGGTTCTGTGGCGCATACGCCACAGAAGTTAAATCTTCTGTGGCGCATATCTCCCGTATGCGCCACAGAACCTTGGCCATAGGGTTGCAGTGCGGGCAGACTGTGGGCCCCAGGACTCAATGTTCTATGGCGCATATCACCCATATGCGCCACAAAACCTTGGCCATAGGGTGAAGTGGCCAGACTGTGGGCCCCTGGACACAGTGTTCTGTGGCGCATATTGGTGATATGCGCCACAGAAGGTTGAACTTCTGTGGCGCATATCACCTATATGCGCCACAAAACTCTGAGTGCAGATCTGCACGAAATAAAGGTGGCAGATAGTTGCTTTAATGAAACCCTTCTATATATATATATACCACACTCTCTGTCCAAAGCAACATACCTGCCCCTGATGTCTTCTTCCCACAACTCGTCAGAAGACTCGCTGGAGAGCACAACCCGCTCGCTTTCCCTACAGCCCACTCGCAGTGGAGGGGCGAGGTCGAGGGGCAGTGCTTGGAGTCAGCCTCCGCGGGATTCGGAGGTCAACCTAATCGAGGAGGAGGCCAGACTTCGGCACGAGGACCTCTACAACAAGGCCATGAGGTTGTGCGCCGTGCTCGCATCCCTGGAGGAGAGGGCGTGCATGGCGGAACCAATCGGGTGGCGGCCGGTGCTCGACCCCAACGTGTCCATGGAGGACCACGTCCGCAGGCTGCAGGTGCACGTGAACAGGGAGGTTTGGCATCTTCCACCGCCATCTCCCCACCAGCTCTGTGAAGGGATTTGCAATGTTGTAGTTTGTGTATTTGCAATGATGTATGCCATTGTTGTTTTTCTATTCAAGGCTATACGCATGTGCATTTGAAACGATGTATGCCACATGTCTATCTAGTAGATTTTCTAGTATTCTACCTATTCCACTGGTACTCGTTTAGTTGGGAAAAGCATAAGAGGAAAATGTGTACTAGAAACACTCAATATAATCTGAGTAGCACGCACCATTCCGTGGCGCATATTGCACACATGCGCCATAGAAGTTTGTTCTTCTGTGGTGCATATGCACATATGCACCACAGAAGCTTGGTCATAGGTGTCCAGGCAGTGGGGCCCACATAATTGTTCTGTGGCGCATATCGTGATATGCGCCACAGAAGTTTGGTCAGCGCACGGTCAAAGACCGCCTGCTATGGGTCCCACCAAAAGATTCTGTGGCGCATCTGTCAATGTGCGCCACAAACCATAAAACTTCTGTGGCACATATAGTAAGATGCGCCACAAAAGTTTCATGGACCAAGGGCTTGTGTGGGTCCCACCAAACTTCTGTGGCACATCTCCAATGGTCATGCGCCACAGAAGTTTCATGGTTCTGTGGCACATTGTTCCATATGCGCCACTGGACAACTTTTGTGGCGCATGGTCAGAACCATGCGCCACAGAAGATATGTCTATCTATAGCTAGTTTCCTAGTAGTGTTCTTCAACTGACTCACATGAAACACATTGTGAACTGCTGACAGTGATTCAGTGAATTCAATCTCATAAGCCACTTCTCCTTTGTGGCTCAAAATCTTGAATGGTCCAACATATCGAGGTGCCAATTTTCCTTTGAATCCAAATCTCTTCACACCACGAAGTGGTGAGACTCTATGATAGGCTCTATCACCTACATCATAGGTGACTTCCCTACGCTTTGGGTCCGCATAGCTCTTCTGTCAGGACTGGGCTATCTTCGATCTATCCTTTACCAATCTGATTTTCTCTTCGGCTTCCTTGATAAGTTCTGGTACAAATAAATTTCTTTCTCCTACCCCATTCTATAGTAATGGCGTAGTACACTTCCTTCCATTAAGGAATTCAAACGGAGCCATCTCTATGCTTGCTTCATAACTGTTATTGTAAGAGAATTATGTGTAAGGCAGACTTTCATCCCAACTAGCACCATAGTCTAGGGCACATGCCCTCAACATATCCGCCAAAATCTGATTGGTCCTTTCTGTCTGTCCATTAGTCTGAGGGTGAAAAGCTGTGCTGAACTCTAACATTATTCCCAATGATTCATGAAGTTGTCGCCAAAAATGCGAAGTGAAATGAGTTCCTCTATCAGAAACAATACTCTTAGGTACTCCATGTAGACATACAATCCTGTTCATATAGATCTTAGCTAATTTAGCACTTGTATAGGTAGTCTTCACGGGTATGAAATGAGCCACTTTGGTTAGGCGATCCACTACAACCCAAATAGAATCATATCCAGATCTGGTCCTTGGCAATCCGGTGATAAAATCCATACCAATCTTATCCCAAATCCAATCAGGTATAGGTAGTGGTTGCAATAACCCTGCCGGTTTCTGATGTTCCGCTTTCACTCGACTACACACATCACACAAGGCAATATGTTCTACGATATCTTTCTTGAGATTGTTCCACCAAAATCTTTCCTTCACATCCATGTACATTTTGGTGTTACCCGGATGAATAGAATATGGTCAATTGTGTGCTTCTTGCATAATCAATTTCCTAAGTTCCAGATCTTGTGGAATGCAGATACGCTTCCCATACCATAAAGTTCCTTATTCATCTTCATGGAATCCTTTATCCTTCCCTTTGCAAATTTTACTCTTAATATCCTCTATTTCCTTGTCCAACTTTTGGGGTTTCTTTGATCTTGTCCAACAACGTTGGTTGAACATCCAATGACATGAGAAATCTTTCAGGCACTATCTCCAATCTTAGATCTTTGAATTGGGCACACAGATCATTTGGCAATTCTCCTTTAGTAAGACCATTCACATAAACCTTATGACTTAAAGCATCCGCTACGACATTTTATTTACCGGGATGGTATTGCCAACTCAAGTCATAGTCCTTGATGAGCTCTAGCCATCTTCTTTGTCTCATATTGAGTTCCTTCTGAGTGAAAATATATTTCAAACTCTTGGGATCTGTGAACACTTCACAACGTTTTCTCAAAAGATAGTGTCTCCATGTTTTGAGTGCATGGACAACTGAGGATAACTCTAAATCATGAGTAGGATAATTCACTTCATGAGTTTTTAGTTGTCTCGAGGCATAAGCCACAACTTTCCCTTCTTACATCAATACGCCACCCAATCCTTGGTGAGATGCATCACAATAGACTTGGAAATCTTTCTCCAAATCCGCAGACATAAGACTGGTGCGGACACTAGTCTCTTCTTCAATTCTTGGAAATTGATTTCACATCCTTCAGATCAATCAAACTTCTTCTCTTTATTAAGTAACTCTGTCATTGGATTAGCTACTTTTGAGAAATTATCAATGAACCTTCTATAGTATCCTGTTAAGCCTAGGAAACTGTGAACTTCCTTAACTGACTTGGGAGACTCCCACTCAGTTATAGCTGACACCTTTGCGGGATCGATAGCTATACCATCTCCAGACACAATGTGTCCAAGAAATACAACTTCGTTCAACCAAAATTCACACTTACTGAACTTAGCATACAACTTGTGCTACCTGAGTTTCTCAAGTATCAAACGCAAATGTTCTTCATGCTCTTCTTTGCTCTTGGAATAGATAAATATGTCATTGATGAATACGAACAACAAACTTTTCAAGAAACCCCATGAACACTTTGTTCATCATGCTCATGAAATAAGCTGGTGCATTGGTCAATCCAAATGGCATCACAGTATACTCATACAATCCATACCTAGTGGTAAAAGTAGTATTAGGTATGTCTTCCTCTCTAACCTTTAGCTGAAAATAGCCTGGTCGAAGATCAATTTTTTATAACACTCGGGCTCCTTCTAGCTGATCAAATAGATCATTGATTCTAGGCAAAGGGTACTTGTTCTTTATAGTCACCTCATTGAGTGAACGATAATCTATGAATAACCTTTGACTTCTATCCTTCTTCTCAACAAACAGAACTAGTGCACCCCAAGATGAAGAAGTTGGTTGGATAAATCCTTTCTGCAACTATTCTCCAAGCTATTTCTTGAGTTCTTTCAACTCATAAACTAACATCTAATAGGGTCTCTTTGCTATTGGTCCGGATCCTGGCAGTAAGTCAATCAAAAACTCCACATCTGTATCTGGTGGCATTCCTGGAAATTCCTCCGGAAACACATCCAGATACTCCTTCACAACTGGTACACTGTCTATGCTAACCCTCTTAAGAGAATTTAGCTTACTCCCTCTAGATTAAAAGTTGGACTTGAACCTAATATGTTTCTTATCCGTGGTTGTGAGGGTAACAGTACGATTGGAACAATCTAATACTCCTTCATACTTACTCAACCATTCCATGCCCAAAATTACATCCAATCCTTGGGAATCTAGGATTATCATACTAACTGGAAAATTATACTTTCCAAATTCTATCACTAGATCATGACATCCGATCAAAATTAACTATCATCTCTCCACCTGGAGATCTTACCTTAATAGGACATCCAATAGTTTCAGTTGCAAGTCCATTTTTATCAAGAAATGCTCTTGATATGAATGAATGCGATGCGCCAGTATCAAAAAGAACAAGTGCTGGAAAAGTGTTAAGCTTGAACTTACGAGCCACAGCATCATATTCTTCATAGATTTCCTCCACATTGATGTGGTTCACTAGACCCTTTTGAAATGGGTTTGGTTTATTGTCTCCATCAGCCCTCTTTTCTAGGCATTCATTTTCATAGTGCCCAGTTTTCTTGCACTTGAAGAAGTCAACCTAACTGATGTCTCTCTTAGGAGGCCGACTTCCATTTCCATTCCCACTATGATGGTTATTGTGTCCACTCTTGTGGTTCTTATATCTATCATTGTCATGACTACGGTGGTGCTTGTTGTCATGGTGACGGTTACTGTTGTGGTGGCTGTTATACTTCCCATGTTTGTGGGACCCAGAACCTCCACTATCATCACCATGGGAACGTTTATGTGACGATCCAGAACTATGCTTATCAAAGTGATGCTTCCTATTCCTTTTCTCAACCTGCTTCATCTTGCTTTCAAAGATGGTGGCTTTGTCACACAGTGATTGATAAGTTGGGACATATGCAATAGATAGATGCATGCACATCTCATCATTCATCCCTTCAAGGAATTTTTCCTTCCTCTTATCATCAGTGTCAACATCATCCGGTGCATAGCGTGCCAAATTGTTGAACTCCTCGATATATTCTGCCACACTGCGGTGATGTTGCTTAACGTTGTGGAACTCTTTCTTCTTCAACCTCATCACTCCTGATGAGATATGAGCAGTCCGGAATCCATCCTCAAATATTTCCCAAGTCACATCTTCAATAGGAGTGGTGATTTGGAAATTATCGCACCATGTGGTTTCTGGTCTTTCAAGCAGATGTGCTGCAAATCTGACATTTTCTTCATCAGTACAGCCCACAGTGACCAAGTCCTTGTTCACAGAACGTAGCCAGTCATTGGCTACCATAGGATTAGTGGTTCCCGAGAACTTTGCAGGCCTCAACCTTAGAAACCTTGTAAGCATATCAAAGGCTGGTGGGTTGTTTTGATTGTTGTTGTTGTTATTGTTGTTTTTGTTCTGATTCTGATTCGCCACGAACTTGGTCATCATTTGCATCTACTGAGTTTGGTCTGTCATCAGCTGCTGCATCTCATTGCCATTGTTGTTATTGTTGTTTTGGTTGGGATTGGCACGACGGGGAGGCATCTGTGGTTTCAATAAGGATAAGTAATGAGATATAACCCATAGATGCTAACATGCACAACACATCACATAGCAACAATCTCAAATAAACAAGCACGAGATAAACTTAGAGTTTAAACAACATGAACAAGTTTTGGAAAAGTAAACACACTAGCAAAGCCATCCACATGTTGGATGATCATTGCGACTCGATAAATGAAAGGATGATAGATAAATAGATAGCCGAGTAGTCAACACTACTCCTCCATGTCGACCTCCTCGTCTACTAGAGTAAGTCCTGCTCTCTCCATGGCTGTCTTGTACTCCTCCACATTGGTAGTAAAGGCATCAATCTTTGCCCAAAGGGATCTCTTCTGCGAGCACAGCCTCTCTATCACTCTCTGCTGAGTCTCTAGCTCAAGGTCCTTGAGCTCTATATTAGCCCTCATCTCTTTGATCTTCTTCTTCCTATATTGCACTCTCTTCTCTTGATTCTTGAACCTCTTGTCTTGGGTCTCAAACCTAGCCTCCATCTCCTTGATGATCTCATCCTGCTCCACAAAGGCCTTGTCCTTCTCCCTCAACTGAACATGTAGCTCGTGATTGCTAAGCATGATGTTGGTCCTATCAGTGTCGAGGTGTCTAACGAGGCTCTCTAGGTCCTGAAGATACATACACACTAGCTCGATTGTCTCTCTAGTGGTGTCGTCATACGCTACAGCCTCTCCCTCCTCGTCACGTCTCCCAAATGGGTGGAAGTAGAGGCCCCTAAGCTCGGTGGAGTGACATCCACAAAGGAGTCCAAGAAGCTCCTGCATGACAACGTCGAGTCCCTTCTCCTTGTCATCATGCATCAACTTGAAGGTAATCTCCTCGGTGGGTGGCTCTGACGTCCTGGCTGCGAGACTCTAAATCCCCATAGATCCTTCCTCTCGAACTTCGTAAGCTAAAGTCCCTTAATGCTAGGGAGGGGAAGATTGAGCACACTAGTGAGCTCCACAATACGAGAACCAAAACGAGTTCCCTTGAAATCCTCAGCGGTGCTGAAAACAAAGCTAGGCATCTATTGCATAGGATAGAGAAAAATTAGAAACAACACAAGTAAAGAGAAAAACTTAAGATAGTGAAATAAAGGCCAAAAGCACACATTCAACAATAAAACACACAAGTCATAACATACAATAATCTATCACAAACACTAAGGTTCAAACATAACTTAGACAAAAACTTGCCATACCACATAGGTTGGTATGATCAAATTACTAACGCGAGAAAACGCCAAGTGTGGTGGTCCAACTATTGGAGTACGTCACAATTCACACTCATCTATTAAGTTTATGATATCTTCACTTAGACATTTTATGGAGGTCTCTAAGTCTTGGGTATATTTATTGTCTTCTCTAAGGTCATTTTGAGTGTTGAGCATTCTACATTTGAGTCTTTCACTAAGCTCCTTGATGGCATTCCATGTTGCATTCCTTGTAGAGTCAAAGAATGACGTATACATTTCTGAGTTGGTGACCATGCAGAATCCCGACTCTTTGTGGTTGTCTCCCTTGTTTTTTTACAAGTGGAGTTGTATCCATCAATATTCTTCTCCTTCATCCATCATCGGAAATCCCTTGTACACGGCTTCACCATGTATTCCCAAGCTAACCATGAGGTTTTTGAGTGCCTTGGGAAACTCCGTCTCACATTCTAAGGTCATTGTCATGAGTGGTCCCTTCTTGACGGCTTTGTTGATGACGGCCATCTACAAATAGAGATGAGAAAGAAGATTAGGGGGGTTTACGATAATAAAAAGACAAGTGTGGAATTTTTGCAAAGGTTTGCATTTTTTCCTAGTGGTTTCCTTAGTCTAATCCATCTTAGGGTCATAATCCTACAGGCAACGCAGTGCTCTGATACCACTTGTAAGACCCTACCATTTAAGGTAAAGGCCCCTTTGATTGCAATGCTAGTCCCTGGATCGAATTGCTAGCATCCACAGTTTAAGATGAAGTACACAGATACAAAGGTCATTATTACAACGTCATTCCAGAGATAACATAGTCTTTACAACTCATTAGCCCAAGGCTAATACATAGAGATCATACATAAGTAGATAAATAAAAGTCTTCATCTTCATGTTCCACAGGCAAACTTGTTGAGTGTAGACTCATAACCCTAGTCTCCAGCGGAGTAACCTGCAACATCATAAGTTACAGCTACAGAGGGTCAATACATTTGGAATTGTATTGGCAAGTGATACCATAGTAGAATAGTAGTATCTAACATCTATATGAATTTGGCTAAGTGTAGCTTAGGTTGGCTTTGCTCAAAATAAGGTCTTTCTTATTAGTTGAAAACACTAAGTTTTTGTTTGAAAAAAACACCCAAGGAACCACCAATAGACATTGGTGAACCTTTACCCTTGTACAACCACAAGTTTAGCCTTAGAGAAATTGGGATGAGGAGATCCTTGATTGCTTCAATGTCTTTGATGCTCAAATTGTCCGTTGCCGGGGACACGGCTAAGTACTTAGGTTTTACCCTCTCGAGAGGTGGTGCACTTTCCCCACAAGACTCGACATGCATCGAGACGATACATTTCAAAAGCATTCCCTTAGACCACCATGGACGTGTTCCTTACTATCAACCCTACCACCAATTGTCCATCTGGCTAAGTTCTTGCAACCTAGTTGGTCAAGGCAGAGCCCATATTCCATGTGGTTGCACTAGAAGCTTCTCAACACTAAACATATCAAATCCCTTTGTTCCTGGGTGGCAATCCACAAGTGTGATACACAAGTCTAAACCATAGACATTGGCCTTGTGTAACAACTCAACATAAACTAACCATACCATTCCACCCCAGGTGATTCATTCACATAGTTGTCTTATTAATCAAAAACAAAAGTCATAGACTTAGCAAATTTTCATAGCATGAATATTCCACTCTTGTTTTCTACTATCTAGGCTAAGCATAATAGTATAACAAGTTTCTTAACTTAGGAAATTCTACCAAGACAACAAATATATGATTCCCATGGAAAAACACATACTTAGCAAAATCTCCATGCAATTCCTACTCAAAATATCACTAAAGCATATATAAAATAGTAGGACAAAATATGAAGTATCAGTTGCCTTGGTAGCTAGGAGAGTAGCAACAATCAAATCTACACATAAAATCATAACACCAAAATCACATTTCAATATTCAAACAAAAATAATTATGAATGCATGCAAATGCAATGAATTGATTTTCCATACTAAAAAAGTCAAACCAAACAGTCCTAAAACACGAATTAAACTTTATAAAGTCTAAACAAACTCAAATTAACTTTAAAACAATTTTCCAAATAATTTTTATATGAAAAATAGGCCTACAAATGCTTCTTCAAATAATCCTATTTTTCCAGAATCAAATGACCATTTCAAGGCCATAAATGTGTAGGTATTAATTTTATGAATCCAATGATATATTATTTGCAAATTTTGGACAAACAGATCAAAAGTTACGAATTTTACAAGTTTGAATATCTAATAGATCTAAAATCAGATTTTAAAACAGAGTGAGTGACACGCGGCGTGTTCCTATTGGTCTGTACCACTTCGCTCAGGACCATGCTTCCCTGTCGTTGGATCAAGTCAGATCCAATGCGCCAGATCTAAGCATGCCGGTTCAGTAAGTGATCTAATCCACGACGTAGGATGAAGATCTAGTGGCTCTGGATCAAACGACCAAAATTGAGGGGCGCTGATGGCTACTGCGGCGATGACGGCTCTACCAACGATGTACTGGTGGCGCTAGGGGTGAAAGGGGGAGGTGCAGGTGGTTACCGAAGAGCAGAGTCACGGTGAAGCTCAATGTGTAGCTGGCTGGGACAAGGGCGCGCGGGCACGATGGCTATTCCTCGCTGGAGTTTCGCAGAGCGTCGGGTGTTTACGGTGGTTGACGGCAACGGTGCTACGAAGCAAAATAGGACAAACAAAAGGTGGCATTAGATGCGCGCAAGGATGGCGATCACGATAGCATCAACCAAAGGGATAGGGGTGGACGAAGCTCACCGGAATTGGTCTCCAGAGACGAGTTCACCATCGGGTGCGTGCACTCGAAGACGGAGGCGACTCTCTGGGGCACACGAAGTCAAACGACAAGCGTCAGAAGAAGCGTAAGAAGAAGGAGAGCACAATCATTTGAGCCAGAAGCAAGGGGCGCACTGGGCTCACCGTAATCACTCGTCGGAGTTCGTCGGGCAGCGGAGGTGCGAGAGGAAATTGAGGTAATCTGGCGGCGCTCTAGTAGTTCTGAGTGGGGGGAAATTGAGTTGGTGCCTAGGGCGTTAAGTAGCCAGGGAGAGGGAGATAATTATGTTGGCATTCAACGGCAATCAACATTGTTTGATTCGGAGGAAACGGCATCGGCGGAGCTGGTCTCGCGCGAGATTTGGGGACGAAGGGGTGAGGTGGCAGTGGGGACGTGCTGTCAGCGAGCAGGTGCGGTGCAGGCGCGATAGAGAAGAGATAGGGGGAGGGGTTTTTCCCGGGTTGGCTGTTGGGCCGCATGTGGGTCTGGGCTAGATAGGCAGCGCCTGTTTTTATTTTTTTTCTTTCTCCTTTTTGTTTTCTGTTTTGATTTTCTAAAATGATTTTGAAACCCCAATTCAAATCTTCACCAAGTTTTTGTAATGTGATCCTAGAGTAAAAAAGTGTGTCAAACACATACACTCACTCAAAAAACACTTTGGTCTTTGAAATAAAAATAAAACCATGCCCCATATATAAAATATAAAGAGGGGTTTAAATATGGTTTTATTTAGGGTTTTGATTTGCAAAAAATTGTGCAAGATAAATATGCTATGATGATATGAATGCAATACATGATTTTTCATTTGATGAAATTTGGGATGTTACAATGGTGGAGCTATAGATATGGTATCCTAACTACACCACAAACAAGTCCTAGTGCTGATCGTGTGACAAACACCCAAGGAAACACACACAATGGAGATAAACATGGCAAAGCAATTTATGAATAGGAATATTGCAATGCACAAGAGAGATGCTAGTAATTTTTCAAAATAAACACAGGCACACCATTGCACAATCTACAAGTGATATTATGAACTATGTCCTTCAATCAAACTTGGAACTTTCTCTTTTGTCACGCTTATAGATCTTTTTGATGTTCTCTTTTTTATATAGTTTTTATTTTCTCATTTTTTGATTTTTTTAATTATGTGACACAATGCAGGATGGATGCAAACTTCTGAGCAAAAAGGGGCCAGATAATCCGGTTTTGGGGGTCAGATAATCTAGTTTTTCTGGCCAAAATTTCGCACTTCGAAAACCCTAATGAGCAGCCTGATCAGAGCAAAGAAACTAGTCTCGTAGGTACGTTGCTAGGAACGGATGCGGTAGATAGGCTGTAGCTAGGGTTTGCACACAAAAGTGTAGGGTTTGCAGCATACAAAACAAAAAAAATCCTACGATGGGAACAACTAAGTACCAAGATCTATCTACTAGATACAAGCAACGGGTGGATATACATCCATAGAGAATATACCCTTGTAGACCGACAAAGCTTAACAAGGTTGTACTCATGGATGATGTAGCTGAACGCTTGCCGCTCTCAAGATCGAGAAGAAGTCCAACGCCGCAAATCAGCAATGCATCCGTGCTCGCACACACGTTCAAGTCACCGAACAACCTCCGCCCCCTTGCTCTAGCGATGCAGCGGAAGCAAAAACTCTTTCCAAACAAAAAACCACCGGGAATATGTATCTCACTAGTCCGAGACCATGGGTTATAAACTAGAGGGGGAGAGATATCCTTCACGAGGAGGTATGAGAGAGGGAGTAGGGGGCCTTTCATAGGAGGAGGGGTTACCCCAAGGGGCATGGCTGGTGCCATGGGGGCTGCCCCCACCCCTTCCTCCATTTATGTGAGTGGAGGTCCCACTCACCAAAAGTCCCTCCATATTCTCCAATCAAAAACCCACTCAAATTCCCATTAAATTTACACCAAATTCAATGTAATCTATCTTTAAATAAAAATCCTTTTATTTATTTATTCATATTTTTTCAATTACATTAATTAACAAACATTCACATAAAACCCCTTTTTATTATTCAATTTCACATGCAGATACAATTTCAGCAATTTCACCCAAACAGTTCCGGTGTCTAGTGAAATAATTCCTGCGCTTTGTAATTCTTTCGTCTAGAACATATTTGTTCCAAATGGTGTCGGTGTCTCTTTATTATGTCACCCTACGGTTCGCGAATAATGCGGACATGATCGAGACCCCTGTCGGATCAATAATCAGAAGCGGGACCTGAACATCCATACCGACTCCCACACATTCAACGATGAATTCTTCTGATCGTGAGAACCTTTTACGCTAGTAACTTAATCCCTTTGTCTCGTGATATATTACATGTCCGACATTCGATCATCGGTGTCTCCATACCTATTTTGATCTCATTACCGACATGTACTCTTTTCTCATTCATGTGAAATAACATTCTAGTGATCACATCACTTGCTTGTAAGCTAATTAATATGATATCACCGAGAGGGCCCAAAGTATATCTATCTGTCATCGGGATGGACAAATTCCACCTTTATAGTCGCCCATGAGCCTCTACATAACACCTTCGTAGTACTGAACCCACCTTGATAGTCACCCTATTACGGTGTGATGTTTGATGTTATCAAGATACTCTTCCAGTTTGTGTGATTGACATGATCTCTTGGTCTAAGGACTAGGATTACTTCGTATGATGTTATAGCAATATAAATACAATGACTTTAATCATAATGCTATACTTCAGATGAATGTTCATCACATCATTCCAATAATGTTGTGACCTTGTATTAACAACATCCAATGTCCATGATCAGGAAACCTTGATCATCTTGTTAATCAACGAGCTAGTTTATAAGAGAGGCATAACTAGGAACTTTTTGTTTGTTTATTAAACAAACATTTATTAATGTTTCCATATTAATACAATTATAGCATGCAAAATAAACATCTATCATATACTTGGAAAATACATAATAATAACTTTATTATTGCCTCTTAGGGCATATTCCCTTCAGTCTCCCACTTGCACTAGAGACAATAATCTAGTTACATAGTGATTAATCTAACACCCATGGAGTTATTGTGTTGATCATATTTTGCCCTAGGGAGAATTTTAGTCAACGGATATGCTAAATTGAGATCCATGTGTACTTTACAAATCTTTATATCTCCATCCTTGTCATGTTTGTGGATGGAGTGAAACCGGCACTTAATATGCTTGGAATTATTGTAAGACCTTGGTTCCTTGGCATTGGATATGGGTCCATTGTTGTCACAATAGATCACAATTGGGTTCAACACACTAGGAACCACACCTTATTAGGTTATGACTCCTTCATCCAAACTGCTTCCTGAGTTGCTTCCGAAGCAGCAACATATTCGGGCTCCGTTGTTGATCCCGCCATCACAGGTTGTTTGGAACTCCTCCAACTAACTGCTCCTCCGTTCATGAGAAATACGTATCCGGATTGAGACTTAGAGTCATCCAGATCAATGTCGCAGCTAGTGTCGACATAAAATTTAGCGACGAGCTCTTCTTCACATCCGAACACGAGAAACATTTCCTTAGTTCTTCTTAAGTACTTAATGATATTCTAGACTGCTATCCAGTGTTCTGAACCTGGATCAGATTGGTATCTACTAGTCAAACTAATAGCATGTGCCACATCCGGTCTTGTACATAGCATGCCGTACATTATAGAGCCTATGGCTGAAGTAGGTGATCATGTCCATTATCTCTCTTTCTTTCGCTATAGCCGGACTTTGAGTCTTACTCAATGTCTTGACTTGCCACATAGGTAAAAACCCCTTCAACTTCTTTAAATCTTATCAAGGTATGTACTCTGTGATAGCCATATTAGGCGTCTTGATCTATCTCTATAGATCTTTATAGCTAATATGTATGATGCTTCACCTAGGTCCTTCATTGATAATTTGCTGTTTAGATAACTTCTAGCGCTGTTTAAAAGATCTACATCATTTCCGATCAGTAATATGTCATCCACATATAATATAAAAAATGCCACATTGCTCCCACTAACTTTCTTGTAAATACAAGCCTCTCCATAAGTTTGGACAAATCAAAACTCTTTGATCACCTCATCAAAGAGGATATTCCAACTCCGGGATGCTTGCTTTAGTCCATAGATGGATCGTTGAAGCTTGTATACCTTGTTAGCATCCTTAGGATCGATAAAAACCTTTGGTTGTATCATATACAACTCTTCTTCAATGTTTCCATTGAGGAACACAGTTTTGACATCCATCTTCCATATCTCATAGTCGAAATATGCAGCAATTGCTAACATAATCTTAACTGACTTTAGCATCAATATTGGAGAGAATGTCTCATCATAGTCAAGTTCTTGAATTTGTCAAAACCCCTTAGTGACAAGTCGAGATTTGTAGACGGTTACGTTACCATCACCATCGGTTTTTATTTTGAAAATTCATTTCTTCTCCACGTTTTTTCGGTTGTGAGGTAAGTCCACCAAGTTCCAAACCTGGTTTTCGTACGTGGATTCCATCTCGTATTTTATGGCATCTATACATTTGTTGGAATCCGGGCTCATCATCACTTCTTCATACATCGCAGGGTCATCTATTTCATCAACCATGAAATTCATAACAGGATTTCCATACAGTTTAGGAGCTGCACGCATCCTGCTTGAACAACGAGGTTCGCTAGTATTCTCTTTCGGAGTATCATGATCATTATCATTAGTTCCCTATTCATTCAGAGAAGTCAACTCCGGAACAACTTCTGGCACTATGCTACTCGCCATATTAGGAAGAGAAGGTTTAGTAACCTATTTGAGTTCTACCTTCCGACTACACACACCTTTTGCGAGAAAATCTTTCTTTAGAAAGGATCCATTCTTGTCAACGAAAACCTTGCCCTCGGATATGTGATAGAAGTAATAACCAATATTTTCCTTAGGGTATCCTATGAAGACGCATTTTTCCTCTTTGGGTTCAAGTTTATCAGGCTGAAGTTTCTTCACATAAACATCGCATCCCCAAACTTTAAGAAATGACAGCTTAGGTTTGTTTCCAAACCATAATTCATACGGTGTCTTTTCAACGGATTTATATGGTGCCCGATTTAAAGTGAATGCAGCGGTTTCTAGTGCACAAACCTAAAATGACAGTGGCAAGTTAGTCAGAGACATCAAAGATCGAACCATATTTAATAAAGTACGATTATGACATTCCAACACACCATTACGTTGTGGTGTTCCGGCAGGTGTGAGTTGTCAAACTATTCCACACTCTTTCATATGTTCGCTAAACTCGTAACTTAGATACTCACCTCCACGGTCAGACCATAGAAATTTGATCTCTTCTATTATGATGATTTTTGTCACATCCCAAAATTCTCCTAATTTTGGAATGTGAAACAAATAAATAAGATTGATTGATTTTTTGACTTTGTTGAAAATTCTGAAAGAGAAGAAACTTTTTGAATAGAAAATCCTCTCAACCTTGAATTCAAAATCTTATATTCTTTTGTTAAGACCTAAGTAGCCATATAGGCAAAAGGGCATGGATTGATTATGGATTGTAGAATTGGTGTGCAAGATTTCAAAATGAAAATCATGAAGCATTCATATGCATTTCATCCATGCAAATTTCTCACAAACTAAATCTAAATCCTAGTATCTAAATCCTATAGTTGATTCGCCAAAATGTTCCTAAGGGTAATTAAATTGACTTATTAAAACCCACTGTTGCTAAGGCATAAATTATTGCTAAATCATAGCCTAAAGAGATCCAATTAATACTACAAAATTTTAGAAACAAAATTGAGCTCATTTGGAGCTAGTATGAAAAAGTTATGGAATAAATACAAACACATAAAGATATAAATAAAATGAGATATACAAGGATTTATAAACCCACTAATTCCAAACTAGTAAAAAGATTACAAATTTGATTCTATAATGACCTATTCGATTTTAGAAAAATTTAGGAACAAGAATCATATCATTAGGAGTTCGTATGCAAAAGATATGAGGGAAACAAGTAAATAGAAAAAGAAAAATAAAAAAAAAAGAAAAAAAATCTAACGGGCCGGCCCAGCAAGGACCGACCGAACCAGCCACGACCGGGTACAGAGAACGATCGATCTAGTGCTTTAATTTCCGTGCAAAAATCTGTTTTCTAGACCTATCTCAACTCAAACTCTTATAACTTTTTATCTACAACTCCGAATCGACTTCCGTTTGTTTCTACTTGTTTCCTACTCCAAGGCCTATCTCTACACCATCCTAAATCTCCATATAAACTCGTGGAGCCACGGCTGTACGAGTTTCTATTCTCGAAATCCCGAATCTACCTATTCCCGAATCTTGTTTCGCTTTTTAACCCATCTAGACTTCGTCATTTGCTTTCGGTCAAAAAACGAAAGTTGAAGATAGCGTCGAAATCTTTCAATCCCGACAAACCTCACCTCTTTTCATCCAACACAGCCGGAGAATTTCATATCGCAATATTTCAGATCTTACGGTGTAAATCCATGATGTACTCGCGCTCGTTTCTTCAAATCCAAATTCCTTTGGTGAGAAGGTAGGAATAATGATTCCCCACAACTTTCATGTTCTGAGTTTTTCGATTTGACCTACGGATTTGTCTCTCTAACACAGATCTATTTTTTGTCTATTCTGAGCCAAAATCGGGTCAATCTCTTCTTCTAGCCACCGGATCCTATCCAGACGGTCGACATCCAATCAAACCGGTGCGTGCCATGTCGTCATCCCGGTTATCTTCCTCATCAACGCCACGTCAACGTAAGGTCAACATCTAGTCCCAGTCAGCATGCAAAGTCAACCTGTCCAGTCAGCGGAATATTTCCTGGAATATTCCGTTCGAACTTAAATTTGCATATTATAGATCTAACTTGTAAAATTCATTAGAAATTCATACCATGTCCAAAAATTGCGTATAATATGCCAAATTGAAGATAATTTCACGTAGAATCATCTTATCAGAATAGATCCAACTTTTACTGTACGTGGTTACTGCAGTAATTTAATTAGTTTTAATGGTCTTTTAGGTTAATAAATTCATAGGATATTATCTGTAACTCCGAAAAATATGAATAATATATCAAATTGAAGCTAATGTAATGTATTTTAATAATATCTGGTTGGATCTATCCTTTGCTGATTATTTAACCCGTAGAAATTTAATTAGTTTTAATGGCTTTATAAATCATTAAATTTATAGAAAATTAATTGCTTGTCACAAAAATACAAATGATATACCGATGGAAATCTGGTTCCATGTAGATCATCAATATGCAATTATCTCAGCATTTTACTGTAAGGATTTGCCGTGAAGGTTTAAATGGTTTAATAGCCTATTTAGAGTAATAAATTCAGAAGAAAATAAATACTATTCAGAAAATTACAAATAATATGTCCCTGAAATCACAATTCCGTTGAGATTACAGATATAATTTTTGTTTGATTTTTAGGCAACAAAAACTGTATGAATCATTTAAAACCCATTAAACACTATTTAAATCATATAAAAAGATCTATAACTCCGATTAGGGTGAATCCAACGCGTACTGGTTCATATTAACGTCCTCTATCCAGTAAAGCCAAGGAACAAATTTAATTCTACAGTTAGAACAGGCGTTACAATAGAACTATCAAAACCCTTATATTGGCAAGTAATTATTAATAACAAGTACCCTATTGCATTAAATGAACTCAGACATGCATCATATGATATATTAATACTCATAAAACTAATTATACCCATTGTGTAATGTTAAATCATCATGCATGTTTTCGATCATCCTTGTTGTGTTTGCTATGTTTGCAATTGTTTTGATTGGAACTACCTTGTCCTCGTATTAGATTGTTCGGAGAGTGCGATTGCTGCGAGGAAATACAATCAACACCCATATTATCAACATAAGGCAAGTTACACCACTTGTTCATAATTTTGTCCCAGTTTTGTTTCTATGCATGTGATCTTCAAAATTCTGTAGTATGCATGTGTAGGATGTTCTAGTAGATTTTCCCCTTAGTATTATTTTGCAAGTGTGATGATATTGTAGTATGCCATGAGTATCCCTATACTTAGGATTTCCCATCCTAATAGGTTACCCCTATTTTTGCTAAGTATTGCTTGCTATGCTATATATACAAAGTACCGTTGGGGGGTTGGAAAGACAAATAATTTTTCTAAGTATAAAGGCTCTCTAGAGCAAACTTTCTTCTCAAATCCACTTCAAAATAAAACTAAGTTTTCTTCTGGGCGGAATGTTTGTCGGGTCAACGAGTGTGATTTTTGGTGGAGGACGGCCGCCCAGGAATCAAAGAAGTCTGCCATGTTTCAGAATTGAGCTTCCAAAGGCAACCACAATACATTATGGGCTCTGTCTTGGCCTAGTAATTAGTGGGAAACCTCACCTGGGTACCAACATTTGGAGGATTCTTGGAACGGTTGGATCCGGAAGGTAGAGGGGCTACTAAGGGAAAGCCTCGCCATGGTCTTGTATGTAAAAGGACTTGATCGTGGATTGTGGGTAAAGTGCACAAACTCTCGAGAGTATTGCAATCTGATCGATCGGTAGTGTTCACGATGTAACAACAATGAGCATCCGAAGGATGGAGCCTCAAGGATCTTCCTCTCTCTTTCTAAAACAAAGTTTTGAAACCCCATGGCGTCGTAATATCGCTAATGGGTGGGATTTTGGGAAACTTGGTGTGTAATATCCAAGTGACGCAGTGCGTAATATCCAAGTGTTTGGTTGTTTGGACACTTGGTGCGTAATATCCTCGTGTGCCACTCGACCTTATTTTATCTAAGCAAATGTTTACAAAGTAGGACAATCTTCTCTTCTCTCTACTTAAGAAAACTAGCTTTATGCAAATGAACTCCAAAGCCTAAACTAGCCTTGCATGTAGAGTTAGTCTTTCCTTCCTTGGTGTAATTTGCCAATACATTCAAAGTATTGACCCAACTTGTTGGATGCACGTTTCATGTGCATAATTTCGGAGATCTTTGAAAGGTGCGCTAGGATCGCGGGTCTTCACTCAACCTGCCTGTGGCATTGATGGGACTCCAAGTTGTATTTATATCGCTTCTGTTGTAATAATGTAAACTCTGGATTATTCGATTCATGTAATAAAGACTTGTGTTTTACATGATATTTCATCGACTGTGAGTGCTAGCTATTGATCCAGGGACTAGCATGTTATTCACAGGGACTTAGGATCTTACTTGATCCGACGTCACTACAATTTTAAACTTCATTCTGAAATTCCTTGAACTTTTCAAAGGTTTCAGACTTGTGTTTCATCAAGTAAATATACCCGTATCTACTCAAACCATCCGTGAAAGTAACAAAATAACGATATCCACCTCGTGCTAACACACTCATTGGACCACATACATCAGAATGTATGATTTCCAATAAATCTGTCACTCGTTCCATTGAACAGGAAATCGGTGTTCTAGTCATCTTGCCTAGAAGGCATTGATCACATGTATCAAATGATTTGAAATCAAGTTATTACAAAAGTCCATATGAATGGAGTTTCTTCATGCATTTAATTCTAAAATGACCTAGAGAGCAATGCCACATATATGCAAATATATCATCATAAAGTTTAATCCTTTTAGCATCTACATTATGAATATGGATAACACTATTATCGAGATCCAATAGAAATAAACCATTCATCACAGGTGCATGACCATAAAATATATCATTCATATAAATCGAACAACCATTGTTTTTAGATTTAAATGAATAACCACTTCGCATCAAACACGATCCGAATACAATGTTCATGCTCAGTGCAGGCACCAAATAAAAATTATTTAGTTTTATAACTAATCCCCATGGTAAGTGGAGAGGCAGTGTTCTGACGGCGATCACATCAACACTTGATACATTGCCGACACGCATCTTGACCTCACCCCTTGCTAGCGGTCGCCTGTTCTGCAGCCCTTGATTCGAGTTACATATATTAGCAACCAATCTGGTATCAAATACCTAGGTGCTACTACGAGTACTAGTCAAGTACGCATAAATAACATGTATATCATATATATCTTTGTTTGACTTGCTGGCCTTCTTATCTGCCAAATACTTGGGCAGTTGCGCTTCCAATGGATAGTCCCCTTACAATAATAGTACTCGGTATCATACTTAGGGCTAGCTCGGGATTTATTTTTAGGCGCGGCAATAGATTTTCCACCCTTCTTTCCCTTTTGTTTACCCTTCTTTTCTTTCTTGAAACCGTTGGTATTATTGATCATCAACACTTGATATTATTTCTTGATCTCCACCTCTACAGTCTTAAGCATTGACAGAAGCTCGGGGAGAGAATTCTTCATGCCCTGCATGTTATAGTTCATCATGAAGCTCTTGTAGCTAGGTGGCAGAGATTGGAGAAAATGATGTATGCCTAAGTCAATGGGAATCATTATTCCCAAGGACACGATCTTATCGGCGTACCCAGACATTTTGAGTACGTTCTCACTAATGAAGTTGTTCTCTTCCATCATGCAGCAAAAGAACTTTTCGGAAGCATTATAACTCTCTACAGCAGCATGGGTGTCGAAAATCATTTTCAATTCACCGATTGTATAAAGGCATTGCCGTTTTCGAAACGCTTTCGAAGTTCTGGATCTAGCCCATATAGTATGATGCAATGAACTAAGTTGTGGTCCTCCTGATGAGTCAAATAGTCATTCTTTTCTTCATCAGGAGAATCATCAAGTGGTGGGGGGCCCAGCGGAGCTTCTATCACATATTGCTTTGATGCAGCAGAGAGGAAAATCCTTAAATTCATGGCCCAGTCGGTAAATTTTCTACCATTCGACACAAGTTTCTCTTTCTCCATGAACATATTGAAATTAAAAGCAAGTGGTGCCATCTACAACAGAATTTTTAAAGTTTAGACTAAATTAATGATAGATCGAGTTCAACTAATCCAAATTATGAATGAAATCCCACTCAAAAATGACATCCCTCGTGTCTTTTTGGTGATTACATGTACCAAATCAACTACACCAATTTCGATCATCATGTTAGTCGGTGTAGCTTCAAAGGCGATCATCTATATGGGCATCATATCAAATATATGACTCATTCTTAACCTTTCGGTCTTGTTTCGAGGCCGTGTCTGTACATGCTAGGGTCGCCAAGTAAGAACCTTAGTATTTTGCGTGTGTAAAACTATCTTACACCCGAAATATGATCGTGGATTCAAATACACCCGATCATCACATGATGTCTTCATGCGGCGAAACATAATCGGTGCATACTTAAGGGAGAACACATTTTTATCTTGATATATAAATGAGGGATCAACTTATAATGCTAATAAAATGCCAAACAAGCAATATAGGATGCAACAACATCATATGTGAAAAGTGAAATGATATGGTTCTTGCACTTGATCACTATCATGTGCATTGTGGTATGATCTTTATCATTCCTTTGTGTGTAAGGCCAAGGTCTATGAAACTTACACGTTAGGTGTGTTTTAAGAGTGTCAACTATACATCAACTTACAACATTACCATATCATGACACTAGCCCAGCAACAATCTAAACTAAACTCTTCTACTTTATCCATTGCAAAGTTTTTCATGGCTTAGGGCTTTGAAAGATAGAACCGTTATTACCTACGAACATGGAACCATAAAAATGATAACCAAATTATTAACAACTCTTTGTGAATAAGATATTGACTATAGTATGAGAGACAGACACCCGCTATCCACTTATGCAATACTAGTTGAATGTCAAGTGTGGAACAGGTCTCATGTGCGAGGATATGTAAAGTTTGCCCGGGCTGCTTCATCCCACTATTATGGCACCCCGGATTTATGGTCCAAGAATACCCATTATGCATACAATTCACGTTCCCATGATTAGTGAGCCATGAGCATAACCGACAAGTATCATTACATCATCCTTAATTATCGAGTACAACAACTGACAAAGTTGGCCATTATGGCGAATACATCACAACTAGCGGAAGTCTTCAGTGCAGAGCCCGTGCCTTAACCTACAGGCAACTGACTGGGATGACGGCCTAGCTCGCATAGACGTCATCATCTTCGTCGCTTCTTATTATCTGCAATATGGCCAAGTAAATAGCCAGGGACAATGCCGATGAGTACTTTGAATGTACTCGTAAACCACCTTAAGATAACAATAATAACGGATATGCAATTTGGCTGTGGTAGGATGGCTCCAAGTGAGGTTCTTTTATAAACTAGTTTCTCTTGTAGATATAGCATGTCTCTATATCTTTGTTGAAGAACTTTTGTAAAACATTTTGGAAACCTTTTTGAAAAGTTTTGAGAAAAACACTAGGATTGGGTCCCCATTCGTTTTCCTTCTGGTCATCCCATGACCAAACTCCTTCCTCCTTTTTCCGACCATCCCGTGGTCAAAGCATTTTTGGGCCATTTCTTTTCTGAAGTCCTTTTTGAAATCAAAACCATCACCCGCCGTACAGCCGCCAACACAACCGTCCATGACCGAGGAGTCGGCTATTCGAATGGATTTACACTCTGTAGAGATTATACACTCTACCCACACCATCCGATTACCCGTCCCTGATCTACACCGATTGTGGGTCGGATAACCGGTCAAGACCTTCCGAATGCCCTTTCGGTACAGGTGTCTACCCTATGAGGTTAATACCCTCAAAACCAGGACACCCTATATAGTTCACTATCAAACCGGACCGCGTTTTGCACCCCTCAGGGTGTGTGCTTTCAATGAGGGGCTCATAGTATCGTCTGGCCGCCATATAGACGGTATTTACCAACCCAGACCGATGTTTCACATGGGCCTTTACAGGGGAAAGCTCAACCTCCGGGAATTTGTTCTTCCCCATAGTAGTTTCAGACACCTATATCGGATTAGACAAACTTCTAGCCCAGCCCCGTCCCATTCCAGAGTAATGTGGTTGCACAGGTTAATTGTTCCAGCTCGTCAACTGTACAGCCCAGCGTGTTTTCGTAAACATTTTCCCTCCATCCATTGCCAGACCATTTTGTAAAACCAAAACCTTTCTCATTTCCAAATTCACTTGGTAGGGCACGCCTCACCAAGGTCTTCACATAAAACATTTTTTTGTAAGTCTTTTTCTCGGGGTCTTCCATTCCTACACTTTTGTTTCGGCTAAAGAGGGGTTTCCAAAGGGTTATGGTGTTAAACACCATCTACCATACTAAGGGAAGGTAGGTGTCATAAAAATGGGTTGTACCTAATGGTACTAAGGGTAAATGTTTTGGAGGAGCCAAACATTCCCCATATAAAACATAGTATTGTAAAACCATGCCATTTGCAGAAATGAGTAGATAAAACATGCGTAAGTAAAATAATGGGACAAGGCATATGAGCAAGAAGGTGGCTTTCCTGTGACCAGCAGTATGTCCCGTGACTTCTTTAGAATACCAGAATACCAATACAATTAATAATAAGAGAATGTCCCAATCCTTCCTTCTTCTCAGTGTCACACAATCGCAACTATCGCCGTTATCGAGCATACATGCAAGAAAGCAATAAACCATTCAATACAAGCATACAAACATCAAACCATCCATCAAGTAAAGGATTGATACATGATATGAGACCGTAGGATGTGGGATGATTGTTGGATGAGATTAGCAAAGGATTTGGAAGCTTTTAGGAAAAGAGCTCCCTTTGGATTTCTAGGTCTAGGAATTTCCTAAGAGGGGGATTTGGTCAAGGACTTTATCTATATGATACCATTGTATAAAAATGATACCATCAGATAGGTATTGATAAAATGAAGCCAACAAAAGTGGTTGCACTATTTTATCAATTTCCCTTGATTTATAATGGATTTTATAGGGGATAAAACCCTAGTTTTAGGAAATAATTCACCAGAACTTATATGGAGTTCCAAATATTATTTCCTTGGGTAAAAAGGTAGTATTTGATGTAATGAATCAAGAGGAGTTGGATTCGCCTCAAAACAATTACCAGAATGCCCTTGAAAAATTCTCAAAGATAGTACTTGATGGGATTTGTCTTTTTCACCAGATTAAACCTACAGATCATTTTGATTTCATTCCAAGGGTTATGGTTAGGTAATGATAATAAATTTCTTAAGAAATTGGAACCACTCCTTTTGGAGTTACATAACTAATTTGGTGATCTAAATAGTGAATAAACTATGCACAGAATTGTTTAATTCACCATAATTCAATAAAGGCTCAATAAATCTTGGGCTCCTGGGTTTTGGTACATAGTGTTATATAGGTTTACTGGGAGTTGGAATTAGGTCAATACCATTTTTGTTTTTGCCTAGGAAATTTTCTAAAGGCAGAAATGTTCTTTTTCTGTCATTTTTTCTAGGGGTAATCTAGGAAGCAAGTGACTATGGGACCTATGGGAATGGAAAGGTATGGTTAGTATATTTCACAACCATTTGGATTTACTCCAATTTGTTTTGTAAAACTTTCTGGAGTAATTACTTTTTGTTCAGGACAGATCTAAGGAGAACATTTATCATATTTAATTAAAACCTCAGATTGCTCCAGTAACAGGTCTGCATGTTTGCAAGTACCTGAGGGTACCCTAGAAAATTTGTATCTGAAAATTTGGAAGAGGTTTATATTTTTAATTTGAATTAAATCTAAAGAAAATTAGCAGATCTAGCATTTATTTTATTAAAAGAGAGGGAGGAAGATTTTACTGGGCCGAGCGGAATACATCCAGCCCACCCGGGCTTGGCTGCGAGGGGGAGGTGCCGACTGGGCCAGCTCGGGGCCCCCGTGGCGGTGAGTGAAAGGATGAAGGGGTAAGGAGGAAGGAGGGCCGCCGGATTAGAGTCAATCCGATGGTGCCCCGTCGTCTCCTTCGGTGAGACTGGCCGTCGGCGGCCGAAACCCTAACTCGAGGTTGGCGGGATCAGGAGGCTTACCAGGGCATGGAGAGGCGTCGGGGATGGTCCAGGGGGACGCGGCAGTCGGCGGGGACTCCGGAGAGGGGCGACATCGGCAGTTTCCGCGTCTAGGCGATGCTCGCATGGGGACGCCTGGGACGGGGCTCGTCGGATCCCAAAGGAGTGGCTTCCAGAGCTCGTTCATGTGGGAAAACTAGGAGGGGTTAGAAATACGGGGTCAAGGGGATGCTAGTAGAGTGACATGCAGGGGGAGAGGGGGTGCAGGGAGGAAGTCTTGCTCCATTTCTTGTAGAGGCCGAACCTTGTTCTTCTTTTTCCTTTGAGCTCGGCAGAGCAGGGGAGCGAGGGAGGATGCTCTGGGGAGGATAGGTGGGAGTGTGGGGGGATAAATGAGGCCTGAGAGAGAGGATCTGGGGTGGGTGGAGGGTTATAAACCAAGATGGTGTGGTCTATGGTAGACCATGCCTATGGGGGAAGCAAGGGAGGGGTGGTGGCCCTCAAGTGGGCAGTAATGGTGATGGGGAGGGGTCTCTGGTCGTGGTAGGGGACAGAGAGGGGAGAGGGGCTGCTGCAATGAGTTGATGGGGCAAGAAAAGCTTGTCTCCCTCTTAAATTCTTGGTTGCCAAGCACTATGATACAAAGAGAGATTTTGTGCACTGTAGATCTACAGTTCCACGACCAGGGGAGTGCTTGGTACTGGAGTGAAGTGCTGG
The DNA here is from genome assembly GCA_030063025.1 of Avena longiglumis. Taxonomy (NCBI): domain Eukaryota; kingdom Viridiplantae; phylum Streptophyta; class Magnoliopsida; order Poales; family Poaceae; genus Avena; species Avena longiglumis. Next base: position 336,099,541 of record CP125979.1, on the reverse strand, counting down.
ACAATCTTGGGGGATGGTTGGATTTGGTTTGAGGCAAGGTTTGATTGATTTTGCAAACTTCATCATTTTGGTTCTTGGGAAGGAAGTTGAGAAATTTGTACAAGGCTAGGTGGGTAAATGGTTTTGGTAGATATGTATAGGTATTTTACACCTCCAAGATTTATTTGGGATTTACCTAATGATTAAAAGTTCATTTAAACTTGTTTATTCAAAAAGTGCCGAAATGGATTTTGGAAGATAATGTAATATTTTTACATTAGGCAAGGTTGGTTTTTGATGAGAAATGGTTCTGAAAACCATATTACACATTGGAAAATTTATTTGGAATTTATTGAGGTGAAAAAGTATTTTTAGGGAATTATTTCTTGTTTCTGCCATTTAAGAAAAAGGGAAAAAATGAAATAATTAAGAATCTCAAAAATATTTATTTTTTAGTTGGGAAGATAGGATATTATAATTAGGCATCAAATGTGCCTTAATTTGGCAAGGTGATTTGGAGAAACACAAACTTTCCCTTATAATCCAGGATTTTGGGAATTTGGTAGATAAGGGAAATTAAATAGTTTAATAATCCCAATAATTGGGAGAATTTTTTGGGGATGCTCATATCCAAGGTGTATGATGTAAACTTGATGTAGGTACCAATATAAACCATGGTTTTGGAGGAAAGTGGTGGAAATGGTGGAAACTAGAGTCGGGGAGGATCTAGGGTTTTGTTATTCTGAGGCCACCTAAACAAGGTTGGATTAGGGAGCTCAGAGTTCACCTTGGTGAAAGGGGTAGATGGATGGATAGACCATGTAATATATATGATCATGGAAGAAATATTTGGGCTTGGTTGCACTGGAGGTGGTTTTGGAGAGCTGGCAAACTTTGTTGAAAATAAGGCTGCCATAACAAACACATCAGTTAGCCTCCTAAACCATGGGTGTTTAAGAAGCACAAGGGTACATTGGAAACTAGTGGAGTGGGAGTTTATAGGACATGGTTAGTACGTCCTAACCATTCAAATAGTTGGTAAAGGGGAGGTGGCATATAGATTTGAGCTTCTCCCAAAGTAGGCAGGATGATGAGATTTGCAGAAAAGATTATTATTTTGACTACAAAACCATCATGGATGAGTGGGAGATAGAATGGCTTAGCCCAGGGCAAGAGTGGTCGTTGGTAGTACTAAAGATGTACTACAAGATGTTTCAAGTACATTTTCCAGAATGCACCTAGGTTGGAAGGTTCAAACTCCGAAGTCCGTATCTAGATAAGAAATCCAGACTTAGCCATTTTGGCAGATTTAGGGTTTTTGACTATAGTGCAAGTGTATATGATTTTGAGAGGATGATAGGTTCCACACTCACGATCAAGGAGATGATGTTGAGGTACTAACTTGGTAGATGGGATCCAAGCCTATATGGGGTCTCTACTGAGTTGGAGACCATCTAGAGGGATTATCCTTAGATTGAGATAAACACGAGATGAGATGATCACTAGAGTGACTTAGGATGGATCCAGACTTTGGATGACTTCTTTGAGATTGATGATCACAAACAAGGATTGGGTCCTAAAGTATGAGCTACTAGATTAGCTCATTCTAGATCCTAAGCAAACAAGGCAATCAGCAGATCAAGGCAATTCATCAACAACAGATCTAGGCAATTCATCTTAGTCATTATGCTCTACTACTAGGGTTACCATCAAGCCTACCTTGGGGTAAGGGTGGGTATTTTTGAAAGGAGTTTTGCTTTGGAGTAACATAAGTACCATATTGGTATCTCTACCAAGAGGGAGATGAAAAGGTTTTAATAAAGGTTTGTGGAAAACCTAGAGATAAGGGTAGTTGAAGGTTCTTCCTTGAAAACATAAGGAGAGTATATATATGTCTCCATAGTTTTGGCAATAGAAACTAGTAAAGTATTTCGTTTTGTCAAGGTCATCTTGGCTCAGGTTTTGAAATGCCAGAACATTTGAGAATATGAAAGATGAGCCAAGACATCTCTTTTGTAAAATAGTTTTTGTGAACTAGGGTTGAGATGAGGAGTACACAACTAATACTTAAACAGTTGCTTGAGCACAAGCAAACAAGTAAGCACACATTGTAAGAAAAAGTTTTTGTTCCCCCTGATTTTTTCCTTTTGGTTATTTAATCAGGGTTGCTGAAATTGGGATGTTACAACTATGCCACCAATATCCAAAGTACAAGCAAGAAGCAATAACATCATCATCGTCGCCCACATACTCATATGTGTACTACCCGTGAAAAGCATCTACGCATAGATCTGGCTCTAATACCACTGTAGGGTTCGCAGCATAGAAAACAAAAATTTCCTACGATGGGAAAAGTACCAAGATATATCTACTAGATACAAGCAACGGGTGGATATACATCCATAGAGAACATACCCTTGTAGACCGACAAAGTTTAACGAGGTTGTACTAGTGGATTATATAGACGAATGCTTGTTGATACCAAGATCGAGAAGAAGTCCAGCGCCGCAAATCAGTAGCGCATCCGTGCTAGCACATATGTTCAAGCCACCGAACAACTTCCGCCTCCTCGCTCCAGCGATGCAGAAGAAGCAACAACTCTTTTCAAACGAAAAGCCACTGGGAACATGTATCTCGCTAGTCCGAGACCATGGGGGATAAACTAGAGGGGCAAAGAGAGATCCTTCACGAGGAGGTGTGACTGTGAGAGAGGGAGTAGGGGGACTTTTATAGGAGGAGGGGGAACCCCAAGTGGCATGGACGGTGCCTTGGGGGATGCCCCTAGCCCTTCCTCCATTCATGTGAGTGGATCTCCCACTCACCAAAAGTCCCCCCATATTCTTTTAAGACCCCACCTTTACAAGGTAAAGGTCCCTGTGATTGCAATGCTAGTCCCTGGATCAAATTCTAGCATCCACAGTTTAAGTTGGAGTACACAGATACAAAGGTCTTTATTACATCGTCATTCCAAAGATAAACATAGTCTATTACAACTCCATAGCCAATGGCTATTACAATAATTCAAAACATAAGTAATTAAAGTATAGTCTTCCTCTTCATGTGCCACACGCAAGCATGTTGAGTCTAGACTCATAACCCTAATCCTTATCAGAATAACCTGCAACATCATAAGTTACAGCCATAGTGGGTCAATACATTGGAATAGTATTGGCAAGAGATAACATAGTGGAATATTAGTTTCTAACTTCTATATGAATTTGGCTAAGTGTAGCTTAGGCTTGCTTTTCTCAAAAATAGGTTTTTCCTATCAGTTGAAAACACTAAGTTTTTGTTTCTCAGAACTCCCAAGGAACCACCAATAGACATTGGTGAACCTTAATCCTTGTTCAACCACAAGTTTTAACATAGAAATTGGGATGAGGAGATCCTTGATAGCTTCAATGTCTTGATTCTCAAATTGTCCATTGCCGGGGACACGACTAAGTACTTAGATTTTTCCTTCTCGAGAGGTGGTGCACTTTCCCCACAAGACTCGACATGCATCGAGTCGAGATCTTTCAGAAGCCTTCCCTTATACCAAATGGACATGTTCCTTCCTATCAACCCTACCACCAATTGTTCATCTGGCTAAGTTCTTGCAACCTAGTTGGTCAAGGCAGAGCCCATATGCCATGTGGCTGGACTATAAGCTTCTAAACACTAAGTATCTCACATCCCCTTTGTTCCTGGGTGGCTTTCCACAAGTCAGATACACCAGGGAAGCCATAGAAATGGGCCCTGAGTAACCACTCAACACAAACCATTATTTCCATTCCACCCAGGTGATTCATTCACTTAGTTGTTTTCTTAAGCAAAAACATAAGTCAAAAAGACTTAGTAAAATTTACATAGCATGTGTATATATTCCGCCCTTGTTTACTACTAGCTAGGCTAAGCATGATATCAACAAGTGCCTTAACTTAGAGAATAATTCTACCAAGACTACAACTACTAGGATTTCCCAAGGCATAGTCATATAGATACTTAGCCAAATTTCATGCAAGCCCTATACAAAATATCACTAGTGCATAGTCAAAATACTAGGAAAAATATACATGAAGCACCAATTGCCTTGGTAGTTGGGGGGTAGCAACAATCCTCACAATCACAATCACCACTAGCACCAAAATCTACACATAAAATGATAGCACCAAATTTACATTCAAATAATCAAGCAAAAACATATGAATGCATGCAAATGCAATGAAATGAATTTTCTACACTAAACAATTCAAGTCAAACAGTACTGAACACCAAAACTAACTAATTACAGTGCTTTAAAATCAATTTCTCAGTATTTTATATAGTCAAAATAAGCCTATATTTGATTTTGTAAATAAATAAAATTTTACAGAAGCAACATACAAATCCAAGCCCACAGTAGTTTCGGATTTATTTTTCTGATTCCAATGATATATTATTTGCAAAAATTTACCAAATAGAACAAAAGTTATGAAATTTACAAGTTTGAATCTCTAATAGATATTAAAACAGATTTTAAATCGAAACCCTAGCCATGTGGCTGTGTCTGATTGGTCGATAATGGTTCGGTTGGATCGATCATCCAGAGCCATAGGATTTAAGTGACAATGCACGGCTTAGATCAAACAAAAACGCTTCGCCTAAGTGACCTATCGTGGCCACTGGATCTGGATCTAACGGCTGTTGTGCATACGACTATAGCCTGGCGGCGCTAGCGACGGTTGCGCGGCGGCGGCGACGCTCCGGTGAATGCAGAGGGGTCTGGGGGTTGCGGAGGTGCTTACCAGACTCGCGAGGTTACGCAGAAGATCAACATGTCTCTGGCGTGGGCGGGGGCGTGCTGTGGTGGCCGGAGGAGCTCGTTGGAAACCTAGCTGGTGTCAGGCACGGCTTGACGGAGACGAAAACGACATTCCAGGCCTCCCTAGGACAAACAAAAAGCATCAGTGGGTGCGTAAAGACATGGTGGACATGCGTGTTTGGTCTAGAAAACAACGAGCGCTCGATTTCTTACCGTAATTTCTCGCCGAAGATGAGAGGGGCGTCGGGCACTTGCAGTGGTTCACGAATCCGTCGACCTAGGTCACGAGCAGACGAACCAAGCATATGATAAGAAGCACTTGAGCACGAGGATCATTATAGCATGAACGAGAAGGGGCGGGGTGGACGGAGCTCGCCGCAATGTCTCGACGGAGATGCTTGGGCAGCGACGTCGCAAGCTAAAGTCTGGGCAGCCTGGTGGCGAAGAGAGGGTGCTGAGTGAGGGGAAAGGCTCACGGTGTGGAGGGGCTTAAGTAGGCATACGTTGGGCGAGAATCACTCGCTGAATCAATGTCATTTACACCGCGCGATTTGGGTGACGGCAGCAACGACAGCGGCGACGTGGTTTGACGCGCGATTTTGGGAAGAAGAGGGTGAGGTGGCGCGGGGCTACAGGGAAGTGACTGCGGGGTAGGGGCTGCGCACGTGAGAGAGAGGGAAGGGGAAAATGGTCGGGTGGGCTCGTGGGATGCTTCTGGCACTAGGCCGAAAGGGTAGCGCCAACCTTTTTCTTTTTTCCTTTCTCTTTTTCTTTTTATATTTTGATTTTTAGGAATCAAATTCAAACCAAATTCAAATGAGTTTAAATTCAAACCACCTCTGGATTTTTGATGTGTCAAACCTTGCACTTATTTGTGTATAAAACACTACTGTTTAGTCAAATGCACTTTGACACTTTGAAAAATAAAATAAAGCCACGCCTTATTGGTATATAGATAATAGGCATCAAGATGATTTTATTTCGAATTTTGTTTTGAAATTTTTTGTGCAAGCCAATGATGCTATGAATGCATGCATGATATGAAAGCTTTTGTAATTCATGATTTTTGGGATGTTACAATTCTAACCCCCTTAAGATGAATCTCGCCCACGAAATTCAGATTGGCTAGCAAATAGGTGTGGGTGGTCTTTCCGAAGATCATCTTCTCTTTCCCAAGTTGCTTCCTCTTCAGAATGATGGTTCAACTAAAACTTTGCAAAACTTGATAGTCTTGGTGTGAGTAACTCTTTCTGCAGTCTCAAGAATCTTCATAGGTTTCTCCTCATAGGTGAGATCACTCTCCAACTGAACCTCTTCCAAAGGTATAGTGTCCTTCAAATAAGTTTCTTCCATCTTCGGATGGCATTTCTTCAACTGACTTACGTGAAACACATTGTGAACTGTAGATAGTGATTCAGGCAATTCAATCTCATAAGACACTTCTCTTTTATGGCTCAAAATCTTGAATGGTCCAACATACCTTGCTGACAATTTTCCTTTGACTCCAAATCTCTTCACTCCACGAAGTGGTGAGACTCTAAGATAAGCTATATCACCTACCTCATAGGTGACCTCTCTACACTTTGTATCAGCATAGCTCTTCTGTGGACACTGTGTTATCTTCAATCTGTCCTTTACCAATTTGACTTTCTCTTCAGCTTCCTTGATTAATTCTGGCCCCAATAAATTTATTTCTCCAACACCACTCCATAGCAATGGTGTAGTACACTTTCTTCCATATAGAAATTCAAACGGTGCCATCTCAATACTGGCTTGATAGCCGTTATTGTAAGAGAATTCTGCATATGGCAGACTTTCATCCCAACTAGCACCATAGTCTAGGGCACAAGCCCTCAGCATATCCTCCAAAATCTGATTGGTCCTTTATGTTTGTCCATCAGTCTAGGGGTGAAAAGTTGTGCTGAACTCTAACCTTGTTCCTAGTAACTGATGTAATTGTTGCCAAAAATGAGAAGTGAATTGAGTTCCTCTATCAGACACAATACTCTTGGGTACTCCATGCAGACACACAATCCTATTCATATTAATCTTGGCTAACTTAGCACTTGTATAGGTTTTCTTCACGGGTATGAAATGGGACACTTTAGTTAGGCGATCTACCACCACCCAAATGGAATCATATCCAGATCTAGTCCTTGGCAGTCCGGTGATGAAATCCATGCCAATCATGTCACACTTCCAATCAGGAATAGGTAGTGGTTGTAACAATCCTACTAGTTTCTGATGTTCCGCTTTCACTCGACTACACACATCACACAAAGCAATATGTTCTGCGATGTCCTTCTTGAGATTATTCCACCAAAATATTTCTTTCACATCCATGTACATTTTGGTATTACCCGGATGAATGGAATATGGTGAGTTGTGTGCTTCCTGCAGAATCAGTTTCCGAAGCTCCAAATCTTGCAGAATGCAGATACGATTCCCATACCATAAAGTACCCTATTCGTCTTCATGGAATCCTTTAGCTTTCCCTTTATTAATTTTACCTTTTATCTCTTCAATTTCCTTGTCCAATATTTGGGCTTCTTTGATCTTGCCCAACAATGAGGGTTGAACATCCAATGACATGAGATGTCCTTCAGGCACTATCTCCAACTTGAGATCTTTAAATTGGGCACAGAGATCGTCTGGCAATTCTCCCTTAGTAAGGTCGTTCACATAAACCTTACGGCTTAAAGCATCCGCTACAACATTTGATTTACCAGGATGGTATTGCAAACTCAAGTCATAGTCCTTGATAAGATCAAGCCATCTTATTTTTCTCATATTGATTTCCTTCTGAGTGAAGATATACTTCAAACTTTTGTGATCTATGAACACTTCACATTGTTTTCCCAAAAGATAATGTCTCCATGTTTTGAGTGCATGGACAACAGAGGCTCATTCTAAGTCATGAGTAGGATAATTCACTTGATGAGTTTTAAGTTGTCTCGAGGCATAAGCCACAACTTTCCCTTCTTGCATCAAAACTCCACCCAATCCTTGGTGAGATGCATCACAATATACATGGAAATCCTTTTCCCAATCTGGCAGACATAAGACTGGTGTTGTCACCAGTCTCTTCTTATATTCTTGGAAACTGAGTTCACATCCTTCAGTCCAATCAAACTTATGTTCTTTCTTGAGTAATTCCGTCATTGAATTAGCTACCTTTGAGAAATTCTCAATGAACCTTCTATAGTATCCTGCCAGGCCGAGGAAACTTCGTACTTCTTTCACTAACTTAGGAGATTCCCACTCAGTCACAGCTGACACCTTTGCGGGATTGATAGCTATACCATCTCCCGACACAATATGTCCGAGAAATCCAGCTTCATTCAGCTAGAATTCACACTTACTAAACTTAGTTATACAGCTTCTGCTCCTTGAGCTTCTCAAGTATCAAACGCAAATGCTCTTCATGTTCTTCTTTGCTCTTGGAATAGATCAAAATTTCATCGATGAATACGAGAAAAAACTTATCAAGAAATTCCATGAACACCTTGTTCATCATATTCATGAACTAGGCTGGTGCATTTGTCAAACCAAATGGCATCACGGTGTACTCATACAAACCATACCTAGTGGTGAAAGCAGTCTTAGGTATATCTTCCTCTCTAATCTTAAGCTGAAAATAGCCTGATAAGAGATCGATCTTTGAGAACACACAGGCTCCTTCTAGCTGATCAAACAGATCGTTGATTCTAGGCAAAGGATATTTGTTCTTGATAGTCACCTCATTGAGTGAATGGTAATCTATGCACAACCTTTGACTTCTATCCTTCTTCTCAACAAACAAAACTGGTGAACCCCAAGATGAAGAACTTGGTTGAATAAATCCCTTCTGCAATTGTTCTCCAAGCTGTTTCTTGAGGTCTTTCAACTCATCCACTGACATCTTGTAGGGTCTCTTTGCTATTGGTCCTAATCCTGGCAGTAAGTCTATCAAAAACTCTACATCTCAATCTGGTGGCATTCCAGGCAATTCCTCCGGAAACACATCTAGATACTCTCTCACAATTAGCACACTGTCTATGTTATCCCCCTTAATAGAATTTAACTTACTACCTTTAGATTCAAAATTAGACTTGCACCTAATCCTTTTCTTATCCGGGGTTGTGAGTGTGGTAGTATGATTGACACAATCTAATACTCCTTGAAACTTAGTCATCTAATCCATTCCCAAAATAACATCCAATCCTTGGGAATCTAGGATTATCAAACTAACTAGAAACTTATACTTCCCAAATTCTATCACTAGATCATGACATCCAAGGTTCACTATCATCTCTCCACCGGGAGAGCTTACTTTTATAGGACACCCAATAGTTTTAGTTGGAAGTCCATTTTATCAACAAATGCTCTTGATTTCAATGAATGTGATGCACCAGTATCAAAAAGAACAAGTGCTGGAAAAGAATTAAGCATGAAATTACTAGCCACAGCATCCGACTCTTCATATATTTCTTCCACATTGATGTGGTTCACTTGTCCCTTCTGGAAAGGGTTGGGCTTGTTGGCTCCTTCAACTTTCTTTTCTGGGCATTCATTTGCATAATGTCCCATGTTCTTACACTTGAAACACTCAAGCTGACTGAGATCTTTCTTTACAGGCTGACTTCCATTACCACTTCCAATGTGGTGGCTCTTGTGTCCACTCTTGTGGTTCTTATACTTGTCATTGTCATTACTGCGATGATGCTTGTTGTCATGGTGAAGGTTGTGGTTGTGGTCGATGTTGTACTTCCCATGATTGTGGAATCCAGAACTGCCACTATCATCATTATGGGAACGCTTGTGAGATGATCCCGATCTATGCTTATCAAAGTTATGCTTCCTCTTCCTACCCTCAGCTTGTTTCATCTTGTTTTCCAAGATGGTGGCCTTGTCACAAAGTGATTGATATGTTGGGACATAGGCAACAGGTAGCTGCAGGTTCAACTCATCATTAAATCCCTCAAGGAACTTCTCCTTCCTTTTGGCGTTTGTATCAACCTCTTCCGGTGCATTGCGCGCCAGATTGTTGAACTCCTCAATGTACTCAGCCACGCTGCGGTGACGCTGTTTCAGATTGTGGAACTCCTTCTTCTTCAAGTTCATCACTCCGGATGAGATGTGGGCAGTGCGGAAACCATCTTCAAAGATATCGCATTTCACATCCTCAAGGGGAGTGGTGATCTGAAAGTTATCCCACCAGGTAGTTGCTGGTCCTTCTAGCAGATGTGCTGCAAATATGACCTTTTCTTCATCTGTGTAGCGTAAACAGTCATTAGCTACCATCGGAATAGTTGATCCTGAGAACTTGGCTGGCCTCAACCTCAAAAACTTGGTAAGCATGTCAAATGCTAGTGGATTGTTGTTGTTGTTTTTGCTCTGATTCTGATTTTGGTTCTGGATGAACTAAGTCATCATATGCATCAGTTGAGCTTGATCTTTCATCAACTGCTGCATCTCAGGAGTGACATTATTGTTTTGGTTGGGATTGGCACGACGGGGAGGCATCTGTGGTTTCAATAAGGATAAGTAATGAGATAACTCATAGATGCAAATGCACAAAACATCATATAGCAACAAACACAAATAACAATCACGAGATAAAACATAGAGTTTGAACAAAGTAAACAACTAGTTTTGGAAAAATTAAACACACAATAGCAAGCCATCCACATGTTAGATGGTCATTGCGACTCAATAATCAAAGTATGATAGATAAATGGTAGTCGAGTAGTCTATACTACTCCTCCATGTCGACCTCCACGTCAACAAGTGTATGTCCGGCTGACTCCATGGCTGTCTTGTACTCCTCGACATTGGTGGTCAAGGCCTCTATCTTCGCACGAAGATATCTCTTTTGTGAGCGCAGCCTCTCGATCACTCCCTGCTGGGTCTCGAGCTCGAAGTCCTTGGCCTCTATCTCAGCCGTCATGTCCTTGATCTTCTTGTTTCTGTCTTGGACTCTTTTCTCCTGATTCTTGAACTTCTTGTCCTGGCTCTCGAATCTGGCCTCCATCTCCTTGACGATCTCATCTTGCTCCATGAAGAGCTTGTCCTTCTCCCTCAACTGAACCTGGATCTCGTCATTGCTAAGCATGACGTTGGTCCTATATGTGTCGAGGTATCTCATAAGACCCTCTAGGTCCTTAAGGTACAGATGAACTGGCTGAATCGTCTCTCTAGTAGCGTCATCATATACTACACCCTCACCCTGCTCGTCACGTCTCCTGAACGGGTGAAAGTAGAGGCCCCTGAGCTCAGTGGAGTGTCGTCCAACAAGGCATCCGAGTAACTCTTGCATGACTACATCTAATCCCTTCTCCTTGTCAGCATGCATCAGCTTGAAAGTGATCTCCTCCGTGGGTGGCTCTGTCTGGCATCCGGGATGTGTCACTCTAAAGCCCCAAAGGCCCTTCCTCTCAAACTTGGTGAACTAGAGTGCCTTGATAGTAGTAAGTGGGAGGTTGAGAACACTAGTGAGCTCCACAAGACGAGAACCGAAACGAGTTCCCTGGAACTCCTCGGTAGTGCTGATAACAATTTTAGGCATCTATTGTATAAGATAGAGAAAGATTAGAATCAATACAAGTATAGAAAATTTGCAAGACAACAAAAACACAAAGCACATTTTCCATAGTAAAACATACAAGTCATGGCATACACAATCCATTACAAACACTAAGGTTCAACATAACTTAGACAAAAAAAATTGAAAATACGATAAGTGTGGTGGTCCAACTAGCGGGGTACGTTACAATTCTCACTCATATGATAAGTCTATGATATCCTCCATTATACGTTTTATGGCGGTCTCTAAGTCTTGGGCATACTTCTTCTCCTCTTCAAGGTCATTTTTAGTGTTGATCATTCTACACTTGAGTCTTTCACCAACCTCCTTGATAGCATTCCAAGATGCATTTCTTGTAGAGTCAAAGAATGTTGTATACATTTCTGAGTTGGTGACCATGTAGAATCCCAACTCTTTGTGGTTGTCTCCCTTGTTTTTGTACAAGTGAAGTTGCACCCACCAATATTCTTCTCCTTCATCCATTACTGGAAATCCTTTGTACACGGCCTCACCATGTATCCCCAAGCTAACCATAAGGTTTTTGAGTGCTTTGGAAACTCCGTCTCACATTTTAAAGTCATGCTCATGAGTGGTCCCTTCTTGATGGCTTCGTTGATGGCGGCCATCTACAAATAGAGATGAGAAAGAAGATTAGGAAAGGTTTACGAGAAGAAAAAGACAAGTGTGGAATTTGCAAAGAGTTGCATTTTTCTTTAGTGGTTTTCTTAGTCTAATCCAACCTAGGGTCATAATCCTATAGGCAAAAAAGTGCTCTGATACCATCTGTAAGACCCCACCTTTATAAGGTGTCCTTGTGATTGCAATGATAGTCCCTGGATCAAATGCTAGCATCCACAGTTTAAGATGAAGTACATAGATACAAAGGTCTTTATTACATCGTCATTCTAGAGATAAACATAGTCTTTTACAACTCCATAGCCAATGGCTAGTACAAGAGTTCAAAACATAAGTAATTAAAGTATAGTCTTCATCTTCATGTGCCACAGGCAAGCATGTTGAGTGTAGACTCATAACCCTAATCCTCCTCAGAGTAACCTGCAACATCATAAGTTACAGCCACAATGGATCAATACATTGGAATAGTATTGCCAAGTGATACCATAGTAGAATAGTAGTTTCTAACTTCTATATGAATTTGGCTAAGTGTAGCTTAGTCTTGCTTTACTCAAAAATAGGTTTTTCCTATCAGTTGAAAACACTAATTTTTTCTTTGTCAAAACTCCCAAGGAACGACCAATAGACATTCGTGAACCTTAACCCTTGTTTAACCATAAGTTTTAACTTAGAAATTGGGATGAGCATATCCTTGATAGCTTCAATGTCTTGATGCTAAAAATGTCCATTGCCAGGGACACGGCTAAGTACTTAGATTTTTCCTTCTCGAGAGGTGGTGCACTTACCCGATAAGACTCGACATGCATCGAGACAAGATCTTTCAGAAGCCTTCTGTTAGACCAAATGGACGCGTTCCATCGTATCACCCTACCACCATCTGTCCATTTGACTAAGTTATTGCAACCTATATGATCAAGGCAGAGCCCATATGCCATGTGGCTGCACTATAAGGTTCTAAACACTAAGTATCTCAAATCCCTTTGTTCCTTGGTGGCTTTCCACAAGTGAGATACACCAGGGATGCCATAGAAATGGGCCCTGAGTAACCACTCAACTCAAACCATTCTTTCCATTCCACTCAGGTGATTCATTCACTTAGTTGTTTTCTTAAGAAAAACATAAGTCAAAAAGACTTAGTAAAATTTCCATATTATGTGTATATATTCCACCCTTGTTTACTACTAGCTAGGCTAAGCATGATATCAAGAAGTGTCTTAACTTAGAGAATAATTCTACCAAGACTACAACTACTAGGATTTCCCAAGGCATAGTCATATAGATACTTAGCAAAATTTCATGCAAGCCCTATACAAAATATCACTAGTGCATAGTCAAAATACTAGGACAAATATACATGAAGAACCACTTGCCTTGGTAGTTGGGGGAGTAGCAGTAATCCTCACAATCACAATCACCACTAGCACCAAAATCTACACATAAAATGATAGCACCAAATTTACATTCAAATAATCAAGCAAAAACATATGAATGCATGCAAATGCAATGAAATGAATTTTCTACACTAAACCATTCAAGACAAACAATAATGAACACCAAAAATAACTAACTACAGTCTAAATAAACTTGAATTTGCTTTAAAATCAATTTCTAAATATTTTATGTAGTAAAAATAAGCCTATATTTTATTCTATAAATAAATCAAATTTTACAGAAGCAACACACAAATCCAAGCCCATTAGTGTAGGATTTATTTTTCTGATTCCAATGATATATTATTTGTGAAATTTGACCAAACAGAACAAAAGTTATGAATTTTACAAGTTTGAATCTCTAATAGATATTAAAACAGATTTTAAATCGAAACCCTAGCCACGCACGGCTTAGATCAAATGAAAAAACTTCGCTTAAGTGACCTATCGTGGCCACTGGATCTGGATCCAACGATTGATGTGCATGCGACCATAGCCTTGTGGCGCTAGCGATAGTTGCGCGGCGGCGGCACTCTAGCGACGATGCTCTGGCGAATGCAGAGGGGGCTGGGGGTTGCGGAGGTGCTTACCATACTCGCGAGGTCAGGCAGAAGCTCAACGTGTTTATGGCGTGGACGGGGGCGTGTTGTGGTGGCCGGAGGAGCTTGTCTGAAATCTAGCTGGCGTCGGGCACGACTTGACAGAGATGTCGGCGACATTCCAGGCCTCCCTAGGACAAAAAAATAGCATCAGTGGCTGCGTAAAGACACGGTGCACATGGGTGTTTGGTCTAGGAAACAAGGGGCGCTCGATTTCTTACCGTAATTTCTCGCCAGAGATGAGTGGGGTGTCGGGCACTTGTAGTGGTTGACGAATCCGTCAACCTAGGTCACGAGCAGACGAACCAAGCATATGAGAATAAGCGCTCGAGCACGGGGATCCTTATAGCATGAATGAGAAGGGCGGGGTGTATGGAGCTCACCGCAATGTCTCACCGGAGATGCTCGGGCAACGGCGTCACAAGCTAAATTCTGGGCAGCCTGGTGGCGGAGAGAGGGTGTTGAGTGAGGGGAAAGGCTCGCGGTGTGTAGGGGCTTAAGTAGGCAGACGCTCGGCGAGAATCATTTGCCAAATCAATGGCATTTACACCGCACCATCAATGGCAGCAACGACAGCGGCGAGGTGGTCTGACGCACGATTTGGGGAATAAGAGGGTGAGCTGGCGCGGGGCCAAAGGGCAGTGACTGCGGGGTAGGGGCTGCGCGCGTGAGAGAGAGGGAAAGGGAAAACGGCCGGGTTGGCTCATGGGCTGCTTCTGTCACTAGGCCGAAAGGGTAGCGTCGGCCTTTTTCTTTTTTCTTTCTCTTTTTATTTTTCTATTTTGATTTTCAGGAATCAAATTCAAACCAAATTCAAATGAGTTTAAATTAAAACCACCTCTTGATTTTTGTAGTGTCAACCTTGTACTTATTTGTGTATAAAACACTACCATTTAGTCAAATGCACTTTAACACTTTGAAAAATAAAATAAAACCATGCCTTATTGGTATATAGATAATAGGCATAAACATGGTTTTATTTGGAATTTTGTTTTGAAAATTTTTGTGCAAGCCAATGATGCTATGAACGCATGCATGATATGAAACTTTTGTAATTCATGATTTTTGGGATGTTACAATTCTCCACTCAATAACCCACTCAAAATCCCATTAAATTTCCACCAAATTTAATGTAATCTCTCTTTAAATAAAACTCCTTTTATTTATTTATTCAGAATTTTCTCAATTACATTATTTAACAAACATTCACATAAAACCCCTTGCTAGTATTCAATTTCACATACAGAAACAACTTCGGCAATTTCACCCGAAACAATTTCGGTGTCTATGTAACATCCTAGTTTTTAGAATGGGGAAGTTCATAGATTTCATGTGCATTGCATCATGGCATCTCGCAAAAATTCCATATTCAAAACCATTGGTGAAAAACCCTATTTTAAAATCCTTTATGCATCTATTAGGGTTTCTAAGCAAAACCTATTGTTTGAATATTTTGAATGGACAGAAATAAGTTCCCTAGTAGTCCTAAAATGATGTTCTAATTTTTAGAAAAAATTACAAATTAGTTTGAGCTCATTTGGAGCTATATTTCAAAAGTTACAAAACAAATCAATAAAAAAAGAATAAAAGGAAACAAATAATAAACCTAACCTTATCTACCCGGACCAGCCCGCGCAGCCCAACCTGGTGCCCCTTTCCCCTCCTCTACCTACCGCGCCGCGCGCGCAACACCATCGCCAGTGCAGCGCCTACCAAGCCCAGCACCGGCCCACTAAGGAGACCAGCAGCGTGCCGTAGCCCACTTTCCTCCCTTGTGCCGCCGACACGTGGGCCCTGCCCCGTCGTCTCCTTCCTCTTGCGATGGACACCGCGTCATGTACGCCTTCGTTCGATCCCGAACGAAGATCCTGATCCCGTAGATTTCCGTTGATCCCTTGTCCTATTTGCAAACCACCACTCCATATATTTCCTCGGCCCTCTCCCGTGTGATTTTTTCCCTATACGAAACACTAGATGCCTCTCTGCGACCTCGCCGGAGCTCACGCCACCGCCGCCATCGGAGCTTCACCGCGAATTCGAGAACGAGGTTCCGAGCCTTCCGTGCCCCCCTTCTTCCTTCTAATCGACCTCCCTCGCTGCACCTCTTCTCCTCATACCTCTCTTTTGCCCACAGGGTCACCGGAGCACCGAGGATCAGCCGCCGGAGCCCCGCAACGAACCACCGTCTCCAGCCGCCCCTAGCTGTCGCTAGGGAAGCAAACGATGCCTCCATCTTTCTACCCGTGCCACGATGCACTCTGTCGACCATATGGACACCGACGAAGAACGTCGGATTGCCGCCCATCGCCACCGTCTGCCCCGTCCGCCGCCGTAGCCCTCCACCTTGTCGGTGAGCACCGAGCCCAACTAGCCCATGCCTTCGGATCGAGAACCCGTGGCCCAGATCGTTTCTTTTACCACGTGGATGACTGTTGACCAGTCAGCGCAGCGTTGAGTCAGCTGCCGCGTCAGCGGGAATATGCCAGGAATATTCCCCCGGGATTTCTAGAATAAGAAAATACACAGAATTTTGTGCAAACTTGTAAAATTCATATAAAATTTAATATTGATCTGAAAAATACATGTGATATATCCCTGGATTCATAATAATGTGTAGAATATTATCATGCAATAAAATTCGTACTTTGACCAATGCATATTTTCTGGATTATTTAAATCTATTATATGGTAAATAATTCATTAGAAAATATCCACAACTCAAAAATTGGCAAATTTGGTGTCTATGGATTCAAAAAATTGTAATCCATGTCACTATAGAATTAGTTGATTTTGCTACAGTACAAAAAAATTAGCTATGTTTAAATCCATTAAATTGGTATTTTGGCTATAACTTTTATTCTATAAATTATTTTAAGGTGAAACCAGTGGAAAATGAAACCTATGGACATTACCTATCTAGTAGAATGGTTCTCATAATTTTCTGAAACTATTTTGTACTGAAAGTATTCAGATTCCTATAATGCCTATTAAAAACCTATTTATTTAATAGAAAATGCCCATGAAAAGATTTGGAACTTGTTTCCGTTTTCTAAAATGCATGCATACTGTTTTGTTGTGTTGCTCTATTGTATGATTGATTGCATTTATTGTTTTGCGTGATGGATTGCCCAGAGTGCGATCATTGTTATTGCGACGACTATGTGAACGATTACTACAACTAAGGCAAGTGTCACTATCATAAAACTCCTATTGTTTTCTTATGCATTAGTTTTCAGTAGCTTGCATTGAAGAGAAATGTTTTATATATATGCTACGTTATGGTGTGAGTACCCAATAGAATTGTCATAGACCCTAGTTGATTCCTTGATAGCCATCGTACTGTAGATGCTTAGCCATGCTATTAGTTTTGTGGATGGTTTTCATGATACATGTGTGTAGGGTTCGCAGCATAGAAAACAAAAATTTTCCTATGATGGGAACAACTATGTACCAAGATCTATCTACTAGATACAAACAACGGGCGGATGTATATCCGTAGAGAACATACCCTTGAAGACCGACAAAGCTTAACGAGTCCAAACTCGTGGTTGATGTAGACGATCTCTTGCCGATCTCAAGATCGAGAGGAAGTCCTAGCGCCGCAAAAGCAGCCAAGATCCGCTCGCACACACGTTCGAGGCACCGAGCAACCTCCGCCTCCTCGCTCCAGCGATGCAGCGGAAGCACAACTCTTTCTTGCCGAAAAGCCACTGGGAACATGTATCTCGCTAGTCCGAGACCATGGGGATAAATACTAGAGGGGGAGAGAGATCCTTCACGAGGAGGTGTGTTGTGAGAGGAGGAGAGGGGGGCCTTTTATAGGGGAGGGGCACCCAAGGGCATGGCGCCCAGCCATGGGGCTGCCCCCACCTCTTCCACATTCATGTGGGTGGAGCTCCCACTCAAAATGAAAAGCCTCCACTCCCATTAAAAGCCTCCACTCAAAATCACTCACATGCATTAAATTTCCACCAAATTTAATGCAAGCTCTCATTTAAATAAAACTCTTTATTTATTTATTCAGAATTTTGTTAATTACTTTAATTAACAAACATTCACATAAAACCCTTGCTAGTATTCCATTTCACATGCGTAACTGGCCAAGAATTTCAACCAAACAGTTTGGTGTCTAGTGAAATAAATTCCTCGCTTTCCTTTTCTTTTCGGCATGAAACTTTTGCTCCAAATGGATGTCGGTGTCTCTTAAGTGTGTCACCCTACGGTTCGCGAATAATGCGGACATGATCGAGACCCTCTCGATCAATAATCGAAGCGGATCGGAGACCCATACCGACTCCCACACATTCAACGATGACTTTCTTGTGATCGTTAACCTTTACGCTAGTATCTTAATCCTTTTGTTTCGCGATATATTACATGTCCGAGATTCGATCATCGGTATCCCCATACCTAGTTTGATCTCGTTACCGACATGCACTCTTTTCTCGTTCCCGTGATATAACATTCTAGTGATCAAATCACTTGCTTGCAAGCTAACCAATGTGATATCACCGAGAGGGCCCAGAGTATATCTATCCGCCATCGGGATGAACAAATTCCACTCTCGATCCATGGGCCTCAACATAACACTTTAGTAGTTCTGAATCCATCTTTATAATCACCCCTACGGTGTGACGCTTGATGTTATCAAGAAACTCTTCCGTGTTAGTGATTGACATGATCTCATGGTCTAAGGATTAGGATCACGTAAGATGTTATAGCAATATAAACTCAATGACTTTGATCGTAATGCTATACTTCGGATGAATGTTCATCACACCATTACACTAATGTTGTGACCTCGTTATTAACAACATCCAATGTCCATGATCAGGAAACCTATGATCATCTTGTTAATCAACGAGCTAGTTTATAAGAGAGGCATAACTAGGAACTTTCTATTTGTTTATTAAACACACATGTATTAATGTTTCAGTATTAATACAATTATAGCATGCAAAATAAACATTTATCATAAATAAGGAATACGATAATAACCACTTGATTATTGCCCCTCGGGCATATTCCCTTCAGTCTCCCACTTTCACTAGAGACAAAAATCTAGTTTGAAAACTTTGTGTATTGAACACCTATGGCTTTCTCGGTGTTCCAAATACGCAATTGCAAGTGGTTAACATAATCTACGGATCCGACGCCGTGTCCGTGTATTTGCATGTCTTTGCGTCTCCACGCATCACTCATTCTTCAATGAGATGGCATTGTATAAATTTGGTCTTTTGGTGAGACCTTTAGTTCCTTGGGGTTAAAACACATCGATACTATTGTCATACAATATATCTTTAGTGCTAGCCTGCTATAACCACACCTTAGTTTGATAACAAACTACTTGACACAAATTCCTCCTTTGTCGCTACTATAGCGTCATATACTTAGCCTTTTGTTGTAGTATTCGTCACAATGTCTTAACTTTGGAACTCTTCCAAATCCATCATGGAATCTCCTTTCCATTACATTGTTCCACCCATAGTTTAAATTGAGATAAAATTAATTTGTATCTTGTGACAAAACTAGTATCAATGTAACACGTTACAATGAACTATTTGTAAGTTTTTGTCACCTCTACACAAATATATTCTTAGTTCTTCCAAAAGATCATAAGAATATCCTTACTATAGTCCAATGATCATTTTATGATTCATTCTGGTATATGCTCATAACACTTAGAGCATAGGACATATCTGGATGTGTACATATCATGGTATGATTGATCAAAACATTCTTGTGATTTCACTCATCAAGTGTCAAAACACTTGAATATTGTTTCACTTATCAAGTGTCGATACACTTGAATCTTGATTCAATTCCTTTCCATGTGACAAGAACTGTTTCCTGTCGTTTCTATATTGAACTCCTTCAATATCTCATATATGTACGCTTTACAACCATATTGGCCATACCATCCACTATAAACATTCACGCTAAATATTCGGTTTTGCCTAAGTCTTTCATCAAAATGAAATTCTTAACCTTTGTCAATAAAAGATACATCATTTCCAATCAACAAGATGTCCTCCACATAATGTATTAGAAATATGTCTTAGCGCCCCACTTAATTTCTTGCAAATGCAAGCATCTTCATCGCCTCTCGATGAAAACTCCTTTTCATCACGGTGAAGATTCCAACTCGCGATGCTTACTTCAACCATTGAAGTTTGCATGCCCTTTTAGCATCCTTTGAATTAACAAAACCCTTTGGATCGTGTCATGTACACGCCCTAGGTAACCATTCTATTAGAAGAACTTTGTTTTGTTTATTCATCTACCATATAACATTATATGTAGTGGTTGCTACTTTAATCCGTCAGACTAAATATCGCTATGAAAGATCAAATCTTGTCATAGTCAACTCCTTGAACATTGTCATAAAATACTTTACGACATGTCGACTATTTCATAGATGTGAGACATCCATGTCTGCTTTTTATAGATCCAAATACACGTATAGGTTTTACACCTTTCCGGAGGGTCTTCCAAGTTCAAAACTTGATTTCTCGATATGGAACTATCACGGATTTTATGGCTTCAAGCCATTTGAC
This sequence comes from Avena longiglumis, assembly GCA_030063025.1. Classification (NCBI taxonomy): domain Eukaryota; kingdom Viridiplantae; phylum Streptophyta; class Magnoliopsida; order Poales; family Poaceae; genus Avena; species Avena longiglumis. Next base: position 336,078,992 of record CP125979.1, on the reverse strand, counting down.
GGAGTCAGGCCCATCATCGCAGCTTTGTATGTATTCGGTTCAGCATTGTCAAACAATAATGATTTACTCTCAAATCTTAGCATTTGATTGTTTAACCGACCTACTTGGTTCAATAGGAACTTAGATCTCCGTGACCACAACCTTTGAGGCACATAAGCTATGAGCATTATGGCAGCCTCCGAACCATTTCCTTGCGCAACTCAAAGACATTTAGCTAAGGTTCGTTAACCTGATCAAAGTTCTATTGTCCTCCCACTTAACATTTATGAAAAATTCCTTCTTCAAGAAACTTTACATTTCAAGTGACAAACCCTTTTGTCCTCGGTGTTATGGAGGAATAACCAATTGTTATTCGAAATAACCTACAAATACATGCTCATCCGACTTTGGTTGTAAACATCTTACTTATGTTTAGTATACCAAAATTTAAGAAAGGACAACTTGGGTTTTACCCCAAACCATAACTCATATGGTGTCATTTCAACGGATCAAGATGGAGCTCTTTTCAAAGTGTAAGCAGTAGTCTCTAAAGCTTTAATCTTTTAAAACATAATGGCAGTTTTATAAATAACACCTTTGATCCAACCATGTCAAACAAGGTTTCATTACAAATCTCAAACTCTCCATACTCCTATGGTGTTTTGGGAGATGTAAATCTAGGTGTTTTGCTAAACTTGCAACTCAAATAAATCCCTTTATGATAAAATCATAATTCATTTATTTTCTTGTTACACTTGTAACTCAAATAAATCCCTTTATGATCAAATCATAATTCATTTATTTTTCTTGTTACAATGATTTTCCACTTCATCTTGAAAGTCTTTGAAAACGTTTTCAAATATTTCATACTTCTTTCTCATTAAGTGAATATTCACTCAAAATCCGGAGAAAGCATATGAAGTTGAAACCCATCGCCACGATCGCACATAATGGACTACATACATCGATATGTATAAATTCCAATATTTTAGTCGCTCGCTCTTCTTGGCCTTTGAACGAAGTTTTAATTATCCCGAGGAAAGTCTCACAAGCGTCACTTGATCAAATCAAAGACTCCAAAAATCCATGAATATGGAGATTCTTCATGTTTTCTTTCCAATATAATTTAAACATGATGTCACTTCATAAGTGATCTTTCAATCATTTGTCTTGCAACATTTTAGCATTAGGATTTATGGATGTGATTTCTTCAACTAGATTTGTAAATCATCCATCTTATATGGAATACGGTAATTATTTGAACAACCTTTGTTCTTATAATACCTGATTCAAATAACAATTATTAAAATAAATCTTGAAGTCAAGTTTTGATGTCAACGAGAAATACAAACAACGGTTTGTTTGTTTTCGATGAACATCATCACATATTCTCTTGCTAGTTACTTAGGTCATTGTGGTTCATGAATTGCGTTGTTCCGTATGAAATTTCATACCAACCAATTCGGTATCCAATACCCAAGAACCACATTGTTTAACAAGCAAAGAATACAACCATAACATGTATATCATATATATACCTAAATTGGATATTTCCAATCTTTTCTTTTCTGCCAAATATATTTTATAGATTCTCTTTCAGCATTTCCTTTTCTTTTAAAAGAATTTATCAACATCAAAAGTGGCGCCATATATACATGACACCTAGTCCAAAGCGTGTATATTCAAATAATAATACCTTTGGACTTGCACTTTGAAGTAGATCACCATCATCAAATGATCGGTATTCTTTCAAAATCCATTCTTTAGTAATCTTTTAGTGTAGTAAACATTTTACATACATATTCTATTCACCCTTATCATGACGACTTTCATGATCAAGCTACTTTAGCTTATAAAGGCGAATCGTGAGTATAACATTACTTTCCAAAACCCTTTTGGATGATTAGGATGTCTAGCATCTCCAACCTTCACAAATTCTCATCCAATATGAGAACATATATTATACTCTATCATATTTCAACCAAAACATTGTTTCAGATATCGTTATATCCGCCACATGATGGTTTCAAATAATTCTTTCACTCCTAGATAAACTTGATGTTTAAATCAAGAATCATGGAGGCAAACATGATACTTAAGATACTAACATTGGAATTGTTACTCTCGATTTAATACCAATTATTAAATTTCACGGAGTAAATAGAATTTTGCTGAAAGTTTGCAATAGGACTTTAAACTTTAGATTGACACTCAACACAATACGATACCAGTCAGAAAGTATATATCCGTAATTCTATAGTTCTATTATCTCAATTACAACTATGCATATGGTGGTGAACGAATGCCAATGACTACAACAAATTATGCAAATTCACTTTGATTTAATTTATGATAAATTGAGTTCTACTAATCCAAATTAGAAATGAACTCCCACTCAAAAACGACATCCCTCGTGCCTTTTGGTGATTACATGAACCAAATCCACTACACCAAGTCCGATCATCACGTGAGTCGGTGTAGCTTCAAAGGCGAGCATCAAATGGGCATCATATCTACTATATGACTCATGCTTAACCTTTCGGTCCGTGTTCCGAGGCCATGTCTCAGACATGCTAGGCTCGCCAAGTAAGAACCTTAGTATTCGCGTGTAATCGTCTTACACCGAGATATGCTCGTGGATTCAAGTACACCCGATCATCACGTGATGTCTTGAAGCGTTTAAACATTGTCGGTGCATACTTAAGGAAGAACACATTTTTATCTTGATATCTAAATGAGGGATCATCTTATTATGCTAATAAAACGCCAAACAAGCAATATAAGATGCTATCAAACATCACATGTTTCTTAGTGGACTGATATGGATCTCGACATGATCTCTATCATGTGCACCGTGGTATAATCACTATCATACCTTTATGTGTAAGTCCAAGGTCTATGGAGATTACACGTTATGTGTGTTGTAAGAGTATCATCTTATACTTTAACTTACAACATCACCATATCATAACACTAGCCCAGCAACAATCTAAACTAGACGCCTAATTTATCCATTGCAAATTTTACGTGGCTTAGGGCTTTCAAGATAGAACCGTTCTTACCTACGAACATGAACCACAACGAGGATAACCAAATTGTTGACAACTCGTTGCAAATTAGATATTGACTATAGTAGGAGAGAGACACCGCTAGCCACTTATGCAAAACTAGTTGCATGTCAAGCGTGGAACAGGTCTCATGTGCGAGGACATGTAAAGTTTGTCCGCCGCTTCATCCCACTATGCCACCAATATCCAAAGTACAACCGAGAAGCAATAAATGATCATCATCGCCCACATACTCATATGTGTACTACCTGCGCAAAGTATCTACGCATAGATCCGCTCGATACCATCGTAGGGTTCAAGATAGAAAACAAAATTTTCCTATGATGGGAACAACTATGTACCAAGATCTATCTACTAGATACAAAACAACGGCGGATGTATATCCGTAGAGAACATACCCTTGAAGACCGACAAAGCTTAACGAGTCCAAACTCGTTGATGTAGACGATCTCTTGCCGATCTCAAGATCGAGAGGAAGTCCTAGCGCAAAAAACAGCCGCATCCGTGATCGCACACACGTTCGAGGCACCGAGCAACCTCCGCCTCGCTCCAGCGATGCAGCGGAAGCACAACTCTTTCTTGCCGAAAAGCCACCGGGAACATGTATCTCGCTAGTCCGAGACCATGGGGGATAAATTCTAGAGGGGGAGAGAGATCCTTCACGAGGAGGTGTGTTGTGAGAGGAGGAGAGGGGGGCCTTTTATAGGGGAGAGGGGGGGCACCCAAGGGGCATGGCGCCCAGCCATGGGGCTGCCCCCACCTCTTCCACATTCATGTGGGTGGAGCTCCCACTCAAAATGAAAAGCCTCCACTCCCATTAAAAAGCCTCCACTCAAAAATCCACTCACATGCATTAAATTTCCACCAAATTTAATGCAAGCTCTCATTTAAATAAAACTCTTTTATTTATTTATTCAGAATTTTGTTAATTACTTTAATTAACAAACATTCACATAAAACCCCTTGCTAGTATTCCATTTCACATGCATAACCAGTTTCAATTTCAACCAAACAGCTTTTGTCGAGTGAAATAAATAAATTCCGCGCTTTCCTTTTCTTTTCGCATGAAACTTTTGCTCCAAATGGATGTCGGTGTCTCTTAAGTGTGTCACCCTACGGTTCGCGAATAATGCGGACATGATCGAGACCCTCTCGATCAATAATCGAAGCGGATCCGAGACCCATCGACTCCCACATTCAACGATGACTTTCTTGTGATCGTGAACCTTTTATGCTAGTATCTTAATCCTTTTGTTTCGCGATATATTACATGTCCGAGATTCGATCATCGGTATCTCCATACCTAGTTTGATCTCGATCGACATGCACTCTTTTCTCGCTCCGTGATATAACATTCTAGTGATCAAATCACTTGCTTGCAAGCTAACCAATGTGATATCACCGAGAGGGCCGAGTATATCTATCCATCGGGATGAACAAATTCCACTCTCGATCCATGGGCCTCAACATAACACTTAAGTAGTCGAATCCACCTTTATAATCACCCCGTTACGGTGTGACGCTTTGATGTTATCAAGAAACTCTTCCGTGTTAGTGATTGACATGATCTCATGGTCTAAGGATTAGGATCACTTCAGAAGATGTTATAGCAATATAAACTCAATGACTTTGATCGTAATGCTATACTTCGGATGAATGTTCATCACACCATTACACTAATGTTGTGACCTCGTTATTAACAACATCCAATGTCCATGATCAGGAAACCTATGATCATCTTGTTAATCAACGAGCTAGTTTATAAGAGAGGCATAACTAGGAACTTTCTATTTGTTTATTAAACACACATGTATTAATGTTTCCATATTAATACAATTATAGCATGCAAAATAAACATTTATCATAAATAAGGAATACGATAATAACCACTTTATTATTGCCTCTCGGGCATATTCCCTTCAATGTGTGTATGAGAAGGTTATATTTTTGCTGAAGTGAAAACCACTTAATCAATGAATCACCTGGGTGGAATCGCATTGATTGGGTCACCGAGTGTGGATTTTGGTGGGGATTGACACCCAGGCTTCAAAGAGATAATAAACGGTCTTGATTAGTAACTTCCATGTACAACCACATGTCATATGGGCTCTGACTTGACTGATAAAGTTACGAGATCATGTCCTACCATGACTAGAAGATGTAGGTGTTGATAGGATGGTACGGTCCGGAGCTAGGCACATGATTCTTTTTTCCAAAGGTCTCGTCCTGGTCTTCTCTCAAAAGGGCTTGATCGGGTCTTGTGGGTAAAGTGTACTAGCCTCTGCAGATGGTTTATGAACTAAGTACTTAGCCGTATCCCCGGTAATGGACAATTATGAGTAACTTCTCTTGATGCAGTTAAAAAGTCTCATTCATTCTAATTTCTCTAACAAAACTTGATGGGTGAACTTAATGGGTTATAGGAGCACTTGAGTGACTCTATTTGTCCATAGTTTTAGGATCTCTCGAGTGACTCGAGCTGTTCTTAGTTATTTTGAAGAACTAAAACTTTTTTTAAAAAGGTAGGAGAAAATGCTGCTTTATGCAAATATCCTAAACTCCACTAGAAAAAGTGTGCATGTATATGATAGGTTGCCAATTGTGTCCACATAACAGTGAAATCTTGCCAATACAATTCAAATGTATTGACCATTCGTGGCTACAACTTTTTATGTTGAAGGTTTTTGTTTAGGTTGCAAATCTCCACTCAGTGAATTGCCTGTGGCCTGATGGAGCCTTTATCTTTTGTTTATTTGTTGAACTATGTCATTTGAGCTAGCTGTGAGCTAAGAAACTTTGTAATATTTATATTCTTCGATCAATTGTTCTAATATTGTGATGTATTGATACTCTTTTATTCATCGAAACTGTGTGTGCTAGCTAATAAATCCAAGGGAATAACACTGTAAACACGGGATCCAATTCTTAATGGTTTGGATCGCTTCAGATGGTATCAGAGCATTGCGTTGACTGTAGGTTCGTGACTTTATAAATGTATTAGTAGTGGGAGACCTCAATTAGGATAACTATCATATTTTCTACTTATTAGAGTTCTTATAATTCTTGTCTATCTTTTCTAGAACCTCTTCTTGTTCAAAATTTGTAGTTGTACATTCTTTAGATACATATATGAGATTGGCCTACAAGTTAAATAAGAAATAGAGTGACATGAATAAATGTCTCACTAAGTTTTGTTAGTTTTGGTCCACCATATTTATCTCTTTAAGAGATGATCGCTATCGTGTTAGCATATTGATCTTACCAACTTATGTGGTATGACAATATAGGTTGCTTGCTTGTTTGTATTGAGTTATATTGTGTAATTGCTTGTTTAGGATTAGTTAGTTTTGAACTCTGAAGTTTCTAAAATTTTCATGAGGTTTTTAGATTAGTTTATTGGTGTGAATTGATTGAAATTCGTGATATTACTGCTGCAGTTTCTGCCGGACCTACTGTACTATGCGATTTTTCATGTTTTTTGTAATTGGGAAAAATCTAAAAAACTAGGGTATGGTGCGAAACTTCCTGTAGTATATGCACAAAAATTGGCTTAAATTCCTGACGTGTTTAAGTTGGTCAGAAAAATTCGTGAAACCTGCTGTACCGTTTTGACAGATTTTGTGTATTGCTTACATGTTGCTCTATCTTACTCTAGTATTGTCCCCAACATATTCAAACTATTTTGTGGTTATATACTGCTAAGATTAGACCCCTATAATTTTGTTATGCAAGTGGTTGCTTGTGTGTTGATTGCTTATGATGGTTTGCTTTTTTGTGTCACTACTTGCTTCATATAGTTATGTGTAGTACTACTTTCTCTAGTCCCTTCTATCTATACCTTATCTATGTTGTCCCAAACAGATGTCGCCTCGCTGTCAACCCACTGAGATGGAGCAGCTGATAGCAGCCCAGGCACAGCTAGCACAGGTGATGTCTCAATTCATTGCTTCCCAGAACAACAACAATAACAACAACAATGGGAACAACCAGCCCTAGGAGGATGCTCTCACCAGGTTTCTGAAACTTAGGCCAGCTAAGTTCTCCGCTGCATCTGAACTATGATTCCTCTTGACTGGTTGCGCTCGATGAACAAAGACTTAGTGACTGTTGGATGCACCGATGCTGAGAAGGTGAGATTTTATGCTCACCTACTATAGGGACAGCTGCTTCTTGGTGGGATACTTTCCAGATCACCCACCCACTAGATAGTGTTACTTGGTCCATGTTAGAAGAAGGATTCAAGACCAACCATGTTTCTTCAGGGATCCTCAGCCTGAAGAGGAAGGAGTTTTGCAACTTGCGCCAAACTAATCGCAAAGTGGCGGACTACATAGAGGAATTCAATAATTTGTCATGCTATGCACCTGAAGATGTTGACACTGATGCCAAAAGGAGAGAGTGGTTTTTGGATGTTCTCGGTGATGAGCTCTCGCTGCAGTTGTCTGTGGTCTACTGCCCCACTTTCCAAGAGATGATGGACAAGGCTAGAATTCTTGAAGGGAAGCACAAGCAAGTGGAACAACGCAAGAGGAAGCACAATGGCCATCACAACTCATGATCATATCATAAACGTACCTTCCATGATGGCAATGACAATTCTGATGACCACAACAATGGAGGTAATGGCCACAACGGTAATGGCCACAACAAAGGTAGCAATGGCCATCAGCATAATGGAAATAAAGATCTCTGTAATGTGGAATGTAACAAGTGCAGGAAGTTGGGACACTATGCCTAAAGTTGTCCAGAAGATGGAACCAAGTCAAACTCAACTGAGAAGGCAACTATGAACCACATGAATATGAAGAGAGGACTCAATAAACTGTGATATGTGACTCGTAAGCTTCTAGGTAATTTATGCATCGCACTCGTACCTTTTCAATACTGGTGCATCACATTCGTTCATATAAGACACTCAAGGATGAGATTAGTCACATATAGAGTTACTTAGAGGATCTGTTAAAGTGAACTCACTAAAGAAAAAAAATTATAGCTAGTGCAAGATGCCATAATTAAGTCTCAGATGTTTGGAGATGCCAATATAAGTTCTCTTAAGGGGGTTAGCTTGATGAATATACCCATAGCATGGAAAATCTTGGATGCTGGAAATACAATCTTCGAGAACACCACTAAACCTATTTGTTAGCCATCTCGAATCTTGAGGACGAGATTCATCTTAAGGGGGTTAGTCTGTAACATCCCAGATTTTAGAATGGGAAAGTTCATAGATTTCATGTGCATTGCATCATGGCATCTTGCAAAAATTCCAAATTCAAAACCATTGGTGAAAAACCCTATTTGAAAACCCTTTATGCCTCTATTAGGGTTTCTAAACAAAACCTATTGTTTGAATATTTTGAATGGACAGGAATTAGTTCCCTAGTAGTCCTAAAATGATGTTATTATTTTTAGAAAAAATTACAAATTAGTTTGATCTCATTTGGAGCTATATTTAAAAAGTTACAAAAGAAACCAGTAAAAAAGGAATAAAAGGAAACAAAAAAACCTAACCTATTCTACCCGGACCAGCCTGCACAGCCCAACCCGACGCCCCTTTCCCCTCCTCTACTTGCTGCACCGCGAGCGCAACACCATCGCCAGCGCATTTCCTAGCAAGCCCAGCACCGGCCCACCATCTCCAATAGTGTGCCGCAGCCCGCTTTCCTCTCTTATGCCTTTGACACGTGGGCCCCGCCCTGTCGTATCCTTCCTGACGCGATGGACACCGCGTCCTGTACTCCTTCGTTCGATCCCGAATGGAGATCCCGATCCCGTCGATTTCCGTTGATCCCTTGCCCTATCCGCACACCACCCCTCCATATATTTCCTCGGCCCTCTCCCGTGCGATTTTTCCCCTATACGAAACCCTAGCCGCCGGAGCTCATGTCGCCGCCACCATCGGAGCTTCATTGCGAACTCGAGAACGAGGTTCCGAGCCTCCCGCGCCCCCTTCTTCCTTCTAATTGACCTCCCTCGCTGCACCTCTTCTCCTCATGCCTCACTTTTGCCATTGTGGTCACCGAGCATCGAGGATCAACCCGAGCCAGTCAGCGAACCACCTCTCACCGCTGCTCACCATCGCTAGGGGAATCAAACGACGCCTCCGTCCGCACCATCTTCCTACTCGTGCCGCGATGCACCCTGTTGACCATCTAGACACCGACGAAGACCGTCGGATTGCCGCCCATCACCACCGTTTGCCCCATCCGCCGCCGCAGCCCTCCACCTTGCCGGTGAGCACCAAGCCTAACTAGCCCACGCCATCGGATCGAGAACCCGCAACCCAGATCATTTCTTTGACCATGTGGATGACCGTTGACCAGTCAGCGTAACGCTGAGTCAGTTGCCGCGTCAGCGGGAATATTCCAGGGAATATTCCCCCGGGATTTCTAGACTAAGAAAATAGACATAAATTTGTGCAAACTTGTAAAATTCATATAAAATTGAATATTGATCATAAAAATAATGTGATATATTCCTGGATTTAGAATAATGTGTAGCATATTATCATGCAATAAAATTTGTACTTTGACCAATGCATATTTTCTGGATTATTTAAATCTTTTATATGGTAAATAATTAATAGGAAAATATCCACAACTCTAAAATTGGCAAATTTGGTGTCTATGGATTCAGAAAATTGTAATCTACTTCCTCCGTTTCAAAATATAAGATGTTTTAGGTTTGTGAATAAAATGTATCTGGACTTGTTTTAGTATGTAGATTCACTCCAAACATGAGTGAACCTACATACTAAAAGTAGTCTAGATACATTTTCTTCACAAACCTAAAACATCTTATATTTTGAAACAGAGGGAGTACGTCACTATAGCATTAGTTGAATTTGCTATAGTACAAAAAAATTAGCTATGTTCAAATCCATTAAATTGGTATTTTGGCTATAACTTTTAATCTATAAATTATTATAAGGTGAAACCAGTGGCAAATAAAAGTTGTGGACATTACCTATCCAGTAGCATGGTTCTTATAATTTTCTGAAAGTATTCAAATACCTATAATGCCTATTAAAAACCTATTTATTTAATAGAAAATGCCTATGAAAAGCTTTTGTACTTGTTTCTATTTTCTAAAAGGCATGCATATTGTTTTTTTGTGTTTCTCTACTGTATGATTGATTGCATTTATTGTTTTGCGTGATAGATTGCCCGGAGTGCGATTATTGTGATTGCGACGAGTGTGTGAACAATTACTACAACTAAGGCAAGTGTCACTATCATAAAACTCCTATTGTTTTCTTATGCATTAGTTTTTAGTAGCTTGCATTGAAGGAAATGTTTTATATTATATATGCTATGCTATCGTGTGAGTACCCAATAGAATTGTCATAGACCCCAGTTGATTCCTTGATAGCCATCATACTGTAGATGCTTAGCCATGCTATTAGTTGCATTGGTGGTTTTCATGATACATGTGTGTATGAGATGGTTATATTTTTTTTGAAGTGAAAACCACTTAATAACTGAATCACCTAGGTGGAATGACATTGATTGGATCATCGAGTGTGGATTTTGGTGGGGATTCCCATCCAGGCTTCAAAGAGATAATATGCGGTATTGATTAGTAACTTCCATGTACAACCTCATGTCATATGGGATCTGATTGACTGAGTAAGTTATGGGATCATGTCCTACCGTGACTAGCAGATGTAGGTGTTGATAGGATGGTACGGTCCGGAGTTAGGCTCATGATTCTTTTTTCTAAAGGTCTCGTCCTGGTCTTCTCTCAAAAGGTCTTGATCGGGTCTTGTGGGTAAAGTGTACTAGCCTCTGCAGATTGTTTATGAACTAAGTACTTAGTCGTGTCCCTGGTAATGGACAATTATGAGTAACTTATCTTGATGCAGTTGAAAAGTCTCATTCATTCTAATTTCTCTAGTAAAACTTGACGGGTGAACTTAATGGGTTATAGGAGCACTTGAGTGACTCAATGTGTCCATAGTTTTAGGAAATCTCGTGTGACTCGAGTTGTTCTTAGTTATTTTGAAGAACTAAAACTTTATTTAATAAGGTAGGAGGAAATGCTGCTTTATGCAAATAGCCTAAACTCCACTAGCCAAAGTGTGCATGTATATGACAGGTTGCCAATTGTGTCCACATAACAGTGACATCTTGCCAATACAATTCAAATGTATTGACCATTCCTGGCTGCAACTTTTTATGTTGAAGGTTATTTCGACGACAAGTAAGGTTTTCATTTAGGTTGTGAATCTCCACTCAGCGAGTTGCCTGTGGTGTGATGGAGCCTTTATCTTTTGTTTATTTGTTGAACTATGTCATTTGAGCTAGCTGTGAGCTAAGCAACTTTGTAATATTTATATGTTGGATCAATCGTTGTAATATTGTGACGCATTAATACTCTTTTATTCATCGAAACTGTGTGTGCTAGCTAATCGATTCAAGGGACTAGCACTGTAAACACGGGATCCAATTCTTAATGGGTTGGATCGCTTCAGTCTAGTGAAATAATTCCTTTGCTTTGTAATTCTTTCGTCTAGAACATATTTTTTCCGAATGGTGTTGGTGTATCTTCAGTGTGTCACCCTAAGGTTTGCGAATAATACAGACATGATGGAGACCCCTCTAGGATCAATAATCAGAAGCGGGACCTGGAGATCCATACTCACTCCCACACATTCAACGATGACTTCTTGAGATCGTGAGAACCTTTTACACTAGTAACTTAATCCCTTTATCTCACAATATATTACATGTCCAAGATTCGATCATCAGTATCTCCATACCTAGTTTGATCTCGTTACCGACATGTACACTTTTCTCGTTCCCGTGATATAACATTCTAGTTAGCACATCACTTGCTTGCAAGCTAATTAATGTGATATCACCGAGAGGGCCCAGATTATATCTATCTGTCATTGGGATGGACAAATTCTAATCTTAATCTATGAGACTCTACATAACACCTTCGTAGCACTGAACCCACCTTTATAGTCACCCTGTTACGATGTGATATTTGATGTTATCAAGATACTCTTCCAGTGTTAGTGATTGACATGATCTCATGTCTAAGGACTAGGATTACTTCGTATGATGTTATAGCAATATAAACACAATGAATTTGCTTGTAATACTATACTTCGGATGAATGTTCATCACATCATTCCAATAATGTTGTGACCTCGTTATTAACAACATCCAATGTCCATGATCAGGAAACTTTGATCATCTTGTTAATCAACGAGCTAGTTTATAAGAGAGGCATAACTAGGAACTTTCTGTTTGTTTATTAAACACACATGTATTAATGTTTCCATATTAATATAAGTATAGCATGCAAAATAAACATCTATCATACACTTGGAATATACATAATAACAACTTTATTATTGCCTCTCAGGGCATATTCCCTTCAAAAACTACACTATGTGGACTCAAAAAAATAGATGGAAACTTGCGGAAAACGGTGATGGTCGACTTGGCGGAAAACAAGATAAAATTCTGAACCTAGACACAAACGAAAACTAGACTCCTACGGGAGAGACCTTCAGATCGGATCTACGAGAAGACACGACCAGTAACTAAAACTTGAAAAACGATGCAATCTAGGCTATGGAAAATATTTTTGTGTGACTTTTTCTGTATAGGACGGAAAATAAACTAATCTATGGATGGATTGTGGATGCTAACCGAGTAAACGAGGAAATATGATACCAAGATGATATGGGGTTCCGATATTCTCAGCAAGCAGTTGGTGATGATGATAATAATGATGTATGATAGATAACTAGCATGTAGCTATGAACTCTCCCGCATGAACCCTGATGTTGATGCCTCTAGAACCCTATGGGATATTCATAATACCACGCTCTTGCACACATATCCTTCGACCACGAACGATAGTTTGCAATCTACTAATTCCCCAATGGAACAACATATCACACTCAATTGTAGTAGATAATTCGATCACAGGGTAATTTCAGAGGTTCTAATAAAAAACAACTCCAAAATATTTTTAACATGGTCTAACCTAATCTAGAGGGTGTTCCCAGGCTTATATGGCCGCTGGAACGTCCGAAAAACGCGAAACGAAAACGTGTCTGATACACTCAGATCCCTCCGGATCTGATGGAAACTTTTACGGCTGGATTATCCTCCCCAAGTAGGGCTGGATTATCCCCCCCAGGGATTATCCGCCCCCATACAGTACGACGCGCTCAAAGTCCTTGGCAGAAATTATGAAATAGGGCCGGATTATCCGAGGTGTAAGGGCCAGGTTATCTGGGGTCTGGATACGTGTGAGTACTCATTGGGAAGCTCTCGGAATTATCTTTCCAACAAGTACTTTTTTTCTTGATTCGTAGTTCAAATGAAGAATTCACATTTGTTTCAATTTCAGAGCTTATGTCTGTTCGAACTGAACCTTCATTCTTTTTGATGATCTTCATGACTTGTAGTGCGCATGCCTCCCTCTCCTCCGTCGCGCCCTCATGGATGATCATCACGTCGGTTCCTCTTGACGCAATCCTTATCCTTCTCGTGCAATGCTTATCTCCTTAGTGAACCTGGGTGTACATAAATTCATAGACTTAGGAAATATAAAGTTCTCATTATCATAAACATCAAATTCATTTAAGAGTGAATTAACTTGTTGAAGTAGCATTGCACGAGCTCTAGTAATTGGTCCAATCCATATTTCATTGGATTTATCCTTTAAAGCAACATCAACCTCTTTAATAGGAGTTGGGGATAGTAAATCAGTAGGCATGTCCTCATCATCTCTTCTAGTCTTTCAAAGCTTAGGTGCCTTCTAGGCATGTCATTTATCAACCATTTGACGTAGTGTTGAGTTTTATAGAGTTGTGTGTTGTGAATTTGTTGTTCCCCTTTTCCCTTGTTCATCTGAGAGATTCCTTTCTACCATGATCTCTCTATACTATGAGTCCACAATATTATATTGTAGGTACCACAGTGTTCTGTTCTAGGCTTCGAGGTTTCTTTTCGCCTCCTGTGCCTCCTTTTTGTTTGTTTGGGTACTGTAATTCCTCTAAACTGGGTCTATGCAGATTTCAACATTTCCCGCCAAAATCCACATAGAAGCCATTCAAAGACGCCCACCAGACACTTTCGTGTGGGCGGGATTTTCAACAAGTAATTACATCATAATAGTTTACAACAGGATCCACAAGAAACATATATATAACAACAACTTGACGATTCAAGAGTACAAATGATACATTATAGAGATCAAATCATGAAGAAGACCAAATAGTATCCGAGTGCGGATGAGAACCAAATGGGACTAATAGTACTGAAGAATAACCAAACAGTGTCCATAAACCCTGCCCAGGCCAAGCTGAAAGGGTAACTTACTAATGTCGTCAATCACATACCTATCAAAGCCAAAGGGTGCCGGGAAAGGTAAAAGGAAACATAAAGAGTGCGGTCAGTACCGAGGCCAGTACATGGTTAGTCTTAGAATTCGGTGGTCCTCGCCTACATAGGTATGGTGGGATCTGCAGCAGCAAAGCTTGCACTATCTAATTTATAGAGACACACTACAACTTAGGCTATTAGAGCGAGATAAGAGGGCACTATACAATATCTATAATATAATTCCAAACATAACCCATCCGAAGGATTCCCCCTAGAAAACTAGTCGAGGAAGTCCTCTTGCGGAACACACACGATGGCAATTTTGTTAAGAAGTTTTTTAGTTGATAAGGCTAATTACTAATCATATTGTTAGAGAAAAATCATTAGTGGCATTGTTTATGATTATGACACCGAACTCTTGAGGAATCCAAAACCGTGGATACACAGCTTCTCGAAAAGATTTACCCTGCTGGGGTGCACTACTGTACCAAACACACACTCAACCCTTCAGGCAACATATTACGCGTGCCATATAAATGTCACGACAAGAACTATTCCTTAACTACACGTGTATCCATATGCATCACCTATTGTGTTCATCCAACCAAGAGGCATGATGATTCCCAAGGAAGGCATATTTGTTGAGTCTATGGTCGGGCGATGATCGAAATATAACTTGTAGAGCTCCATCCCACCTCCGACAATATATCCCGATTTTATGCAATGCCGGCCATGGATCTCCACCAAAATATCAAGTCCGAAGACATATCCAACTCACCCATGTACGAGGACATATTATGCGTATGCACCAAATGGAAAACTGATTTTTTAATCCTCTTGATAAATGAATAGTGCCGATAGTTGAGGGGGATCCAAGTGGCCCCGATGTTTTGCTAGCGCGATCAGCTCAGAACTAGTATCATAGAACGAATGGGGTCCTAGGTCGACTAAATCAGTTTCCAAAAGTGGTCCCTGTCGGGGCCTTATCATTAGGTGAAACCATAACCAACATGACAAAAATTTAATTTACCATGGTATCAACCATAACCAAATATCATGGTTCACCTGTGTGAGAGGAGGCAACAGACCTAAGCATGCGCTACGACTCGCAAGGGCAAAGCTAGCTAATCAAACAAGGCAATAGGATAACCAAGGCTATATGGTAGAGCAGGTAAATAAAGGAATGGTACTAAATCATCGATAATAAGGATATCAATAGACAAAGGAAGGAAGTAAATACTAAGAATGCAAAATAGTTAGAAGGGGAGAATATTCACCTAAGAAGATCAACCGAAGGCTCGTCGTATCTCGCATCAACTCTTCAGCCTATCCGATGAAGAAGCAGATCACTAAAAGGAATACCCGATGCAATATTTAATACTATGGCAGAAGATCCGACATGTTTATGATATGATGCATGACATGGAAATATGCGGTCTATCTTAGAAATGTTAAGTGGAATTGGATCTCGACATTTAAATATAAGTTTCAAGTTATTTACGTGCCCCACAATTTAAATATTGACTTAACAAGATAAAACATGGCATCGATTCGCTATACAAATTTAAATGGAGTCTGGAATAAGACAAAGATATCCCGCATATACACTTCATGTTTATTTATTAGATGATTCTACAAAGTCCCCCAAACAATAGATATGTATGCGAGCATGAATAATTTAATATGCAACAAGTTTAATATGGCAATTTATAAAATAGGGATCGAATAGAGGTCACACGTCGGGTTCAAAGATGTCGGAGGGGTTTCTTTGGGTGCACCATGTTCATCATTCAAAAGCGCCGGTGTGCAACTTCCCATGTCGTCGGTATGTGGTATGTGGTTAGCAGATGATGTAGGAGTCAAAATCGTTCGAGAGGAACCCGGTTGTACCTACTCTTGGACTCGTACTAGGAGACAATCAAAGAAGTTGTGGATCTGCAGCAATCGGCAGTGAGGATCTGACATAAGGACATGACCAAATGATGATAATGGAAGGCAGAGGAAACAACCACCTTGCAGTTGACCGAAACGAGCCTTACGCACGTTCGGTCATGCGGTCGAGAATTTGGAAGGGCTGAGACAGGTTTGTAGTCTAGTATATCGTCCACCAAAAGGAGGCCTTGGCGCAAAAACGACAACATAGCACACACACGACGACGTTGATGTGTGGACATGTAGAATAGTGGAATTTGTCGTTGTGGTGGCACGGCAGATGCCATGGGTATGTTAAGGTATGGGGCCAATGGATGCTAGAGAGATCCGGGGAGGGAAGATGTAGTGATTTCTACACTCAACGGTCCTGTAAGTAGATCTTTATTCCTCTTCTCAAGAACTACAAGTGCTCCTATAACTGTCTCATAGAGAAGAACACTAATACACGAGCCTTTTGGCGTAGAACGAATCGATCCCTTCTCAGGAGCCCGCGTCCCCCCTTATAAAGAGGTTCCTTGGTTGCTTCTAGGGCTAACGTGGCAAGCATATCCTTGGAATATGCTTGTCCCAATATGGTAAATCGACGGTCTCCTTTCCGTGTCCCCCTTCTATCTGCGGCAATGTTCCAGAAACCTTCACATGCGCGCCTTGGGCTTCCTCACTGTCACCTCCGTGACATTTGTCTGCCCTTCTGCTGCTCTGCTCCTTGTCCTTTGTGCTTGGCTCTGTCTAGATTCGTCGTAGCCTATGACTAGGGTTTGACTATAGGCACCTCCTTATCCTGCAAGCTTCATTTTATTCGGCCTTATCTCGCATAACTCGGCTCGGTCTCCACCTGCATTCAAGTTAGTCAGACTTATTCGGTCGACTTAACTCATATGTCGGCCAGATAAGGTGTTACTCATTCTATCTTTGTCTTGGACCTGCTTATCTCGGTCGAATCTTACATGATTTGGCCGACACAATAAGTAATTCGGCTTAAGATGAGGGAGACTCCTTTCGTCTTTCCCTTGTCTTGACCCTATATGGGGTCACCCCCCAACATTAGTCCCCGAAGCTGGTGCGGTCCTGCCGGAGACCTCGATTGGGCCACATCAGTTTCTCGACATTCTTCTCTCTTTATTTCTGAGGTATTTCTTAGCCGACGTTCTTTATTCGCCACCCTCTTGCTCTTTTCATCTTTTTTCCTTCCGTGGTTTACTTTCCGAGCTATCCCCCCTTGTTCTAGGTATTCGTGTGGCTTCCTGGGTAAGCCTCGTCCTACGTGTATCAATAATCATTGTTTTCTAGTTTATTGTTCCTCTACAGTGGTTACTGACAAGCTACAGAATTATCGCTGCTTTGGCGTCTTGAAGTGACGCCTCGAGTCCCGCATCGGTCAGAAGGCCCGATCCTCTCCTGCGCTGTGTGGTCTTCAGTGTGGCTCCACTACTTACGAACGGTTTCGCCACACGCGCGATTATGCGGTCATTGTGGCATAGCCACGATCCCATTACCGCTAACATTACGCGGTTATAAAGAGGGGAGCGGGGCTAGACGATTCACTTTCCCCCCTCGTTTTCCCTTCATCTTCTTCCTCGCGCCGCCGCCTCCGTTCGTGTTCTAGCGGCCGCGCCATCGTCGTCCTCCTCGACGGTCGCGCTACTGTTCTTCGGCTCCTGCGACCTCGCCACAGTGCCCTTGCTCCGGTGCTTCCACCGGTGAGTTTTCCTACAGCGCCGCCACAAGGTCTGCGCGCTAGGCATCTCTCTTGGTTTCTTATATTCCCAGCGGGGGTTCTTTTTTGTTCCGCCGCCGCACTCATTAGAATCACGATGGGGCCCTGTACCTCTCGGTCTCTCCCCGCCGCTAGTTTCTCCTCCGTTAATTCCTCCGACGAGCCTATCTCTAGTTCCGCTAGCGGAGCTCTCGTCGGGGACGACGACTTTGCGTCCGGTCCAGAACGGGGTTCTTGGCAGGGTTCCGTCGTTACTCGTCGAGAGGTAGAGTGGTTAAATAAAACGCGCCGGATTCGCACCGAGGTAAGTTGTCGCTTGCCCGGCAAAGAATCCTCACCCGTACTCAACGAAGGCGAGTATGTAGTTTTTATGTCCCACTTCGCTCGTGGATTCGGCCTCCCTCTTAGCGATTTTGCTAGGGGTTTCCTTGATTACTTTGGCCTCCAGCCGTATCACCTTCCGGCCAATGCTATTGCCTCTTTGTCGGCTTTTATCTCGGCTTCAGAGGGGTATTTCGGGATCTGGCCCTCCGTACATGTTTGGTCCAAATTATTTCAAATCTGAACTAATGTTGTGATGGACAAATCTCTCCATCCTTCTGAGAAATCTCTTACCCAATGCGGGGTTGCGTCCATTACACCTCGGAGACATTCCGAGTTCCCCCGTGTGGCCGGTCTCGAGTCTTGTAAGAAATGGCATAAATCGTTTTTCTATGTAAAAACTACAAGGAAGGAAGATAAGATTCGGCTCCCCGCTTTCTCTATCGGTCCCCCCTCCAAGAAGAATTGGAACTACAATCCTTGGAAAAGCCATTCTCTTGCCGAGGCATTTGAGATTTGGCTCAAAGAACTGATTCGCGCCGGGCTCCGTGGTGAAGATTTAATGACCGCCTTCGTCAGTAGCCGAATCTGCCATTTTCAGCTTCGCACTCATAAGCTCTGTTATATGAGTGGTCCTTTGGATCCCAACCGAGTATCTACGGTTGAGCTCGACGATTATCACATCTATAAGCGCGTCCGGGCTATCTTTAAGACCGATATGCCGGAAGAATGGGAATGGGGATTGAAGCCATTTTCTCGCGGGAATTCCCCTCCTCAGGTAAGTTTAAACATTAGTGTTTTCTTCCGAATTGCTTTTGTGATTGTTCTTTTGCTAATTCTAATTTATTTCTCTCGCAGAGGTTTACGGAGCAGAAGACGGAAGATGCCGAGGTTTTGGCTCTTCTGTGGACCGCAGATCGCAATACCCCGGACAACGGAGAACCTGACTCAGAGGAGTTTGTCCCTAAGTCGGATGTTGCTCATGTTCGTGCCCGTGGCAAGACCTCGGCCCACGCGGATGAAGGTGACTCGAAAGACGTCCAAATTCTTGAGGTAGTTGTCGTGGTGCCTATCTCTTACGCATTTCCGGCTCCTTCTTTCCCAGCTAATCCAGCTGGTCAGGTGCACGATGCCGAACCTCTTGCTTCTCAAGCGCCTGCTGCTTCGAAGAAGCGCACCGCTTCGACAGATCCCTCTGGTGCTGCCCCCAAGAAGAGAATCAAGAAGTCTTCGCAGCATATCCCGAGGCATAAAACCATGCCTGGGTTACTGGGTGAGTTTATTTTCATTTATATTTCTTGTTTCTCTCTTTTTGTCTCTTGACAAGACTTTTTGTCTCTTGCAGAGCTCCTCTCTCCGCAAGGCCAATCGGTCTGAGTATGACAAGCCATACTACTCGGAAGCCTTCTCCTCCTCCTCCGGAAGATACTCGGGGTCCCCGTCCCTCTCGTGTTGATTCTCCTCCTGCGCCGACCAATATATCGCCTCAACAAGATGTGCCTATTGCTCCCACCATTATTGCTGACATAACACCCACACCGGATCACCTGGTTGAGCCTGCTGGCCCTCCCAAGACCACCGAGGTTTCCCCCAATGATCCTTTGATCACCACAGTCCCAGCTGCTACTCCAACTCCAACCGAGGATATCACCACCTCGGCCCCCTTGGAAACTATAGTTCCTCCTGCCCCCAAGGGCGTGGTTCCTAGTGCTGAAGTTGTTGCCCCTGCCAAAGTCTCTACTAAGAGTAAGAAATTTGTTGTTACTAAACCCTCGACATCTAAGAAGGGGCCAATTAGCTCTTCTCAGCCCAACATAGCTGATGTACTTCGCAAGGGAGCTTCCTCTGCTAAGCCTGGCGTTGCCCCTACTGCCGACACTCAACTTACTCTTTACAAGTGTCCGGCAACGATGGTAGTTACACAATAGGCCCGAGGTAAAGTGTTGACCCGTACTGTGAGCGGGAACAACCTCGGCTCTTTGGTGGAGTATGCCAATAACTGGAACGACGCCGATCAACTTGAAGGCAACCCGAGTAGCCAACCATTTCAACTTTCCGACATCAGCAGTCGCTTGCACATGGCTGGTAAGATTGTCCTTGATAGTGACAAGATGAATGAGGTAAGCGCTTTCGTTGATACTTTGTCTATTATTCAGATGGTATTATATACACACTAGTCCCCGAAGCTTGCAACCGGATAACTTGTTGTTTGTTTGGAAGCTTTGTCAGGCTTCAAATGAATTTCTTGCTAAGTCAATTCCCTTCGTGATCGTATTAGCCGTGGTCCATTCATACCCGAGTTAAGTTTTACTTGATTCAGATTTTCTTTAGTTTTGAATATCTAGCCACCTAGATCCGAGTCAAGTTTTACTTGATTCGGATCTGCTTTAACATTGAATATCCAGCCACCTAGATCCGAGTCAAGTTTTACTTGATTTGGATCTGCTTTAACTTTGAATATCCAGTCACCTAGATCTGAGTCAAGTTTTACTTGATTTGGATCTACTTTAACATTGAATATCCAGTCACCTAGATCCGAGTCAAGTTTTACTTGATTTGGATCTTCTTTAACTTTGAATATCCAGTCACCTAGATCCGAGTCAAGTTTTACTTGATTCGGATCTGCTTTAATATTGAATATCCATTCATCTAGATCCGAGTCAAGTTTTACTTGATTCGGATCTATTTTAATTTTGATTATCCAGTCACCTAGATCCGAGTCAAGTTTTACTTGATTCGGATCTTTCTATTCTTTGTGTAGCTTGTTTCCATTTTTCAGGTTGCCCATGATCGCCGGACAGCTGAATTTCAAAGGTTGCTTTTTGCGCACAAAAAACTTCAAGATAAATATGAGAAGATTGTCCCTGTTGTGAAGAAAACTGGTAAGTTAACCAGTCCGTGTAACGTTCCTTAACTTCGTAATAATTTTAGCTGTTCGTGATAATTAGCTTTTCTGCTAGTGTGCAGCTAGTATCAACAACTTGAATACTCGCCTTACCAAGAAAGTTGGCGCTCTTGAAGGTTAGTTACTCTTTTTGTTTGCAAATTTGCCGACTTTTGTCCGAGGTAAATATTGGGTTTCTTACAACCTTCTGTCTTTGGTATATCCGAGTTACAAACACTTGCAGCGTCGCATCAAGAATGCATACCTATGCCTGATATGATGCTGCATTTTTTAGAACAAGCTGCCGCTCATTCGGCACAACTCAAATAAAAGGATGATGAGATAACTCGGTTACGTGCCGAGGTTGAATCTCTCAAGCTTTCCCATAAGTCTAAGTTGGAAAAAGTTGATCAGGAGTTTTCGGAGGAAAAGAACCGACTGATCATGTAGCTTCAGAAGGGCAAAGAACTTCTTGACGCTGCCGAATTAAAAAATCGAGCGATAAGCGAGGAAATCACTCGTTTCGAGAAGAGTAGGGCTGATGTCATGGTATTGCCGATGAGTACACAATGGAGGGGTTATCACAGTGCGTGTTTAGAGACGTGGGGGAAGGCGGACGGTTGACGGGTACGAGGTAACACAACTTACCCAGGTTCAGATCCCACAACAGTGGCGAAATCCTACTCCTGCAATAAATCACTATAAGGGCAATACGCCGAGTTACAGAGATTGGTTCACTGTGCGAGATTGTATGAAGTTGTCTATGAACGTTGTTCCCTAAAGGCTCCCATAGGACCGACTTATATAGTCGCCAGGTCCTAGGGTTACAGGGAAAATTCCTAGCCGGACAAGTCACAGAGTTCTACACCGTCTATTAATAGTCTTGTGTATCTTGCACTCCAAGGCTCCGGGTACGCTGGTGACTCCACCGTAGCCTTCCTTTATCCAGCATGCACCTCCCTTCTAGATCCATCTAACTGGGCCGCCCAGCAGGCCATAGGCCATGCTACCAACTGTTGGCCACCCAGGTTATCCGGATAGGTGACACGCTATGAGGATACCTATATAGCATATCCCCAACAGTAACCCCCGCAGAACTCCGAGATCTTGCGCCTTCTTTTCTTTTCAGATGAATGCTCCGTCTAGTTGGATGTCGGCAAATCGTCAAGAAATATCTTGTAGTCCTCCCAAAGAACCCTGCAAAACTCTCTCCGTCTTCAACTTGTAAGCCGGAGAAATGTTGAATCTTCCATCGTACACTACCATAGTCGGATTAGATCCGTCTATATCGAAATCTTCGATATGACGGCTCATCTACCCATGTCAGCTAGGACGATGTAGGCTTAGGTCAGCGACGCCTCGTAACTCACACATGCAGAGAACGCAATCATGTCCGATTTTCCCGCGTGAGCGATACGAACCGTTGGCAGTGACGATTGGAGACGTGGCGAAATTTCCATGCACGTTTGCAAACACGTCGTCTACGCGGCAACCGTTTGATCAAGCTGCACGAATCTTAACGCCAACGATGATAAATAGTAACCGTGGGGAAATTTCCACTTTTTACCTCATTCTCCTCGCATCATCTTCTTCCTCCAGCGCACACCCCTCCGAGCTCTGTGCGCCTGACTCGCGAGAAAACCCTAGCTTCCAATCCCCACCAGTTGCGTTCATCCTCACTCCATGGCCAGCGGCAGCAACGCTTCTCCCTCCATGGCAGCGTCGAGCGAAGCCGCGGTGAAGCCAGCGAGCTCCATCGGTGGTCATCGAGTCCACCGGCGGTGACCTTAATCTGGCGGCGCTGGAGCGTTGGACGAGGAACCAGACTCACACAAGGGCGACTGGCGCGGCTCGGATATCACTGACCGTGATATCCAAGAGAAGATTGCCGAAGGCTACCTTCCTGCGACGGAGGGGCTCGCCTGGCGGGCGGCGCCTACCGGCGAGGTGACACCTTCTCCCCAAGCCGGACACAACAAGGAAGAGCTTAGGAACTGCGGCACCATAAGCTTCAAGATTCGACTTGGCCGGTTGCTTCCCCGACATCGTCGGCCACGAGTCTTGCAAGGATTGGCAACAGACATACTTTTATGACCCAGACATTCCTCTGGCTGGCCGAGAAGTAACGTACCCGGACTTCGTGAACGGAGCCGCCACTGAAGTTTCCACATGGAGATCCCAAGCCTCCCTTCCCTCCGACCTCGACGCTTCTCGTTCCATAAGGCGGATCGAATGGTTCGTAGAGACGGGTTTAACCGGCTTGGACCTAGCGATGTGCTGGTTCATCAGGCGAATCCAACCTCTGCAGCACCGCACGAAGTACATGCACGAGTATACCAGCGACAGAAGGGATAATCTCCGCATCTCCGTGGACAACTTCTCGAGCGACTCCCTCAAGCTCCGCCTTAAGGACATCGTCAATGTGAAGGATAAGAAGCGTGGCTTCACCATCACCTACGACATGTTCGTAGACGGCAAGTGCCCAAAGGTAGGTATTTATTTTCCGTGTGCGACATATGCTCCAGTTCTTCCGTCTTGCAAATACCATCTTATCTAACATGGTGATTTCTTACTTAGCAGCTTAGCGATCTAGAGGAGGGTAACATGGCTGCCCAAATCTATGATCCAAAGATGAAGGAAGTCATGGTCGTGTCCGACGACGAGGTCCCGTTAGCGCGAAAGCGGAAGAGCTCCACCTCTGATGCTGCCGACAGATGCAAGAAGAAGAAGACGGAGGGTGGAGCCTCCAAGAAGACTACCGCCGCCCTGGAGGCGGAAAAGAGAAAAATTACCGGGATCCCCTTTGCCAAAGCACCTGTAGCATCCCATTTGTCTAACAAATTGTAATGCTACTTGGTTTAGTAATATAATGGCTACTTCCAATATATAATTGTTGCATCATAATGATATCATGCTCATGTCATCATGCCACCTTGCATTTGAGCATCATATAAAACCCTTTTTGTGTTGGTTCTTCTCTCATATGCATTGTAAATTGTATTTGCCTCTTGATATTGTATTTGGTTCTTGATATATTGTTTAAATGCCCAAGTTGAGTTGGGGGCATATCTTTTATTCCATTCCACCACCTTTCTTTGTCACCACCTTATACTTCCACCATTCCAATAACCCATGAGCTTGTAATTCTTTTCTTTGGATTTTTATTCTAGCTCATGTGGGTTGGGTGGACCCAACTCTAATTTCTTTTGCTTGGTCTTTATTCCAACTTTTGGAAATGCATGGAATCATGCCATGTGATTTTATTTTGTTTTCACAAGATTAACACATGGCATTAAATACTTGCATGGGCCATGCAACCATCACCATCTTTTGTCCTCCTTTGTTTTTATTTGGTCATTTTGAGTGGATCATCTCTCTTCTCTCTCTTCCTCCTTTGGGTTTTTTCTTATTTTGATCTTGCTTAAACCCTATCTTTCCTTCCTCTCTATTGTCTAAACCTTGTTTGATCTTAGCTTGCTCTTGCTTGATGCATGCAAGCATCTAAAATCCTTAAGCCCCTCTCATCTCTCATCTCTCCTCTCTCTAACCTAGCTAAAACCCTAAACCTAGCTTCCCCTCTTTCTAACCCTAAACCTATCTACCATACCATCCCCCTCTCACTTATCCTCTAATCTAAACCCTAGCCTCTCTCTAACCCTAACCCAAGCTCTAAACCTAGTTACCCCCTACCCATCTCCACCCTCTCTCACCTTACCCTCCCCTTGGCCTCTCCATGCTGAGCCCCCTTGCTGCCCCACCTGGCTACCCCCCTCTCCCTGGTACCACACCCCATCTACCCCAACCCTAAAACCAAACCCTACCCGAGGATAGATCCCACCCTAGCTCCATGCCTACCCCTCCCTTTCTCTAGATCTCTCTCTGCCACCAAGGCCCACCCGAGCGTGCCCCTCTCTGGCCTCGTCCTAGCCCCACCTGCCAGCTGCCCTACCGGCCCATGCCGAGCCCCAGCTCGAGCACGTGAAGAGGAGAGGGAAAGGTGGCACCCGAGCCACCTTTTTCCTTCACCACCTCACCACGGCACCCCTCTCCTCCCCCCGTCCTTATCTACTTCCTCTCCCTCGCCGCTGCCTCCCCAGATCCGCCCCAGGGCCCTGCCCTCTCCTCCCTTCTTCCTCTCCGACCACCAGCAGCCGAAGCCAACTGCCGCTAGGAGCTTGTCGCCTTCGTCGATCGAGGTGGCGCAAGCGAGAAGGAGGTGATCGAGGAGGACGAGGAGGTCCCCCTGCATCGGCCTGTACACGCCGTCGAGGAGGAGGAGGACCAGGAGCCCCAGAACCAGCACCTCCCGACGAAACCCTAGCTCTCGCCGGCCGCCAGCTCCGTCGACGATCTGCTGCGCCCCCACCCGATCCAACACTGCCAGCAGCCTCGCGGTGAGCTCCTCTCTCGCCCTGACATCTCCGTTCTCGCCGTGGCTCCCTGCGCTCGCCGGACCTTGCGCTGAAGCGCTCACAAGGCCGCTGATCGTTGGCTCGCTCCGCATCGCGTAGAACCTCATCTAGCCACCCGCGCCTCGGCCACCATCCGTTAGCCTACGTGACTGGTATCGCCCCTCTGCAAGGCGCCAGTCACGGATCGAACCCCGCCTCATTGCGCCACACAGACCGCTGCTGACGGTGGAGAAGATCCACAGTGCCGCCGCACTTTTGCAAAACCCCCCCTGGCTTTTTATTCCTCAACCCGCGCTCCCTCTAGGCCCGCCTGTCAGCCTCCCAGACGTTTTGCAAAAAGGCACCCCAGGTTCCACCGCCTCAACCCGCAACCCCCCACTGTGCCGCGTGGCAGCCTCGCATCCACCCACTGTCGTGCGGGTCCGCGTGTGCCGTGGCCCCACCTGTCAATCTCAGGGACTAGGTTAGCTGCGGTGTAAAAAGCTTTTCTGCACGCTGTGTCACGCAGTCAGCCCACTCACATCGGCGGTGGCTAGATCTGCCTGGGTACAAAAAGCTTTTGTGTTTTCTGTTTTAAAAATAAATCTTTTCAAATTTGATTTAAATTCAAATTCAAATCATATTTATAATAACTTTTAAAATACAAATCCAAATAATACAAATGATATATGTTTTTAGATCAGAAAAATGTGAGGATTTCAAATATGCCATCCAAAATATATTTTGAACACTTAAAATTTCAAGTTGAATTAAATTACAATAAAATGCCCTTTTCTTAGTTAATTAATAACTTTTGATTTATAACTCCAAATTTAACAAATGATATGTCTAAATTGATTAGATCGACGAGACCTTTCTGTTTATGCATTCCATGTTCTGTTTTGCAGCATGCATCATATAAATATAATGTAAACAGCAACTAATATGAGGATAAAATGTGGCCAAAACTCAATAAAATGTTTATTTCCTGTATTCTACACCTCACCCATGCCATGCTACTTTATTGCAATGCAAATTGTGCATCATTCATCATGGCATGATTGTTTGCTTGTCGCATCTTATTCATATGCTTGTGCACTTTATTTATGTTGGCCCTTGTTTGTTTGGTTCTTCTTCGATTAGACGCTGAGCAGGGGATATATCAAGAAACCCAGGAGCACTACCCAGATCCTTCTCTCGCTTCAACTGAGCTGCCAGGCAAGCACTACCACATGCTTGCATACATATAGTACCTATTGCCTCTATCTTATTCTTGCATCATTGAGTCGCGATTGCATTAAATCCCATGAGCTTGTTCCTCCATCCCATGAGCCATTACTACAGGAGTTGTTTGAGCCATGCGAGTCGTAGAACAGCATGTGTAGGGTATGTGAGTGTCTGATGGATAACGAGGTACCTAAACAACTTAACCTGAGTAGTAATGGGATAACTAATGAAAGTGGCACCGGTGAGCAATATCTGCTATTTGGTTTTTCCTGCTCACTTGTGTCCCGTAGGACCCCGAGTACTTGATTCCTGTTCCTTGATTATTCGCGCTATCCACATCCGGGAGGCTTATGGGACCCCCCTGAGCCAGAGCTTGATTCAGTCTTATTTCTTGGGGCCACAAACTAGTTTGAGGTTTTATTTACTATCATGTACTTATGCCATGCTTTACTGCTTTATTTACGATTGTGCGAGGAGCACCTGTACTGTTTAGGATCGGGACACGTTTTCGCGGTATCGACAAGTCTAGTCACACTTTCAGGTTCCCAAATTCTGACCATCCACCCAAACCTTGAGTCCGTCTCGAGTCGCCTAACTTTGTTATGGTGTACTCAATGGGGTGGCCCTAAATATTTCTAAACTGTGATTGCTTTGTCGTGAAGGCCTCGTTGGGTTTTTATTTGGTTTTTCCGAGGTTGATCGAGTGTGTGTTATTTGTGCACCTGCAGGTAAAACTTTCAAAGCCGTGTCCGCGGTTATGGACGACTTGGAGCACAGTTTCTCGATCATAGACAAGCATAACTAAAGTACCGCTTTACTTTGACTAAGTAACTGACTAGTAAATAGTGCAACACTCATGGAATGGTTAATAAAATTGCCAACGGATGGGGGGTTGTTCGTCCGCTTCCTCGTTGGTAAGCGAGGAGGAGGATGGATCTGATGATATTACTGTTATAACTGTTGTCATTAAATCACGGACATCCGTCTATCTTTGGTTAGGCGGATGGTTAGAGAGTATCTATAGAATTGTTAGGGTTTATCTTTTGCTGCAATTGCATCACCCCAGGTTGTGTCCCCTTTAGAGGCATAAAGACTTGCTGAGTACCCCTAGGGTCTCACACGATAAATTGTTTGATTCAGATGGACAGGTACACTCACAAGAGGGATACTGGGTGGAGGAGGCGGAAGATGTGGGCAACGATCATTCGGTGTAGATATTTCGGGAACGGGGATCCGTGAGATCTATGGGCGGGATGTGTTTATTTATGGGGCATCTTATGCCGATTTGCTTCTTATCCGTACTCGGATCATGTTTGCCGCTTCCGCCTGATACTCTGATGTTTGATGTATGAGGAGATATCCTAAACTATTATATCTATCTAGGACATTTGAATCTTGCCGCATGGCGTTGCTATATTTCCTTTCTTTTTAGATGGAATGGCTCTGATGTACTGTTGTATGGTGGCTTGCATACATACTCATTTGTGTATGTAGTTGATCCCTTCGCCTGCCGATTACGCCGCCCGTTCTTGTCCCGATGTTTGGAAATGGTTGGGACGGCCGAGAGGTCTACCTGTGAGTGGCATTTTGGCCCCACCGTACTATTTCAACCATTTCAGCTCATCCAGGCTTGTAACTAGGAGCGTAATTCACCGAGGTAGTTACAATTGGTATCAGAGCCATCCCGCCCTTCAGGGTCTCAGCCAAATGGTCGTTGTCAGTCTAGCAAATATTTTGGTAGTTATGTATACTAGGGAAAAACAAAACGTGAGAGTAGGACTACTTCAAACTAGGATTCACGTGTTCTGGGTTTCCGTAGTACCATAGGTTGTGTGTGTGTGTGTGTAATTCCTTGTCTATCTGTTGCATCCAAGTTGTTATCACAATTGGACTTTTGGTTATCAACTGTTGGTACATTCCATACCGACAGGCTTTTGCAAACCGACGCGATCTATCTGATTCGTTGTATACCGCCGCGATCTGTCTTACTCTGTGTTATCCGACGTTATCTTGTTTGGGGTGTTCGTTTCCGTAGTTACTAATCTTTAGGTTCATCGTGAGAAGAAGGAGTTAGGATATGTGTTCCACGTATTCATGTGCGGAGTAATGATTTGAGTGCGGGATGGAGTCGCGACCATACCACTACTCTTATCATTCGCTTTTGTATATTGAATTGGTAGAGTCACTAATCTTGATTCGTTAAGTGATTTTGCGCATCTATTGGTATTTTAATGCCGAAATTTGTGGAAAATTTTTCTTAGATATATCTGTGTACCACACTCCTTTTCAGTCGTGTGCGATATGCTTAATATCTTCTAGGTTCTTTGAACTTTGTTGATATTTTAATATCATCTTAGTAAATTGTATCCTTTAATCTTGGTTAATTCCATCTTGGTACTATTTTGGATTATTATTATTCTCCATTATAGTACTGACTTGTGTTTTATATCAATCACAGGATGGCACCACCACGCCGTTCTGATGAGGACATACCACCTGAACTAGGGTTCGCGTTGTCAAACATCGCCAATGCCTTGGCAGCAATGCAGCAGAACCATCAGCGTTTTGAAGAGAGTGTTCAGAGGAATGAGTTTGCTTCGCTACCTCCACCTCCCAAGCGAGGAGACATCAAAAGCTTCTTGAAGTTCAACCCACGCCAATTTGTTGTTTCTGATCAACCACTTGATGCTGATGATTGGTTGCGTGAGATGTCAAGGCTACTGGAGACTGCTGATGTTCCTGAACAAGAATGGGTAAAATGTGCTACTCACCTTCTGAAGGGAGATGCAGCTCTCTGGTGGGAGAATTAACTGAAGGCAAACTGCACTGGTTTTCAGCCTACTTGGGAACAGTTCACTGGAGCATTCAAAGAGCAAGATTCCGAAATTGTCATGGAAAGGATGAAGGAAGTGTTTCTCAACCTCAAGGTGGAAATGACAATGTCAATACCTACATCAGAACTTCATGAACCTTTCTCGTTATGGTGGTGATGAGATCTCCGATGACAAGAAGAAGCAAAGAGGTTCGCAAGGGCTCAATGCATCGATTAAATATGCAATCACACATGCAAGGCCGGCGTCTTTTCCGAACTTCAGATACTCCGAGGAAGAAGCAAGTAGGCAAGTGTTTGAGGAGTCAAATAAACACAACCGTGATGCACCAAGCTCTTCATCTATGTCGCTCCTTCTAAGCGTGGTTTGGGTTCCTAACACCCCACCGTCGCTCCGGCTCCACCAAGACCTTCAAGCTTGGCGGCAAGGCCACCAAACTTCCTCACTTTGCTCCTGTGGTCTACAACCACCACTACCCCGAGCGCTGGCGAGTCCTGGCTCGTTGCTCCACGTCCACCGGGTGCTTGTTTCACGTGTGGAGACTACGGGCATCAAAACTGAACTGTCTGATGAAAACAAAGCTCTTCCTCCACCACCTCCAAGATCTGCGGCAAGCTCTCCACGGTTCGTGCACCACCACCTCGGCTCTCAACATCAACACCAAGCCCGGTCATCGTTGCTCGTGCTAATCGTGTCAACGCCGCTTGCCGAGCATGCACCTGGAGTTGTGATGGGTATGCTTCCCGTTAACTCAGTCCCTGCACGAGTTTTGTTTGATTCTGGTGCATCGCATTATTTTGTTTCGCATAAGTTTGCGCATGAGAATAATCTGGATATGGTTCCCTTATCACATCGTCTGGTGGTACAATCTCCTGGTTCAAACATGAGGGTTGTTCATATCAGCCATGGCAATCAAATTGAGATTGGTGGCTCTTCGTTCTCGGCGTCCTTAATTGTTTTGGGCAATTCTAACATTGATGTCATCTTGGGCATGGATTGGTTGACAGCAAATGCAGCTGTGATTGATTGTGCTGAACGCTCGGTTTCTCTGAAGATTCCTGAAGGCCATATAGTCTTTTCTCCAAGTCGACTCGCTATCCAAATTTTTCTCTTTGGCGGTTCTGAATGATGATGCGATGGAAGCTATTCAGAGTGTTCCGGTGGTCTGTGAGTTCCCAGATGTCTTTCCTGAAGAGTTGCCGGGTATGCCTCCGGATCGTGAGGTTTAGTTTGTAATTGAGCTTGAACCTGGAACGGCTCCTATCTCCAAGCGGCCTTATAAAATGGGTCCTGCTGAGTTGGCTGAACTCAAACGTCAACTTGATGAACAAGAGAAGTTGGGTTTCATTCAACACAATACTTCTTCTTGGGGTAGCCCAACAATCTTTGTGAAGAAGCGTGACAGGACTGGTAGACTTTGTGTTGACTATCGGGCTCTCAATGCTAAAACCATCAAGAATAAATATCCCCTTCCGCGGATTAATGATCTCTTTGATCAGCTAGCTGGAGCTGTGGTATTCTCTAAGCTAGACTTGAGAAGTGGTTATCACCAAATCAAGATTCGCAAGGAAGATGTTCCTAAAACAGCTTTCACCACCCGCTATGGCCTGTATGAGTACACGGTCATGTCTTTCGGTCTCACCAACGCACCTGCTACCTTCTCGAGGCTTATGAACTCAGTTTTCATGGAGTATCTTGATAAGTTCGTTGTGGTCTATCTGGATGACATCCTAGTCTATTCAAAGTCAAAGGAAGAGCATGAAGAACACCTTCGGTGTGTCCTAAACAAGCTTCGTGAGAACCGCTTGTATGCAAAGTTCTCAAAGTGTGAGTTTTGGCTGCCTCAAGTAACCTATCTTGGTCACGTCATCTCTGCTAAGGGCATTGCCGTCAACCCGGAAACTGTGAAGACAATTGTTGAATGGCTTCCTCCTGTTAATGTCAAAGAAGTGCGGAGTTTCCTTGGTTTGGCTAGTTATTGCCGTCGCTTCATTCAGAACTTTTCGAAGATAGAGAAGCCTCTTACCGATCTCCTCAAGAAAGGCAAGAAATACCTTTGGACTCCTGCATGTCAAGCAAGCTTCGAGACACTCAAAGAGAAGCTCACTTCCACACCAGTCTTGGTTCCTCCGGACACATCTAAGCCTTTCCAGATATTCTGTGACGCCTCTTTGCAAGGATTGGGTGCGGTCCTTATGCAAGAAAAACAAGTTGTTGCTTATGCCTCTCGACAGTTGAAGACGCATGAGATCAACTATCCTACACATGACCTCGAGCTCGCAGCAGTTGTCTTTGCTTTGAAACTATGGAGGCACTACTTGCTGGGCAACCGTTGTGAAATCTTTTCTGATCACAAGAGTCTGAAGTATATCTTCACTCAGCCTGATCTCAACCTTCGGCAGAGGAGATGGATTGAAGCAATCAATGATTTTGATTTGACCATCAACTACACTCCGGGCAAAGCTAATGTCATGGCCGATGCTCTCAGCCGCAAAGCTTATGTCAATAACCTCATGATGGAAGAACAACAGCCTCTCTTGTGCGAAGAATTCCGTCAGCTCAATCTTGAAATTGTGGAACAAGGGCATCTCCTGAACCTTCTGGCTACTCCTCTCTTGGAAGAAAAGGTTCGCTCTCGTCACTTGGTGATCCGCACACCAAAAATATCATCTCCAAACTTCAGCTTCCGAAGTATGAGTCCTTCCACGTCGATGATCAAGGCACGCTTTTCTTTGAACACCGGATGTTTGTTCCGAACTACCCGGGTTTGAGAGAGCAAGTTCTCAAGGAGGCACATGATTTTGTTCTTTCTATCCACCCTGGTAGCACAAAGATGTACATGGACTTGAAAACACAATATTGGTGGCCGGGTTTAAAACTATATTGTGCCAAGTATGTCTCGGAGTGTGATGTCTGCCGCAGAGTGAAAGCTATCCATCAGAAACCTTTCGGTCTTCTACAGCCATTGAAACCCCCGGAATGGAAATGGGAGAAAGTAGAGATGGACTTCATCACTAGTTTTCCAAGGTCGCAGAAGGGCAACAATGCAATCTTTGTTGTCATTGACAGGCTTTCTAAAGTGGCTCACTTCTTCCCCGTCAAGGAAACAATTTCTGGAATCCAGTTGGCTGAGCTCTATATCAACAGAATTGTCTCTCTGTATGGGGTCCCGCTTGAGATCAGTTCAGACCGTGGAAGCATCTTCACCTCCAAGTTCTGGGAAAGTTTCCAAAATGCTTTGGGAACAAAATTGAACTTCAGCACAGCTTACCACCCTCAGTCGCAAGGACAAGTTGAAAGGATCAATCAGATTCTGGAGGATATGCTTCGTGCTTGCGTCATCTCTTTTGGCATGAAGTGGGAAGAATGTATTCCTTATGCTGAATTCTCTTACAACAACAGCTTCCAGAAAAGTCTGAAGATGGCACCATTTGAGGCTCTCTATGGCCGCAAATGCAGAACTCCGATTGGTTGGTCGGGTGCAGGAGAAAGAATATGGTTTGGCCCTGACATTGTAACTCAAGCGGAGGAGAAGGTGCATATCATTCTTGAAAATATGAAGATTGCTCAAAGTCGCCAGAAGAGCAATTATGACAGAAAGCACACGGACATGGTGTATGTTCCTGGTGATCTCGTTTACCTTCGTGTCACTGCCATGAAAGGCACGCACCGTTTTGGTATCAAAGGAAAGCTGGCTCCTAGATACATCGGTCCTTTCAAAATTCGTGGAAGAAGAGGAGAAGTTTCTTATGCTCTTGAGCTCCCAGAAAAACTCAAGGTCCATGATGTTTTCCACATCTCTCAACTCAAGAAGTGCTTCAAGGATCCCGGCAGGACCGTGGATCATGAGCTAATCAATCTCCAAGAAGATCTGTCTTATCAAGAACAACCCACAAAAATCCTTGAGGTCGCAGAAAGAAGGACTCGCAACAAGTCCATCAAGTTCTGCAAGGTGCAGTGGTCGCACCATTCTGTTGATGAAGACACTTGGGAGCGTGAAGAGGAGCTCCGTGCCAACTATCCTACCCTCTTTCAGTCTTCTTCTTCTTCCTAGAATCTCGGGGCGAGATTCCTGTTTAGTGGGGGAGAGTTGTAGCATCCCATTTGTCTAACAAATTGTAATGCTACTTGGTTTAGTAATATAATGGCTACTTCCAATATATAATTGTTGCATCATAATGATATCATGCTCATGTCATCATGCCACCTTGCATTTGAGCATCATATAAAATCCTTTTTGTGTTGGTTCTTCTCTCATATGCATTGTAAATTGTATTTGCCTCTTGATATTGTATTTGGTTCTTAATATATTGTTTAAATGCCAAAGTTGAGTTGGGGGCGTATCTTTTATTCCATTCCACCACCTTTCTTTGTCACCACCTTATACTTCCACCATTCCAATAACCCATGAGCTTGTAATTCTTTTCTTTGGATTTTTATTCTAGCTCATGTGGGTTGGGTGGACCCAACTCTAATTTCTTTTGCTTGGTCTTTATTCCAACTTTTGGAAATGCATGGAATCATGCCATGTGATTTTATTTTGTTTTCACAAGATTAACACATGGCATTAAATACTTGCATGGGCCATGCAACCATCACCATCTTTTGTCCTCGTTTGTTTTTATTTGGTCATTTTGAGTGGATCATCTGTCTTCTCTCTCTTCCTCCTTTGGGTTTGGTCTTATTTTGATCTTGCTTAAACCCTATCTTTCCTTCCTCTCTATTGTCTAAACCTTGTTTGATCTTAGCTTGCTCTTGCTTGATGCATGCAAGCATCTAAAATCCTTAATCCCCTCTCATCTCTCATCTCTCCTCTCTCTAACCTAGCTAAAACCCTAAACCTAGCTTCCCCTCTTTCTAACCCTAAACCTATCTACCATGCCAGCCCCACTCTCACTTATCCTCTAATCTAAACCCTAGCCTCTCTCTAACCCTAACCCAAGCTCTAAACCTAGTTACCCCCTACCCATCTCCACCCTCTCTCACCTTACCATCCCCTTGGCCTCTCCATACCGAGCCCCCTTGCTGCCCCACCTGGCTACCCCCCTCTCCCTGGTCCCACACCCCATCTACCCCAACCCTAAAACCAAACCCTACCCGAGGCTAGCTCCCACCCTAGCTCCATGCCTACCTCTCCCTTTCTCTAGCTCTCTCTCTGCCACCAAGGCCCACCCGAGCGTGCCCCTCTCTGGCCTCGTCCTAGCCCCACCTGCCAGCTGCCCTACCTGCCCATGCCGAGCCCCAGCTCGAGCACGTGAAGAGGAGAGGAAAAGGTGGCACCCGAGCCACCTTTTTCCTTCACCACCTCCCCACGGCACCCCTCTCCTCCCCCCGTCCTTATCTACTTCCTCTCCCTCGCCGATGCGTCCCCAAATCTGCCCCAGGGCCCTGCCCTCTCCTCCCTTCTTCCTCTCCGACCACCAGCAGCCGAAGCCAACCGCCGCCAGGAGCTTGTCGCCTTCGTCGATCGGAGTGGAGAAAGCGAGCAGGAGGTGATCGAGGAGGACGAGGAGGTCCCCCTGCATCGGCCTGTACACGCCGTCGAGGAGGAGGAGGACTAGGAGCCCCAGAACCAGCACCGCCCGACGAAACCCTAGCTCTCGCCGGCCGCCAGCTCCGTCGACGATCTGCTGCGCCCCCGCCCGATCCAACACCGCCAGCAGCCTCGCGGTGAGCTCCTCTCTCGCCCTGACATCTCCGTTCTCGCCGTGGCTCCCTGCGCTCGCCGGACCTTGCGTCGAGCGCTCTGCGCGCGCCGTCGGCCACTGCGTTGGCTCGCGCCCGCGTCGCGTAGAACCTCATCTAGCCACCCGCCGCCCCTCTGTCACCATCCGTTAGCCTACCGCACTGGTACTGCCCCTCTGCGCGCGCGCCCAGGTCACGGGATCGAACCCCCGCCTCGCTGCGCCGCGCACCGCGCGCGTCAGTCGGTGGAGAAGATCCACAGTGCCGCCGCACTTTTGCAAAACCCCCCCTGGCTTTTTATCCCTCAACCCGCGCTCCCTCTAGGCCCGCCTGTCAGCCTCCCAGACGTTTTGCAAAAAGGCACCCCAGGTTCCACCGCCACAACCCGCAACCCCCCCGATGTGCCGCGTGGCAGCCTCGCATCCGCCCACTGTCGTGCGGGTCCGCGTGTGCCGTGGCCCCACCTGTCAATCTTAGGGACTAGGTTAGCTGCGGTGTAAAAAGCTTTTCTGCGCGCTGTGTCACCCAGTCATCGCCAGGCCCACCTGTCACTGACAGTGGCTAGATCTTCCTGGGTACAAAAAGCTTTTGTGTTTTCTGTTTTAAAGATAAATCTTTTCAAATTTGATTTAAATTCAAATTCAAATCAAATTTATAATAACTTTTAAAATACAAATCTAAATAATACAAATGATATATGTTTTTAGATCAGAAAAATGTGAGGATTTCAAATATGCCATCCAAAATATATTTTGAACACTTAAAATTTCAAGTTGAATTAAATTACAATAAAATGCCCTTTTCTTAGTTAATTAATAACTTTTGATTTATAACTCTAAATTTAACAAATGATATGTCTAAATTGATTAGCTCGACGAGACCTTTCTTTTTATGCATTACATGTTCTGTTTTGCAGCATGCATCATATAAATATAATGTAAAAAGCAACTAATATGAGGATAAAATGTGGCCAAGACTCAATAAAATGTTTATTTCCTGTATTCTACACCTCACCCATGCCATGCTACTTTATTGCAATGCAAATTGTGCATCATTCATCATGGCATGATTGTTTGCTTGTCGCATCTTATTCATATGCTTGTGCACTTTATTTATGTTGGCCCTTGTTTGTTTGGTTCTTCTTCGATTAGACGCTGAGCAGGGGATATATCAAGAAACCCAGGAGCACTACCCAGATCCTTCTCTCGATTCAACTGAGCTGCCAGGCAAGCACTACCACATGCTTGCATACATATAGTACCTATTGCCTCTATCCTATTCTTGCATCATTGAGTCGCGATTGCATTAAATTGAATCCCAAGTATTGCATAGCCTTTACTTTTAAACCCCACCGAAGCTTGTTCCTCCATCCCATGAGCCATTACTACAGGAGTTGTTTGAGCCATGCGAGTCGTAGAACAGCATGTGTAGGATATGTGAGTGTCTGATGGATAACGAGGTACCTAAACAACTTAACTCGTAGTAATGGGATAACTAATGAAAGTGGCACCGGTGAGCAATATCTCATTATTTGGTTTTTCCTGCTCACTTGTGTCCCGTGGGACCACGAGTACTTGATTCTGTTCCTTGATTATTCGGCTATCCACATCCGGGAGGCTTATGGGACCCCTGAGCGAGCTTGATTCAGTCTTATTTCTTGGGGCCACAAACTAGTTTGAGGTTTTATTTACTATCCTGTACTTATGCCATGCTTCTTTGCTTTATTTACGATTGTGCGGCCTTTGTCTGCTTAGGATCGGGACACGTTTTTGGTATCGACAAGCCAGTCACACTTTCGGGTTCCCGATCGTTCTGACCGTCCACCCAAACCTTGATTCCGTCTCGAGTCAGCTAACCGTTCTTGGTGTACTCAATGGGTGGCCCCTGAAATATTTCTGAATCTGTGATTGCTTTGTCGTGAAGTCCTCGTTGGGTTTTGATTTGGTTTTTCCGAGGTTGATCGAGTGTGTGTTGCTATTTGTGCACCCTGCAGGTAAAACTTTCAAAGCCGTGTCATGTTATGGATGACTTGGAGCACAGTTTCTCGATCATAGACAAGCATAACTAAAGTACCGCTTTAATTTGACTAAGTAACTGACTAGTAAATAGTGCAACACTCATGGAATGGTTAATAAAATTGCCAACGGATGGGGGGTTGTTCGTCCGCTTCCTCGTTGGTAAGCGAGGAGGAGGATGGATCTGATGATATTACTGTTATAACTGTTGTCATTAAATCACGGACATCCGTCTATCTTTGGTTAGGCGGATGGTTAGTGAGTATCTATAGAATTGTTAGGGTTTATATTTTGCTGCAATTGCGTCACCCCACGTTCTGTCCCCTTTAGAGGCATAAAGAATTGCTGAGTACCCCTAGGGTCTCACACGATAAATTGTTTCATTCAGATGTACAGGTACACTCACAAGAGGGATACTGGGTGGAGGAGGCGGACGATGTGTGCAACGATCATTCGGTGTAGAGATTTCGGGAACGAGGATCCGTGAGATCTGTGGGCGGGATGTGTTTATTTATGGGGCATCTTATGCCGATTTGCTTCTTATCCGTACTCGGATCATGTTTGCCGCTTCCGCCTGATACTCTGATGTTTGATGTATGAGGAGATATCCTAAACTATTATATCTATCTAGGACATTTGAATCTTGCCGCATGGCGTTGCTATATTTCCTTTCTTTTTATATGGAATGGCTCTGATGTACTGTTGTATGGTGGCTTGCATACATACTCATTTGTGTATGTAGTTGATCCCTTCGCCTGCCGATTACGCCGCCCGTTCTTGTCCCGATGTTTGGAAATGGTTGGGACGGCCGAGAAGTCTACCTGTGAGTGGCATTTTGACCCCACCGTACTATTTCAACCATTTCCGCTCATCCAGGCTTGTAACTAGGAGCGTAATTCACCGAGGTAGTTACAGCACCCCCACTTGAGTAAGCTTCTCATTTTCCGACACTGGCTATTTATCTGTCTTGCTCCTGTACTTATGCATTTCGCACGTTTCAGGAAGAAAGCCACGACCAGCCTCAAGAAGACCTCCAAAACATCGGGGGCTTCTCGAAATATCAAGGACATGCTGCATCGCGACTCCTCTCCTGCCATCCCCCCTGCTACTCCTTCTGTAAAGTCTTCGTCTGCTCCGACAAGCTCACAAGCTAGGGAGGCATCAGGCCCTTCCGCCATGGAAGTGGATTCTGGCTCCTCTACCAAACTCGCTGTTGTCGGCGAGCAGGCAACGCAGGAGAGAACCGCTCAACAAATGGCTGAAGATCCGGCTAAGCATGCCATCGGTGGCGGCAAGGCGGTGGTGTAAGCTGGTACTTCTGCCGAAGGCGGCGCCCTTGCTGCCCAGAAAC
This sequence comes from Avena longiglumis, assembly GCA_030063025.1. Taxonomy (NCBI): domain Eukaryota; kingdom Viridiplantae; phylum Streptophyta; class Magnoliopsida; order Poales; family Poaceae; genus Avena; species Avena longiglumis. Next base: position 336,040,240 of record CP125979.1, on the reverse strand, counting down.
CTTTTGAGTTCCCCAAGATAGTCTACCCGGCACTTACGCCGAGTAGCACAACTCTGGTTCCTGGAGCAGCACCGACATCTCCGACATGCGGTATTGAGGAGCTCCTCCGACAAGCATAAATATTGCGAGGAAATATCATCTCCTTTGGCAAGCTGCTAGCCAAGAGCGCTACAAACCTCAAGATCATTGCACTTTTAAGTTTTACTTTGCCTTTTGCATTTCATATGAGTATCCCACTGTAGCCCCCGAGGATGTAGACGGAAAACCATAGGTTTTTCATCTATATGCTCTAAGAGTGACTAAGCTAGAAAAGTTCTTACTGTAGCCCCCAAGCATGTAGATGGAATGAAATGTTCCGACTAGATGCTTTAAGAGTAGCATACACAGTGTTTATAAATTTCAGCATTGTAGCCCCCAAGCTTCTAGTTATAACTGAATTAGTTCCGACTAGATGCTTAAAGAAAGCTAAGCGTATATCCGAGTTGAAAACGTTATACAGTAGCCCCCCAAGCTTCTAGTTGCAACTGAATTAGTTCCGAATAGATGCTTAAAGAAAGCTATGCATATTGTTAAGTCAAAAACTCTCGCTGTATCCCCCGAGCGTCTAGGTGGAAAATTTCTGACTAGATGCTCCAAGTAGACTAAACAACGGTTTAACTTTGTTCTTTTTTCCACAGAACGAGAATGCTCGGAGGGTCATGGCCAATGGCAAGTACCAGAAGATGCGCAGATCTTGAAGCCGAAAAGGGTAAAACTGCCATCTTGAAGGAACATATCATCAAAAACAAGAGTCTATTTTCTTTCTGCGCATTCCGTCTTGGTTTTGTGCCTACATTCTCCGAGTACTCACTGTGTACTTTGATTTCTCGAACTTTGCAGAACATGTTCCCAAGGCCAAGGACATTGTCGACCAGTCCAAGAACATCCAGCAGCTGAACAGCGAGAACTAGATCCTTAAGGATGAGAGGAAAGACATGCTGAAAATGCATGAGGATTCAATGAAGGCCCTGCAGGACTCCGCCTCTGCGGAAATCAATCGCTTGAAGGAGGATCTTGCGATCTTAAAATATCAGAAACAAGCAGCTGACGAGCAAAACCAACGCCACATCGAGGCGTATAAGCTCCCCCAACAAGACAAAGAATCCCTGGCGAACACCCTCTGGCATGCTAAGGCCAGCATCTTCAGTAAGTTTCCGCTACCTTGTATTTCTGTAGTCTGGATACTTTGAATTTATTGAACTCATGTGCTCCTTGTCGGAACTTGCAGCTCCTATGGGTTTAACCCGATCGCCTCCTTCGGACAAGGAATGCATGGTTCTTGCCGGCCACTTCATCAACACAGCCATCACCCAAGCCAAAGAGATTGCCAAGCCCCTCCAGATACATATCAAGGCATCAGACTCGTGGCGAAGTACTCGGAGATTCTGTGCCGAGCCCCCGAGCGTGTCACAATCTGGAAAGCTTCATGTGCACGAGATGGCGTGAGGATGGTGATGTCAATGGTGAAGGCACACTACGAAGGTGCCGACATCGACACGGTGACCTCTGGCATCCTCGACGTCGATGATGATGGTAAAGAGATTAATCACGAAGCCATCTTGTCATCTCTCGCGGGTTATGACACCAGAGTTGCCGAGTTGGTGGATATCGATGTCTTCGTTCCCATGAAAACCACCGACAGCGGCAACCAAGATTCTTCCGAGTCCAACCACAGCGCCGACTTCGAGGGTGGCTCTTGGGCTGGTGACGACGCTGCGTCTAAGTCTCCTGCGCCAAAGGAATGAAGAATAACTTTGTATTATTTGTTTCACGTTTGGTGTATGTGTGGGAAAAACTTATTGATGTAACTTAAGGCGGAAAACAATGGTTGTTATTTCCTGCTACTTAAGAACTAGTTTTCAGCATGTATATATTTTTTAAGCAAGTGCTGGCTTATCCATTACTTTGGTTTTTATGCTTGACCTTTCGTGAGTCGGAAGACTCGTTGTCGGAACCATGCGCTCAGGTGATGATGCCCAATGGCACCGTCAATAACCTGACCACAAAATCGCCGACAATAAGTGCCGAAAGTCACTACTCCAGAATCCACATAAAAACAACAAAGAACGTGTAGACCAGAAAACTTAAGCTAATGCCCGTAGGCGGAATTTTCACAAGTGCAAATGCAAGACTTGTGCATAAATGTTTTACATGATCCAAAAATGAACACTAAAGGAGGTAAATGACTCAGAAATATGAGTGAACCAGACAGCTTTACTTCATTGATCATATAAGAGGTATATAATTAGATGAAAAATGCTAAGTGTAAAAAGGACGTAGTTGTGCTATGTTCCATGGCCGATCAAGCTCCGGGTAGTCATCAACCGGGTCACGTCTCATACGCTTGTGATCCATGTTGGGTCTATCCCTCAGTTCACGATTGTCAACGAGGTAGTAAGACCCATTGAGTAGCGCCTTGCTTATGATGAACGGTCCTTCCCATGGCGGGGATAATTTGTGTGACTTCTTCTGCTTAAGTCGGAGCACCAAATCCCCCTCTTTAAACGAGTGATGCCGAACGCGGCAACTATGGTAGCTGTGTAGCTTCTGCTGGTAGATGGAGGATCTTTGGCATGCCAAAACGCGCTCCTCCTCGAGAAGGTCCACATCTAGGCGTCTGGATTCTTCAGCATTATCTTCGTCGTAGGCAACAACTCTTGGTGCATCGTGAAGTATGTCGGAAGGGAGGATGGCTTCTGCTCCATATACGATGAAATAAGGGGTGTAGCCGGTTGATCTGTTGGGTGTAGTTCGAAAATCCACAGCACAGAAGGCAATTCTTCTGCCAGGCTCCAGCTGCTCTATGTAGCGGTGCCTCAAGACGTGGCTTGATTCCCTACAGAATTAATCCATTGGCTCGCTCAAACTGACCATTGGATTGTGGGTGTGCCACAGATGCAAGGTCAATTCAGATACCTTTCTCCCAGCAATAAGCCTCCACTTCTCTGAGTGATAAATTTCTGCCGTTGTCGCTGATAATGCTGTGTGGGAGACCAAATCTCACCACTAGATCTCGGACGAACCTGAGGGCAGTTGCCCCATCAAGCTTTGTAATGGGTTTAGCTTCTATCCATTTAGTGAATTTGTCAACTGCTACTAGCAGATGCATAAACCCACAAGGTTCCGTCTGTAACGGTCCCACCATGTCCAGCCCCCATACTGCAAACGGCCAAGTTATTGGTATTGTTTGCAGTTCTTCAGCAGGAACATGTGGTTGTCGGGCATAATACTGGCATCCCATGCATGTCTCAACCAGCTTGTCGGCATCCGGCTTCGCGGTCAGCCAGTAGAATCCTTGCCGGAAGGCTTTCGTGACCAACGATCGAGGAGCGGCGTGATGCCCGCAATCTCCAAGATGGATTTCGCGTAGGATTTCCATACCTTCTAGCTGGGAAACACACTTTAGGTATACACTAGTAGTGCTCCTTTTGTAGAGTTGCCCATTAATTATGGTATAACCCTTTGCTCGTCGTACTATTTGCCGTCTTTCGACTTTGTCGTCGGGCAAAGTTCCGTGTTCGAGATACTCCATGAACGGTTTTGTCCAAGCCGGAGGGACCTTAGTCACCATGATGACGAAAGAGTCAGCTCTATCCGGGTCGTCGACACGTGGGCCCGCCCTGTCGTATCCTTCCTCACGCGATGGACACCGCATCCTGTATGCCTTCGTTCGATCCCGAACGGAGATCCCGATCCCATCGATTTCCGTTGATCCCTTGCCCTATCAGCACACCACCCCTCCATATATTTCCTCGGCCCTCTCCGCTGGAACGTCCAAAAAACGCGAAACGAAAACGTGTCTAATACAGTCAGATCCCTCCGGATCTGATGGAAACTTTTAGGGCTGGATTATCCACCCCAAGTAGGGCTGGATTATCCCCCCCCCCCCCCGGGGATTATCCTCTCCTAGGGGCGGATTATCCGCCCCCATACAGTACGACGCGCTCAAAGTCCTTGGCAGAAATTTTGAAATAGGGCCGGATTATCCGAGGTGTAAGGGCCAGGTTATCTGGGGTCTGGATACGTGTGAGTACTCATTGGGAATCTCTCGGAATTATCTTTCCAACAAGTACTTTTTTCTTGATTCGTAGTTCATATGAAGAATTCACGTCCGTTTCAATTTCAGAGCTTATGTCTGTTCGAACTGAACCTTCATTCTTTTTGATGATCTTCATGACTTGTATTGCGCATGCCTCCCTCTCCTCCGTCGCACCCTCATGGATGATCATCACGTCTGGTTCCTCTTGACGCAATCCTTATCCTTCTCGTGCAATGCTTATCTCCTTAGTGAACATGGGTGTACTTAGATGCATAGACTTAGGAAGTATAAAGTTCTCATTATCATAAACATCACATTCATTTAAGAGTGAATTAACTTGTTGAAGTATCTTTGCACGAGCTCTAGTAATTGGTCCAATCATGATTTCATTGGAAATATCCTTTACAGCAACATCAACCTCTTTAATAGGAGTTGGGGATAGTAAATCAGTAGGGATGTCCTCATCATATCTTCTAGTCGTTCAAAGCTTAGGTGCCTTCTAGGCATGTCATTTATCAACCATTTGACCTAGTGTTGAGTTCTATAGAGTTGTGTTGTGAATTCGTTGTTCCCATTTTCCCTTGTTCATATGAGAGATTTCTTTCTACCATGATCTCTCTATCCTATGGGTCCACAATATTAGATTGTAGGTACCACTGTGTTCTGTTCTAGGCTTCGAGGTTTCTTTTCGCCTCCTGTGCCTCCTTTTTGTTTGTTTGGGTACTGTAATGCCTCTAAACTGGGTCTATGCAGATTTCACCATTTCCCGCCAAAATCCACATAGAAGCCATTCAAAGACGCCCACCAGACACTTTCGTGTGGGTGGGATTTTCAACAAGTAATTACATCATAATAGTTTACAACAGAATCCACAAGAAACATATATATATAACAACAACTTGATGATTCAAGAGTACAAATGATACATTATAGAGATCAAATCATGAAGAAGACCAAATAGTATTCGAGTACGGATAAGAACCAAATGGGACTAATAGTCCTGAAGAATAACCAGGCAGTGTCCATAAACCCTGCCCAAGCCAAGACGAAAGGGTAACTTACTAATGTCGACAATCACATACCTATCAAAGCCAAAGGGTGCCTGGAAAGGGAAAAGGAAACAGAAAGAGTGCGGTCAGTACCGAGGCCAGTACATGGTTAATCTTAGAATTCGGTGGTCCTCTCCTACATAGGTATGGTGGTCTCTACGGCAGCAAATCTTGCACTATCTAATTTATAGAGACACACTACAACTTAGGCTATTAGAGCGAGATAAGAGGGCACTATACGATAACTATAATATAATTCCAAACATAACCCATCCAAAGGATTCCCCCTCGAAAACTAGTCAAGGAAGTCCTCTTGCGGAACACACACGATGGCAATTTTTTTAAGAAGTTGTTTAGTTGATAAGGCTAATTACTAATCATATTGTTAAAGAAAAATCATTAGTGGCATTGTTTATGATTATGACACCGTACTCTTGAGGCGTCCAAAACCGTGGATACACGGCTTCTCGAAAAGATTTACCCTGCAGGGGTGCACTACTGTAACCAAACACATGCTCAACCCTTCAGGCAACATATTATGCGTGCCATATAAATTTCACGACAAGAACTATCCCTTAACTACACGTGTATCCAGATGCATCACCTACTGTGTTCATCCAACCAAGAGGCATGACGATTCCCAAGGAAGGCACATCGGTTGAGTCTGTGGTTGGGCGATGATCGAAACATAACTTGTAGAGCTCCATCCCACCTCCGACACGATATCCCGATTTTATGCAATGCCAGCCTTGGATGTCCACCAAAATATCAAGTCCGAACACATATCCAACTCACCCATGTACGAGGACATATTATGCGTATGCACCGAATGGAAAACTGATTTTTTAATCCTCTTGATAAACAAATAGTGCCGATAGTTGAGGGGGATCCAAGTGGCCCCGATGTTTTTTTAGCGCGATAAACTCAGAACTAGTACCGTAGAATGAATGGGGTCCTAGGTCGGATCAATCAGTTTCCAAAAGTGGTCCCTGTCGGGGCCTGATCATTAGGTGAAACCATAGCCAACATGACAAAAATTTAATTTACCATGGTATCAACCATAACCAGATATCATGGTTCACCTGTGTGATAGGAGGCAACAGACCTAAGCATGCACTACGACTCGCAAGGGCAAAGCTAGCTAATCAAACAAGGCAATAGGATAACCAAGGCTATATGGTAGAGCAGGTAAATAAAGGAATGGTACTAAAGCATCGATAATAAGGATATCAGTAGACAAAGGAAGGAAGTAAATACTAAGAATGCAAAATAGGAAGAAGGGGAGAATGCTCACCTAAGAAGATCAACCGAAGGCTCGTCGTATCTCGCATCAACTCTTCGGCCTATCCGACGAAGAAGCAGATCACTAAAAGGAATACCCGATGCAATATTTAAGACTACGGCAGAAGATCCGACATGTTTATGATATGATGCATGACATGGAAATATGCGGTCAATCTTAGAAATATTAAGTGGAATTGGATCCCGACATTTAAATATAAGTTTCAAGTTATTTACGTGCCCCACAATTTAAATATTGACTTAACAAGATAAAACATGGCATCGATTCGCTTCACAAATTTAAATGGAGTCTGGAATAAGACAAAGATATCCCGCATATACACTTCATGTTTAGTTATTAGATGATTCTACAAAGTCCCCCAAACAATAGATAAGTATGCGAGCATGAATAATTTAATATGCAACAAGTTTAATATGGCAATTCATAAAATAGGGGATCGAATAGAGGTCACACGTCGGGTTCAAAGATGTCGGAGGGGTTTCTTTGGGTGCACCGTGTTCATCATTCAAAAGCGCCGGTGTGCAACTTCCCATGTCGTCGGTATGTGGTATATGGTTAGCAGATGATGTAGGAGTCAACATCGTTCGATAGGAACCCGGTTGTACCTACTCTTGGACTCGTACTAGGAGACACTCAAAGAAGTTGTGGATCTGCAGCAATCGGTAGTGAGGATCTGACATAAGGACATGACCAAATGATGATAATTGAAGGCAGAGGAAACAACCACCTTGCAGTTGACCGAAACGACCCTTACGCACGTCCGGTCATGAGGTCGAGGATCAGGAAGGGCTGAGCCAGGTTTGTAGTCTAGTATATCGTCCACCAAAAGGAGGCCTTGGCGCAACAGCGACAACAGAGCACACACACGGCGACCTTGATGTGTGGGCATGTAGAATAGTGGAATTTTTCGTGGTGGTGGCACGGCAGATGCCATGGGTAGGTTAAGTTATGGGGCCAATGGATACTAGAGGGATCCGGGGAGGGAAGATGTAGTGATTTCTACACTCAACGGTCCTGTAAGTAGATCATTATTCCTCTTCTCAAGAACTACAAGTGCTCCTATAACTGTCTCATAGAGAAGAAGAACACTAATACACGAGCCTTTCGGCGTAGAATGAATCGATCCCTTCTCAGGAGCCCGCGTACCCTCTTATAAAGAGGTTCCTTGGTTCCTTCTAGGGGTAACGTGGCAAGCATATCCTTGGAATATGCTTGTCCCAATATGGTAAATCGGCGGCCTCCTTTCAGTGTCCCCATTCTATCTGCGACAATGTTCCAGAAACATTCACATGCGCGCCTTGGGCTTCCTCACTGTCACCTCCGTGAAGTTTGTCTGCCCTTATGCTTCTCTGCTCCTTGTCCTTTGTGCTTGGCTCTGTCTAGATTCCTCTTCGCCTATGACTACGGTTTGACTATAGGCACCTCCTTCTCCTGCAAGCTTCATGTTATTCGGCCTTATCTCCCATAACTCGGCTCGGCCTTCAACTGCATTCAAGTTAGTCAGACGCATTCGGCCGACTTAACTCATATGTCGGCCAGATAAGGTGTTACTCATTCTATCTTTGTCATGGACCTGCTTATCTCGGTCGAATCTTACATGATTTGGCCGACACAATTAGTAATTCGGCTTAAGATGAGGGAGACTCCTTTCGTCTTTCCCCTGTCTTGACCCTATCTGGGGTCACCCCCCAACATTAGGCCCCGAAGCTGGTGCGGTCCTGCCGGAGACCTCGACTGGGCCACATCAGTTTCCCGACATTCTTCTCTCTTTCTTTCTGAGGTATTTCTTAGACGACATTCTTTATTCGCCACCCTTTTGGTCTTTTCATCTTTTTCCCTCCGTGGTTTACTTTCCGAGCTATCCCCCCTTTTTCTAGGTATTCGTGTGTCTTCCTGGGTAAGCCTCGTCATACGTGTATCAATAATCATTGTTTTCTAGTTTTTTGTTCCTCTAAAGTGGTTACTGACAAGCTACAGTAATTACTGCGCCTGTCGCATCGGCGCAGTGACGCCTCGATTCCCGCATCGGTCAGAATGCCCGATCCTCTCTTGCGCTGTGTGGTCTTCGGTGTGGCTCCACTACTTGCGAACGGTTTCGCCACACGCGCGATTATGCGGTCATCGTGGCATAGCCACGATCCCGTTACCGCTAACATTACGCGGTTACAAAGAGGGGAGCGGGGCTAGACGATTCACTTTCCCCCCTCGTTTTCCCTTCATCTTCTTCCTTGCTCCGCCGCCTCCGTTCGTGTTCTAGCGGTCACGCCATCGTCGTCCTCCTCGACAGTCGCGCTGCTGTTCTTCGGCTCCTGCGACCTCGCCGCAGTGCCCTTGCTCTGGTGCTTCCGCCGGTGAGTTTTCCTACAGCGCCGCCACTAGGTCTGCGCGCTAGGCATCTCTCTTGTTTTCTTAGATTCCCCGCGGCGGTTGTTTTTTGTTCCGCCGCCGCACTCGTTAGAATCACGACGGGGCCCTGTACCTCTAGGCCTCTCCCTGCCGCTAGTTTATCCTCCGTTAATTCCTCCGACGAGCCTATGTCTAGTTCCGCTAGCGGAGATCTCGTCGGGGACGACGACTTTGCGTCCGGTACAGAACGGGGTTCTTGGCAGGGTTCCAACATTAATCGTCGAGAGGTAGAGTGGTTAATTAAAACGCGTCAGATTCCCACCCAGGTAACGTGTCTCTTGCCCGGCAAAGAATCCTCACCCGTGCTCAACGAAGGCGAGTATGTAGTTTTTATGTCCCACTTCGCTCGTGGATTCGGCCTCCCTCTTAGCGATTTTGCTAGGGGTTTCCTTGATTACTTTGGCCTCCAGCCGCATAACCTTCCGGCCAATGCTATTGCCTCTTTGTCATCTTTTATCTCGGCTTCAGAGGGTTATTTCTTCCTCTGGCCCTCCGTACATGTTTGGTCCAAATTATTTCAAATCTGAACTAATGTTGTGACAGACAAATCTCTCCATCCTTCTAAGAAATATCTTACCCAATGCGGGGTTGCGTCCATTACACCTCGTAGAAATTCTGAGTTCCCCCGTCTGGCCGGCCTCGAGTCTTGTAAGAAATGGAATAGATCGTTTTTCTATGTCAAAAATACAAGGAAGGAAGATAAGATTCGGCTCCCCGCTTTCTCTATCGGTCCCCCTCCAAGAAGAATTGGAACTAAAATCCTAGGAAAAGCCATTCTCTTGCGCCGGGCTCAAAGAACTGATTCGCGCCGGGCTCCGTGGTGAAGATTTAATGACCGCCTTCGTCAGCAGTCGAATCTGCCATTTTCAGCTTCACACTCATAAGCTATGTTATATGAGTGGTCCTTTAGATCCCAACCGAGTATCTACGGTTGAGCTCGAGGATTATCACGTCTATAAGCGCGTCCGGGCTATCTTTAAGACCGATATGCCGGAAGAATGGGAATGGGGATTGAAGCCATTTTCTCGCGGGAATTACCTCCTCAGGTAAGTTTAAACATTAGTGTTTTCTTCCGAATTGCTTTTGTGATTGTTATTTTGCTAATTCTAATTTATTTCTCTCGCAGAGGTTTACGGAGCATAAGACGGAAGATGCCGAGGTTTTGGCTCTTCCGTGGACCGCGGATCGCAATACCCCGGACAACGGAGAACCTGACTCGGAGGAGTTTGTCCCTAAGTCGGATGGTGCTCCTGTTCGTGCCTGTGGCAAGACCTCGGCCCACGCGGATGAAGGTGACTCGGACGACGTACAAATTCTTGAGGTAGTTGTCGCGGTGCCTATGTCTTACGCATTTCCGGTTCCTTCTTTCCCACCTAATCCAGCTGGTCAGGTGCACGACGCCGAACCTCTTGCTTCTCAAGCGCCTGCTGCTTCGAAGAAGCGCACCGCTTCGACAGATCCCTCCGGTGCTGCCCCCAAGAAGCGAGTCAAGAAGTCTTCACAGCATATCCCGAGGCGTAAAACCATGCCTGGGTTACTAGGTGAGTTTATTTTCATTTGTATTTCTTGTTTCTCTCTTTCTGTCTCTTGACTCGACTCTTTTGTCTCTTGCAGAGCTCCTCTCTCCGCAAGGCCAAGCGGTCCGAGTATGACAAGCCATACTACTCGGCAGAATTCTCCTCCTCCAGAAGATACTCGGGTTCCCAGTCCCTCTCGTGTTGATTCTCCTCCTGCGCCGACCAATATATCGCCTCAACAAGATGTGCCTATTGCTCCCACCATTATTGCCGACATAACCCCCACACCGGATCACCTGGTTGAGCCTGCTGGCCCTCTCAAGACCACCGATGTTTCCCCCAATGATCCTTTGATCACCACAGTCCTAGATTCTACTCCAACTCCAACCGAGGATATCACCACCTCGGCCCCCTTGGAAACTATAGTTCCTCCTTCCCCCAAGGGCGTGGTTCCTAGTGCTGAAGTTGTTGCCCCTGCCGAAGTCTCTACTAAGAATAAGAAAGTTGTTGTTACTAAACCCTCGGCATCTCAGAAGGGGCCAATTAGCTCTTCTCAGCCCAACATAGCTGATGTACTTCGCAACGGAGCTTCCTCTGCTAAGCCTGGCGTTGCCCTACTGCCGACACTCAACTTGCTCTTTACAAGAGTCCGGCAACGACGGTAGTTACACAATAGGCCCGAGGTAAAGTGTTGACCCGTACTGTGAGCGGGAACAACCTCGACTCTTTGGTGTTGTATTCCAATAACTGGAACGACGCCGATCAACTTGAAGGCAATCCGAGTAGCCAACCATTTCAACTTTCCGACATCAGTAGTCGCTTGCACATGGCTTCTAAGATTATCCTTGATAGTGACAAGATGAATGAGGTAAGCGCTTTCGTTGATACTTTGTCTATTATTCATATGGTATTATATACACACTAGTCCCCGAAGCTTGCAACCGAATAACTTGTTGTTCGTTTGGAAGCTTTGTCAGGCTTCAAATGCATTTCTTGCTAAGTCAATTCCCTTCGTGACTCGGATTAGCCGTGGTCCATTCATACCCGAGTTAAGTTTTACTTGATTCGGATTTTCTTTAGTTTTGAATATCTAGCCACCTAGATCCGAGTCAAGTTTTACTTGATTCGGATCTTCTTTAACATTGAATATCCAGCCACCTAGATCCGAGTCAAGTTTTACTTAATTTGGATCTGCTTTAACTTTGAATATCCAGTCACCTAGATCCGAGTCAAGTTTTACTTGATTTGGATCTGCTTTAACTTTGAATATCCAGTCACCTAGATCCGAGTCAAGTTTTACATGATTTGGATCTTCTTTAACTTTGAATATCCAGCCACCTAGATCCGAGTCAAGTTTTACTTGATTCGGATCTGCTTTAATTATGAATATCCAGTCATCTAGATCCGAGTCAAGTTTTACTTGATTCTGATATGTTTTAATTTTGATTATTTAGTCACCTAGATCCAAGTCAAGTTTTACTTGATTCGGATCTTTCTATTCTTTGTCTAACTTGTTTCCATTTTCAGGTTTCCCATGATCACCGGACAGCTGAATTTCAAAGGTTGCTTTTTGCGCACAAAAAACATCAAGATAAATCTGAGAAGATTGTCCCTGTTGTGAACACAACCGGTATGTTAACCAGTCCGTGTAACGTTCCTTAACTTCGTAATAATTTTAGTTGTTCGTGCTAATTAGCTTTTTTGCTGGTGCGCAGCTAGTATCAACAACTTGAATACTCGCCTTACCAAGAAAGTTGGCTCTCTTGAAGGTTAGTTACTCTTTTTGTTTGCAAATTTGTCGACTTTTGTCCGAGGTAAATATTGGGTTTCTTACAACCTTCTGGCTTTGGTATATCCGAGTTACAAACACTTGCAGCGTTGCATCAAGAATGCATACCTATGCCTGATATGATGCTGCATTTTTTAGAACAAGTTGCTGCTCATTCGGCGCAACTCAAATAAAAGGATGATGAGATAACTCGGTTACGTGCCGAGGTTAAATCTCTCAAGCTTTCCCAGAACTCTAAGTTGGAAAAAGTTGATCAGGAGTTTTCGGAGGAAAAGAACCGACTGAGCCTATAGCTTCAGAAGGGCAAAGAACTTCTTGACGCTGCCGAATTAAAAAAATCGAGCCATAAGCGAGGAAATCACTCGTTTCGAGAAGAGTAGTGCCGATGTCGTGGTATTGCCGACGAGTACACCATGGAGGGGTTCTCACAGTGTGTGTTTAGGGACGTGGGGGAAGTCGGACGGTTGACGGGTACGAGGTAACACAGCTTACCCAGGTTCAGATCCCACAACAGTGGCAGAATCCTACTCCTGCAATAAATCACTATAAGGGCAATACGCCGAGTTACAGGGATTGGTTCACTGTGCGAGATTGTATGAAGTTGTCTATGAACGTTGTGCCCTAAAGGCTCCCATAGGACCGACTTATATAGTCGCCAGGTCCTAGGGTTACAGGGAAAATTCCTAGCCGGACAAGTCACAGAGTTCTACACCGTCTATTAATAGTCTTGTGTATCTTGCACTCCAAGGCTCTGGGTACGCTGGTGACTCCACCGTAGCCTTCCTTTATCCGGCATGCGCCTCCCTTCTAGATCCATCTAACTGGGCCGCCCAGTAGGCCGTAGGCCATGCTACCAACTGTGGGCCACCCAGGTTATCCGGATAGGTGACACGCTATGAGGATACCCATATAGCATATCCCCAACAGTAGCCCCCGGAGAACTCCGAGATCTTGCGCCTTCTTGCCTTTTCAGATGAATGCTCCGTCTAGTTGGATGTTGTGACACCCTCAGAATCGGCCCCATGCAAGTTTTAGCGAAACCCGCCAAACCCGCATAGAAACGATTCGAAGGTGCCCACCAGACACTTTCGTGCGGGTGGGAAAACAAAGTAATAACATTACACAATAGTCCTCGATGGGACCCACAGAACAGATATATACAGCAACGACTCAATGAGTCAAGAATACAAATATTCGGTACAAAGATCCAAATCACCTTGAAAACGATGGAGCGTCCGACTACGGACAAGATGCAAATGGGGCTAAGAGCCCTGAAGAATAACCAATGGCGTCCATAATCCTGGAGGCCAAGCGGGAAGGGTAACCGCTAACGACGCCGATCTCATAACCTGCTTAAACAAAAGGGTGCCGACAAAGGGCAAAGGAAAAAGAGGCGTCGATCGAGGCGACACGCGAGGCTAGAATTCGGCGGTCCTCGCCTACATAGGTATGGTGGACTGAAGCGGCAGCGGCAGTATGCACTAAACAACCTATAGAGACTCGATGCAACTGGCGGATATCAGAGAGGGATAAGAATGACCTAACCGGATCCAACCTGAAGCTATCACCAAACAAACCCATCCTGGCGTTTCCCCCTCGAGACCAAACGAGGAAGTCAACCGAGGAACTCACACAGTTGGCAGTTTTACTCATTCAGTTATAGTTGCGGCACTTTACTAGTCAGGTTTAGATAATCGTCCTGATAAGGTAAGCAGTGGGCACTTTTAATTAACCATTCCGTTATAGTGGCAACACTTACTAGTCAGATACAAGTATCAAGAGATAACCCCAAAACCCAGCAGTTGTTGGTACTTTTATTTAGCCATTCCGTTGTGGTGGAGCTATTTACTAGTCAAGTCGGATACAGGTTAATTTATGAAAGTAAACTTTAGTTATAGTTATCTATGATCAAGCACTGTGCTCCAAGTCGTCCATAACCGCGGACACGGCTTCTCGAAAAGATTTAACCCTGCAGGGGTGCACCAAAGTATCCACAGGCACTTCGACCCTTTTTGCCAGATCAGTTAACATACACCCATCGGTATGTCGGCGAGGCCTAAGTCACGATGTTCCCAGATCCAAAGCAAGTACATGGGGGCCACCCCACCAAGTCGACACCCGCAACGGAGTCGGCCGGTCTCCGAGACGGACTTAGGGTTTGGGTGTACGGCGATGGCGACAAAGAAATCCCCAACGGACCGCCGACACCGCGAAAACGTGTCCCGATCCTAAACAGTACAGTGTGCTCCTCGCACAAACGTAAATAAAGCAGTAGCATGGCATAAGTACAGGATAGTAAATAAATCCTCAAACTAGTTGTGGCCCCCAGTACAATACTTTGAAATCAGGTAATAATCAATGGGGGGCCCATATCTCCCCACCTGTGGTTAGCGCGCTCGATCTCGGAACAGGTGTCAAGAACTCGGGTCCTACGGGACACAAGTGGGCGGTCGGAAACCAAATCTTACCTATCACCCACCGATGCCTCTGCTTAATTCAATTTTAGTTGTTAAACAGTAATTAAAGTGAACAATAAGTAAAGCCATGATTATCTCCAACGTCAACATGCGGCAATCCTCCAACAATGGTGGTACTTGTCGACAAGCAAAAAATACGTGAGCAAGCGACTACGACACGCGGGTCCAACTATCTACCAAACAACAGGTAATAGGATGTGTCCAGGGCTATATATGGCTGCAAGGGATATCACGGGTACGAAACTAGAGCATCGCAACACAGATAGCAAAGATCAACAGGAGGGAATAAATACTAGCAAAGTAAGATAGGTAGAAAGGGGGAGATGCTCGCCTGAAAACATTGTCGAAGGTTCAACCGAAGACCGGGGCGAAGCTCACATCAACTCAACGGCTCAATCCGCGAAGAAGCAAAACACTAGAAGGAACACCGGATGCAAGATTTAATACAACGGCAGAAGATCGGCATGATGCATGCATGATGGATGACAAGGCCAAGGTGCGATGCAATTAGGTCATATTAAGCGGAACCAGGGTCCCGACAATTATTTAAGTGGTTCATGTTGTTTAGCTACCCCTCAATTTAAATGTTGTTTTAACATGGCCAAAATATAGTACCAGTTCGCTACACAGATTTAAATGAGGCCGATATAAGGCTAGATTTTCCCGCATATGGGCCCCATATTTAATTATTAGGTGAATCGGCATAAGGCCCCAAACCACATGGTATGCATGCGAGATGACAATTTAATATGCAACAAGTTGTCATATTTCATTTATAAAAATAGGGTTTGCGGGAAGGGGGTTCACACATTAGGGGGGGTCTCGATGAACTTGGGGTTCCGGGGTTCGGGGTCGGTCTCAGGGTCCAGGGTTCGACAGGTCGGCCTCGACGGGAGCGTTCTCGGACGGGGTAGATCTTGTCGCGTCCGGGCGGCAGGACTTGGGTTGGTGTCGGGGCGCATCGGATTCTCCCGGTCGCTGTCGTTCTTGTCGTCACGAAGATCTTGTCGGGTCCTCGTAACGGGACGGTCTTGGCGTCCGGGATGCAGTGCTTGACGTCCTACGGTTCCCTGTCGACGGTCTTGGTGTCCTCGATGGATAACTTGGTGTATCCGTGTTGGCGACCTTGGGGTTTCTTCAGGTTCGGGTCCTGGCGTGGCCCTTGGATCACCGGGATCGGGCGTCGGGAGCTTGGTCATCAGATCGGTGCAGGAGTTCTTGGGGTCCCGACGACCGTTGTCATTGTCGATCTCGAGTGGCACCAGCGGTGGACGATCTTGGCGGTTCACGGCGACCTCGTCTTGTCAGAACAACAGCACATGAACAGAGGAGCACATCGGCTGCAACCCCCGAGGCGTCGGCAACGGCATGGTTCTCACCTACGGTCATCAATCCTTGCAGGAGTTTTTGTCGGCATCCAAGGGTCTCTGCAAGATTTTCCGGGTCTTCATCGCGTCACCACACGGCCCCACTACGATCTAGAGGCGGCAGACGTTGACGCTTGAGGGCACCGCGCCTTGGCAGCAGTGGACGACCGGCTCGGCAAGGCGAGGGGCAGGGTACGGCGAGGAGGGGTCCCAGGGACGGCGCGGTCGGGCCGGGCCGGGCTCCGGCGAGGCGAGCTTCGAGGCCGACGCTGGGCGGCAGGCGGGTCCGGCGAGGCTAGCACGGCCGAGACGGGCCTGGGCGGCTGGGCGCTGGCGGAGCTTGGCCGCGGGCTCGAGGCAGCGGAAGGAGGGGCCGGTGCGGGCGCGCGGCTCGCCGGAAGAGGAGAAGGGCCGGCGAGAGCGGGGTCGACGGAGGAGCGGAGCGCCACGGGGAGGGGAGGATGGCGGCGAAGAGAGGGTGGCGGCGCGCGGCGGTCGGCGCCGGAGAGGAGAGGGAGGAGGGCCGGCGAGGGGCGCGTGCTCGTCGGGGCGGCGGTCGCTAGAGGCGGGGAAGAGGCGCGTCATGGCCGGCTGAGTGGGCGACTAGGAGGACGCCTGGGGCGAGGAGAGGAGGGCGGCAGCATGCGCCAGCAGCGGGGAGGCGAGCGCGGGGGAAGGTGAGAGAGGGAGAGAACGTGGGGTGGGGCGCGTCGGTGGGTCCAGGGGACAGGGCGGGGCCCAGGGCGCAGGCGGTTCAGGGGTGGGTGGTGATACTGGCGTGCGTGCGTGGCGTGTGTGTGCTGTGAGGGAGTGGTGCTGGGGCCAGCTGGTGGGGGTGGCGTGTGTGGTCTGAGAGCAGAGAGAGAAGGGAGAGGGGTGATGTGTCAGCGGATGGTTGGTGGGGGAGTTGGGCGGGGTGACGTGGCGGCCTAGGATAGGTGGGGGTGAGGTGGCCGGGTGTGGGTAGGTTTCTGGGTAGCCTTAGGATTTAGAGGTTGGATCGATCTGTTTTATACGGGGGTGGTCGTTCGGGTTGGCCTGCTGACGCCCACTAAAAATAATATAATTTTTATTTGTTTTTATTAACACCGTTTGCAAACCGATAGCGGTCAACAAAAATAAACCGGTGACCTGGTTTTGATATTTGAATTAAGATGAGGCGTTTGGAAAACAAATCGGGTGTTGCGAAAATAGTTTTATGCAAACAATGCATGATGATGACGATGCAATGCACAAATTCAATGCGATTTTCTAGTAGTGGTTTTGCGGGATGCCACAGATGTCAGCAAATCGTCAAGCAATATCTTGTAGTCCTCCCAAAGAACCCTGCAAAACTCTCTCCGTCTTCAACTTGTAATCCGGAGAAATGCTGAATCTTCCATTGTACACTTTTGTAGTCGGATGAGATCATTCTATATCGAAATCTTCGATGTGACGGCTCATCTACCCATGTCAGCTAGGACGACGTAGGCTTAGGTCAACGACGCCTCATAACTCACACATGCAGAGAACGCAATCATGTCTGATTTTCTCGCGCGAGCGATACGAACCGTTGGCGGCGACGGTTGGAGACGTGGCGAAATTTCCACACACGTTTGCGTACACGTCGTCTACGCGGCAACCGTCTGATCAAGCTGCACGAATCTTAACGCCGAGGATGATAAATAGTAACCGTGGGGAAATTTCCACTTTTTACCTCATTCTCCTCGCATCATCTTCTTACTCCAGCGCACGCCCCTCCGAGCTCTCCGCGCCTGACTCGCGAAAAAACCCTAGCTTCCAATCCGCAACAGTTGCGTTCATCCTCACTCCATGGCCAGCAGCAGCAGCGCTTCTCCCTCCCTGGCAGCGTCGAGCGAAGCAGCGGTGAAGCCGGCGAGCTCCATCGTCGTGCCTCCAGAGGGGCTAGTCATCCCTGCATCGGCGGTCATCGAGTCCACCGGCGGTGACCTTAATCTGGCAGCGCTAGAGCCGTTGGAGGAGGAACCAGACTCGCACAAGGGTGACTGGCGCGGCTCGGATATCATTGACCGTGATATCCAAGAGATGATCGCTGAAGTCTACCTTCCTGCGACGGAGGGGCTCGCCTGGCGGGCGGCGCTGACCGGCGAGGTGAAACCTCTCCCCAAGCAGGAGAAAAGGTGTACCTCAAAGCTCAGCTGGTACGTGGCGTTTCTCTGCCTATCTCCAACTTCTTCCTCTCCGTCTTGAATCACTATAGGGTCCAGCCCCAGAACCTTTCCCCCAATAGTATCTTAGTGCTTAGCAACTTCACGGCACTTTGCGAGGGATATCTAGGGATAAGGCCTAGGTTAGACCTTTTCGTGTACTTCTTCACCGTCAAACGTGAAGCCGGACACAGCAAGGAAGAGCTTAGGAACTGCGGCACCATAAGCTTCAAGATTCGACCTCGCCGGTGGTTCCCCGACATCGTCGGCCACGAGTCTTGCAAGAATTGTCAATGGACGTACTTTTACAGCCCAGACATTCCTCTGGCTGTCCGAGAAGTAACGTACCCGGACTTCGTGGACGGAGCCGCCTCTGAAGTTTCCACATGGAGATCCCAAGCCTCCCTTCCCTCTGACCTCGACGCTTCTCGTGCCATAAGGCAGATTGAATGGTTCGTAGAGACGGGTTTAACCGGCTTGGACCTAGCCATGTGTTGGTTCATCAGGCGAATCCAACCTCTGCAGCACCGCGCGAAGTACATGCACGAGTATACCAGCGATAGAAGGGATAGTCTCCGCATCTCCGTGGACAACTTCTCGAGCGACTCCCTCAAGGTCTGCCTTAAGGACATCGTCAATGTGAAGGATAAGAAGCGTGGCTTCACCATCACCTACGACATGTTCGTAGACGGCAAGTGCCCAAAGGTAGGTATTTATTTTCCGTGTACGACATATGCTCCAGTTCCGCCGTCTTGCAAATACCATCTTACTTAACAGCTTAGCGATCTAGAGGAGGGCAACATGGCTGCCCAAATATATGATCCAAAGATGAAGGAAGTCATGGTCGTGTCCAACGACGAGGTCCCGTTAGTGCGAAAGCGGAAGAGCTCCACCTCTGACGCTGCCAACGGAGGCAAGAAGACGAAGACGGAGGGTGGAGCCTCCAAGAAGACTACCTCCGCCCTGGAGGCGGAAAAGAGAAAAGTTACCGGGATCCCCTTTGCCAAAGCACCCCCACTTGAGTAAGCTTCTCATTTTCCAACACTATCTATTTATCTGTCTTGCTCCTGTACTTATGCATTTCGCACGTTTCAGGAAGAAAGCCACGACCAGAATCAAGAAGACCTCCAAAACATCGGGGGCTTCTCGAAATATCAAAGACATGCTGCATTGCGACGCCTCTCCCACCATCGCCTCCGCTACTCCTGCCGTCAAGCCTTCGTCTGCTCCGACAAGCTCACAAGCTAGGGAGGCATCAGGCCCTTCCGCCATGGAAGTGGATTCTGGATCCTCTACCGAACTCGCTGTTGTCGGCGAGCAGGCAACGCAGGAGAGAACCACTCAACAAATGGCTGAAGATCCGGCTAAGCATGCCATCGGTGGCGGCAAGGCGGTGGTGGATGCTGGTACTTCTGCCAAAGGCGGCGCCCTTGCTCCCCAGAAACCTTTTGAGTTCCCCAAGATAGTCTACCCGACACTTACGCCGAGTAGCACAACTCTGGTTCCTGGAGCAGCACCGACATCTCCGACATGCGGTCTTGAGGAGCTCCTCCGGCAAGCAGAAATATTGCAAGGAAATAGCATCTCCTTTGGCAAGCTGCTAGCCGAGAGCGCTACAAACCTCAAGATCATTGCACTTGTAAGTTTTACTTTGCCTTTTTCATTTCATATGAGTATCCCACTGTAGCCCCCGAGGATGTAGATGGAAAACCATAGGTTTTGCATCTATATGCTCTAAGAGTGACTAATCTAGAAAAGTTCTCACTGTAGCCTCCAAGCATGTAGATAGAATGAAATGTTCCAACTAGATGCTTTAAGAGTAGCATACACGGTGTTTATAAATTTCAGCATTGTAGCCCCCAAGCTTCTAGTTGTAACTGAATTAATTCCGACTAGATGCTTAAAGAAAGCTAAGCATATATCCGAGTTGAAAACATTATACAGTATCCCCCCATGCTTCTAGTTGCAACTGAATTAGTTCCGAGTAGATGCTTAAAGAAAGCTATGCATATTGTTAAGTCAAAAACTCTCGCTGTAGCCCCCCAGCGTCTAGGTGGAAAATTTCCGACTAGATGCTCCAAGTAGACTAAACAACAGTTTAGCTTTGTTCTATTTTCCACAGAACGAGAATGCTCAGAGGGGCATGTCCAATGACAAGTACCAGAAGATGCGCGCAGATCTTGAAGCCGTAAAGGGTAAAACTGCCATCTTGAAGGAACAGATCATCAAAAACAAGAGTCTGTTTTCTTTCTGCGCATTTCGTCTTGGTTTTGTCCCTACATTCTCCGAGTAATCACTGTGTACTTTGTTTTCTCCAACTTTGCAGAACATGTTGCCAAGGCCAAGGACATTGTCGAGCAGTCCAAGCATATCCAGCAGCTGGACAGCGAGAACATGATCCTTAAGGATGAGAGGAAAGACATGCTGAAAATGCATGAGGATTCAATGAAGGCCCTGCAGGACTCCGCCTCCATGGAAATCAATCGCTTGAAGGAGGACCTTGTGATCTTAAAATATTAGACACAAGCTGCTCAAAACCAACGCCACAGCGAGGCATATAAGCTCCTCCAACAAGAGAAAGAATCCCTGGCGGACACCCTCTAGCCAGCATCTTCAGTAAGTTTCCTCCGCCTTGTATTTATGTAGTCTGGATACTTTGAATTTATTGAACTCATGTGCTCCTTGTAGGAACTTCCAGCTCCTATGGGTTTAACCCGATCGCCTCCTTCGGACAAGGAATGCATGGTTCTTGCCGGCCACTTCATCAACACTGCCATCACCCAAGCCAAATAGATTGCCAAGCCCCTCTAGATAGACATAAAGGCATCGGACTCGTGGCGAAGTACTTGGAGATTCTGCGCCGAGCCCCCGAGCGTGTCTCAAGCTAGAAAGCTTCATGTGCACGGGCTGGCGCGAGGATGGTGCTGTCAATGGTGAAGGCACACTACGAAGGTGCCAACATCGACACGGTGACCTCTGGCATCCCCGACGTCCACGATGATGGTAAAGAGATTAATCACGAAGCCATCTTGTCATCTCTCGCGGGTGATGACACCAGAGTTTCCGAGTTGGTGGATATCGACATCTTCGTGCCCATGAACACCATCGACAACGGCAACCAAGATTCTTCCAAGTCCAACCACAGCGCCGACTTCGAGGGTGGCTCTCCGGCTGGTGACGACGCTGCGTCTAAGTCTCCTGCGCCAAAGGAATGAAGAACAGCTTTGTATTATTTGTTTAACCTTTGGTTTATGTGCGGGAAAAATTATTGATGTAACTTAAGGCGGAAAACAATGGTTGTTATTTCCTGCTACTTAAGAACTAGTTTTCAGCATGTATATATTTTTTAAGCAAGTGTTGGCTTATCCATTACTTCGGTTTTTATGCTTGACCTTTCGTGAGTCGGAAGACTCGTTGTTGGAACCATGCGCTCAGGTGATGATGCCCAATGGCACCGTCAATAACCTGAGCACAAAATCGCCGACAATAAGTGCCGAAAGTCACTACTCCAGAATCCACATAAAAACGACAAAGAACGTGTAGACCAGAAAACTTAAGCTAACGCCCGTAGGAGGAATTTTCACAATTGAAAATGCAATACTTGTGCATAAAGGTTTTACATGATCCAAAAATGAACACTAAAGGAGGTAAACGAACCAGAGAGCTTTACTTCATTGATCATATAAGAGGTATACAATTAGATGAAAAATGCTAAGTGTAAAAAGGACACAGCTGTGCTATGTTCCATGGCCGATCATGCTCCGGGTAGTCATCATCCGGGTCACGTCGCCACGTGATCCTCGGTCTATCTATCCTCACGATTGTCAATGAGGTAGTAAGACCCATTGAGTAGCGCCTTGCTTATGATGAACGGTCCTTCCCATGGCGGGGATAATTTGTGTGACTTCTTCTGCTTAAGTCGAAGCACCAAATCCCCCTGTTTAAACGAGTGATGCCGAACGCGTTGACTATGGTAGCTGCCTAGCTTCTGCTGATAGATGGCGGATCTTTGGCATGCCAAAACGCGCTCCTCCTCGAGAAGGTCCACATCTAGGCGTCTGGATTCTTTAGCATCATCTTTGTCGTAGGCGGCAACTCTTGGTGCATCGTGAAGTATGTCGGAAGGGAGGATGGATTCTGCTCCATATACCATAAAATAAGGGGTGTAACCGGTTGATCTGTTGGGTGTAGTTCGTAAACTTCACTGCACAGAAGGCAATTCTTCCGCCAGGCTCCAGCTGTAGCGGTGCCTCAAGACGTGGCTTGATTCCTTGCAGAATTAATCCATTGGCTCGCTCAACCTGACCATTGTATTGTGGGTGTGCCACAGATGCAAGGTCAAGTCGGATACCTTTATCCCAGCAATAAGCCTCCACTTCTCCGAGTGATAAATTGTTGCGTTGTCGGTGATAATGCTGCGTGGGAGACCAAATCTCACCACTAGATCTCGGACGAACCTGAGGGAAGTTGCCCCATCAAGCTTTCTAATGGGTTTAGCTTCTATCCATTTAGTGAATTTGTCAACTGCTACAAGTAGATGCGTAAACCCACAAGGTTCTGTCTGTAACGGTCCCACCATGTCCATCCCCATACTGCAAACGACCAAGTTATTGGTATTGTTCGCAGTTCTTCAGCAGGAACATGTGGTTGTCGGGCATAATACTGGCATCCCATGCATGTCTCAACCAGCTTGTCGGCATCCGGCCATGGGTCACCAAGAGAATCCTTGCCGGAAGGCTTTCGCGACCAACGATCGAGGAGCGGCGTGATGCCCGCAATCTCCGAGATGGATTTCGCATAGGATTTCCATACCTTCTAGCTGGGAAACACACTTTAGGTATACACCAGTAGTGCTCCTTTTGTAGAGTTGCCCATTAATTATGGTATAAACCTTTGATCGTCGTACTATTTGCCGTCTTTCGACTTTGTCGTCGGGCAAAGTTCCGTGTTCGAGATACTCCATGAACGGTTTTGTCCAAGACGGAGGGACCTTAGTCACCATGATGACGAAAGAGTCAGCTCTATCCGGGTCGTCGACACGTGGGCCCCGCCCTGTCGTATCCTTCCTCACGCGATGGACACCGCATCCTGTACGCCTTCGTTCGATCCCGAATGGAGATCCCGATCCTGTCGATTTCTGTTGATCCCTTGCCCTATCCTCACACTACCCCTCCATATATTTCCTCGGCCCTCTCCTGTGCGATTTTTTCCCTATACGAAACTCTAGGCGCCTCTCCGCGACCTCCCCGGAGCTCATGACGCCGCCACCATCGGAGCTTCATTGCGAACTCGAGAACAAGGTTCCGAGCCTCCCACGTCCCCTTCTTCCTTCTAATTGACCTCCCTCGCTGCACCTCTTCTCCTCATGCCTCACTTTTGCCCACAGGGTCACCGGAGCACTGAGGATCAACCGCCGGAGCCCTATAGCGAACCACCGTCTCCAGCCGCCGCTCACCATCGCTAGGGGAATCAAACGACGCCTCCGTCTGCACCATCTTTCTACCCGTGCCGCGACGCACCCTGTTGACCATCTAGACACTAACGAAGACCGTCGGATTGCCGCCCATCACCACCGTTTGCCCCAGCCGCCGCCGCAGCCCTCCACCTTGCCGGTGAGCACCAAGCCCAACTAGCCCACGCCATCGGATCGAGAACCCGTGACCCAGATCATTTCTTTGACCATGTGGATAACCGTTGACCAGTCAGCGCATCGCTGAGTCAGTTGCCGCATCAGCGGGAATATGCCAGGGAATATTCCCCCGGTATTTCGAGACTAAGAAAATAGACATAAATTTGTGCAAACTTGTAAAATTCATATAAAATTGAATATTGATCAGAAAAAATACATGTGATATATTCCTGGATTCAGAATAATGTGTAGCATATTATCATGCAATAAAATTTGTACTTTGACCAATGCATATTTTCTGGATTATTTAAATCTTTTATATGGTAAATAATTCATAGGAAAATATCCACAACTCTAAAATTGGCAAATTTGGTGTCTATGGATTCAGAAAATTGTAATCTACTTCCTCCGTTTCAAAATATAAGATGTTTTAGGTTTGTGAATAAAATGTATCTAGACTTGTTTTAGTATGTAGATTCACTCCAAACATGAGTGAACCTACATACTAAAAGTAGTCTAGATACATTTTCTTCACAAACCTAAAACATCTTATATTTTGAAATAGAGGGAGTATGTCACTATAGCATTAGTTGATTTTGCTATAGTACAAAAAATTAGCTATTCTTAAATCCATTAAATTGGTATTTTGGCTATAACTTTTAATCTATACATTATTATAAGGTGATGGAAACTTTTAGGGCTGTATTATCCCCCCGGGGATTATCCTCCCCTAGGGGCGGATTATCCGCCCGCATACAGTACGACGCGCTCAAAGTCCTTGGAAGAAATTCTGAAATAGGACCGGATTATCCGAGGTGTAAGGGCCAGGTTATCTGGGGTCTGGATATGTGTGTGTACTAATTGGGAAGCTCTCGGAATTATCTTTCCAACAAGTACTTTTTTTCTTGATTCGTAGTTCATATGAAGAATTCACGTCCCTTTCAATTTCAAAGCTTATGTCTGTTCGAACTGAACCTTCATTCTTTTTGATGATCTTCATGACTTGTAGTGCGCATGCCTCCCTCTCCTCCGTCGCGCCCTCATGGATGATCATCACGTCTTGTTCCTCTTGATGCAATCCTTATCCTTCCCGTGCAATGCTTATCTCCTTAGTGAACCTGGGTGTACATAGATGCATAGACTTAGGAAGTATAGCGTTCACATTATCATAAACATCACATTCATTTAAGAGTGAATTAACTTGTTGAAGTAGCTTTGCACGAGCTCTAGTAATTGGTCCCATCCTGATTTCATTGGAAATATCCTTTACAACATCATCAACTTCTTTAATAGGAGTTGGGGATAGTAAATCAGTAGGGATGTCCTCATCATCTCTTCTAGTCTTTCAAAGCTTAGGTGCCTTCTAGGCATGTCATTTATCAACCATTTGACCTAGTGTTGAGTTCTATAGAGTTGTGTGTTGTGAATTTGTTGTTCCCCTTTTCCCATGTTCATCTGAGAGATTTCTTTCTACCATGATCTCTCTATCCTATGGGTCCACAATATTATATTGTAGGTACCAATGTGTTATGTTCTAGGCTCCGAGGTTTCTTTTCGCCTCCTGTGCCTCCTTTTTGTTTGTTTGGGTACTGTAATGACTCTAAACTGGGTCTATGCAGATTTCAACATTTCCTGCCAAAATCCACATAGAAGCCATTCAAAGACGCCCACCAGACACTTTCGTGTGGGTGGGATTTTCAACAAGTAATTACATCATAATAGTTTACAACAGGATCCACAAGAAACATATATATAACAACAACTTGACGATTCAAGAGTACAAATGATACATTATAGAGATCAAATCATGAAGAAGACCAAATAGTATCCGAGTATGGATAAGAACCAAATGGGACTAATAGTCTTGAAGAATAACCAAGCAGTGTCCATAAGCCCTGCCTAGGCCAAGCCGAAAGGGTAACTTACTAATGTCTTCAATCACATACCTATCAAAGCCAAAGGGTACCGGGAAAGGGAAAAGGAAACAGAAAGAGTGCGATCAGTACCGAGGCCCGTACATGGTTAGTCTTAGAATTCGGTGGTCCTCGCCTACATAGGTATGGTGGTCTCTGCGGCAGCAAAGCTTGCACTATCTAATTTATAGAGACACACTAAAACTTAGGCTATTAGAGCGAGATAAGAGGGCACTATACGATAACTATAATATAATTCCAAACATAACCCATCCGAAGGATTCCCCCTCGAAAACTAGTCGAGGAAGTCCTCTTGCGGAACACACACGATGGCAATTTTTGTCAAGAAGTTGTTTAGTTGATAAGTCTAATTACTAATCATATTGTTAGAGAAAAATCATTAGTGGAGTTGTTTATGATTATGACACCGTACTCCTGAGGCGTTCAAAACCGTGGATACACGGCTTCTCGAAAAGATTTACACTATAGGGGTGCAATACTGTACCCAAACACACGCTCAACCCTTCAGGCAACATATTACGCTGCCATATAAATGTCATGAAAAGAACTATCCCTCAACTACACGTGTATCCAGATGCATCACCTACTGTGTTCGTCCAACCAAGAGGCATGACAATTCCCAAGGAAGGCACATCAGTTGAGTTTATGGTCGGGCGATGATCGAAAGATAACTTGTAGAGCTCCATCCCACCTCCGACATGATATCCCTATTTTATGCAATGCCAGCCATTGATGTCCACCAAAATATCAAGTCCGAAGACATATCCAACTCACCCATGTACGAGGACATATTATGCGTATGCACCAAATGGAAAACTGATTTTTTAATCCTCTTGATAAACGAATAGTGCCGATAGTTGAGGGGGATCCAAGTGGCCCCGATGTTTTGTTAGCGCGATCAACTCAGAACTAGTACTGTAGAACGAATGGGGTCCTAGGTCGGCTCAATCAGTTTCAAAAAGTGGTCCCTGTCGGGACCTTATCATTAGGTGAAACCATAACGAACAGGACAAAAATTTAATTTACCATGGTATCAACCATAACTAGATATCATGGTTCACCTGTGTGAGAGGAGGCAATAGACCTAAGCATGCGCTACGACTCTCAAGGGGAAATCTAGCTAATCAAACAAGGCAATAGGATAACCAAGGCTATATGGTAGAGTAGGTAAATAAAGGAATGGTACTAAAGCATCGATAATAAGGATATTAATAGAGAAAGGAAGGAAGTAAATACTAAGAATGCAAAATAGGTAGAAGGGGAGAATGCTCACCTAAGAAGATCAACCGAAGGCTCATCGTATCTCGCATCAACTCTTCGGCCTATCCAATGAAGAAGCATATCACTAAAAGGAATACCCGATGCAATATTTAATACTACAGCAGAAGATCCGACATGTTTATGATATGATGCATGACATGGAAATATGCGGTCTATCTTAGAAATATTAAGTGGAATTGGATCCTGACATTTAAATATAAGTTTCAAGTTATTTACGTGCCCCACAATTTAAATATTGACTTAACAAGATAAAACATGGCATCGATTCGCTTCACAAATTTAAATGGAGTCTGGAATAAGACAAAGATATCCCGCATATACACTTCATGTTTATTTATTAGATGATTCTACAAAGTCCCCCAAACAATATGAATAATTTAATATGCAACAAGTTTAATATGGAAATTTATAAAATAAGGGATCGAATAGAGGTCACACATCGGGTTCAAAGATGTCGGAGGGGTTTCTTTGGGTGCACCATGTTCATCATTCAAAAGCGTTGGTGTGCAACTTCCCATGTCCTCGGTATGTGGTATGTGGTATGTGGTTAGTAGATGATGTAGGAGTCAAAATCGTTCGAGAGGAACCCGGTTGTACCTACTCTTGGACTCGTACTAGGAGACACTCAAAGAAGTTGTGGATCTGCAGCAATCGGCAGTGAGGATCTGACATAAGGACATGACCAAATGATGATAATTGAAGGAAGAGGAAACAACCACCTTGCAGTTGACTGAAACAAGCCTTACGCACGTCCGGTCATGCGGTCGAGGATCTGGAAGGGCTGAGCCAGGTTTGTAGTCTAGTATATCTTCCACCAAAAGGAGGCCTTGGCGCAACAGCGACAACAGAGCACACACACGGCGACCTTGATGTGTGGGCATGTAGAATAGTGGAATTTGTCATGGTGGTGGCATGGCAGATGCCATGGGTAGGTTAAGGTATGGGGCCAATGGATACTAGAGGGATCCGGGGAGGGAAGATGTAGTGATTTCTACACTCAACGGTCATGTAAATAGATATTTATTCCTCTTCTCAAGAACTACAAGTGCTCCTATAATTGTCTCATAGAGAAGAAGAACACTAATACACGAGCCTTTCGGCGTAGAATGAATCGATCCCTTCTCAGGAACCCGTGTCCCTTCTTATAAAGAGGTTCCTTGGTTCCTTCTAGGGCTAACGTGGCAATCATATCCTTGGAATATGCTTGTCCCAATATGGTAAATCAGCGGCCTCCTTTCCGTGCCCCATTCTATCTGTGGCAATGTTCCAGAAACCTTCACATGCGCGCCTTGGGCTTCCTCACTGTCACCTCCGTGACGTTTGTCTGCCCTTCTGCTGCTATGCTCCTTGTCCTTTGTGCTTGGCTCTGTCTAGATTCCTCTTAGCCTATGACTAGGGTTTGACTATAGGCACCTCATTCTCCTGCAAGCTTCATGTTATTCGGCCTTATCTCGCATAACTCGGCTCGGCCTTCACCTGCATTCAAGTTAGTCAGACTCATTCGGCCGACTTAACTCATATGTCGGCCAGATAAGGTGTTACTCATTCTATATTTGTCATGGACATGCTTATCTTGGTCGAATATTACATGATTTGGCCGAAACAATCAGTAATTCGGAACAAATTCAACTCCTATTTTTCTAAGGGGTTTTTGTCCAATCCTAGGGTTACAATCCTACAGGAAACACAATGCTCTGATACCATCTGTAAGGTTCCCAACCTTTAGTAAGGTAGAGATCCCTGTGTTTACAATGCTAGTCCCTGGATCAATAGCTAGCATCCACAGTTAAGATGTAATATCAAGAAACAAAGGTCATAATACAACTTTATAACCAGGAATAAAATAATTTATTACATCTTACGTAGCTCATTTGGCTATCTCATTACAATGCAGCAGAATATAACAATAGCATGGGGTCCTTCATCTTCAAAGTGCCCCAGGCAGAAATGTTGGTTGTAGACTTGTAATCCTAATCATTAAACTTTACTAACATCAAACAAACCTGCAACATAACAAGTTACAGCCACAAGGGTCAATACATTTGAATTGTATTGGCAAGTGATATTATGGTAGTATAGTGGAGTCTATCATCTATATGCATTTGGCTAAGTGGAGCTTAGGCTTGCATTGCTCAAAATATATTTTCCTTATCATTTGAAAACACTATGTTTTTTGTTGACAAAATCTTTCCCAAGGCATCCCCCAATAGAAATTGGTGATCCTTCAACCCTTGTTCAACCACAAGTTTTAACTTAGAAATTGGGATGAGGAGATTCTTGATAGCTTCCATGTCTTGATGCTCAAATTGTCCTTTGCTAGGGACATGGCTAAGTACTTGGATTTTACACTCTGCAGAGGTGGTGCACTTTCCCCACAAGACTTGGTTTCACCAAGACAAGATCTTTCAGAAGCCTTCCCTTAGACCAGAATGGACGCGTTCCAACCTATCAATCCCCTACCACCAACTGTCCATTTTTCTAAGTTATTGCAACCTATATGATCTAGGCAGAGCCCATAATGCCAAGTGGCTGCACTTGAAGCTTCTCAACATTTGACATCTCAAATCTCTTTGTTCCTGGGTGGCCATCCACAAGTGAGACACCAAGTTTTCCCCAGCATACTGGACTTGGTAATGCCCAAGTTTTCCACATCATACTGTACTTGCATGACCACTCAACACAAACCATTCCTTCCATTCCACCCAGGCGATTCATTCACTTAGTTGTTTTATTAACAAAACACAAGTCCTCAGACTTGGAAATATTTCATAGCATGATTATATATTCCACCCTTGTTTTCTACTAGCTAAGCTAAGCATGATAGTAGTAGGAATCTTAACTTAGTATAATTCTACTAAGGTTTCATCTACTAGGATTTCCCATGGCATAGTTTATACTTAGCAAAAATTCCATGCAAGTCCTACTTAGAAGTATCACTAATGCATAGTGAAAATAATGGGACAAAAGTATGAAGCATCACTTGACTTTTTGGTAGAGGGTATAAGTTCACTCCTTGATCTTTGCAATATTCACACACTTCAATAACTACAGTTCAATCAAGCAAACAATATTTCAATCTACCATTCAAGAAATTCATCACATAAAATGATAAAAACAAGGCAATGCATGCAAACATGCAAAAGATTGTTTCATTTGTAAAAGTGGTTTCTAATGGGTCATAATCATTTGAAAACACCTAATGGTCATTTTATAAAGTGGCAAAACCATTTGCAAAAGGTTTTACTTCATAAACCATTTTTAAACCAAATCATTATTTTATGTGGTGAAGAAATGCTTTTAATAAGGCAACATTCTATAGGTTTCACAAAATACATTTTTGAAACTACAAATTGATTCCTAGGGTCAGTAGGTTAAAAAAAACCATTTTCTAAAGATTTTATCCCCAAAATCATTTTAGAACAATTTTTATATTCTAAACATGCATACACAAGTTTCTGTAAAAAACAATTTAACATAATCTTTTTACTAAACAAAGTGCATGGTTGGATAGGGCTTGTTTTGCTGAATCCATTGATATAAAATTTGCAAAATTTGGACGTGTGGTTTGAAAGTTATGAATTTTTCAAGTTTGAATAAGTA
Source organism: Avena longiglumis (assembly GCA_030063025.1). Classification (NCBI taxonomy): domain Eukaryota; kingdom Viridiplantae; phylum Streptophyta; class Magnoliopsida; order Poales; family Poaceae; genus Avena; species Avena longiglumis. The sequence continues at coordinate 336,009,642 of CP125979.1, read as the reverse complement.
ATAGATCATTTTCTGGCTTTTATAACAGCTCTAGGCCACGTGTCTGTTTCTGATTGGATAAAAACGGTTCGCACAGATCAAGCACTGAGAGGCGTTGGATCTAAGTTAGATCGAGCGGCACAGATCGCATACCCCTTCGGCTTTAAGTGATTCTATCTAAGCCTAAGGATCAAGATCCAATGGTCCTAGTCTAATGACCTCGAACTGGTGGCGCTGGACTCTGACGCGCGGCGGCGGCGGCCTGGCAGTGGCGTCGTCGGCGATGGAGGAAGCGAGAGAGAGAGAGAGAGGGGGCTCACCTGATTCGCTGAACGATGCTCATGCTCAACGGGCTCTCGGGGAGGCAGGGGGCGCACGAGGATGAAGGCAATTTCTCGCCGGAGTTGTCCTCTGGCTCGGGCTCGTCCTGTTGAAGACGACGGTGGAGGTACGGTGCACGCCAGAGATAAAAGGTACTGTAGTTAGATGCGCGGGGTCACGGAGAGCATGCGCGTGTGAAAGAGAGGGACAGGAGAGGTCTGGTCTCACTAGCAGTGCTCGTCGGAGCGGAGGCAGACGGTGGCGGCGGTGGTCATCGTTGTTGCCGAAGTTCTAGGGCGCGCGGGGGCGAGCTGGCGCTATGGGGAGGTTCTCCAGGAGATGTGGATCATGCTTGTGTGCACGAGGAGGCGAGGGGCGACATCTACTAGCCGGAATCGCTCGCGGAGCTCGCCGGAGACAGCGACAGTGCAGAGCAAAATGGAGGCATCCTGGTGGCTCTCTGGCAGCGGGGTTTGAGGGGAAATGAAGAGGAGAGGGAGGGGATTTATCAGGCGTGATCACGGAATTAATTCGTCGAGCCATTGCAGCGTATTTACTCTGAGAAATTAACGGCAGGAAACGGCCGGGAGGAGGGCGTGGTCTACGCGCGGGTGGAGAAGATGATAATGTGGCGTGGGGTCGCTTGGCAGCGAGAGAGAGTGTGGGGGTGGGGTCCACGCGTCATCGACTCAGCGGGTGAGTTCTCTGGTTCGAAACGTTTTCTGCGGGAGAAAAGAGCGTAATGGATGGCTTAGTGGGTCAATGGTGAGTCCTTTTATATTTTTTTTGTTCCTGTTTCCTTTTTCTTTTTCCATTTCTTATTTCTATTTTGGTTTTGTTTAATTAATTCAAACACTCATTTGAATTCAGACCTTTGCCAAATTTTGTGAATAATCAAACACTTTTTAATACCACATTCTGATGTCAAATTTAGAATAAAACGTTTATTCTTTAAGTGCCTTTTTAATTATTTAAAATAGGTCCTTTTATTAATTCCTTCAAGATTTAATAATGTTTTTTAATTTCCATTTGAATTCTAAATCCTTCCAAAACCTTTCAGTAGGTTTTTATTTGTTTAATAGGGTGTCAAAATATTCATCTTGGTTTATTTGGAAAGTATTTAATATGATTCATAAATCATTTGAATTGGGTATTTGTTTTAATTCCAATGGAATTAAATATAGTTTTTTTAATTCCCTAAATTTTATTAGGAAGATTTATTTTATTTTAAGTTAATTAAACAACTTTTATTCCACTTGGGTAAATTCTAAAATACTATTTTCTCATGAATTATATAATTATTCTTATTAGAGATTTGTCTTTATTAAAATAGGGATACAATGGTTATTGCCATTTTATTTTATTTTGGAAATTCTTTATCTTTTTATTTTATTTGGATTTGGATTAAATTCATTCCATTTTCTTATGGTCTTGGCCAAGATTTAATTTGGTCTTTAAATATTCTTTATTTCATATTTCTTTCTTCATCTTATAAAATCCATATCTTTTTATTTATAGATCCAAACTTGGTGATTCCAATTGGTAAAATATTATTTGATATTTATTTATCCTTTTAAATATCTTTAGGATTATTTGCTCCCATTTTGTATGGATTTTAGATAAGTGCTTTATTAGATTTGGAAATTACTTTTCCTTATCTTACGCCGCTGCCTAACGCGGGGACACCATCGCCCAACGTGAGGACGCCGGTGGCTAGTCCATGCTGCGGTGTAAAAAGGTTTAACGCTACGCGACACGATTTCCGAGGCATGGGGATCCTCTGAGGTGACCGTGGGTTGGCCTCCGGCTCTCGCCGGCGCCTTGCCGACATAGACTCTGCAATGGATTCCTATGGAGGTTGCTGGAAGGTCACCTACTCTGGTGTGACCACGGGTGGTAAGTTTCTGGAAGGATCTCTCGTTGTCTCGGCTGATTCTTGGCTGGTTCTTCTCAATGCTAAAGGCTCTCCTCTTGAGGGACGATGTTTGGAAAATGGGGAGAAGATCTCGGTTGGATCTGTTTTGAGGTTCCCCTCTCATCTCTCTCGTGTTAATGACTCTTTGGATCCTTCATCTGGTTTTCTTGGTAGATCTCCTACCATCACTGGATCGGATGAAGAAACTGGTCAGAAATGGCATGCCCTTTGCTCCTCTTTGCCAGCTGATGATCTTGAGCCTTCTAAAGGTTTTCTCATGCTTTTTCCTAGTTCTAAAAGGCTTGTTCTTCTCAATCATAATGAGGTTGTGATCGATGCTAGATATTTGGTTCATGGTGAGGTGGTGGCTTCTGGTATCTCTATTGATCTTCAAGTGAAGAAGGTAGTGATTGGTTCTCAAATTTTACCAAGCCCTTTGGTTAAAAAAATTTCCACCAATGCTGAGAAGTTGGTGCCTAGATCTCTGGATTTCTCGGAAAATCTATCCTCAGGATGTGCTCCCAAAGAGATTGCTTCTAAAGATGTTGCTTCGTGTCGACCTGCCCTGGATTTTTCTTTAGGGCGTGATTTTGAGAAGAGGATTTTTGATAAATTCAGGCATCAAGATAATTTCCTTGGTGGGTTCAGGAAGAGACCATTTTATCTGGTCTGTTCATTTGGAAGGGCAAATTTTAAGTTAGACTTTCATACTGTTAGTCTTGCTCTTCAAGCCTGTTTTGGTGGTAACGCTTCTAAATTCCAAGTGAAGCTTTTGCAAGATAGAACTTTTCGCTTCTCGATTGCTTCTCGGGCAGTGGGATTTGAGATTTACAATATCTCCAAGTTTTCATGTCATTCTTTTGTGATTCATGTCAACCTTTGGGGTAATGGGGGCCCGAACTGGATTCATGAAGAAAGGGAATTCTACAAAGAATCTGCTAAGGAATGGAAAGTTGTCACGTACAAAAAAGAAAGTGCAAAAAAATCTCCTTCTTTAAAGCCTCCCAGTAAAGGTGGCTTGGTTTTTCAAAGACTCAAATTTCCTGTGTCACCTGAGGGTTCTTCGCCTGTGATTGAGCATCGTTTTAATGGGGAGTTTAAATCAGGTCATCATGGCAGATCCTATGCTCAGGTGCTCACTGATGCGGGTTTTAAGTCGATGGTAACGCCGGTCAGGTCTGGGGGGTCCGCTAATCGCGCGGCATTTAAATTGCCTGGGCTCCTTCCTTTTCTGAAATTTCCATCTTTCCCTAATTGCAATTGGCCCGACAAATCGTATGAGGGATGGTTCAAGGCCCAGGTGGTTTCTCATTCCCGGCCCGTCATTCACGGCAGTTTTCACGAGTTCACCACTTCGTTGCGAAAAGCAACTACCACCCCCCTGTCTCCTCAACTCCCTCGCCCGCTGAAACCCCATTCCCCTCCTGGTCGTCGCCGGCGAAGGATGTCACAATGGCGAACATTCCGATTGATCCTGCGCCTTTCCTGCCAAATGGCTTCTAGATTATGCAAGTGGCTGGGCGGAATCGTGTTAAAAGGGTGGTGGTGCCTCGGAGGTCACGAGCACATGAACAGTATGCTATTGCTAACATTTTTCCCCTCCCTCCTGGTCCGGTTCCGTTCTTGAATATTCATGGTGTCTTAGTGGATTTCTTCAACAATGAGGTTGGAGTGCACTTCAGGGACATCCAGGATTGTCCCTTTGGGTCGGCATATGTGCAGTTCCACCATGTCAGTGACCGTGACCGTCTCATTGCGGCGAGCCCGATCCCGTTTTAAGATGTGCATGTTTCTTTCGTTAAGCACAATGAGGGTGATAACTGGCGTAGGACTCAGTTTAATAATGAGTGCTGGGTGATGCTGGTAGGGCCTCCCCTTGACCACTGGCATACAGAGGATCTGAATGCTATCTTTACGGACATTGGAAAAGTCCTCCTGTGGGAGAGGGACACTGATCATAAGGGCAGGATTATAGCTAAAATTCGTGTGACTGATTTGGTTGACATCCCCAAGAGTGTGCGGTTTACCATAGGATACCTGGTGGAAACAGAGTCTTGGACTTTTTCTGTGGAAGTTCTTTAGAGTCACTTGCTTGGAGGGGTCCCACCTGAGGAGGACCCACTGCCAGATGACAATGTGGACCCACATCCTGTTCCTGCACAAGGTCCAGTCTTTGGGCCTCAGGTGCCACCCCCGACCCCCTGCTCCTGGGGGTGATTGGGGTCAGTGGATGGCTCCTGTGCAGGACCCTGCTCCTAATGGTGGGAATGCTGATGGTTGGGGCCCCTGGGAGGATGCTGCTGCTCCTGTTCAAGGCCCTGTCATTGCTCCTGGAGAAGACATGCCTGTTGACAATCAGCATCAGCCACCTCAGGATGTGAACAGTGGAGTTACAGGTGTCATTGTTCAAGACTGGGAGTCTGATGATGATGAATCTGTTAATGAGCCTGAGGCTGTGGAGGAGCTTGGTGTTGCAGTTGCACCTCTTGGGGTTGGCATTGTGGAAGGCCTGCAAAATATTTTTCAAAACTATCTGGCTGATGAGGAGGAGGCTAATCCTGATGCTGAGGAAGAGACAGGAAGTCCCATGGACTCAAGTACTGTGGCCCCTGAGAATGATGATTGGATGCTGGAGGATCAGCACTTTCTTTACCCAAATGAGGCTCACCTTCAGGTTGGGATGGTGAGAACATTTATTTCCATTCCTGATGTGCATATTGCCAAGCAGGGATTTTCCCAACAAGGCTTGGAGCTCTGGGAGAATTATTTTGCTCCCCATATTCAGAAGGATTCTTCTTCTAAGGGTTCTCTTAAATGTGATATTCCTGTAAGTTGGTTTAACTTCATTACTCTCATGCTTGCTACTCCCGAGAAGTTCAATTGGGTCAAGGGTTTTCTTACTTCTCCTTTATGGGAAATTATTAAGGAACCTATTGCTGAAGAAAGTTTAATATCTTTCATCATTCCTAATGAGAATTTTTCCCAGATGGCTCCTTCTTGCCTGGGTATTGAAGTCAATAAACCTTCAAGCTCCCCCTCTACCCCTGCAAGAAAGAGAAAGGGAAAGGAACCTCTTGTGGAATCTGAGGTGAGAAGAAGTCCTAGAATTGTTGAGCTAAATGGGGGTTTTAAAAGTCACTTAAATTGTCAAATTATTGATTGCCTGGTTTGTAATGCTGCTCCTCCTTGCCTGAATTCCAAAGTGGTTAAGAATCTTGCTGCTTCATTCTGCAAGGTAAAGGATGGGGACCTGGAGAAGAGGTTACTCAAGAAAGGGAAGGCCAATGATGTGGCTATTAAGGCTCCTACAAAAGGCAGCATTAAAGGAGGACCCCCTTCCATCTTGGGCATTGGTGGGAAGAAGAAGCCTGGGGCTGCTGGTACCTGTGGACAGCAAGCCAAGAAGAAGACCTCTTCTTAAGTGTGTTAATGTATCAAACTAAATCTTTTGCTGGAGTCTTGTTGACTCCCTGTTATGTGTTCTGTGATTGTGATATTGCAATGTGGAGGGTACTTGTTGTGGATCAACTCTGTGGTACTCTAAATTGGTTGAGCTTTTGTCTCTGTATTTGCTGTTTCCTCTTCTGGGTGATTACATTATTTACATCACCCCACATCTATACTTGCTCCTGGTTTCTTAATGAATAACAAAAGAACTTGGAAGATCCTGAATTGGAATATCAGGGGAATCAATTCTGAAAAAAAATGGATTGCTCTCAGAAGCAAAATTGAGGAGTCTGGCTGTGACATTATCTGTCTCCAAGAAACTAAGCGTGAGGATTTTGATAGCTCCTACATTAAAAAATTCTGCCCCTCTAAATTTACCAACTTTGAATTTCTTCCCTCCAGAGGTGCATCTGGAGGTTTGATCACCATTTGGAATGGCTCCCTGTTTTCTGGACAGCTCTCTTTCCTCAATGAGTTTTCTATCTCCATTACCTTGACATCTCTCTTGTCCAATAAATCCTGGATCCTCTCCAACATTTATGGACCATGTTTACCTGAAAAAAAGTCTGAATTTTTAGACTGGTTTGGCAATATTGATATGCCTGATGATGTGGATTGGCTTATTGTGGGTGATTTTAACTTCTGTAGACAGCCTTCTGATAGAAACAAATTGGGTGGAGATGTGAATGGTATGCTTCTCTTTAATGAAGCCATTAATAATTTGGGTCTCATTGAATTACCACTTAAGGGTAGAAAGTTCACCTGGAGTAACATGCAGAAGGATCCCCTCTTGGAAAGATTGGATTGGTTTTTTACTTCTGCTGTCTGGACTCAGAGTTTTCCCTCAACTTTTGTTTCCCCTCTTTCTAAGCCCACTTCTGATCACCTTCCATGTGTCATTACCATTGGCACAATAATTCCAAAAGCTCAGGTGTTCAGATTTGAAAACCATTGGTTACATCATAAGGAGTTTAAAGATATTGTTCAAAATTCATGGAACATTCCTGTGGGTTTTCTGGATCTTGCAAAAAAAAAATGCTAAATTCAAAAATGTGAGAAGAGGGCTGAAGCTTTGGGCCAAACAGTTACCTTGCCTAAAGGCACAAATCTGTAATGTTAATGCCACTATTGACTTGCTTGATATCATGGAGGAAATGAGAACTCTTACTGTTCATGAGTGGAATCTTAGGGATCTCCTGAAAGAACTTATTATTTCTCTTTTACAAAACCAGAATACTTATTGGAAACAAAGAGGGAAAGTTAAATGGGTTAAGCTGGGGGATGAGAACACCAAATTCTTTCACTCCAGAGCTACCATAAGTTTTAGACATAATTACATTTCCATGCTCAAGGATGATTCTGATCTTGAGGTCTATGATCATGATGGAAAAGAAAATCTTCTGTGGAATGCCTTTAGAAATAGAATGGGCTCTTCTGATAAGCCTCAAATGCATTTCAATCTTAATGACTTGGCTGGTGACTGCTTGAGCCAGGAGGAAAGGGAGGCTTTGGAAAAGCCTTTCTCTGATGAGGAGATTGATGAAGTTATCACAAATCTGCCTAATGATAAGTCCCCTGGCCATGATGGTTTTAATAATGAATTCATGAAGCTTTGATGGACTATTATCAAGGATGATGTAAAGCATTTATTTGTTGAGTTCTATGAAGGGAATGCCTCTTTGGAAAGCATTAATTCTTCTTTTATCACCCTCATTCCAAAAATTGCTGCTCCTTTGACTCCTGCTAATTTTAGGCCTATTTCTTTGCTAAACAGTGTCCTTAAAATTATCACCAAGATTCTAGCTAATAGACTGCAAAAAGTCATTCTTATACTTGTTCACAAGAATCAATATGGTTTCCTCAAGCAAAGATCTATCCAAGACTGTTTAGGTTGGGCTTTTGAATTTTTGATCAATGCCACAAGTCAAAGGAGGAAATTTTAATTGTTAAGTTGGATTTTGAGAAGGCTTTTGACAGAATTGAGCATTCTGCAATCATCAATATCCTTAAGGCCAAAGGTTTTGGAGTTAAATGGATTTCATGGATTCAGATGATCTTTGGGTCTGCTTCTTCCTCTGTGCTTTTAAATGGTGTGCCTGGGAAAAAGTTTTACTGTAGAAGGGGTGTCAGGCAAGGAGATCCTTTGTCTCCTTTATTGTTTGTTTTGGCTGCTGATCTCCTTCAAAGTATCCTCAATAAGGCAATGAACCTGGGTCTTCTTTCTTTGCCCACTGAGAATGTATTCTGTCCTGACTTCCCTGTGGTTCAGTATGCAGATGACACTTCATACTTTGAAGGCTGATTCTGAGCAACTCTTGTGTCTTAAGGCAATCCTTCATACTTTTGCTCTTTCCACTGGACTCAAAGTCAATTATTCTAAGAGCAGCATGATGCCAATTAATATGGATTCTGAAAGGCTTGGGCATTTTGCCAATACCCTTTCTTGCCTCACTGGTTCCTTGCCTTTTACCTATCTTGGTTTGCCCCTGAGCTTGAATAAACCTGCTGTGGAACACTTCTTGCCTATTGTTCAGAGAGTGGAAAGAAGGTTGTGTGGAATAGCTGACTTTCTGAATTATGGGGGGAAATTGCAGTTAGTTAAATCTGTGTTATCTTCCCTTCCCATATATTACATGAGTTGTTTTGATCTCCCTGTCACTATCAAGGAGCAGTTGATTAAATATATGAGGAAATGCTTGTGGAGAAAGAAAACTTCTGATGTTCAAGCTAGAGGTACTGCTCTTGTAGCATGGAAGAAAGTTTGTAGACCCAAAAACCAGGGAGGATTGGGAGTTCTTGATCTTAATGTTCAAAATTCTGCTCTTCTTTTGAAGAATTTGGATAAGTTTTATAATCATAAGGATATTCCTTGGGTTCACTTGATATGGAATACTTACTATTGTAATGATAAGCTACCTGGAAGAAGTCTTGAGGGATCCTTTTGGTGGAAAGCTCATCTAAAACTGATTGACATTTTTAAAGGACTTGCAAAGTTCTTGGTTGGAAATGGGAAATCCACACTATTCTGGACTGATATGTGGAATGATAGTTGCCTCCAACATAATCTTCCTCACCTCCTTTCATATGCAAAAACCCTCACATCTCTCTCAGTGAGTTCCTGCATACTGCAAATATTCAGGATCTCTTTTACCTTCCTTTGTCCCAACAAGATTTTCAGGAATATCAAAGTCTTGAAAAAATTCTCAATTCTGGCAGGGAAGGGGAACCTGATTGTTGGTCTTACATTTGGGGTAGTATTTTTTCTGTCAAAAAGGCTTACTGCTCTTTAATCGGTTACCAACCGGTTCAGCCACATTTCTCATGGATATGGAAATCTTCTTGTCAACAAAAGCATAAATTCTTCTTCTGGCTCTTACTGCTTGATAGACTCAACACAAGAAATCTTCTAAAAAGGAAATGTTTTTCTCTGGCATCTTATGATTGTGTCTTTCAGGGCTTCAATAGTGAAGAAACAAGTTTACATTTGTTTTGGGAATGCCCCTTTGCAAGAGCCTGCTGGGCTGAAATTTCACAGGTCAATTCGGATGAAAGCATCTTTGAAGTTTTAGTCAGTATTAAAAAAGACCTCAAGGTCCCTTTTGCAATGGAAATTCTGATTCTTGGAACTTGGAGCATCTGGATTTGCAGAAATAATGAAATTTTCAACAATCAGCATGCGTCGATAGAGACCTGGAAGGCTACCGTAGCCCAGGAATTAAGATGGGTCCTTTATAGAATTAAGAAGAAGTATTATCATGGCCTTAAGATTTGGATTGAAACAAATTTAGACAGGAGATAGTTGATTAGCATGTTATCCCTCTTTTTTTGAGGTGGAATATGTTTGTAAATATTCTTTTGTAACTCCCTATAATCTATAAAAGTTGCAGTGGGGTTTTTTGCCCTACTGTTTTACCCTCAAAAAAAATCTTATTTAGATTCATAAGATTTTATCCATGGCTCCAAATTAAGTGAAACCAATTTCTATGGCTTTATAATATTTCTATTTGTCTTTCTTGATCATTTATAAATGTTTGATGATAAATGTTTATATGGATCAAATCCATAGGTTTGGAGATAATTTGGAAATGATTTTCTTCCATTAGGGTTTAGGGTTTGGATTTATTTTCCAAGTGTTTAAGTTTCCAGATACATTCATTGAGTAATGCATTTCTCTTGATTTGGATTTTGTTGGTTTCAAACTTTAATTAAAGTTTGTTCATGATGGGATTTTAAGTTTCCATTTAGAAACAAAGTTTCTTTTGACACTGATTTTCAACAATAATTTATTTTATTTATTTATTTTTCACATTACAAGATTTGGAAAATCTTGGGATGCGACAAAGAAGACCACGAGGACATGTATAGGAGGCTCAAGGCAATAGCTATAACCTTCATAAACCACGGTGCAGCTCATGTTGATGATGCTTGGATCAAGCGCAAGTATGTCAGTGCTCTTATGCCATTTGAGCCCACGGATTTGAAAAGTCTCCAAGGTAGGCATAACTATCACCTCATGTCATCCAATGAGGTAATGCAATAAATGGCCGCTTTCAAAGTGGCTGTCAAGAATGTCGAAGATGCTCGTGCTCGAGCTATGGGTATGCAAAAGGGGGTCAACATGGCCTTGAAGACTAGTGTGATTGATCATGATGAATATGCAGTAGAAGGTCTGGACTGTCCTGAGGATATAAAAAGGATTCATGGACAATACTTGGCTCTTTATGCTAGAAACTTCTGGAAAGATCCAGCCAAGGCTAAAGCTGAACTGGAATGCAAGAGTGGAGCATATGGAAGAAAAGAAAATGGTCCCAAGCTGAGAACATGTTTCAACTGTGGTGACGAGCTGCACTTCATAGCTGAGTGTCCATATCAAAGTAGGGAAGATAATGGAGGAAGACTCATTTTCAAGGAAAAGTCAAAGGCTCCACGCAAGAAACAGTTTGTAAAGAAGAATCCTCCTTTCAAGAAGCAACCAAAGATTGTTCTAGTGGCTCAAGAAGAATATTCATCGGGAAGTGAAGATATGGACGAGGACGATAGCTCTCAAGAGGTGGCTGCTATAGCCACCACATCTACATAAAGATCTCTCTTCGACTCTCCAAACGAAAACATCATCAACAAGAATGCTACTTGTCTCATGGCAAGAAGCTCCGAGGTAACTTCTTCTAACTCTTCTTTTCCTAAGACTATGATTGACATGGATGATCCTACTAGTCTTAAGGTTAAAGAAGAGATTATTGCTTTGGATTATTTCTATACTAACTTGCAAGGTGAGCACAAAGTTTGTTTTCAAGCTCTTATGGATCAGCTGGCCCAAAACGAAGCTCTCCTTGAAGAAAAGGGCAGAATTGAAAGGGAGGATGCAATGGAAATTGCATCCTTAAAAAATTCTCTTGAAGAAGAGGAAGAGGCTCGGGTCTCTATTGAAGAGAGGCTTGAGTCTATTGAAGAGTCACATGATGAAATTGTTACTAAACTTGTTAAGGAACGTGACAATGCTGTCACCAAAGCAAAGAAGTTAAAGAAGGAAAGGATTGACTTTGGGGCTGCTCATGATAGACTCTCCGAGGAATTGGAGAAACTTGAACAATGCTCACAAGGCATTGAAAAACGAGTTCTCTATTCTCAATGAGTCACATGATCAGCTTCAAAGTCGATTGACTAAATATGATACTCCTAGCTCATCCAACTCAACATATAGTAACAAGGTAAATGCTAGTGTGGAAAAAGAAGTGATCAAGGACATCACTCCCAAGGATAAAGGTGTGCTTGATGAAGTCCTTGGCAAACAAAGGTCAAATCATGGTAAAGAGGGACTTGGGTATGTCACCAAGTCCAAGAAAAAGAAAACCAAGAAGAACAAGACCAAGAATGTGCAATCAAAGATAAGCACCGCTGAGAAGAATGTCACAAAAGACAAGACTAACAATATTGGTTTTGTAGGGTCTCACAATCTGAATTATGAACTCTTTTGTGATGACTATGGCGATGTTTATGCTTATTATGTCGGTCCCTTTGATGAATATATTTCTTGGTATATTTGGGTCCCAAAGACCCTTGTTACTAACATGAAAGGACCCATTGAAAAATGGGTACCTAAAACCAAGAAGTAATTTTCTTGCAGGGCTATGCTTCCGGTGGGTCGAAATGGGTGCTGGATAGTGTCTGCACTAGTCATATGACCGGAAGCAAGGAGATCATCATGGAGATGCGTACAAATCATGATAATATCACAGTCTCCTATGGTGATAAGTCTAAATCTCAGGTATTGGGTCTTGGCAAGGTTGTGGTTGCCCACGATATCTCTCTCGTGGACGTCATGCTTGTTGAGACCCTCGGTTACAACCTTCTTTCTGTTCCTGCCCTTGGCAAGATGGGTTTTGCTGTTTTTATCGATGATGATTTGGTGGTAATCTTGTGGAGCAAGTCTCTAAAGGTAGCTTTCGTTGGATACGTCGAAAATGACCTGTATGTGGTGGACTTCTCAGGGAAAACCACTTCGGGTCCGATGTGTCTATTCAGAAAGGCCGACGTGGGCTGGCTATGGCATCGCCATTTAGCCCATGTCAACATGAGAACTTTGCAAAGTCTCCAGAAGGGTGGCCACATCCTTGGACTAAAAGACAATGTTTCTTTTGCCAAAGATCGTGTTTGCAGGGCTTGTCTAGAAGGAAAAATGCATGACTCTCCCCACAAGAGGAATACTATTTTGTCATCAAAGAGGATGTTGGAATTACTTCATGTGGATTTATTTGGTCCTCCTTCTCATGCAAGTCTTGGTGGGAAGAAATATTGCTTGGTCATTGTCGATGATTACTCAAGATCCACATGGGTGTATTTCTTCAAGCTGAAAAGTGAGACTCAACAAACTGTCATTGACTTTGCCAATGAAGTTCAACGTCAACACAATGTTCCTATATTGGCAATTATAAGTGACAATGGCTCCGAATTCAAGAACTACACTTTGAATGAGTTTCTAAGCGAAGAGGGGATTAGACATCAATATTCCGCTGCGTACACCCCTCAACAAAATGGTGTAGCCGAGAGGAAGAACTGGACTTTGATGGATATGGCAAGATCTATGTTGGCTGAATTCAAGTATACTTATAATTTTTGGGCTGAAGCCATATCCACTGCTTGTCACTCATCGAACCAGCTCTACCTCCGAAAGATTTTGGACAAGACTCTATATGAATACTTACCAGTAACAAGCCCAACATCTCATACTTCAGGGTATTCGGGTGTAAGTGTTTCTTTCTTATTAAAGGTGTCCGTTTGTCAAAATTTGAGTCCAAGGCTTTAGAAGGTATTTTTGTTGGTTACGGTGCCGAATCCCACACTTATAGAGTCTACAACAAGCTCACTGGGATTGTTGTAGAATCTTGTAGTGTGGAGTTCGATGAAAATAACGGCTCCTTTGTAGGGAAAATTGATGTTTGTGATGCAGATGTTGAAATAACCCAAGATGCCATAAGAAGAATGGGCGTGGGATTTTTCCGCCACATTGAGGAACCCCTTGTGGCAGATCGGGAAGGACAATGCTCCACACATGTGGATCCCTCATCTACACAAGATCAACAAGCTCCTACTGTTGGAGAAAATCCTGCACCAACACTGCAATCTGCTGAAGATCATCTGTCCCCTGGACAAGTTGGTAGTCCCAGGCCGGACTATCCGCTCCCTCCAAGGGGCGGACAATCCGCCCCTGGCACTCCAACTCGTTCCAGAGGATCTGGAGGAGAAGTCAACAACTCTAAAGCTCCCAGGCTGGATTCTCCGTCCCCCGAGGGCGGATTATCCGGCCCTGGGTCTCCAACTCCTGTCAGGCACTCTCAGGAAGAAGGCTCTGGTGATTCATCTCCCAGGCTGGATAGTTCGGCCTATCCAAGGGGCGGATTATTTGACCCTGAAGAACAAACTCAACAGCAATCTTCTGGTGTTAACGCAGATCAAGATCAAGGGCAAGGCAATGATCAAGACAAGGATACAAATACTGAATCAACTCCTTCTATAAACAATAAGGACATTGAGGCTCGTCGCAAGGCTCGTGCTGATCGGAACCTTGAACTAAGGGTTCACACTCTTGACAAGGTTGTTGGTGATCTACGACGAAGGGTATCCACTAGAAGAGAACTTGCAAGATTCTGTGATCATCAAGCTCACATTTCCATGGTTGAACCGAAGAAGGTTTTTGATGCTCTTGAAGATCCCGATTGGGTTGTTGCAATGCATGAAGAATTAAATAACTTCGAACGCAACAAAGTTTGGAAGCTCGTAGAGAAACCAAAGGATTGCCGCAATGTTATCGGCACCAAGTGGATCTTCAAGAACAAACAAGATGAAAATGGCATTGTTGTGAGGAATAAAGCACGACTCATGGCCCAAGGATTCTATCAAGTGTAAGGAATTAATTTTGGCGAGACTTATGCTCCTGTGGCTCGTCTTGAGTCCATCTGTATCCTTCTTGCATATGCAGCCCATCATAATTTCAAATTACAACAAATGGATGTTAAGAGCGCTTTCCTTAATGGTCCTCTACATGAGTTAGTATACGTCAAGCAGCCCCCAGGGTTTGAGGACGCCAAATTTCCAAACGATGTCTACAAACTCGATAAGGCACTCTATGGCCTTAAACAAGCCCCACGTGCGTGGTATGAGCACCTTAAAGAGCTTTTGCTAGACCATGGATTCGAAGTTGGGCAAATCGATCCCACTCTTTTTACTAAGAAGGTTAATGGGGAGCTTTTTGTATGCCAACTTTATGTAGATGACATTATTTTTGGCTATACTAAGCAAGCTTTTAACGATGAATTTTCAAAGCTTATGAATGACAGGTTTGACATGTCCATGATGGGCGAGCTGAGGTTCTTTCTTGGATTTGAGATCAAACAACTTAGAAAGGGAACCTTTATTAATCAAGCTAAGTACATCCAAGACATGCTAAAAAGGTTCAAGATGACGGATCTCAATGGCGTTGCTACCCCAATGCAAACAAAGTGTCATCTTGAGCTCAATCCCAAGGGTAAAGACGTGGATCAAAAGGTATACCGATCCATGATCGGCTCTTTCCTTTACCTTTGCGCATCTAGGCCCGATATCGTGTTAAGTGTAGGAGTGTGTGCAAGGTACCAAGCCGCTCCTAAAGAAATCCACTTAGTGGCGGTCAAACGAATCTTCCGATATTTGGTTCATTCCCCAAATTTTGGGTTATGGTATCCCAAGGGTTCAAGTTTCTCTCTATGTGGTTACACTGATTCAGATTGGGCTGGTGACAAAGATGATAGGAAATCAACCTCTGGTGCATGTCAATTCTTGGGCAAGTCTCTAGTGTGTTGGTCATCAAAGAAACATAATTGTATTTCACTCTTAACCGCCGAAGCTGAATATGTTGCTGCTGCAAGTGCTTGTACACAATTTTTATGGATGAGTCAAACTTTATAGGAATGTGGTGTCAATTGTGACAAAGTGCCTTTATAATGTGACAATGAAAGTGTTATCAAAATTTCTTACAATCCCGTGCAGCATACAAGAACAAAACATATAGACATTCGCAACCACTTTATTCGGGATCATGTTGCTCGTGGTGATATTGCCCTATCCTTTGTGAGCACGAAGAACCAACTTGCTGATATTTTCACGAAGCCTCTTGATGAAGCAAGATTTTGTTATTTGAGGGATGAGCTAAATATCATAGATTCAAGGAGCCTGGCTTGATTACTCTTGCACACTCACTTTCTCTTATTCATGTATTTGGTTTATATGCGGGCATAGAAATAGGGGGAGTTTGGTCCTAATTGATTGGGCCAATCTTCCCCCCTTAATGCCGACAACAAGTAAAATCATTTCCCTTAATATCATTTTGTGATATGTGGGTCATCGATGAGCATTGGTTTTGAACTCAAGATACATCTTCGCGGTGTCATGCCATGCACTCCAACATGGTGGCTTCGGCCACTGCCCTCTTCCTACAGAAGAGTTGGTTTATCATGGGTCTCTTTGGTTTTTCCTGCATATCTCTTGTTCTTATGGAAAACACACTCAAATTTGGCTTTTGGTTGATTTGATTCTTGCAAATTTGGGTGTGTAGTACCATCTAAGTTTGATGCTCTCAACCCAAGCCTTTCTCTCCCTCCTTGAACCATCTATTCTTGCACACAAGTCCTCTAAAACACCATCGAGGGGTTTTGCTAGGTTGCTCCGGCCTGAATTTGTAATTTAAAGAATTTCAGGGGGGTGGGACTATCCGCCTTGAGTGGGGGGCGGATTATCCGCCCCGGGCAAAATCGGCCCCTTATAGGCTGGGTCGGGGAGGGCAGGCTCAAACAGAGCAGCAGCCGCCACCGGAGTATCCGCCTCTCCCGGAGTCGATTTTACCACCGGATTCTCCGGGCTCTCCCCGGATCTTATTCACCTCGCCTCTGGGTATCTTCTCCTCCGCGATTTTCCTCCAATGAGTGAGGGTAACTCCCTCATCTCTCTCCTTTTGTATTGGATGCATTTTATTTGGTGGAAATCTCGTTGTAGAAGATCCTTGGTGTTGTTCCTTTCATGTTAGAATCAGTAGAATTGCACCCTTTGTGCCCGATATGTTTTGCCATGGTAGATCTGGGCCAATCCAGAAAATTCCTGCGGGGGGGCGGATTATGCACCCCTCCCAGGGCCGGATAATCCGGGCTGGAGACTGAACTCTGGTCTGTTTAGGTCCTGCTCTTGCAATACACATCATTGGCTCTGGGTTGCTTTTCTACTCTTTCTTCTTGCTTTCTCCTGGACTTGTGTGTATGCTTATCTCCATGTTATCCCTCTAATGCTTTTCACAGGTGGTTCCAAGACGACCAAGACCTTCGTCCGTCGTTCCCGTGCCAGTTATCTCAAGCCTACTATAGAAGGGAAGTTCATTGACGAGACCGAGGTCATCAGAGCAACAAGAGAGGCTGAACGGATGGCAGAAGCAAGTAAGAAAACTAAGAGGACCGTATCTCGCAAGGGCAAATAGTCTCGGCCCAATTGCAAGGCTATGGACAGTCTTCAGTATGCCACCATTCGCCAGACTGATTATTATGATGAGGCTGACAGTGATGGTCCCCCCGAGGACTCTATGTTTTGGAATGCCCACTTTCGGGCTATTCATGATGATGTCTATGCTACTCTCAAGCTTCACCCCATGCGTCCCATCAATTTGACTGAGGCTCAATCCAAGACTAGGCTCATTGAGGTATTAGATGTGACCAACAAGATGGGGTTGCACCACCTCATGACTATCCAATGCAACTATGATTCCTTTGTGGTGCGGCAGTTCTTCTCGACTCTGGTGATTTGCGGTGATGAGCGCCGTACTATGAAGTGGATGACAGCGACCACCATGATTCAGTCGGACTTTCGCACCTTTGGGAAGGTTCTTAGTTATGCATTCCATGGCCGTGACACTCCTTCAGGCCACCGTATCATTTCTCCTCTGAAGCCATCCAAGGATACTGCACTTGCTCCTTGCCTTTCTTCTGATGGTGTTGCTGGTACTTTCGCTGGTCTCTCTCCCTTGTATGCCTCCCTTGTTGGCATATTTAGGTACTGCATCGCTCCTAGTGGTGGCAACAATGACAGGATCCGTGGCCACCTGGTTCCACTCCTTGATTTTGCTCACGAGTGTGCCACTAACTCTGGATCAGCCACAGGTTACAAACTAGATGTCATGGAATATATTTATCATGAGATGATGGATGCTATGATCAATAGGCTCTCTATTCCTTATGCTCGTTTCATTATGATGCTCGTCAAGCATATGTTGCCACATGAGGATTTTGGCACTGCACTGGATGGAATTCATAAGCCCAAGAAAATCTACAACAAGGCTCAGAAGACCCATCACCCTTCCACTGCCCCGGAGTCCTTCATGCGTGATGCTCGGGCTAGTGGTCATCGTTCCACTGTGTCCCCAATGGCACGCGAGGTTAAGCAGCTCACTTGTTTCCAGCGGCACATTCTTTGCCTGGGCATTGACAATCACAAGGGCTAATATGAGGCTTACCGCGGGGATCATGAGAGGGATCACACGCAGCAGCTTATTCTCCACCATGTCTCAGGTGCCACTGGCCATCCACCTCCTCCCACTTGTCCGGATCCGTATGCTCAGTGGAACACCTCAGGGATCAACTATGGCGAGCTCGAGAGTTGCCTCTTTCCTCCTCCACTGAGGGCACCCACTCCTCCAGCTGATGACGATGATGATGAGTATGATGAAGAGGAAGGGGACGGGAATGACTACGACGAGGATGAGGAGGAGTGATCTTCAGGGGTGTTAGCATCGCTCTTCTTCCTTTTTGGCGTTTCGATGCCAAAGGGGGAGAAGTAGTTCTATTAGGTCCCGTGGATTTGCAAGGGTCGGGCGCAAGCATCTTTCTTTCAGTCGTTTTATTTGCTTGCTTGTGCGCTTTTAGCGTGAACTCATTTGCTATTTGTGTTTGATTATGTAAGACTTTGTCGTGTTTCACTAAGTTTGGTACTTTGTGTGGTATTCATGGATTTCTGGATTTATCTATTGTGGATCTCATGGAATTCAGGATTTATCTAAGGAGGCATATTTGATGGCATATGGAATCATGGGCCTATCTAATGTATGCATCAATATTCCTGGTATGGTTGGGATGTGCTTGGAGGCTATCAAACAAACTATATTCTTTGGCTATATTCTCATCCCGGTGGTATGACCTTGTTTCCCAAACCACCTTGTTTCAATTATCTTTGTTATGGAAGTTGTGTTCTCTCTAGTGTGTGTATTTGTATTCAAATGCAAATTTTAAATATGCACACATATAGGGGGAGCATCTTTCATTATTTAAGGTGGGATTAGCCGGTTTCATTGCAAATCCTAATATTGTCATCTAACACCAAAAATGGGGAGATTGAAAGAACATTTTATAATCCCTAGTGTTTTGTGTGTTAGATAACAATATCAAGGATTATTTAATGTGTGTTGAAGTGTTACAGCTCTCTTTAACAATATCAAGCATTCTGCCTTTGGGGAGCGGATAATCCGCCCCACCTCCGCCCCTCCCTCTTCCCAAGCAGGCGCAAGCCCTAGAAGGGGGGCGGAGTTTTGGCCGGATTTTCCGGCCCCGCCGGATAATCCGCCCCTCAAGGGGTCCGGATAGTCCTCCCCCCTTGATCATCGCCAAGTCGCAAACCCTAGAGAGGGGGCGGAGTGTTGGCCGGACTTTCCAGTCTGGCCGGATAATCCTCCCCTGGAGGGGCAGGATTATCCGCCCCCCGAGATCTTCACCAAGTTTCGTAGGCATCATCCCTAGAGAGGGGCGGAGTTTCCCCCGGAGAATCCGCCATTGGGGCGGAGTTTTCCCTGGGGGCGGATAATCCGCCCCAAAATTTGTGCAACAGCCAGATCTGGGGAGGGGGTATTTAAGGCAGCCTTCCCCCTCCTGCCAGATCTCTTGAGTCATTCGAAAAATACCAGATCTGATCTGCAACCTTCATCCAAGAGAGCTCCACCTAGATCCACCCAAAGGCCCCGTCCCTTGGGGAATCGAAGGAGGAGAACTCGACCTTCATCATCAGCAATCAAGCGCTTCATCTCCTCTCCTTTCATTTGGAGAGCCACCGAGATAGTATTTCTTGCAAAATACCTAGATAATTTACTTTGTGTCAAGCCTAAAATTGAAAAAGTATTAAAAATTGGTTAGCACCTATTCACCCCCCTCTAGGTGCCCATACGTTCCATTTCACCTTTATGTCAACACCCAGATTTTTAATCCCAGATGCCTGTTATGCCATACATCGCAATCCCATGATTACCATTTTTGCGAGACATAACAGAATTGCATACCATAGTACATCATCCATTACAAACCATACATAAGGTCTTACACAAATAAGGATCTCATGATCCAGTTCTTAATACAAATCAAACAGCGGAAATACGTAATAATAACGGTAGCGTAGGCGAAGCTTCATCTTCGGGGTCACAGGCAATGCTGACGATGGGAGATGATCCTAGTTGTCGTTACCTTCCTGGGGTCCATCCTCCAGGTACTCCTCTTCATAGTCTGGCCATGGGAATAGCCAGGGACAAAGCCATGAGTACTCTTTAAGTACTCGCAAACTAATACTAACAATTAAAGGGGGTTTTTGGTAGTAGGACACTAAGCTCTAGGGTTGTTTTGCAAAAGCCAGATTTACATCTAGTAAGTTTTAGAAGCAACGAATGCTAGTTGAAGTTTTATAACACCTAAGTGGGAACTTGTATCTCATGCCACAACTCTATTGTGGTCAAGTCAAAAATCTCAATCCATTTCACAAGTCATTTTGAAAACATCTGACGGGGGAACAGTATGGCCACTCCAACTGTCCATAACCGCGGACACGGCTATTCGAATAGTTTGGCACTCTGTAGAGATTGTACACTTTCACCACAACATTCGATACATCCGCAGGTACAAATCCTAAATTCACCATACTCAGCATGCGGATAATCAATCCTAACCTTTCAATTACACGCCCTAGTATAAGCACCTCTCCTGTGAGTTTGGCCTCCCAACCATGACCAACTGTCATCTTGGGTACAGCACAGGTGGACAATCTTCACAAGGTATCCTCAGCTCAAATCTTGGCCGTGAGAGAACCAATACTAAGGTATATAAGTTTCCAGTCAAGCCCTACCTAATTCTCGGGTATTGTGGTTGTACGGTAAAATTGGAATAGTATCGCATCCAGACAACCATCAGTTTTATAAAGGGCTTAGGCTCATGCCTCAACATTTTCATCATCCAAATCATCTGGTGTTCGGAAACACATGTAAAAACATCTCAATATAATGATCCATCATTCCAAGGTTTTCATAACCATTTTCACCAAGTATTCCCATCTAATGTTGATCAAGTTTTATGCTTAGCACTACCATCTACAATTGGGAGTGAGTACTAATGAGGGGTGGTAAACTAATGGAGTTTAACTAAATTCAATCTTATGCCTTAGGATGACATAAAGATTATCTAGCTTAGGCCAAGTTTTATGCTCTTTATGCAACCTTTAATTATCTTTCTAGTATCTACAATTCACTTAAGCAAGCTCTAAGTAATAGCTTTGAGAAAGAAATAAAGTATAAAGCTTTCAAGTAAAACTAGGATTGGTTTATCAAGTGGGTATAACCACATATGCTTAAGGCATATGGTTGGCATGGTAAGGTTTCCTAAAGTAGAGTATCTTGCAAGTGTTAGCTTGCACATTCAACTAGTAGTATTAGGCTTGCATCAATATCAGTATAAGCTTGTGAAATTGCAAGTGTTAGCTTGCCTTGTGCAGAGCAGTGGTTGAAGTTCTCCTCGGCTTATTCTTCATAGTATCCTCCTTCCTCCTCGTATCCTTGGTCGGTACTAGCGTCTATAAGTAAATACGAGGTACACAATCACCAAACAATACTTAACTACTTTCAATCATCACACCAAAGGGTCCTATAGATGATCTAGCATCATCACTAACATTACAAGATTAAAGCTTGGTTTAATTTCTTTTATTTTTAGAAAAGTAATTTCTACTCATTAAAAAACTACTTAAGATTTAATATTCTCCAAACCAAACATGGGATCATGTTGACACATGTCATCACCACATATTTTATTCCATGGGAATGTGATTTAAAGTGGTGTCACAGTTTACTAAGGTTTAACCTTTTATTTTACTTAAATAAAGTGACTAGAAATGCCTATGTGGCATTCTTTTATTACTTGAACATTATTTCTTTAAGTAAACCCAAATGTTTTTATATATTCTGAAAGGTATGATCAAATGTTATATTTGAGAGTTGGAATCAACTCAAAAGCTTTTATTGTTTAAATTTGAAAAATGTTTGAATGCAGAAAAGGTTCTGCCTTGTTAGTTTTACCAAGGTTGATCTATAGACTCAAATGTTTTGAATCCAATGGGCCTGGATTAAGCATTTCAATGTCTTTCTAACAAAATTGGTTTCATTCAATTTGGTTCACTGAATCGAGCTGGGTTGATTTTTCAAACTAGGTACATAACTATGTTTGAATGAAAATGGAAAAATCCAAATTCAAACGAGTGGGTTGCGCGGGAACTGTTAACGGGCCGGCCCAGTGTCACTCCGCGGCGTGGGGATCAGCTGACATGGGGGTTCCACCAGTCAATGGCTCTTTAAACGTGAAGCGGTACGGGGCAATATTGGCCACACGATCTAAGTCTAATCGAACGGCTGCTACTCATCGTCCACGTCGGGCTGTGCCGGCGAGACAAAAACGCCTTGCTCCGGGAACGGGGTGGAACGATCAGTGAGGAGAGGAGAGTGAGATGGTGTGCTCAATTAGGCTGGGGGTCGCCTCCTTTTATAGGCTCGACGGTGAGACCGAGAGGGATGGGCAGACGACGGTGGCGACATGGCTACGGGCTGCTAGAGGCATGGCCGGTGGTGGCGATCGATCGGTGGTCTCCCTGCGATGCTCTATGGCTTTAATGCGCGTGTAGGGGCAGTGGAAAACGGTCTGGAACATGTGATGCTCTACGCGGTAGAGGCGGCGCCTTCGATGGCGAGCGGTGGCTGTGAGGCATGGGGCTGCGAACGGGGATGTCTGGCGGTCTCCTGGGACGGTGGTGATTGCATATGCACGCGGCGAGGGCGGCACGTGGTCTATGGGCGTGTGTCGAGGGTGGCGCTCTCGCGCACGCTCGGCATGGTTGACAGATGCACGGGTGTGGCGTTCCTAGGTGCTCTGGTCGATGTATTCGAGGTAGGGCTTCGAGAGGGGGCGGTGAGGCATGGGTGATCTCCCAGACAAGGTTGGCATAGCTAGTTCCTCTCCTAGCTTGCTGTCTACACTGGGGTTGCATGGGTGTCTTCGGATGTTCACCATTGATGACATTGCCAAGCTTACAGTGGTTCTAGACGTTTACAAATGAGCTAGATGATCTACTAAATCCTAGTTTCAACCAGAGAGGGAACAAGTTAGGCTCAAATCACTGCTCCAAATAGTGTTTGGATTTTAGTTGATTTGCATCTGCAAGGTGTTTGATGAAATGGCCGCATGAATTCAAATTTTGAATTTTTAAAATATTTTTGGTAGGTGTGCTAGGTAGGTGCTGGTGAGTCTGCAGATGCTTGGGTTTTGAAAGTTGAGCTTGTTTGTGTGGTTCTTGAAAAAGTGGGATCTTCCCATATGATATAGAATCAAATTTGAACTGTCCCTTAGACTATGCATTCAAATGTTTTTAGATGATCACAAAGTGGGCCTTGATACTTTGTTATGAGTACTATAAAGGGGTGCAAAGATCCAAACAAGTTTCTGTTAAGTTTTTAAAGTTAGAGACAGCCAAAGTACCCATGGGAGTTAATTTGGCAAAAGTGACCATTCCTTTATTTTGTTTGTTTTGATTTATTTGTCTTTGGGAAAAGTGTGGGGATTGTTTAGATGATGTTTATTTCACCCAAGAATTATTTTACAAGCAAAGAAACACATAAACAAGGCAATTCAAAAGAATTCAAAATGGGATGCATACACACATGAATGCTTTCTCATTTTATGTTAGAAAAGTTTTTGTTAACCCTAAATTTGATGATTAGAGTTTGATGATTCTAGTTTAATATTTTTGGGATGTTACAAACCTTCCCCCCTTAAACAAAATCTCGTCCCGAGATTTGAAAAAGGACGAAAAGATTACCTAGGATTTGAAGAGATCGAGAAACTCCGTCCTGATGTGATCTTCGTGCTGCCAGGTAGATTCCTCTTCTGTGTGGTTGCTCCACTGAATTTTGAGAAACTTTATGCTTCGGGTTCTTTTGGTTCGGAAAGCTTCTTCCAAAATACGGATGGGTACTTCGGGATAGGTCAGGTCATCGTTGATCTCTATGGTCCGGTGATCGATATTCTTGAACTCTTCCGTCTTCTCCGAAACTTCGAGGCACTTGCGAAGTAATGAGATATGGAACACATTGTGCACGGTTGACATTTCTTCGGGTAGTTCCAATTGATAAGACACTTCTCCTCGACGGTTCAGAATCTTGAAAGGTCCGATATATCTGGGGGCTAACTTTCCTTTGAGTTGGAAACACTGCATTCCCTTCAATGGCGACACTTTCAGATATACAAAATCTCCTATGTTGAAGGCGAGGTCTCGACGTCTCTTCTCGGCGTAACTCTTCTATCTGGACTGGGCTGTCTTGAGGTGCTCACGAATCTTGTGAACCTTATCTTCTGCTTCTCGTAGGATATCGGGTCCAAAAATCTGACTCTCTCCTACTTCCGACCAATTCAAAGGGGTGCGACACTTCCTTCCGTACATAAATTCAAATGGGGCTATTTGCAAACTAGCTTGATAACTGTTGTTGTACGAAAATTCTGCAAATGGCAGACAATCTTCCCACTTAGATCCGTATTCTAACACACATGCTCTCAGCATATCTTCGAGTATTTGATTTACTCGCTCCGTTTGTCCATCGGTCTGAGGGTGATACGCGGTGCTGAAATCTAGGCGGGTTCCTAAATCTTCTTGAACTTTCTTCCAGAATCTCGAGGTGAACTGAGTTCCTCAATCCGATACAATGTTCGTGGGGACTCCATGCAAACTGACGATTCTAGCGATGTATAACTCAGCTAGCTTCGAACTCTGATATGTGGTCTTGACGGGTAAGAAATGGGCGACTTTGGACAATCTGTCCAATATGACCCAGATAGAGTCATTTCCCCTACTAGAAGTAGGCAATCCGGTGATAAAGTCCATTCCAACAGAATCCCATTTCCATTCCGGAATCTGAAAGGGTTGCAACAATCCAGCGGGTCTTTGATGTCCGGCCTTGACTCGCTGACATATATCACACTTGGCGATATAGCTTCCGATTTCTCTCTTCATCTTATGCCACCAAAATTGCTCTTTAAAATCTTGATACATCTTAGTTCCTCCGGGGTGGATAGAATAAAGAGTATCATGAGATTCCTTGAGAATAACTTTTTTCAACTCAGAATCTGCTGGTACACAAAGGCGTCCTTTGTACCACAGAACTCCTTCTTCGTCTTCGGTGAATCTGGGTACTTTGCCTGTACCGATACGACGCTTGATTCCGTCAATACTAGCATGTCCTTTCTGCGCCTCTTTGATCTGGCTGATCAAAGTGGGTTGAAGTTCTATGCTAGCCAAAAATCCTTCACTCACTAATTCCATTCGAAAATATTCCATCTCTTTGTGCAAACTTGGTTGCTCCTTCAAAATCATGGAGTTCAAGCAGCACGGCAATATGCTAAGGGCATCTGCTACCACGTTGGCTTTACCGGGGTGATAGTGAATGTCCAGATCGTAATCCTTGATTAACTCAATCCATCTTCTGTGTCTCATATTCAACTCCTTCTGAGTGAATATATACTTCAGGCTCTTCTGATCCGAATAAATCTCACAACGATTCCCATCAGGTAGTGCCTCCATGTCTTCAGGGCTAGAACTACGGCTG
Source organism: Avena longiglumis (assembly GCA_030063025.1). Classification (NCBI taxonomy): domain Eukaryota; kingdom Viridiplantae; phylum Streptophyta; class Magnoliopsida; order Poales; family Poaceae; genus Avena; species Avena longiglumis. Next base: position 335,984,521 of record CP125979.1, on the reverse strand, counting down.
CGAGTTCGAGGTCATGGGTTGGGTAATTTTGCTCATGTTGTTTCAATTGTCGAGATAAATAAGATATAACTTTGGCTTCTTGCATTATCACACATCCGAGACCGATCCTGGATGCGTCACAATACACGTCGAAGGGCTTCGTGATATCCGGCATGATTAAGATTAGGGATGAAATCAATCTCCTTTTGAGTTCTTGAAAACTCGCTTCACATTTGTCGGTCCATTCAAACTTCTTGTCCTTCTTCAGCAATTGAGTCATGGGTCGGGCGATACTCGAGAATCCTTCTAAAAATTTGCGGTAATATCCCGCCAATCCGAGAAATGCACGAACTTGGGTTTGAGTGGTTGGGGCTTGCCAATCTTCGACATCTTTCACTTTTGCAGGATCAACGGCAATTCCTCCGGCTGATACAATGTGACCGAGGAATCCTACCTCTTGTAACCAGAATTCACATTTGCTAAACTTGGCATACAGCTGATGCTCTCTAAGGGTTCCAAGAATGGTCCTTAGGTGTAGCTCATGTTCTTCTTCCGATTTAGAATAAATCAGAATGTCATCGATGAAAACAACGACATACTTATCCAGGAAGTCCATAAAAATCTTATTCATGAGATTCATGAAATAAGCAGGGGCATTGGTTAATCCAAAAGACATAACGGTATACTCGTATAATCCATATCTGGTGGTAAAGGCAGTCTTGGGAATATCCTCTGCGCGAATTTTAAGTTGATGATAGCCAGTCCTAAGATCAATATTAGAAAACACTTTGGCACTGGTCAACTGATCAAACAAATCTTCTATCTTGGGCAAGGGGTACTTGGTTTTGATGGTGACACCATTCAACTTCCGATAATCCGTGCACAAACGGTTACCTCCATCTTTCTTGTCCACAAACAAAACAGGTGATCTCCTTGGTGATGCACTTGGTTGAATCAATCCAATTTACAACATGGAATCCAGATGCTTCTTCAGTTCTGCTAGTTCCGACGGGTTCATACTATATGGTCTCTGGGCTATGGGTCCTGTTCCGGGGATTAGTTCAATGATAAACTCGATATCCCGATCTGGGGGCATACCGGGCAAAACATCTGGAAATACATCGGGGTATTCACAGACTATCCGGACTTTGTCAATGGTAGGTTGGGATATACTCTTATTGCACTTGAATTGACGAGGTAAGGTTTCAGATATATGCTCGACTGATATTCCGGCTGTACTGGTCATGGTGATGGCTTTCTTGCACAGTCAATCAATCCTTTTTGTTTGGACATCCAATCCATTCCTAGTACTACTTCAAAACCTTTAGTTCCGAGTACTATCAGGTTAGCATAAAAATCTATGCCATGGATTCGGATAGGGACGGCTTTGCAAATTTGCCTAGCTTTGGTGGTTGAACCAGGAATTTGGACAATCATGACATGCTTCAGTTTTGTTGGTTGAATCTTTCTAGTGCAGGCAAATTCTTTGGTGACAAATGAATGCAATGCACCAGAATAAAACAACACTCTTGCAAGTACTTATTTAATAGAAAACATACCCATCACAACGTCCGGCGCTACCTAAGCTTCTTCAGCATGCATGAGAAAAAGACGGCCATTGCATTTGAGTGAATTCCCTGGGGCAAACCTTCTTCCTGGCTGAACATGACACTGCTGCTAAGCTGGGGCATTTGTATTGGGGGTTGCGGCATTCTTCTTGTTGGGGCACTCTTTGGAGTAGTGACCCTTATTTCCACAGTCATAACAAGTTACTTGCGACTTGTCCTTTGCTGTAGCAGGCACATCATTTCTTCCAGTCCTCGGGGCAGTGTTGGTGTTGGCGGTAGCATTGTTGTTGTTGAACTTGGGTGGGGCACGGTTGAAATTTCTAGAGTTGCCAGGGTTGTTGTGATTTCCTCCGGGCCTAGGGTTTCCACGGTTGGGATAGGTCGGACGGTTCATCGGGGGTCTATTGGTTCTCGGGGCAAATCCTAGAGATGGGTTGGGGCGGTACTTTGGGGTCTGATGGGTTCCTGGTTGATGCATCATGCGACGCTTGCGGTTCTCATTGGCTTGGTTGATCTTTCCTTCCATCTGGATGTCAGAGTCGACAAGGGATTCAATATCAGCAAAGGGGATATTGACTAACACCGTCTGCATCTCATCGTGCAGACCATTCAAGAATCTCTCCTTCTTCTTGGCTTCAGTGTCGATCTCATCAGGGGCATACCTAGCTAATGACAAGAATTTTTCATGGTATTCCACTACGGTCATTCTTCCTTGCTTCAGTTCTCTGAACTCATTTCTCATCCTCTTGATCAAACCTGGTGGCACATGGGTTCTGCTGAACTGGACTTTGAATTCATCCCAGGTCATCATCTATCCTCCGGTCATGGCACGAACACTGTTCCACCATGCTCTGGCATCTCTAGCTAGATAATGGGTGGCAAATAGAACTTTCTCGTTGGCTTCCACTCTGGTGTCTTCTAGGTTATTTTCCATGGTTTGCAGCCAATCGTCGGCATCTAGGGGTTCTTTCGACTTAGTGAAAACATGTGGGTTGGTGTTCTGGAAATTCTTGAGCTTAGATCCATGGTTGTCCTGATTTCCGTGGCATTGATTGTTATGGGCTAGCTGAGCTATCTGTTGAAGGGTTGCTAGGTTGTCTTGACGTTCGTCTCTTTCAGCTTCGCGGTCAAAAACCAGCATTTGCAGGATCTGCAACATCGGGTCCGGGGATGAACCACTTCCTTCGCGTGGCATCTGAAGATTGATATAGATCATGAGAAAAGAGGGAAATTTCTAAGGTTCAGGTCTTTGAAAAGTTTTTGAAGTTTCACTCAGATTTTCTAACAACTTGCTTTTCATTCATTAATTCATAGCACACGATACAAACACACACCAAAACAAGGTAAACAGATGGTTTTAGGAACCATTCTGGAAACTACGATACAGTGGGACTGAATACTACTGACTACGCTAGTGCTCAAGTGCTACTACTCCTCGGAGTCGGTGTAGTCGTCATCCTCATCATCATCGTCGTCATTGATGAAGGAAAAATCCTCCTCATAGGTGAAGAAATCCATAGCCTGATCCTCCAGAAAATCATCATCATCGCTGAGATAGGAGTAGGGGTATCCACGAAGATCCTCTCCGGCCCTTTCTTCCAACTGCATGTCTCTCTCATGGATGGTATCCTCCAAAGACGAGATACGGTGGCGAAGACAGGCAATGATGCGCTCCTTCTTGTCGAGCTGACGGCGGCGAGACTTGCGATCCTTTGCTAGCATGGCGATGGTCTGATCCTTCGTCTTGATAATGGCGGACTTGTGGTTGGAATAGTCACGGCAATTATCCAACTCCTGCTGACGATCATACATCATGAAGGTAAGGTGGTACAATTGGGTCTTCAGCTCGTGGTGGTATGGGGATTCCAGTGGCTGTCCATTAGCACCACGCCTTGGGCAAAACTCAAAGCGGGTACCCTTGATCTGGTTGATACTCTGCCCGCACAGACGGGCAATAGCTTCTTGCATGGCCCTGGCAAGTCCATCGAGCCAGTTGTTCTCTCTTAAGGTAAACTGAATTCCCTCAGCAGTGGGAGGTTCAATCTTTCCTCGGAGACTTGCAACAATTAGCCACTTCAGATCTTCTCCTCCTTGATCATTGAGCTGAGCTCTGAAGAAATCGGGGTGTGGACACTCCAGAAGTTCCGAAAGCTGGTCCAAATCCCTCTCAAAGATAAGGTCTCCTCCATTTCCCAACTGGTAAAACATGATGTACTTCACGTCCATCTAAAAGAATATAAGATGAGTAAGTTAGTAGAGTGATCTAGTGTGTCAAATTTTATGTATTTTGCAAGAGTTTTTGAGGAACATGAATTTTCATGAAAGAATCAAGGTGATAAGAATGGAAATAAGTTTTTGTAAATATTTGCTTTCTTTGGTTTTGAAACTAAGTTTTTGATTCCAAACGTCCAGTCTAACTAGGGTCTCCTATGGTCAGGATGGCTCTGATACCAACTTGTCAACACCCGGATTTTTAATCCCAGATGCCTGTTATGCCATACATCGTAATCCCAGGATTACCATTTTTGCGATACATAACAGAATTGGATAGCACAGTACATCATCCATTACAAACCATACATAAGGTCTTAAACAAATAAGGATCTCATGATCCAGTTCTTAATACAACTCAAGCAGCGGAAATACGTAATAATAACGGTAGCATAGGCGAAGCTCCATCTTCGGGGTCACAGGCAATGCTGACGATGGGAGATGATCCTAGTTGTCATAACCTTCCTGGGGTCCATCCTCCAGGTACTCCTCTTCATGGTCTGGCCATGGGAATAGCCAGGGACAAAGCCATGAGTACTCTTTAAGTACTCGCAAACTAATACGAACAATTAAAGGGGGTTTTTGGTAGTAGGACACTAAGCTCTAGGGTTGTTTTGCAAAAGCCATATTCACATCTACTATGTTTTAGAAGCAACGAATGCTAGTTGAAGTTTTATAACACCTAAGTGGGAACTTGTATCTCATGCCACAACTCTGTTGTGGTAAAGTCAAAAATCTCAATCCATTTCACAAGTCATTTTGAAAAAATCTGACGGGGGAACAGTATGGCCACTCCAACTATCCATAACCGCGGACGCGGCTATTCGAATAGTTTTACACTCTGTAGAGATTGTACACTTTCACCACAACATTCGATACATCCGTCAGGAACAAATCCTGAATTCACCATACTCAGTATGCGGATACTCAGTATTGTGGTTGTACGGTAAAATTGGAATGTTATCGCATCCAGACAACCATCAGTTTTATAAAGGGCTAAGGCTCATGCCTCAACATTTTCATCATCCAAATCATCTGTTGTTCGGAAAGACGTGTCAAAACATCTCAATAGAATAATCCATCATTCCAAGGTTTTCATAACCATTTTCACCAAGTATTCCCATCTAATGGTGATCAAGTTTTATGCTTAGCACTAGCATCTACAATTGGGAGTGAGTACTAATGAGGGGTGGTAAACTAGTGGAGTTTAACTACATTCAATCTCATGCCTTAGGATGACATAAAGATTATCTATCTTAGGCCAAGTTTTATGCTCTTTATGCAACCTTCAATTATCTTTCTAGTATCTAAAATTCACTTAAGCAAACTCTAAGTAATAGCTTTGATAAAGAAATAAAGTATAAAGCTTGCAAGTAAAACTAGGATTGGTTTATCAAGTGGGTATAACCACATATTCTTAAGGCATATGGTTGGCATGGTAAGGCTTGTTAAAGTAGAGTATCTTGCACATTCAACTAGTAGTATTAGGCTTGCATCAATATCAGTATAAGCTTGCTAAATTGCAAGTGTTAGCTTGCCTTGTGCAGAGTAGTGGTTGAAGTTCTCCTCGGCTTCTTCTTAGTAGTATCCTCCTTCCTCCTCGTATCCTTGGTCGGTACTAGCTTCTATAAGTAAATACGAGGTACACAATCACCAACCAATACTTAACTACTTTCAATCATCACACCAAAGGCTCCTATATATGATCTAGCATCATCACTAACATTACAAGATTAAATCTTGGTTTAATTTCTTTTATTTTTAGAAAAGTAATTTCTATTCATTGAAAAACTACTTAAGATTTAATATTCTCCAAAACAAACATGGTATCATGTTGACACATGTCATCACCACATATTTTAGTCCATGGGAATGTGATTTAAAGTGGTGTCACATTTTAATAAGTTTTAACCTTTTATTTTACTTAAATAAAGTGATAGAAATGCCTATGTGGCATTCTTTTATTACTTGAACATTATTTCTGTAAGTAAACCCAAATGTTTATATATATTCTGAAAGATATGATCAAATGTGATTTTTGAGAGTTGGAATCAACTCAAAAGCTTTTATGGTTTAAATTTGAAAAATGTTTGAATGCAGAAAAGGTTCTGCGTTCTTATTTTTTACCAAGGTTGATCTATAGATTCAAATGATTTGAATCCAACGGGCTTGGATTAAGCATTTCAATATATTTCTAACAAAATTGGTTTCATTCAATTTGGTTCATTGAATCGAGTTGGGTTGATTTTTGAAACTAGGTACAGAACTGTGTTTGAATGAAAATGGAAAAATCCAAATTCAAACGAGTGGGCTGCGCGGGAACTGTTAACGGTCCGGCCCAGTGTCACTCCGCGGCGTGCGGCTAAGCGGACGGGGGGGTTCCACCAGTCAGTGGCTCATTAAACGCGAAGCGATACGGGGCAATATCAGCCACACGATCTAAGTCTAATCGAACAGATGCTACTCATCGTCCACGTCGGGCTGCGCCGGCGAGACAAAAACCTAACGCGGTAGGTGGGGGTCATCGGGGGCTCACCGGGGATCAGGCGAGGATCGGCGAGGTAGGCGAACGATGAAGTCGACGACGGCGAACCTCCTGGTACCGGCAGCTTCTCCTTGGGTGGACGAAATCGACAGCGCCCTTCTTCTCCAGAGGCGGTTTGCTCCGGCCAAATTTCGGCGATGCGCTGCTCGCCTTGCTCCGGGAACAGGGTGGAACGATTAGTGAGGAGAGGGGAGTGAGATGGTGTGCTCAATTCGGCTAGGGGTCGCCTCCTTTTATAGGCTCGACGGTGAGACCGAGAGGGATGGGCAGACGACGGTGGCGACATGGCTACGGGCTGCTAGAGGCATGGCCGGTGGTGGCGATCGATCGGTGGTCTCCTGGCGATGCTCTATGGCTTTACTGCACGTGTAGGGGTGGTGGCAAACGGTCTGGAACATGTGATGCTCTGCGCGGCAGAGGCGGCGTCTTCGACGGCGAGCGGTGGCTGTGAGGCATGGGACGGCGAACGGGGATGTCTGGCGGTCTCCTGGGACGGTGGTGATTGCGTATGCACGTGGCGAGGGCGGCGCACGGTCTGTGGGCGCGTGTTGAGGGTGGCGCTCTGGCGCACGCTCGACATGGTTGATAGAGGCACGGGTGCGGCATTCCTGGGTGCTCTGGTCGATGTCTTCGAGGTAGGGCTGGTCGAGAGGGGGCGGTGAGGCATGGGTGATCTCCCAGACAAGGTTGGCACGGCTAGTTCCTCTCCTAGCTTGTTGTCTACACTGGGGTGGCATGGGGTGGCTTCGGCTGTTCACCATTGATGACATTGCCAAGCTTAGAGTGGTGCTAGACGTTTACAAATGAGTTAGATGATCTACTGAAGCCTAGTTGCCACGAGAGAGGGAACAAGTTAGGCTCAAATCACTGCTCCAAATAGTGTTTGGATTTTATTTGATTTGCATCTGCAAGGTGTTTGATGAAATGGCCGCATGAATTCAGGTTTTGAATTTTGAAAATATTTTTGGTGGGTGTGCTAGGTAGGTGTTGGTGAGTCTGCAGATGCTTGGGGTTTGAAAGTTGAGCTTGTTTGAGTGGTTTTTGAAAAAGTGGGATCTTCCCATATGATATAGATTTAATTTTGAACTGTCCCTTAAACTATGCATTCAAATGTTTTTGGATGATCACAAAGTGGGCCTTGATACTTTGTTATGAGTACTATCAAGGGGTGCAAAGATCCAAACAAGTTTCTGTTAAGTTTTGAAAGTTAGAGACAACCAAAGTAGGCATGGTAGTTAATTTGGCAAAAGTGACCATTCCTTTATTTTGTTCGTTTTGATTTATTTGTCTTTGGGAAAAGTGTGGGGATTGTTTAGATGATGTTTATTTCACCTAAGAATCATTTTACAAGCCAAGAAACACATAAACAAGGGAATTCAAAAGAATCCAAAATGGGATGCATACACACATGAATGCTTTCTCGTTTTATTTTAGAAAAGTTTTTGTTAACCCTAAATTTGATGATTAGAGTTTAATATTAATGGGATGTGACACTTTACAAGCATCATTTTGATCAATTATTGCAAACACAATTCAAACTTGAGTCAAACCAACTCAATTCCTCACCAAAGCTTTTCAATTAATCCTGCATAGCAACCTCACTCCCTCAAGGTTGATCTACACTGTAGCATGCACTGTAGCCAGTCCTCTCCCTTGTCCTATTACCTTTGGAAGCATAAAGAGAGAGGTACCAAATATCCAAAATCTTGTAATTTAATTACAGCAGCCACCCCTGCCTCTCTATGGTCATGTACTGGACCCCTCACCCCCCATATCCACCACCCCTGCTTCCCAATGGACGATAACCTTCCTCCCAAATATTTACATGGACCATGCCCATCATGAACCATGACCTCCCAAAATAAATGGCCAGAGTGTAGGGGTTCGTAGCATGGAAAACAAAAATTTTCTATCGCATACAAACAAACAAGCCAAGATCTATCTACTAGATTGTAGCAACGAGTCGATAGAGGAACTCACCCTCGAAGATTCCAAAGCGGTTAACGAGAGCAGATTCTCGTGGGTGATGTAGTCGTACACTTCCGATCTCAAGATCGCGTAGACGATCCTTCCGGCGCCGTTCGGCAGCTCCCGTAGTCGGTCACACGTTCGGTACTCGACGCGAAGACCTTCCTCTCCTTGTTCCAAAGAAAATGGAGGTTGTAGCACTCTCCTCGCGATTCCAAAAGACAACGGGCGGTACAAGTAGAGGGAGATCCGAAGGCTTCGCCTTAAGCCGGTGCGAGTATGGTGGAGCTTATGAGAGAGGCTATTAGTGGTCTAGTAATTAGACACACCAATTAGAAGGCTCTAAACCAATTACAAGGCTCTAAACCGCTGGCTAAAGCAATTAGAAGCTCTAAACCAAAACGGCTCTAAACCTGGAAATCTAGAGGTGAAACTTGTGTGTCTAGGAGAGGAGCCCTGCCCCTCCTTTTATAGGTGGGGAGGCGCGGCCAGGGGAGGGGAGTCCCTCCCCAAGTCGGCCTTGGGTGGCGCGCCGGATTGGGGAGGAGACTCCTCCCTCAAGTCGGATTCCAACACCTCTTTCTTGTTTCCCACAGTTTCTTGTTTTGGCGGTTTGACTTTCAAACTGGACATTTGACTTTTCTGTTTTAGGATTCAATTTAATCCTTTATTTGGGACAGCAAGAACACTTAGTACATGATGCAATCATTCCATTAAGTAATGACACATTCATGTACCCCTCCCCTGAGTGCCGGACAATCCGGAACCTTCTAGAACATTCCCGATGAAAACACCGGAATCATTCCCGAACTCCGAAACGGGACTTTCCTTATATGAATCTTATTCTCCGGACCATTCCGTATCACCTCGTGATATCCCGGATCCCATCCGAGACTCCGAACAACATTCGGTTCCTTTCTCATAATACCATTACTACTCAAACAACGTCGAATCCTTAAGTGTGTCTCCCTACGGTTCGTGAATTATGCGGACATGACCGAGACACTTCTCCGAACAATAACCAATAGAGGAATCTGGAAATTCATATGGCTCCCACATATTTCTACGATTACTTTGCGATCGAATGAACCACTTACATACGATACCAATTTCCCTTTGTCTCACGATATGTTACTTATCCGAGGTTATGATCGCTTGTATCTCGCATACCTAGTTCAACCTCGCATCGAGAAGTACTCTTTTCTCGTTCCCGTGATATGTGATCCCTTGTGACCAAGTCACATGCTTGCAAGCCAATTGGATGACATTCCACCGAGAGGGCCCAGAGTATATCTATCCGTCATGTGGATGGACAAATCCCACTCTTGATCCATGTGTTTCAACCGATACTTTCCAAACACTTAATGCCATCTTTATAGCCACCCGATTCACGGTGTGGTGTTTGATGTCATCAAAGCATCCATCCGGTAAATATGATATGCATGATCTCATGGTCGAAGGAATTAGGTTACTATGTATCAGAAAGCATATAGCAATTGAACTATTGAAATGACTTGATCTTTATGCTACGCTTATCTATAGGAGTATGTCCACCATATCATTCTCCTAACGATATGATCTTGTTGTTGATAACATCTCAATGTTCATGATAGGGAAACCACAATCATAAATCAACCAACAAGCTAGTGAAGTATAGAGGCTATACTAGGGACTTCAGATTAAGTTTACAAATCACACAAGTATTAATGGTTTCCTTGTTAATACTATTATAGCATGAATGTAAACATTTATCATAAACACAAAGATATAATAAGAACTATATTTATTATTGCCTCTAGGGAATATCTCCAACAGTCTCCCACTTGCACTAGAGTCATCTAATCTAGATTACATGGTAATATAACGAACACCCATGGCAGTTTGGTGTTGGTCATGTTTTGCCCTCGGGAGAGGTTTAGTCAACGGATCCGCCACATCAGATCTGTGTGTACTTTGCAAATCTTTATATCCCCATCCTGGATATGTTCTCGAATAGCGTGAAAACGCAGCTTGATATGCTTCAGCTTCTTGTGTGACCTTGGTTCTTGCGCATTGGCTATGGCGCCCATGTTATCACAGTAGATAGACATTGGGTCCAAGCACTTGGAACCACACCCACTCTGTAATGAACTCTTTCATCCATATCGCTTCTTGTGAAGCCTCCGGCAACCATGTATTCCGATTCAGTTGAAGATCTCGCCACAACGCTTTGCTTTGCACTCCTCCAGCTAATCGCTGCACCATTCAAAATAAATACGATCCGGATTGTGATTTAGAATCATCCGGATCGGTGTTCCAACTAGCATCGGTGTAACCATTAACAACGAAATGTTCATCACCTCCATAAGAAAGAACCATATCCTTAGTTCTTCTCAAGTACTTAAGGATGTTTTTGATCATTGTCCAATGATCCACTCGGATCACTTTGATATCTGCTAGTTAAACTAACGGCATATGCAATGTCGGGTCTAGTACATAGCATGGCATACATTAGAGATCCTATGGCTGAGGCATAGGAGTCTTACTCATCCTTTCTCTATCTTCTGCCGATGTCGGACTTTGAGTTTTACTCAAGGTCGATATAGCAACATGGGCAAGAACCCTTTCTTGCTTTCTTCCATTCCAAATCTCTTTAGAACTTTGTCCAAATATGTACTCTGTGACAATGATATTTGGCGTTTCGATCTATCTCTATAAATCTTTATGCCTAATATGTAAGCTGCTTCGCCAAGATCCTTCATTGAAAAACTATTATTCAAATATTCCTTGACACTATTAAGAAGGTCTACATCATTCCCAATCAACAATATGTCATCCACATACAGTATTAAGAATGCTACAGAGCTCCCACTCACTTTCTTGTAAATACAAGCTTCTCCATAAGTTTGTAGAAAACCAAAACTTTTGACTACCTTATCAAAACGTTGATTCCAACTTCGGGATGCCTGCTTCAATCCATAGATGGACCGTTGAAGTTTGCATACCTTGTTAGCATCTTTAGGATCGACAAAACCTTTGGGTTGCATCATATACAAATCTTCATCAATGTCTCCATTGAGGAATGCTGTTTTGACATCCATCTGCCATATCTCATAATCATAATATGCAGCGATTGCTAACATAATCCTCACAGACTTTAGCTTTGCTACCGGTGAGCAAGTCTCATCGTAGTCAACTCCTTGAATTTGTCGAAACCCTTTTGCGACAAGTCGAGCTTTATAGACAGTAACATTACCATCAGCATCTGTTTTCTTCTTGAAAATCCATTTGTTCTCGAGCCTTCCGCCATCCGTAAGTCCACCAAAGTCCATACTTGGTTTTCGTACATGGATCCAATCTCGGATTTCATGGCTTCTTGCCATTTATTGAACTGGGCTCATCATCGCCTCATATGTCTCGGGGTCATCGGTGTTGTCCACCACCATGACATTCATAACGGAATCATACCAATCTGGAGTGGTACGAGTTCTCGTTGATCTCCGAGGCTCTGTAGCAACTTCAACCGAAGTTTCATGATCATCATCATTAGCTTCCTCTCTTATTGGTGCAGGCACCACAGGAACTTCTTCCGGTGCTGCGCTACTCGCAATTTCGAGAGAAGGTTCGACAACCTCGTCGAGTTCTACTTTCCTTCCAGTCACTTCTTTCGAGAGAAATTCCTTCTCTAGAAAGGATCCATTCTTGGCAACGAATGTTTTGCCTTCGGATCTATGATAGAAGGTATACCCAATAGTTTCCTTCGGGTATCCTATGAAGACGCATTTTTCCGCTTTGGGTTCAAGCTTGTCCGGCTGTAACTTCTTTACATAGGCTTCGCATCCCCAAACTTTAAGGAACGACAATTTAGGTTTCTTCCCAAACCATAATTCATACGGTGTCGTTTCAACGGATTTAGACGGTGCCCTATTTAAAGTGAATGCGGCTGTTTCTAATGCATAACCCCAAAATGATAGCGGTAAATCTGTAAGTGACATCATAGAACGAACCATATCTAAGAGAGTTCGATTCGACGTTCGGACACACCATTACGCTGTGGTGTTCCGGCGGTGTCAATTGTGAAAGTATTCGCACTTCTTTAAATGCTCGCCAAACTCAGACTTAGATATTCACCTCCACGATCAGAACGTAGAAATTTAATCTTCTTGTTACGTTGATTCTCTACCTCACTTTGAAACTCCTTAAACTTCTCGAAAGTTTCGGACTTATGTTTCATGAAATAGATATACCCATATCTACTCAGGTCATCCGTGAAGGTAAGAACATAACGATAACCACCGCGCGATGCTACACTCATTGGACCACACACATCGGTATGTATGATTTCCAATAAGTCTGTAGCTTGCTCCATCATACCAGAAAATGGAGTCTTAGTCATTTTACCCATCAGACATGCTTCGCATCTTTCAAGTGATTCAAAATCAAGTGATTCAAGAAGTCCATCAGAATGGAGTTTCTTCATACGTTTCACTCCAATGTGACCAAGACGATGCCACATATAGGTCGAATTATCGCTTCGATTTCAAACGTTTAGCCTCAATGTTGTTGATATGTGTATTTCCACCATCGAGATTCAATAAGAATAGACCATCTATCAAAGGTGCATGCGTAAAACATATTACTCATATAAATCGAACAACCATTATTCTCGACTTAAACAAGTAACCGTCTCGCAATAAACAAGATCCCGATATAATGTTCATGCTCAACGCAGCACTAAATAACAATTATTTAAGTATAAAACTAATCCCGATGGTAGATGAAGGGTAGCGTGCCGATCGCGATCACATCAACCTTTGATCCGCTTTCCCACGCCGCATCGTCACCTCGTTCTTCGCTAGCTTCCGCTTATTCAAAGACTGCTTCGAGTTACAAATATGAGCAACCAACCAAAGATCAAATACCTGCACTACTACGAGTACTAGTGAGATACACATCAATAACATGTATATCGATATACCTTTCTTCTTGATGTTGCCGTTCTTCGATCCGCCAAGTACTTTGGGCAATTCCGCCCAAAGGACCTTCTCCCTTGTAGTAAAAGCACTCAAGATCGTGCTTAGGTCCAGCCTTGGTCTTCTTCACGGGCGTGGTAGCTTTCTTACCACCCTTCTTGAAGTGTCCCTTCTGCTTAGACTTGCCTTTCTTGAATTTGGTGGTCTTATTGACCAACAACACTTGGTGCTCTTTCTTGATCTCCACTTCTGCAGATTTTAACATGGCAAAGAGTTCTGGCAACGTCTTGTTCATGTTCTGCATGTTGTAGTTCATCACAAAGTTCTTGTAACTTGGTGGTAGTGATTGGAGGACACGGTAAATCCCCAAAGCATTAGGAATCACTATACCCAAGCTTTGAAGTTTGTTTGCGTGCCCAGACATCTTAAGCACATGCTCACTGACGGAGCTGCCCTCTTCCATCTTGCAGATAAAGAACTTTTCAGAAGCCTCATAGCTTTCAATTGTTGCATGAGTCTCAAAAATCAATTTGAGATCCTCGACAATATCATATGGGTCTGACTCTTAAAACCTTTTCTGAAGCTCTGATTCTAAACCATACAAGATAGCACACTGAACTATGGAGTACTGATTCTTCCGAGCGAGGTAAACATTCTTTACTTCATCGGAAGCAAGTGCAGTGGGTCACCCAGTGCATCCAAAGACACAGGTCAAATTCTGTGAGGACAATCCTCAAATTGCGGAACCAATCCGAAGTTGCTTCCATTGTTTTTCAACTTTTCTTTCTAGGAACGCATTAAAATTGATGGTAGGGCTGCCATTGATCTACAACATATTTGCAATAGTTTAGACTAAGTTTATGACAAATTGAGTTCAAATTAATAATAAAATTAAACTAGGTGAACTCCCACTCAAAACAATATCCCTCACATTGTTTTAGTGATCACACGAACCAAATCCACCATATCAACACCGATCATCACGAGAGTTGACATACTTTCAATGGCGAACAATCGTCATGTTCATCATATCTTACTATATGATTCATGCTTTACCTTTCGGTGATCCGTGTTCCGAGACCATGTCCAGACATGCTAGGCTCGTCAAGATCAAACCTTAGTTTCGCATGAGCAAATCTGGCTTGCTCACGTTGTATACACTTGCGTAATCTAACACACCCGATCATCACGTGGTGCTTCAAACAACAAGCTTTAGCAACGGTGCTAACTAAGGGTGAACACTTTATGATTTGAAATTGATGTGCATGAGGGATCATCTTATAATGCTACCGCTGCCTACTAAGCAATACAAGATGCATAAAGGATTAACATCACATGCAATTCAATATATATGTGATATGATATGGCTTCTTCTTCGTGCTCCGATCTCCATCTTCAAGCACGAACATGATTTCCATCATCACCGCATTGCATCAAGGTCAATGACGCTTCTCCATGGTTGTCGCCCACCGGCTTCAACTATTACAACTACTTTGAATAGACACGCTGGTCTTAACATAAATTAAAGACAACCATATATTCTGCCGTTGCCAACTTACAATAAGGAACATTGCATACATCAAATATAATCACAATCATGGCCATATCACATCATCAGACACCTCGCAAAACAAAGTTAGACGCCTCTACTTTCTTTGCATATTTTACGTGGTTTGGGGCTTTCAATAAGTGTCGTTCTAACTTTTAACAAGAACCACAACATTGATACTAGCATTGTTGATCACCCGTTGTAAATTGGATCTTAACTATGCTAGGAGAAACAGACACCATAAAGCCACTTATGCAATACAAGTTGCATGTCAAGCGTGGAGCAAGTCTCATGAACGATGTCATGTAAGGTTAGCCCGGCCGCTTCATCCCAACATACCGCAAGATGCAAAGTACACAAAAAGCAATCTACAATAAAGCATCAACGCCCACAATGACCATTGTGTTCTACTCAGGCAACAGATCTACATATAGACACGGCTCGATACCATCAGAGGGTTCGTAGCATGGAAAACAAAAATTTTCTATCGCATACAAACAAACAAGCCAAGATCTATCTACTAGATTGTAGCAACGAGTCAATAGAGGAACTCACCCTCGAAGATTCCAAAGCGTTAACGAGAGCAGATTCTCGTGGGTGATGTAGTCAGACACTTCCGATCTCAAGATCGCAGAGACGATCCTTCCGGCCACGCTCCTAAGCAGCCCCAGATCGGTCACACGTTCGGTACTGACGAAGACCTTCCTCTCCTTGTTCCAGCAGTGGAGGTTGTAGCACTCTCCTCGCGATTCCGGAAGACAACGTGGTACCAAGTAGAGGGAGATCCAGGCTTCACCTTAAGCTTGCAAGTAGTATGGTGGAGCTTATGAGAGAGGCTATTAGTGGTCTAGTAATTAGACACACCAATTATAAGGCTCTAAACCAATTAGAAGGCTCTAAACCGCTGGCTAAAGCAATTAGAAGCTCTAAACCAAAACGGCTCTAAACCTGGAAATCTAGAGGTGAAACTTGTGTGTCTAGGAGAGGAGCCCTGCCCCTCCTTTTATAGGTGGGGAGGCGCGGCCAGGGGAGGGGAGTCCCTCCCCAAGTCGGACTTGGGTGGCGCGCCGGCTTGGGGAGGAGACTCCTCCCTCGAGTCGGATTCCAACACCTCTTTCTTGTTTCCCACAGTTTCTTGTTTTGGCAGTTTGACTTTCAAACTGGACATTTGACTTTTCTGTTTTAGGATTCAATTTAATCCTTTATTTGGGACAGCAAGAACACTTAGTACATGATGCAATCATTCCATTAAGTAATGACACATTCATGTACCCCTCCCCCCGGAGTGCCGGACAATCCGGAACCTTCTAGAACATTCCCGATGAAAACACCGGAATCATTCCCGAACTCCGAAACGGGACTTTCCTTATATGAATCTTATTCTCCGGACCATTCCGGATCACCTCGTGATATCCCGGATCCCATCCGAGACTCCGAACAACATTCGGTTCCTTTCTCATAATACCATAACTACTCAAACAACGTCGAATCCTTAAGTGTGTCTCCCTACGGTTCGTGAATTATGCGGACATGACCGAGACACTTCTCCGAAAAATAACCAATAGAGGAATCTGAAATTCATATGGCTTCTACATATTTCTACGATTACTTTGCAATCGAATGAACCACTTACATACGATACCAATTTCCCTTTGTCTCACGATATGTTACTTATCCGAGGTTATGATCGTCGGATATCCGCATACCTAGTTCAACCTCACATCGATAAGTACTCTTTTCTCGTTCCTGATATGTGATCCCTTGTGACCAAGTCACATGCTTGCAAGCCAATTGGATGACATTCCACCGAGAGGCCCAGAGTATATCTATCCGTCATGTGGATGGACAAATCCCACTCTTGATCCATGTGTTTCAACCAATACTTTCCGAACACTTAATGCCACCTTTATAGCCACCCGATCACGGTGTGGTGTTTGATGTCATCAAAGCATCCATCCGTAAAGATGATATGCATGATCTCATGGTCGAAGGAATTAGGTTACTATGTATCATAAAGCATATAGCAATTGAACTATTGAAATGACTTGATCTTTATGCTACGCTTATCTATAGGAGTATGTCCACCATATCATTCTCCTAACGATATGATCTTGTTGTTGATAACATCTCAATGTTCATGATAGGGAAACCACAATCATAAATCAACCAACAAGCTAGTGAAGTATAGAGGCTATACTAGGGACTTCAGATTAAGTTTACAAATCACACAAGTATTAATGGTTTCCTTGTTAATACTATTATAGCATGAATGTAAACATTTATCATAAACACAAAGATATAATAATAACTATATTTATTATTGCCTCTAGGGCATATCTCCAACACAGAGGCCCTTCTATCATGCCTCTTCCTCTCATTTCCACTCCTCTCCCTCCCACCTACCTTCCCCATTCACCCCTCTTCCTCCCCTACCTTGCCTAGCCCAAGAAGAGAAGAAAAATGGCCTGTCGGCCATTGCTCAAAATCTGAGCATAGTGCTCTCTCCTCTGCTCCACAAGCTCTGCATGTCCATTCCCCAAACACCCCTTGCTCTTCTAAAGATAACCCCGTGCTTATCTTCGAAATGCAGCAACCTCTGGAGGTTTCACCGACGAGCTCCCGAGCTCCTCCTCTTGGCACTTTCAAGATCTCGCACGGGTACTCTCCTCCCTACTCCTCTCCCGCGGCATGTCAGATTCCCAATCTCGCCTCGACCTGCGGCATCTGACCATCCCCTTCTCCCCTTCCAAGACAGTTCCTACCGACGCCGCCATCGAGCTCCATCGCCCTTCCTTAGGTTGCTGTCACGGGAGCGCCATTCGTCGTGGAATAGGTCGATGCCGACCATCCATGTGATCCCCGTCGTCGACTGCGTCCACCTGCACCCTCTATGGACCCTCTCCTCCGTTGGTAAGCCCTCGACCAACCCTCTCTCCCCTGCTAGGGTTTTTGCCGCCACTCCCTTCATGAGGTTGAAGAAAGCGTCATGGTCGTCGGATCCGCCTTAATCCAACGACTAGAAGGCGCCGATACCCCTTCATGGGTCTCCCGTCACTGACTGGCGGGCCCCTCCCATCATTAATTCAAAGACGGGCTCCGCGCGCAGCGCGCCCCCGGGTGGGCTGAATTCCCCCGGGCGGCCCATTTTCCTAATAGATATGGCCCGAGACCTTTTTCCCTCTTAATCTTTTGTCCTGATCTAGAATTTTAGGCTTTTTCTTTAAACCGAAATGAAAATGGAAAATAGGTTTAGGTTCCCAGATCTAAATTTCTACCTGTTATCATATGTTTTCCACAACCTTCATAACTGGCCCTTTTCCAAAAATAATTTTCATTATTTATCAATATTTAATCTACCAACATGTATCCTTGGCAATAAATAAAATATTCAGGGAGGTACACATACTCAAATGGAATGAGTCTAATTTACCTTGGTAGGCATCTCATATACCTATTGCATGGTATTAGTCCCATGCCAAGTGGAACAATAGTTGAACTGTAACAAAAATAACAAAATTAGTCCAATTTTTCCTTTAGGAAATTCCCTAGGGAAACCCAAAGACGATTTTGACCTAATTCCAACTCCATGAACACATATATGTCAACATTATTCAAACCCCGGTACTTCATATTTTCATAAGCCCCCTTTTAATTATGGTGAATTAAACTATCTTATGCATGGTTTATTCACCAATAAGTTCATCAAGATAATTCTGTGAATCAAAAAATGATGATTACTATTTCTACAGATAGGTATTCCAAATAACTAACATGTGACTTTGGAATCATATAAAAACCATTATAGATTATATATGATGAAAAGGACAAATATCTTCCAGAACTGACTTTTGGATTTTCTTGAGGGTATTATGGTAAATATTTGAAGTTGATTCCAACTCCTCTTGAATTATTCCATGAAATCATACCTAATCACCCAAGGAAATAATTTT
Organism: Avena longiglumis; assembly: GCA_030063025.1. Classification (NCBI taxonomy): domain Eukaryota; kingdom Viridiplantae; phylum Streptophyta; class Magnoliopsida; order Poales; family Poaceae; genus Avena; species Avena longiglumis. The sequence continues at coordinate 335,965,739 of CP125979.1, read as the reverse complement.
AGGAACCCCAGAAATTTTCTGGTGAATTATATCCTTCAACTAGAGGTTTATGCATCATAAAAATCACTATAAATCAAACGAAATTGATATAATAGTGAAACCACTTTTGTTGGTTTCGTTTAATCAATACATATCTGATGATATCATTTTTATATAATGGTATCATACAGAACTTGTCCTTGGCCAAAAACCCCTCTCTTAGGTAGTTCCTAGACTATTAATCCAAAAGGATCTTTATCCAATACCTCCAAATCTTCTCCGATCTAATCAAACCAATATTCCAGCACCCTACTGATGTATATCATGTGTTTATACTTTGCTTGATGTATGGGTTGATGCTTGTATGCATTGTATCAATTGTGGTGTTGTTTGTTTACATGTATGCTCAATAACGGCGATAGTGGCGTTTGTGTGATGCTGAGAAGAAGGAAGCATTGGGTTGATGCGTGCACCCAGTGTTGACGTGGGACACTTCGTTGGAACCCCAAGAGCAAGGTGTGATGAGCACAGCAGCAAGTTTCCCTCAGTAGAGACCGAGGTTATCAAACCTGAAGGAGGAAGGAAACGTCTCAAAGGTGTTGCAAGCAACGTGGAGAGATGCACGACACAAACTCAAGACTAAACTAAACTAATTTTCTTTGGAGTTTTTGAAAAAAATAGGCAAAAAGAAAGTCCAAAGAAACTAAACAAAACAAAAACAAAGTAAAGATAAAGGTTGTGAACGGCTCCCCTTGTGAAGCCGTCCTTAGCCTCCCCAGCAATGGTGCCAGAAAACAGCTTGCTGCGCTCAGATCACTGTAGAGCTTCGTTGGGAGACCGCAAGAGGAAGGTATGATGAGTACAGCAGCAAGTCTTCCCTCAGAAAGAAACCAAGTTATCGAACCAGTAGGAGGAAGGAAACGACCCAAAGGTGTTCCTAGCAACTTGGAAACCTGCACAACACAAACTCAAGACTTTGCCCCAACAAATAGTGAGGTTGTTAATCTCACTGGTTTGCTGAAAACAAAGGATTAACAATATGGTGTGGAATGTAATAGTGGTTTGCAGAAAGTAAATAGTAACAATGGAAGATGTATCAATGGTAAATATTGGACCGGGGTCCATAGTTCACTAGAGGTGTTCTCCTTAAGATAAACAACATGACATGCTGTGTAAACAGATTACCGCAGGGCAATTGATAGGACAGAGCAAGGCATAACAATGCAATACTAGACATTCATGATCCTATGAGATTTGATTGGGCAATACAACAAGATACACAGAACGCCATCCAACTGCATCTATGACTAGTAATCCACCTTCAGGTTATCATCCGAACCCCATCCAGTATTAAGTTGCAAGCAACGGACAACTGCTTTAAGCAAAGTGTGTAAGGTAAACAATCCACTTGTTCCATGAACAAGAGACCGTTGTTTTCTCCCTAGTAGCAACAACACATCTACAAACTTAAAGATTTATGTCACTTCCCTAGATTAAATAGAGGCATGCACCCTCTATCGATCATAAATACTCCTCTTGGAGTCACTAGCATCTACTTGGCCAAGATAGCTACTAGAAATGGAGAGCATGCAAGATCTCAAACAACACAGACATGATAGAATCAATAAGATAGAATCATTAACCAATCTGACATAGTAATCTCAATATCCATTGGATCCCTGCAAACACAACATGCATGATTACAAATAGATGATCTTGATCATGAACGGAGCTCACAAGATCTAAGCATGGTAGCACAAATGAGGAGAAATAACCATCTAGATACTACATGGACCCGTAGTCCAAGGTGGAACTACTCACGCATCATACCGGAGGTTGGCATGGTGATGAAGAAGGGCTTCAGGATGATCTCCCCTCTGGCAGGGTGCCGAGAAGAGCTTCAGATCCCCCAATCTAGGGACGATGGTGGAGGCGGCTACAGACTTTTTCGTGGAAGATTGATCGGGTCCTTAGGGTTTTGCTATCGGGGCTTCTTATAGGCGAAGAGGGAGGCCGAGGGGGTGCCCGAGGCGCCTGCACCCCAGCGCGGCCAGGCCTGCCACGCCTGGGGTCCGCCTCGCGCCTTCTCCGTCTCATCTTCTGCCTCCATGTTCGCCTCGGAAAATATTGACTTTGGCTTTTGTCCCGTCCAATTCCGAAAATATTGATTTTCTGCCTTTTCTGGAAACCAAAAACAGAAGAAAACAGGCAACTGGCACTATGCCATTTTGTTAATAGGTTAGTCCTAGAAAACATATTAAAATAACCTTAGAGAGAAGACAAAGCAAAGCAAAGTAGATACTAAACAAGCATGTAAAATCAAAAATTATAGATACGTTTACGACGTATCAAGCATCCCCAAGCTTAACTCCTGCTCGTGCTTGAGTAGGTAAGTGATAAAAAGAATAATTTTTTAGGTGACATGCACCATCAAAATCAAGATCAAACCATTTGCAAGTATTGAAAGATGGGATCAAAGAACTCTAAACATGAGCATGAAAGAAGAAGTTCTAACAATAAGACAAAGTAACTATGCATGCAACATGAAAGGTTACAAACAAATATCATGAATAACAATGCATTGAAAGACGTTTTTTTGTTTCACATATAGATAACATAGCATAGTGGCATTCAACTTGTCCCTCATGGAGTAGCAAATAAATGCATAGGACACCTTCAAAGTTCATAAGAGTGACTAGATACAAATAGTTCAATAACAAGCAATATCAACAATATGCATCAATCAATAAGTTTTGGGACAATGCACATAGAACTAAGAATGGCAATTATGCTCTCTTAATTGGTTCCTAAGGATAGAAGGTGGAGACTCAATATAATAGTTTAGTTTGGTTTTTTGCCTATCAGTGAGGTTGTCAAGCTCACTGGTTTGTTTTAACAAAGGATTCAACGTATGGTGTGGAAGGTAATGATTTGCAGCAAGTAAACAAGTAAAAGTGGAAGCTGTATCAATGGTAAAGATTGGACCGGGGTCCATAGTTCACTAGAGGTGCTCTCCTTAGATAAACAACATGGCATGAAGGGTAAACAAATTACATCGGGGCAATTGACAGGAACTGAGCAAGGCATAACAATGCAATTACGAGCCAGAAAGATCCTATGAGGTTGATTGGGCAATATAACAATATAAATAGACCGTCATCCAATTGCATCTATGACTAGAAGTCCACCTTGAGGTTATCATCCGAACCCCCTCCAGTATTAAGTTGCAAGCAACTGACAACTGCTTTAAGAAAAGTGTGTAAGGTAAACAGTCCACATGTTCCATGAACAAGAGACCGTTGTTTTCTCCCTAGTAGCAATAGCACATCTACAACCGAAGATATTTTTGTCACTTCCCTTGGAAACGAGAGGCATGAACCCACTATCGAGCATAAATAATCCCTCTTGGAGTCACTAGCAACTACTTCTCCAAGATAACCACTAGAAATGGAGAGCATGCAAGATCACAAACAACACAGACATGATAGAATCATAAAGATAAAACCATTAATCAAACCAATAATATAATCTCAATATCCATAGGATCCCCGCAAACACAACATGCATGATTACAAATAGATTAGATCTTGATCATGAACGGAGCTCACAAGATCTATACGTGAAAGCACAAAGGAGGAGATACAACCATCTAGCTACTACATGGACCCGTTGTCCAAGGTGGAACTACTCACGAATCATACCGGAGAGAAGGCCTCCGGGATTATCTCCCCTCTGGTAGGGTGCCAGGAAGAACTTCAGATCCCCCCGATCTAGGGACGATGGTGGCGATGGCTACAGATGGTTTCGTGGATTTCTGATCGGGTACCCAACATTTCTGCATCGGGGGATTCTTATAGGCGAAGGGGCAAGACCGGGAGGTGGCCAGGGCCACCAAACCCTAGCCAGGCGCGGGCCCACCTGTCCCTGCGCCTGGGGGGGGGGGGGTGGCCCCTCTGGCCGGAGCCTCCGGCTCTGCTCTGGACTTCTTGTTCCCCACAGAAAGTTATTGACTTTGTCCTTTGTCCCATACAATTCCGAGAATATTTCTTTACTAACTTTTCTGAAACCAAAAACAGCAGAATACAGGCATCTGGCACTGTTGCAACTTGTTAATAGGTTAGTACCAGAAAACATGTAAACAGCACCTCAAAGTGTGGACAAGTAACGCAAATTAGATACAAACACTAGCATGGAGCATAAAAAATTATAGATACGTTTCCAACGTATCATGGGTTATTCATATTATTATTATATTCAGTATTCTGGTAGTGGCTTGGCTCCTCCAGCTATTTACCATTCGTACTATCAGGTACAACCCCCTTGAATGACACCTACTTTCACCTAGTATGGTAGATGGTGCATAGCACCATGCCCCTTTGGAAACCCCATTTTTAGCCGAAGAAAAACTATGGGATGGGAAGACACCGGAAAAGTTTACAAGAATGTTTTATGAGAAAACCTTGGCGAGGTTTGGCCTCCGAAGTGAGTTTAAAAGGAAAAAGATTTTGGTTTTACAAAAAGGTTGGACGAAAGATGGAGGAAAAATAAATGTTTATGAAAACACAACGGGCTTTGCAGTTTTGCCCGAACAATTAACCCGTGCAACCACATTACTCCTATATGGGAAGGGGCTAGGTCTGAAGGTTGGCTGATCTGGTATAGATGCCTCACAACTACTATAGGGGATGTTAATTCCTAAAGGCTGGGCCTCTCCTGTAAAGGCCCATGTGGGAAATCGGCCTAGAGAAGGAACAAACTGTCTACGGGCAGCTAGGCGTTACTATGAGCCCCTCGTTGAAAGCGCCCACTTTGTGCAGTGTAAAATGCTCTCCGGTTGGTCCTCGAGACCCGACGTCCCGGTGTTGAGGGGGTAGCATCTCATAGGGTAGGCGCCTGTATTATAGTAGACTTCACAAGGGCCTTTTTTGATTATCCGGACCCCGCATACTTGTGTATGATGATCCGTCACTGTTCGCGGCGGACGTATCAAATTTTGTGGGTAAAGTGTACAACCTTTGCAGAATGTAAATCTATTTGAATATCCGAGTCCTCGGTCATGGACGGTTGGGAACGTTGCTGTACATCGGAGCTGGTTTTGATTTCAAAAAGGACTTCGCAAAAGCAATGGCTTGAAAGTGTTTTAACCATGGGATGGTAGAAAAAAGGAGGAAGGAGTTTGTTCATCGGATGACCGGAAGGAAAATCAAATGGGTGACCCAATCCTATTGTTTTCTTAAAACTATTCAAGAAGTTTTCCAAAAATGTTTTACAATTTTTTTTCAACAAAGGTATAGAGATAGGCTATATCTACAATAGAAACTAGTTTATAAAAGAACCTCTTATGTAGCCATCCTACTACAGCCATATTGCATATCCTTTATGATTTTTCTCTTAAGGAGGTTTGCGAGTACATTCAAAGTACTCACCGACATTATCCCTGGCTATTTACTTGGCCAGATTTTTAGAAGAAAGAGGAACGATGGAGATTGTTGACGTCTATGCGAGCTAGGCCATCTTCCCAGTCAGTCTCCTATAGGTTATGGCTTGACATGGGCTCTGCGAATGAAGACTTCCGCTATTGATAATTGTAATCGCCATAATGGAAACAATGTAAGTTTTGTACTTATTACTTTCTGGATGTTGTAATGATGCTCATCGTTTATGCTCACGGCTAACTTATCATGGGAACATGAGTTGCAGGCATAACGGGGATTCTTGGACTATAAATCCGGGGTCCGACAGACTTGGTATCAGAGCCATCCTGACTATAGGAGACCTTAGTTAGCATGGACGTTAGACAGGACAAACCATATTTCTGAAAAATACCGACTTTCGAAAACTACTTTCTCAAAAGATTTTCGAAATATTTCTTATCTTATATCCTCTGACTCAAAATATTTGAAAATGGACTACTCTATATCTCTACTTCAACTGTCCTATTTTCAAAATAAAACAAAGTCCAACTTGAAGACTATGAAGACGGAGATCCCAAGATGACGAGACGCAGAAACAAGCAAACCAAATAAGCTACCAACAACGAAAGACACTACATGATCGCCCTACCAATAGAGTCCTTCATCGCCCCCAAATCGATCAAGTATAGCATCGACGACAAAAGATGGCAAGACAGAATTTAAGACCCCCGTAGCGTCCGTACTTAGGATTAGCATACCTAAAATAGGATTTCCCTTATGGCGCTTAGTCATTTCTTGGTATTTATGGTACGCCTTGTTTGCTTGTCATGTGCTTGTTTGATGTTAGGAATGTGTTGCTTGTCTACCTCGGATCACTAGATCATATTGTATGACCAACTTGTTGGTGTATCCCGACACTAACCCTCGTAAACCCATAACTAGAAACCTCTCCTCAGTAGGATGGCCACATAAAGAACTCCCCGACAACCCCTCTTCATGCCTTAGTTCTAATCTCCCCCAAATGGCAACGACCAGATTCCACCCTCTGCCGAATCAACGGTAAGTCCTCGCCATAACACAAGCGCCCCAAGAATCCGGAAGATAAGTATGCCAAAGACAACGAGTCTACTTCGTCATCGTTTCAAAGCAACACAAATATTTCAAGTTAAGACAACCCCTCTAAAGAAAACATGCCTCCACCTCGACGAAGTACCCAGAAGAAGCGTCGCTAACCACTAAAACAACCATGAGTTAACCCTTATGGCTTTGTTAGGTAAACACCATCGCAAGTTATTCGCATTAAGGCATCACCCGAAGATCTCAATTCAAGTGTCACGCCAATGCTCCAAGACAAAGGATCTACTCCAATCTCGATGACCTCAAGTAAAGCTCTAAGGTGGGAAGGCTGCGCCTTTCCACTCAAATCCGGATGACCGCTTACGACAAGATAATACCGGAAGATATGCAATCCAAGAACCTTCCCCAAGCACCACCTCGAGAGTCGTCAGAGGAACATGAAACAAACATCATCAACAATCTTTAGAAGACTGCTTGATCCTCCCAACACTCGAGATGTTCATGATTAAGATGATAAGACTACCTGACATAGCCAATACTACCCTCCAAGGAGTAGAAAGCAATCCCAAAGCATCGAGTTCTCTAGATACGTCACGAAGTCCTTTCTCTCCCAAAGCATCGAGTTCTCTTAAAAGAGCTCTGACTCTACTAACCCCTAGGAACTACAGTAATCAAAATGGATACCCAACCCAAGGACGGCGACACGATGCAGGAACTCAACTTGCTAGTATGCTAGTCTGAGGTCCCCTTTTTCATGTTTTACCCATGACATTGCATTAGACCAAACCCGAAACTAATTCTTTCCAAAGGACCGCGTTCCTAGAGCACCAACCTCCAACGACATCCTTCGACCTATCGGACACCTAACTAGCTCCGAACTAACTATCATGAAGCTAGTTAAATGCCCTTCCCGCTATGACTACTACCCCAAGAAGTGGTATCGACGTCTCTCACGAAGCTTCTTATACAAGGTCAACAAAATATAACCACCTCCAGACGAAAAATTTAGCGCCCTTCCCCAACATCCTCATACGACCCCAATAAAGAAGGTGCAACAATCTCCAGATATATCCAACCAAGAAGATCTGCGACTTCATCAAGAACTCCTAGTCTTGCTCTAAGGGGGAAAGACTATGTATTTCCCACGAAATCATAATCACCCTAAGCGAGTCCACCCTTAGTCATCGCTAGGAGATGAACTCACTAAAAATCTAGAATCATAGACTCTGCTTGAAGGACAACAATCGGCATTTCTCCAGAATCAGAAGATACTTAGGGAAAGTTCTCCATCACCAAGTCGACTTTCCAGCCAAACACTCCTGGAGTTTCAAGACCAAGAAGGCAGAAAAGCTGACTTCAGCAAGAAAGGATTGAAGAAGGATCAACTTGTTGTCCCGCTTCTCGAAGAAAAATAGATTCTACGCTAAACCTACCTAGAATCATCCTAAGGGTAAAATACTGCGTCTTTTCCATTCATTTCATCTAAACCATCCAATCCGAAGTCACTCATCTCCGACTATAACTGACCACGCCTGTTTGTTGTAAAATTTCTTAGCATCTAATAATTCCACCGCTGAAATGATGTTCTCACCCAACCCTACTCCTCCCTAATATCGTGACGAGATTATTTTAAGGGGGAATGGTCTGTAACATCCCAATTTCAGCAACCCTGATCTTTTGTCAAAAAGGCAAAAATTAGGGGGAACAAAAACTTTTTCTTATTAAGTGTTGCAATGTTGGCTTACTTGTTTGCTTGTGTTCATGCAACTGATTATGTATTAGGTGATATATTCCTTATCTCAACACAATTTGACAAAAGCTATTTTACCAAAAGATATGTCTTGGCTCATCTTTAATATTTTGAAATGTTCTAGCATTTCAAATCGGGGCCAAGATGACTTTGACGCAACAAAATAGTTTTTTAGTTCTATTAACAAAACTATGGAGACCTATATATAATCTCTTTATGTTTTCAAGACAGAAAATTCAACTACTCTTATCTCTAGGTTTTCCTAAACTTCTTCACTCCAGTCTAGGTAGAAATACCAAGAGGTCCTTACCTTCCTTCAGAGAACCACCCCTTCAAAATACCCATGCTTACCTCAAGTTAGACTTGATGGTAACTTCAGTAGTATCTTATTGTTTAGTAAGATGAATTGCCTTGAGCTGCCGATTGCCATGTTTGATTAGGAACTAGAGTGAGCTAATCTAGTAGCTCATCCCTTAGGACCTAATCTATGTTTGTGATCCTCAATCTCAAACCAAGCATCCAAATCTAGATCTACCCTAACCATCTCATCTCCTAATTAAGTCAATCCCGGGATAATCCCTTTTGATAGTTTCCAACTGAGCGAAGACCCAATCCAAGCATGGATCCCCTCTATTCAATCTATACCTCAACATCAACCACTTGATGGGAATGATAAACCATTTCCACTCTCTCAATTTGTTTCCCTCTTGTAATCTAGTCTAAAACCCTTATGGAGAGTTATTATCTAGATTCAATATTCGGAGCTCTACCTATTCCAACCTATGTGAATTATTGAGAATGTACTTGAACCATCTTGTAGTACATCATTAGTATACGAAAGCCCACTCTTTCCCTTGGCTAATCAATTTTGGTTCCCACTCATCCATGATGGTTTTGTAGTCAAGATAATAATCTTTTCTACAAATCTTATCATCTTGCCTACATTGGCATAAGCTCACATCTATATGCTACCACCCCTTGACCAACTCTTTGCATGATTATGATCTAATAAACATGGTCTAACAATCCACTCTACCCTTTTTTCCATTGGATCTTTGTGCTTCTTACACCCACATGGTTTATGAGGCATCATGATGTATGTGTTATGGCAACCTTAAATTCAACAAAGTTTGCCATCTCTTCTAGAACACCTAAAATAAATCCAAGCCCAAATATTATTGCCATGATAATCTATATAACTTGTTCTAATCATCCATCTATCCCTTGTATCAAGGTGAGCTCTGAGTTCCCTAATCCAACCATGTTTAGGTGGCATAAAAATATCAAAACTCTAGATTACCCAAAAATCAAGTCTCCTCCAATTTCACCATATTTCTTCAAAAAAAAGTTGAAAATGATGTATAAATAAAAGTTTACATGATCTACCTTGGTTATGATAATCCCCCAAATAATTCCCATAATTATTTGGAACCTCAAATTATTTAAACTCCACTTCTGGCAAAACCCTAAAATCTTTGTCCATAAAGGAAAATTTGTTTTTCTCCAAATAACTTTGCCAACTCAATGCAAATTTGATATCTAGACATCATACCCCACCTTCCCATCTAAAAAATAAATATTTTTGAGATCCTTTATTATTTCTTTTTTCCCTTTTTCTTAAATGGCAGAAACAAGAAATAATTACTTAAAAATACTTTTCTATCCAAATAAATTCCACTAAAATTATCCAATGTGTGATATGGTATTCAGAACCATATCACATCAAAAACCAACCTTGTACAATGTAAAAATATAAAATTAGCTTCTAGAAACTACTTCTGCAATTTTTGAATAAATGGTTTTAATTGTACCAAAAACCATCTGAACGATCCCAAATAAATCCCTAGGTTATATCTTGATCATACCCGTCTACCAGTACCATCTCCCCACCTTGACCAATGAAATGTATTGGACTTCATTTAAAAGCATCATCTTTATCAATTCTTGCAAACACAATTCAGACTTGATGCAAACCAACTCAATTCCTCACCAAAGCTTGTCAATTAATCCTGCATAGCAACCTCACTCCCTCAAGGTCGAGATACACTGTAGCATGCATTGTAGCCAGTCCTCTCCCTTGTCCTATCCCCTTTGGAAGCATAGAGAGGGAGAGATAGAGGTACCAAATATCCCAAATCTTGCAACTTAATTACATCAGCCACCCCTGACTCTCTATGGTTTTGTAGTGGACCCCTCACCCACCACTCCACCACCCCTACTTCCCAATGGATGAGCTCCACCCTCCCCAAATAGTTACATGGACCATGCCCATCATGAACCATGCCCTCCCAAATAAATGGCCAGAGGCCCTTCCAGCATGCCTTTGCACCTCATTTCCACTCCTCTCCCTCCCACCTACCTTCCCCATTCACCCCTCTTCCTCTCCTTACTTGCCTGGCCCGAGAAGAGAAGAAAAATGGCCTCTCCGCCATTGCTCAAAATCTGAGCATAGTGATCTCTCCTTTGCTCCACTCGCTATACATGTCCATTCCCTGAACAACCCTTGCTCTTCTGAAGCTAACCCCATGCTTATCTTCGACATGCAGCAACCCCAGTAGATTTCACTGGCGAGCTCCCGAGCTCCTCCTCTTGTCCAATTTCAAGATATTGCATGGGTACTCTCCTCCCTACTCCTCTCTTGTGGCATGTCAGATTCCATAGCTCGCCTCAACTTGCGGCATCTGACCATCCCCTTATCCCCTTCCAGGACAGTCCCTACTGACTCCACCGTCGATCTTCGTCGCCCTTCCTTCGGTTGCCGTCATGGGAGTGCCATTCCGTCATGGAACAAGTCGATGTCTACCATCCCTATGATCCCCATCGTCGACCGCGTCCACTTGCACCCTCTACGGCCGCTTTCCTCCGTCGGTAAGCCCTCCCCCGACCCTCTTCTTCCCCTGCTAGGGTTTCCGCCGCTGCTCCCTGATACGTCCATTTTGCATAACTATTTTATATTATAATTTGGTGTTATTCATTGATATGTTACATATTAAGAGGTGATACTTATGTTGTTTCATCTATTTTTTCATGTTGGATGACTTTTGGAGGATGAACTGCCGGGGTCAGGATTCTGATGGAAAAAAGTGGTGTCCAGATGCAATATTCACGAAGATCAAAAAATTCCAGCAAATATATGGAAAATCCTACTTTCCAGAAGATGAAGGAAGACAGAAGGAGAGGCGGAGATGGGCCACAGGGGGGCCACACCACCACCTGGCGAGGGACCCCCCTGGGCCATGCCACCAGGTGGTGTGGCCACCCTGACCCACCTCTAGCTTCGCCCCTTCGTGTATAACTTCCTCCAGAAACCCTAATACTCGGGGAGCAACCACAGAAATATTTCGCCGCCTCTGCGGGGGGAAACTACAGAGAGAGAAAGAGCTCTCCGGCAGGCAGATTTCTGCCGGGGAAATTCCTTCCCGGAGAGGGCAGATCATCGGCATCAACACCGTCATCAATCTAGATTTCATCGGGATCATCATCATCATCCTCAACACCATCTCCACCAGCACCATCATCACCTCTCCATATTGATAAGTCGTAAACATATCTATAATTTTTGATGTTCCATGCTTGTTTAGTATCCACTTTGTTTTTCTTTGTCTACACTTTGAGGTATTTTTACATGTTTTCTAGGACTAACCTATTGACAAGATGTCGCAGTGCTAGTTGCCTATTTTCTGTTGTTTTTGGTTCCAAAAAACCCAGAAAATGAATATTCTCGGAATTGGACGGGACAAAAGCCAAAGTAAATATTTCACCCAGGAGAACACAGAGCCATAAGACGAGACGAACGTGAGCCACGAGGGACCCACACCCCTGGCCGCGCGGTAAGGCCTGCCCCGCACCTGGGGCTTGGCGGTCGCCTCGGGCACCCCCTCAGTCTCCCCTTTGCCTATAAGAAGCCCCCGATGCCAAAACCCTAAGTACCCGATCAGATATCCACGAAACAGTCCGTAGCCGCCGCCACCATCGTCCCTATATTGTGGGGATTTGAAGCTCTTCTCAGCACCCTGCTGGGGGGATATATCATCCCGGAGGACTTTTCATCACCATGCCAGCCTCCGACATGATACATGAGTAGTTCCACCTTGGACTATGGGTCCATACAGTAGCTAGATGGTTGTTTCTCCTCCTTTGTGCTACCATGTTTAGATCTTGTGAGCCCTTTTCATGATCAAGATCATCTATTTGTAATCATGCATGTTGTGTTGCAAGGATCCGAAGGATATTTAGATTACTATGTCAGATTGGTTAATGGTTTTATCTTATTGATACTATCATGTTTATGTTGTTTGAGATCTTGCATGCTCTCCGTTTCTAGTAGCTATGTTGGACAAGTAGATGCTAGTGACTCTAAAAGGGAGTATTTATGCTCGATAGTGGGTTCATGCCTCTATTGAATCTGGGGAGGTGACAGAAATCTCTAAGGTTGTAGATGTGTTGTTGCTACAAGGGAGAAAACAATGATATTTTGTTCATGGAACAATTGTATTGTTTACTTTACACACCTTGCTTAAAGCAGTTATCCGTTGCTTGCAACTTAATAATTGAGTAGGTTGGGATGATAACCTGAAGGTGGATTACTAGTCATAGATGTAGTTGGATGGCGGTCTATGTATATTGTTGTAATGCCCAATCGAATCTCATAGGATCATGAATGTCTAGTATTACATTGTTATGCCTTGCTCTATCCTATCAATTGCCCCACTGTAATTTGTTTACCCAACATGTTATGTTGTTTAGCTTAAGGAGAACACCTCTAGTGAACTGTGGACCCCGATACAATCTTTACCATTGATACATCTTCCACTGTTACTGTTTACTTTCTGCAAAGTCACCTTTACCTTCCACACCATATGTTTAATCCTTTGTTTTCAGCAAACTGGTGAGATTGACAACCTCAATGTTCGTTGGGGCAAAGTCTTGAGTTTGTGTTGTGCAGGTTTCCAAGTTGCTAGCAGGACCTTTAGTCGTTTCCTTCCTCCTACTGGTTCGATAACCTTGGTTTCTTACTGAGGGAAAACTTATTGTTGTACTCATCATATCTTCCTCTTGGGGTTTCCCATCGAAGCTCTACTGTGATCTGAGCCGCATCAAGACTTTTCTGGCGCCTTTGCTGGGGAATTAAGGAAGAAGAAGCTCCCACGTCAACAACACGCCATCAAAGACATTTTCGGGCGCTATTGCTGGGAAGCAAATGACAGCTTCACAAGGGGAGTCCTTCACAACCTTTCTCTTTACTTTGTCTTTGTTTTGCTTAGTTTCTTTTGCCTTGTTTTGGTTGTTTATTTTTATAAAAAATTCCAAAAAACTAGTTTCGTTTGGTTTGTTTTTATTTTTCAAAAACACAAAAAATTTAGTTCCTACTCTATTTGCTACTACTGTTGGCTTGCTCCACTTTGGCAAAAATGAACTCTGCTGAGAACACCAAGTTGGGTGACTTCACTAGCACAAACAACAATGATTTCCTAAGTACACCTATTGCTCCACCTGCTCCTGATGCTACCTTTTATGATATTAAGCCTGCTTTGTTGAATATTGTGATGAAAGAGCAATTTTCTTGTGCTAGTTCTGATGATGCTGCTGCCCACCTCAATAACTTTGTTGAATTTTGAGAGATGCAAAAATATAAGGATGTAGATGGAGATATTATTAATCTCAAACTGTTTCCTTTCTCCTTGAGAGGAAAAGCTAAAGAATGGTTGCTATCCTTTCCTAGGAATAGTATTCAATCTTGGATTAAGTGCAAAGATGCTTTTATTCGAAAAATACTATCATCCTACTAAGATTATATCTATGAGAAGTGAAATAATGAAATTTAAACAACTTGATAATGAACATGTTTCTCAAGCTTGGGAAAGAATGAAATCTTTGGTAAAGAATTGTCCCACTCATGGACTGACTGCTTGGATGATTATCCAGACTTTTTATGCAGGTTTAAACTTCTCTTCAATAAATTTGTTGGATTCTACTGCTAGAGGTACCTTTATGACCATTAACTTTGGTGCCGCAACAAAGCTCCTTGATAATATGATTGTTAACTATTCTGAATGGCACACTAAGAGAGCTCCACATGGTAAGAAGGTAAATTCTATTGAAGAAACCTCCTTGTCGTGGTGGTGTCACAGCAGATGCCATGGGTAGGCTTAAGTTGGGGGCCGAATGGGTGCTTGCAGTCACCGGGGAGGGAGTGCAAGGTCCAGCCATGCACGAAGAACAAGATGAACTCTCTACACTTAGGGATTTGATTGATACTTGGGAATTACAAGTGCTCCTAGAGTTGTATGAGCTAGTGTTTTGGGCACTAGTTCCCTACTTGGTCCAACCTTCTTCTACTACTGCCATACCCCTCCTCATATAGGCAGCTCTAGCTAGCTTATACCCCTTTGGGTTCTAGGGTTTACTGTTTGGATCCTGTTCCCTACTACGTGGGCCGGGTCACGGGCTTGCCCTAAGCCCAACGACCTAGTCCATAAAGCTTGATAGCTAACGGTCTTCTGGTACGTTGCCTCCTATTCCTTTTGGCATCATGCAGTAACTTTGTATGTCAGCCCTTGCTTTGGGCGTCACCCGGCTCCTTTTATGTCACCCGGTGTCGCCCTTCTCTTTTGACCACGCTTTGCCATGGTCCCTCCTGAAACTTACTCGGAAAGGTGCCACACGTCCTATCTGACTTGGCCCTTCCTCGGAAGACTCGGCTCGTTGGTTCCTGCAAGATTAACAACTTTGTCTTATGCGGGCTGACATAGTTCATATTTCGGACGCACACGATTCTCTCTCTCGGTCGTACTTACTCGGTCGGGCTCTTTCTTTACTCAGAGCTATCCAAGTTGTACTACTTTTCACCCCTTGTGACGCTACCGGGGGTTATCCCCCCGACATTAGTCCCCGAAGCTGGTGAGGTCTATAAGTTCAAGCTGTTAGGCGTCTCCAGGTTCTTTTAATGTGATTGGAACTTAATTTTTGTCTTTATTTGTCGCAATCTTGCACCTTACCGAGTCTGTCTGACAGTTTCCGGATCCACTCTTTGACTTCTTGGCTCATTTTTGCCTCGTGCCGAGTCACTTTGGCCAATTCCGAGTCATTTTCGGCTTTCTTCAGTCATCGATAGTTGGTAATCATGATTACTTGCCTCAAATTTTGTTCCAAGTTCTGGTGGCACAGTGACGGCTGCGTAGTTATTCCCCGTCACTGTGGCAGTCCCATCGGCTTGTGCCCCTTGTCCTTCCTTTCGTGACGTGGCATGGGATTTTCTATGTATTGTTTCCACATGGCGCCCGCTGATTGGCTTACTCGGCTGGGTACACGGCCACACGCTGGCCGCACGGCGTAGAGGGATCCCACGATTGGGGTTTTTACAGCCCTTAAGTACGGGTGAGGGGGTTACCACTTCCCCCATGCTCGTTTAGTTTTCCCCTGCCTCTTCTTCTTCCTTGCGCCTGCAAAATCAAACCTCCGCCTTTGCGGTTTTTCCTTCCTTCTGTTCTTGCTCTGCGATTGCTCCACTTCTCTTCTCATTCCACCACGGGTCCCTGTTCTTCCAAACCTCTTCCAACGACAAGGATATTGAGTCTGTGAGGATCATGGATGCACGCGATGGTGCAGATGGAGCTGAGGAGCAGGAGGTTCCCGCCAGCGAGCGCGAAGGCTGGGAGGGCTCAGAGGTCTCCACCGAGGAGGTCGAATGGCTCCGTTCCACCAGGAGCATCCCGCTGCAGGTGGATTGTCGTCTTCCCGCAGGTGAGATCTCTCCCAAACCCGAAGCTAATCAGCGGGTGGTTTTCCTTTCTCACTTTGAGAGGGGTTTTGCTCTTCCAGTGAGCACCTTCTTTTCCTCATTTCTCTCCACTTTCCATCTGCAGACCCATCATATTCCTGACAACGTGATTGGCTACCTTTCTTTCTTTATTTCTGCTTGCGAGGCCTACCTTGGGATTTGGCCTACAGTTCTTCTGTGGGCCACATATTTTAGCTCTAGGGTTCAAGTTGTTCCCCAGCCCGGTGCTCCTCGAGCCGAGAAGAGGCCGACTCGGTGCGGTGCCGCTAGCATCACGCCCAAGAGAGACTCCATCTTTCCTCGGGCTACCGGTCTTGATTCTTGCAAGAAATGGCATAGGACTTTCTTCTATGTCAAAAACAGCGGGTCCACCGATAACATTCGACTCCCCCCTTTCTCGGACGAGGTCCCCAGCAAGAAGGTCTGGCAGCTTGACCCGTGCGACCAAGACGCTGCGGTGAATGAGGCCAATGTGATCCTGGAAAGGTTGCTGTCGCCCGATGAGAACTTTTATCTCGCCGACACAGACCTCATGTGCACCTTCATCTCAATCCGGGTAAGCCCTATCCAAGCTAGGAGCCACAAGATGTGCTTCATGAGTGGCTCCCACTATCCCACTCGGCACTCTACGAAGGAGCTCACGCATGACTCCATTGCTCGCCGAGTAAGCTCGATCTTCAAACTGAACTTGGCGCATGATTGGTCTTGGAGCTGCCCTCCATTTAGCCGGGTCAAGCCTGACCCCTGGGTAATTTTTTCGAATCATTTTCCTTGCCGAGTCAGCTTTAGCTTTTTTTGCCACTCTCAGTCTAGTTTTCGTTACTCATTCTGTTTGTCTCTCGTAGAACCTCGTTCACCAGGTTGATGATAGTACTATCCCTCCTTGCGGTTATAACGAGGATCGCTCCGACTCCGATGAAGTCGAGTTTGACCTGGAGTGCTTCATGCCCATCCCGCATGCAGCTGCTGCTTCAGCTTCGAGTAAGAGTCAATCTCGCAACCCCTTACAAGATTGGTCTGACGATGATGAGGATGATGATTGTACGATTTTGGAGGTACATGCCTTGTGACCTTAGCCTCCTAACTTATTCGAGTAAGCCTGTCATTTACTTATGCAACTGTCTAGGTACATGACACTCCTCCTCTCGCCATGGGTGGAGTCGGCAAGATCCCTGTCGCCAAGACGAAACGACGCGAGGCCTCTTCCAGCACTCAGCCATCAAAGAAGAGCAAGCCCAGTCCCGCTACTCCTGCTGCTGACACGCTGGCTGACACTCGCAAAGCCGCTGGGCGCCGAGTCACACGCTTTTATCTTTCTGGGAGCTTTATTTTCCCATTTATTCACTGCCTTTTTTCCTTTGGAGCTCACGCATAATGAGCGCACTAAGGTGCATCAGGCTCTCCTCCTGGAGCATCGCAAACTCGAACTTGTGTATGAGAAGCTGCAAATTGACACCCAAGGCCAAGGTAACTTTCTTTCCCGCCCTATCTTTATTCGGCGTATCTTCCTTTGGTTTATTTTCTTAGTATTTCGAACTCTTTTCCCACAACCTCTTCACAGTCCACCATCGAGACGCTCCACTTGCAGATCAGCGAGACGGAGAGTAAGTTTTTTGCCTTCCTCACTCTATTTTGCGTTTATGCCATTGTCTTGCCTTATTATCCTGGTAGGACAAACTATCTTTGTCGCTGCTGACGAGTAGTTTGTTGCGAATAAGCAAAGAAGCACCAAGACGAACTCTAGAAGGAGCGAGACGAGGTGACTCGGCTGAAGAAGCTGATGGCCGACATGGAGCAGAAACACTTGGCCGAGGTGAAGGGGCTGAAGGAAGAGCTAGCCCAGAAAGATGACCAGCACGCCGCCAGCGCCGAGAAAACCAGGGAACTGGTCAAGGAGGCCGAGTCGGCGGTTGAGTCGGCGAACCTGGATTTGGACGCACTCCAAGCTAAGGCCAAGGCTTGGCAAACCAGACTCGGCACCATCAACTCTTTTCTCGGTAGTGAGTTCTTACTCTTTTTCACATTATGCTTTCTTGTTCTTGACTTTGTCATCTTTGTTTGTCACTTTGCTAAGATTCTCTTTTGCTTGTAGAGAATTTTCCCGAAGTTAATTTGTTCGCTATTCGGGCTATGAGGAAGGTGAGAGCTAAGTCCGGTGCTCCAGCTGATGGCGAGGTGACGAACGATGAGAATCTCGAAGTACTGTGGGAGCGCGTCCAGACCCTCAAGTCATATGGCGTAGACTTGCTCAAATCGGCTATTCATGCATTTCGCATGCTCTGGCCGGATGAAGATGCACCTACACTCATCAAGCCCCTTGCTGAAAGATTGCTTCATAATAAGGACAGGCTGGATCAGTGGCGGAGTCGGTCGGCTGAGCTGCAGCGGACAAGTCCCTCTCCTTCGTGCTTTCATGGTACGAGGACATCAATCTTGATGTTCTTGCTCGCATAAGGGGAGATAGAAAGTGGCTGAATGACCCTGAGTTGATCAAGAGACGCCAGGAGCGAGCCTATGCCATGATCGTGTACACCATGGTACACGCTTGGTGTGACGGGCCCAGATTCCTCGACCTCGACGACCCACCTGTCGAAGTTGCTGATGAAGAGGGTGCTGATAGCGAGGCCACTGAGTCAGATGATCCCGAAGACTCGGCTATCGATGCCCCTGACTCGGCAGATGCTCCAAGCGATGCTCCTAGCTCCAAGGCTGCTCCTCACAGTCCTGTTGCTTCTTAGACTGAATAGGACAAGTACTTGAACTTTTGATGTGATCCCAGGTATGACGGGTACAAATGTAATATACATTGCACTTCTGTTTGGTTATGTGCCTTTTGATAAGGCTTTAAATATTTTGTTATGTTGTGAGAGTGAATCATCCAAGGGCAAGTCCACGAGCCTCATTTGGCCGTTTCACCTTTCCTCGACTTTGGCTCATGTCTACCTTTTTTGGTGTTCGACATTAGAGTCTCAAAGTACTAAGGATATAGTTAGCGGGTATGAAACTTGGATGACTTGGTCGAGGATCATTCAACACACAATACAATATGACCTGCAATGGGTTAGGCAAAGACGTAGGGTCGACTCATGTTTCTCCTTGTACTTATTGGGCGTTCGTGTTTACTCGTCATGCATCCTTTCCTCTTGCTTGCCATGAAGCCGTGTTTTCGGACAACAGGATAGTCGAAGAGTTGATTCTTTCCGAGTAAACACTACTTGTTCCGAGATAAGTTTCGGCTGTCACGCCAGCCGACATAAAATAATTGAAAGGGAAAACATAAGGGGCAGTCCCCGAGTCAGTTTTTCGAGTCATACCATTTTATTATCAACACATAGCCGGTACAAGTGTCCGACATATGAGAGTTCGAGTGATACACGCATTGTTTCTCCTAAGTATAGAAGGGACAAAGCAGTGCCACATTCCATGGCCTTTTGATCTCATCTCCTGACCTGTCCGCCTTGTTCTTTTGCGCATCACGAGCATCTATGAGATAATATGAATCATTGTGCAATGCTTTGCTTACAATGAATGGACCTTCCCATGGGGGTGATAATTTATGCACTCCTGCTGTGCGCTACACTAGCCTTAGCACCATATCCCCTTCTCGAAAAACACAAGGTTGTACTTTCCGGCTATGGTAGGTCAGAGATTTTGCTGATATATAGCGGATCTGGACAATACCAGTTCCCTTGCATCTTCGCGTAAGTCAACTCCATCTTCTTGGGCCTCTTTTACCTCGGCTTCCGAGTATTGCCTTACCCTTGGCGAGTCATACTCTATGTCGGCAGGCAAAACTGCTTCTGCCCCATACACAAGGAAAAACGGCATATAGCCTATTGACCGATTCGGAGTTGTTCTTAAACTCCATAGCACTGAGGGTAGTTCTTCTATCCAGCAACCAGATGATCTCTGGAGTGGTTCCATTAATAGGGGTTTTATCCCTGATAGAACTAAGCCATTAGCTCGTTCAACTTGTCCATTTAATTCTGGATGAGCAACTGATGCTACATCGATTCTTATTCGGTTCTTTCTGCAGAAATGAGCAAAAGCAACTTCAGCAAAGTTTGTGCCATTATCTGTGATTACATTGTGTGGGTAACCATATCTTAGTATTATGTCCCTTAAGAATGTAACAGCTGTTTTACCATCCAATTTCTTGATGCGTTTCACCTCTATCCATTTGGTGAACTTATCAATCATCACCAAAATATGAGTCATTCCTCCCCTTGCTGGTTTGAATGGTCCTACCATATCTAGGCACCATACTTCAAATGGCCAAGTGATTGGTATAGTCTTAAATTCGTACGCTGGTAAATGTGACTTGGATGCATAGTGTTGGCAACCATTGCATTCTCCGACTAGCTCTTGCGCCTGTGCCAATGCGCTTGGCCAATAAAATACATGTCAGAATGCCTTGGCCACCAATGCTCTTGATGACGCATGGTGCCCACATTCCCCTTGATGAATATCCAACAAAATTGCCTTGCCTTTCTCTGAGCTGATGCAATGCTGCAGTACACTCGTCACACTTATCTTGTACAGTTCCTTGTTGATTATGGTATATGCTTTTGCTCTTCTTTCTGTTTGTCTTGCCAATATCTCATCACTCGGAAAAGTTCCTTCTTTTAAGTAGTTGAATATTGGTTGTTCCCATGTTGGTATTAGCGGCTCCGGGTTTGCTTCACCCTCAATTTCCATTGGCTCCACCAACATATGTTCTGCCGACATGGCCTGAGGAGTCCCCGAGTGTGATTCGGCAACCCCTAAAGTAAGCGGGTCAGTCCCCGAGTGAGTCGAAACTGCCCCTGAGTCAATGTCCATTGGTGCAACGTCTGACTCTTGTGTTGCCAGGATGAATATTGATTCAGACTCTGGTGACGTCTTGATCGATGGTTTCCTAAGGTGTTCCAATGCTATTCCTGGTGGTATTGGTTGCCGAGATGAACCCAGTTTGGATAGTACATCTGCTGCTTCATTTTCTACTCTTGGGACGTGGTGGAATTCTCACCCGTAAAAGTATCCCGAAATTTGTTGCACATGGAAACGATATAATGCCATGTTTGCGTCCAGCGCGTCCCAATTTCCAGACACTTGCTGAATCACCACATCCGAATCGCCAAAACACATGATCCTTTTGATGCCAATCTCTTTGGCCACTTTGATGCCGTGGACAAGTGCTTCATCCTCGGCAACATTATTGGAAGCAGCAAAATGAATTTGTAGCACATACTTGAGTTGATCCCTCTTTGGCGATGTGAGCACTATCCCGGCGCCCAGACCCATCTTCGTCTTGGACCCGTCGAAATGCATTTTCCAGTAGTTAGGGTCTGGAAGTGGTGGTTCGTACTGCATTTCCATCCAATCCACGAAGAAGTCTACAACAGCTTGAGATTTAATTGTATCTCGCCTATCATACTGTGGAGTATATGGTGCTAGATCTATGGCCCATTTTGCGACTCGTCCACTGGCATCTTTGCTGCCTAATATATCTGAGATAGGTGCCTCGCATATTACCCGGATTGGGTGTTCTTGAAAGTAATGCTTCAGCTTCTTTGCTATATATACCCCATATGTCATTTTCTGATAATGCAGGTAATTCGGTTTTGACATAGAGAGCACTTTGCTCAAGTAATAAACTGGCCTTTGGACTAATTTTCCCTCTTCTTCGCGTTCAACCACTATTACTGCACTTACAACTTTGTTGGTTGCGGCGACATAGAGAAACATTGGCTCTTTGTACAGTGGTGATGCTAATATTGGTGTTGTTTCCAACATTTTCATTAATTCATGGAAAGCGCTATCAGCTTGTTGTGTCCATGTGAATTTGTCTGATTTCTTCATCAATTGGTATAGTGGTAGGGCTTTTTCACCTAGCCGACTAATAAACCTGTTCAACGATGCCAGGCACCCGTGAACTTCTCGACGTCGTTGAGGGTCTTTGGTAATTCCATTCTTTCGATGGCCCTGATCTTTGTTGGGTTAGCCTCAATTCCTCGGCTGGATATAAGAAATCCGAGTAACTTGCCAGCCGGGACACCAAATGTGCATTTTTCCGGGTTAAGTTTCATCTGGAATCTTCTTAAGTTTTCGAATGTTTGACGCAGGTCCTCAATTAGAGTATGACTTTGCTTGGTTTTTATTACCACATCATCAACGTATACTTGAACATTTTGGTCCAATTTATCTTGCAAGCATTTTTGCATGCATCTTTGATATGTTGCACCTGCATTTCTCAATCCGAATGACATGGTACGATAGCAATAAGCCCCGTACGGGGTGATAAAGGATATCTTTATTTGATCATTCGCATTCAGTGGTATCTGATGGAATCCAGAATACACGTCCACAAATGACAACAACTCACACCCAGCAGTAGAATCTATGACTTGATCGATCTGTGGCAGGGGAAATGGATCTTTTGGACACTCCTTATTGAGGTTCGTGTAATCAATCCACATGCGCCATACCACTGCCACGTTCGTGTCATCCTTTTTCTTTTCGACCAAGACTAGATTTGTCAACCAATCTGGGTGCAAAACTTCCATGATGAATCTAGAAGCCAAGAGCCTAGCAATCTCGGCAGCTATTACTTTCCTCCTATCTTCAGCGAAGCGGCAGAGGGGTTGCTTCACCGGCTTGACATCTGGCCTTACATGAAGAGAGTGCTTAGCCAGCTCCCTCGGAACTCCTTGCAAATCCTGTGTTGACCATGTAAAGATATCCCGATTATCACGGAGGAAGCTGGTGAGCTCGCTTTCCTATTTGTCAGTGAGGTCAGCCCCAATGGTAACTGTATGCTCTGGTAAAGTCTCATCCACTTATACCTTCTTAGTTTCTTTGGTAGCTTGAAATGACACATTGCCATGCGGGTTAGTGAGTGCCAACATGGATATTTGTGCTGCTTTGGCCAATGCTGCCACCTCCAACATTTGATGCTTTTCCTGTGCTATTACCAGTGACTCGGCCAGTGAAGATACGGCTCAGGCACAAGCAATGGACCTTTTGTAATCTCCCTCAACTGTAATCACCCCACATGGGCCTGGCAGCTTCATCTTCAAGTAAGAAATGTGAGGAGTAGCCATAAACTTGGCCATAGCCAGCCTGCCGAGTAAGGCATGATACGAGCTGACCAAGTCAACCACCACGAACTCTATGGCTTCAGTGCGACAATTCTCTCTGTTGCCAAATAAGACGTCGACCCAGATTTTGCCAATTGGCTCACAGGACAATCCTGGCACAATACCATGGAAAGTTGTCTTAGTCGGTGTAAGATTCCTCCTTTATAAAGGAAAAGGATCCCTATGATTGCAATGCTAGTCCCTGGATCAATGCTAGCATCCACAGTTTAAGATGAAGTACACATAAACAAAGGTCATTATTACAGTCATTCCAGAGACAAAATATTCTTTACAACTCCATGGCCACATGCCTAATACAAGATTTTAAATAAGTAAATAGATAAAAGTCTTCATCTTCATGTGCCACAGGAAAACATGTTGAGTGTAGACTCATGACTCCTAATCCTCATCAGAGTAACCTGCAACATAACAAGTTATAGCCACAGTGGGTCAATACATTGGAATAGTATTGGCAAGTGATACCTTAGTATAATATTTGTGGACTACATACTATATGCAATTTGGCTAAGTGTAGCTTAGGGTTGCTGTGCTCAAAATAGGTTTTGCCTATTAGTTGAAATCACTAAGTTTTTCTTTGTCAAAAACTTTTCCCAAGGAACCACCAATAGACATTGAGGTCCTTCACCCTTGTTCAACCACAAGTTTTACTTAGAAATTGGGATGAGGAGATTCTTGATAGCTTCCATGTCTTGATGCTCAAGTTGTCCAATACCAGGGACATGACTAAGTACTTAGATTTTTCCATCTGTAGAGGTTGTGCACTTTCCCCACAAGCCTTGATTTTCACCAAGACAGGACCTTTTAGAAGCCTTCCCTTAGAACAAATGGACGCGCTCCAACCTATCATTCCCACTACCACCAACTGTCCAAATGGCTAAGTTCTTGCAACCTATATGATCCAGGCAGAGCCTATATTGCCAAGTGGCTGCACTAGAAGTGAGATACACAAGGTAAACCATAGAAATGGGCCTTGTGTAACCACTCAACATAAACCATTCCTTCCATTCCACCCAGGTGTTTCATTTACTTAGTTGTTTTATTAAGCAAAAACACAAGTCCAAAGACTTAGCATATTTTTCCATAGCATGAATAATTCACCACCCTTGGTTGCTACTAGCTAGGCTAAGCATAGCATAGATAACATCTACTTAGAAATTTCTAGCAATTCTACAACTACTACGATTTCCCAAGCATAGCATATAAGCAAAATATAACCATGCAAGACTAGCAAAAATATTTCTAATGCATAGTACAAAAACATAGGGATAAAAATATCATGAAGCACCACTTGCCTTGGTAGTTTGGAGAGTAGCTACACTCCTCACAATCACAATCACTATTGGCACCAAAATCTACACATAAAATCATAGCAACAAATCACATACAAAATAAATACAAGCAAAAATACATGGATGCATGCATTATGATATGTGATGATTTTCTAAGATCAATACGACAAGTGAACAGTACTAGTTCATAAACAAGTTCAAAACTTTCCAAACAACATTTATTTAAACACTAAAACATTTCTCAAATAATTTATATACACAAAATAGGCCTACACATGTTTCTGTAAATAAAACCATTTTAACAAAAACAAAACATTAAACACATTGCATATTTGAAAAGGGCTTGCTCTCCTAATTCTATTGATATAAAATCCATCAAATATGGACGTGGGGATCAAAAGTTATGGCTAAATCAAAATCAAACATCTAATAGATTCAAATTCTGATTTTAATTCTAATTCCTAGCCACGCGTCATGTTCTGATTGGTGCGTACCGGTTCGCTCAGGATCACGCACACAAGCCGTTAGATCTAACTTAATATGCACGGCCCAGATCTACTCGTACCCCTTCGTTTAAGTGTTCTATCTAGCCCGTCAGATCTGGATCCAACGGTGCGCGAGCAAACGACCACACTCTGGCGGCGCTATCGGCGACGACTGGCGGCGGCGGCTCTGTCTACGGCGGCGCGGTGGATACAGGGGGCTCTGGGGTCGTCAGAGGTGCTTACCAGACTCGCGACGGTGTACTGAAGCTCAACGTGGTGACTGCTTGACAAGGGGCGCACGGACACGGCGACACGGGCTCGTCGGAGTTGAAGACAGCGTCGGGTGTTTGGTGACGAAGTCGTTGGCGGCGCTCTGGGTAACCCTAGCACGAATCAAAGGCATCAGGGGGTGCGCAAGGCTACGGCGAACACGCTCGTGTGAATCAGAAGAGAAGGGGAAAACGGGGCTCACCGAATTTAGTCACCGGAGTTGAAGACGTCGTCGGGAGCTTGCAGTGCTTGATGAAGTCGACGACCTGGGGCAGTATAGGATGAACCAATGGTGTCAGAATGTGTGCAAGGAAGTTGCGAGGCTGTCTGCATGAACTAGAGGGGAAGGGGCGCACGGGGCTCACCGGGATTGGTCGCCGGAGTGAGCTCTGTCTGCGGCGGTTCAAGAGCGATTGAGGGCATCCTGGGGGCGCTTTGTGCTCGGGGTCTGGGGGAAATGGAGAGGGGGTATAGGGGGTTTAAGTAGGCGAGACGGGGGCGTGAATCACTCCTGCAATCAACGGGAATTGACGACGTGATATTAAACAGGAAACACTCTCTTGATTTGGGGAAGAACACGACGTCGGGGTGGAGACGATGACGCCGTGTGGGCCGCGGCTGTCAGCGAGTGAACGAGAGAGAAGGAGGGGCCCTTGCGTCAGAGACTCTGGGGGTATGTCCGCGGGTAAGGAGAACGGTTCGCTGGAGGGTAGCTGGGCTAGGCTGGGTCGAACTGGGCTGGTTGGGCCTGATAGGCTGTTTGGTTTATTTTTTTTCTCTTCTAACTTTTTCTTTTTCTGTTTGATTTTCTAAACTGATTTCAAAACTCCAATTCAAATCTATTTAATTTCAAAACTACTCTGGACTTTTGTACCATAAATCTTGTACCCAAATAAGTGTCAAACATAGCTGTTCACTCAAACTTACTTGGGTCATTTGAAAAATAAAAATAAAACCAAGCCTTTATGTGATATAAACCATAGGCATAATATTGGTTTTATTTACACATTTTGTTTTGAAAACATTGCTCAAGCTTTGGAAAGTATTTAATTTTGAATTCAAACCTTACTGAACAATACAAGTACTCTTTTCATTGGAAAATAGCACTAAGGCTAGAGCATAACTACATAAAATAATGAGCATATAAGCTCCTGTTTTGAAATTATTTTTGAAAATGGAATCTTATATGATCATGCATGAGTTTGAAACATTATTTTAGGGATGTTACAAATCTAACCCCCTTAAGGTGAATCTCGCCCTCGAGATTCGAATTGGCTAGCAAATAGGTGAGGGTGGTCTTTCCGAAGATCATCTTCTCTTTCCCATGTTGCTTCTTCTACGGAATGATGGTTCCATTGAACCTTGCAGAACTTGATAGTCTTAGTCTGAGTAACTCTTTCTGCAGTCTCAAGAATCTTGATAGGTTTCTCTTCATAAGTGAGGTCACTCTCCAACTGAACCTCTTCCAAAGGTATAGTATCCTTCAAAGAAGTTTCTTCCATTTCTGAATGACATTTCTTAAGCTGACTCACATGAAACACATTATGAACAGCTGACAAAGACTCTGGCAATTCAATCTCATAGGCTACTTCTCCTTTGTGACTTAGAATCTTGAATGGACCAACATATATTGGGGCCAATTTACCTTTGACACCAAATCTCTTCACTCCACGAAGTGGTGACACTCTAAGGTAAGCTCTATCACCCACTTCATAGGTGACTTCTCTACGCTTAGGATCGGCGTAACTCTTCTGTTGAGACTGTGCTATCTTCAATCTATCATTAACCAACTTGACTTTTTCTTCGGCTTTGATTAGTTCTGGTCCGAACAGACTTCTTTCTCCCACACCATTCCATAGTAATGGGGTGGTACACTTTCTCCCATAGAGAAACTCAAATGGTGCCATCTCAATACTGGCTTGATAGATGTTGTTATAAGAAAATTCTACATAAGGCAGACTTTCATCCCAACTGGCTCCATAGTCTAGGGCACATGCCCTCAACATATCTTCGAGAATCTGATTAGTCCTTTCTGTTTGTCCATCAGTTTGAGGATGAAAAGCAGTGCTGAATTCCAACCTCGTTCCCAATGACTCATGTAGCTGTCTCCAAAAATGAGAAGTGAATTGGGTTCCTCTATATGACACAATGCTTTTGGGTACTCCGTGTAGACACTCAATTCTGCTCATATAAATCTTGGCTAACTTAGCACTTGTATAGGTTGTCTTCACGGGTATGAAATGAGCTACTTTAGTTAGGCGATCCACTACTACCCAAATAGAATCATATCCTGACCGGGTCCTTGGCAATCCGGTAATGAAGTCCATACCAATCTTGTCCCACTTCCAATTAGGAATAGGTAGTGGTTGAAGCAAACCTGCTGGTTTCTGATGTTCCGCCTTCACTCTGCTACATACATCACACAAATCAATATGTTCGGCGGTGTCCTTCTTGAGATTATTCCACCAAAATCTTTCTTTCATATCCATGTACATCTTGGTGTTACCCGGATGAATAGAATATGGTGAGTTGTGTGCTTCTTGTAAAATCAGTTTCCGAAGCTCCGGATCTTGTGGAACACATATACGTTTTCCATGCCATAAAGTACCATGTTCGTCTTCATGGAATCCTTTGGCTTTTCCCTTGCCAATATTTTCCTTGATCTCTTCAATTTCCTTATCAGTCTTCTGGGCTTCCTTGATTTTGTCCAACAAAGTAGGTTGAACATCCAAAGACATGAGATGTCCTTCAGGCACAATCTCCAATCTGAGATCCCTAAATTGGGCACACAGATCATCTGGCAATTCCCCTTTAGTAAGGCCATTCACAAAAACCTTACGGCTTAGAGCATCCGCTAAAACATTTGATTTACCGGGGTGGTATTGCAAACTCAAGCCATAGTCCTTGATGAGTTCTAGCCATCTTCTTTGTCTCATGTTAATTTCTTTCTGGGTGAAGATATACTTCAAACTCTTGTGATATGTGAACACTTCACATCGCTTTCCCAAAAGATAGTGTCTCCATGTTTTGAGTGCATGGACAACAGAGGCTAACTCTAAATCATGAGTAGGGTAGTTTACTTCATGAGTTTTGAGTTGTCTAGAGGAATAAGCTACAACTTTCCCTTCTTGCATAAGTACTGCACCTAATTCGTGATGGGATGCATCACAATACACTTGGAAATCCTTCTCCAAATCTGGCAAACACAAGACTGGTGCTGTCACAAGTATCTTCTTCAATTCTTGAAAGCTGAGTTCACAACCTTCAGACCAAGCAAATTTCTTGTCTTTCTTTAGTAGTTCTGTCATAGGCTTAGCTACCTTGGAGAAATTCTCAATGAATCTTCTATAGTAACCTGCTAAGCCAAGTAAACTACGAACTTCTTTCACTGACTTGGGAGATTCCCATTCAGTTACAGCTGAAATTTTAGCAGGATCAACTGCTACACCATCTCCTATCACAACGTGTCCAAGAAATCCAACTTCATTCAACCAATTCACACTTACTGAATTTAGCGTATAGTTTATGCTCTCTGAGCTTGTCAAGTATCAAACGCAAATGTCCTTCATGCTCTTCTTTTCTCTTGGAGTAGATCAAGATGTCATCGATGAGAACAACAACAAACTTATCAAGAAATTCCATGAACACCTTGTTCATCATATTCATGAAGTATGCTGGTGCATTGATCAAACCAAATGGCATCACGGTATACTCATACAATCCATACCTTGTGGTAAAAGCTGTCTTAGGTATATCTTGCTCCCTTATCTTGAGTTGGAAATAGCCTGACCGAAGATCAATCTTTGAGAACGCACATGCTCCTTCTAACGGATCAAACAAGTCATTGATTCTAGGCAAAGGGTATTTGTTCTTGATAGTCACCTCATTGAGTGAACGGTAATCTATGCATAACCTTTGACTTCTATCTTTCTTCTGCACAAACAAAACTAGTGCTCCCCAAGATGAAGAACTTGGTTGAATAAATCCTTTCTGCAACTGTTCTCCAAGTTGTTTCTTGAGTTCTTTCAGTTCATCAACCGACATCTTGTACAGCCTCTTTGCTATTGGTCCAGATCCTGGTAGCAAATCAATAAGAAACTCCACATCTCTATCTGGTGGCATTCCCGGCAATTCTTCCAGAAACACATCCGGATATTCACTCACAATTGGCACACTGTCTATGCTAACCCCCTCAAGAGAATTGAGCTTACTCCCTTTTGATTCAAAGTTAGACTTGAATCTAATCCGTTTCCTCTCCGGGGTTGTGAGTGAAACAGTACGATTAGCACAATCTAGTACTCCTTCATACTTAGCCATCCAATCCATTCCCAAAATTACATCCAGTCCTTGGGAATCTAGGATTATCAGACTCACCAGAAACTTATGCTTTCCAAACTCTATTACTAGATCCCCACATTCAAGACTTACTATCATATCTCCACCTGGAGAACTAACTTTTATTGGACACCCAATGTTTTCAGTTGGAAACCCATTTCTATCAACAAATGCTTTTGATATGAATGAATGCGATGCTCTAGTATCAAAAAGAACAAGTGCTGGAATATAATTGAGTTTGAACTTACCAGCAACAGCATCAGGCTCCTCATAGATTTCCTCCACATTGATGTGGTTCACTTGTCCCTTCTGAAAAGGGTTGGGCTTGTTGGGTCCTTCAACTTTCTTTTCCAGGCATTCATTTGCATAATGCCCCATCTTCTTGCACTTGAAACACTCAACCTGAATAATATCCTTCTTGACAGGCTGGTTTCCACTGCCACTTCCACTACCACTGTGGTGGCTCTTATATCCACCCTTGTGGTTCTTGTACTTGTCATTGTCATGACTACGGTGATGCTTGTTGTCATGATGACGGTTGTGGTTGTGGTGCTTTTTGAATTTCCCATGCTTGTGGGATCCTGAGCTTCCACTATCATCATAATGGGAACGCTTGTGAGACGATCCCGAGCTATGCTTGTCCGAGTGCTTTCTCTTCCTACTCTCAACTTGCTTCATTTTGTTCTCCAAAATAGCAGCCTTATCACAAAGAGACTGGTATGTGGGAACATAGGCCACTGATAGTTGCAGGTTTAGTTCATCACTCAACCCTTCAAGGAACTTTTCCTTCCTCTTAGCATCAGTGTCAACTTCATCCGGTGCATAACGCACCTGATTGTTGAACTCTTGAATATATTCAGCCACGTTGCGGTGGCGCTGCTTCAGATTATGGAACTCTTTCTTGTTCAAACTCATCACTCCGGATGAGATGTGAGCAGTACGAAATCCATCTTCAAAGATAGCCCATGTCACATCTGCAATGGGAGTGGTGATCTGGAAGTTATCCCACCAAATGGCTGCTGGTCCTTCCAACAAATGAGCTGCAAATCTGACTTTCTCTTCATCAGTACAGCCAACTGTTACCAAGTCCTTGTTCACAGAGCGTAGCCAATCATTGGCCACCATAGGATCAGTTGTTCCTGAGAATTTTGCTGGCCTCAATCTCAAGAACCTGGTAAGCATGTCAAAACCCGGTGGGTTGTTGTTGTTGTTGTTATTATTATTATTATTATTATTGTTGTTGTTATTCTGATTCTGGATGAACGTAGTCATCATCTGCATCAGCTGAGTCTGAGCTGTCATCATTTGCTGCATCTCAGGGGTGATGTTGTTGTTGTTGGGGTTGGGATTGGCACGACGGGGAGGCATCTGTGGTTTGTTCAATAGATATAAGAATGAGATACCTATAGATGCTATCATGCACAATACATCACATAAACAAACACCAAGCATGCATCATAATAATAATAGTTCAACAACAAAAATGACAAGTTTGCAAAGTAAACACACCAATAACAAGCCATCCACATGTTGGATGGTCATTGCGACTCAAATAAAGTATGATAAATAAATGATAAATGAGTAGTCATCACTACTCCTCGGCATCAACCTCCTCCTCAACAAAGGTAAGACCTGCATTCTCAATAGTGGTCTTGTATTCCTCGACATTGGTGGTCAAGGTCTCTACCTTGGCTTTGAGAGCCCTCTTCTGAGAACGAAGCCTCTCAATCACAGTCTGCTGATGCTCGAGCTCGAAGTCCTTGGACTCCAGTTCTGCAGTCATGTCTCGAATCCTCTTGTTCCTGTCTTGGACTCGCTTCTCTTGACTCTTGAACTTTCTGTCCTGACTCTCGAACTTTGCCTCCATCTCCTTGACTATCTCATCTTGCTCCGCGAAGAGCTTTTCCTTCTCACGAAGCTTCACCTGGAGTTCGTCATTGCTGAGCATGACGTTGGTCCTATCAGTGTCCACGTGCCTAAGAAGAACCTCTAAGTCCTGGAGGTATAGACGAATCAGCTCTGCTGTCTCCCTCGAAGTGTCCTCGAAGTCGATGGCCTCTCCATCCTCATCACGTCTACCGAAGGCGTGGAAGTGAGTACCTCTAACCTGTCGAGAGTGTCTCCCTAACAGACGTCCAATCAAGTCCTGCATGACTACCTCTAGGCCTCTCTCCTTGTCATCGTGCATGAGCTTAAAGATGATAGCCTCCGTGGTGGGCTCAGTCTGGCGTCCGGGCTGATTAACCTTGAAACCCCAAAGGTCTTTCCTCTCAAACTTGGTGAGGGGAAGCACCATGATGGTAGGAAGAGGGAGATTGAGCAAACTAGTGAGTTCAATAATACGAGGGCCAAAACGAGTTCCCTGGAACTCTTCAACTGTGCTGATGGTAATCTTAGGCATCTATTTATAAGATAGAAAAATTTAGAAACAACACAATTTAAGATAAAACACAAGGCAAAGCATCACATGCATATCTTTGGAAATCAAAACACACAAGTCATGGCATACATGGATCCATTACAACAACCAAGGTTCAACTTATTTTGAGCAACATTTGGAAAATAAGGTGATAAGTGGTGGTCCAACTAACGAAGTACGTTACAATCCCAACTCACTAGATATGTTGGCTAACACAATATTTCTAGAAGCAATCAGTCTATCTTGAGCACATGACTCCATTACTAAGTCTATAATGTCTCCTCTTAAGGTTTGGTTGGTAGCCTCCAACTCTTGGGTATGTTTCTTCTCTTTCCTTAGGTCATTTTGGATGTTGAGCATTCTGCACTTGACTCTATCACCAAGTTCTTTGATGGTCTTCCAAGATGCATCCCTTGCTGAATCAAAGAATGTAGTGTGCACCAATGAATTGGTGAACATGCAGAATCCTGATTCTTTGTGGTTGTCCTCCTTGTTTTTATACAAGTGAAGTTGCACCCACCAGTACTCAACTCCTTCATCCATCACAGGAAAACCTTTTTACACGGCTGCACCATGTATTTCCATTGCAACCATGAGGTCCTTGAGAGCCTTGGGAAATTCTGTCTCACACTCCAAAGTCATTGTCATGAGTGGTCCCTTCCGTATGACTTCGTTGATGGAGTTCATCTACAAATAGAGATGAGAAAGAAGATTAGAAAAGTTTACGAGAAGAATAGACAAGTGTAGGAGTTGTTGAAATGTTTTTCCTTAGTGGTTTCCAATCCTAGGGTCATAATCCTACAGGCAACACAGTGCTCTGATACCATCTGTAAGATCCCACCTTTATAAAGGAAAATGATCCCTGTGATTGCAATGCTAGTCCCTGGATCAATGCTAGCATCCGCAGTTTAAGATGAAGTACACAGAAACAAAGGTCATTATTACAGTCATTTCAGAGACAACATAGTATTTACAACTCCATGGCCACAGGCCTAATACAAGAGTTTAAATAAGTAAATAGATAAAAGTCTTCATCTTCATGTGCCACAGGCAAACATGTTGAGTGTAGACTCATGACTCCTAATCCTCATTAGAGTAACCTGCAACATCACAAGTTACAGCCACAGTGGGTCAATACATTGGAATAGTATTGGCAAGTGATACCTTAATATAATATTTGTGAACTACATACTATATGCAATTTGGCTAAGTGTAGCTTAGGCTTGCTTTGATCAAAATAGGTTTTGCCTATTAGTTGAAATCACTAAGTTTTTCTTTGTCAAAAACTTTTCCCAAGGAACCACCAATAGACATTGAGGTCCTTCACCCTTGTTCAACCACAAGTTTTACTTAGAAATTGGGATGAGGAGATTCTTGATAGCTTCCATGTCTTGATTCTCAAGTTGTCCCATACCAGGGACATGGCTAAGTACTTAGATTCTTCCATCTGCAGAGGTTGTGCACTTTTCCCACAAGCCTTGATTTTCACCAAGACAGGACCTTTCAGAAGCCTTCCCTTAGACCAAATGGACGCGCCCCAACCTATCATTCCCACTACCACCAATTGTCCAAATGGCTAAGTTCTTGCAACCTATATGATCCAGGCAGAGCCCATATTGCCAAGTGGCTGCACTAGAAGCTTCTTAACATTTGGCCTCTCAAATCCCTTTATTCATGGGTGGCTTTCCACAAGTGAGATACACAAGGTAAACCATAGAAATGGGCCTTGTGTAACCACTCAACATAAACCATTCCTTCCATTCCACCCAGGTGTTTCATTTACTTAGTTGTTTTATTAAGAAAAAACACAAGTCCAAATACTTAGCATATTTTTCCATAGCATGAATAATTCACCACCCTTGGTTTCTACTAGCTAGGCTAAGCATAGCATAGATAACATTTACTTAGAAATTTCTAGAAATTCTACAACTACTAGGATTTCCCAAGCATAGCATATAAGCAAAATATTACAATGCAAGACTAGCAAAAATATTTCTAATGCATAGTACAAAAACATAGGGATAAAAATATCATGAAGCACCACTTGCCTTGGTAGTTTGGAGAGTATCTACACTCCTCACAATCACAATCACTATTGGCACCAAAATCTACACATAAAATCATAGCAACAAATCACATACAAAATAACTACAAGCAAAAATACATGGATGCATGCAATATGATATGTGATGATTTTCTAAACTCAATAAGACAAGTGCACAGTACTGGTTCATAAACAAGTTCAAAACTTGCCAAACAACATTTATTTAAACACTAAAACATTTCTCAAATAATTTATATACACAAAATAGGCCTACACATGTTTCTGTAAATAAAACCATTTTAACAGAAACAAAACATTAAAAACATTGCATATTTGAAAAGGGCTTGCTCTCCTGATTCCATTGATATAAAATTCATCAAATTTGGACGTGGGGATCAAAAGTTATGGCTAAATCAAAATCAAACATCTAATAGATTCAAATTCTGATTTTAAATCTAATTCCTAGCCACGCGTCACGTTCTGATTGGTGCATACCGGTTCGCTCAGGATCACGCACACAAGCCGTTAGACCTAACTTAATCTGCACGGCCTAGATCTACTCGTACCCCTTCGTTTAAGTGTTCTATCTAGCCCGTCAGATCTGGATCCAACGGTGCGCGATCAAACGACCACACTCTGGCGGCGGCTCTGTCTACGGCGGCGCGGTGGCTATAGGGGGCTCTAGGGTCGTCAGAGGTGCTTACCAGACACGCGACGGTGTACTGGAGCTCAACGTGGTGATGGCTTGACAAGGGGTGCACGGACACGGCGGCACGGGATCGTCGGAGTTGAAGACAGCATCGGGTGTTCGGTGACAAAGTCGTTGGCGGCGCTCCGGGTCACCCTAGCTGGAATCAAAGGCATCAGGGGGTGCGCAAGGCTACGGAAAACACGCTCGTATGAATCGCCGGAGTTGAAGACGTCGTCGGGAGCTGGTAGTGCTTGATGAAGTCGACGACCTGGGGATTTATAGGATGAACCAATGGTGTCAAAATGTGCGCAAGGAAGTTGCGAGGCTGTCTGCATGAACTAGAGGAGAAGGGGCGCACGGGGCTCACCGGGATTGGTCGCCGGAGTGAGCTCTGTCTGCGGCGGTGCAAGAGCGATTGCGGGCAGCCTGGGGGCGCTTTGTGCTCGGGGTCTAGGGGAAAATGGAGAGGGGGCAGAGGGGGTTTAAGTAGGTGAGACGGGGGCGTGAATCACTCCTGCAATCAACGGGAATTGACGACGCGATATTAAACAGGAAACGCTGCTTGATTTGGGGAAGAACACGTCATCGGGGTGGAGACGATGACGCATTGTGGGCCGCGGCTGTCAGCGAGTGAACATGAGAGAAGGTGGGGCCCTTGCGTCAGCGACTCTGGGGTATGTCCGCGGGTAAGGAAAATGGTTCGCGGGAGGGTAGCTAGGCTAGGCTGGGTCGAACTGGGCTGGTTGGGCCAAATAGGCTGTTTGGTTTATTTTTTTCTCTTTTAATTTTTTTTTCTGTTTGATTTTCTAAACTGATTTCAAACTCCAATTCAAATCTGTTTGATTTCAAAACTACTCTGTACTTTTGTACCATAAATCTTGTACCCAAATAAGTGTCAAACACAACTGTTCACTCAAACTTACTTGGGTCATTTGAAAAATAAAAATAAAACCAAGCCTTTATGTGATATAAACCATAGGCATAATATTGGTTTTATTTACACATTTTGTTTTGAAAACTTTGCTCAAGATTTGGAAAGTACTTAAGTTTGATTTCAAACCTTACTGAACAATACAAGTACTCTTCTCATTGGAAAATAGCACTAAGGCTAGAGCATAACTACATAAAATAATGAGCATATAAGCTCCTGTTTTGAAATGATTTTTGAAAATGGAATCTTATATGATCATGGATGCATGGATGATATGCATGAGTTTGAAACATAATTTTAGGGATGTTACAGTCGGCTCCAGCATATTCATGGTAATGCCTAACTTGAGCATGGTATTCTTGTACATGATGTTGATGCTACTGCCATCATCGATCAGTCCCTTGGAAAACATCACATTGATATCCGGGCCCATGAACGTTGGATCTAGGACCAGAGCATATCCTCCTGGGGTTGGCATGATCTTGGTATGATCCTTTACTCTCCAAGCTATCTCTTGCTCAGACCAATGCATGTACTTGGGAATTGTCGGCATTGTGGCATTCACCTCCATCATCCGTCGCTGCTGACTCTTTTTGTCATTCGGCTTTGTGACAAAGACGACACAACACTTGTGATGTTCTCTGTACTCATTTCTAGTTCCGTGGCCGACATGAGCGTCGTCACCTCTTGGATTATGCACCTGGTGCACAGTTTCTCTTCTTTCTTGATTATGATACCTTGGTTGCCTATTTTCGTATCTGTTATCTATTCCCACAGCTTGAGCATTTCCTCCTGTAAGTGGTAGAGGGGGAGGTGGTGGTAGCTTCTTACTCCATGAATCCACTCTATCTCCTTTCTGAAACCAAGTGCATTGCCTTGTTGTGTGATTTGCTGGTTTACTCGGACTAGGTGTGTGAAATTTACACGGCTGGTCCAGCATCATCTCATAGGTGTACTTCTGCGGTCCTGATATTGCTTCCTTTGTTCATATGGCTTTTTTCCATCATTCTTTGGCACCCACTGTTGTTGTCAGTTTGTCCTTTGACGTTGGCTACTTCTAGCATCTGGATGATCCTGACTCACGACCGCAACCAGAGTCGAACCATATCTATAGTCCGGCCTTTCGTCTCTTCTCTTGCTTCTGTAATCGGATATTTCCTGGTGCCTTTACGACCCGGCAGCGTCATAAATCTGAGTCTCAGTCATCCCATTTGCCGACATGAGCAGCCGCTGAGTCGGATCTCCTAACGCATATGAATCAGCAATTCTTATTGTTTCTGCCAAACTTTTCGGAATATCCCTGTGTAACCTTTGCCACAACACACTTCCATGTCTGCATCCTTGGGCAAACCAAGCGATTGCCTGTGACTCGGTTACCCCTTTGCAAGAATTGTGCATTGTGCACCATCTTGTGAGGAACTCTTTATCTGTCTCATTCGGTCTTTGCTTGCACATAGCTAGTTGCTGTGGGCGATTCGGCCTCTTGTAGGTGCTTGTGAAATTGCTCACAAAAGCGTCTTGAAAATCGATCCAGCTGTTGATGCTTCCAGGTGGCAAATTGTTCGGCCATACCCGAGCTGGTCCTTCTAGCATTTGCGGTACATATCGTACTGCCCATCTCAAATTCCACTGCGTGATTTTCACATCAGTTCCATAATCTATGAGCCAGTCCTCTGGCATTGTGCTTCCATCATATGTTTTTGTTCCTCTGGCCGACTGGAAATTTGGTACAGGTGGCTCCTTCATGTTCCTTGGGCCAAAGCATGGTGAACCCTGTGGACCTTGCGACTCGATCAGTTCTGCCATCTTTATTTGGTCAAGCTTCAGCCTTGCATAATACCGTTGAAGGTTCGTCCCTTCGAGTCTAGCTCCCGTCGCTTGATATGCGTGATCCGGAAGTTCATATTCATCATTTACCATTGCCGATTAACCATCATTATACCTGTTCGTGTTCGGGTCAACAGGCTGTTGTGCTGCTTTTCCCGCGCTTTGATGTCTTCTTTTGGGTTGAGCTGGTGCGTTATTCGGCACTGGATTTCCTCCTCCTGCCGAGTGGGCTCCATGCCTAGGTTGAGGCGCAAAATTTTGCCCTCCATTGTCGTTCATTTGCCCTGCTTGCCTTTATCGGCCTGCATTTTCCTGGTTCTCATTTCCTTGGGCATTATTCCTTCCCGTTCCCTGTGCCTGCGCTGGGTTTCCCTAAGCCATTGCCAGGTCATAAGCGATCATCTGCTTATTTCTCCCTGAATCCACACTTTTTTCTTTTCTTGGTCTTGGCGCCTCTCCGGGTGAAGATGTCGTGTGACCTGCTGATCTTGCCGGGACGAGAGTCGCCGAGTGAACCAGCTGCGACCTCCCTGCTATACCGTGAGACCCTGGCGCATGGCTCAATAGGATTGATAGGAAACCCATACTAACAAGTTGCAACTTCTTTTCCGGAAGCTCATTCGAAAAGAACTCTAAGGTTAAGCGTTCTTGTCCTAGAGCAATTCTAGAATGGGTGACCGATCGGGAAGTGGGTAACTGGGTGCGCATGAGTGAGGACAAAGTGGACAGAAAACACTGGTGTTGGTCTGTGGGGCTAGTCTAGAGATCCTATTGAGCTTCCAGAAGTGACATCCGTCGGTCCGGAGTCACCGGGGGTGTTACAAATTGGTATCAGAGCCGACCCTCGTGGTTAAACGGGCGTCTGCGGGTCACTGGTGGACATGTGGCGCATGGAGCGTGTGGCCCGGGAGTGGACACGGCATGGCACATGTGCTGGCACTGGACGCA
Source organism: Avena longiglumis (assembly GCA_030063025.1). Lineage (NCBI taxonomy): Eukaryota > Viridiplantae > Streptophyta > Magnoliopsida > Poales > Poaceae > Avena > Avena longiglumis. The sequence goes on along the minus strand of CP125979.1, from coordinate 335,927,361 downwards.
TAGACGTGTGCCAAGAGGGGACGTTCCTGGCTTATGGTTGATCAACGAGGACGTCGGTCTTCTAAGGGTGGGTGTATGTGAGACCCTGGAGCATGGCTCAATAGGATTGATAGGAAACCCATACCAACAAGTTGCAAATTCTTTTCCGGAAGCTCATTCGAAAATAACTCTAAGGTTAAGCGTGCTTGGCCTAGAGAAATTCTAGGATGGGTGACCGACCGGGAAGTGGATAACCGGGTGCGCATGAGTGAGGACAAAGTGCACAGAAAAGACTAGTGTTGGTATGTGGGGCTAGTCTAGAGATCCTATTGAGCTACCAGAAGTGACAGCCGTCGGTCCGGAGTGACCGAGGGTGTTACATATAACCAGATTCGCTCTATAGTATGCTTCATTCAGCATGCTAGCTGCTCTTACCAGTTCATTGACTCGCTCTTGTTGTCTTTTCTTTGTTTCTCCCGTCAAGTGGGGTAATTCTGCCATTGCTGCTTCTGCGGCTCGCAGGTTTGCTGCTGCTGTGTTGTATGTCGGCCGCATGGCTGTTTTGTTACAGTTCTCTGGCGTTATTTTTTATGTTGCATCCGCTAGCTCCTCATTGAGGTTTCTTCCTCTTAACCTTGTTGCATCAAGCCGGGTCTTTGCGCCCTTGACTCGGCTTGCCGAGTTGGGCTCTCGGATCGTGATATCCACATCTTGTTGTAACTGTGCTAATTCCTTGGCTTTCTCCAGAACCTTTATTCTGGCCTCTTCTAACTCGTCTTGCACACGTGTCGGGTCAGTTGCTTGCGCAACTGGCTCAGCCAACTTATCTATCGCATCTTGCAGCTCTTTAGCCCTTTTAATCCTACCTATGTTTTCTGGCTTTTCCAGCGGTGCCTTTGCTGTTCTCGCTGCCTTTGGTGTCTCCTCATGATTTCCTTCCTCTGCATTCTCATTCACTATGGGAGCTATCGGTGGAGCTGCTGGGTTAGGAGCTGTCATCATTACATCCATGGAGACGAGTTGGTGAAGCTTTCCAGCGACTAGAACTACTGGCAGATCCGGCGCTAGGACGACGCGATCCGGATATATGCGCTCCACGTGCACGACGACATAGACCTGGTGCTCGCCGAACTTGATGAAGCGAACGCCCCTAGGGAATGGCTTGGTCCTGAAGCACCCCGCGTTGTCGTTGATGAAGTTCAGCGCTCCAATCCTATGGATGAGGCGGGAGTATACGCGCTCGCCGGTCTTGGCAATGATGTTGCCCATCCGCATGAAGACTCCATCAAGCACCTGATTCTGCCCCAAGGTGGTCGCCAACTGTCGTGGTGGTGTCACGACAGATGCCATGGGTAGGCTTAAGTTGGGGGCCGAATGGGTGCTTGCGGTCACCGGGGAGGGACTGCACAGTATAGACATGCACGAAGAACAAGATGAACTCTCCACACTTAGGGATTTGATTTATACTTGGGAATTACAAGTGCTCCTAGAGCTGTATGAGCTAGTGTTCTGGGAACTAGTTCCCTACTTGGTCCAAACTTCTTCTACTACTGCCATGCCCCTCCTTATATAGGCAGCGCTAGCTAGCTTATACCCCTTTGGGTTCTAGGGTTTACTGTTTGGATCCTGGTCCCTACTATGCGGGCCGGGTCACGGGCTTGCCCTAAGCCCAACGGCCCAGTCCATAAAGCTTGACAGCTAACGGTCTTCTAGTACGTCGCATCCTGTTCCTTTGGGCGTCATGTAGTAACTTTGTACGTCAGCCCTTGCTTTGGGCGTCACCCGGCTCCTTTTATGTCACCCGGCGTCGCCCTTCTCTTTTGATCACGCTTTTCCGTGGTCCCTCCTGAACCTTACTCACAAAGATGCCACGCGTCCTATCTGACTTGGACCTTCCTCGGAAGACTCGGCTCGTTGGTTCCTGCAAGATTAACAACTTTGTCTTATGCGGGCCGACATAGTTCATATGTTGGCCGCACACGATTCTCTCTCTCGGCCATACTTACTCGGCCGGGCTCTTTGTTTACTCGGAGCTAGCCAAGCTGTGCTACATTTCACCCCTTTTGACCCTACCGGGGGTTATCCCCCCGACACTCCTCTTTGAGTGATAAAATTGATGTTATTATGGCTATCCTTGTTAATGGAAATGCTCATATTGATCCAAATAATGTTCCTTTGGCCTCTTTGGTTGCTCAACAAGAGAAAGTTGATGTGAACTTCATTAGGAATAATAGTTTTGGAAACAATGCTTATGGTAATAACTATATGCCTTATCCTCCTAATAATGGTAATAATTATGGAAATTCTTACTTGAAGTCATGCTTAAATACTTTATTAGTAAACAAACCACTTTCAATAAGACTATGGAGGAAAAGCTTTTGAATGTTTAGAAAAATATTTCCTTTTTGTCTGAAGCACGGTCCTCTTTGATTAATAAAAGGGTTGCTAAACCTGAAACCTTGGAAAGTACCTTTGCTGCTACTCATGCCATACAAGTTACTATTGATGAAAATGTTAGACTATTAGCCAAATTACATGTTAAGTGGGAAAGAGAAGCTGAAATTGCTAGAAACAATAGTGTGTGTACTATTACCACCACCAATATGGATGCTGCCAAACCACAAGAAGCCCCCATTCCTCCTACCAGAATGCCTAAACCCAATAAGTCTACTACTTGTGATGCTAAGTTTGATTTTGATCTTGATGGTTGGAATATCTCTGAAGTGATTATGTTCCTACAAAAGTTTGCTAGAAGTCCTAATGCTAGTGATATGAATGTGGCTTTCACTAAACACATTATAGATGCTCTCATTAAAATTAAGGAAGAAAAACTGAAACACAAAGCTTATATTCCTAGGAAAGTAGAAGATAGTTGGGAACCCATCATTAATATGCAAGTGAATGACTTTGATCTCAAATCTTCATGTGACCTTGGTTCTAGTGTCTCTATTATGCCTAGAAAGATTTATGAAATGCTTGATTTTCCATCTTTGGAAGATTGCTATTTGGATGTCCCACTTGATGATAATGCTAAAAAGAAACTCATGGGGAGTGTTAATGATGTTCTTATTATGGCTAACAATGCTTATGTACCTATTGATTTCTATGATTTGGATGTTGAATACAATGCTTCTTGTCCTATTACTTTGGGAAGACCTTTTCTTAGAACTGTTGGTGCCATCATTGATATGAAAGAAGGCACCATTAAATATAAATTTCCATTCAAGAAAGGTATTGAACACTTCCATATGAGGAGAGAGAAGTTACCATTTGCTCCTCCTTTTAAAGAAAAATTTGATGTTAATGCTTCTTCATTTGAAAATACTTGATTCTTGCTTCTTGTATCTAACTTAAAGGCGTTAAAGAAAGGTATTTATTGGGAGATAACCCAATAGTTTTCTTGAGTCTTGGAAGTTATTACTACTGTAATAACCTCTCCTTATCCTTGTTGTTTGATTTTTGTGCCAAGAATAACCTCTAATGAGAGGGAAGTACGATTTGAGGAGTTGCTGTCCTGAAACAGATTTTTGTGATCCACTGTAAAAATTCTTGAAAAATCTCTGTAGAGTCGGACTGAGCAGTAATTTTCTTATTAAATTCCCTAGGTTGTTATCTAACTTTCGTTATTTCAACACTTTCTGATTTGAGCAACAGAAGGTCTTCTAAAAAAGTTGGATTTCACCTGCTGGTCTGTTTTGACAGATTTCTACCACTATTTGCGTTTGCTTCTGATCGATTCCTTTTTGGATTCTCTTTGGCAAATTAAGCTTTTTGAGGGAATTACTACAATAGATTGTGTTTTTAATGGAGGTTTTTCTGTTTTTAAACTAAACCCAAAGGTCTATTATCTTTTGAATGTACTAATGTTGCTAATGAAGATTGTGTGAAGTTCTGTATGAAGGAAAAATTTCAGGTGTAAGGGAAGAATGATGTAATGAGATGAAGAATGGAAAAAATCTCGATCTTGGGGATTCCACCTCGTGTCACCCCAAGAAATATTCAAGAGGTACAAGCGTCGAAGCTTGGGGATGCCCAAGGTATCCCCTTCTTTATCAATAAAAATCTCAGGTCTTTCTAGACACTTCGTTTTTCTTGTTTCATGCACAGTTGTGTTGTTCTTGGAGCGTCTTAGTTTTTGTTTTTGGTTTTTGTTTTCTTAGTTTGCTTGAATAAATTGTTTGGACCCCCGCTTTCGATGTGTTGTTTCAAATAAGTTGATTGGTGTTGGAAAGGAGAAGGAAGTTCTTGCTTTAGTAGTACAAGAGGAGCTTGCTTTGACTGTGACTTAGACTTTATCATGTCATGATAGATATTGTTTTGACCTTATGCTTAGTGATTATTGTTGTAGCATGACTTTTTCCAAACAGTTAGGGTTGTTTAATGTGCCTTGGAAGAATCATGCGTTGTTCTAGCATACAAAAGCATAGTATTGTGGTATTCTCCTTTGATGCTTTGTTTGGGTTGACTTGGCACATGATCACACCATGTTATGACTATGAACCAATCACCTTAGCCTCTATGATCATGTAGTTTCTGACTTGTGGTACCACTTTGTGCTTTGATTAGTAATGTTTTGTCGCTCTGCATTATTATGGCCATTATTGCTCTCTTAGTTGGTCGCTCCTAGTCTTTTGATAGCGTCCATTTGTATTGAGTAAGCTCTAATCATGCCTCCAACTCCCAAGAAACCAAGTTATTCCAAAGGTCCACTATAAATTTCTATGCATGGTGTGTTACACCATTCCAAGTATATTCTTGTTTTATCTATCTTCCAAATTAAACTTATTATGTGAAAGTTAGTGATTAAATCTCTCACAAACTTGATGGCACACTTTATTTTTCTATCCCCTAATAAAATTGAACCAATGTGTCATATATGTTGTATATGCTTGCACTTATAAGTTGGGATTAGCAGAACCGTGTTGTCATGGGGAATGCTTTCAACACTTGTAAATATCTACCCAGTTGATATCATGCTCTTTTGTTTATGGATGTCGTTGGTGTGAAATGAAAGAGGAGCTTGTAAGTCCATGGAGTTATGTATGTGTGTTAGAGAAACGCTTGGGCCGCTAGCCTAAGCCATGCCTAATCATGGTGGAAACTTGCAGCATAACCATAGTTAGCAATATATGAAGCATTCTTCTTATAAAATAAGAGAGATAAAAAAATAGAATGAGAAAAAGAAAAAAAAAGAGATGAGAAAAGATGAAAGAGAGAAAAAAGCACCATTTACCCATGGTAAATAAGAAGATTGCTGAGATGCTCATTGTCTGCTTGCCTTGTCATTTTGATATGGGATAACTCCTGTATCATGAGGAAAGGGGTACCCCGTTGGCGGTTCTCTATGATACACATGTACTTACTATGGCAAGAACTTACCGGTAACTATAGTTGAGTAGCATGAGGAGCGGCCCTTGTACTCAAGGGACATGAGATAGCCAACTTATACTTTGTTAAGCATATACTCCGTATTTTGTTCACTTTAACCTTAATCACTTCAAGATTCTTATGATAGGGGCAATGAGAGCTGAAAGCTAACAAGTAACAGTATTTTTGAAAGCTCTTTATGAAACTTGAAATCCCTGCTTCCCTTTGAAGGGCCTTTATTCCACTTTTATATTGAGTCTCCACCTTCTATCCTTAGGAACCAATTAAGAGAGAATAGTTTCCATTCTTAGTTCTATGCGCATTTTCCCAAAACTTATTGATTGATTCATATTGTTGATATTGCTTGTTCTTGAACTATTTATATCTAGTCACCCTTATGAACTTTGAAGGTGTCCTACGCATTTATGTTTTGCTACTCCATGAGGGACAATCTGAATGCCACTATGCTATGTTTTATATATGTGAAACAAAAAAACATCTTTCAATGCATTGTTATTCATGAATCTTTGTTTGTATCCTTTCATGTTGCAGCATAGTTACTTTGTCTTATTGTTAGAACTTCTTCTTTCATGCTCATGTTTAGAGTACTTTGATCCCAGCTTTCAATGCTTGCAAATGGTTTGATCTTGATTGTGATAGTGCATGTCACCTCAAAATTATTCTTTTTATCACTTACCTACTCAAGGACGAGTAGAGTTAAGCTTGGGGATGCTTGATACGTCGTAAACGTATCTATAATTTTTGATGTTCCATGCTTGTTTAGTACCAACATTTCTTTGCTTTCTCTACACTTTGAAGTATTTTTATACGTTTTTTAGGACTAACATATTAACAAGATGCCGCAGTGCCAGTTGCCTATTTTCTGTTGTTTTTGGTTCCAAAAAATCCACAAAATGAATATTCTCGAAATTGGACGGGACAAAAGCCAAAGTCAATATTTCACCAAGGAGAACACGGAGCCAGAATACGAGACGAAGGTGGGCCACGTGGGGCCCACACCCCTGGCCGCGTTGCCAGGACTAGCCCGCACCTGGGGGGTGCGACCGCCTCGGGTACCCCCTCCGTCTCCCCCATCGCCTATAAGAAGCCCCCGATGCCAAAACCCTAAGTACCCGATCAGATCTCCATGAAATAGTCTGTAGCTTCCGCCACCATCCCCCCTAGATATGGAGGATCTGAAGCTCTTCCCGGCACCCTGCCGGAGGGGAGAGATCATCCCGGAGGCCTTCTTCATCACCATGCCTTCCTGCGGTATGATACGTGAGTAATTCCACCTTGGACTATGGGTCCATACAGTAGCTAGATGGTTGTTTCTCCTCCTTTGTGCTACCATGTTTAGATCTTGTGAGCTCCGTTCATGATCAAGATCATCTATTTGTAATCATGCATGTTGTGTTTGTGGGGATCCGATGTATATTGAGATTACTATGTCAGATTGGTTAATGGTTTTATCTTATTTATTCTATCATGTCTGTGTTGTTTGAGATCTTGCATGCTATCCATTTCTAGTAGCTATCTTGGCCAAGTAGATGCTAGTGACTCCAAGAGGGAGTATTTATGCTCGATAGTGGGTTCATGCCTCTATTTAATCTGGGGAAGTGACAGAAATCTCTAAGGTTGTAGATGTGTTATTGCTACTAGGGTGAAAACAACGATCGTTTGTTGATGGAACAATTGTATTGTTTACTTTACACACCTTGCTTAAAGAAGTTATCCATTGCTTGCAACTTAATACTAGAGGGGGTTCGGATGATAACCTGGAGGTGGATTACTAGTCATAGATGCAGTTTGATGGCGGTCTATGTATATTGTTGTAATGCCCAATCGATTCTCATAGGATCATGAATTTCTAATATTGCATTATTATGCCTTGCTCTGTCCTATCAATTGCCCCGCTGTAATTTGTTTATCTAGCATGTTATGTTGTTTATCTTAAGGAGAACACCTCTAGTGAACTGTGGACCCTAGTCCAATCTTTACCATTGATACATCTTCCAATATTACTGTTTACTTTCCGCAAGCCACAATTAACTTCGACACCATACATTTAATCCTTTGTTTTCAGCAAACCAGTGAGATTGACAACCTCACTGTTTGTTGGGGCAAAGTCTTGAGTTTATGTTGTGTAGGTTTCCAAGTTTCTAGCAGCACCTCTAAGTCGTTTCCTTCCTCCTACTAGTTCGATAACCTTGGTTTCGTACTGAGGGAAAAATTATTGCTGTACACATCATACCTTCCTCTTTGGATTTCCCAATGAAGCTCTGCAGTGATCTGAGCTACATCACATCCCCCTATAACAATTGGGTTGAATCTTGCATAGTTCTTAGGGGAATCTTTTCCGGTGTTGATTACTTTTGTAGTTGATTCTTTTGAGTGGAACCTTTGAATCATTGTTTATGTTCAGATTGTTATTCATCATTATATCATCTCTGATCTTGATCTATATGATGTCTTGTGAGTAGTTCGTTTAGTTCTTGAGGACATGGGATAAGTCATGTTGTTAGTAGTGGAATTGTGTTGAAGTAATATTCAATTGTTTGATATTTAATTTGTGGTGCTATTCTTCTAGTGGTGTCATGTGAACGTCGACTACATGATACTTCACCATTTATGGGCCTAGGGGAATGCATTGTGTATTTGGATACTAATTGTGGGGTTGCCGGAGTGACAGAAACCTGAACCCCCATTAGGAAACCTTTGCACAAGCGAGTGTAGGATCTTAGAGTTTAAGGCTATGGTTAGATTTCTATCTTAATTACTTTCTTGTAGTTGCGGATGCTTTCAAGGGGTATAATCACAAGTATGTATTAGTCCAAGTAAGGTCGGTACATTAGCATAGGTTCACCCACACAAAACTTATCCAACCAAAGAAGGTTAATCAACTAGATGAAGCGAAAGCACTTGACAGTATTCCCATGTGTCCTCGAGAACATTTGGTCCTCATAAGTAATACAACCGGCTTGTCCTTTGCTGAAGAAAGGATTTGGCCAGTTGCCACAATTATTTTTGTTGTCGTTATTCACTTGCACTTTATTTCTTTGCATTATCAAAACCCCCTAAAAATATATTTGCTAAGTATTTATACAGAATTCCTAATCCAAACCACTAGTAAACACCTTCTACTCCTCGTTGGCATCGACACTCCTATTTATCAAAAGTACTACTATACACCCCGTATACTTGTGGGTCATCAAGACTATTTTCTAGCGCCGTTGACGGGGAGTAAAGCGCTATTGAAGAGTGAAACTAGTAAAGGAAATTTCTACTGTGAGTATTGCTTTTATTTATATTTGCTACTTTGTTTCTAATATGGATAACCCACTTGGTTTTCTATTTGGGAAAGCTACTACCACTCCTAGGGTAGTAGATGAACCACCACCTGCTGAGATAGATCCTTTTAATATACCTACAAAAATTGTTGATCGTGTTATGGATAACTATTATTTTGGGGATGGAACTGTCCATCCTGGTAATCATTTGCTTGTTATCCATGAATTATGCGGGTTGTTTAAGTGTGAAGGTATCCCCACAGAACAAGTTAAGAAAAAGTTACTGTCTATATCATTGAAAGGAAGAGCTGAAGAATGTTTTAATCTGCTGAAGAATGGGCAATCTATGGAATGGGAGGAAATTTTACCTCTCTTTTATTCTAAATTATATCCTCCTAGTGAAATTCATAAAGGCTGGAATCAAATATATAACTTTTGGCCTTGTGATGGAGAGAGTATAGCCCAAGTTTGGGGGAGATTGAAGTTACTAATGCTTAAATGTCCTATTCATGAGCTCCCTAATAATAACATTATTATTAACTTTTATGCAAGGCTTTCTCTTCATGATAAATATTTATTAGATGTTTCTTGTGTTGGATCATTCACACGTATGAAAGAAGAGCTGAAGAATGGTATAAGCTGCTGAAGAATGGATAATATATGGAATGGGAGGAAATTTTACCTCTCTTTTATTCTAAATTCTATCCTCCTAGTGTGATTCATAAAGACCTGAATCAAATATATAACTTTTGGCCTCATGATGGAGAGATTACAACCCAAGAATGGGGGAGAATAAAGTTACTAATGCTTAAATGTCCTATTCATGAGCTCCCTAATAATTTTATTATTAATAACTTTTATGCAAGGCTTTCTCTTCATGATAAAGATTTATTAGATGCTTCTTGTGCTAGATCATTCACACGTATGAAAGAAAAAGCTAAATGGGATCTTCTAGACCATATTCAAGAAAATACTGAAGCATGGGTGAATGACAAAGGAAGAAAGTCAGGTATAAAATATGATTATGAATGCATTAAATCTTTTATGGGAATTGATGACTTTAATAATATCAGTACTGAGTATGGTTTTGATTCTCAAGTTCTTGCAAAATGTTTTAAGGCATTTTCCTCTTATATTGAAATTCCCAAAAAGGAGTGGAACAAGTACCATGCGCCTTATAAATATATTTTTAATCATGTTCCTGCTAGAAATACTGAAGTTTGTACTGTTGATCGCATTTTTCCGGAACCTTATATTGAGAAAATACCTTTCCCTTCTAAGGTAAATGAATATTCTATTATAGCTAATGTGGTTAGAAAAATTACAAAGAGAGCTGTAGAACCTGATGAACAAATAAATATTGAACCTGTAGTAGCCATTTTGAAAGACCTTGTCACTAAAAATGTAGAAGATGGGCACATTATCTTTTGTGAAGATGCTTCTAATATTGTTTCACATCCTATTAAAACTAGGAAAGATAGTGTCCATGTGCTTTCTGTTATAATTGGTGATCATTGATATTATGGTTTATGTGATACTGGTGCAAGTTCTGGTGCTATCCCTTATCAGCTTTACAAAGAAATTATTCATGAGATTGGTCCTTGTGAACTTCAAGACATTGATGTGGTCATCCACCTTGCTAATAGACAGACAGTATGTCCAATTCCTATTGTAAGAGATGTGGTAGTTCTTTATGGTAAGATTAAATATCCTGCCGATTTTCTAGTGCTTGGTAAGGAAGCTAGTAAAACTTATCCTATCATTTTTAGTAGACCTTTCTTGAACACTTGTGGAGCTATTATAGATTGTAAGAAGGAGAAAATTTTAACTAAATTTGATGGAGAATCTTACGAGTTTAACTTTTCCAAATTTGCTAAAACTCCTTATGAAAATGAAATGCCTAATGAGGATTTTAGAGTTGAAAAACTTTCTTCTATTTCGCTTGCTCCTAACAATGCTTTGCAGCAATATATGGAGTATCAAGAAAGTGAGGTCTTCATGGAAGAAAGAAATGAGAATGACGAGATTTTCCTTCGTTAACCTGAGATGCTTAAGCATAACCTACCTGTGGAAGATTTGGGCACCACACTACCACCTAAAGGGGATCCTGTCTTCGGTTTAAAACCTCTGCTTGATGATCTTAAATATGCTTATCTAGATGATAAGAAGATATATCATGTTATTATTAGGTCTAAACTTTTAGGAAAGGAAGAGGAAAGATTATAGGAGGTATTTAAGAAACACCAAGGAGCTATGGGTTATACGCTTGATGATTTAAAAGGGATTTCTCGTACTATATGGCAGCATGCTATTAATATAGAACCTGATGCAAATATTGTTGTTAAACATCAACACCATCTGAATCCTAAGATGAAGGAATCGGTAAGAAATGCGGTATTAAAATTTCTTGATGCTGGTATTATTTTTCCTATTATTAATAGTAATTGGGTTAGTCCTGTTCATTGTGTCCCTAAGAAAGGATGAATTATTGTGGTGCCTAATGAAAACAATAAGTTTATACCTCAAAGAGTACTAGTTGATTATAGGATGTGCATTTATTTTAGAAAGGTGAATAAAGTCACTAAGAAATATCATTATCCTTTGCCTTTTATTGATAAAATGCTAGAAAGGTTGTCTAAGAAGACTCATTTTTGTTTTCTTGATGGTTATTCTAGGTTTTCTCAAATTGTTGTTAAAGCGCAAAACGAAGGTAAAACTACTTTTATGTATCCTTGTGGAACTTATGCTTATAGGAATATGCCTTTTGGTTTATGTAATGTTCCTGATACCTTTCATATATGTATGTCTTATATCTTTCATGGGTTTTGTGAAGAAATTGTGGAAGTATTCATGGATGATTTTTCTGTCTATGGAACCTCATTTGATAATTGTCTGCGCAACCTTGATAAATTTTTGCAGAGATGTGAAGAAAGTAATCTTGTTCTTAATTGGGAGAAATGCCACTACATGGTTAATGAAGGAATTGTTCTTGGACATAAAATTTCTGAAAGAGGTATTGAAGTTGACAGAGCCAAAGTTGAAGAAATTGAGAAAATGCCCTGTCCTAGGGACGTTAAAGGTATTCAAAGTATCCTTGGTCATGCTGGTTTCTATAGAAGGTTTATTAGAGATTTCTCCAAAATTTCAAAACCCCTTACTAATCTTCTCCAAAAAGATGTACCTTTTGTTTTTGATGATGATTGTAAGGAATCTTTTTAAACTTTAAAGAAAGCTTTAACTACTGCTCCTATTGTCCAACCGCCTGATTGGAAATTACCCTTTGAAATTATGTGTGATGCTAGTGATTTTGCTTTAGGTGCTATTATTGGGCAACGAATAGATAAAAAATTGAATGTTATCCATTATGCTAGTAAGACTCTTGATGCTGCTCAAAAGAATTATGCTACTACTGAAAAAGAGTTCTTAGATGTAATCTTTGCTTGTGATAAGGTTAGACCTTATATTGTTGATTCAAAAGTTACCATTCATACTGATCATGCTGCTATTAAGTACCTTATGACAAAGAAAGATGCTAAGCCTAGGCTTATTAGATGGGTGTTTCTTTTACAAGAGTTCGATCAACATATTTTAGATAGAAAAGGTGCTAAAAATCCTTTTGATGATAATTTATCTCATTTGGAAAACATTTCTTTTGATCCTATGCCTGTTAATGATAGTTTTCCAAATGAACAGTTGGTTGCAATAAATGTAAGCCTTTGAGAGAGTCCTTGGTATGCTGATTATGCTAACTTTATTGTTTCCAAGTATTTACAACCCAGCAAAGAAGGAAATTCTTTTATGATTTGAGGCATTATTTTTGGGATGACCCGCATTTATATAAAGAAGGAGTGGATGGTATTATGAGAAGATGTGTTCAAGAATATGAACAACAAGAGATATTGAGAAAACATCATGGTAGTGCTTATGGGGGACATCATGCTGGAGATAGAAGCACACAAAAGGTTTTACAATAAGGTTTTTATTGGCCTACTCTTTTTAAAGATGCAAGAAAGTTTATTTTATCATGTGATGAATGTCAAAGAGTTGGTAACATTTCTAGACGCAATGAAATTCCTATGAATTATTCTCTTGTTATTGAACCATTTGATTGTTGGGGATTCGACTTTATGGGTCCTTTTCCTCCTTCAAAAGGGTATACTCATATTCTTGTTGCTGTTGATTATGTTATTAAGTGGGTAGAAGCCATACCTACAAAAAGTGCTGATGGCGAGACCTCATTAAAAATACTTAAAGATGTTATTTTTCCTAGGTTGGGTGTGCCTAGATATCTTATGACTGATGGATGTTCTCATTTTATTCATGTTGGTTTTAGGAATACCCTTGCTAAATATGATGTTAATCATACAATTGCTTCATCTTATCACCCTCAAACCAGTGGGCAAGTATAACTTTCGAATAGAGAAATTAAATCTATCTTGCAAAATACTGTTAATAGATCTACACAAAATTGGGATAAAAAGTTGAATGATGCTTTATGGGCTTATAGATCTGCTTATAAATATCCTATGGGAATGTCTCCTTACAAAATGGTTTATGGCAAAGCTTGTCACTTTCCTTTAGAATTAGAACACAAATCTTATTGGGCAGTGAAAGAACTGAATAAAGATTTTAAACTTGCTGGTAAGAAAAGATTGCTTGACTTGAGTTCCTTAGATTAGTGGAGAAGTGAAGCTTATGAAAATGCTAGACTCTTTAAAGAAAAAATAAAAAGATGACATGATAGGAGAATTCTCAAGAGATAGTTCCATGTTGGTGAGAAAGTTCTATTGTATAGGTCTCGTCTTAGATTTTTTGCATGAAAACTACTCTCAAAATGGGAAGGGGCCTTCATTATTGAAGAGGTCTATTGTTCAGGTGCTATAAAATTTCTTCTTTGAGAGACAACACTACACAAGTGGTGAATGCTCAAAGGATCAAACATTATATTTATGGATATTTGTATAATGAAGATGTTGATATTATTCAAATGGTTACTCCGGAAGAATTTATTATATTCCAAATTCAGGAACCTATAGAGCTCGTTTTCGAATAGGTAATAGTTCTGGTAAGAAAAGGTTCGTGAAAAACATGTCAATTTATATTTCTGTAGTTTTTATCCCATATGGAAGATAACAAGTCGAAAGAGGGAAGGAAACGGAGCCCGGGTGGCCCACAACACCCAGTGGCACGGGCCCACCTAGCCACGCCACCAGGGGGTGTGACCACCCCGGAGTCCGTCTCCGTCCCGTTTTTGCCCAGTACCTTCCTTATGTCGTAAAACTTCGTAATATATAATCCCCCGGATCCCCCGAGGTCTATATATCGTATTCTCGTTGTGTTTTTGTTTCGATCTATTTCTGTCAGGCAGATTCTCAGTTTTGGAGACAGAATGTCTTCCTCTAGATCATCCAAGGAGGACCCCTCTACCGACATCATCAACCCATACATGTATGAGTGGAAGATTCACCCTAAGGAGTTGTTACTCAAGGACGGGAAGGTACATATAAAGGAGGTTCAGGGCCCTAAAGGAGAAGGCAGTCTGGAAGATAGGATGGAAGCATTGGAGCAAGAAGTTTTTAGGTACAAGAAGATGGCAGAATGCAAAGTGGACGTCATCCATAAGATAAGTTCAGAACTTGTCACTGCGCACAAGGAGACTTCCAAGCTTCGAGATGAAATCCTCTCGGTCCATCAAACCACCAACCAATTACAAGCACAACTCTACGACATGGAAAATCAAAACTGTGAGTATGAGGCTAGGTTTAAACGCATAAGTTCTACTACTAGTTTCAGGATATTGGAAACCAAGACGTCCTTTGTTGATTGGGAGCGTTTACCTTGGAAACCATTACGTCCTTTGTTTTTAAGGAAGATTTCATGATTGTTTCTATCACTTGTATGTTTGCTTGTTTCCTACAACTCTTATGCTTGCTACCCAGCCTTGCTAGCCAAAAACCTATACTAAGAGGAAATTCTTATCGTGCATCCAATCCTTGAACTTAAACCTATGCCATTTGTGTCCACCATATCTACCTATTAGCATTATTTCTATTCCGAATAAATTCTAGAGTTTTATCTATCTTCCAAATTAAAAATTATTTTGTTATGTGAAAACTAGTTAGTAACGCTCTCATGAACTTTATGGCATAGCTTATTTTCCTGCCCTTAATAAACTTGAACCGTTGTGTCATCTATGTTGTACATTCTTGCACTTATATGTTGGGAATTAGCAAAACCATGCTATCATGGGGAACACTTTCATCACCTGTAAATATCTACCTAGTTGATATCATGATCTTTTGTTTGCGAATGTCGGAGGTGTGAAATAAAAGGGGAGCTTGTAAGTCCATGGAGTTATGTATCTATGTTAGAGAAACTCCAGGGCGGCTAGCCTAAGCCATGCCTAACCATGGTGGAAACTTGCAGCATCACCATAGTGAGAAATCTATGAAGCATCCTCAGAAAAAATATATAGAAAAAAAGAGAGAAGAGAAAAAAAATATATGCACCATGCTCATGGTAAATAAAGGATCGCTGAGATGCTCACTATTTGTTGCCTTGTCATTTTGATATGGGATAGCTCCTGTGTCATGGGGAAAGGGGTACCCCGTTGGCGGTTCTCAATGATACACATATACTTACAATGATAAGAACTTGATGGTGACTAAAGTTGAGTAGCATGAGGAACGACCCTCGTACTCAAGGGATATGAGATTGCCAACTTACGATTTGTCAAGCATATACTCCATATTTTTTCACTTTAACCTTAATCACCTTAAGATGCTTATGATAGGGGCAATGAGAACTCAAAGCTAGTAAGTACCATAATCTATTGGAAGATCTTTATGAAACTTGAAATCCCTCCTTCCCTCTGCGAAGGGCCTATCTTTTACTTCTTAGTTGAGTCAGTAAACCTATTCCTTTCTTTCTCCATCAAGAATTTGAGTTGTTGTGATTCAATCATTCACATGATGATTTATTCAATCATGATTCTTATCTTCCTTGTTTTGCACATTGATCTTATCTGGATGAATATTAGTTTGAAAGCTATCGTTGCGAAAAGACCTTTTTGTTTGAGCAAAAGGTTCCTGTTATAAACTTCATTACAAAAGCTTTGCTTGAAAACCAAGTATGATTTGTCAACTGTTCTCTGACCAAGAACAAAGTTTGCCATTACCAATTATTATTGTCTTTATGCATCTTTATTGTGACTCCCATACTCGTTGAAGTTAAGTTATATAATGGTGAGTTGTTTTCAATTATTAGTTGTGTATTGGTGAATGTGATGCTTCTTGTCCGTATTCTTTTTATCGACACTTCACTCCATAAACCTGTGGACATGTTTACTGAGCTCAGTTTTCGCTTGGTGACAAGTGAGGTCTAAGCTTGGGGGAGTTGATACGTCCATTTTGCGTCACTATTCTATATCATAATTTACTGTTATTCATTGATATATTTCATATTAAGAGGTGATACTTATGTTGTTTCATCTATTTTTGCATGTTGGATGACTTTTGGAGGATGAACTGCCGGAGTTAGGATTCTGATGAAAAAGTGGTATCCAGATGCAATATTCGCGAATATCAGAAAATACCAGGAAATATATGGAAATACCAGGAAATATATAGAAAATACCAGAAGACGAAGGAAGCCAGAAGGAGAGGCGAAGATGGGCCACATGGGGACAACACCACCCCCTGGCGCGGCCCCCCTGGGCCGCGCCACTAGGTGGTGTGGCCACCCTAGCCCACCTCTGTCCCACCACTGGCTTCACTCATTCAACTATAACTTCCTCCTGAAACCCTAATACTCAGGGAGCGACCACAGAAAGATTCTGCCACCTTTGCGGGGCAGAAACTACAGACAGAGAAAGAGCTCTCCGGCAGGCATATTTCTGCCAGGGAAATTCCTTCTCGGAGAGGGGAGATCATCGCCATTAACACCGTCATCAGTCTAGACTTCATCGGGATCATCATCATCATCATAATCCTCCCCAACATATCCACTAGCACCATCATCACCACTCCATCCCGCTGTAACAATTGGGTTTAATCTTGCATAGTTCTTAGGGGAAACTTTCTCGGTGTTGATTACTTTTGTAGTTGATGCTTTTGAGTGGAACCTTTGAATCATTGTTTATGTTTAGATTGTTATTCACCATTATATCATATCTGATCTTGATCCATATGATGTCTCGTGAGTAGTTCGTTTAGTTCTTGAGGACATGGGAGAAGTCATGTTGTTAGTAGTGGAATTGTGTTGAAGTAATATTCAATGGTTTCATATTCAAGTTGTGGTGCTATTATTCTAGTGGTGTCATGTGCACATCCATGATACTTCACCATTTATGGGCCTAGGGGAATGCATTGTGTATTTGTCTACTAATTGTGGGGTTGCCGGAGTGACAGAAACTTGAACCTCGGTTAGGAAACCTTTGCACAAGGGAGTGTAGGATCTCAGAGTTAAAGGTTGTGGTTAGGTTTCTATCGTAATTAATTTCTTGTAGTTGCGGATGCTTTCAAGGGGTATAATCACAAGTATGTATTAGTCCAAGTAATGTCGGTACATTAGAATAGGTTTACCCATACAACACTTATCCAAACAAAGAAGATTAATCAACTATATGAAGCGAAAGCACTTGACAGTATTCCCATGTGTCCTCGAGAACGTTTGGTCCTCATAAGTAATACAACTGGCTTGTCCTTTGCTGAACAAATGATTGGGCCACTTGCTGCAATTATTATTGTTGTCTTTATTTACTTGCACTTTATTTCTTTGCATTATTAAAAAACCCTAAAAATCCGTTTGCTAAGTATTTATAGAGAATTCCTGATCCAAACCACTAGTCAACACCTTCTGCTCCTTGTTGGGATCGACACTCCTATTTATCAAAAGTACTACGATACACCCACTATACTTGTGGGTCATCACTCCCTTCGCGAAGTTGAAGAAGGCGCCGTGGCCGTCGGATCTGCCTAAATCCAACGACCAGCAGGCGCCGATAACCCTTTGTGGGTCTCCCTTCTTTGACTGGCGGGACCCTCCCGTCAGTAATTCAAAGACGGGCTCTCGCGCAGCGCACCCCCGGGTGGTCCGAATTCCCCCGGGCGGGCCGTTTTCCTTATAGATCTGGCCTAAGACCTTTTTCCCTCTTATTTTTTTGTCCTGATCTAGAATTTTAGGCTTTTTCTTTAAATCGAAATGAAAAGGAAAATAGGTTTAGGTGCCCAGATCTAAATTTCTACCTGTTATCATATGATTTCCATAACCTGCATAACTGGCCCTTTTCCAAAAATATTTTTTATTATTTATCAATATTTAATCTACCAACATGTATCCTTGGCAATAAATAAAATCCTCAGGGAGCTACACATACTCAAATGGAATGAGTGCAATTTCCCCTGGTAGGTATCTCATATACCTATTGCATGTTATTAGTCCCATGCCAACTATAACAGTAGTTGAACTGTAACACAAATAACAAAAGCAGTCCAATTTCGCCTTTAGAAAATTCCCTAGGAAAAATGAAAGATGATTTTGACCTAATTCCAACTCCCTAAAAACATATATGTCAACATCCTTCAAACCCTAGTATTTCATATTTTTATCAGCCCTTTTTTAATTACGGTGAATGAAACTATCCTGTGCATGGT
Organism: Avena longiglumis; assembly: GCA_030063025.1. Classification (NCBI taxonomy): domain Eukaryota; kingdom Viridiplantae; phylum Streptophyta; class Magnoliopsida; order Poales; family Poaceae; genus Avena; species Avena longiglumis. Next base: position 335,909,072 of record CP125979.1, on the reverse strand, counting down.
TTATCCACCAATAAATTCATCAAGATAATTCTATGAATCCAAAAATGATGATTACAATTTCTACAGAAAGGCATTCCAAATACCAAACATTTTATGTTGGAATCGTATCAAAATCTGATGAAAACAACAAATATCAACCAGAACTGACTTTGGGATTTTCCTGAGGGCATTCTGGTAAATATTTCAAGTTGATTCCAACTCCTCTTGAATCAGTGCGTTAAATCCTACCTAATCACGCAAGTAAATAATTTTTGGAACGCCAGACTTTTCTAGTGAATTATTTCCTTCAACTAGAGTTTTATTCACCATAAAAATCATTATAAATCAAAGGAAATTGATAAAATAGTGAAACTACTTTTGTTGGTTTCATTTTATCAATACCTATTTGATGATATCATTTTTATATAATAGTATCATACAGAACTTTTCCTTGGCCAAAAACCCCTCTCTTAGTGAAGGGAATATGCCCGAGAGGCAATAATAAAGTGGTTATTATCTTATTCCTTGTTTATGATAAATGTTTATTTCTCATGCTATAATTGTATAAATACGGAAACGTTAATACATGTGTGTTTAATAAACAAAAGGGAAGTTCCTAGTTATGCCTCTCTTATAAACTAGCTCGTTGATTAACGAGATGATCAAAGGTTTCCTGATCATGGACATTAGATGTTGTTAATAACGAGGTTACAACAATGTCGGAATGATATGATGAACATTCAGCCGAAGTGTAGCATTATGATCAAGGTCATTGTGTTTATATTGCTATAACATCATAAGAACTAATCTTAGTCCTTAGACCATGAGATCATGTCAATCATTAACACCGGAAGAGTATCTTGATAACATCACAATGTCACACCGTAACAGGGTGACAATAAAGATGGTTTCAGTGCTACGAAGGTGTTATGTTGAGGCTCATGGATCAAGAGTGGAATTTTTCCATACCGATTATGGATAGATATACTCTGGGCCCTATCGGTGATATCACATTAGTTAGCTTGCAAGCAAGTGGTTTGATCACTAGAATGTTATATCACGGTAACAAAGAGTACATGTCGGTAATGAGATCAAACTAGGTATTGAGATACCGATGATCGAATCTCTGACATGTAATATATTGTGAGACAAAGGGATTGAGTTACATGCGTATAAGGTTCACATGATCACAGATGTCATCGTCGAATGTGTGGGAGTCAGTATGGATCCCCAGGTCCTACTGCTGATTATTGATCGGAGAGGGGTCTCGATCATGTCTACATCCGTAGGGTGACACACTTAGGGGATGTCGACACCATTCAGAGAAAATAATATCCTAGAGAAAGAAAAAGAAAGCACAAGAATTTATTTCACTAGACACTGGAATTGTTTCGGTTGAAATTGCTAAAACTAGTTCTGCATGTGAAATTGAAATGTTGTAAGGGGTTTTATGTGAATGTTTGTTAATTAAAGTAATTAACAAAATTTTGAATAAATAAATAAAAGAGTTTTATTTAAATGAGAGCTTGCATTCAATTTGGTGGAAATTTAATGCATGTGAGTGGATTTTTGAGTGGAGGGATGTTTATGTGAGTGGAGGCTTTTAATTTTGAGTGGGAGCTCCAACTACATGAATGTGGGAGAGGTGGGGGCAGCCAAAAGGCCCCCCCTCCCCTCCTCTCACAACACACCTCCTCGCGAAGGATCTCTCTCCCCCCTTTAGAATTCCCCCATCGTCTCGGATCAACAAGATACATGTTCCCGATGGATTTTATGGAAGGATTTGTTGCTTCCGCTGCTTCGCTGGAGTGAGAGCGCGGAGGTTGTCCGGGTACCCGAACATGTGTGAAATCACGGATGCACCACTACTTTGCGGTGCTGGACTTGATGGTGCTGGACCTGCTGGACCAGATGGACTTCTTCTCGATCTTGATATCGGCAAGCGTTCGACTACATCATCTGCGAGTACAACCTCATTAAAGCTTTTCGGTCTTCGAGGGTATGTATTCTCTGGATGTATATCCACCAGTTGCTTATATCTAGTAGATAGATATTGGTACTTAGTTGTTCCAATCGTAGGAATTTTTTGTTTTCTATGCTGCGAATCCTACACCGAGGTAGTTCCTAGATTATTAATCCAAAAGGATTTTTATCCAATACCTCCAAATCTTCTATAAATCTAATTAAACCAATCATCCAACACCCTACTGACGTATATCATGTGTTTATCCTTTGCTTCTTGTATGGTTTGATGCTTGTATGCATTATATTGATGGTGGTGTTGTTTGTTTGCATGTATGCTCGATAACGGCGATAGTGGCGTTTGTGTGACGCTGAGAAGAAGGAATCATTGGGTTATTTTTTTATTATTATATTTGGTATTATGGTTTACAAAAGAAGTCACGGGACATCTTTCTGGTCATAGGCAAGCCACCTTCTTTCTCATAATCCTTGTCCTACTGTTTTACTTATGCATGTTTTATCCACTTTTATGCAAAGTGCATTATTTTACTCTTTAAAGGTTATATCTGGTAGTGGCTTGGATCCTGCAGCTATGTACCATTTGTACTATCAGGTACAACCCCCTTGGATGACACCTACTTGCCCCTAATATGGTAGATGGTGCATAGCACCATGCCCCTTTGGAAACCCCATTTTTAGCCGAACTATGGGATGGGAAGACCCCGAAATTTTTTACAAGAATGTTTTATGAGAAAACCTTGGCGAGGTTTGGCCTGCCAAGTGAGTTTAAAAAGGAAAAAGGTTTTGGTTTTACAAAAAGGTTGGACGAAAGATGGAGGAAAATAATGTTTACGAAAACACAACGGGTTGTGCAGTTTTGCCCGAACAATTAACTCGTGCAACCACATTACTCCTATATGGGAAGGGGATAGGTCCGAAGGTTGTATGCTCTGGTATAGATGCCTCACAACTACTATAGGGGATGTCAATTCCCGGAGGCTGGACATCGGCCTGTAGAAGGAACGGACTGTCTACGGGCAGCCAGGCGTTACTATGAGCCCCTCATTGAAAGTGCCCACTTTGTGCAGTGTAAAATGCACTCCGGTTGGTCCTCGGTACCCGATGTCCCGGTCTTGAGGGGGTAGCATCTCATAGGGTAGGCGCCTGTATTAGAGTAGACTTCACAAGGGCCTTGTTTGATTATCCGGACACCACATACTTGTGTATGAAGATCCATGACTGTTCGTGGCGGATGTATCTAATTTAGTGGGTAAAGTGTACAACCTCTGTAGAGTGTAAATCTATTTTAATATCCGAGTACTCGATCATGGACTATTGGGAAGGTTTCTGTACAATGGCATTGGTTTTGATTTCAAAAAGGACTTCGGAAAAGCAATGGCTTGAAAGTGTTTTGACCATGGGATGGTCAAAAAAAGGAAGAAAGATTTTGTTCACGGGATAACCAAAAGGAAAAACAAATGGGTGACCCAATCCTAGTGTTTTCTTCAAAAAATTCTTAAAAACAAATGGCCTCATGGTCTTTCTTGTGTTTCTTAAAACAAATGGGTGACCCCAAACTCGAGATTTTCCTTTTTAAGAAATTTACTTAATGCCAGAGCATGATCTCGTTCCTTCGTAATTTTCGAGATATTCAAGTTATATGATTCTTCATGAGACACATTAGTTCCTTCAAGAGTGACTCTTCTACTTTGCTCTTCCTGAAGGGCATCGGAAAAACGGCTATTTCCATGGCGGCCTCACGAGCATGCCCAAACATCTCGGAGATAGTGTCATCTCTTTCATCGATGATATAGCATGCTTCACCTAGTTGACTCATGAGGAACTCAACACACAAATTAACATCACCTTCCAAGTTAGTTAAGAAGTCAGTGGATTCCACCACTTCCTTCTTAACTTTAAGACTGATCTCATCACCACATGAAGTAGCATTAAGAGAGGGAGTTGAGGTTTTAGGAGTTACCATGGAGCCTTTAGCCATGAGGCATGTGGCCTTGGTGATGAGCTTGTTCTCATTTGGAGAGTTGAAGAGAGATGTTGGTGAAGTGGACGAGGTAGAGGAGGAAGCACTTGGGGTAGAGGAAGCAGTGGAAATTGGGGCGATAGCAGCCACTCCCACAGTATCTCCATCTTCATCATCACTCTCATCCTCTTGAGTTTCTTCATACTCTTCACGAGCCACCAACACATACTTTTGTGGTTCATTCTTGTTTGGGAAGTTCTTGTTGTCAAAGTTATTGTTGGGGATTTTCTTGATGAAGTTCTTGTTTGAGGTAGGCTTGTACTTGTATTTCAACACAAAACTTCATCCATGATCTTCCCTCTTCTCATATGGTCACTCTGCAACAAAGTGGCCTGTTTCATGACAATTGTAGCAAGATCTTAACTTGGGCCTTGAGTATCTTGGGGACGGTTTTGAAGCATTTCCCTTTTATTGATTCCTCCAAAACGTCCTAGATGATAGAGCTAGGTTATCATGTAAGGAACACTTTACGTCTTTGGCATCACCTACTATCACCTCAAATCCATCATCTTGTACCTCATATACATGGGCCTTGGCCTTCAAGGCAAGGGTGGGAGAATCCATCCTCCGAGCACGATCAAGAGCATCATCGGCGGTCTTGTTGATGATTCCAAGAGATACAAACTCACTTAGAACTTCATTTCAAGACATGGCATAAAAGTCCACTCTTGATGGAATGTTGTTTTTGAAGTCTATCCCGAAGGGCAAGATGGCTTGCATGAACTTGCGCTTGATCCTGATGTCATCAACATCCTTGCTTCCATGGTAAATCATCCTAATAGAGAGAGCGGTGACCCTTTGATGGAGCTCTTCTAGAGTCTCATCTTCATTTCCAACAAAGGCATCGGCTTCATAGTGCATTTCTTCAAACTTGGAGATTTGGATGTTCTTGTTGCCAAGGAAGACTCGCTCAAGCGAATTCCAAGCCTCCTTGGCGGTGTCATAGGAGCGATTGTGAGTCATTTACTCATGAGTCAAGGCATCTTCGATAATGGCCAAGGCAGTGGTGTTTAGTTGATAGTTGATCTCTTCCGTGGGTGTCATGTTGTAGGGATCACTTGGGTTGAATCCATACTCCACAACCTTCCAAATATGGACACTTGAACTTTTGAGGTTAGAACGCATAACGTATTTCCAATTGGCGAAATTAGATTCATTAAGCTTAAGAGGAGGGCCATGATGGATGATATGAGGTGTAGGAAGGGGATCATTATTGTATCTAGGTGGTGGTGGCACACTTCCAAGAGGTTTACCATTTCCCTTGTTGACACCTTCACCGGCGGGATCATCCTTGTGGGACTCATCCACCCGTTTGATACCACTTGATGCACCATCAAGGGCATCAGTGACAACAACAGCTATTTTTCCTAAGTATGACTCAAGCAAGGATTTCATATCTTCTCTAACCGAGCTAATGGAGTCGGCAAGATCTTTCTTAGAGATGGGAGAGTTTTCATTAGGGGATTCATCCCCCTTCTTCTCGTTGATCATACTTCTCTTAGGCGGTTAAGCCAAAGAAATAGTTGACGCTCTGATACCAATTGAAAGATCGGTATAAGAGACTAGAGGGGGTGAATAGGCGCTACTCATTTCTTTTCTTTTCAATTTTATCTCTTGACAGAAATTAAGTTCTATAGAGATGCAACTAAGTGAGAGAACCTATATGACAAACAATCAAGCAATAATAATAAAGAGATAAAGGATAGAAGTCACCAAGAGTTGACATGGAGATGTTATCCCAAAGTTCCTTCCATTTGAAGGGAACTATGTCTCCGTTGGAGGGTCGGTGGTACTAAGACCGCCAGCGCCACGAGAGGTCTCACCCTATTCTCCCGCACACCTGCCTCATGGAAGCACACGATCCACTATACGGCGGCCTTCAAGATGGCAACCGGAACCTTGTACAAAAGCTTGGGGCACTTCTCAATGCAACAAAGCGAACTAATCAAAGCAAAGAGTGGTACTACAATTCAAGGACTAAATGATCGTAGAGGATAATGGTGACTTGTCATAGTCATAACATGGTGTGAGCATGTTCCAAGTCAACCCAAGCAAAACATCAAAGGAGAATACCACAATACTATGCTTTTGCATGCTAAAACAACACATAATTTCTTCAAGGCACACTAAGCAATCCTAATTGTTTGGAACAAGACATGCTACAGCAATAATCACTAAGCATAATGCAAAAACAACACCTAGCATGTCATGCTAAAGTCTTAGTCACAGTCAATGCAATCTCCTCTTGCACTTCAAGCAAGAACTTACTACTCCTTTCCAAACACCAAGCAAACTTATTTGTAAAACAGCACAGGAAGAGCGGGGGGTCCAAACTACTAAAGCAAACTAAACAAACTAAGCAAAGCAAACGAAAACTTAGACGCTCCAAGAACAACACAACTGTGCATGAAACAATAAAAGTGAAGTGTCTAGATAGACCTGAGCTTTTTATTGATGAAGAAGGGGATGCCTTGGTAATCCCCAAGCTTTGACGCTTGTAACTCTTGGATATTTCTTGGGGTGACACCATGGTGGCATCCCCAAGCTTGATATTTTGTCCATTCTTCATCTCATTGCATCATTCTCTGTCTACACCTGAAAATTTTCCTTCATACAAAACTTCACACAATCTTCATTAGCAACATTAGCTTATTCAAAAGATATTAGACCGTGGGCAAAGATTTGGTACAAAAAGTATTTTCACTAAAAACACAACCTACTGTAGTAACTCCTTCAAAGAAACTTAATTTACCTGAAGAGAGCTCAAAAAGGAATCAATAAGAAGCAAATGCAAATAATGGCAGAAATCTGTCAAAACAGACCAGCAGGTAGAAACGAATTTTTTAGAACATCTTCTGTTACTCAAATCAAAAAGTGTTGAGAAAGTTATCCTACATACTGGGGGATTTATTCGTAAATTTTGAGCTCAATCCGAGTTACAGAACCTCCTCACGATTTTTTTGGTGGAGGACAGAAATCTGTTTCAGGACAGCAAATCCCCAAATATTAGTTCCCTCTCATTATAGATCATTCTTGGCACAAAAACCAAACAAAAAAGATAAGGAGAGGTCATTACAGTAGTAATAACTTCCAAGACTCAAGGAAACTCTTGGGTTAACTCCCAACAAGTACTTTTCTTTAACGCCTTTAAGTTAGGCACAAGAAGCAAGAAGAATCAAGTATTTTCAAACGAGGAAGCATTAACATTCATACTTGGAAAATCTTCAACTATGAAAGATATCTCATCCAAATGGGTTTTGGAGGATCCTTTCTCATCTCTCTTTGGTCTACTACCTTCATCAAAAATATTTTAAGGGGCAATCCAATCAAATTTATTTTCAAAGGCTTCATGTATTGAAACAAGCTTATAGGTATGGGTATATTGAATTCCTCTCTAGGCTTAGTTTTATCATAAATACCCACAACATCTACACTTGAACTTAGCATATTGAAACGTTCAAAAACCTTTTTGGCCTCCCTAGCCACATCATGGAATTATTTTGATAAATTTTCAAGGATGAATTCCCTTTTTTCAACATTCTTCTCTTCTTTTAGTTTAAGGAATAAGAATTGTATGAAGGGGTTAAGGCTAACAAACTTAGCCTCAAACATATGAACTAGAGAAGTTGCAGCAATCTCATAATTAGGAGAAAGTTCAGTTATAGATTTATCCTCAATATCCTCATGCTTGCTAACATAGTTAAAGAATTCTTCAATATTATCTTTCCCAATTATGGAGCCACTACCTATTGCAAGATCTTTCAGAGCGAACTTGGGGAGCAACATGGTGAGCTAGAGCAAGAACTAATTTTTTTGTGTTTTTGAATAAGGCAAGCAACCTAAGATAGACCAATTTTTTTTGGGTTTTTTGAAAAGAGACAAACAAAATAAAGCAAAAGAAACTAAGCTACCTAAAAACAAAGTAAAGAGAAAGGAAGTGAAGGACTCCCCTAGTGAAGACGTCCTTAGCCTCCCCGACAACGGCGCCAGAAATCTTTGATGCGAGCACCAAGTGTTGATGTGGAGCACTTTGTTGGAACCCCAAGAGCAAGGTGTGATGGAGCACAGCAGCAAGTTTCCCTCAGTACAGACCGAGGTTATCGAACCAGAAGGATGAAGGAAACGTCACACAGGTGTTGCTGGCAACGTGGAGACCTGCACAACACAAACTCAAGATTTTGCCCCAACGAATCAGTGAGGTTGTCAAGCTCACCGGTTTGCTATAACAAAGGATTAAACGTATGGTGTGGAAGGTAATGGTTTGCAACAAGTAAACAAGTAACAGTGGAAGATGTACCAATGGTAAGTATTGGACCGGGTTCCATAGTTCACTAGAGGTGCTCTCCTTAGATAAACAACATGACATGAAGGGTAAATAAATTACGTCGGGGCAATTGACAGGAACTAAGCAAGGCATAACAATGCAATTAATAGCTAGCAAGATCCTATGAAGTTGATTGGGAAATACAACATTATACATAGACCGTAATCCAACAACATCTATGACTAGAAGTCCACCTTCAGGTTATCATCCGAACACCCTCCAGTATTAAGTTGCAAGCAACAGACAACTGCTTTAAGCAAAGTGTGTAAGGTAAACAATCCACATGTTCCAGGAACAAGGGACTTTTTTTTCGCCCTAGTAGCAACAGCACATCTGCAACCGAAGAGATTTCTATCACTTCCCTTGGAAACTATAACATCCCAAAAACACTAAATTTGGATCATCAAACTCTAATCATCAAAATTAGGGTTAACAAAAACTTTTCTAATTAAAATTATGAAAGCATGCATATGTGTATGCATTTCATTTGAAATTCTTTTGAACCACCTTGTTTGTGTGTTCCTTTGCTTGTAAATGGATGCTTAGGTGAAATAAACATCATCTAAACATTTCCCACACTTTTCCAAAGACAAGTAAATCAAAACAAATAAAATAAGGGAATGGTCATTTTGACCAATTTAACTCCCATGCCTACTTTGGCTGTCTCAAACTTTTAGAACCTAACAGAAACTTTTCTGGATCTTTGCACCCCTTGATTGTACCCATAACAAAGTATCAAGGCCCACTTTGTGATCATACAGAAACTTTCAAATGCATAGTTTAAGTGACATTTCAAAATTGAATCTTTCTCATATGGGAAGATCCCACTTTTTCAAAAACCACTCAAACAAGCTCAACTTTCAAAACCCAAGCATCTGCAGACTCACCAGCACCAATCTAGCACACCCACCAAAAATCTTTACAAAATTCAAAACTTGAATTCTTGCAGCCATTGCATCAAACACTTGGCAGATTCAAATCAAACTGGCTTAACTTCACTGTTTTGAGCAGTAATTTGGCTAAGCAATGTTTACCATTGATTACCCTTGTCTCCTCCAGTGCCAACCAGTGCTTGGACCAACCCTAGCCCCTACCCTTTTCCCCATGCCATGCCAACCCGAGCACCCCCTTGCCAGCCGACCATGGCTAGCTAGCCAGAGCAAGCACCAAGCCTAAACAACATGTCTAGGAGGCAGCCAACACCCCACCGCCACCCCCTGTCCAACGCTCGAACCTTGTCAACCCCTGGACCACACGCACAGACCGCGCCCAGCTCGCCAGCAACCATGCCAAGCATGCGCTAGAGCGCCATGCTCGACCGATGCCCACAGACCGCGCGCCGCCCTCGCCGCGTGCATACGCGATCACCATCGACCCAGGAGACCGCCAGACATCCCCGTTCGCCGCCCCATGCCGCACAGCCACCGCTCGCCGTCGAAGACGCCGCCTCTGCCGTGTAGAGCATCGCGCGTTCCAGACCAAACCACACTGCCCCTACGCGCGCATTAAAGCCGTAGAGCATCGCCAGGAGACCACCAAGCGATCGCCACTGCCGGCCATGCCTCTAGCAGCCCGTAGCTATGTCGCCACCGTCGCCTGCCCATCCCGTTCGGTCTCGTCATCGCGACTATGAATAGAGGCCACCCCCGCTCGAATTCTTCACACCATTACACTCCTCTCTCACCTAGAACCACCCCACCTCAGTCCCAGAGCAAGGCGAGCAGCGCATCACCGAAATCGTTCCTGAGAAGGCCGCCTCTGGAGAAGAAGGGCGCCGTCGATTTCGTCCACCCCAGGAGCTGCCGCGACCACCCCTGAGTTCGCCATCATCGACTTCGTCGTTCGCCCGCCTCGCCGACCCTCGCCTGCACCCCGGTGAGCCCCCAACGACCCCCACTGGCCGCACTAGGTTTCTGTCTCGCCGGCGTTGCCCAACGTCGACGATGACCCTCAGTCGTTGGATTAGAACCAGATCGAACGCACCACATCGCCCCATACCGTTTCGCACCCCTGTCTCACTGACCCATGGGGACAGCCACTTAAACAACCCGCGGAAGCGCTGCGCTTAGCAGGCCGGCCCAGTATCACTTCCCGTGCAGCCCAGTTATTTGAATTAAACCTTTTCCATTTTATTTCAAACACACTTCTGTACCCAGTTTCAAAAATCAACCCAGATCGATTCAGTGCACCAAATTGAATGAAACCAATTTTGTTAGAAAAGTCTGGGAATGCTGAATGCAAGAACATTGGATTCAAGTCATTTGGATCAGTAAATCCACCTTGGCAAAAATAACAAGGCAGAAGCTTTTTTGCATTCAAACATTTTTCAAACTAAAACCATAATAGCTTTTGAGTTGTTTCCAACTCTCAAAAATCACATTTAATCATACCTTTCATAATATATAAAAATATATAGGTTTACTTACATAAATAATGACCAAGTAATAAAAAATGCCACATAGCATTTCTAGCCACTTTACTTAATTAAAATAAAAGGGTAAAACCTTATTAAATTGTGACACCACTTTAAAATCACTTTCCCATGGACTAAAATATGTGGTGATGACATGTGTCAACATGATCCCATGTTTGGTTTGGAGAATATTAAATCTTAAGTAGTTTTTTTTTCAATGAGTAGAAATTACTTTTCTTAAAATAAAAGGAATTAAACCAACCTTTAATCTTGTAATGTTAGTGATGATGCTAGATCATCTATAGGACCCTTCTGTGTGATGATTGCAAGTAGTTAAGTATTGTTTGGTGATTGTGTACATCGTATTTATTTATAGACGCTAGTACCGACCAAGGATACGAGGAGGAAGGAGGATACTACGAGGAAGAAGCCGAGGAGAACTTCAACCACTGCTCTGCACAAGGCAAGCTAACACTTGCAAGATACTTTACCTATGCAAGCCTAATACTACTAGTGAATGTGCAAGCTAACACTGGCAAGATACTTTACCTATGCAAGCCTAATACTACTAGTGAATGTGCAAGCTAACCCTTGCAAGATATTCCACTGATGCAAACAAACCCTTACTTGTTACCATGCCAACTATATTCCTTAAGCATATGTGATCGTACCCACTTGATAACCCAATCCTAGTTTTATTTGAAAGATTTCTATTTTATTTCCTTATCAAAGCTACTTACTTAGAGAGTACTCAAGTGACTTGTAGATTCTAGAAAGATATAGTTGAAGGTTGCATAAAGAGCATAAAATTTGGACTAAGCTAGAAACCTTGATACCATCCTAAGATATAAGTTTGTATTTAGTTGAAACTCCACTAGCTTAACACCCCTCATTAGTACTTACCCCCACTTGTAGATGCTAGTGCTAAGCATAAAAATTGACCAACTGTAGATGGGAATACTTGGTGAAAATGGTTATGAAAACCTTAGAATGATGGATCATTCTACTGAGATGTTTTGACATGTGTTTCTGAACACCGGATGATTTTGGTGATGAAAATGTTGAGGCATGAGCCTTAGCACTTTATAAAACTGAAGGTTGTCTGTATGCGATACCATTCCAATTTTATCGTACAACCACAATACCCGAAGATTGGGTAGGGCTTGACTGGAAACTTATATACCTTAGTATTAGTTCCCTCGTGGCCAAGGTCTGAGATGAGGCTACCTTGTGAAGATTGTCCACCTGTGTAGTACCCAAGATGACAGTTGGTCATGGTTGGGAGGCCAAACTCACAGGAGAGGTGCTTATACTAGGGCGTGTAATTGAAAGGTTAGGATTGATTATCCGCATACTGAGTATGGTGAATTCAGGATTTGTTCCTAACAGATGTATTGAATGTTGTGGTGAAAGTGTACAATCTCTACAGAGTGTCAAACTATTCGAATAGCCGCGTCCGCGGTTATGGACAGTTGGAGTGGCCATACTGTTCCCCCATCAGTTTTTTTCAAAATGACTTGTGAAATGAATTGAGACTTTGACTTGACCACAACAGGGTTGTGCTACGAAATACAAGTTCCCACTTAGGTGTTATAAATCTCAACTAGCTCTCTTGCTTCTGAGCTTAGTAGAGATAAATCTGGCTTTTTGCAAAACAACCCTAGAGCCTAGTGTCCTATTATCCAAAAACCCTTTTACAGTATTAGTTTGCGAGTACTTAAAGATTACTCATGGCTTTGTCCCTGGCTATTCCCGTGGCCAGACTATGAAGAGGAGTACCTGGAGGATGGACCCCAGGAAGGTTACGACAACTAGGATCATCTCCCATCGTCAGCATTGCCTGTGATCCCGAAGATGGAGCTTCGCCTACGCTACCTTTTTTATTACGTATCCCGCTGCTTGAGTTGTATTAAGAACTGGATCATGAGATCCTTATTTGTGTAAGACCTTATGTATGGTTTGTAAAGGATGATGTACTGTGGTATCCAATTCTGTTATGTCTCGCAAAAATGGTAATCCTGGGATTGCGATGTATGGCATAACAGACATCTGGGATTAAAAATCCGGGTGTTGACAGAAACTAGAGGCACGAACCCACTATCGAGCATAAATACTCCCTCTTGGAGTCACTAGCAACTACTTGGCCAAGATAACCACTAGCAACGGAGAGCATGCAAGATCACAAACAACACATCCATGATAGAATCATAAAGATAGAACCATTAATCAAACCAACATAATAATCTCAATATCCATTGGATCCCCGCAAACACAACATGTATGATTACAAATAGATTAGATCTTGATCATGAACGGAGCTCACAAGATCTATACATGAAAGCACAAAGGAGGAGATACAACCATCTAGATACTACATGGACCCATAGTCCAAGGTGGAACTACTCACGAATCATACCGGAGAGAAGGCCTCCGTGATGATCTCCCCTCCGGCAGGGTGCTGGGAAGAACTTCAGATCCCCCCGATCTAGGGACGATGGTGGCGGAGGCTACAGACGGTTTCATGGATTTCTGATTGGGTACTGAGAGTTTCTGCATCAAGGGCTTCTTATAGGTGAAGGGGGGGAGTCCGGGAGGCGACTAGGGTAGGCAAACCCTACCCATGCGCGGATCCACCTGACCCCGCGCCTAGGGGGTTTGGCCTCCCTGGCCCGCTTCTCCGTCTCCCCTCTGGACTCCTTGTTCCCCACGGAAAGTTACTGACTTTGACGTTCGTCCCGTCCAATTCCGAGAATATTTCTTTACTAACTTTTCTGGAACCAAAAACAGTAGAAAACATGCATATGGCACTGTTGCAACTTGTTAATAGGTTAGTACCAGAAAACATGAAAAAAGCACCTCAATGTGTGTACAAGTAAAGAAAAGTAGATACTAAACAAGCATGGAGCATCAAAAATTATAGATACGTTTCCAACGTATCATAGATCATGTTGTAATCGTAGTGCCAGCATTGGTCGATACTGATTTGTTTAGAAGCACCCACTGACGCATGGGACTAACCTGAGTGAGCCCGCTGCACGCGTTGTGCAGTTGGGCCATCCCAATAGTGTTTCCCGCGCGAGCCAAGTAATTCAAATCTAGTTTTATCTTTTATTTGAAAATCCCATTCTGTAGTGAACTTTAAAAATCAATTCAGAGAGATTCACTGCACCAAATTGAATGAATCCAATTTTGTTTGAAAGTAGATGAAAATTTATAATCACTCCCGTTTGATTCAAACAGTTTGAAACTATGGATCACCCTTGGTAAAAATAACAAGCCATTAGCCTTTGCAACTTCAAACATTTTTATAAAATCAACCATAAGTTATTTTGCGTTGATTCCAACTCTTAAAAATCACATTTGACAAGACATTTCTGAATATGTAAAAATCTACATACTTACATATAGAAGTCCTGGACCAAAACTAAAAGAATGACTTTCTAGTCATTTTTAGCCACTTAAATATTATTAAATAATAGTGTTAAACTTTATAAATTAGGCCAACCTTTGTAAATCACATTCTCAAGTATTAGAATATGTGGTGATGACATGTGTCAATATGATCCCATATTTTTAATTTGGAGAATATTAAATCCTAAGTAACTTTTCAATGAGTAGAAAGTACTTTTCTAAAAATAAGATAAATAAAATCATATCACCCTTTCTTGTAATAATAGAAATGATGGTAGATCATCTAGTGTGACCCGTGTGTGATAAATAGAAGTAGTTAAGTATTGTTTGGTAATTGTGTACATCTTATTTATTTTTAGATGCTAGTATTGATCCGGGCTATGACGAGGAGGAATTCTACGAAGACGAGGACGAGAACTTTGACCACCTTACCAATAAAGACAAGCTATACTAAGCATGATAAACCATACAAGCCTTATTATGCATACCTTAGGATACTATGTTGAGTATACCATTTACCCAGTTTTACTTGCAAGCTTTACCTTTCGTAGTGTTGTTCTGTAGTTAATTAATTGGATGATTAGTGGAAGATTATGAAAGTGTCATCAAGATCTTGGATCTTGATGAAGGTAGATACACCATCTTAGTAACCCTCAAATAGTGACACCCCCACCTTGATAGATGATAGTGGTAAACCAAACATAATCACTAGATTAGTACAAATGATTATGAAAACCATGGAATGCTGAGGCATTCTATTGAAATGTTTTTGACATGTGTTATGGACACAATGACTGGAAGATGATGGTGAAGAAAGTTTGTGACTTGACTTTGATAAAAAATGATGGTTCCACTCACTTACTATGCTCCACTATAGGGTTTCCAACTCATGGAATGACCTAACGGAACAACGATTAACCGTTCTGGGTTACTATGCTCCACTATATATAGGGAGTGAACGTGGGTTCCACTCTCATGGCCCATTCACTAAAGCCCATATAATATTAGTCCTGTGAGTCCAACTCACTTACTCAGTCCAAATCCATCTCGGGTCCAACTGAACCAGATTTCTGGTTCACATCCAATCCGAACTTGCTCCCGCTCTTAAGTGTGTGACCCTGCATGTAACATCCCAATTTCAGCAACCCCGATTAAATGTCAAAAAGGAAAAAATTGGGGGGAACAAAAACTTTTTCTTGCATTGTGTGCTTACTTGATTGCTTGTGCTCAAGCAACTGTTTGTGTATTAGTTGTATACTCCTCATCTCAAACTAAGTTTACAAAAAGAATATTTCAAAAGAGAGGTCTTGGATCATATTTCATATTCTCAAATGTTCTGGCATTTCAAAAACATGAACCAAGATGACATTGACTGAACCAAATACTTTACTAGCTTCTATTGCGAAAACTATGGAGACATATATATTATATCCTTATGTTTTCAAGACAGAACCTTCAACTACCCTTATCTCTAGGTTTTCCAAAAACCTTTATTAAAACCTTTTCATCTAAATCCTGGTAGAGATACCAAGATGATCCTAATCTTACCTAAAAGCAAAACCCCTTTCAAAATACCCCTCTTTACCTCAAGCTAGGCTTGATGGTAACCCTAGGAGTAGTTAGATAAGTAATAAGATGAATTCCCTTGATCCGCTGTCTGATGAATTGTCTTGATCTGCTGATTGCCATGTTTGCTTCGGAACTAGGGTGAGCTAATCTAGTAGCTCATCCTTTAGTACCCAATCCTAGCTTGTGATCATCAATCTCAAAGAAAGCATCCAAGTCTGGATCTATCCAAAGACACTCAAGTGATAATCTCATCTCCTGCTAACCTCAATCCAAGAATAATCCCTCTGGATGGTTTTCAACTTAGTGGAGATCCACTCCAAGAATGAGTCCCCTCTTTTCAATATATAACCCAACACCAATCCCTTGATGAGAAACTCTTGCCACCCTTTCAATTGTTTCCCTCTTGCACTCTAGTCAAAATCTCCAAAACTACCAAACTGGCTAAGTCTGGATTTCTTATCTGGATACCATCTTTGGAGCTCTACCTTTTCCAATCCATGTGCATTTTTGAGAATTCACTTGAACCATATTGTAGTACATAATTAGTACTACCAAAGCGCACTCTTTCCCTTGGCTAATCCAACTGAATTCCCACTCATCGATGATGGTTTTATAGTCAAGATAATAATCTTTTTTGTAAATCTTATCATCTTGCCTACTTTAGCAGAAGCCCACATCTATATGCCACCTCCCCTTGACCCACTCCTAAGAGATACTAATCATGGACTATCAATCCCCACTTCACTTGTTTCCATTAGAGCCTTGTGCTTCTTAAACTCCCATGGTTTAGGAGGCTAAATGATGTATCTGTTATGGCAGCCTTATTTTCAACAAAGTTTGCCATCTCATCTAGATCACCTCAAATGCACCCAAGCCCAACTCTTGATCCCATGATCATCTATATGACATGGTATATCCATCCATATACCCCTTGTACCAAAGTGAGCTCTGAGCTCCCTAATCCAACCTTGCTTAGAGGGCATCGGAATAACTAAACCCTAGATCCCCTAGAATCTAGTTTTAAATCCTTCTCACCACTTTTCTTCAAAACCAAGGTTGGTATTGATGCCTACATCAAGTTAAAATCATCTACCTTGGATATAAGCATCCCCAAATAATTCACACAATTAATTGGATTATTAAACTACTTAATTTCCTTTACTTACCAATTTCCCAACAACCTTGTCCTCAAAGGAAAGATTATTTTTCTCCAAATAACCTTGCCAACTCAAGTCACATTAGATGCCTATGTATCATATCCCATCTTCCCAACTCAAAAATAAATATTTTTGAGATTCTTTATTATTTCTTTTGCCTTTTTTCTTAAATGGCAAAAAGAAGAAATAATTTTCTAAAAATACTTTCTCACCTCAATAAATCCCAATAAAATTATCCAATATGTTCTATGGTATTTAGGACCATATCACATCAAAAACCAAGCTTGTCCAATGTAAAAATATCACCCTAGATTCCATAATCTATTTCTGCACTTCTTGAAGAAGTGCATTTAAATGGGATTATAATCATCAGAAAAATTCCATCTAAATCATGGAGAGATTATTTGACCTACTCTACCTAGAAGTACCATTTCCACACTTTGTCCAATGAAATTTTTGCAACTTCCTTTACAAGCCTCCAAATGATCAAATTTACAAACAACAAACAAAACTCGATTCAAACAAGGACCAAACCAGCTCAAATCTTCCCTAGCAGTACACCACAACATCACCACACCCTCCTGGTCGTGAGCACTATAGAACTACAGTACCTAGCCCCTCCTTGTACCCTAGTGCTTGAGAGAGAGAGAGAGCGTCATATCTTGCAAGGATCTTGTAATAAAAAGGGACAACAGCTAACCCACTCCCTCTCACCACCCCTCTACCCACCTTTGACCACAGCACCACCCAACACCACCCTTGGCAACCAATGGGAAGATCCCACCCCATGCCCATTTTGGACATTTCATCCTTTCCCTTAGGGTTTCATAAAAGGGGCACAGTCCACCCCCAGCACACCCCACGCCCTCATTTGCCCCAGTAGCCTCCCAGAGCTCCCCCTCTGCCTCCTTCCCTCTCCTCTAGCCACAAGAACAAGAGGTAGCCATTTCGGCCATGGCCTAGAGCAATATTGAAATCACCTTCCCCTTCCTCCCCTCCACCTGCATGTCACCTCTAGTCCACTCTCTACCCATGACCTACCATCCCCAAAGTCCCTAGCTCCTCTCTAGCGTTGCATGCTCCTGGAGAGGAATACCTCTCCCTCTCGGCCATCTCCAAAAATCGAGCAAGGCCCTCATCTCTGAGCTCCCCGTTCTCTGCATGTCACGCACCCTTCTCCCCCTCATCATTCCGGTGCTAAGGGTATTCTTCTTCCTCCCTGCATGCAGCCTCCGGAGCAGCGTCGGCGAGACCCGAGCCAACGTTGTCGGGCTCCTCCTGCGTAAGCCACTCCCCAACATCAAGACCCCTCGCGCCGCCCATCCCCACGCTCTCCATCATCAACCGCATCGCCCTGGACCCTCCCCGCCTCTCCTCCGTGCCCCTGATGAGTATCCCGCGCCTCCCACGCCCTAGCTAGGGTTTCCTCTCCCTGCTCCCTAGCCAGAGGTAGAGGATGGCCCGCGACCGTCAGATCTGCCCCTAATCCGACAGCCAGCGCTGGCCCTTACCCCTTCGCGAGCGGGCGGCCAGGCTGGGCCGCCACTGTTCCCCGCGGCCCACTGGAGAAAGGAACCGACCTGTTTCCCCCTAGCCTCTTTCTGTTTCTTTAAAACAAATCCCGATCTGTTATTTGCAGTTTGGATTAATTCGAAATAAAAATGTAAAACTCTTCAAAATAACTAGATCTAAAATCACTCAACTGTCTGGATGTTTTCCCTAACATGCAGACCACTTTTTAAACCAAAATAGTATATAAAATAAATATGATGAATGTCCTCCCCAGATCTGTCCAGAACACTAAATAAATTCTCCAGGGAGTTCTACAAATCCAAATGACCTAAACCCAATTGCAACTGAAAGGCATCACCCATACCCTTCTTATCCCATAGGCCCCATCTTTTCTTGTTTCCTAAATTACTGGTAGCCAAAATAGCAAAACAACGCCTTTCTGACTTTAGAAATTTCCCTAGGTCAAACCAACTAAGTTTTTGACCTAATTCCAACTCTTAGAGATCACACATCACCATAGCCTTCATAATCCAGAAGCTCATATTTTATGAGTATTTGTTGATTTTGGTGAATTAAACTATTCTATGCATGTATTATTCACTACTAAAAACAGTACAGTAGCTTTGTAACTCCAAAAAGGTTGATTCCAATTTTTACAGAAAGGTATTTTCATTACCTATCATTTATCCTTGGAATTAACTAAAAATCTTGTTTAAAATAAAATCTGATGAAAAAGACAAATCCCAGCCAGTACTGACTTTGAGAATTTCTCAAGGGCATTCTGGTAATTGTTTTGAGGAAATTCCAACTCCTATTGATTCAGTCCATCAAATACTACTGTTTAACCCAAGGAAATAATTTTTGGAACTCCATAGAAGATCTAGAGAATTATTTCCTAAAACTAGAATTTTATCCACTATAAAAATCACTATAAATCAAGGGAAATTGATAAAATAGTGAAACCACTTCTGTTGGCTTCATTTTATTAATGCCTATATGATGGTGTCATTTTTATACAATGGTATCATACAGATTAAACCTTGATCCAAAAACCCCTCTCTTAGGTATTTCTGAGACTAGAAATCCAAAGGGGTCCTTTTTCCCCAATGCCTCCAAATCCTCTCCCAATTCAATCACATCAAACTTCCAACCTCCTCCTGATGTTTAAAATATATTTATCCTTAGTTTGATGTATGGTTTGCCAGGTAAAAAGAGTTGGGTCCTCATAGAGGAGGAGTTCCAGCAGGTACTAATCCTCTCAGGAAGGATTGCACTGCCAGGAGGTCATCCCAACTGGGAAGATGCAGCAGTTGGCCAACAACAACAAGGGCAAGGAGGAGAGGAATGGAATGCAGGAGGATGGAACAACTATGGCCAGCAGCACCACCACAACCAACCTTTCCCTTAGCAGCAACAAGGCATGCCTCAACCACAACCAGGATTCAACTATGTCCCAAGCAGTGATTTTAACCAAGTAGTACATCACATCGACAATGTTGAGAACACATTGCAAGATGCGAATGCCAACATAGTTGATATCACTTAGAATTGTATTTCATTTATGACTGGTTTTTCGAACCACTACCCGAACTTCCCATACCAGCAGCTACCACCCGGAGACGGTGGCAACTATTGACTCAGATAGGCCAAGAGCCTAAACTTGGGGAGGATTGATTCCTCCCACATTTTGCATTCATAATTTTCTTTTTTATTTTTATTTCTTTTCATTCTCTTTGCATGTTTATTTTCAGTTCTGCATCATCAAAATAAAAATCAAAAAAATTAGACTAGCTTTATCTTCAATTGTGCAAATTTCTCTCTGTTGTAGTTGGTTCTTTTTGCACGCTACTCGTCCCTCGTGACTCAGCTATAAAGACGAACACTACGAGTCGGCTCAATAAAGGGGAAATCAAGCAAGAGGAGGTATCACATTCTTGTTTTCCCTCTTCCTTACTTGAACATTTTATGTTTGTTCGTGTAACACCCTAGTTTTAGTTAATCCATAATTAGGGTTTGTGTGTGCATACATGAGCGTCATATATAAAAATATGCAAGATATAAATAAAACAAAGCCATAAAACACTAGTTTTCCCCCCTCTCTTTGTAATACATTCAAAAAGTTTTAATATTTTAAAACCACCTAAAAGTATGGATCCCAAATAGTGTCAAGGGACCCTGTAATGTTTTTAGGTTATTTACAAAACCTTAGAAATTTTAATTTCTCAAAACCTATTTCAAATAGATTTACAATAGAGAGAAGTGGGAAAGATAAAAATGTTTTTGTAAAATAAAAATAGAGCCAGAGCTAGACCAGGCCAGCCCAGAGCCTCCTCTCGCACCTAACCCCAACCCAGCGCAGTGCTCCGCATCCCACCTTGGCCTAGGCCCAAGTACCTGTTCGTTGTCTTCTTCCTCTAGACGCCAAGCAGCTGCCTGGCTTTGCCGACGCCGTCGATCTGCGCTGTCTCGATGCCCGCCACCGCACCGCGCCCCTGTAGAGGACAAGGACATCGTCACGTCACTCTTTCTCTCCCTGGTCACACTTCCCCTCCCGCAAACGCTCTTCCATGTTTCCAACGAGAGATCAAACCCTGGCCGAGCTTTGCCGATGAATCGCCCCCTTTCTACACCACCCCGGACCCCACCAATCCTCCCATGAGCTCCACCTTATCTTCCTCTCCCCTCTTAATCATGCTTGCTGGGATGCTGTAACACCCTCAGAATCGGCCCTATGCAAGTTTCAGCGATTCCCGCCAAACCCGCATAGAAACGATTCGAAGGTGCCCACCAGGCACTTTCGTGCGGGTGGAAAACGAAGTAATACCATTACACAATAGTCCACGATGGAACCCACAGAACAGATATATATACAACAGCGACTCAATGAGTCAAGAATACAGATATAATATACAAAGATCCAAATCACCTTTAAAACGACATAGCGTCCGAGTACGGACAAGATGCAAATTGAGCTAAGAGCCCTGAAGAATAACCAATGGCGTCCATAACCCTGCCAAGCCAGAAGGGTAACCCTGCTAACGACGACGATCTCAAACCTGCTTAAACAAAAGGGGTGGCGACAAAGGGCAAAGGAAAAAGAGAGCGGTCAGTACTGAGGCCAGTACACGGCGAGGCTAGAATTCGGCGGTCCTCGCCTACATAGGTATGGTGGACTGAAGCGGCAGCGCAACATGCACTAAACAACCTATAGAGACTCGATATAACTGTCGGCTATCAGAGAGGGATAAGAAAGACCTATTCGGAACCAACCTGATACTACCACCAAACATACCCATCCTGGTATTTCCCCCTCGAGACCAAACGAGGAAGTCAACCGAGGAACTCACACAGTTGGCAGTTTTATTTATTCAGTTATCGTTGCAGCAGTTACTAGTCAAATATAAATAGCATGAGTCATCCTGATATAATAAGCAGTGGGCAGTTTTAGTTAACCATTCCGTTGTAGTTGCAACACTTACTAGTCAAATATACGATTAGCATGAGATATCCCAAAACCCAGCAGTTGTTGGTACTTTTATTTAGCCATTCCG
Source organism: Avena longiglumis (assembly GCA_030063025.1). NCBI lineage: Eukaryota > Viridiplantae > Streptophyta > Magnoliopsida > Poales > Poaceae > Avena > Avena longiglumis. The sequence continues at coordinate 335,887,153 of CP125979.1, read as the reverse complement.
TTGTAGTGAAGCTGATTACTAGTCAGATCGGATACAAGTCAAATTATAACAGTAAACTTTAGTTATAGTTGTCTATGATCAAGCACTGTGCTCCAAGTCGTCCATAACCGCGGACACGGCTTCTCGAAAAGATTTAACCCTGCAGGGGTGCACCAAAGTATCCACACGCACTTCGACCCTTTTTGCCAGATCAATTAACATACACCCATCGGTATGTCGGCGGGGCCTAAGTCATGAAGTTTCCCAGACCCAAAGCAAGCACGGGGGGCCACCCCACTAAGTACACCCGCAACGAAGTCGGCCGGTCTCCGAGACGGACTCAGGGTTTGGGTGGACGGCTGTAAACGACTGGGAACCCGAAAAGATGACTGGGCTTGTCGATACAGCGAAAACGTGTCCCGATCCTAAACAGTACAGGTCCTCCTTGCACAATCGTAAATGAAGCAGTAAAGCATGGCATAAGTACAGGATAGTAAATAAAACCTCAAACTAGTTGTGGCCCCCAGTACAGTACTTTGAAATCAGGTACTAAATCGATGGGGTGCCCATACATCCCACATGTGGTTAGCACGCTCGACCTCGGAACAGGTGTCAAGAACTCGGGGTCCTACGGGACACCAGTGAGCGGTCGGAAAACCAAATATTATCTATCACCCACCGGTGCCTCTACATTTACCTACTTCAATTTTAGTTATTAAATAGTAATTAAAGTAAACGATAATTAAAGCCATGATCATCTCCAACCTTAAACATACGGAAATACTCCAACCACCGTGGTACTTGACGACACGCAACAGCACTTGAGCAAGTGACTACGACGCGCAGGTACAACTATCTACCAAACAACAGGTAATAGGATGTGTCCATGGCAATATAAGGCTGCAAGGGATATCACGGGTACGAAAACTAGAGCAACGCAACACAGATAGCAATAGATCAACAGGAGGGAATAAATACTATAAAATTAAGATAGGTAGAAAGGGGGAGATGCTCGCCTGAAAACATTGCCGAAGGTCCATCCAAAGTTCGGGTTGACACTCGCATCAACTCATCGGCCTAGCCCGTGAAGAAGCAAAACACTAGCACAAACATCGGATGCACTATTTAATATTACGGCAAAAGATCGGGCATGATGCATGTATGATGTATGACATGGCAAAGATGTGATGCAATTAGGCCATACTAAGCGGAACCGGGGTCCCGACAATTAATTAATAGGTTCAAGTTGTTTAGATACCCCGCAATTTAAATGTTATCTTAACATGGCAAAAGATAGCACCGGTTCGCTACACAAATTAAATGGGGCCAATATAAGACTAGATTTGCCCGCATATGGGCCCCATATTTAATGATATGGTGAATCGGCATAAGGCCCCCAAACCACACAATATGCATGCGAGTATGACAATTTAATATGCAAAAAGTATATATATTATTATAAAAATAGGGGCTTAGGGTCACACATTAGGGTTCGGCGAACTTGGGCTCCGAGGGGTTCGGGGTTGGTCTCAGGGTTCGACGGGAGAATGGCTCGACGAGATCGGTCTCGGACAACGGAAGTCGATCTTGTCGCATCCGAGATGAAGGACTTGTCGGGGGCGCATCGGACTCGCCTTGGTCGGTGTCGATCTTGTCGCATTCGTGGTCTTCGGGTCCGTGTAGACGGTCATGGCGTTCAAGGTGGAGAACTTGGCGTTCCGTGTAAGCGACCTTGGCGTCCGGTCCTCGGGCGTCGGTGTGGAGAGGAGTTCTTGTCGTACCGGGATCTCGGCGTCCTTGAATCCGGGAAGGAGAAATTGACGCGCCAGGGTTCGATCTTTGGCTCCGGGGAACGGTCTTGCGGTCCTTGAGGGAGATCTTGAGGCGCCCGCTTCACCGGGTCCAGCAGGAGTTCTTGTCATTCCATGTCAAAGGCCTTCGGGTTTTGAGTAGATCTTGCGTGTCCAAGCCGGAGAACTTGGGATTCAAGATGAGGTGTCAAGAACCACCGACACTAATTTAACCGGACTTGGAGCAACAGCCGAAGCACAAGTCTTGCCTTCTCGGAAGATCTTATCTGACAACACCATGAGACGGTACGCTAAGGCCAAGCAACACACGCAGAGGCATACACGGACATGGGCATGCCCAACGCAGGTCCCCGGGACAGGCAGGGCCGGTGGCCGCGAGATGATGGCTACGAGGAGATCTTGGGGAGACACCACGCGACTCGACCACGACGAACTCGACAGGGGCCGGCCGTGGAGCTCCGGGTGGCGGGCTCGCTGCAGAGAGGGGGAGGGACAACAGAGGCAGCGGCCGGGAGATGCAGGCGAGGGGCGAAGGTGGCTGAGGCGCGCAACTAGGGCGGCATCGCAGGCGGCGATGGCGACAGACGGGGGGTGGGGTCGACGGCGGGGCGCTGCCACGCGCCGGAGAGGCGCCATGCGATGGCGGGGTCGTCAACACGCTGAGGCGACCGGCGAGTTCGGTGCTGGCGGCCGCGGCGAGGCGGCGGGCGGCCGGCGGGCGGCTGCAGCGGCGGCGGCGGCACAGGAGAAAGCGAGGCGCGGGCGGGCGCTCGGAAGGGAGGTCCAAGCGGAGGTGAGGAGCGCCCACGGCGGCGGACGCGGCTGCAGGTGGCGGAACCGCGGCGGACGGTGGCGAGGTGAGGCCGCCGCAGGGCTCGCGGGAGGCATGCGGAAGGTGGGGGTCGAGGCGGGCGGCGGCCCGGGCGAAGACGGTGGTTGGGATTGCGGCCGCAGGCGAGCAGGCGGAGAGGACTGGGAGGGAGGAGCGGCCGACGCTGGAGGGAAGGTGAGGCGCGACGGTGGGGAGGCATAGAAGGAGGGCGGCGCTCGCGGGAGGATGCGAGGGAGGCCGAGCGTGGTTCGGGGAGGGTGGAGGCAGGGGCGATGGGCCCGTGCGGGAGCGTGAGGGAGAGGAAGGAGTTGGGACCCGCAGGGACAGGTGGCCAGGGGAGCGGGGTCAGGTGGGGCCGGGGTGGAAGGAAGAGGAGGGGGAAGGGGATCGGGCCATGGGTTGGTGGGGGTGTGGAGGGAATGTGTGGCTGTGGGTGGCAGGGGAGGAGTGGGGAGGGAGTTGGGGTGAGGTGGCAGCGTGGGATTGGGTAGAGGGAAGGGAGAGGTGAGGTGGCGCGAGGTGAATGGTCGGGGTGATGTGGCTAGGGACTGGGTAGGTTAGGGTTAGGTAGGAAAAGGTCTGGGTAGTCTGGTTTTGGTTCTGGGGGTGGCCGACTGGGTCGGAGTGGCCCGGTTTGGCTGCCCCCTAAAAATAAAATAAATATTTTATTATTTAAAACGGGGCGTTTGAAATCTGTGGTTAGACAAAACAAAATATTCCGGAGACCCGGGTTTTGCGTTTGAATAAAGACGGGGCGTTTAGGAAACAAAAACAGATTTTTCGAAAATAGTTTTATGCAAACAAAATGCAGGATGACATGACGATGCTCAAATGCAAGGTGGCATGATGACATGAGCATGCGGTCATGATGATGCAATGCACAAATACAACGCGATTTTCTAGTAGTGGTTTTTGCGGGGCGCCACAATTCGACACCACTAACAATGGATCTCGCCCGCCTCGAGATCCGCCTCATGGTACCGGGAAGAAGGGCGGCGATCTGAATCTTCTCGCATCGTGTAGATCCTCCCGACACCACTAACAAGAGGTCGTTGTCCGTGATCGTCGAGAGAACACTCCGGGAACAAAAGGTCGAAGGTAGAGGTATCAACAAATAAAGCCACCTCTAGCTTCGATGTAAAGAGGGAACCGATGCATTCTCATCCACTTCAATGTACACAAGCGAATAGAGTGAGTAGTCGGCATGGGGGCCAATCCATCACGCACCCAAACTATTACTCTGCACAATCAGTAGAAAAGCGTGCAACCATTCTCGGAATCAGACTGAGGATCTCGACAATCGAGGTTCAGAAACAAAGGAGTGATGCAGACTCTGCATCGGATCTAGCATAGATGATGTCGTCGCTTCAGATAGTACCGTAAGGCACAAACAAGGAACAAAGAATGGTACCACAGATAAAGGATCACTCAGATAGCATGAAGTCCGGATGGTAGAACACCGTTATCAAAGGAGGAAGCGAAACCCTGAAGGTACGACGGAACCCAACCACGAGAAATCCTGGACTCAGAGAGGGAGAAGAGAGCGGATTCAAAACACGCAGAGGTGAGAGGAGAGCAGCAGAGGGGTAAGGAGTAAAATCATACCTAATCAGATCTATCCAACCGATTTTTCAAAAATAGTTTTGACACTCTACTTCGGCCGTTAGCTAGGTTATCCTACAGGCTGGACTTGTGGGGTATCGCAACTGCTGAGCTCTGATACCACTCTGTAACACCCTCAGAATCGGCCCTATGCAAGTTTCAGCGATTCCCGCCAAACCCGCATAGAAACGATTCGAAGGTGCCCACCAGGCACTTTCGTGCGGGTGGAACACGAAGTAATACCATTACACAATAGTCCACGATGGAACCCACAGAAAATATATATATACAACAACGACTCAATGAGTCAAGAATACAAATATAATATACAAAGATCCAAATCACCTTTAAAACGACATAGCGTCCGAGTACGGACAAGATGCAAATTGAGCTAAGAGCCCTGAAGAATAACCAATGGCGTCCATAACCCTACCCAGGCCAAGCCGGAAGGGTAACCCTGCTAACGACGTCGATCTCAAACCTGCTTAAACAAATGGGTTGCCGACAAATGGCAAAGGAAAAAGAGAGAGCGGTCAGTACTGAGGCCAGTACACAGCGAGGCTAGAATTCGGCGGTCCTCGCCTACATAGGTATGGTGGACTGAAGCGGCAGCGCAGCATGCACTAAACAACCTATAGAGACTCGATATAACTGTCGGCTATCAGAGAGGGATAAGAAATATCTATCCGGATCCAACCTGATACTACCACCAAACATACCCATCCTGGTATTTCCCCCTCGAGACCAAACGAGGAAGTCAACCGAGGAACTCACACAGTTGGCAGTTTTATTTATTCAGTTATCGTTGCAGCAGTTACTAGTCAAATATAAATAGCATGAGTCATCCTGATATAATAAGCAGTGGGCAGTTTTAGTTAACCATTCCGTTGTAGTTGCAACACTTACTAGTCAAATATACGATTAGCATGAGATATCCCAAAACCCAGCAGTTGTTGGTACTTTTATTTAGCCATTCCGTTGTAGTGAAGCTGATTACTAGGAAGATCGGATACAAGTCAAATTATAACAGTAAACTTTAGTTATAGTTGTCTATGATCAAGCACTGTGCTCCAAGTCGTCCATAACCGCGGACACGGCTTCTCGAAAAGATTTAACCCTGCAGGGGTGCACCAAAGTATCCACACGCACTTCGACCCTTTTTGCCAGATCAATTAACATACACCCATCGGTATGTCGGCGGGGCCTAAGTCATGAAGTTTCCCAGACCCAAAGCAAGCACGGGGGGCCACCCCACTAAGTACACCCGCAACGAAGTCGGTCGGTCTCCGAGACGGACTCAGGGTTTGGGTGGACGGCTGTAAACGATTGGGAACCCGAAAAGATGACTGGGCTTGTTGATACAGCGAAAACGTGTCCCGATCCTAAACAGTACAGGTGCTCCTCGCACAATCGTAAATGAAGCTGTAAAGCATGGCATAAGTACAGGATAGTAAATAAAACCTCAAACTAGTTGTGGCCCCCAGTACAGTACTTTGAAATCAGGTACTAAATCGATGGGGTGCCCATACATCCCACATGTTGTTAGCGCGCTCGATCTCGGAACAGGTGTCAAGAACTCGGGGTCCTACGGGACACCAGTGAGCGGTCAGAAAACCAAATATTATCTATCACCCGCCGGTGCCTCTGCATTTACCTACTTCAATTTTAGTTATTAAACAGTAATTAAAGTAAACGATAATTAAAGCCATGATCATCTCCAACCTTAAACATACGGCAATACTCCAACAACTGTGGTACTTGACGGAACGCAACAGCACTTGAGCAAGCGAATACGACGCGCAGGTACAACTATCTACCAAACAACAGGTAATAGGATGTGTCCAAGGCAATATAAGGCTGCAAGGGATATCACGGGTACGAAAACTAGAGCAACGCAACACAGATAGCAATAGATCAACAGGAGGGAATAAATACTATAAAAGTAAGATAGGTAGAAAGGGGGAGATGCTCGCCTGAAAACATTGCCGAAGGTCCATCCAAAGTTCGGGTGGACACTCGCATCAACTCATCGGCCTAGCCCGTGAAGAAGCAAAACACTAGCACAAACACCGGATGCACTATTTAATACTACGGCAAAAGATCTGGCATGATGCATGTATGATGTATGACATGGCAAAGATGCGATGCAATTAGGCCATACTAAGCGGAACCGGGGTCCCGATAATTAATTAATAGGTTCAAGTTGTTTAGATACCCCGCAATTTAAATGTTATCTTAACATGGCAAAAGATAGCACCGGTTCGCTACACAAATTTAAATGGGGCCAATATAAGACTAGATTTGCCCGCATATGGGCCCCATATTTAATGATATGGTGAATCGGCATAAGGCGCCCAAACCACACAATATGCATGCGAGTATTCCAATTTAATATGCAACAAGTATATATATTATTATAAAAATAGGGGCTTAGGGTCACACATTAGGGTTCGGCGAACTTGGGCTCCGAGGGGTTCGGGGTTGGTCTCAGGGTTCGACGGGAGAATGGCTCGACGAGATCGGTCTCGGACAACGGAAGTCGATCTTGTCGCATCCGAGATGAAGGACTTGTCGGGGGCGCATCGGACTCGCCCTGGTCGGTGTCGATATTGTCGCATTCGTGGTCTTCGGGTCCGTGTAGACGGTCATGGCGTTCAAGGTGGAGAACTTGGCGTTCCGTGTAAGCGACCTTGGCGTCCGGTCCTCGGGCGTTGGTGCGGAGAGTATTTCTTGTCGTACCGGGATCTCGGCGTCCTTGAATCCGGGAAGGAGAACTTGACGCGCCAGGGTTCGATCTTTGGCTCCGGGGAACGGTCTTGCGGTCCGTGAAGGAGATCTCGAGGCGCCCGCTTCACCGGGTCCAGCGGAGTTCTTGTCATTCCATGTCGAAGGCCTTCGGGTTTTGAGTAGATCTTGCGTGTCCGAGCCGGAGAACTTGGGATTCAAGACGAGGAGTCAAGAACCACCGACACTAATTTAACCGGACTTGGAGCAACAGCCAATGCACAGGTCTTGCCTTCTCGGAAGATCTTATCTGACAACACCACGAGACGGTACACTAAGGCCAAGCAACACACGCAGAGGCATACACGGACATGGGCATGCCCAACGTAGGTCCCCGGGACAGGCAGGGCCGGTGGCCGCGAGATGATGGCTACGGGGAGATCTTGGGGAAACACCGCGCGGCTCGACCACAACGAACTCGACAGGGGCCGGCCGTGGAGCTCCGGGTGGCGGGCTCGCTGCAGAGAGGGGGAGGGACAACAGAGGCAGCGGCCGGGAGATGCAGGGCAGGGACGAAAAAAGGGGGAAGGTGGCCTGGAGGCGCGCAACTAGGGCGGCGGCATCGCAGGGCGACGAGGGGCGGACAGGACGCGGGGGGTGGGGTCGACGGCGGGGCGCTGCCACGCGCCGGAGAGGCGCCATGCGATGGCGGGGTCGTCAACACGCTGAGGCGACCGGCGAGTTCGGTGCTGGGAGGCGGCCGGCGGCGGCGAGGCCGGCCGAGCGAGCACGGCGGGCGACTGGGGCAGGAGAAGCGCAGGAGGGGGCGGGCGCTCGGAAGGGAGGTGCAAGCAGAGGTGAGGGGAGCCCACGGCGGCGGACGCGGCTGCAGGTGGCGGAACCGCGGCGGACGGTGGCGAGGCGAGGCCGCCGCAGGGCTCGCGGGAGTCATGCGGAAGGAGGGGTCGCGGGCGGCGGCTCCGGGCGAAGGCGGTGGTTGGGATTCTGCGGCTGCAGGCGGCGAGCGGAGGACTGGGGAGGGAGGAGCGGCCGACGCTGGAGGGAAGGTGAGGCGCGACGGTGGGGAGGCATAGAAGGAGGGCGGCGCTCGCGGGAGGATGCGAGGGAGGCCGAGCGTGGTTCGGGGAGGGGTGGGCGAGGCGATGGGCGTGCAGGGAGCGTGAGGAGAGGAGTTGGGACCAGCGGGACAGGTGGGAGCAGGTCAGGTGGGGCCGGGGTGGAAGGGAGAGGAGGGGAAGGGGATCGGCCCAGGGGTTGGTGGGGGTGTGGAGGGAACGTGTGGCTGTGGGTGGCAGGTGAGGAGTGGGGAGGGAGTTGGGGTGAGGTGGCAGTGTGGGATTGGGAAGAGGGAAGGGAGAGGTGAGGTGGCGCGAGGTGAATGGTCGGGGTGATGTTTCTGGGGACTGGGTAGGTTAGGGTTAGGTAGGAAAAGGTCTGGGTAGTCTGGTTTTGGTACTGGGGGTGGCCGACTGGGTCGGAGCGGCCCGGTTTGGCTGCCCCCTAAAAATAAAATAAATATTTTATTATTTAAAACGGGGCGTTTGAAATCTGTGGTTAGACAAAACAAAATATTCCGGAGACCCGGGTTTTGCGTTTGAATAAAGACGGGGCGTTTAGAAAACAAAAACATATTTTTCGAAAATAGTTTTATGCAAACAAAATGCAAGATGACATGATGATGCTCAAATGCAAGGTGGCATGATGACATGAGCATGCGGTCATGATGATGCAATGCACAAATACAACGCGATTTTCTAGTAGTGGTTTTTGCGGGGCGCCACAGATGCCCTCTATCGACAGAATCCAACATGTCTTCCCTAACACCAACGCTGCTCGACGCTGCCATCGCCGCCGACTCCGACCTCCTCTGGCCCAACCGACATCACCAACATCCCAGGGTGAGCCTACGGTGCTCAGGGCACCTTCAGTTTTCTAGCCCACTTGTTGTACGCGTCGGGCACCGTCGACCTGCAAGCACCATCGCTGCCGTTCGCCGTGGTAGTAGATCCAGTGACCCCTAGGTAGAGGTGCCGCCACTTTTAGGTCCCCCTTGACGCATTGTGTATACCGCATGCATCCTCGTTTCCCCACGTGCCCTTCACTGTCGCCCCCTTGTCATTCTATAGCTCACCACCGTCGATGATGTCACCCAGGTGTTACTGCGTGGGTCAAACCCAGTCAAACGCGGGTGGGTCCCGCCTGGCCACGTGGATCTTGAGGTGTCGCTGGGTCCTTCCTGTTAGTCACCGTGGCTAGCTCTGTCGCGGTGCAAAAAAGCCCTTCATTTGTGCTGATGCAATAAACCTTTTAAAATGGCTTAAATAATTATAGAATTTGATATAATCTTATATATTCAATAACTAAATATATGTTTATCGTAAAAATATGCATAATATATCAAAATGTTTAGGAAAATGAGATCTCTCTCATAGAATCAAATCCATGAATTGATCAAGAACTTCAATGACAATTATAATTATAATAACATAGTAACCATCACAGATGCATCCGGAGTTTAACCGAATTAGGGTTTGGACCCTCGGAACCCCGTTGAAATTTTCCAAGCATCCATTAGGGTTTTATTTCAATACAGTTTAATTTTTAATATCATCATTCTTGTTTGATCATTGCATCGATGCCATGTGTTGATTGTTTCCCTTTCTTTTTGGTGTTTGGTTCTTCCTGATAGAATATGATATCAAGATCGAAGACCGAGATCAACACTGTCAAAGATCAGAGATCAATACTTGACCAACTATAACAAAGTAAAGTACCAGATGTCTGAAGCTCTGCTTTCTGGTTATCAATAGGGAAAGGCAAGCAGAGCCCCATCATTATACAATCCTATGATTTCGAAAGTGTTTCAAATCTTTTCATGATGCATACGATCCTACTGTGGTCTTTTATTGATAGATAGAGTATCCTATCTATTGCATTACTCCCTTTGAGCTTAGATTACCTTATCCAATACTCCTAGCATAACTAAGTTTAGCTTGTGTGCACTGCTAGAGCTTATATTTGTGTCCTGCTTAGCCATGCATAGCTGTTGAGTCTGGTTCATCCAGATGATGTATCAGCTACATAGAATCTAGTTGACAGGAGAACGTGATGAGATGATATTAGAGGTGATATGAGATTAAACATGCTAAGTGTGGCATCCCGCTGAAACCACTACTAGAAAATCGCGTTGATTTTGTGCATTGCATCATCATGAAATCATCATGCAGCTCAATGACTAAAACTATTTTTTGTTAAAGCCTACTTTTGCTTTCTACAAAGATCCCTCTCTATTTCAAAATAATCCCCGGACCCTTCCAGATATTTTGTTTGTCTAAAAATAAATTGCACAAGTCTTTTAAACAATACATAAAATTTTATATTAATTTTAGGGGGCAGCCAAACCGGGCCGATCTGACCCAGTCGGCCACCCCCAGTACAAAATCGGACCACCTAAATCTTTTCTACCCAGACCTAATCTACCCAGCCCCCCTCCACCTCACCCCAACCTATCCCTTTGCGCCACATCACCCCTGGACAAACCCCACCCAATCACTCCTTGCCACCTCCCCACCAACCCCCCCCTCACACACGCCAAACCAGCACACACCGACACGTTCGCTGCACCCTGGCCCCACCTACCACTCCAAACACACCACCTCGCACGCCCCCAGCACACCCAGCCTCCTCGGGATCTCCGCCCAGCCCCACTTCCCCAACGCGTCGCTCGCCACCTCTCCCCTGGACCGCGTCCTGTCTCTCCCTATCCCGCACTCCCACACACCTGCCCCGCATCCCCCGCTCCCCGGCCCCACCCCGTCACCCTGCCTCGCTCGAACCCACCTCCCCCGCTCGAGCCTCCCCCACCTACCGCCTCCGCTCAGACCTCCTGGTGCCCCTCCTCCTCCTTCCTCTTCCCCGGCGAGCACCCGCCGCCGCGGTCAGGCGCCCTGCCACCCGCATCCCCGCCTCCTCGTCCTCCGCCCTCCTCCATCTCGCCGAGGCCTCCCTCTGCTCCCCGTCGGGCCGACCTCGTCCGCGTCCGACCGCCGCCTGGGCGCGACCACGCCGCCGCCGACCCTGCCTCCGCGCCCGCTCGACCCCGACCCTCTCCTCGAGCCGATGTGACCTCCACCGTGCGCGCGTCTCCGGCCTCGCAAGCCCCCTCGGCCGTCGCTGCAACCTGCCCGCCCTGCCGCCATCACGGGAGCTCGCCCATGAGCAAGCCGGCCCCCTTCAGCGCCCCGTAGGCCCCGCCGCCTCGCAAGCTCCGCCACCGCGACTCCCTCCTCGGCCACAGATGCTTCCCCGAGCCCGTCCACCTCTCCATCTCGTTGCGGCCCCTCTGCAGCGTCGTGCCACCGCCGGCCTCCTCCCGTTGTCAAGCTCTTTCCGTGGTGGCTGTTTTGCTGCCTGTCGTCCAGTGCGTGCTCGCTTCGGATGTCTCCTCTAGTACTGCAGAGCTTCTAACGATGTTTGAGTGGTGTTGTCAAGTATACGTCTGGATGAAGCTTCCCGATTCAACCTAAACGTGGTCCTCTGCAGTATGCTTGGTCGGCTGATCCTGTCTACCCGGGCCTCTCGAGATCTTCTCGGAACAACACCGACACGTTGCCAACTTTTTCGTCGAAGGACGACCATGACAACGAACCCCAATTAAACCTCAAGATCGCCATCTGTAAGCAAGCCGAAAACCTCAAGGGCTCCTTCCAGGAACCACCAAGATCTTCATCACGGACCTGACACTCTTCTTCATGGACGCCGAGATCTTCCTCCTGGAATTCGAAGACTGAACCCTGGCGCGCCAAGTTCTTCGCCCCCGAGGACCGATCCATAGATGCGTGAAGTACTTCCTCGAGGATGCCAAGTACCTCACCCCGGACACCGAGACCCTGAACGACAAGTTCTTCTTCCCGGAAGCATTGACGCCCGTGCGACAAGATCTACTTCCCAGATCCGAAGACCCCGGTACCCGATCTACTCAAGTTCGCCATCGCGAGTCCGAACTTCATCGTTTCCCCGTTGAACCCTGAGACCGAACCCCGAACCCTCGGAACCCCAAGATCTTCCGAACCCAGATGTGTGAACCTTTTTCCGAGCCCTATTTTATAAATGCTATATATCAAACTTGTTGCATATTAAATTGTTCATGCATGCATACTTGTCTGTGGTTTGGGGGCATTATGCCGATTCACCTCATAATTAAATATGGGGTCCATATGCGGACTTTTCTAGTCTTATATTGACCCCATTTAAATTTGTGTAGCGAACCGGTACTATCTTTTGCCATGTCCAGACAACATTTAAAATGCAGGGTAGCTAAACAACATGAACCATCTAAATAATTGTCGGGACCCCAGTTCCACTTAATACTGCCCAATTGCATCGCATCTTTGCCATGTCATGGATCATACATGCATCATGCCCGATCTTTTGCCGTAGTATTAAATAGTGCATCCGGTGTTTCTTCTAGTGTTTTGCTTCTTCGCGGATAAGTCCGTTGAGTTGATGCGAGTGTCGACCCGATCTTCGGATGAACCTTCGATAATGTTTTCAGGCGAGCATCTCCCCCCTTTCTACCTATCTTACTTTTATAGCCTTTATTTCCTCCTGTTGATCTATTGCTATCTGTGTTGCGATGCTCTAGATTTCGTACCCATGATATCCCTTGCAGCCTCATATTGCCTTGGACACATCCTATTACCTGTTGTTTGGTAGATAGTTGGACCTGCGCGTCGTAATCGCTTGCTCAAGTGCTATTGCGTGTCATCAAGTACCCCAGTTGTTGGAGTATTGCCGCATGTTTTATGTTGGAGATGATCATGGCTTTAATTATCGTTTACTTTAATTACTGTTTAATAACTAAAATTGAAGTAGGTAAATGCAGAGGCACCGGTGGGTGATAGATAATATTTGGTTTCCGACCGCTCATTGGTGTCCCGTAGGACCCCGAGTTCTTGACTCCTGTTCCGAGATCGAGCGCGCTAACCACATGTGGGATGTATGGGCACCCCCATCGATTTAGTACCTGATTCCAAGTACTGTACTGGGGGCCACAAACTAGTTTGAGGTTTTATTTACTATCCTGTACTTATGCCATGCTTTACTGCTTTATTTACGATTGTGCGAGGAGAACCTGTACTGTTTAGGATCGTGACCCATTTTCGCTGTATCGACAAGCCCGTGAGTTTCGGGTTCCCAGTCGTTTATAGCCGGCTACACAAACCCTGAGTCCGTCTCGGAGCCCGGCCGACTTTGTTGCGGGTGTACTTAGTGGGGTGGCCCCCCGTGCTTGCTTTGGGTCTGAGAAACGTCGTGTCCGAAACCCCGTCGACATACCGTTGGGTGTATGTTTTGTGATCTTGTACCTACCTGATCCGACAACAAGGGTGTAGGTGCGTGTGGAAACTTTGGTGCACCCCTGCAGGGTTAAATATTTTCGAGAAGCCGTGTCCGCGGTTATGGACGACTTGGAGCACAGGTCTCGATCATAGACAACTATAACTAAAGTTTACTGTTATAATTTGACTTGTATCCGATATGACTAGTAATCAGCTTCACTGCAACGGAATGGCTAAATAAAAGTACCAACAACTGCTGGGTTTCGGGATATCCCATGCTAATTGTATTTGACTAGTAAGTGTCGCAACTACAACGGAATGGTTAACTAAAACTGCCCACTGCTTATTATATCAGGATGATTATCTATACCTGAATAGTAATTGCTGCAACGATAACTGAATAACTAAAACTGCCAACTGCGTGAGTTCCTCGGTTGACTTCCTCGTTTGGTCTCGAGGGGGAAATACCAGGATGGGTATGTTTGGTGGTAGTATCAGGTTGGATTCGGATAGGTCTTTCTTATCCCTCTCTGGTAGCCGACAGTTATATCGAGTCTCTATAGGTTGTTTAGTGCATGCTGCGCTGCCGCTTCAGTCCACCATACCTATGTAGGCGAGGACCGCCGAATTCTAGCCTCGCCGTGTACTGGCCTCAGTACTGACCGCTCTCTCTTTTTCCTTTGCCTTTGTCAGCACCCCTTTTGTTTAGCAGGTTTTGAGATCGACGTAGTTAGCAGGGTTACCCTTCCGGCTTGGCCTGGGCAGGGTTATGGACGCCATTGGTTATTCTTCAGGGCTCTTAGCTCCATTTGCATCTTGTCTGTAGTCGGACGCTCTATCGTTTTCAAGGTGATTTGGATCTTTGTCCTGTATATCTGTATTCTTGACTCATGGAGTCGTGTTGTATATATATCTGTTCTGTGGGTCCCATCGAGGACTGTTGTGTAATGTTATTACTTTGTTTTCCACCCGCACGCAAGTGCCTGGTGGGCACCTTTGAATCGTTTCTATGCGGGTTTGGCGGGAATCGCTGAAACCTGCATAGGGCCGATTCTGAGGGTGTTACACTAAGGCTTGTATGGGAGGCCATGGTGGGATATGGTTTTTGTACTCCCATGATCGCCACCACTAGGAACTGAGTTTTTGCCTTTGGAACCGAGACGAGCGTACAACCACACGGGGCTTGGGAACCCCTCGATTGACTAACTTGCCTAGTATATTCCATGAGTAACATAGTTCGGGCGTTCCATTAGATATACGCATTGAATTTTTTTTGAAAGATTTGGCGGGTGAAGGTGCATCATAACAGTTAGGTAAGCGTGGCCGGGGTTGCTTGGGGTGGATGGAGCCCCTAGTAAACCAACCTTGCCTCACATCTCTCGGGACCGGCCTTGGGATTTGACCCCTTAGGGTGGAACCATCCTTAGGGCATGACTCATGGTCTCGGCGAAAGAAAGGTAAAGTCGTGGTCAACCACCCTCTATCAGCCTTCCAAGGAAGAGGGCTAATGATCTGGCATTAAGAGTCGGTTGGTACGTGTGGGTAAAGTTGTACACTCTTTAAGGGTTAAATATTTTCGAAAAGCCATGTTCACGGTTATGAACGCTTGGTGACCGAATTCTAATATCATAGAGAACATGAACCTAATCGTAAAACTTGGTAGATCAACGTGTGCTTAAGGATGCTTCCTCATGGGTACGAGCGGGTTATCCTATTTGAGAGTAATGATGATTTTGGTGGATATCAAAGGTGATTACTATAGTTGGAAATGTCGCTCTCTTATTTATTTTAAAATATTCAGATTAGACAAGCTTCTTCTTCTCTCTCTTGTTATGCAAAATAGCCCCACGAGCCATAAGTCTTGTAGAGTACACCCTGTACTCACCCTTGCTTTGCTGATACTTTTTTAGTAGAGTAAGTGTTCCCTGAAGATGTGTTTTGTACGACATCGATACCGACGAGTACCTTGGGGTTCCCAGCTGGCAGCCTGGAATCTATGGGTTGGGACGTCATCGTTATGCTTCAGGCCTCTTAGGACATTTGTTAAGTTTGCTATAATTAATAGCATAATTTGCCTTCTGGTGTTTGATGTTTGTGATCAGTGACATCTTCTTGCAATAATTTGGCTCTTTGCTCAGTTATGAGCTTGCTATAATAATTTTTTGTCATATGGTCACTATTGTGTTACCGATTCTTCGTTGGATATGTTTGAGCTCAGTGTTAAGCTTATGTCAGACGGAGGTCTGGGATTTGTTTAGCCCTGATACCGGGGGTGTTACAGTTTTTGGTATCAGAGCATTACCGACCATAGAAAACCTTGCTATTGGTCAATGTTGAGTCTAGTATTTGTGAAAACTACTTTAAACCTGAAAAGTATTTGTGAAAAGTCTAGTATGCTTGTTTTACTCCTTATCTGGTATCGCTCTAAGTCTAGGTTATCTTATCTGATGTTGATTTTGGAAAACTTCTTCTAGTCTTTCAAAACTTCGGTGCCTTTTGGGCATGTAGTTTCTCAACCAGTGTACCTAGTGTTGAGTTCTCTAGAGTTGTTGTGTGTTGTGAATTCCTTGTTCCCTTTATTCTGCTTCATTTGAGAGATTTCTTTCTATCATGATCGCTGTGTCTTTTGGACCCACAATATTATATTGTAGGATCCATAGTGTTCTGCTCTAGGCTTTGAAGTTTCCTTTTACCTCGCGTGCCTCCTTTTATTTGTTTGGGTAATTCAGAAGCCGTTTCTTATCTTCGAAGCTACCTTGTGATTACTACCTTGTAGTGTATGTTGTGTCACTCTAGTAGTAGTTACTCTTTTCTCGGGTTTTAACCCTTGGACTTGAACCGAAGATCCCTGATTGTGCTAGATTCTGGTGTTCTGAGTCTTGTACATGAAGCCAACCTTTAAACCAATATGTTCCTTTGACCCCTATTGTTAATGTTCATACATTACCTCGGGATGGCTAGTACTACAACTCTAGCCTTCAAGTTTGTGGGTTTTGTTGCGATTGAATTGTAACAACTAAGGACTTCCCTACCACTATCCATGGGAGATGTTCTTTAATGGAAAAAAATAGATCACGACAAGGGTACTCATCATGAGTCTCACTTTTATATTCGTGACTCTGCCACACCTTTCCTTCTCTGCATTGGTCTTTAAAAGATTGCTGACTTATGCATATACATCTCGGGATTCCATCCTGAGTATGATCCTTTCAACTTGTTGTTTTTCGACCTTTGCCACCAGTAGGTATCCAAGTAGTAATTGTGCATTGGTGTCTTCTGATGCAATATACTATTTTGGTCTATCAAGAAAAACCATTTAGGGATGTCAGGAGAAACAAACCCCAGTACCTCGTCATATCTTGGATCAGTTCAAAGTGTTGTAATCCGTAGATCTAGAGGCCTTGTTAGCTTCTATCTATTCCACCTTAAAGTATCACCCTATTTCATACTAGGAGGTCGTGCTAAAATTCATGACCCTCTTAATAAAGTGATACTCCCACACATTTTTACCCACCCGTCTTCGAGCTTTTGTGATCATGAATGATATGTGTGCATATGATGTGGCTATCTGATATTCTTAGCAATTCTCATTCCTTAGAACTCAAAGGACATATGTGTCATTCTTAGCGTGATGGTTAACCCTTTCACTAAGCGAAGAATGATTGTGATACTAAGTCTGTTATTCTAATGCACTCTGTTCGATCAACGAGTTAGGCTCGTGCCGAAGCTCTGAATCTATGTCTTCTTGACTTACTAAGCAAGTTTCCTCTCGAACTAAGTGACATATTCGTGGTTCGTGATATTTTATATGTATACTAGAAGTATCGCCATGTTGCCACATGACCGTGATGTCAAGTTCTTGAGCAAGTCAGTTCTGTGAACTACTCTTTTCTCCAAGGATCTATACTGGATACCCCTGAACTAGTTGGTTGAGCTTAAACAACAACTTGGAGAGTTATAAGACAAAAATTTTATTTGATCTAGTTCATCTTAAAGGAATATCTAGTTTTGTTCATGCTGAAAAAAGATAGTATCCCCTTTGTGGATATGTTATCTTCCCCTACCTTTGATTTGATTTGGGCTATCGACAAATCAAATCACGGGTACAAACATCATAGCAGACATGAAGATGCACCCAAGTGAAACATCACGGGTAGCAACATCATAAAGATAATCCTTTTGTCTGACCAACAGTTATGCTTTGTTCATACGACATAAGTGTCCATCTTATTGTAGTATATTAATAAGTTTCTTATTGAGCCCATCGATGACATCCTTATTTTCTCCATGCTAGATTAGATTCATATGGAACAATTGGCATTAATGTTGGAAACTTTTGAGATCCATCTTCGTCTTATCTCTAACTATGTGTTCTAGATGTTAGAAGTAACCTTCTCCGGTTCATGTGAAAATGTTGAAAGATGTCGTCGTGGATTCTAGAAGAGTTATATTTATTTCTTTAAAGACACATGTGTGTTTTATTGCAAGTACTTATGTGTGTGCACCTATCCCTCGACAAGTTCATAATACATGATTCAAGCAACTTTCATGGTCGGAACGCGCATGTACCGTTGGCCCGTACTACCCGCCAGCGGCTCCGCTATATCAACATAATCAACTTTCGTGAAGAGAGAGGACCAAAACAGAGAACACAACCGCCGCAAAACTCATCAGAAGAGAAGAGATTAGATCTAGAAGAGGAGAAGAACATCCCTTTGTTCCTCGATGATATCCACCTCTCCATCACACACACCATCATCTCTCCCATCATCATTTAGATAGAGAGAGAGAGATATTGCTAATTGTAAGATTAGGGTTCGATACTTTGACCTACCTTTGGGTTTGTATTTGGTTCGATCCTCAAGTACTATTTTGGTTTGCTACAATAAATTTGAGATGATTTCCATTTGTAATACAATTATTCTTTTGATTTGTATCCCTATCATGTCTGAGTAAATCCCCATATGCGTGGGAGATGTAGGGAATTTGTGAGATGTGGCATGCCTCCTTTCTATCCATCCATTTGAGATTGTTGTAGTGATTATTAACTTGTGAGAATGATTATCTATGTTTTCCTAATGCTTGTTATCTAATTTAAGGGACCAGGTAACATGATCTAAAGATATCATAGGTATGAACTTGTGGGTAATGAATCGGCGAACCCTGAGTGACACGGACGGTATCAATGAGGAGTTAGCATCACTCGAGGACAACAAGGCACCATCAAGATTAAAGCCTTGATCTGTTCGCAAGACCTTAAAAGATGTGCGGACCATTTCTGTGGTAATAGACAGACAGATCATTAAGACTAGGAAGAATTGGCCATAAGGACTCCTAGTCGGTATATGGGTTGCTTGACTACTCAATTAACAATAAGAAAATGTCACAATTACTTATTCTGCTTTACCCATTTGGCATGTTCACTATCATCATGAACTGTTTCTCTCCGCGCCCAATTTCTCATCTAAAGGAACTCAACTCTCATTTTCAATCTTTAACTTTATGCAATTTACTTCTTACTTATTTCCTATGCAAATTTCCTCTATCTTTTACTCACAACCCTCAACCATAAACAATTGTAGTCAATTCAGTCAAGACTTGTGACACCTTGGGTGTGACAGAAACATCGCCTAAAAGCACTTACTAAAGCTCCTTATTGGGATCGATATAAAAGATGGAATTAATACTTCCGCAAAAACATTCTCTCACGAACCTGTGCACTTGCAGGCCGTCAGTGACATCATCTCTATGTCATGTTGACGCAGTAAACCTTTTTAAATGCCTTTAATAATTCCAGAAAATGAATAACTATTGTAAAATAAATAACCAATTATTTATATGTCAAAAAATGTGTATAATATCAGAATGTTCAGAAAAATGAGACTTATTCGTTAAAGATATAATCATGCATTGTTCAGCAATTTCAATTACAAGTTTAATTAGAAGAACAAATCAATCCCTCTCATATGCATCGGGGTTTCTCTGAATTACGGTTTATACCCCTCGGAACCCCGTTTAAATTGTCAAGCATGCTTTAGGGTTATATTTCAGTACAATTTAACATGTCATATCATCATCCTTTCTTGAGCATTGCATCGATGCCATGTGTTGATTGTTTCCCTTTCTTTATGGTATTTGGTTCTTCCCGGTAGAATACGATATCGAGATCGAGATCAAAGACCGAGATCAACACCATCAAAGATTGAAGACCAATGCTTGACCAACTGTAACCAAGTCAAATACAAGGTTTCCGAAGATCTGCTTATTGGTTATCAACTGGCAAAGGTAAGCATATCCCCACCAGTATACAATCCCATGCTTTCAAAGTGTTGCAATTCTTGCCATGATGCATACGATTCTACTACTGTCTTTTATCGATAGATAGAGTATCATATCTATTGCATTACTCCCTTTGAGCTTATACTACATGATCCACTTCTCCTAGCATAACTAGGTTTGGCATGTGTGCACTACTAGAGCTTATATCTGTGTCTTGCTTAGCCATGCTTAGCTATCAGTTCTGGTTCATCCATATGATGTATCAATGCATAGAATCTAGTATGACAGGAGAACGTGATGACATGAGTTTAGAGGTGATATGAGGGTAAACATGCTAAGGCTTGTATGAGAGGCCATGATCGGATGTGGTTTTTGCAGTCCCATGCTCGCCACCACTAGGACTTGAGTTCTTGCCTGTGGAACCGAGACGAGTGTACAACCACACGGGGGCTGGACAACCTCACGATTAACTAACTTGCCTATTAGATTCCAAGAGTCACATAGTTTGGACTTTCCATTTGGCATACGCATTGAAAACATTTTCGAAAGAGGAGGATAATAAGGTGCATAATAATAGCGCCCCTGGTAAAGAAAACTTGCCTCACATGTCAAGGTACCTGCTTCGGGATTTGACCCATTATGGCGAAACCATCCTTAGGGCGTGACTCATGGTCTCGACGAAAGCAAGGTAAAGGTCGTGTCCAACCACCCCATGTCGGCCTTCCAAGGCAGAGGGCTAATCTTAAGTAGCATTAAGAGGCGGTTGGTACATGTGGGTAAAGTTGTACACCCCTGCAGTGTTAAATCTTTTCGAAAATCTGTGTTCACGGCTATGAACAGTTGGTGACCAGATTCTAAGATCATAGAGAACATTAACCTAATCATAAAACTTGGTATATCAATGTGTCCTGAAGGATGCTTCCTCAAGGGTACGTGGGGATGATCTGTAACACCCCAAAAATATTAATGAGGATCATTCCCTAATTAATCAAGATTAGGGTTAACAAAATTTTATTAAATAAATTAAAAACTATAGGCTTGTGTGTATGAATGCTTGCAATGTCATGTTTGATTGTTGGAAATGATGAGAAATTGTTTAGAGATAAAAACCATATCATCTAGGTCACTGTCACATCCCAAGATTTTCCAAATCTTGTAATGTGAAAAATAAATGAATAAAATAAAACTTTGTTGATTTTCAGGGTGAGAAGAAACTTTTTGAATCCATTTGGAAACCTTCAAACCCTTTTGATCAAACAAATCCTAAAGGGATTTGAAAAGTTAAACAATTATTAAAGAAAATATTTTGAAATAAGTGAAATTACTATTTTGGATCTTCTAATAAAAAGATTTGGTTTTCAAATGAAAAAGAATAGATTTATAAATAAAGATTATTTTTTAAAGCCAAATTAAACCTTGGCCATGCTTTTGAAATAAAATATTTCTATTTGATAAAAATAGTAAAGGTTTATTCAAAATAAATTAATAAGGATTTAATATCCAATTTTATTTAAGTAAAGGTTTTTTTATATTTTAAATAAACACTAAAACTTATTATTTATTTTAAATAAGTTTTCTAAGTATTTTATTTTCTTAAATAAAACATACTGAAGTGTTTTGGTTTTATTTTAGATTTCAAAATAAAGTTTTTAATAAAACAAATCCTATTTGAATTAAATGAATAAGGTCTATTCATTTAATTATTATTGGGCCATAAAATAAAAAGGTTATTTTGTTTTAAACAAGTTTCCAAGTATTCTTTATTTTCAAATAAAACCTACTGACTTGGTTTTGAAAATATTTAGATTTCAAATGGAGTTATAAAAAAATTTAAATCCCATTTTGATTTATTAACTAGTGTCCATTTTATTTAATTATAAATGGACTCTAAAATAAAATAAAAATATTTTATTATTGGATTTTGGTTTTGTGTTGTTAAACAGAACCAAATTCAATTACAAGTGTGAATTGTTTGAATTCTTTGAATGTTTGAATAGTTGGTTGAAATTCAAAACAGAAATTTGAATTAGAAAAAGAAAAAGCAAACAGGAAGAAAAAAATAGAAACTGGCCGACCCAACCCAGCAGCCCAATAAGGCCCATAACCAGCCCAGCTCTCCCTCCCCGAAAGGAAACGGTTCGCACCAACTCCCTGACCCGAAGAACCAATGACTGGTGGACCTCCTCCTCGCTCCCTTCCCACTGACCGACCGACCCCACCTTCCTGTTCATCCTCCTCACCCGCGCGACCCTTTCTCCCCCAAACCGCGCTGCTGTTCCCTGTCGTCAATCTGCGCGCTTAATTCCTCATAATGGCTGCGTTAATCTCTCCTCTGACCTTGCGTACTTAAGCGCCAGCGCCTTCCCCTCCTTTACCCTCTGTCGCCACTCCCTCTCTGCCCCTAGGCTGTCGCCAATCACTCCTACACCGCCGCTGCTCCGACGAGCTCCCATCTCCAATCCCAGCCAGTACACACCACCCCTGCCTCCCTGAGCACCCTGGCAGCTTCCCCACTCCCAGGCGCATCTTCCAGTATCACCCATTCGACCGCGGGCGACCCAGAGCGTCGACTACGTCGAACGTTCGAGCGCCGCCGTCCGCTCGAACTCCGGCAAGCACCCAGGTAGTCTCTGACCGCCCCGCGCCTCCTCGTTCACACTCCCATACTCGCCACATCCTTCTGCATCTAACCGCGTCGATGTTTGCCTTGGGGTGAACCACAGCACCGTCTCCGACCTCGAGCAGAACAGTCTGACGCCGACGACGACTCCGGCGAGCAATCCTGCCAAGACCAGAGCGCCCCTTGCTTCCTCGAGAGTACCTTGAGCATACCCTCGACCACGCGAACACGGTAAGACCCTCCCCTGTCCTCCTTGCTCCCTAGGACCACCGCTGGACCACCGTATGAGCGCGCGCCGCCACCAGCCGCCACGCAGCGCCGCCCATCTATGACCAGGCAATAGCAGCCGTTAGATCTGGATCGGACGAATCAGATAGTTTACTTAAACCACGAAGGGGTATGTTATATAGACCGTGCGATCTAGCCAGATCCAACGCACCTTGCTGCTGATCCGACCGAATCGGTACCCACGAATAGAAACACGCGGCGTGTCCCCTGTTAGGTTTAGAACTGATTTGAAATCTGATTAAATTGCAAATTTCAAACCCCCATAACTTTGGATCCACACGTCCAAAAATTAAAAATTTTATGTCGTTGGATTCAGGAGAACAAGCCCTAGCCAACGATGGCCTTAGTTTAGAAAATAGTATATGTTAGTTTGCTTGATTTTGCAGATTCTTTTGTGAACTTGTTTAGAGTATAAAAATTGTTTAAAATTGATTTTAGGGTTAAAACTTTTGCAAAATGGTCTGTTGTGACCTTACTGACCCTAGGAACCAACCCTTGGTGTTTAAAATGATTTTGGTAAGAATTAGGTTGGATTACTTGACTTAGCCATTTTTAGCCAAATAAAAAAAGAATGGTTTTTGTTATAAAAATGGTTATGGAAAGAAAACTTTAAGGAAATGTTTTGGACCAAACCTACTGACCTAAAACACCAAGTTTTGCAAATTATCAACTCATTTGGTGAACAACTTAAGAGTTTTGCCTTGATAAAAACATCTTTTCACCACATGAAATGATGAATGGATTTAAAAGTGGTTTTGGATAAAACCCATTTGCTAATGACTTTGCCACTTTCGTAAATGGCAAATTTGGAACCTACAAAGTTTAGGAGCCTAGTGGAGACCATCCTTGCAATAGAACCAACCTTTACATGCTTATGCATGACTTAAATCCCATTGTTTTGTGTGTGTTAAATTGTTTGATTGATTTATTGGTTTGGAATGCTAGTTGATTTTGTGTCTACTTGATTGACTTGTAGTGAAGTTAGAAAGTGTGAGACTAGCAAGATCAAGGAGTGAACCACCATTCCCTACCAAAAAGGCAAGTGATGCTTCATACTTTTTGTCCCATTACCTTCTCTATGCATTAGTGATTTTGCTAAGTAAAACTTGCATGGATTTTGCTAAGTATAGACCTTGCTATAAGAAAACCTAGTAGATGAATCCTTAGTAGGATTTTCCTAAGTTAAAGATTCCTACTACTATCAAGCTTAGTCTAGCTAATAGAAAACATGGGTGGAATATATATTCACACTATGGAAAAATATTCTAAGTCTGAGGACTTAGGTTTTGTTTAATAAAACAACTAAGTTAATGAACCTCTTGGGTGGAATGGAAGGATTGGGATATGTTGAGTGGTTACACAAGGCCAGGGGACTGGTGAACCTTGTGTATCTCACTTGTGGATGGCCACCCAGGAAACAAAGAGATTTGAGATGTCAAATGTTGAGAAGCTTCAAGTGCAACCACTTGGCAATATGGGCTCTGCCATGATCATATAGGTTGCAAGAACTTAGCCATATGGACAGTGGGTGGTAGTGTTTGATAGGTTGGAACGCTTCCATTTTGGTCTAAGGGAAGGCTTCTGAAAGATTTTGTCTTGGGAAACCAAGTCTTGTGGGGAAAGTGCACCACCTCTGCAGAGTGTAAAACCTAAGTACTTAGCCATGTCCCTGGTAAAGGACAATTTGAGCATCAAGACATGGAAGCAATCAAGAATCTCATCATTCCAATTTCTAAATTAAAACTTGTGGATTGAACAAGGGTTGTTTGAAATCTTAAATCTTTGATTTGTAGATGCCTTGGAAAGGATCTTCAATCTTTGATTGAGAAAAATGATTTTGTCAAGCAAAAACTTAGTATTTTCAAAATGATAAGAAAAATCTATTTTGAGCAATGCAAGCCTCAACTCCACTTAGCCAAATGCATATAGATGATAGATTACACTATACTACCATAGTATCACTTGCCAATACAATTCAAATGTATTGACCCTTGTGGCTCTAACTTGTAATGTTGCAGGTTTGATTGATTTTAGTGAAGATTGATTGTTTAGGATTACAAAGTCTACAACCAACATCTGCCTGTGGCACTTTGAAGATGAAGGACCCCATGCTTATAGTTATTCCGCTGCAATGTAATGTAATAGCCATATGATCTATGAAAGATGTAATAAAATTAAGTTATTCCTGGTTATAAAGTTATATTATGACCTTTGTTTCTTGATATTACATCTTAACTGTGGATGCTAGCTATTGATCCAGGGACTAGCATTGTAAAATACAGGAGGAATCTACCTTATCAGGTTGAGACCTCTACAGTCACTATCAAACCAGATCAAAACAAAAGAAAATGAATATATGAAGCATATGACCTAATGGTCATTTCTGCCAAAGTTAACCACTAGCTCACTTTGAGCATCTCTAGCAACTAATCTCAAACAGAAACTTTACCATTTATTTTATCCCCTTGCTAAACCTAGTGACACTAAACCCAATGGAGCTTTCCAACTTGATAGAAACATTTTCACACCTATTTGAGAGGCAATTAAAATTTGAATCTATCTTATGTATCAAGATAGCCATTTTTGGAAAATCACTCAAACCTTCACCACATGGCAAACCATTGCACCCTGAGACTACCAAAATTAGTATCAGATCACCCACCAAAAATCACTGGAAAGCATGATGATTTTGTTCATGCAGCCATTTGATCAAACACTTAGAAGACACAGTACCACTACCAACTATATATTGTTTGTGATCAATCAATTGCTCAGCAATTGTACCACAATTCCTATACCTAGCTCACCCACGAACACCCCAATACACAACCATGCAATTGATCCACTCTTCTTCACTATCTTGATCAATGCAAATGGTACCCGATCTCACCATGTCACTTGGACATGGGCAGCACGCCATAGGACACTCCTCACTCGCCCGCGACCTCTAATTGGTAGAAGTGACCTCACCGCCCCTCTCTGTCCACCGCTCGACCAACGGCGAGACGTAGAGACACTAGAACGTCCACGCCCATTTAAGACATGGACATGCCGATAGCACAACGGAGGGCCGTAGCCGCCTCGCGCAGCCACGCAGCAAATCTCCCTCTCCACTCATACTCGCACCCGTGGTGTCACCAGCCACCGCCCAGACATGACCATTGGTCACCACGCGCCCACCTGACCACCATACATGCTGAAGAACACCGCGGTACCCGCACAGAGAACCGAAGTTGCCAGACCGACTGAGACCGCCCCTTGTCGCACCACCACTCGTATGACGATCTCCACACCCAGCAGCGTCGACCCATGCCCGCCTCCATGGTTAGCTCGGCATGTAGCAACGTCGCTGACGAGCCCTTGCCATTCCGCACTTCCTCACCCGCGAGGGTATAAATAGACCCCTTCCCCAGCCTCAATCTCCACACCATTCCACTCATCTCTCACTCAGAAACATCCCTGACCTGTTCCTGGTGCAAGGCGATCACTCAATCGCCGTAATTTGATCGGAGTCCGCTGCTGCCGTGAGGAAAAGGAGCCGTTGATTAGAGCCACCTCATGAGCTGCCGTGACCTCCATTCAACTCGCCGTCATTGACAAGCTCATTTGCCCACATCGCCAACCCTAGCTGGAGCCCTGGTAAGCCCCTAGCCACCCTCACCGTGTCGCTAGGTTAAATTCTCGCCGGAGCATCACAACATAGATGATGAGCCTCGACCGTAGGTTGATGCGTGCACCAAGTGTTGATGCGGAGCACTTCGTTGGAACCCCAAGATCAAGGTGTGATCGAGCACAACAGCAAGTTTCCCTCAGTAGAGACCGAGGTTATCGAACCAGAAATAGGAAGGAAACATCACACAGGTGTTGTTGGCAACGTGGAGACCTGCACAACACAAACTCAAGACTTTGCCCCAACGAATGATTGAGGTTGTCAAGATCACCGGTTTTCTGTAACAAAGGATTAAACATATGGTGTGGAAGGTAATGGTTTGCAGCAAGTAAACAAGTAATAGTGGAAGATGTATCAATGGTAAAGATTGGACCTGGTAAACAACATGACATGAAGGGTAAACAAATTACAGCGGGGCAATTTACAGGAAGTGAGCAAGGCATAACAATGCAATTACTAGCTAGCAAGATCCTATGAAGTTGATTGGGCAATACAACATTATACATAGACTATAATCCAACTGCATCAGTGACTAGAAGTCCACATTCAGGTTATCATCCGAACCCCCTCTAGTATTAAGTTGCAAGCAACAGACAACTGCTTTAAGCAAAGTCTGTAAGGTAAACAATCCACATGTTCCATGAACAATTGACCGTTGTTTTCTCCCTAGTAGCAACAGCACATCTACAACCAAAGAGATTTCTATCACTTCCCTTGGAAACTAGAGGCATGAACCCAGTATCGAGCATAAATACTCCCTCTTGGAGTCACTAGCAACTACTTGGCCAAGATAACCACTAGCAACGGAGAGCATGCAAGATCAAAAACAACACATACATGATAGAATCATAAAGATAGAACCATTAATCAAACCAACATAATAATCTCAATATCCATCGGATCCCCACAAACACAACATGCATGATTACAAATAGATTAGACCTTGATCATGAACGGAGATCACAAGATCTATACATGAAAGCACAAAGGAGGAGATACAACAATCTAGATACTACATGGAACCATAGTCCAAGGTGGAACTACTCACGAATCATACCAGAGAGAAGGCCTCCGGGATGATCTCCCCTCCGGCAGGGTGCCGAGAAGAACTTCAGATCCCCCCCAATCTAGGGAGGATGGTGGCGGCAGCGACAGACGGTTTTGTGGATTTCTGATCGGGTACTGAGAGTTTCTGCATCGGGGGCTTCTTATAGGCGAAGGGGGGAGTTCGGGAGGCGACCAGGGTAGGCAAACCCTACCCATGCGCGGGTCCACCTGACCCCGCACCTGGGGGGGTTTGGCCTCGCTGGCCCGCTTCTCCGTCTCCCCTCTGGACTCCTTGTTCCCCACGTAAAGTTATTGACTTTGACGTTCATCCCGTCCTATTCCGAGAATATTTATTTATTAACTTTTCTGAAACCAAAAATAGCAGAAAACAGGCATCTGGCACTGTTGCAACTTGTTAATAGGTTAGTACCAGAAAACATGTAAAAAGCACCTCAAAGTGTGGACAAGTAAATCAAAGTAGATAATAAACAAGCATGGAGCATCAAAAATTATAGATACGTTTCCAACATATCAGCATCCCCAAGCTTAACTCCTACTCGTCCTCGAGTAGGTAAGTGATAAAAGAATAATTTTTGAGGTGAACATGCACCCTCACAATAAAGATCCATCCACACTAGTGGAAACGAGGCCTTTGGTTGAGCCTAGAATTGGGCTTTAACACCGGTTCTTCTATGAACCGGTGTTAAAAGGGGCCCATACCAGCGTGGCCCGTTCAGCAAAAAGGAGCCCCCCTTTAACACTGGTTCGTGCCACGAACCGGTGTTAAAGGCCCCTCCGCCAGTGGCCCGCACAGCCCCCCTTTAACACCGGTTCGTGGCTTGAACCAGTGTTAAAGGGGGGAGGCCTATATAAGACACCGCAGCCCACACCCCACTATTCCATTTTTTCACTATCTTATTTTGGAGCCTAGCAAGAGGGTGTGAAGTGTGCTAGTTTGTGTTTTTTCGTATGCACAAGAGGTGTTCAGTGAAATGCCCGAGAGCTCAAAATAAGTTTTCTCGTTGCTCTTTCCTTCTCGGTCGAGGTCGGCAACTATCCTTTCATGTGTCATTGATGTACTATATATATAAATGGTCATCTCCCTATTAATTTTTGATATATACTATATATTAATGCAGATGAACCGGCAATGGATGTACGGTGACCGGCGCACTTCCGAGTACATTACGGGCCTCCAAAATTTCATCGTTGTGGCTAATGCAAACCATGGTCACAATGGTTTTATGTGCTGTCCGTGTGTTCACTGTCAGAACAAGAAAGACTACTCAAATACCAGAATCATTCACACCCACCTGCTTCGATCCGGTTTCATGCCCAACTATAATTGTTGGACCAAGCACGGAGAAAAAGGGGTTGTGATGGAAGACAACGAAGAAGAAGAGGATGATGACAACTATCATAATATGTATCCTGAATATGATGATATTACAATGGGGGTAGATAATGAAGATCAAGAGGTAGCAGATGGGCCCGCTGATGACGATCTTGGTCGGCCCATTACTGATGCAAAGGAAGAATGTGAAACTGAAAAGGAGAAGGAGAAGCTGGAGAAGATGTTAAAGGATCACAAAACATTGTTGTACCCAACTTGCAAAGATGGCCACAAAAAGCTAGGTACCACACTGGATTTGCTGCAATGGAAGGCAGAGAACGGTATGACTAACAGCGCATTTTCAAAGTTGTTGGTAAAAATGAAGAATCTTCTTCCAAGAAATAATGAGTTGCCCGACAGTACATACCAAGCAAAGAAGGTTGTCTGCCCTCTAGGATTAGACGTGCAGAAGATACATGCCTGCATTAATGAATGCATCCTCTACCGCGGTGAGAAGTACGAGAATTTGGATGCATGCCCGGTATGCACTACACTCCGGTATAAGATCAGACGAGATGATCCCAGCGATGTTGAGGGCGAGGCCCCTAGGAAGAAGGTTCCTGCCAAGGTTATGTGGGGGGATCTGAAACCTTTCTGTCCACCTCTGGTGAAAAAGACAAATTCCTGCCGAATCGGCAGGAAGTGGGTCAGATATGAACTACAGGTACATGATACGATGCTCATGATTTTTTAAAAAAATCATTTTTAGGTTCACAATATGCTATTTTATCAAAAATCCAATGCAAGTTGAGCGAGGCTTGGCCCCGAGCTAAGAATCTTCATGCCCGTTGTTTGACAAAGTTTGACGATAGTTTAAAACGGGGATAAAAAAATAAAAAAAGATCAAAACAGTGCGAAACCTTCGCGTGGTGTTATATTATGTGACATAGTTATCAGGAAAAATCTCAAACTTGGTATATTGATTATGTCTCAAAAAAACCTTCACAAAATGACCTATCTCATTCGAGGTTTCTTGGCTTTCGGGTCAAATGACCAATGTTATGGCTAGAATCAAGGCATAGTTTGTGATAATATGGCCATATTGTGCATACATGTGCATCATGGCATGGCAAACAATGTTGCAAGAGGAAGTTTTCCTTTTTATCGCACCAAAAAGGAATTTTCCATTTTCCGAGCATAAAAAACAGATGGTTTTGTGAAGCAACCACCAAATGGCTAATTCAAAAAACTGCACCACATTTTACAAAAATACTAGACCACCCTTATATGGACAATGTACCAACAGGGGGATCTGAAACCTTTCCGTCCATCTCTGGTGAAAAAGACAAATTCCTGCCGAATCGATAGGAAGTGGGTCAGATATGAACTACAGGTACATGATACGATGCTCATGATTTCTTACAAAAATCATTTTTAGGTTCACAATATGCTATTTTATCAAAAATCCAATGCAAGTTGAGCGAGGCTTTGTCAGATTCAAGTGTATACAAAAGATGCGGCATTTAAATATCCAATCAATTCAAAAATGTTAATACAAAATAAAATATGATTTGCTCTAATAAAATAGGGTTAGATTCCTTTTTAGATGCTTAATATTTCTTATGTTCAAAGTTTTAGGATTTGACAATTTATTTTTGTTTCAATTGAATAATCAAAATTTATATGTAAGTGTTTTAATAATTTTGAAAATTTTCATCTAAAGTAAATATAAAATATTTTTACATGAATGTATAGATATTATTTTTATGAAAATTAAGATATATTATTCATATTTTTCTGAGTTGAAATGAATAAGATATGAATTTTCTAAATTCATATCCTATTTTTTGAATTATAAATGCCCCCATCCCTTTAATGCATGAAATAAATGCCCCCCGTTTAACACCGGTTCGTGGCACGAACCAGTGTTAAAGAAGCGCATTATTCGTTACGCCAACATTTCACTTTAACACCGGTTCGTGCCACGAATCGGTGTTAAAAGCTTGGCGTAACAATCCCTTTAACACCGGTTCGTGGCACAAACTGGTGTTAAAGGGGGGGATTTATAGCACCTTCCTCTCTTCCTTATTCCCCCAGTAGCAAGAACGAAAATCGCGCGCGCATCAGCAGAGGAAGCAGAGGAGATCTGCGCACGCCGTCGCCGTTCTGCCGTCACCGTCCAGCCCTCGCCATCCCGTGGGAGCGCCGTCGCCCCCCTCGCCGTGTGCGAGCCGTCGCCGTGTCCACGCACCCTCGCCGTCGCGTCCTCACGTCCGTGTCGTCCACCAGGCAGCCCGAGGACCTTCGCCGTCCGCTGTTGTCACCGCCGCCCGCCACCGCGTCCGCTGCCTTCACCGCCGCCCGCCACCGCGTCCGTCGCCGTCGCCACCCGCCCTCGCCCACTCATGAGCCACCATCGCGCGCGCCAACGCGCAACTCTTTGGATCGGCTCCTCCAGCCGGCGGCGCCGACCCCGCTGACCGGACGCCCTCGCCCGTTGCCAAGGCCACCTCACGATCCGCCGACCGACCCATGGGTAGTATAATTGTGTAGTTATTTTTTTGAAGCATAATTGTGTAGTTATTAATTAGTTATAAGTGTGTAGTATTATTTATTGGAATTTTGATAATAAGTGTGTAGTGTATTAATTAGTTATTATTAGAATTTTTTACAACTTAAATTGAGCTTATTGTGTATAAAATTTTGGAGTATGACAAATTTTGAAAGTATTTTCACAAGTATACATGTGTGTATAAAATTTTGTGAAAAATGTGCTTAACCGAGGCCATACAAAAAATACAAATATGTGGATTCACAATAGATTTCTACTTGTTATTGTATTATTAGTAGTTTAGTGTTAGTATTAGTTTAGGATTTATTTAGTTTAGGGTTATTAGTTTAGGGTTTATTTAGTTTAGGGTTATTAGTTTAGGGTTATTTATTTAGTTTAGGGTTATTTATTTAGTGTAGTTTAGTGTATTTAGTTTAGGGTTATTTAGTGTATTTTATAGTTAGTATTAGTTATTAGGGTCGTGACCTTGCTGCTCTGCAAACGCCGCCGCTGGCCGTTGTCGTTAACGTCGCTCCGGTGACCCCTAGGTAGTGCGGTATTTATTTGTGTATTTTTGTATGAACTCGTTTTAAATGATCAAGCATTTGTGTATTTATTTGTGTATTTTTGTATGAATAATATGTATATTTGTGTATGAATCCAAGTCCACTTGAACATTTACTCAATTACTCTAGATAATATTATGCCGTCGAACGCACACCCCCACGCATCCCGGCCCCGCTCTCGCCCTGCGTCGCCACCTCTCGTTGTCAATATAGCATTATAATAACCATGCTATGTTAATCAACTTTCATGACAAGTTAATTAGAAGAAGTAGATGTACCCACTCATATGAATCGGGGTTTCTCCGAATTAGGGTTTGGAATGACCAAGCATGTATTAGGGTTACATTTCAATACTTTTAACCTGTCATATCATCATCTTTGCTTGAGCATTTCAATAGATGTATTACTGATATTTGTGCGATCATATTATTGTTTTAGAAACTATGGATCCACTTAGTAGAAACCTTGAAGATGGAGAAATAATGGAGAACATGATCCACGAGGACACCTCACAAAATCTGAACTTGGAGGGACATGATGACAGCTCAAGTAGTCATGGTGAAGATGACGACTCCGGTAAACGCGCTTTAGTGATTACAAAGTCTGTCGAGGTATATGCATGGATTAAGCCTCTGCTGACTTGCACCGATTGATTTGTATATATGTAAATGTATTAATTAACGCTTCTTTCTTCTTTTAGCCCTCTGGATCGACCAGCCAGCAACAATCTTCTTCTACGAAAAAGAGCAAGCGAGGCGCGATCCATCGGTTGAAAGATCGTTCAAAGTTCACGATCGAAGCAGTCCGTGTTGATGGCAGGCCGATGGAGCCTAAGAAGGCCGAAGACAAATTTTTACGTCAGGCTGGAGTGCTTGTTAGGGACCAAATCCCTATCATAATTGAATATTGGAATAAGCCAAAGAAGGGCGATGGTACCTTTGTCGATGAAAGATCCAAAGAAACGCTTTGGAATTCACTGTTCGTAAATTTCACCCTTCCGCCAGAGGAGGATGAAAACAAACCGATTATAAAGGAAAAGGTCAAAGAGTGGAATCTAAAGAAGATGGATGACACTTTCCGCAACTGGAAGACAAAATTGAACAAATTTGTCAAAGCTCGCGAGACTCCAGATTTCAAAGACGCATATTATGCGAAGATAAGACCTCACTGGCCCGAATTTGTGGCATATAAGGAAGGTGCTATAGCTAAAAAGAGGTCAGAAACCAATACGCTAAATATCTCAGAGGCTTAAGTGGACGGAGTCAGGTGGCTACATATCTCAGAGGCTTAAGTGGGAGGAAGCTGAGAAGGCCCTGCGCGCTAGAGGGATCACAAGCCAGACACATGGGTGGGACCTACGTGCAAAGACTTGGTTCTACGGAATCGGGGCATGGTTGGACCCAGAAACAGGATTGTGTATCTTCCCAACCCTCCTTGCCAAACCCGTCACTGAACTCATCACGGCATACGAGGAAACAGCCGCCAGGACCTTCCATCCCGACAGAGAGAATGACCAGCTCACACGCGCCATCGGTAAAAAAGAACACCCTGGACATGCACGAGGCACAGGGGGTATGACGTGGAAGGATGGGTTTGCCGAGTGGGGCGAATCTTACAGATGGCGTGGCAGAAAAGAAAAAGAGTGTACAGAGTGGATGACACAGATAGAACATGCACTTGTGGCGCTGCAGGCGCAAGTGAATGCACAACAGAGCCATCAAGCTACCGGCCCATCTCAGCGGCACAAAGATACTGCATTGGAAGCTGCCGGCAGCCCAGACTCTGCGCGGAAAAGTAGCATGGCTTCCACAGAGAACGTGCAGCCCACGCTTGAAATAGCGGGTCCTCGATACCCCGTGGATGAGATCACGGAGAGTGAACACGCTGAGCTGCATGTGACATTAATGGGCTTATCCTTTAAGGTGGCTGTTGGCTATGCCTTACCTCCTGTAGCTGGTGGAACTTACCACTGCCGACCGATTCCAGATGGCTATGCTATTGTTGGGGTGGATGAGGTTGTGAAGGAATATGAGGAAGCACAGCTTGACTATGCTACAGGTGAAGGGGAAACTCAACTCAAATTTGCAGTGAAAACAACCATTGTTTGGAAGAAGGAACACATGGTGCTACCAAATTGGAGGCCACTGGCACCCCTCTCTCTCATGGCGTCGTGATCGAGCCGCTTCACCATATCTGTGGCAGCCATCTCTGGCGCTTGACCATCTCTGTGCAGCCATCTCCGGCCAGCCGACCATCTCCCCGTCAGCCATCTCCGGCGCTTCAGCCATCTCCTCAGCGTAAGCGGAAGAGCACTACGAAGAGCATCACTAGCACTGCCACAAAGAAATCCGCAGGAAACCGTACGCCAAAGAGTTCAGAAAACTACGTCCCGCAGCCTTCCGCCAAGCCATTGCTGGTTTTACCGTGGAATCGCAGCGACGAGGATACCAATAGGATCTCGGAAGAAGAGGTCAAGAAATTCTTTGCACCTAGATGGGCCGAGCCAAAGGATAAAATAGATCCGGCGGTGGTGGAGAAGTTTTACAAAAATATTTTGAAACCTGAAACCCCACTTGTGCCGGAGTACGAGCGCCAGATTTTGAAGGGGATGCAAGGCGCCGTAGGGAGACTGAAAGTAGCAGTCGTGAGGCACCCCAGAAAACAGTTCCCATGCTCGGAGAGCAGGAAAACCAATCATGCGCCCCACTCCAAGTGTTCGGCACACGGGACGCTCCTCCCGTAAATGATTACGAGGCAGAGCTACAAAGAAAGGCCAATGATATGGGGATGACTTACATTGCATACTTGAACATCATGGGAGACAACTTGCCCAAAGGAGATGCCAACCCCATACAACCATGGAAGTATGGGAAGAATCTCGTCAAGAAAGAGGAGCTCAAGAATCTACCAACAAAGATGCGAAGATTTCACAAGTGGTACCTTGATTTCTGCAAGACGAGAAAGGAAGAATGGATCATGGCGCATATAAGAGATCGGATTTTCTTGTGCGGAGACGAGGAGATCGACTTCAACATTCAAGACTTGCATTTTCTATTTAATTAGAAGGAAATCGACAAAGCTACCATCAGCCTTTATTGTGTGTAAGTACTATTTCTGTAATTTCTATCTCATCTCATTCACTTCATTAATTGCCTGTATATATATATGCTCACCATATATGTATATACTATTATGCAGGAAAAAGGTTATGGAATGCATGAAAGGAGGCCCTTTTGACATTGGGTTCGTTGACCCAAATAGAGTTCATGAAGAAGTGGTAAGAACCAAACCCGAGCAAATAGAAGATTACTTGCTAAGGTCTTTACTGAGACAACAAACCAAAAGGGAAATACTATTGCCTTACAACTTCTCGTGAGTACTGTTACCCTCTCTTGTACACATTCTGTTTTGGCTTACTCGATGTTAAGGGTAACTGATGATGAGTTATGTGTGCGTAGGTTCCACTTTATTCTGCTAGTCATTCAACCCGACTCAGGAAAAGTCCTTGTCATGGACTCGTTACGAAAATAAAAAGAGCTATGGGCAGACTTTAGAGAGATGCTCCAGAGGTAATTTCAATCATATTATCGCACTATATAGGCAACTTTCGTGACAACAAGTAATTAATTACTCCTTTATCCATTTTCTTTGGTGGAAAGGGTTTGGAAAAGGTTCACGGGCAGGGCCATGGGTGAATGGTCAGAAGAACTAAAATTTGTAGACCAAAATGTAAGTAATACTAGCTAGCTAGGTCTGCGTATCTCTTTGATTCTGCTTCCAATTCCATTATATCATGCTTTATTGATTATTATTTTGATTGAACTCTCTATTCTTGTAAAGTGGGCGCATCAAGGACACGACAATAACTTATGTGGGTACTATGTTTGCGAGTTCATTCGCAACACGATATGTGCGACGGGCCAAGCCGCACTAGAACAACTTAGAGTAAGTAAAGAAAGTACACAACATTATTTTATTACCATCAATTGTGTTGAGTTTTATTCTTATATATATATTGACCCCATTCTTCATATATATTCAGATCGAACGGATGCGGGACCAACTCCTACCATTTGACCGCATACGAGCCATTCAAGAGGAATTGGCCGGGTTCATACATGATGAGTTCGTCACGCCTGGCAGAGAACTCTTTAGATATCCACCAAAATAAAGGTTGTATATATTCTTGAACGTGTTTGTCTTGTACTTGAAGCTTCAATGTTTACGGACAATACCACACAATGACGCTGTTGTGTATAATAATAGTTGCTTAATTATTCATGTACTCATATGTACCGATGACGATGTATGTGTATACTGCTCCCGATCGATTCCCCCTCCCCCCTCCCCGTCCCCGTCGCGCCGCAGAAATACGCCCAGAACAGGGCAGGGGTACAACTCTGCTGTGGCAGAGATTTAGGCCGTTTTCCTGCAGCGGCAGAAAACCTTTAACACCGGTTCGTGTTACGAACCGGTGTTTAAGGAGGGGGGCCTGAGCGCTGCGCCAGTCCCATGTGCGCCACCCTTTAACACCGGTTTGTATAAGAACCGGTGTAAAAGGGGGGGCCCTCTAACACCGAACCCTCAACAGCGGTTCTACAACCGCTGTAGAGGGCCCTCCAAACCGGTGTTGGAGGGGGGTGTGCACTAGTGCCATTTGCAAACATTGAAAGCTGGGATCAAAGAACTCTAAACATGTGCATGAAAGATGGAGTCCTAACAATAGGAAATAGTAACTATGCATGCAACATGGCAAGCTACAAACAAAGATCATGAATAATATGCATTGAAAAATGTTTGTTTGTTTCACATGCAGAAAACATAACATAGTGGCAATCAGCTTGTCCCTCATAGAGTAGCAATATAATGCATAGGACACCTTCAAAGTTCACAAGGATGACTAGAAACAGATAGCACATGAATAAGTAATAACACAATATGCATCAATTAATAAGCTTTGGAACATTGCACACAGAATGACAACTATGCTCTCTTAATGGTGCCTAAAGGTAGAAGGTGGAGACTCAAATAATGGTGGAAGAAAAGCCTTTTCGTAAAGGAAGCAGGGATTACAAGTTTTAAAAAGAGCTTCCAAAAATTATGGTAATTATTATCTTTCAGCCCTAATTGTCCCGATCATAAGCATCTTGAAGTGTTTAAGGTTAAAGTGGCAAAGCTGGAGTATATGCTTGAAAAGGTATAAGTTGGAAATCTCAAGTCCCTTGACTATGGGTGCTACACCTCATGGATACTCAACTTAGAGTCCAGGCAAGTTCTTGTGACTATAAGTACTTTCATATCATTAAGAACCGCCAACGTGGTACCCCTTGCACATGGTACAAGAGCTTTCCCATAACCAAAATGACAAGGCAAACAGACAATGAGCATCTCAGCAATCTTTTTATTTACCATATGCATAGCTTTTTATTGAGGATGCTTCATAGATAGCTCACTATGGTGATGCTGCAAGTTTTCACCATGATTAGGAATGGCTTAGGGTAGCGACCCAGGCGTATCTCTAACACATAATACAAACTCCATGGACTTAGTTCCCACTTCATTTCACACCGGTAACATCCATAGACAAAAGAGCATGATATCAACGGAGTACAAAAAGTACAAGTGCAATTTTGAAAACGTTCCCCGTGATAGCACGGTTCTGCTAATTCCAACTTATAAGTGCAAGCATATACAACAAAGTTGCCTCAATGGTTCAAGTTTATTAGGGGCAAAGAATAAAATGTGCCATCAAGTTCGTGAGGGCTTTAATCACTAAGTTTTCACATAACAAAGTAGTTTTTAATTGGAAGATAGCTGAAAACAAGAATATACTTGGAATGGTGTAACACACCATGCATAGGAGTTTATAGTAGACACATTGGAATAACTTGGTTTCTTGGGAGTTGGAAGCATGAGTATAACTTACTCATACAACTGGAGGCTAGCAAAAGACTGGGAGCAACCAACTAAGAGAGCAATAATGGCCAAAATAATGTAATGCAAGAAAGCGAACTAATCAAAGCAAAGAGTGGTACTACAATTCAAGGACTAAATGATCATAGAGACTAATGGTGACTTGTCATAGTCATAATATGGTGTGAGCATGTGCCAAGTCAACCCAAGCAAAACATCAAAGGAGAATACCACAATACTATGCTTTTGCATGCTAAAACAACGCATAATTTCTTCAAGGCACACTAAGCAATCCTAATTGTTTGGAACAAGACATGCTACAACAATAATCACTAAGCATAATGCAAAAACAACACCTAGCGTGTCATGCTAAAGTCTTAGTCACAGTCAATGCAATCTCCTCTTGCACTTCAAGCAAGAACTTACTACCCCTTTCCAAACACCAAGCAAACTTATTTGTAAAACAACATAGGAAGAGCGGGGGTCCAAACTACTAATGCAAACTAAACAAACTAAGAAAAGCAAACAAAAACTAAGACGCTCCAAGAACAACACAACTATGCATGAAACAATAAAAGTGAAGTGTCTAGACAGACCTGAGCTTTTTATTGATGAAGAAGGGGATGCCTTGGGAATCCCCAAGCTTTGACGCTTGTAACTCTTGGATATTTCTTGGAGCGAAACCATGGTGGCATCCCCAAGCTTGAGCTTTTGTCCATTATTCATCTCATTGCATCATTCTCTGTCTACACCTGAAAATTTTCCTTCATACAAAACTTCACACAATCTTCATTAGCAACATTAGCTTATTCAAAAGATATTAGACCGCGGGCAAAGATTTGGAACAGCAAGGATTTTCACTAAAAACACAACCTACTGTAGTAACTCCTTTAAAGAAACTTAATTTACGTGAAGAGAGATCAAAAAGGAATCAATAAGAAGCAAATGCAAATAATGGCAGAAATCTATCAAAACAGACCAGCAGGTAGAAACGAATTTTTTAGAACATATCATGTTGCTCATATCAAAAAGTGTTGAACTAACGAAAGTTAGCCTACATACTTGGGGATTTATTCATAAATTTTGAGCTCAATCCGAGTTACAGAGCCTCCTCACAATTGTTTTGGTGGAGGAGAAAAATCTGTTTCGGGAAAATAAATCCCCAAATCTTAGTTCCCTCTCATTAGAGGTCATTCTTGGCACAAAAAGGAAACTAAAAAGATAAGGAGAGGTCATTACAGTAGTAATAACTTCCAAGACTCAAGGAAACTCTTGGGTTATCTCTCAACAAGTACTTTTCTTTAACGCCTTTAAGTTAGGCACAAGAAGCAAGAAGAATCAAGTTTTTTCAAACGAGGTAGCATTAACATTCATACTTGCAAAATCTTCAACTATGAAAGATATTTCATCCAAATGGGTTTTGGAGGATCCTTTCTCATCTCTCTTTGGTCTACTAACTTCATCAAAAAGATTTTCAGGGGCAATCCAATCAAAGTTATTTTCAAAGGCTTCATGTACTGAAACAAGCTTATAGGGTATGGGTATATTGAATTCCTCTCTAGGCTTAGTTTTATCAGAAATACCCACAACATCTACACTTGAACTTAGCATATTGAAACGTTCAAAAACCTTTTTGGCCTCCCTAGTCACATCATGGAATTATTTTGATAAAGTTTCAAGGATGAATTCCCTTTTTTCAACATTCTTCTCTTCTTTTAGTTTAAGGAATAAGAATTGTATGAAGGGGTTAAGGCTAACAAACTTAGCCTCAAACATATGAACTAGAGAAGTTGCAGCAATCTCATAATTAGGAGAAAGTTCAGCTATAGATTTATCCTCAATATCCTCATGCTTGCTAACATAGTTAAAGAATTCTTCAATATTATCTTTCCCAATTATGGAGCCACTACCTATTGCAAGATCTTTCAGAGCGAACTTGGGGAGCAACATGGTGAGCTAGAGCAAGAACTAATTTTTTTGTGTTTTTGAATAAGGCAAGCAAACTAAGCTAGACCAATTTTTTTTTGGTTTTTTGAAAAGAGGCAAACAAAATAAAGCAAAAGAAACTAAGCTAACTAAAAACAAAGTAAAGAGAAAGGAAGTGAAGGACTCCCCTAGTGAAGACGTCCTTAGCCTCCCCGACAACGGCGCCAGAAATCTTTGATGCGAGCACCAAGTGTTGATGTGGAGCACTTCGTTGGAACCCCAAGAGAAAGGTGTGATGGAGCACATCAGCAAGTTTCCCTCAGTACAGACCGAGGTTATCGAACCAGAAGGAGGAAGGAAACGTCACACAGGTGTTGCTGGCAACGTGGAGACCTGCACAACACAAACTCAAGACTTTGCCCCAACGAATCAGTGAGGTTGTCAAGCTCACCGGTTTGCTGTAACAAAGGATTAAACGTATGGTGTGGAAGGTAATGGTTTGCAACAAGTAAACAAGTAACAGTGGAAGATGTACCAATGGTAAGTATTGGACCGGGGTCCATAGTTCACTAGAGGTGCTCTCCTTAGATAAACAACATGACATGAAGGGTAAATAAATTACGTCGGGGCAATTGACAGGAACTAATCAAGGCATAACAATGCAATTACTAGCTAGCAAGATCCTATGAAGTTGATTGGGCAATACAACATTATACATAGAACATAATCCAACTGCATCTATGACTAGAAGTCCACCTTTAGGTTATCATCCGAGCATGATTACAAATAGATTAGATCTTGATCATGAACGGAGCTCACAAGATCTATACATGAAAGCAGAAATGAGGAGATACAACCATCTAGCTACTACATGGACCCATAGTCCAAGGTGGAACTAATCACGAATCATACCGGAGAGAAGGCCTCCGGGATGATCTCCCCTCTGACAGGGTGCTGGGAAGAACTTCAGATCCCCCCGATCTAGGGATGATGGTGGCAGCGGCTACAGACGGTTTCGTGGATTTCTGATCGGGTACTAAGAGTTTCTGCATCGGGGGCTTCTTATAGGCGAAGGGGGGAGTTCGGGAGGCGACCAGGGTAGGCAAACCCTACCCATGCGCGGGTCCACCTGACCCCGCGCCTAGGGGGTTTGGCCTCCCTGGCCCGCTTCTCCGTCTCCCCTCTGGACTCCTTGTTCCCCACGGAAAGTTATTGACTTTGACGTTCGTCCTGTCCAATTCCGAGAATATTTCTTTACTAAATTTTCTGGAACCAAAAACAACAGAAAACAGGCATCTGGCACTGTTGCAACTTGTTAGTACCATAAAACATGTAAAAGCACCTCAAAGTGTGGACAAGTAAATAAAAGTAGATACTAAACAAGCATGGAGCATAAAAAATTATAGATACGTTTCCAACGTATCATAGATCATGTTGTAATCATAGGGCCAGCATTGGTCGATACTGATTTGTTTAGAAGCACCCACTGACGCATGGGACCATCCTGAGTGAGCCCGCTGCACGCGCTATGCAGTTGGGCCAGCCCAATAGTGTTTCCCGCGCGAGCCAAGTAATTCAAATCTAGTTTTATCTTTTATTTGAAAATCCCATTCTGTAGTGAACTTTAAAAATCAATTCAGAGAGATTCACTGCACCAAATTGAATGAATCCAATTTTGTTTGAAAGTAGATGAAAATTTATAATCACTCCCGTTTGATTCAAATAGTTTGAAACTTAGCTCCTTGGGAAAAGTTTTCTCTCATGTTGATCATTTGAGTAACCAATCCTTGCAACAATTGGGATTGAAGTTTCAAAATCCTTTGTATAGCTGGGTCTAGTCCATTGTTGTTGGCTAAAAGCTGAGTTGTCTCTTGGCTCAACTGGTTTTGGGTTGCTATATGTTCTCTCATGTTGTCTTCTTGGTTGTTGTTGTCATCAACCTTGATGTTGGAGTTTCTTGGAGTAGTCATCTGTTTGGGTTGGGTAGGGATTAGAATAGGCAAAATATTTCTAAGGAAATAGTTCTAATCACACACATCACAATTCACAAAAGCAATGTGCAAGCAATCACAAACAAACATTTCACTCAATCAACCAAGTTCAAGCATATTTTTAGACAATCAAAAATATTTTTGTTACACCACATAAGTTGGTGTGTTTTAACTTAACTATAATATGGTGGTCCATCTATATGGTTCACTTGTGATCTTTCCTTCCTTCTTGATTCTTCTTTGTATGAGATCATGGTTTCCTTGAGATAAACTCTTGGTTGCAATACTTCAAAGTTTGTTGATGGCTCCTTCCTATTTTGCATTCCCTCAGTCTCTAATTCTTGAGTAAGATTTCCTTGTCTCACTTGTAGTCCTTGGTGGTATCCAAGTTGGAAGTCCTTAGTGAACATGCTGAAGATGTTGAAGTCATTAGAGTTGAAGAAGTTGAAGTCATCCTTTGCACATGGTGTAGTCTTGGGCCATGGGTAGGTTTCCATCAAGTTTGAAATAGGAGAGATGTAGAGTTGAAACCAAAATGGTTGAGGAAAGAGTTTACAAGTGTTTTTGTAAATAAGTTTTTGAACAAATACAACTCCTATTTTTCTAAGGGTTTTGTCCAATCCTAGGTTTACAAATCCTACAGGCAACACAATGCTCTGATACCATCTGTAGAGGTCCCAACCTAATAGGGTATAGTCCTCCTGTGTTTTACAATGCTAGTCCCTGGATCAATAGCTAGCATCCACAGTTTAGATGTAATATCAAGAAACAAAGGTCATATTATAACTTTATAACCAGGAATAACATAATTTTATTACATCAATACATAGCTCATTTGGATATTACATTACATTGCAGCGGAATAATTATAATCATGGGGTCCTTCATCTTCAAAGTGCCACAGGCAGATGTTGGTTGTAGACTTTGTAATCCTAATCAATCAATCTTCTATAAAACAATCAAACCTGCAACATACAAGTTACAGCCACAAAGGGTCAATACATTTGAATTGTATTGGCAAGTGATACTATGGTAGTATAGTGGAGTCTATCATCTAAATGCATTTGGCTAAGTGGAGTTGAGACTTGCATTGCTCAAATTAGATTTTTCTTATCATTTTGAAAATACTAAGTTTTTGTTTTGACAAATTACTTCCCAAGGCAACTACCAATCAAAGACTGAAGATCCTTTCCAAGGCATCCACCAATCAAAGACTGAAGTGCTTGGCAAAACCATTTTTCTCAATCAAAGATTTCAATATCCTTGTACCAAGCCATCTCTCCATTAATGATTGAAGAATTCAAACAACCCTTGTTCAAACCACAAGTTTTAACTTAGAAATTTAAATGATGAGATTCTTGATTGCTTCCATGTCTTGATGCTCAAATTGTCCTTTACCAGGGACATGGCTAAGTACTTAGATTTTACACTCTGCAGAGGTGGTGCACTTTCCCCACAAGACTTGGTTTCCCAAGACAAGATCTTTCAGAAGCCTTCCCTTAGACCAAAATGGACGCGCTCAAACCTATCAAACACTACCACCCACTGTCCATATGGCTAAGTTCTTGCAACCTATATGATCATGGCAGAGCCCATATTGCCAAGTGGTTGCACTTGAAGCTTCTCAACATTTGACATCTCAAATCTCTTTGTTCCTGGGTGGCCATCCACAAGTGTGATACACAAGGTTCACCAGTCCCCTGGCCTTTTGTAACCACTCAACATATCCCAATCCTTCCATTCCACCCAGGTGATTCATTAACTTAGTTGTTTTTATTAAACAAAACATAAGTCCTCAGACTTAGAATATTTTTCCATAGTGTGAATATATTTTCCACCCATGTTTTCTATTAGCTAGGCTAAGCTTGGTAGTAATAGGAAACTTTACTTAGGAAATCCTACTAAGGATTCATCTACTAGGTTTTCCTATAGTAAGATCTATACTTAGCAAAATCCATGCAAGTTTACTTAGCCAAATCACTAATGCATAGAGAAAGTAATGGGACAAAAAGGTATGAAGCATCACTTGCCTTTTTGGTAGGGAATGGTGGTTCACTCCTTGATCTTGCTAGTCTCACACTTCACTAAAAGTCAATCAAGAAAACACACATTCAATTCTCATTCCAAACCGAAGTCAACAAACAATTTTTACACACAAAGTAATGGAATCCAAGTCATGCATAAGCATGCAAAAGATAGTTTTATTTTGCAAAGAGGGCCTCTATTGGGTTTATAAACTTTGTAAGATCCAAATTGGTCATTTACCAAAGTGGC
Source organism: Avena longiglumis (assembly GCA_030063025.1). Classification (NCBI taxonomy): domain Eukaryota; kingdom Viridiplantae; phylum Streptophyta; class Magnoliopsida; order Poales; family Poaceae; genus Avena; species Avena longiglumis. Next base: position 335,843,388 of record CP125979.1, on the reverse strand, counting down.
AAATTCATTAGCAAGAGGGTTTTGTCCAAAACCATTTTTAAATCCATTCATCATTTCATGTGGTGAAAAAAATGTTTTTATCAAGGCAAAATTATTAAGTTTTTCACCAATGAATTGCTCATTTGCAAAACTTGGTGTTTTGGGTCAGTAGGTTTGGTCCAAAACATTTTCTCAAAGTTTTCCATTTAAAACCATTTTCATAAACAAAACAATAGTTTTGTTTGGCTAGAAATGGACTAAACTAATTAATCCATTCTTAAACCTTTCCAAATTCATTTTCCAAAACATGGGTTGGTTCCTAGGGTCAGTAAGGTCACACCAAACCATTTTGCAAAAGTTTTACCCCTAAATTCAATTTTAAACAATTTTTATACTCTAAACAAGCTCACAAAAGAATCTGCAAAAACAAACAAACTAACAAATACTATTTGCAAAACTAAGGGCATGGTTGGCTAGGGCTTGTTCTACTGAATCCATTGACATAAAATTTGCCAAATTTGGACGTGTGGTTTTAAAGTTATAGGGTTTTCAAAATGGCATTTCAATCTGATTTCAAACCTTATTTTAACTCTCCAGGTGCCACGCGTCCTATTTTCATTCGCCAGTACCGCTTCGCTCGGATTGACTATTCTGGCGCGTTGGATCAAGTCCGATCGTGCGACCCTGATCGCATAACCCTTCGCGTTAAGTGATTCTGTCATTCCCCTGCGATCTGCATCCAACGGTTGGAGATGGCCTGACCTAACTCTGGCGGCGCTTAGCGGCAGTGCGCGGCGGCGACGCTCTGCTAGCGGAGGAGCTGGCGATGCAGGAAGCGAGGGAGAGGCTGGCAAGGCTTACCATGCTCGCAGTGACCTGCTGATGCTCGAGGTGGGGTCGGCTACTCGAGGGGCGCAAGGGGTTGCTGCTAATTGCTCGTCGGAGAAGCTGCGGGCGACGGTGCTCTCAGGTTGTCGTCGTTGGCGACGTTTAGGACCACGCTAAGAAAATTTAGGGCTGCGTTAGCTGCGCATGCGGTCGGTGGTCATGTATGCATCATCAAGAGGAAAGGGGGTGGTCAGATAGTACCTGGAGGACTCGCCGGAAAAGTAGCAGACGGCGGCGTATAGGTGGAGTTGTTGCCGACGTTCTGGAGCACTCGGGGGCGAGCTGGCGCTACGGGGATGATCTCCAGAAGGTGGGGATCACGGGAGCATGGTCGGGGAGGCAAGGGGTGGCGAGGGGCTGCCGGAATCAGCGTCGGAGCGTCGTCGGAGACAGGGCAGTCGAGGAGAAATTGTGGCGGCCTGGAGGCGTGCTCGGGGAAGGAAACAGAGGGGAAAGGAGGCGGATACACTGGCGTTTAAAGGTGCTTGATCACCGCGAGTAATTGTGTCCGTATTAAAACGAATTAAGTCCGAGGATTCAATGGCAGAGGTGAGGAGGAACGGGTCGCTGCGGGGAGGACGAAGAACAGTAGGGTGTGGGGTCCGCTGGCAGTGAAAGAAAGGGAGAAAGGGAGGGGTCCACATGTCTGTTGCTCCGCAGGTCAGATTATGGGTGCAAATCGTTTTCCTTCGGGGAGAGGGAAGCTGGGCTGCTGGGCTTAGTTGGGCTTGGCCAGTTGGGTCAGTCCTTTTCTATTTTTTCTGCCTGTTTGTTTATTCTTTTCTATTTCTATTTTCTGATTTACTATTCAAACAAATGATTCAAACATTCAAACTATTCAAACATTTCAACTCTTCACCAAACATTGTAACTAAGAATTTGGTTCTGTTTAGTAACCTGAACCAAAATCCTAAATAAAATAAATAATAATTTAATCTTTTTAGGTTCCATCCTTAATTAAATAGGTAGGCCATGGTTTATTAATTAAATAGAGTTTTTGTTGTTTATTAATAAAATCTACATTTGAAATCCAAATATTTTCAAAATAAAATCAGTAGGTATCATTTGGAAGTAAATAATACTTGAATACTTGTTTAAAACAAAATATTATTTTACTTTAAGGTCCAATAATAATTTAAATAAAATGGGTTTTAGTAAATAACTCAAATAAGATTTGTTTATTTAAATCTTTTACTTTGGATTCAAAAATTGTACCAAAGTCATTCAGTAGGTTTTATTTGGGAACACCAATATTTGTAATTTTTATTTTAAATAAGTTCTGATGTTTAAATTAAATTGGTAAAATCTTTTATTTAGGTAAAATTTGGATTAAATTCCTTGTTATTTTGTTTAAATAACCTTTGCTAATTCTTAATAAGAATAAAATGTTTTAATTCCCAAGTTTGGCCAAGGTTTAATTTGGCTTTATAAAATAATCCTTATTTGTAAAACTTCTATTTCATTTGAAAACAAATCTTTTCATTTAATTGTTTCAAAATAGTATTTCCAAATGTTTTTATTTTCCTTTTATTAAATGTTCATATTTTTAAATCCCTTTAGTTTTTTTTAACTTCAAAAGGGTTTGAAGTTCCAATTGCACTCAAAAAGTTTCTTCTGGATATGAAAATCAAACAAAGTTTTATTTTATTCATTTATTTTCACATTACAAGATTTGGAAAATCTTGGGATGTGACAGTAGAGGATGGCCCGCGACCATCGGATCTGCGCCTAATCCGTCTGCCAGCACTGTCCCTTACCCTTTCGCGAGCGGGCGGCCAAGCTGGGCCGCCACTGCTCCCCGCAGCCCACTGGAGAAAGGAACCGACCTGTTCCCCCCTAGCCTCTTTCTGTTTCTTTAAAACAAATCCAGGATCTGTTATTTGAAGTTTGGATTAATTCGAAATAAAAATATAAAACTCTTCAAAATAACTAGATCTAAAATCCCTCAAGTGTTTGGATGTTTTACCTAACATGCATACCACTTTTTAAACCAAAATAGTATATAAAATAAATATGATAAATTTCCTCCCCAGATCTGTCAAGAACACAATATAAATTCTACATGGACTTCTACAAATCCAAATGACCTAAACTCAATTCAACTGAAAGGCATCACCCATACCCTTCTTATCCCATAGGCCCCATCTTTTCTTGTTTCTTAAATTACTGGTAGCCAAAATAGCAAAAACATCGCCTTTCTGACTTTAGAAATTTCCCTAGGTCAAACCAACTAAGGTTTTGACCTAATTCCAACTCTCAGAGATCACACATCACCATAGCCTTCATAATCCAGCAGCTCATATTTTATGAGTATCTGTTGATTTTGGTGAATTAAACTATTCTCTGCATGGATTATTCACTATTAAAAACAGTACAATAGCTTTGTAACTCCAAAAAGGTTGATTCCAATTTCTAAAGAAAGGTATTTTCATTACCTAGCATTTATCCTTGGAATTAACTAAAAAGCTTGTTTAAAATAAATCTCATGAAAAATACAAATCCCAGCCAGTACTGACTTTGAGAATTTCTCAAGGTCATTCTGGTAATTGTTTTGAGGAAATTCCAACTCCTATTGATTCAGTCCATCAAATACTACCGCTTAACCCAAGGAAATAATTTTTGGAACTCCAGATAAGATTTGGAGAATTATTTCCTAAAACTAGAATTTTATCCACTATAAAAATCACTATAAATCAAGGGAAATTGATAAAATAGTGAAACCACTTTTCTTGGCTTTATTTTATCAATGCATATCTGATGGTGTCATTTTTATACAATGGTATGATACAAATTAAACCTTGATCCAAAAACTCCTCTCTTAGGTATTTCTAAGACTAGAAATCGAAAGGGGTCCTTTTCCCTGAATGCCTCCAAACCCTCTCCCAATTCAATCACATCATACCTCCAACCTCCTCCTGATGTTTAGCATATATTTATCCTTAGCTTGCTGTATGGTTTGATGCTTGTATGCTTTGTATTGATTGGTGTATTATTTGTTTGCATGTATGATCGGTAACGGCGATAGTTGCGATTGTGTGACACCGAGAAGAAGGAAGCATCGGGGTTATCTTTATTATTATTGTATTGGTATTATGGTTATCTAACGCCGTCAAGGGACTTCTCGCTGGTCATAGGCAAGCCACCAATCCTGACCTCCTATATGCACCTACTTTTGTTTATCAACTGTTTTATATCTCTTTTATGAATTGCATGATTAAAGGCATGTTTTGTATTCAAATAAACAGACATGAGTAACTTGGATCCTCCAAGTTATGAAGGAGTGTCCATGGGACACCTACCATATTTACACCTATTTTTACCCCTTAGAACGAGGCTAAGATGGTTAGAATCTCTCCTTTTGGAACCCTCGGATTTTTCAAAGATAATTTTTTTTGGGTTTTACCCTACTACAAAGTTTTCAAAATCAATCCCTTGGAAAAAGGCATCGTTCCGAGTGGAGTTTTCACTAAAGGAGATATAAGGAGGAGAAAAAGAAATTCTAACAAAGGAAAGAAAAGGAAAGGGGTACTCGAGTCTTTTACCGGAACAATTTTATCCGTGCAACCACATTACCCTGGGTGGGACTCAGGGCTAGCTCGTAGTTTGTCCTACTTAGTATGGGCTATGCCATAACGCGTAGAAAGGGGTTAGAGTCCCCGGAAGCCGGTTCCTCTCCACTTAGGGGGTCGTCGTGCCCGGAGAGGTTCCATTCAACTCCACGGAGTCGGCTAAAACTATGGAGCTCCTGAGGAGGGTACTAGGTTAAGGAAGTACGGCTGGAAGTGGATAAAGGATGCGCAGGAAGGTATATTCGGACTTGGGAAGTCAGGTACACGTCCCGGGGGAACTAAGCAACCATAGGGAAAGTACCTATACTAGGGACAACAAATGAAAGGTTAGGTTCGATTATCCGGACCCCCGTCTACAGTATGTAGAGGGCCGTGGTTGTATCCCGGCGGATGTATTGATTCCTGTGGGTAAAGTGCACAAACTCTGTAGAGTCTAATATATTCGAATAGCCGTGTCCACGGTCAAGGACGGTTGTAAAGGTGATTGCTATGAGTACCGGGAGATATGTTGAGATGGATGAAAAGGATGTGACTTGGTCACGAGGAAGGATAAGGAATGAGATCGATTTTGACCAGTGATGGTCGAAGACGTTTTAAAAAGGGTTTTACTATCAAAACTATTTCAAATCTTTTTAACAAAGATGTGGAGATGTCCCGGTTTCCAAAAAGGAGGCATATTTTACAAAAACTCTTTTTCAACAAAGATATAGAGATGCCAAAGTTAGGTTTCTTTCAAAAACAACTATAGTATAGAGCTTTCTAGCCACAGCCAAAATATGCATTATCTTCTTACCCTTGACCCGGTGGTTTAAGAGTACATTCAAAGTACTCACCGGCATTATCCCTGGCTTTTTACTTGGCCAGATTGCAGATGTTAAGAAGGAACAAAGATGATGACGTCTATGCGAGCTAGGCCATCTTCCGAGTTAGTGGCCTGTAGTTTAAGGCATGGGCTCTGCACTGAAGACTTCTTCTACTTGTGTTGTAATCGCCATAAAGGCCTCCTTGTAAGTTCTTGTACTCGTTAATTAAGGATGATGTAATGATACTTGTCGATTATGATCACGGCTCACTGATCACGCGAACGTGAATTTTATGCATAATTGGTATTCTCGGACCGTAAATTCGGGGTGCCACAGACATGGTATCAGAGCCATCCCGACTGTAGGAGACCTTAGTTAGCATGGACGTTAGACAGGACAACCCCTATTTATGAAAACCCCGGTTTTTGCAAACTATTTCCTCAAAAGATTTTCAAAAGAATGCTTATCTCATCATATCTGAATTAAAGAATTTGAAAATGGATTACTCTATATCTCATCTACTTAAAATGTTCCTCTTTCAAAAACAAAGTCTGACTCGGAGACTATGAAGACAGAGATCCCGAAAGGAAGACACACTAAGACAATCAAAGAAAAGGAGCTACCAACGACGACAGACACTACAAGATCTCCCTACCTACGGAGTCCTTCACCATCCCCAGATAAATCAAGTACGGCACCGACGACAAAAGACAGCAAGACAGAAATTAAGACCTTTGTAATGTCCGTACTTAGGATTAAAACTCCTGAAAATAGGATTCCCATTGTCGCATATAGTGACCTTCATAATATTTGTGGTATGAATTGCTTGTTTCTCTTGTGCGTGTTTGATGCTTGGAATGTGTTGCTTGTCTACCCTGGATGATCCGACCCTAAAAGTTTTAACCACCTAGTTGGTAGAATCCCAACACTAACCCTCGCAACCTCCTAGCCGGAAACATCTCCTCAGTAGGATGGACACCAAAGAAAAACCTCGACAACCTCAAGTAAAGACCTAAGGTGGAAAGACTGAGTCTTTCCACTCAACTCTAATAAACCCTTGTTGACCTATCATCGAATTCCACCCAAGATTACACCTCACGCTTTCCTCTACCCTAAGATCTCGAAAGACTGACTCTGTAGTCCATTTCCTTCTACAGCCGAAGACTTGCATCTCCCCCAGAAAACCCTGAGTATAGCCATAAAGATCGGAGCCCAGAAGAAAGGATGCAACCACTACGGTGAGGAAGGACATCAAGCTAGCTAGTGCTTAGGAAACTGCCCAAATTGTGGAGCTCTCCACTCTCCTGTAGACTGCCCTACCCAACTAGTCACATGTTTCCTATGTGACGGTCAAGATCATGTCCCGGACAATTGTCCCCTCCAACTCCTAATTGGCAAAGCTCGTCAACTCCCCTGCGTTAACATTGGGAAGAAATCAAGAGAAGGACATTCCAAGAAAGGCACATGCTTCGCATGTGATGAACCAGGTCACTTCAGCCGCGAGTGCCCCCAGCATGGTCTTGACAACAATCCTTCCAATGCAAAGGCCAAGAAACCCCCTATCCCTATAAATATACCAAAGCAAGCCCAAGGAGGATCTGAAGCTAAGAGAAGCGGTTGTTACACCTGTGGAGATTTGGGCCACTTCGCCCGCAGTTGTCCAGAACAGTACTGGATGAACCTAAAGCAAGCCACTACGCACCTGAAAATGGCAAGAAACCACGAACCCCTTCAGCTAAAAGGATCAGGAGGCCACTATCCCCAGAACCTCCTCTTCCCCCGAGAAAGCACTATCTGCGAGGAAACCTTTCACCCCCAAAAGACGACAAGACCCTGGTCGCCTCGACTAAGTAGTTAGCACCCAGAAGCTCGCCCATTCCCTCCCTCTGGGTAGAGCCATGTACCGCCCCAGAACTGTTTTGTAAGACTTTTTGTGCCTGTTCGCCATGCGGCATAGACCCGTTTTATAAAAATTAAGTACCTCCGCCACCGACTGGTTTGAACCTGCTTAATGTATGGATGATATACAACTATGATATCCTTCTTTGCATGTTTTACCCACGAAGTTGCATCAGACCAAACCCCCGTAGCTTCACTCTAAGGGGGAAATACTGCGTCTTTCCTGCCCAAAACCCTATAGACCACGGGAATCGACCCCTAGTAGCACTAAGTGATGACCAGCTCTCCAAATCGGAGTCATCTACCCTGCATGAAGAACCACGCTCGGCACTTGTCCATAATCAGAAGGCACTCCACTCCAAGTTTGACCGTCAAGCCAACCTCCCGGTGTATCAAGACCATGAAGAAAGAAAGTAGACCCCAAGGCGAAGAAGCAAAGAAGATTCAACTCGCCGTCTCGCCTCAAGAAGGAAGTACCCCGTCAACGTTAAACTTACCTAAAATTGTCCTAAGGGGAAAAGACGCACACCAAGCACCCCAAACCTAATGTCCCTCATCTCCAACCCGTGACTAACCACGTTGAGTCTTTGAAAAATTTATTAGCGCCTAATATATTCCACTGCTAAAATTGTTAAGAGGATGTTATCACCCCAACCCTACTCCTCCCTAATCTCTGGATGAGATTATTTTAAGGGGGAAAGGTCTGTAACATCCCAATTTCAGCAACCCCGACTAAATGTCAAAAAGGCAAAAATTGGGGGGAACAAAAACTTTTTTCTTGCATTGTGTGCTTACTTGTTTTCTAGTGCTCAAGCAACTGTTTGTGTATTAGTTTTATACTCCTCATCTCAAACTATGTTTACAAAAACAATTTTTCAAAAGAGAGGTCTTAGCTCATCTTTCATATACTCAAATGTTCTGGCATTTCAAAAACCTGAGCCAAGATGACTTTGACCCAACCAAATACTTTACTAGCTTCTATTTCCAAAACTATGGAGACATATATATTATCTCCTTATGTTTTCAAGACAGAACCTTCAACTACCCTTATCTCTAGGTTTTCCAGAAACCTTTATTAAAACCTTTTCATCTCAATCCTAGTAGAGATACCAAGATGATCCGTATCTTACCTAAAGCAAAACCCTTTCAGAATAACCCTCTTTACCTCAAGCTAGGCTTGATGGTAACCCTGGGAGTAGTTAGATAAGTAATAAGATGAATTGGCTTGATCTGCTGTTAAATGAATTGGCTAGGTCTGCTGATTGCCATGTTTGCTTAGGAACTAGGGTGAGATAATCTAGTAGCTCATCCTTTAGGACCGAATCCTAGATTGTGATCATCAATCTCAAAGCAAGCATCCAAGTATGGATCTATCCTAAGACACTCAAGTGATCATCTCATCTCCTGCTTACCTCAATCCAAGGATAATCCCTTTGGATGGTTTCCAACTTAGTGGAGATCCAATCCAAGAATGAGTCCCCTCTTTGCAATCTATACCCAAACAGCAACCCCTTGATGAGAAGGATAAACTCCTGCCACCCTTTCAATTGTTTCCCTCTTGCACTCTAGTCAAAATCTCCAAAACTGCCAAAATGGCTAAGTCTGGATTTCTAATCTGGATACCATCTTTGGAGCTCTACCTTTTCCAATCCATGTGCATTTTTGAGAATCCACTTGAACCATCTCATAGTACATAATTAGTACTACCAAAGACCACTCTTTCCCTTGTCTAAGCCAACTGAATTCCCACTCATCCATGATGGTTTTGTAGTCAAGATAATAATCTTTTCTGCAAATCTTATCATCTTGCCTACTTTTGAAGAAGCCCACATCTATAAGCCACCTCCCCTTGACCCACTCCTTGCTGGGTTATGAGATACTAATCATGGCCTATCAATCCCCACTTCACTTGTTTCCATTAGAGCCTTGTGCTTCTTAAACTCCCATGGTTTAGGAGGCTAAATGATGTATCTGTTATGGCAGCCTTATTTTCAACAAAGTTTGCCATCTCATCTAGATCACCTCAAATGCACCCAAGCCCAACTCTTGCTTCCATGATCATCTATATGACAAGGTCTACCCACCCATATACCCCTTGTACCAAAGTGAGCTCTGATCTCCCTAATCCAACCTTGCTTAGAGGGCATCAGAATAACTAAACCCTATGTCCCCCAGAATCTAGTTTTAAATACTTCTCACCACGTTTCTTCAAAACCAAGGTTGGTATTGATGCCTACATCAAGTGAACATCATCTACCTTGGATATAAGCATCCCCAAATAATTCCCACAATTAATTGGATTATTAAACTATTTAATTTCCTTTACTTACCAATTTCCCAACAACCTTGTCCTCAAAGGCAAGATTGTTTTTCTCCAAATCACCTTGCCAACTCAAGGCATATTAGATGCCTATATATCATATCCCATCTTCCCAACTCAAAAATAAATATTTTTGAGATTCTTTATTATTTCTTTTGCCCTTTTTCTTAAATGGTAGAAAGAAGAAATAATTCTCTAAAAATACTTTCTCACCTCAATAAATCCCAATAAAATTCTCCAATATGTTCTATGGTATTTAGGACCATATCAAATCAAAAACCAAGCTTATCCAATGTAAAAATACCACCCTAGATTCCATAATCTATTTCTGCACTTCTTGAAGAAGTGCATTTAAATGGGATTATAATCATCAGAAAAATCCCATCTAAATCATGGAGAGATTATTTGACCTACTCAACCTAGCAGTACCATTTCCACACTTTGTCCAATGCAATTTTTGTAAGTTCCTTCACAAGCCTCCAAATGATCAAATTTACAACAATAAACAAAACTCGATTCAAACAAGGACCAAACCAGCTCAAATCTTCCCCATCACTACACCACAACATCACCACACCCTCCTGGTCGTGAGCACTGTAGCACTACAGTACCTAGCCCCTCCTTGTCCCCTAGTGCTTGAGAGAGAGTGAGAGAGCATCATATCTTGCAAGGATCTTGTAATAAAAAGGGGCAGCAGCTATCCCACTCCCTCTCACCACATCTCTGCCCACCTTTGACCACAACACCACCCAGCACCACCCTTGGCAACCAATGGGAAGCTCCCACCCCATGCCCATTTTGGACATTTCATCCTTGCCCTTAGGGTTTCAAAATAAAAGGGGCACAGTCCACCCCAGCACACCCCACGCCCTCATTTGCCCCAGTAGCCTCCCAGAGCTCCCCCTCTCCCTCCTTCCCTCTCATCTAGCCACAAGAAAAAGAGGTAGCCATTTCGGCCATGGCCTAGAGCAATCTCGAAATCACCTTCCCCTTCCTCCCATCCACCTGCATGTCACCTCTAGGACACCCTATACCCATGACCTACCATCCCCAAGGTCCCTAGCTCCTCTCTGGCCTTGCATGCTCCTATAGAGGAAGACCTCTCCCTCTCAGCCATATCTAAAAATCGAGCAAGGCGCTCATCTCTGAGCTCCCCCTTCTCTGCATGTCACACACCCTTCTCCCCCTCATCATTCTGGTGATCAGGGTATTCTTCTTCCTCCATGCATGCATCCTTCAGAGCAGCGCCGGCGAGCCCCGAGCCAATGCCGACGGGCTCCTCCTGCGTGAGCCACTCCCCGACGTCAAGACCCCTCGCGCCGCCCATCCCCGTGCTCGCCGTTGTCAACTGCGTCGCCCTAGAGCCTCTCCGCCTCTCCTCCGTGCCCCTGGTGATCATATCGCGCCTCCCGCGCCCTATCTAGGGTTTCCTCTCCCTGCTCCGTAGCTAGAGGTAGAGGATGGCCCGTGACCGTCGGATCTGCCCCTAATCCGACGACCAGCGCTGGACCTTACCCCTTTGTGAGCGGGCGGCCAAGATGGGCCACCACTGCTCCCCGCAGCCAACTAGCGAAAGGAACCGACCCGTTTCCCCCTAGCCTCTTTCTGTTTCTTTAAAACAAATCTCGGATCTGTTATTTGCAGTTTGTATTAATTCGAAATAAAAATGTAAAACTCTTCAAAATAACTAGTCTAAAATCCCTCAAGTGCCTGGATGTTTTCCCTAACATGCATACCACTTTTTAAACCAAAATAGTGTATAAAATAAACATGATAAATGTCCTCCCCAGATCTATCCAGAACACCAAATAAATTCTCCAGGGAGTTCTACAATTCCAAATGACCTAAACCCAATTGCAACTGAAAGGCATCACCCATACCCTTCTTATCCCATAGTCCCCATCTTGTCTTGTTTCATAAATTACTGGTAGCAAAAATAGCAAAAACAGAGCCTTTCTAACTTTAGAAATTTCCGTAGGTCAAACCAACTGAGGTTTTGATCTAATTACAACTCTAAGAGATCACACATCACCATATCCTTCATAATACAACAGCTCATATTTTTATGAGTCTCTGTTGATTTTGATAAATTAAACTATTCTGTGCATGGTTTATTCACTACTAAAAACACTACAGTAGCTCTGTCACTCCAAAAAGGTTGATTCCAATTTCTACAGAAAGGTATTTTCATTACCTAGCATTTATCCTTGGAATTAACTAAAAACCTTGTTTAAAATAAATCTGATGAAGAAGACAATTCCCAGCCAGTACTGAATTTGAGAATTTCTCAAGGGCATTCTGGTAATTGTTTTGAGGATATTACAACTCCTATTGATTAAGTCCATCAAATACTACCGTTTAAACCAAGGAAATAATTTTTGGAACTCCAGAGAAGATCTGGAGAATTATTTCCTAAAACTAGAAATTTATGCACTGTAAAAATCACTATAAATCAAGAGAAATTGATAAAATAGTGAAACCACTTTTGTTATAAAATGCCTATCTGATGGTGTCATTTTTATACAATGTTATCATACATATTAAACCTTGATCCAAAAACCCCTCTCATAGGTATTTCTGAGACTAGAAATCCAAAGGGGTCCTTTTTCCCCAATGCCTCCAAATCCTCTCCTAATTCAATCACATCAAACCTCCAACCTACTCCTGATGTTTAGCCTATATTTATCCTTAGATTGCTGTATAGTTTGATGATTGTATGCTTTGTATTGATTGGTGTATTGTTTGTTTGCATGTATGATCGGTAATGGCGATAGTTGCGATTGTGTGACACCAAGAAGAAGGAAGCATCGGGGTTATCTTTATTATTATTGTATTGGTATTCTGGTTATCTAATGCCATCAAGGGACTTCTCGCTGGTCACATGTAAGCCACCAATCCTGAACTCCTATATGCGCCTACTTTTGTTTATCAACTGTTTTAAATCTCGTTTATGAATTGCATGATTAAAGGCATGTTTTGTATTCAAATAAACAGACGTGACTAACTTGGATCCTCCAAGTTATGAAGGAGTGTCCATGGGAGACTTACCCTATTTACACCTATTTTTACCCCTTAGAATGAGGCTAAGATGGTTAGCATATACCCTTTTAGAACCCTCGGATTTTTCAAAGATAATTTTTTTTTGGGTTTTACCCTACTACAAAGTTTTCAAAATCAAACCATTGGAAAAAGGCATCGTTCCGAGTGGAATTTTCACTAGAGGAAATATAAGGAGGAGAAAGAGAAAGTCGAACAAAGGAAAGAAAAGGAAAGGGGTAGTCGAGTCTTTTACCGGAACAATTTTATCCGTGCAACCACATTACCCTGGGTGGGACTCTGTCACATCCCAAATTTTAGATTTGGTCTTGCATATCATTCATGTCATTGCATCATATCTTTCCATGCAAAACCATCGATTAGAAAGGTTCGGCGAAACGCCACCTTCAAAACCTTATTTTGTTTCGCTTCGAGGTTCCTGCGGGGAGCTTTGGAGTGTCTTGCAACAACCACTCCTGTAGGTTCGAGTTTTCACTCAAACTTCCACTGAAGGTTGTGCCCCTCAACAATACGAACCCGTAGGCGCGAGAATCGCTCCAATCGGAGTTCGTATGCAAAAGACTCGGACGTTTTAGTAATCCGCCGGAAATCGGTCCGAAAATTCGGACCGATTTCCTAGTTGTAGTCAATTTCTGGACCGAATTGGATTAGAACTCGTGCGAGAGGGCCATAAAAGTACCCTACCGAGACCTCGTTTTCCGTGCCCTACCGGCCGCCTCGACCGCCCGCCTCCCCGCGATCGCGTGCCCGCGCCGCCCTCGAGAAGCGCGCCTCCACAGGCGCCGCGCGCCTGCCGCCGCCTCGGTAAGCTCGCCGCCCGCCACCACTCCGTTCCGCTGCCCGCCGCCGCATCACGCCGCCGCCCATCACGCCGCCGCCGTCGTCGCCCTGTGCCGCCGTCGCCGCTGCCTCGTTTAGCGTGCTCGCTTGCACGCGTACAAGCACGCTTGTGCGCGCGTCATCGCATGCACGCTTGCATGCACACATACACGCACGTACGCGCGCCGTCTCGCGCGCAAAATATTTGTCGACCCGTAGTTGACCGCGTGTACGTCCGTGCAGGAAGAACCTCGCCACCGGAACCGATCGCCACCGCCGTTCGGAGCTCGCCGCACCTTCCGCAGTCCGAATCGCCATCCATTTTCGGTAAGACAGCAGCCACCGTCAGATCTCAGATCAGCGGCTTAGATCGTTCGTTGACTGGTCAGCATCCCAGGCGTTGACTAGTCAGACGCCCAGTCATCGCCCAGTCAACTAGACACAGTTGACTGGGTCAATTTCGTTAATCCCTTTAGTTGGCAGATTTTGGTAGAATCTTGTAAATTGCATAGAAATTCAACCGCTTGGCCAAAAATTGCAAATAAAATATGTACGAGTTCAGTGAGTCGTGTAAAATCTCTCTGTAGCTTTGGTTCAGACTTTTACTGTCAGGCTTAGTACAGTTTAATTAAACTAGTTAGTGGCCTTTTTGGAGTAATAAATTCGTAGAAAAAGATCCGTAGGTCCAAAAATCGCGTGTAATATGTCCCTGAGCTCGTGTGAACGAGGGGAATCTCATCGTGAATTAAAAAGGTAGGCTTACCGTAAAAACTTCTGCAGTATTTGTCTAATGGCGTTCTACAGTGTTTTAATTACTCGGGGAGTTTTATAAATCCTTTTCGAGTAATTCCAATTGGTGCTGTTCCTATTCAGCGATGCCTATGCGGTAGAATTTTCCCAAGATTTTACGAACAGTATACTACCGGTAGTGAATTATTTAAGTTCGAGCTCTAGTTTGGAGCATTACTTTTGTCTATTAGTTTTCCTAGCGCCAAATCTATTTTCCATGCATGTATTCGGTAGTATTATGGATTAGAACTATGGGGTGCAGCTGTAGCACCAATTCACTTGCCGTTCTTGCATTCATGCATCATATTTGTTGCATATGTTGTGGATTATTTGTTTATGATTGCAATTGTATCGTGTAGATTGTGTTGAGTGCAACGCTTGCTCGTGTGAGGATTGTGCTCTAGACCGCTACAACCAAGGCAAGTAGATGCTACTTTGTTCATGAATATCGTCCTACTATTTTCTATGCATTGTCGTGTATTTTATAGATGCATGTGTAGGATGATACTATCGCTATGCTATGTCCTATTATGTGGTAGGACCCTCTTTGTAGATGAACCACCGTTGGTAGATGTGCTTAGCCATGCTATGTTGAACGAGGGCTGGGTTACATCATTGATACTTGCTTTCTCAAAGTATTGGTTCGTGAAAACTAAAACAACTTAATCAATGAATCCCCTGGGTGTGATGGTATTGATAATTTTTGGTGGTTTCATTGCGGAAAGGCACCCAGGTATCAAGAGAGAATGATTGGCTTCTTTATTGTGTAGCTTACGTGTACAACCATGTGCCAATAATGAAATGGGCGGTTGGTTGGGCTTAGTAGGTTGTGGTAACTCGAACCCGCGTATCCAGAGATGTAGAATTTTGGTAGGTTGGGCTGGTGCGTGTCGGGATTGAGGAGCAACTTCCCGAACAGTCTCTTCTTGGTCTTCTCCCTATCATCACCCAAAATGAGAGTGATGGTACGAGCTGGGCTGGCCAAGTCACATGGGTAAAGTGTACTAACCTCTGCAGAGTGTATAATCTAATCCATTAGCCGTGTCCCCGGTTATGGACATCTGAGTTGCTAGATATTGATTCCATGACATGTTTATCGCTCATTCTAATTTCATAATTGCTTTAACATTGTTGGGTTAACTTAATTGGGATCTTTCCAAAGAAAATCAAAAACTGTTTATGAAAGTAGGACAAATGTATTTGCAAATGCAAGCCAGACACAGCTCCACTTGCCAAATATGCATGTAGATGTTAGTACTATTGTCTCCTTTACTAGCTCTACTTGCCATACATTCCATGTATTGATCCTTCGGGGCTGCTACGTTTCATGTTGCAGGTTATTTCGATTCTGAGTGATCGTTATAGGCCATGGTACTCCACTCGGCACTTGTTCACTTGTGGGCAATTTGAAGATTGGAGGTTTTACTCGCTTTTGTTGCTACCTGAACAATATGAGCTAGCTTTATGCTAAGCTTTTATATTGTAATAATGGTACTCTGGATCTTGTAGATCATGATACACGGTTATTTGCTATGTTTATCTATCTTACTCTATTGTGGGCCAATGAACCGATCCAGGGATTGGCATGTCACATAGAGGCCACGGTCTTATCAGAACCGGGGTGTCACAGGATGGTATCAGAGCCCGTGTGTCGACTGTAGGATCGTGACCTATGATTGGATTAGGAAGCCATAGAATTATTAAGCCTATATTAACACTGTCTTTCCTCTTATGCCTTTCACCCTCGTAAATTCTTACCATATGCTATTCTCACACTTTCCTCTTTTACTTGATAGATGGGAGACGTCAGGACTGAGTATGTCACCATGGAGTCACCAAGGCCCTTTGCAAGGCAGTTAGCTCAACTCTCTCAGTCATTGGGATTGCCACTGCCTATGTTCAAGGGAAGAAGGCTGTACACCTATGGATATGGAGAGGATGCATGGGAGATCACTACCTTCATATTCAGAGATGCCGCCTTGCCAAACCCCGCACACTTGGTCTACACCAAGATATACTGCAACTGAGGACTTGGAATCAACTTAGCTGTACATGAAGCCCTGTCTCGCCAGTGCCACTATGTCCGACACCTACTGCCTGCAGATTCATCCTACCGTGATTATGGAAGGCGTGATGAAGATGGGAACATTGTGGTTACCCCGGGCGACAGGAACAACATGCCGCCCCGTCGAAGCCACATAGAGGACATGGAAATGGAGAATGGAGCTCTAGCAGAGAAGGTGAGAATGTTGAAGGAGATTGCAGACTTTACTAGCAATGGAATGGTGGTCCAAGGACAGGAGATAGACACTCTGCATGAAGTTGTGGGAGTTATGGAGACTGTCCTGATAGCCAGAGATGAGACCATAGCACATCTTCATGGCACTGTACAAGAGAATACCCAGAGCATACAACAGTTGCAAGGGACCGTCCAAGAAAGGGACCAAACCATTGAAGCTATGACAGCCCAGATTGCCGCTCTCCAAGCACAGCTGAATCCACCCTCTGATGATGACAATGGAGATGATGGCAACAATGGGGATGATGATGACAGTGGAGACGATGATGATGATGGAGACGATGATGGTGGCGGAGATGAAGTTGTTGCTGTTGCAGCTGAGGATGAAGAAGAAGAGGAGGATCCAGAAGAGGTGGAGTTTGAAGTCTCAAGTGATGGTTCAGGAGAGGTGTACACTCCGCCGCCATGGTTGTACCGCGAGCCGAAGCGATAACGCATGACCGCAAGGACCTACCTCAATCTCTTCAAGAAGTAGATAGAAGTCCACCAGTTAGTCCACGTTAGGCGAGTTCGTTAGGATTAGTCTCGATCGTTGTGAAGCTTAGTTCGTGTTAGATTAAAAGTGTTTAGTTGCTTATTTGTGTACTCCAATATCCCAGGAATTATTTATGCGAAATTTTATGAAAGAGTTATGGAAATTTGGTTACTATCTGTGTGATTTTCGCTGCAGTTTTTCTGCTGATACAGCAGTACTGCGCGATTTTTCATATTTTTCTGGTAACTCTGAAAAATCTGAAAAAAATTGGGCTGATGCGAAACTCTCTGCGCCATATGCACAAAAATTGGCTAAATTTTGTGACAAGTTTAAGTCAGGCGGCAAAATTCGTGAAAGCTGCTGGACTGTTCTGGCAGAATTGCTGTTTTGTTGATTAGTTGATCTATTATTTAGTTAACCATTGCCAAATCTTGCAAAACTATTTCAGTAGGTATATACTGCTAGGATAACACCTGGGATGTTGCTGGATCGCTTGTTTGTTGTTGTGTTGCTTGCTTGGGATTGTCTGCTATTGTTTGTTGTTGTTTGATCATATGCATGGGTAGAATCCTATTATCGTAGTTGATTCTTTCTAAACTTACCTATGCTGAACCGCAGATGCCTCCCCGCCGCCAACCCACTGAGATGGAGCAGCTCATGGCAGCTCAGGCACAGCTGACCCAAGTGATGACTCAGTTCATGGCGAATCAGAACAACAACAATGGAAACAATCAGCCTCAGGGAGATGCTCTCACCAGATTTCTGAGGTTAAGGCCAGCTAAGTTCTCTACTGCAACGGAACCAATGGTTGCTCTCGACTGGTTGCGTTCAGTCAACAAGGATCTAGTAACTGTCGGATGCACTGATGCTGAGAAGGTGAGGTTTGCCGCTCACCTACTGGAGGGACCAGCCGCTTCTTGGTGGGACACTTTTCAGATCACCCACCCGCTGGATACTGTGACTTGGGCAATGTTTGAGGAAGGTTTCAGGACCAACCACGTGTCTTCAGGAGTTCTGAGCCTGAAGAGGAAGGAGTTCCGCAACTTGCGCCAAACCAATCGCACCGTGGCCGAGTACATTGAGGAGTTCAACAACCTGTCCCGTTATGCACCTGAGGATGTTGACACTGATGCCAAAAGGAGGGAGAGATTCCTGGATGGCCTCAGTGATGAGCTTTCAGTACAGCTACTGGTGGTTTATTGCCCCACTTTCCAGGAGCTTATGGACAAGGCCAGAATCTTGGAGGGGAAGCACAAGCAAGTGGAGAACCGCAAGAGAAAGAACAACAATCATCACTCTGGTTCACACCACAAGACTCGCACTTCATATGATGGATACTCCAAGCATGGAGGAAGTGACCATGGGAGCCATGACCGCCGCGATGGACATCGTCATGACAACCATAGGAGCAGCCACCACAACCACAAGGGAGGACACTCTCACCACTCTGGAGGACACGGTGGACATGACCGCAACCGTGATCGCAACTTCGTGAAGAAGGATCTGAGTGAGGTGACGTGCTTCAAGTGCAAGCAGAAGGGACACTATGCGGACAACTGTCCGGAGAAGAAAGGACTCAAGCCAACCAACGGCGAGAAGGCCACAGTGAACCACATGACTGTGGAGGAGATTCCATATGAGCCTGACCTTGTGATTGGTAAGTTCCCAATCAACACTTACCCTGCACTTATACTTTTCGATACTGGTGCATCGCATTCATTCATATCAAGGGCATTTGTGGATAAGTATAAGTTACCTACTGAGTCTATGAAAAGGTCTATTAGAGTGAGTTCACCTGGAGGAGATATGATAGCTAGTGCGGGATGCCGCGACTTGACTGTGAGGATTGGAACACACAACTTCATTGCACATTTGGTAGTGTTGGATTCATAGGGTTTAGATGTCATTCTGGGTATGGATTGGATGTCTATGCATGGGGGACACATAGATTGTGCACAGCGAGCTGTTTCACTCAAAACCCCGGATGGTAAGAGGATTAGGTTCAAGTCGGCTGCACGACCGAGAGAGTGTAAGTTGAATTCTCTTAAGGGGGTTAGCATGGATACTGTGCCAGTGATTAGGGATTACCCCGACGTATTTCCGGAAGAGCTGCCAGGTATGCCACCTGACAGAGATGTAGAGTTTCTTATCGACCTGTTGCCGGGAACAGGACCTATAGCAAAGAAACCATATAAGATGGATGTGGATGAGCTAAAGGAATTGAAGGAACAGTTGAAGGAGCAGCTGGAAAAGGGATTCATTCAGCCTAGTGCGTCATCATGGGGAGCACCTGTTCTGTTTGTGGAGAAGAAATATAGCACCAAGAGATTAGTGGTAGACTATCGCTAGCTGAATGAAGTAACTATCAAGAACAAGTACCCTCTGCCGAACATAAATGATCTGTTTGACCAACTGGAAGGAGCAAAGGTGTTCAGCAAGATTGATTTGCGATCTGGCTATTTCCAATTGAAGATCCGAGAGGAGGATGTACCAAAAACCGCCTTCACCACTAGGTATGGTTTATATGAGTATACAGTTATGTCTTTTGGACTAACGAATGCCCCGGCATACTTCATGACCATGATGAACAAGGTATTTATGGAGTATTTGGACAAATTCGTGGTGGTGTTTATTGATGACATACTGATATATTCCAAGGATGATGCCGAGCATGAGAAACATCTGAGGATGATTATGGAGAAGCGAGGAACACAAGTTGTATGCCAAATTCAGCAAGTGTGAATTCGGCTTAACAACATTGGTTTCTTGGACACGTAGTGTCGGGAGAAGGAATTGTTGATCCAAAAAAGTGACTGATATGAGTGGGAAGCTCCCAAGAATGCAGGAGAGATTCGAAGCTTTTTGGGACTTGCTGTATATTACCGGAGGTTCATAGAAAACTTTTCTAAGATTGCTAAGCCGATGACTGAACTTCTGAAGAAGGAGAGGAAGTTTGAATGGTCAGACCTATGTGAAGCCAGCTTTCAGGAACTAAAGCGTCGACTAGTGACCGCGCCTGTTCTATGTTTACCAGATCTTCAGAAGGATTTCCATGTGTACTGTGATGCTTCACGACAGGGACTTGGGAGTGTGCTGATGCAAGATGGGAGAGTGGTGTCATATGCCTCGCGACAACTCAAGCACCATGAGCGGAATTACCCCACACACGACTTGGAGTTAGCGTCAGTGGTTCATGCGCTCAAGGTATGGAGGCATTACTTAATGGGAAAACACTGTGATGTGTACACCGACCACAAGAGCCTGAAGTACATATTTACACAGAAGGAACTAAACATGAGACAAAGGAGATGGTTGGAACTTATCAAGGACTATGATATGAATCTACAGTACCACCCAGGAAAGGCCAATGTAGTAGCAGATGCTCTGAGCCGGAAGGTTTATGCCAATGGATTGACAATTGGTGAATTGCCTGAGGACTTGTGCAAGCAATTCAAGGACCTTAGACTGGAGGTAGTATCTGAAGGATACTTAGCAACAATGGAAGTACAACCAACGCTACAGGACAGGATCATAAAGGCTCAGATAGGAGACAAAGAGATAGATGAAGTTAAGGAAAAGATGAAGGAAGGTCGAGCAAGGGAATTCCGCGAGGATGAGCAAGGAACCTTGTGGTACTAATATCGTTTGTGCGTCCCCAACGATCCCGAGATAAGGAAGTTGATTCTACAGGAAGCTCATGACTCGCCGTATTCCATACACCCGGGCAATACGAAGATGTACATGGACCTAAAGGACGGATTCTGGTGGAACAACATGAAGGGAGACATCGCGGAGCATATTGCCCTATGCGATGTATGTAGTCGAGTAAAGGCAGAACACCGAAGCAGGATTGCTACAGCCATTGCACATGCGGATTGGAAGTGGGATAGAGCGGGAATGGACTTTATCACAGGATTGCCCAGGACCAGGTCAGGATATGACTCTATTTGGGTAGTGGTCGACCATTTGACCAAGGTAGCCCACTTTATACCGGTGAAGACGACCTATACGAGTGCAAAGTTGGCCAAGATTTACATGGACAGGATTGTGTGCCTACACGGAGTTCCCAAGAGTATCGTATCTCATAGAGGCACCCAATTTACCTCGCACTTCTGGCGCCAGCTACACGAGTCACTTGGTACTAGATTGGAGTTTAGCACAGCATTTCACCCACAGACTGATGGACAGACCGAGAGGGTGAATCAGATTTTGGAGGACATGCTGAGAGCTTGCGCCTTGGCTCATGGCTCTAGTTGGGATGAGAATTTGCCGTATGCGGAGTTTTCCTACAACAACAGCTATCAAACCAGCATCAAGACGTCACCGTTCGATGTGCTATATGGGAAACGATGCCGTAATCCATTGTTGTGGGATGGAGTAGGAGAACGTCAGCTGTTTGGACCTGATTTGATCAAGGACGCTGAGGAGAAGGTCGCCTTGATTAGAGATAGGCTGAAGGTAGCACAATCAAGGCAGAAGATCTACGCTGACGCCAAGCGCAAGGAAGTGGTGTATGAGATAGGTGATAGAGAATACCTCAGAGTATCCCCGCTTCGTGGAATCAAGAGATTTGGAATTAAGGGTAAGCTGGCACCTCGGTTTATTGGACCGTATCGGGTCTTAGCACGCAAAGGAGAAGTTGCTTATCAGTTGGAGTTTTCAGAGGCTCTATCTGCTGTTCACAACGTGTTCCACGTATCCCAGCTGAAGAAGTGTCATCCGGAGATGGTGGACACGCCATTGAGGGACACCGTACCACTAGAGGAGGTTCAGCTGGAGAATGATTTGACCTATGAGGAGAAACTGGTCAAGATTCTGGAGACAGCAGAAAGGACTACACGTACCAAGACAATCAAGTTTTGCAAAGTACAGTGGAGCCACCACACCGAAGAGGAAGCCACTTGGGAGCGTGAGGATGACATCCGAGAGGACTACCCACACCTATTTGCTAGCCGCGCCGAATCTCGAGGACAAGATTCATCTTAAGGGGGTTAGTCTTGTCACATCCCAAATTTTAGATTTGGTCTTGCATATCATTCATGTCATTGCATCATATCTTTCCATGCAAAACCATCGATTAGAAAGGTTCGGCGAAACGCCACCTTCAAAACCCTATTTTGTTTCGCTTCGAGCTTCCTGCGGGGAGCTTTGGAGTGTCTTGCAACAACCACCCCTATAGGTTCGAGTTTTCACTCAAACTTCGACTGAAGGTTGTGCCCCTCGACAATACGAACCCGTAGGCGCGAGAATCGCTCCAATCGGAGTTCGTATGCAAAAGACTCGGACGTTTTAGTAATCCGCCGGAAAACGGTACGAAAATCCGGACCGATTTCCGAGTTGTAGTCAATTTCTGGACCAAATTGGATTAGAACTCGTGCGAGAGGGCCACAAAAGGAACCTACCGGGACCTCGTTTTCCGTGCCCTACCCGCCGCCTCGACCGCCCGCCTCCCCGCGATCGCGCGCCCGTGCCGCCCTCAAGAAGCGCGCTGCCGCCGCCGCCGACCGCCTTGCCCTGCCGCCTCGGTAAGCTCGCCGCCCCGCCACCACTCCGTTCCCGCCGCCTAGCCGCTGCTCCGCCGCCGCGCCGCGCCACCGCGCCGCCGACGCCGCACGCCTCCACGCCGCCACCGCCGTCGCCCTGTGCCGCCGTCGCCGCTGCCTCGTTTAGCATGCTCGCTTGCACGCGTACAAGCACGCTTGTGCGCGCGTCATCGCATGCACGCTTGCATGCACACATACACGCATGTACGCGCGCCGCCTCGCGCGCAAATTATTTGTCGACCCGTAGTTGACCATGTGTACGTCCGTGCAAGAAGAACCTCGCCACCGGAACCGATCGCCACCGCCGTTCGGAGCTCGCCGCACCTTCCGGAGTCCGAATCGCCATCCGTTTCCGGTAAGATAGCAGCCACCGTCGGATCTCAGATCAGCGGCTTAGATCATTCGTTGACTGGTCAGCATCCCAGGCGTTGACTAGTCAGACGCCGATCGGCCGATCAACCGGAACCACGATTGGGTCAATTTCGTTAATCCCTTTAGTTGGCAGATTTTGGTAGAATCTTGTAAATTGCGTAGAAATTCAACCGCTTGGCCAAAAATTGCAAATAAAATATGTACGAGTTCAGTGAGTCGTGTAGAATCTCTCTGTAGCTTTGGTTCAGACTTTTACTGTCAGGTTTAGTACAGTTTAATCAAACTAGTTAGTGGCCTTTTTGGAGTAATAAATTCGTAGAAAAAGATCCGTAGGTCTAAAAATCACGTGTGATATGTCCCTGAGCTCGTGTGAACGAGGGGAATCTCATCGTGAATTAAAAAGGTAGGCTTACCGTAAAAACTTCTGCAGTATTTGTCTAATGGCGTTCTGCAGTGTTTTAATTACTCTGGGAGTTTTATAAATCCTTTTCGAGTAATTCCAATTGGTACTGTTCCTATTCAGCGATGCCTATGCGGTAGAATTTTCCCAAGATTTTACGAACAGTATACTACCGGTAGTGAATTATTTAAGTTCGAGCTCTAGTTTGGAGCATTACTTTTGTCTATTAGTTTTCCTAGTGCCAAATCTATTTTCCATGCATGTATTCGGTAGTATTATGGATTAGAACTATGGGGTGCAGCTGTAGCACCAATTCACTTGCCGTTCTTGAATTCATGCATCATATTTGTTGCATATGTTGTGGATTGTTTGTTTATGATTGCAATTGTATCGTGTAGATTGTGTTGAGTGCAACGCTTGCTCGTGTGAGGATTGTGCTCCAGACCGCTACAACCAAGGCAAGTAGATGCTACTTTGTTCATGAATATCGTCCTACTATTTTCTATGCATTGTCGTGTATTTTATAGATGCATGTGTAGGATGATACTATCGCTATGGTATGTCCTATTATGTGGTAGGACCCTCTTTGTAGATGAACCACCGTTGG
The DNA here is from genome assembly GCA_030063025.1 of Avena longiglumis. NCBI lineage: Eukaryota > Viridiplantae > Streptophyta > Magnoliopsida > Poales > Poaceae > Avena > Avena longiglumis. The sequence continues at coordinate 335,819,569 of CP125979.1, read as the reverse complement.
TAGATGTGCTTAGCTATGCTATGTTAAACGAGGGCTGGGTTACATCATTGATACTTGCTTTCTCAAAGTATTGATTTGTGAAAACTAAAACAACTTAATCAATGAATCCCCTGGGTGTGATGGTATTGATAATTTTTTGTGGTTTCATTGCGGAAAGGCACCCAGGTATCAAGAGAGAATGATTGGCTTCTTTATTGTGTAGCTTACGTGTACAACCATGTGCCAATAATGAAATGGGAGGTTGGTTGGGCTTAGTAGGTTGTGGTAACTCGAACCCGCGTATCCAGAGATGTAGAATTTTGGTAGGTTGGACCGGTGCGCGTCGGGATTGAGGAGCTACTTCCCGAACAGTCTCTTCTTGGTCTTCTCCCTATCATCACCCAAAATGAGAGTGATGGTACGAGCTGGGCTAGCCAAGTCACATGGGTAAAGTGTACTAACCTCTGCAGAGTGTATAATCTAATCGATTAGCCGTGTCCCCGGTTATGGACATCTGAGTTGCTAGATATTGATTCCATGACATGTTTCTCGCTCATTCTAATTTCATAATTGCTTTAACATTGTTGGGTTAACTTAATTGGGATCTTTCCAAAGAAAATCAAAAACTGTTTATGAAAGTAGGACAAATGTATTTGCAAATGCAAGCCAGACACAGCTCCACTTGCCAAATATGCATGTAGATGTTAGTACTATTGTCTCCTTTACTAGCTCTACTTGCCATACATTCCATGTATTGACCCTTCGGGGCTGCTACGTTTCATGTTGCAGGTTATTCCGATTCTGAGTGATCGTTATAGGCCACGGTACTTCACTCGGCACTTGTTCACTTGTGGGAAATTTGAAGATTGGAGGTTTTACTCGCTTTTGTTGCTACCTGAACAATTTGAGCTAGCTTTATGCTAAGCTTTTATATTGTAATAATGGTACTCTGGATCTTGTAGATCATGATACACGGTTATTTGCTATGATTATCTATCTTACTCTATTGTGGGCCAATGAACCGATCCAGGGATTGGCATGTCACATAGAGGCCACGGTCTTATCAGAACCGGGGTGTCACAGACTCAGGGCTAGCTCGTAGTTTGTCCTCCTTAGTATGGGATACGCCATAACACGTAGAAAGGGGTTAGAGTCCCCGAAAGCCGGTTCCTCTCCACTTAGGGGGTCGTCGTGCCAGGTGTGGTTCCATTCAACTCCACGGAGTCGGATGAAACTATGGATCTCCCCAGGACGGTACCAGGTTAAGGCAGTACGGCTGGAAGTGGATAAAGGATGCGCAGGAAGGGAGATTCTGACTTGGGAAGTCAGGTACACGTCCCGGGGGAACTAAGAAACCATAGGGAAAGTACCTATACTAGGGACAACAAATGAAAGGTTAGGTTTGATTATCCGGACCCCCGTCTATAGTATGTAGAGGGCCGTGGTTGTATCCCGGCGGATGTATTGATTCCTGTGGGTAAAGTGCACAAACTCTGCAGAATCTAATCTATTCGAATAGCCGTATCCACGATCAAGGATGGTTGGAAAGGTGATTGCTATGAGTACCGGGAGATATGTTGAGATGGATGAAAAGGATGTGACTTGGTCACGAGGAAGGATAAGGAATGAGATCGATTTTGACTAGTGATGGTCAAAGATGTTTTTAAAAGGGTTTTACTATCAAAACTATTTCAAATCTTTTTAACAAAGATGTGGAGATGTCCTGGTTTTCAAAAAGGAGGCATATTTTACAAAAACTCTTTTTCAACAAAGATATAGAGATGCCAAAGTTAGGTTTCTTTCAAAAACAACTATAGTATAGAGCTTTCTCGCCACGGCCAAAATATGGATTATCTTCTTACCCTTGACCCGGTGGTTTGCTAGTACATTCAAAGTACTCACCGGCATTGTCCCTGGCTTTTTACTTGGCCAGATTGCAGATGTTAAGAAGGAAAGAAGATGCTGACGTATATGCGAGCTAGGCCGTCTTCCCAGTCAGTTGCCTGTAGGTTAAGGCACGGGATCTACGCTGAAGACTTCCACTACTTGTGTTCTAATTGCCATAAAGGCCTCCTTGTAAGTTGTTGTACTCGTTAATTAAGGATGATGTAATGATACTTGTCAGTTATGCTCACGGATCACTGATCACGGGAACGTGAATTGTATGCATAACGGGTATTCCTGGACCGTAAATCCGGGGTGCCACACCGCGGGCTCATGGCTACTTGGACACGATTGGAGTTTGACTCTCAATTGATCAGTCGGTAGCGGATCCTAGCAGAACGTGCCGACTCCCAAGTACCAAAGAGTCATGATGACTTGCCTTTCCATTGCGACTTGCATCCAAGTCCCTTTTGCCTCACGATTTACCTTTCCAGACTATAGGCGAATATTTTTAATCCCTTAAATAGTCCAACTCTCTTCTCGATCCGAGATAAGTGATTCACCCGACTAACACTTAGTCGATCACCTCGGTTAACACTTAACCGAGTCGTGCATGGACATGCTTTACGAATCATATCACTCGAGAGGGCCTAGATAATATCTCTCCAAGTGGAGGGGCAAAATCCCAAATTGATTATTCACATCACGCAGCTTGATTCCCAGTCGACCCGAACCCTGCCTTTATAACTGCCAAGTTACGAATGAACGTTAGATAGAACCTAAGCCGGTGATCCTCAACTCGGACTGTGCAACAACCTTAGGTCTGAGGATTACATTGATTGAGATATACAAATGACAACTTGTTCATTGTACATCAATATTGGTCAATCCGACTGGCTAAAGTCTTTAGCCGAATCTGTGTAAGTCGGAATAGCATCACCATGCCCATGACAAGTGGAACCGAGTCATCAAGCCGACTTTCACATTGGTCTAAGTCGTGTGTCTAGCAAAACCTCGATGAACAAGGATATTTAGTACAAACAACATGAATGTACAGTTCCACAACCGAATCACATATTCAACGATACACATTAGATGTTTATACAAGGACAACTTTATATCTTTATGAATACAATGGGAAATATCATCATCCATGATTGCCTCTAGGGCATATTACCAATACTCTCCCACTTGCACTAGAGTCAATCTTCCGACATCACATATCTAAGCATATAATGCCCATAGATCTTAGGTGTGCCTCATGCTTTGGCTGTGGCAGCGGCTTCGTTAATGGATCCACAATATTTGCATCCGTGTGTACCTTGCATAACTGGCGAATCAGGTGGTACCGCATGAGTATGTGCTTGTTCTTCTGGTGTTGTCTAGGTTCCTTGTCTTGTGCAATAACACCCATTGTTGTCAGAATACACATCTAACGGATTGGACGAGCCCTGAACCACACCAAGATCCATGAGGAAATTCCTCATCCAAACAGCTTCCTTTGCTGCCTCCGAGGCGGCAATATACTCAGCCTCTATTGTATATACAGACACAGTCTCTTGGTTGGAACTATTCCAGCTCATAGCACCTCTGTTTATAATAAACATGTATCTGGAGTGTGAACGAGAAACATCAGAGTCAGTAAGATAACTCACATCCATGTAACCCTTTACACTGAGTTCATCTTCACCACCATAAACCAAAAACATATCCTTAGTCCTTCTCAAGTACTTTAGGATATTTTTAGCCGCTATCCAGTGGATTTCTCCAGGATCAGTCTAGTATCTGCTCACAACACCTAGATCATAGGAACCATCCGGCCTAGTACAAATCATGGCATACATGATGGATCCGACTACAGAAGCATACAGAATCACACTCATCCGACTTTGCTCATCATTTTTCGAAAGACACTGAGTCTTGCTAAGTTTTACACCATGGGACATCGGTAAGAACCCCTTCTTAGACGATTCCATGTTGAACTTCTTCAACACTTTGTCCAAATAAGTACTCTGACTCAATTCAATGAGCCTCCTTGATCTATCTCTATAGATCCGGATTCCGAGAATATATGTTGCCTCACCCATGTGTTTCATTGAGAAACTCCTTTCCAATGATTCCTGGGAATCTCGCAACATCTGAACATCATTTCCAATCAATAATATGCCATCCACATATAATATTAGAAAGTTTACTTTGCTCCTACTAAACTTCTTGTATAAACAAGAATCATGATCACTCTTGATGAAGCCAAACAATTTGAATACCTCATCAAAGTGAATATTCCAACTCTGAGATGCTTGCTTCAACCCATAAATGGATTTCTGAAGTTTGCACACCTTGTCAGTGTTAGCCGGATCGACACAACCCTTGGGGTGTAGCATATACACGTCCTCGGTTAAATTTTCGTTAAGGAATGTCGTTTTGGCATCCATCTCCATATCTCATAGTCGAAATAGGATGTTATATCTAACATGATCCGAAATGATTTAAGCATCTCTACGGGCGAGAAAGTCTCGTCGTAATCAACTCCTTGAACTTTTCGGAACCCCTTCATGACAAGACGTGCTTTATAGACGGAAACATTTCCATCCATATCAGTTTTCTTCTTAAAGACCCATTTTCACTCGACAGGTCTTGCACCGTCTGGCGGATCAACCAAGTTCCAAACTTGATTTTCATCCATGGACTTTAACTCGGATCTCATGGCTCCAAGCCATGACTCGTAATAAGATCCCACCATTGCTTCCAAATAATTTCCCAGCTCATCATTGTCTAACAGTAATACATCACGAACACTTCGTGATCTCGCCGATCTTCATAGTATAGGTGCTGCTGCCGGCTCAGCCACCACGATCGGCTCAACCTCTAAGGTTTTTGCCGACTCACTACTAGCCGGTTCCTCTCGAATTTATTCGAGCTGCACTGTGCTCCCACTGACTCCCCGACTAAGAAACACTTTGCCCTCTTCTCGGTTTTAGAAGTAGTAACCCAAGTTTTCCCTCGGATACCCCACGAAAATACGCTTATCCGACTTGGCTGTAAGCTTGTCCGACTGGAGTCGCTTGACAAATGCTTCACAAACCCAAATCTTAAGAAAAGATAGACTTGGATTTTTGCCTATCCACATCTCATTCGGTGTCTTCTCTATCATCTTTGATGGTACTCTGTTTATTGTGAACGCCGCTGTTTCTAGACAATAACCCCAAAATTATAAAGGCAGATCTATCCGACTCATCATTGATCGTACCATGTCCAACAAGGTCCGATTCCAGCTTTCCAAAACACCTTTCCTTTGTGGCGTTCCTGGCGGAGTAAGTTGGGGAACTATTCCGCAACTTTTCAGATGGTCCTCAAACTCATGGCTCATGTGCTCGCCTCCTCGGTCCAACCGAAGAAACTTTATTTTCTTGCCGAGTTGATTCTGTACTTCATTTTGGAAATCTTTGAACTTTTCAAAGGCTTCTGACTTGTGTTTCATCAAGTAGATATATCCATACCTACTCAAATCATCAGTGAAGGTAATGAAGTACTCATAACCACCTCTGGATATCGTGCTCATTGGTCCACATACATCATTATGTACTAGTCAAACAAGTCGGAGGCCATATCACAACTCTTTGCAAAATGTGTCTTGGTCATTTTGCCGAGTAGGCAAGATTCGCATGTCTCGAACGACTCCAAGTCGAACGAAGTTAGGAGTCCATCATCATGGAGCTTCTTCATGCGTTTCCAAATTATATGACCAAGCCGTCAGTGCCAAAAGTAAGTCATATTCAGATCATTTGGTTTCAACCTTTTAACATTTATGTTATAAACCGACTCACCATCAAGATTCAAAATAAATAACCCATCCTGGACGGGTGCAAAGCCAAGAAACATATCATTCAAATATAAAGAACAACCATTATTCTTGATATTCGACTCATAGCCTTGCCACATCAAACATGAAGCATAAATAGTGTTTTGACTAAGCACTGGAACATAATAACAATTATTCAGTTCCATAATGAATTCGGAAGGTAAATAAAGTTGCATCATGCCGACTTCCAACGCAGCAACTCTTGCTTTGTTGTCGACTCGAATATCAACCTCGCCTCTTGCTACACTCCTAGTTCTTACTAGTCCCTACAACGAGTTGTAGATGTGAATAACTGATCCCGTATCATATACCCAAGAACTATTAGGTGCATCAGCAATATAAATGTCTATAATATTGCAAACAAGTGTACTTGAGTCGGAAGTCATACCTCTGCTGTTGGCTTTGTCGGCCAAGTACTTGCTGCAATTCCTCTTCTAGTGGCCATCCGCTTTGTAGTAGAAGCCAGTGGATCCGACTAAAGGAGATGGCTTAGTCCCTGAGGAAGTGCTTGGGACCGGGTCCTGAGCCTGCTTTCCTCCCGACTTAGCCTTCTTAAGAACTCTTCTTGAACTTATCCTTATTCTACACCATCAACACTTGACTGGAGCCCTTCTTGAGATCCGCCTCTGCCTTCTTGAGCATCCCATGCAATTCAGTGAGCTTAATATCCATACCATGCATGTGGTAGTTCGAAATGAACTTCCCATATGCATTAGGAAGAGAGTTCAGAATTATATCCGTAGCGAACTCTTCGCTAATGCGGTATCCAAGACTCTCTAGAGACTGCACAAAACCAACCATTTTGATCACATGCGGACTCAATGGATCACCATCCTTAAGCTTGCAACTCAGCAAAGCCTAAGAGACTTGATAACTCTCAGTCTTAGCCTAAGCCTGGAACATACTTTTGAGACTTTCGATCATATCGTTGGCTTCAACATTCTCGAACTTCTTTTGCAAGTCCGGTTCCATGTGAGTAAGCATAAGACAACTAATATCCATGAACTCATCCTTAGCTCGACGGTAGGCATTGGTGGCAGTGACAGTCGCATTCTCATTCGGCTCATCTGGAAGTGGGTTGTATAGGACATGGTCCTTCTTTTTATGTTTGGGAACAATTCTCAGATTTCGATACCAGTTGGTAAAATTAGTGTCGTTAAGTTTATCTTTCTCAAGAATGGTTCTAAACGCAAACCCGGATATTTGAGAGTGACTGCTACTTGGTGCCATGATCTACAACAGAAATATGCAAAACACTTAATACATGTATTCATAAAAGAGCAAGCATATTAAACACTTTAATATGTTATGCTTCCACTAAACCAACATCCCTCCGATGGTTGCATAGTGATTCAGGATCCTAAATAAGCAAGTCGGCTAGTGATATTTAGCATCACCGCTAGCCGCCAAGTGATGTATACAACTCCTTGTCAATCACATCTCATACGACTCATGTTGGTCGGGTGGCATCACAGGCCCCAGTTCCCATCTGACTTTTCCCCGAGCCCCACAACCGTTGCGATAGACCCGTCTATCTTACCAAGTTTTTCCATAGTAAGAGTCCGACTCGAACCCACCTAGTCGAAAAGAATTGGCAGCACCTCAATGTTATGAGCCCACTACCAAAAATGTCCGACTTGTGATGGTGCAAACACCGGCGGGAAAACCGACTAGACCTTCTTTTAGGGATTAAATTTTACCGACTATCTAACAGAGGTAAAATAGAGACATATCAATAACACAAAATAAAGAAATTATAATATGAAATGGTATGGCTCTCTTCATGGCGATCTCCATCTCCACAAAGCTTGTAATCCGACTCGTGCCAACTCTTGTCACTTGCCGTCTTACTCCATGTCGCCGACATGTACATCCGGCTCCACAAAGCCTGCAGGTCATTATACAATAAATGACAACACCTAGGCTCCAGCCGGCTGTCAAAACCTTAATTCGCAGGTCATGTATGGATTACACACATACATCACATGCACATGAACCATACCATTCACAACTTCCTGAAAAAACAAGTTATGCATAGATACGATACCTACCGGCATTGTGAAACTCGCAATCACATCTAAGGTGCTACGACAAGGCGAAGCCGGCGGTCCCATTGTTCCGATTCCAACCATGGATTCCGACCATTGTTCTGATTCGATCAAACTCTTTGATCTTCGATCACCCATTCTGGATTTACGTGTCATCGTCTACCCCAATGGCGGAGACCGACTGGTAGGGGTATGCCGTTCCACGACCTCAGAAGTATGATCACGAAAATCAGATCTACCATTCCCCGAGTATAGTTGATCCAATCAACCTCGTACAAAACCGAGCTATCTCATAGATCGACCACCAAAATATCATATAGATCCAATCTACAACCAATCGCATATCACATATACAATATCTCGAGCCTAAAAGCAGAAGTTATCGCTCAGATACCACTGTTGGGCCACGTAGAGATAAAATAAAAGCCTTTTCCCTCTAACATGGTGATCCCAAGATCTAGCTGAGGTAGAAGGCCACGAGAATTACCACTACACGCACAGTTGCGAATTACTGATGAAGCGCGTAATTTGAATGCAGTGCAGTCTTCATGATCTGATCTGATCACGATCGTCCTGGTGCTGATCATACAACACCCCTGCTGGTGTCCACACATACAAGGAGGAGCACCAGCGATGAACTGCTAGGTTTGTTACGACGACAGGACTTCTTGTGGATCTAGGGTTTCCAACTCATGGAATGACCTAACCGAACAACGATTAACCCTTCTAGGTTACTGTGCTCCACTATATATAGGGAGTGAACATGGGCTCCACTCTCGTGGCCCATTCACTAAAGGCCATATAATATTAGTCCCTGTGAGACCGACTCACTGACTTAGGCCCCATTTGTTTCAGCTTCAGCGGTGGCTTTTGGGGTGAAGAATCGGTAGATGAAACAAACACCTAGATTTTCAACCGTGCTGGCGAGAAGTGGACCGAGAAAATGAACTACGCAGCGCGGTCAGCCAAAAGCGATCCGGGGGGCGCTTCCACATATTCCCGAGTTGCTGTGGACAAAACTGCCCTCCAGACTTCCGAAAAATTACAAGTGACCTGCCACCGCACCCCTCCACGTGAACTGTTCCCCATGTCTGCCCCGGAGTCATCCCTCTCTCCCACACCTTTTCCCCTCCCTGCACCTGCCACAGGAGGAGCTCGCGGTTCCCCGTCCTCCAGAGATCGGTTCCCCGTTTGCCGCCAGAGATCGGTTCCCGTCCGCCGCCATCCACGACGAATCGGCCAGGCTAGCACCACGTGTGAGGCCTGCATCTTCTCTTGACGGAGTCTGATTTGTTTGTTGTATGATTGCTCCCCCGCCGGCGACCGGCCAGAGGCCGATCTGGCCGGAGTTCGATCCCCTCCTCACCGCTTTGGAAGAAGGAGGTCGTCTTGGAAGGAGCCCGCGATTCTAGTTGGTCCATGTGAAAATTGATTTGTTAACAAGATGGATCGATTCCAGTTGGTCTCTGTGAAAAGGAGAAAAGAAAAGAAGAATAAAGAGATCAATCTAGCTCGGGTAGTGTAGGCGATGGCGGTAGAAATTCAGAGACGCAAATAAATTCGGTGACGCTCATATTTTCGTAAGATCAGGGATCTAGAGAAATTCTGGAAAAAAGGCCGTGTGTGGTCAATTGCTCACCTCTATTTTTTTACCTAATTCATCACCTCTATTGATTGGCTTACCAGTAAACAACAGTTATGTAACATTTTCTATATCCAGGGTCATTTCAGATATTTTAGTTTCAAAATCAGACACGTCACCTATCAACAGCACTTTTGCCAAACACCAAATCTCGGATTCCAACAGCTGCTTCCTACAGCTAATTCTTCACAGCTGATTTTCCACAGCTGATTTTCAAAAGTTGTAGCCCAAACAAACACACCCTTAGTCCAAATCCGGCTCGGGTCCAACCCAACCAGATTTTCGATTCAGATCCAATCCGAACTTGCTCCCGCTCTTAAATATGTGATCCCGTAGGCACATAGCTACTTGGACACGATTGGAGTCCGACTCTCAATCGATCAGTCGGTAGCGGCTCCTAGAAGAACGTGCTGACTCCCAAGTACCAAAGAGTCATGAAGACTTGCCTTTCCAATGCGACTTGCATCTGAGTCCCTTTTGCCTCACGATATACCTTATCAGATTATAGGCGAATATTTGTCATCAATTAAATAGTCCAACTCTCTTCTCGATCCGAGATAAGTGATTCACCCGACTAACTCTTAGTCGAACACCTCGGTTAACACTTAACCGAGTTTTGCATGGCCATGCTTTCCTAATCATATCATTCGAGAGGGCCTAGAGAATATCTCTCCAAGTGGAGGGACAAAATGCCATCTTGATTATTCACATCACGTAGCTTGATTCTCAGTCGACCCGAACTCTTCCTTTATAACTGCCCAGTTACGGATCAGTGTTTGATAAAACCTAAGCTGGTGATCCTCAACTCGGACTGTGCAACAACCTGAGGTCTAAGGATTACACTGATTGAGATATACAAATGACAACTTGTTCATTGTACCTCAATATGGGTCAATCTGACTCGCTAAACTCTTTAGCTGAATAAGTCGGAATAGCATCACCATTCCAATGACAAGTGGAACCGAGTCATCAAGCCGACTTTCACATTGGTGTAAGTTGTGTATCCAGCACAACCTCTATGAACAAGGATATTTAGTACAAACAACATGAATGTACAGTTCCACAACCGAATCACATATTCACTGATACACATCAGATTTTTATACAAGGACAACTTAATATCTTTAGGAATACAATGGGAAATATCATCATCCATGATTGCCTCTAGGGCATATTCCCAACACGGAGTTCTATGGAGCTCAACTACATGATCACCCCGGAGGGGAGCTTCAATGGCTGATAGTTGCCGATCTTCACGGAAAAATGGAGCCACCTACCTCGGAGAAGATCCGTTTCATCATCAGAGAGAACAACTAGATCGATGGACTGGCCGGAGCAATGTAGGAAGCACTTGCCCGATTATGTGGGTAGAATATCAACAAGATCGTCGGGACGCGCTTTGCTCATTATGCGAGAAGTGACTCCAATAGACAACCCCTGGATCTGCCAAGCCACCCTGAGTTGAAGAAACATGTGGACCATCTTGCCTTCATGCTTCATGAGACTCAGAAGGAGCTGGACAACGCTCGTGCTGACGCCAACGTGAAGCAACTTGTTGCTGCCAAGAAGGACAAGAGCATCTTCATCCTCATGAAGGAGCGCAAGTCACTTCGCCATCTGCGTGACAAGAATGATCACATCATTGCTCTCCTTCGTCACAAGGTGTCATCTTTGGAGGATACTGCCCATGATCGGGACATGCAGCTTGAGGAGCGAGATAACGAAGGGGAAGATATCCGTGGAGATCCCTACTCGTATCTCAGTGATGATGATGACTACTTGAAGGACATGGACCAAGATTTCCACACTAATGATGAGGACCGCGACTTCATTGATGATGAAGAAGCCACCGGTTCTGATGAGTAGTAGCACTGGAGCACTATTGTAGGTGTGAGTTGTATCCAGACCCACTGTATCGTAGCTTGCCAGAATGGTTCTTAAAACCATCTGCATAGTTGTTGTGATGTGTTGCTTGTATGGTGTGACTTTGAAATGAATGAGGAGTTGTTGTCTTTCAAACCTTAGCCTTGCTCAAAAGTTTAAAAGCTTTTAAAAACAAACCGATAAACCTTAGAAAATTTCCCTCTTGTCTCATGATCTATATCAATCTTCAGATGCCTCGTGGAGGGAACAGCTCATCTCAAGACCCGATGGTCCAAATCTTGCAAATGCTAGTAGCCGACTAAGAAGCCGGTAGAAACAAGCATCAAGAGAATATAGCCACTCTTCAACAGATCGCTCAACTAGCACATGACAACCAAGGCCCTAGAAATCAGGATCATCATGGATCCAAACTTTAGAACTTCCAGAATACCAATCCCCCTATATTTAGTAAGTCAGAAGAGCCCTTAGATGTCGATGACTTGCTGCAGACTATGGAGAACCACTTGGAAGTAGCCAGAGTAGAGGAGGCCGAGAAAGTACCGTTTTCCATCCACTATCTGGCTGGTTCTACAAGAGCATGGTGGAATAGCACCCATACCATGAATGGAGGACAGATGATGACTTGGAATGAATTCAAACACAAGTTCAGTATAACCCATGTGCCACCCGGTTTGATTCTGCGGATGAGGTATGAATTCAAGGAGCTGAAGCGGGGAAGGATGACTGTAGTAGAGTACCGCGATAGATTTCTGTCTCTCTCTAGGTATGCCCCTGATGAGATTGGAACTGAAGCCAAGAAAAAGAAGAGATTTCTGAATGGTTTGCATGATTAGATGCAGACGGTGTTAGTCAATATTCTGTTTGCTGATCTAGAAGCTTTAGTTGATTCAACAATCCAGATGGAAGGAAATATTAACCAAGCAACTCAAAATCGTAAGCGTCATATTATGCACCAACCAGGACCCCACCATACCCCAAAGTATCGCCTCAGTTCATCTGCTGGATTTGCACCAAGAAACACTAGGCCACCGATGTCACGCCCGAACTTTCCCAACCGTAGCGGAGGAAACTCAAGACCTGGAGGCAACGACCACTACAACCATGTCAACCCCAATAACTTCAACCGTGCACCACCAAGGCCCACCAATCCCAATAATAATACTACCCCAAGGACTGGAAGTAATATCGTACCTATTGCAGGGAAGGACAAGTCAACAATCACCTTCTTTGAGTGTGGAGTGATGGGTCACTTGTAAGACACCACCTTTTAAAGGTAAAGGCCCCTGTGATTGCAATTCTAGTCCCTGGATCAAATGCTAGCATCCATAGTTTAAGATGAACTACACATGTACAAAGGTCGTTATTACATCGTCATTCCAGAGATAACATAGTCTTTTACAACTTAAAAGCTCAAGGCTAATACATAGACTTCATAACATAAAGTAAATAACTATAGGTCTTCATCTTCATGTGCCACAGGAAAGCATGTTGAGTGTAGACTCACAACCCTAATCTCCATCAGAGTAACCTGCAACATCATAAGTTATAGCCACAGTGGGTCAATACATTTGGAACTGTATTGGCAAGTGGCACCATAGTAGAATAGTAGTATCTAACATATATATGAATTTGGCTAAATGTATCTTAGGCTTGCTTTGCTGAAAATAAGGTATTCTTTATTAGTTGAAAGCACTAAGTTTTTCTTTGTCAAAAACACCCAAGGAACCACCAATAGACATTTGTGAACCTTTACTCTTGTTCAACCACACGTTTTTAACCCAAGGAACCACCAATCTTTGATTGCTTCAATGTCTTTGATGCTCAAATTGTCCGTTGCCGGGGACATGGCTAAGTACTTAGGTTTTACCCTCTCGAGAGGTGGTACACATTCCCCACAAGACTCGACATGCATCGAGACGAGACTTTTCAGAAGCATTCCCTTAGACCAACATGGACGCGCTCCATCCTATCACCCTACCACCAACTGTCCATCTGGCTAAGTTCTTGCAACCTTTTTGGTCAAGGCAGAGCCCATATGCCATGTGGTTGCACTAGAACCTTCTCAACACTAAACATCTCAAATCCCTTTGTTCCTGGGTGGCAATCCACAAGTGTGATACACAAGGTAAACCATAGACATGGGCCTTGTGTAACCACTCAACATAAACCAACCATACCATTCCACCCATGTGATTCATTCACATAGTTGTTTTATTAATCAGAGCACAAGTGTCACATCCCAAGATTTTCCAAATCTTGTAATGTGAAAAATAAATGAATAAAATAAAACTTTGTTTGATTTTCAGGGAGAGAAGAAACTTTTTGAATCCAATTGGAAATCTTCAAACCAATTTGGATCAAATAAATCCTAAGGGGATTTAAAAAGATAAACATTTAATAAAGGAAAATAGAAATATTTAAAATTACTATTTTGGATCTTTTAATAAAAGGATTTGGTTTTCAAAAGAAAAGGTGGATTTATAAATAAAGATTATTTTATAAAAGCCAAATTAAACCTTGGCCAATGTTTTGAAATAAAATGTTTTGTTTTGATTAAAAATAGTAAAGGTTTATTTAAAAAATAATAATAAGGATTTAATATCCAATTTTATTTAAATAAAAGGTTTTACCATTTTAATTAAAACATCAAAACTTATTAAATTATTTTAAATAAGTTTTCCAAGTATTTTATATTCTCAAATAAAACCTACTGAAGTGTTTTGGTTTTATATTAGATTTCAAAATAATTATTTTAATAAAACAAATCTTATTTTGATTTAATAACTAAAGTCCATTTTATTTAATGGACCCTAAAATAAAATGTTATTTTGTTTTAAACAAGTATTTCAATTATCTTTTATTTTCAAATAAAACCTACTGATTTGGTTTTGAAAACACTTGGATTTCAAATGGAGATTTTATTAAATAAATCAAACCCTATTTGATTAAATAACTAAAGGTCCATTTTATTTAATTAATGAATGGATCCTAAAAAGAATAAAAATATTATTTTATTTTGGGATTTGTTTTATGTTGTTAAACAGAACCAAATTCAAGTGCAAAGTGTGTTGAATGTTTGAATGTTTGAATAGTTGATTAAAATTCAAAACAGAAAATAGTTCTGGAAAAAAGAAAAAGGTTTTAGATAGAAAAAAATAGAGCAGCCCAACCATCTGGCCCAGCTCCAACCCAACAGCCCACCTAGCCCACCTCACCCTCGCCCCGAACCGTTTTTCTTCCCTGCAGAAACAAACCGCAAGTCCACTGATTTGTGGACCCCAACTCCCTCTCTCAATCCACTGACGCAACGAACCCACATACCCAGCCATCGTCTTCAAGCGAGACCTCGTCGCCCTGCCATTGCAGTGAGTTACTCCGGTAGTGATTGCGCGTTGATGGAGGCTTTGATTCCTCGCAGTGACCATGCCCCTTAAACGCCAGTGACTCCTCTCCACTTCCCCTCTGTCGCCCCACCTCGACACGCCCTCAGGCTGTCAAATTTCGACCAACACTCCCTCTATTCTGACGATGCTCCAACGAGGATTCCGGCCAGCACACGCCACCTCTTGCCTCCTCGAGCATGCAGCTGTGATCAGCATCCCCCAGCGGACCTTTCTGTAGCCGCATCTCACTCGCGCATGCCTCACAGCATCGGCAACGACAACAACCGCCGCCGCCACCGTCTGGTTTCTTCGACGACCTCTTCGCCGGTAAGCTAGACCACCCCCTTTCCTCTCGTTGATGCTCGCTTGTCAGTGAACCGCGTACGAAGCTAACCACAACCTATATTCCCTCTCTCGTGCTCTGTAGCAACATACCCAGCGACGCCTGAACGCACCCGACGCCGAGCAAACTCCGGCGAGCAATTAGTTACACCCCAGTGCGCCCCTCGCCTCCTCGCAACCACGTCGAGCTTCCCCACGACCCTGCGATCACGGCGAGCCTTATCCTTCTCTTCCTTGCATCCAGTATCACCGGCGACGACCTCGCCAGAGAGCTGCCGCCAGAGCGCCGCCGCCAGCGCCGCCGATTATTAGTCAGAGTGGTTAGGACCGTTAGATTTGGATCTGACGTTTAGGAAAGAAAGTGAGCGAAGGGGTATCAAGCGATCTGTGCCGTGCGATCCCACTTTGATCTAACGCTCCACGTTGCCGATCGGGCCGAACCGGTACCGTCCAATTAGACAGTGCCACGTGTCACCAGTTCTGTTTAAAAATAGAATTGAAATCAGAATAGAATGTGAATTTAAAACCTTTGTAACTTTTGATCCACACGTCCAAAAATTGCAAATTTGGTATCATTGGAATCAGTGGAACAAACCCTAGCCAACCATGCTCTTGGTTTAGCAAATAGTATCTGTTAGAGTGATTATTTTTGCAGAAACATTTGTATGCTTGTTAAGGATGTGAAAATTATTCAAAAATGAATTTGGGGATAAAATCTTTTAAAAATGGTGTGATTTGAACCTACTGACTATAGGAAACACTTTGTGGATTCAAAAAGTATTTGGTGAAGGAAAAGAATGATTCTTTGATTTAAAACCATTTCTAGTCAAATAGAAATGTGGTTTATTTATTAAAAATGGTTTTGGAAGAAAACCTTTGGAAAATGTTTTGTTTTAAACTCTCTGACCCCAAACACCAAGTTTTATGGTTTGAAAACATATTTGGTGAACCCTATAGATTAATGCCTTAGTAAAAATATTTTTACACCACATAAAATGATACTTTGTTTTGAAAATGGTTTTTGAAGTGAAAACTTTTTGCAAATGACTTTGCCACTTTACAAAATTCCCAATAGGTGTTTTCAAATGTTTATGACCCATTAGGAACCACTTTTCCAAACAAAACAAAGCTTGGCATGCTTGCATGCATTACTTTGACTTTGTTATTTTTATGTGTTGTTTTCTTGATTGGTAGATTGAGTTTGTGCCTTGTTGATTGAATTGTAGTGACTTGAAGAGTGTGATTTTTGCAAGGACAAGGAGTGAACCCATACTCTACCAAAAAGGCAAGTGATGCTTCATACTTTGTCCCATTACTTTCACTATGCATTAGTGATTTTCTCTAAGTAAAACTTGCATGGATTTTGCTAAGTATAAACCTTGCTATAGGAAACCTAGTAGATGAAACCTTAGTGGAAATCTTCCTAAGTTAAGATTCCTATTACTACCAAGCTTAGCCTAGCTAATAGAAAACATGGGTGGAATATATATTCACACTATGGAAAAATATTCTAAGTCTGAGGACTTGGTTTTTGTTTAATAAAACAACTAAGTTAATGAATCACCTGGGTGGAATGGTAATTTCTTGGTGGTTTTTGGTTGAGTGGTTACACAAGGCCAGGGGACTGGTGAACCTTGTGTATCTCACTTGGGGATGTCCACCCAGGAACAAAGAGATTTGAGATGTCAAATGTTGAGAAGCTTCAAGTGCAACCACTTGGCAATATGGGCTCTTCCATGATCATATAGGTTGCAAGAACTTAGCCATATGGATAGTGGGTGTTAGTGTTTGATAGGTTGGAGCGCGTCCATTTTGGTCTAAGGGAAAGCTTCTGAAAGATCTTGTCTTGGGAAACCAAGTCTTGTGGGGAAAGTGCACCACCTCTGCAGAGTGTAAAATCTAAGTACTTAGCCATGTGCGTGGTAAAGGACAATTTGAGCATCAAGACATGGAAGCAATCAAGAATCTCATCATTCAAATTTCTATGTTAAAATCTTGTGGTTTGAACAAGGGTTATTTGAAATCTTAAATCTTTGATTGAGAGAAGCCTTGGAAAAGATTTTGTCAAGCAAAAACTTAGTGTTTTCAAAATGATAAGGAAAATCTATTTTGAGCAATGCAAGCCTCAACCCCACTTGGCCAAATGCATATAGATGTTAAACTCAACTATACTACCATAGTATCACTTGCCAATACAATTCAAATGTATTGACCCTTGTGGCTGTAACTTGTATGTTGTAGGTTTGATTGATGTTAGAAAAGTTTGATGATTAGGATTACAAAGTCTACAACCAACATGTTTGCCTGTGGCACTTTGAAGATGAAGGACCCCATGACTATAGATACTCCGCTGCAATGTAATGTAATAGCCAAATGAGCTATGTAAGATGTAATAAAATTATGTTATTCCTGGTTATAAAGTTATATTATGACCTTTGTTTCTTGATATTACATCTTAACTGTGGATGCTATCTATTGATCTAGGGACTAGCATTGTAAACACAGGGGACACCACCTTATGTTAATAAAGGTTGGGACACTCCCACTACAACAAGTCATAGACTTAGCAAAATTTTATAGCATGAAATATTGCACCCTTGTTTTCTACTAGCTATGCTAAGAATGATAACATAACAAGTTTCCTTAACATAGGGAAATATCTACTAATACTACAACTACTAGGATTTCCCAAGGAATAGCATATATACTTAGCAAAAAAATTTCTATGCAAGTTCTATTAAAAATATCACTAATGCATAGTCAAAATAATAGGACAAAATACATGAAGCACCACTTTCCTTGATAGTTGGGGGAGTAGCAACAGTCCTCACAATCACAATCACCACTATCAAAAAAATCTACACATAAAATTATAACACCAAATTCATATTCAAATATTCAAATAAAATATATATGAATGCATGCAAATGCAATGGTATGTTTTTCTACACTGAACAAGTCAAACCAAACAGTACTGAACACAAAGTAAACTTTCTAAGGTTCAAATAAAACAATTTTCACTCTAAAAAAATTTTTAAAACATTTTATATAGTCAAAATAAGCCTATAAATGGTTCTGCAAATAATCCTATTTTTCCAGAATAAAAATACTAATTCATGTCCACAAAAGTGTAGGGCTTAATTTTGTGAATCCAATGATATATTATTTGCAAATTTTGGACAAACAGAACTAAAGATACGAATTTTCTAGTTTAAAACCCTAATTGATTCAAAAACAGATTTTAAATCAACAGCCAGACACATGGACGCATCTGATTGGTTGATACCGTTTCGCGTGGATCATGTTTCCGCGTCGTTGGATCCAGTCAGATCCAACGCGCCAGATCAAAAGTTACCGCTTCACTCACGATCTAATCTACAGCATCAGATCTAAATCCTACGGCTCTCGATCACGCGACCAAAAGTGGGCGGCACAAATGGCACTGACGGCGTCGGCGCTTCTGCCGGCGATGCTCCGAAAAATCCATAGGGGGCTAGGGTGGTGGTGAGGCTTACCATATTCACACAAATGCGAGGAAGCTCAAGGCGTAGTTGGCTTGGACAGGGGCGTGCTGCTGTGGCCGTGAGAGCTCGTCGGAGTAGCTGCTGGCGTCGGGCTTTTGCAAACGGCAACGGAGGAGATGACCTAGGTCACCATAGAACAAAAAAGGGAATCAGAACGTGCACAAGGACGAGGCACACAAGTTAGTTTGATCTAGAAGGCAAGGGGCGTGCGGACCTGAATGAAATTACTCGCCAGAGTTGTGGACGGCGTTGGGTGTTCGCGGTGCTTGACGGGGACGACGACCTGGGGCACTACAGGACGAACCATAGGCAAGGTTAGATGCACCAGGGTATGGTGAGCACGATAGGGTGAACTAGAGGGCACAGGTGGATGGAACTCACCGGAATCACTCACCGGAGATGCTCGGGTCCGTGGCGGTGCAAGCACGATTGTGGGCAGCCTGGGGCCCTTGGGCATTGGAGTTTGAGGGGAAATGGCCGCGGTGCAGAGGGGATTAAGTATCCGGTGAGGGGCGAGATAATTATGCACGCAGTCATCGGCAATTATGCTCGAATCAATTGCGGCAGTGACAACTAAGGAAACGGAAGCGGCGAGGTCGTCGCGCGGGATTTGGGGAAGAAGGTTGAAATGGCTGCGGGGTCCGGGTGAGAAAAGAGAGAGGGGAGGAGTGGCGCGCGTGGTCTTGCTGGGCCAGGAGTGGTGCTGGGCCGAAAAGGTAGCGCGGGGTTTTATTTTTTCCTTTTCCTTTTTCTTTTCTAATTTGATTTTCAGGAATGAATTTGAAACCCTAATTCAAACTTGTTTGAATTCAATTCTTTTCTAGATTTTTGTACTATGAACCTTGCACTCAAAAGTGTGACAAATACATCTGTTCACTCAAAAACACCTTTTTCATTAAAAAAACAACGCCTCATACGAATAATAAAATGGACATAAATATGGTTTTATTTGGTTTCAAACTTTGAAAAATTTTGTGCAAGCTCTAGATGCTATGATGATATAAATGCAACGCATGCTTTTACAATTCATGAATTTTTGGGATGTTACAAATCTAACCCCCTTAATATGAATCTCGCCATCGAGATTCAGATTGGCTAGCATATAGGTGAGGGTGGTCTTTCCAAAGATCATCTTCTCTTTCCCAAGTTGCTTCTTCTTCGGTATGATGATTCCACTGTACCTTGCAGAATTTGATAGCCCTGGTACGAGTAACTCTATTTGCAGTCTCAATAATCTTGATAGGTTTCTCCTCATAAGTAAGACAACTCTCCAATTGAACCTCTTCCAATGGTATAGTGTCTTTCAATGAAGTTTCCTCCATTTCCGGATGACACTTTTTCAACTGACTCACATGAAACACTTTGTGAACTGCTGACAGTGATTCGGGTAATTCAATCGCATAAGCCACTTCTCCTTTGCGGCTCAAAATCTTGAATGGTCCAACATATCTAGGTGCCAATTTTCCTTTGACTCCAAATCTCTTCACGCCACGAAGTGCTGAGACTCTAAGATAAGCTCTATCACCTACTTCATAGGTGACTTATGTATGCTTTGGATCTACGTAGCTCTTCTGTCGGGACTGGGCTATCTTCAACCTGTCCTTTACCAATTTAACTTTATCTCCAGCTTCCTTAATCAGTTCTGGTCCAAACAAATTTCTTTCTCCTACACCACTCCATAGCAATGGAGTAGTACACTTCCTTCCATAAAGAAATTCAAACAGTGCCATCTTAATGCTTGCTTGATAGATGTTATTGTAAGAGAATTCCGCGTAAGGCAGACATTCATCCCAACTAGCACCATAGTCTAGGGCACATTCCCTCAACATATCCTCCAAAATCTGATTGGTCCTTTCTCATGCATCCATCACCGGGGGTGAAAAGTCATCTGAACTCTAACCTTGTTCCCAATGATTCATGTAGTTGTCACCAAAAATGCGAAGTGAACTGAGTTCCTCTATCAGACACAATACTCTTAGGTACTCCATGCAGACATACAATCCTGTTCATATAGATCTTAGCTAACTTAGCACTTGTATATAGTCTTCACGGGTATGAAATGATCCACGTTAGTTAGGCGATCTACAAAAACCCAAATGGAATCATACACACATCACACAAGGCAGTATGTTCCGCAATATCCTTCTGTTTTCTGATGTTCCTCTTCCAATCAGGAAAAGGTAGTGGTTGCAATAACCCTTCTGTTTTCTGATGTTCCGCTTTCACTCGACTACACACATCACACAAGGCAGTATGTTCCGCAATATCCTTCTTGAGATTGTTCCACCAAAACCTTTCCTTCACATCCATGTACATTTTGGTGTTACCTGGATGAATGGAATATGGTGAGTTGTGTGCTTCTTGCATAATTAATTTCCGAAGTTCCGGATCTTGCGGAATGCAGATACGTTTTCCATACCATAAAGTACCTTGTTCATCATCATGGAATACTTTAGCCTTCCCTTTACTAATTTTACTTTTAATCTCCTCTATTTCTTTGTCCAACTTTTGGGCTTCCTTGATCTTGTCCAACAATGTGGGTTCAACATCCAATGACATGAGATATCCTTCAGGCACTATATCCAATCTGAGATCTTTGAATTGGGCACACAAATCATCTGGCAATTATCCTTTAGTAAGGACATTCACATAAACCTTACAGCTTAAAGCATCTACTACAACATTTGCTTTACCAGTATGATATTGAAAACTCAAGTCATAGTCCTTGATGAGCTCTAGCCATCTTCTTTGTCTCATATTGAGTTCCTTCTGAGTGAAGATATATTTCAAACTCTTGTGATCCGTGAACACTTCACATTGTTTTCTCAAAAGATAATGTCTCCATGTTTTGAGTGCATGGACAACTGAGGCTAAATCTAAACCATGAGTAGGATAATTCACTTCATGAGTTTTGATTTGTCTCGAGGCATAAGCCACAAGTTTCCCTTCTTGCATCAAAACTCCACCCAATCCTTGGTGAGATGCATCACAATAGACTTGGAAATCCTTCTCCAAATCTGGTAAACATAAGACTGGTGTTGATACTAGTCTCTTCTTCAAATCTTGGAAACTGATTTCACATCCTTCAATACAATCAAATTTCTTTTCTTTATTAAGTAACTCCATCATTGTCTTAGCTACCTTTCAAAAATTCTGAATGAACCTTCAATAGTATCCTGCCAAGCCTAGGAAACTACGAACTTCCTTAACTGACTTGGGAGATTCCCACTTAGTTATAGCTGAAACCTTTGTGGGATCGATAGCTATACCATTCCCCGACACAATATGTCGGAAAAATCCAACTTCATTCAACCAGAATTCACACTTGCTGAACTTGGCATACAACTTGTGCTCCCTGAGCTTCTCAAGTATCAAACGCAAATGTTCTTCATTCTCTTCTTTGCTCTTGGAATAGATCAAAAAGGCGTCGATGAATACGACAACAAACTTGTCAAGGAACTCCATGAACACCTTGTTCATCATGTTCATGAAATAAGCTGATGAAGTTGTTAATCCAAATGACATCATGGTATACTCATACAATCCATACCTGGTGGTGAAAGCAGTCTTAGGTATGTCTTGCTCTCTAATCTTTATCTGAAAGTAGCCTGATCAGAGATCAATTTTTTAGAACACACGGGCTCCTTCTAGCTGATCAAATAGATCATTGATTCTAGGCAAAGGGTACTTGTTCTTTATAGTCACCTCACTGAGTGAACGGTAATCTATGCATAGCCTTTGACTTATATCCTTCTTCTCAACAAACAGAATTGGTGCACCCCAAGACGAAGAACTTGGTTGAATAAATCCTTTCTGCAACTGTTCTCCAAGTTGTTTCTTGAGTTCTTTCAACTCATCAACTGACATCTTGTAGGGTATCTTTGCTATTGGTCCAAATCCTGGCAGTAAGTCAATCAGAAACTCCACATCTCTATCTGGTGGAATTCCTATTAATTCCTCCAGAAACACATCCGGATATTCCTTCCCAACTGGTACATTGTCTATGATAACCCCTTAAGAGAATTTAGCTTACTCCCTTTAGATTCAAAGTTAGACTTGAACCTAATCTGTTTCTTATCCGGGGTTGTGAGTGTAACAATACGATTGGAACAATATATTACTCCTTCATACTTAGTCATCCAATCCATGCCTAAAATTACATCCAGTCCTTGGAAATCTAGGACTATCAGACTAACTGGAAACTTAAACTTTCCAAACTCTATCACTAGATCATGACATCCAAAATTCACTATCATCTCTCCACCGGGAGAGCTTACTTTAATTGGACACCCAATAGTTTCAGTTGGAAGTCCATTTTATCAAAAAAATGCTCTTTATATGAATGAATGAGATGCGCCGGTATAAAAAAGAACAAGTGCTGGAAAAGAATTAAGCTTGAGCTTACCAGCCACAGCATCAGATTCCTCATAGGTTTCTTCCACATTGATGTGGTTCAGTTGTCCCTTCTGGAAAGGGTTGGGCTTGTTGGCTCCATCAGCCTTCTTTTCTGGGCATTCATTTGCATAGTGCCCAGTTTTCTTGCACTTGAAGCACTCAACCTGACTGATGTCCCTTTTTGCAGGCTGACTTCCATTGCCATTCCCACTATGGTGGCTCTTGTGTCCACTCTTGTGGTTCTTATATCTATCATTGTCATGACTACGGTGGTGCTTGTTGTTATGGTGATGGTTACTATTGTGGTGGATGTTATACTTCCCATGATTATGGGACCCAGAACCTCCACTATCATCACCATGAGAATGCTTGTGAGACGATCCCGAGTTGTTCTTATCAAAGTGATGCTTCCTCTTCCTGTTCTCAACCTGCTTCATCCTGCTTTCCAAGATGGTGGCCTTGTCACACAGTGATTGATATGTTGGGACATATGCAACAAATAGTTGCAGGTTCATCTCATCATTCAGTCCCTCGAGGAATTTTTCCTTCCTCCTGGCATCAATATTAAACTCATATGGTGCATAGCATGCCAGATTGTTGAAATCCTCAATATATTCTGCCACACTGCGGTGACATTGCTTCAGATTGTGGAACTCTTCCGTCTTCAAATTCATCACTCCTGATGAGATATGGGCAGTGCGGAAACCATCCTCAAATATTGCCCAAGTCACATCCTCAATGGGAGTGGTGATCTGGAAGTTATCCCACCATGTGGCTGCTGGTCCTTCAAGCCGATGTGCTGCAAATATGACATTTTCTTCATCCGTCCAACCTACAGTGACCAAGTCCTTATTCACAGAGCATAGCCAGTCATTGACTACCATGGGATCAGTGGTTCCCGAGAACTTGGCAGCCCTCAACCTCAAAAACCTTGTAACCATGTCAAAGGCTGGTGGGATTGTTGTTGTTGTTATTGTTGTTGTTGTTTTGATTCTGATTTGCCATGAACTCGGTCATCATATGGATCAAATGAGTTTGAGTTGTCATCAGCTGCTGCATTTTGTTGCCATTATTGTTACTGTTGTTTTGGTTGGTATTGGCACGATGGGGAGGCATCTGTGGTTTCAATAAGGATAAGAAATGAGATATAACCCATATATGCTAACATGCACAATACATCACATAGCAACAATCACAATAAAAATCAAGCACAAGATAAACTTAGAGTTTGAACAACGTAAACAACAAGTTTAGGAAAGATAAAAACACTAGCAAAGCCATCCACATGTTGGATGATCATTGCGACTCGATAAATAAATGGATGATAGATAAATAGATAGCTGGGTAGTCAACACTACTCCTCCATGTCGACCTCCTCGTCCACTAGAGTAAGTCCAGCTGTCTCCATGGTTGTCTTGTACTCCTCCACATTTGTGGTCAAGGCCTCAATCTTCGCACGAAGGGCTCTCTTATGAGAGCGCAACCTCTCTATCACTCCCTGCTGAGTATCTATCTCAAGGTCCTTGAGCTCTATCTCGGCTCTCATGTCCTTGATCTTCTTGTTTCTATCCTGCATTCTCTTCTCTTGATTCTTGAACCTCTTTTCTTAGCTCTCGAATCTGGCCTCCATGTCCTTGACGATCTTGTCCTGCTCTAGGAAGAGCTTGTCCTTCTCCCTCAACTGAAGCTGAAGCTCGTCATTGCTAAGCATGACATTGGTCCTATCTGTGTCGAGGTTTCTAACGAGGATCTCAAGGTCCTGAAGGTAGAGACAAACAGGCTCGATAGTCTCTCTAGTAGAGTCATCATAAACTATCGCCTCTCCCTGCTCATCACGTCTCCCGAACGGGTGAAAGTAGAGGCGCCTGAGCTCGGTGGAGTGACGTCTGCAGAGGCATCCAAGTAGCTCTTGCATGACTACGTCTAGTCCCTTCTCCTTGTGATCATGCATCAGCTTGAAGGTAATTTCCTCCGTGAGTGGCTCTGTCTAGCATCTAGGCTTAAAGCCCCAAAGATCCTTCGTCTCAAACTTCATGAGCTGAAGTGCCTTGATACTAGGGAGTGGGAGATTGAGCACACTAGTGAGATCCACACGACGAGAACTGAAACGAGTTCCCTTGAACTCCTCGGCAATGCTGACAACAAAGCTAGGCATCTATTGCATAAGATAGAGAAAAATTAGAAACAATACAAGTAGATAAATCACAAGATAGTGAAACAAAAACCAAAAGCATACATTCAACAATAAAAACATACAAGTCATGGCATACAATATTGAGTCACAAACACCAAGATTCAAATGACTTAGACAATTTTTTGCCGTACCACATAGGTTGGTACGATCAAAATTATTCACGCGAGAAAAACGATAAGTGTGGTGGTCCAACTATTGGGATACGTCACAACTCTCACTCACTTGTCAAAATAGCTATCAGGGCATCCTTGGAGGCAATCTGTCTGTCTAGGTCACAAGACTCCAATGATAAATATATGGTGTCTTCCCTTAGACGTTGGTTGGTAGCCTCTAAGCCATAGGTATGCTTCTTTTCCTCTCTAAGGTCATTTTGAGTGTTGATCATTCTACAATTGAGTCTTTCACCAAGCTCCTTGATAGCATTCCAAGCTGCATTCCTTGTAGAGTCAAAGAATGACTGGTGCATTTCTGAGTTGGTGACCATGCAGAATCCCGACTCTTTGTGGTTATCCTCCTTGTTTTTATACAAGTAGAGTTGTACCCACCAATACTCTTCTCCTTCATCCATCACAGGGAATACTTTGTACACTGCTACACCATATATCCCCATGGTGACCATAAGGTTCTTGAGTGCTTTGGGAAACTCCATCTCACACTCCAAAGTCATGGTCATGAGTGGTCCCTTCTTGACGGCTTCGTTGATGGAGTTCATCTACAAATGGAGATGAGAAAAAATATTAGGAGAAGTTTACGAGATGAAAAGAGACAAGTCTAAGAATTTTCGTAAAGAACTTTGCATTTTCTAGTGGTTTCCTTAGTCTAATCCAACTTAGGGTCATAATCCTGCAGGCAACACAGTGCTCTCATACCATCTTTAGAGGTCCCAACCTGATAAGGTAGAGATCCCTATGTTTACAATGCTAGTCCCTGGATCGAATAGCTAGCACCCACAGTTTAAGATGTAATATCAATAAATAAAGGTCATATTACAACTTATAACCAGGAATAAAATAGTTTCATTACAACTTACATATCTCATATGGCTATCTTATTACAAAGCAACATATATAACAATATAGCATGGAGTCCTTCATCTTCATATTCCACAGGCAATCATGTTGGTTGTAGACTTGTAATCCCTACTCAACAAACTTCACTAACATCAAACAAACCTGCAACATAATATGTTACAGGCACAAGGGTCAATACATTTGAATTGTATTGGCAAGTAATATCATATTGATATGGATAACCTAACATCTACATGAATATTTGGATAAGTGGAGTTTTGGCTGGCCTTTGCATAAAACAAGTTTTTCCCTATCTTGTGAAAATAGTTTTTATCTTTTTCAAAACATTTCATCACACATGGCACACTGGATACACACCAGGTGCTTCCCTTGTTCACCCAACAAGTTTTAACTTAGACATTTTGGGATGAGGAGCTCTTTGATCATTTCAATGTCTTTGATGCTCAAAAATGTCCTTTACCGGGGACACGGCTAAGTACTTAGGTTTTACCCTCTCGAGAGGTGGTGCACTTTTCCCACAAGACTCGACATGCATCGAGACGAGACTTTTCAGAAACAATCCCTCAGATCAGCACAGACGCGTTCCATCCTATCATCACTACCACCAACTGTCTGTCTGTCTGAGTTCTTGCAACCTAGTTGGTCAAGGTAGAGCACATATGCCATGTGGCTGCACTAGACTCTTCTAAACACAAAACATCTCAAATCTCTTTGTTCCTGGGTGGCCATCCACAATTGTGATACACAAGGTAAACCATATACATGTTCCTTGTATAACCACTCGACACAAACCAATCTTCCCATTACACCCATGTGATTCGTTCACATGTTGTTTTATTTATCAAAAACATAGTCATAGACTTTGCATAATATCATAGTATGAATATTCCACCCTTTAATTATAATATCTAGGCTAAGCATACTAGCATAACTTGTTTCTTGACTTAGGAAGATTCCTACCAAGATATATTCTATAGGATCTACTATAGCATATCAATATACAAAAATAGTCCTATCATGCATACTACAAAATATCACTAATGCAATATTGGAAAGATAGGACTTTTGATGACCAAAGTATCACTTGCCTTTTAGTAGGGAATCTAGGTACTCTCCTTGATCTTGCAATTTTCACACTTCTCAAGGTTCACTACATACAATCAAGCAAAGCACACATTCAAAACTAACACTCAAACAAATAACAAACCAAAACAATAAAACAAGGAAATGCATGCAAGCATGCAAAAGGTTTTTTTATTGAAAAATGTTTTCTAACAAGGTTCTAAACATTCCAAAACACCTACTGGTCTTTTATAAAAGGGGAAATTTCAATTGAAACCAAGTTAGTGAAAATAGGCCTTTTAAATCATTTTTGTTTTACTAGAAATGATTTTATTCAAAGGAATAATTTCTAGTGTTAACAAAATATACTTTTAAATTCAAATGTTAGTGTTTATGGTCAGAGGGTTCAAAAGAAATCCATTTGCAAAAGGTTTCACTTAAAAATAATTTTTAGAACCATTTTTATATCCAAAATAGTCCTATTAATGTTTCTGCATAAAAACGTAAATTTACAGAAACAAATGACCAAACTAAGGTCATAGATGAAAAGGTTTCATTTTTCTGAATCCATAAAATTTGCAATTTTTGGACAAACATATCAAAAGTTATTGATTTTACAAGTTCAAACAACTAATAGAATAAAATCTAAATTTAAACAGAAAAGCTTGGCCACGTGGTGCGTTTCTACTGGCCGGTACCGCTTCGGGTGGATCGATCATTGCGGGACGTTGGATTTAAGTGGAAGCGCATGGCGCAGATCAAACAATACCTCTTCGCTAAACGATCTATCCTATCCGCAGGATCTAAATCTAACGGTCCAAGATGCTTTGACCAAAGGTGGGCGGCGCTGGCGATGGTGCATGGAGGCGACACGTCTGTCGACGGTGGTCCGACAATTCTAGGGGGAAAGGGAGGGGATGCAGGGCATTACCAGAGTCGTCGTGGCGAGGGGGTGCTCAACTTGATCATGGTTGGGGAAGGGGCGCACAGGCTCGGTCGGAATTGCTCGCTGGAGATGTTGCCACCGTTGGGAGCGTTAAGTCGACACGGGTGGGGGGGGGCGACGCTCTGTGGCACACGGGACCAAATGGGAAGTGTTAGCATGTGCGCAAAAGGATGGCGAACGCGGAAGTGCAAGGTAGAGGGCGAGGGGCAGTTGAGGCTCACCAAAATCGTTGCCGGAACTTGTCGGGGATAGCGGAGGCGAGGTTCGAATTGGGGGCACTCTGGGCGTGGGACTTGAGGGGAATGGAGAGGAGGGTGAGGGGGTTAAGTGAGCATGGTCGCTGAAGGAATTAACTTACGGAATCAATGCAATTTACACGATTCATTATCGGGTAGAAACAACAGAGAGAGAGAGGGGAACGGGTCCTACACAGGGTTAAAGACGACGCCAACGTGGATGTGGGTCCAGATGGTCAGCGAGAGGATGGGTGGATGCGCGGGTGAGAAAGGGATTCGCGGGGAGAGAGGGGTGAGTGGCCCGGGTGGGCTAGATGGGCTGGTTTTCTATTTTCTGTTTTTATTTGAATCAATTGTTTTAAACAACAATTTGTATTCAAATCATTCCAATCTTTTCAGTAGATTTTACTCAAAATATGTATTCATTTAATTAGTCCACTTTTCAATAATCCAATTTTTTTCTTATGATTTAATATTTATTAAGTGAGGCATTTTATCTTTATTTAAATAAAATTGAATATGGTTCAAACCCAAATAATTTTATTCAAATAATCTTATTATTTTATTTTATTTCAATTACTTTTATTCCATTTGCTTATGGATTTGGCCCATATTAAATTGTCTTTTAAATATTCCTTATTTATTTAATTATTTCTTTATCTTATAAAATTCATATCTCTTTATTTATAGCTCCAAAAATAGTGATTCCAATTTATATAATTTTATTTAATATTTATTTATCCTTTTAAATCCTTTTAGGATTACATTGTTCACAATTTGGTGTTTATTTTTGTTAGGAGCTTTATTAGCCTTGGAAATTACTTTCTTTTATCTTATTAAAACCATAAGTTTTTATCCATGGCTCCAAATGGTGTGAAACCAACTCCCATGGTTTTATAATATTTTTGTTTAACATTTTTGATAATTTAGAAATATTTGTTGTTAAATTTTTATATGTGACAAAGCCATAGTCTTGGGGTGATCTTGGAAATTATTTCTTTCATTAGGGTTTAGGGTTTTGGTTTAACTTTTGCAAGTGTTTTGAATTCAAGATACATTCCATGCAGGGATGGATTTGACTTGTTTGAAAAAAAAATTGTTGCCTTTTCATTCAAATTTTTTTCAAGTATAGTTTTAATGTTTCCATTAAGGAGCAAAAAGTTTCTTTTCACTCTAAATTTCAACAGTTCTTTCTTTTGTTTGTTTTTTTTTCACATTTCAAAATTTGGAAAAAACAAATATGTGATAGATACCATCTGTAAGACCCCACCTTTTAAAGTTAAAGGCCCCTGTGATTGCAATGCTAGTCCCTAGATCAAATGATAGCATCCATAGTTTAAGATGAAGTACACAGATACAAAGGTCGTTATTACATCGTCATTCATGAGATAACATAGTCTTTTACAACTCAATAGCTCAAGCATAATACAGAGAGTTCATAACATAAAGTAAATAACTATAAGCCTTCATCTTCATGTGCCACAGGCAAGCATGTTGAGTGTAGACTCACAACCCTAATCTCCATCAGAGTAACCTGCAACATCGTAAGTTACAACCATAGTGGGTCAATACATTTGGAATTTTATTGTAAAGTGATACCTTAGTAGAATAGTAGTATCTAACATCTATATGAATTTGGATAAGGGTAGCTTAGGCTTGTTTTGCCCAAAATAAGGTTTTCCTTATTAGTTGAAAACCTAAGTTTTTGTTTGTCAAAAACATCCAAGGAACCACCAATAGACATTGGTGAACCTTTACCCTTGTTCAACCACAAGTTTTTAACTTAGAAATTGGGATGAGGAGATCTTTTATTGCTTCAATGTCTTTGATGCTCAAATTTTCCATTGCCGGGGACACGACTAAGTACTTAGTTTTTACCCTCTCGAGAGGTGGTGCACTTTCCCCACAAGACTCGACATGCATCGAGACGAGACTTTTTAGAAGCATTCCCTTAGACCACAATAGACGCATTCCATCCTATCACCCTACCACCAACTGTCCATCTGGCTAAGTTCTTGCAACCTATTTGGTCAAGGCAGAGCCCATATGCCATGTGGTTGCACTAGAACCTTCTCAACACTAAACATCTCAAATCCCTTTGTTCCTGGGTGGAAATCCACAAGTGTGATACACAAGGTAAACCATAGACATGGGCCTTGTGTAACCACTCAACATAAACCAACCATACCATTCCACCTAGGTTATTCATTCACATAGTTGTTTTATTAATCAAAACACAAGTCATAGACTTAGAAAAATTTTATAGCATGAAATATTCAACCCTTGTTTTCTACTAGCTAGGATAATCATGATAACATAACAAGTTTCCTTAACTTAGGGAAAATCTACTAAGACTACAACTACTAGGATTTCCCAAGGCATAGCATATATACTTAGCAAAAAAATCTCTATGCAAGTTCTATTCAAAATATCACTAATGCATAGTCAAAATAATAGGACAAAATACATGAAGCACCACTTTCCTTGATGGTTAGGGGAGTAGCAACAGTCCTCACAATCAGAATCATCACTATCACCAAAATATACACATAAATTTATAACACCAAATTCAGATTCAAATATTCAAACAAAATATATATGAATGCATGCAAATGCAATGGGATGTTTTCTACACCGATCAAGTCAAACCAAACAGTACTGAACACAAAGTAAACTTTCTAACGTTCAAATAAAACAAGTTTCACTCTAAAACAATTTTTAAAACATTTTATATAGTCAAAATAAGCGTATAATTGGTTCTGCAAATAATCCTATTTTTCCAGAAGCAAAATACTAATTCAAGTCCACATAAGTGTAGGGATTAATTTTCTGAATCCAATGATATATTAGTTGCAAATTTTGGACAAACAGAAGTAAAGATATGAATTTTATAATTTTAAAACCCTAATTGATTCAAAAACAGATTTTATATCAACAGCCAGACACGTGGACGCATCTGATTGGTTGATACTGTTTCGCGCGGATCACGTTTCCGTGCTGTTGGATCAAGTCAGATCCAATGCAACAGATCAAAAGTTACCGCTTCACTCACGATCTAATCTAAAGCATTAGATCTAAATCCTATGGCTCTCGATCACGCGACCAAAAGTGGGCGGCGTAAATGGCACTGGTGGCGGCGGCGCTTCTGCCAGTGATGCTCCAGCAAATCCATAGGGGGCTAGGGGTTGTGGCGAGGCTTACCATATTCGCACAGATGTGAGGAAGCTCATGGCATAGTTGGATCGGACAGGGGCGTGCTGTTGCGGCCGTGAGAGCTCGTTGGAGTAGCTGCTGGCGTCGGGATTTTGCAAACGGAGACGGAGGCGACGACCTAGGTCACCATAGCGCAAAAAGGGCATCATAACATGCACAAGGACGAGGCGCACAAGTTAGTTTGATCTAGAAGGCAAGGGGCGTGCGGAATTGAACGGAATTACTCGCCGGAGTTGTGGTCGGCGTCGAGTGTTCGGGGTACTTGAGGGGGACGACGACCTGGGGCACTACAGGACGAACCAGAGGCAAGGTCAGATGCGCCAGGGTATAGTGATCACGACAGGGTGAACCAGAGGGCACGGGGTGGACGGAACTCATCGGAATCATTCACCGTAGATGCTCGGGTCCGCGGCGGTGCAAACACGATTGTTGGCAGCCTGGGGCACTTGGGCATTGGAGTTTGAGGGGAAATGGCCGCGGTGCAGAGGGGATTAAGTAGCCGGTGAGGGGATAGAGAATTATGCACGCATTCATCAGCAATTAAGATCGAATCAATCGCAGCAGTGACATCGAAGTAAATGGCAGCGGCGCGGTCGTCGCGTGAGATTTGGGGAAGAAGGTTGACGTGGCTGCGGGGTCCTCTTTTCAGTGGGAGGGGTGAGCGCGCGGGGGTCAGAAAAGAGAGAGGGGAGGAGTGGCCCGGGTGGGCTTGCTGGGCCAGGAGTGGTGCTGGGCCGAAAAGGCAGCGCAGGGTTTTATTTTTTCCTTTTCCTTTTTCTTTTCTAATTTAATTTTAGGAATGAATTTGAAACCCTAATTCAAACTTGTTTGAATTCAATTCTTTTCTAGATTTTTGTACTATGAACCTTGCACTCAAAAGTGTGACAAATACATCTATTCACTCAAAAACACCTTGATCTTTTGAAAAAAAAAACCATGCCTCATATGAATAATAAAATGGGCATAAATATGGTTTTATTTGTTTTCAAACTTTGAAATTTTTTGTGCAAGATCTAGATGCTATGATGATATGAATGCAACGCATACTTTTACAATTCATGAATTTTTGGGATGTTACATCACTATTCCAATGAGCCCAAGAAGATTGCTGCAGCATCCAATGTCACTGCATCTGCCCAGCAGCAGCGTCATGTCCAACCTGGAAAGAGATTCACCGTACGCAACCCGAACAACCGTTCTAGCCGTCTGTTCCACATGAATACTGAAGAGGCCCAGGAAGCGCTAGATGTCGTGCTGGGTATGTTTTCTGTTAATTCAGTACCTGCGAGAGTGTTGTTTGATTCTGGAGCATTGCACTCATTTTTTACGGAAGAATTTGCATGCACTAGTGAGATTCAACCAACAAATTTGAAGCATGTTATGATAGTTCAAATACCTGGCTCAACTAACAAAGCTAGAAAAATTTGCAACGCCGTACCTATCAGAATTCATGGAATATATTTCTATGCCAATCTAATAGTACTCGGAACAAAAGGTTTGGAAGTAGTACTAGGAAAGGATTGGATGTCAAAACATAAAGGACTTATAGATTGTACTAAGAAGGCCATAACCATGACCAGTAGCACCGGAGTATCAGTTGAGCATGTGTTTGAGAACTAGCCCCATCAATTCAAGTGCAACAAGAGTTTAGCCCAACCAAACCTAGACCAAGTCAGAGTAGTCTGTGAATACCCCGATGTGTTCCCAGATGAATTGCCCGTATTCCCCTAGATCGGGATATTGATTTTATCATTGAATTAATCCCTGGAACTAGACCCATAGCTCAGAGACCATATAGTATGAACCCATCTGAGTTAGTGGAGTGATAAACCACAAGTATATGGCATCGCAACAGTCTTAGAGGGTAGTATTACCCAATTTATTGATTCAACACAATGGGAGACAAAGAAAACTTATAAGCCTTAACAACTAAGTTGTCAATTCTTCTGCACTTGGACATAGTTCTTGCTCACAGAAGTTTATCAGTAGCAACATTTTGTAGTAGCAACAGCAAAGCAGCAGTAGTAGCAAAACATGAGCAATTGTAACAGTAGTAGCAAACAAAAGGATATGAGCGCGGTAGGCATAGGGATGGATGGACGGGCGTTGCATGGACGAGTCTAAACATGTAACTTCAAGATCTAGGGAAATTGCAAATAAATAAGAATAAGCATCCAAGTACTAAATAATCATAGGCATGTGCTCCATATGTAGTCATGCGTGCTCGCAATGAGAGCTTGCACAACATCTTTTGCCCTGCCAGCCCATTGCAGTAGGGCCTTAGGGTAACTACTGGAAATTAAGGTGCTCCTTTTAATAGAGCACCGGAGCAAAGCATTTACACTCGGTGAACACAGGTGATCCTCACATCACATCCATCCCCTATGGTTGTCCCAATTTCTTTCACTTCGGGTCCTTTGGATCTATGCAATGATATGTGTACACAACTTGCAGATAAGATCACAAACAATACTATCATAATGGTTCAATAATAAGTTCAGATCTAAGATCATGGCACTCGGGCCCTAGTGACAAGCATTAAGCACAACAAGTTGGAACAAAGTTAAATAGCACTAATAGAGATACTAGGCACCATGCCCTAACAATATTATTCGATTACATGTTAGAACTCATCCAATCATGGATGGTGGATGGAGAGGCGTTGGTGATGACGATGGCGATGATCCTCTCCAAATTCCCCGTCCCGGTAGGGTGCCATAATGGAGTTTCTGGTTCCAGATCGCGGTTTCTGGTGGTGGTGCAGCGGAACTCTTTCTAGAAAAATGTCGAACCCCCCTCGATTTTTAGCTCAAGAGGCATCTTATAGGCGAAGAGGGAGGCCGAGGGGGTGCCTGGGGCAGCCACACCCCCTCCAGGCGTGGGTTGGGCCCACCCACGTGGCAGGGGGGTGTGGGCCCCCTAGGGCTCCACTCCGTCTCGTACTCTGGCTCCATGTATCTTCTGGTGAAATAGGATTTTTGGCATATTTCCGAGATTTTTCCTGATAGCTAATTTTCTGCACACAAACTAGACACCAAGGTAATTCTGCTGAAAACAGCGTCAGTCCGTGTTAGTTGTATCCAAATCACACAAGTTTAGAGGAGAAACAATAGCAAAAGTGTTCGGGAAAGTAGATACGTTTTGGACGTATCATGGAGCTCAAGAAGCAACTTGACGACAAGATTAGCAAAGATCTGATTCAACCAAGTGCATCGCCCTGGAGATCACCGGTTCTGTTTGTGGATAAGAAAGATGGAGCCACCCGTTTATGTATGGATTATCGGAAGTTGAATGATGTCACCATCAAGAACAAGTACCCTTTGCCAAAGATAGAAGATTCGTTTGACCATTTGACCGGTGCCAGAGTGTTCCCTAAGATTGATCTTAGAACTGGTTATCATCAACTAAAAATTCGTGCAATGGATATTCCAAAGACTGCCTTCACGACCCGATATGGATTGTATGAGTACAAGGTCATGTCTTTTGTATTAACCAATGCCCCCGCTTATTTCACGAATATCATGAATAAAATTTTCATGAACTTCTTGGATAAGTTTGTCATTGTTTTCATTGATGACATTCTAATCTACTCCAAATCGGAGGAAGAACATGAACATCACCTAAGAACCATCCTTCGAACCCTTAGAGAGCATCAATTGTATGCCAAGTTCAGAAAATGTGAGTTTTGGTTAAAGGAAGTAGGATTCCTAGGACATATCTTGTCAGCCGGAGGAGTTGTTGTCGACCCTGCCAAGATTAAGGATGTTGAGGAATGGAGAGCACCAACCACTCAAACTGAAGTTTGTGCATTTCTTGGATTAGCGGGATATTACCGCAAGCTTTTTGAAGGATTTTCAAACATCGCTAGGCCGATGACTCAGTTACTCAAGAAAGATTAAAAGTTTGAATGTACCGATCAAATGTGAAGCAAGTTTTCAAGAGCTTAAGAAAAGGTTGATTTCAGCCCCAATTTTGATCATGTCGGATATCAAGAAACCCTTTGATGTGTATTGTGATGCATCCAAGATTAGTCTCGGATGTGTGTTGATGCAAGAAGGAAAAGTGATATCATATATGTCCCGACAACTGAAGCAGCATGGGCAGAATTACCCCACCCATGACCAAGAGTTAGTTGCCATTGTTTTAGCCTTGAAAACATGGCGTCATTATCTTATGGGTAATCGATGTGAGATTTACTCAGATCACAAGAGCTTGAAGTATATTTTTACTCAGAAGGAGTTGAATATGAGGCGAAGGAGATGGATAGAGTTAATCAAGGATTATGACCTTGAAATTCACTACCACCCCGGCAGGGCCAATGTGGTAGCGGATGCTCTTAGTAGACTGCCGTCTATATTAAACACAATGATTATGAAGGAGCAACCCAGTTTGCATAAGGAGTTGGAAGATTTTAGAATTGAGCTAGTTAGGGAAGGATTCCTAGCTAGTATAGAACTTCAACCCACCTTGATAGATCATATAAAGGAAGCTCAGAAATGAATGCCAGTATTGACGGAATTAAACGTCGGATCAGTACAGGGAAGGTACCCGGATTCACGGAAGATGAAGAAGGAGTTTTATGGTATAAATGACGAATTTGTGTGCCTACAGATTCAGAGTTGAAACAATCTATTTTGCAAGAAGACCATGTTACTCTTTACTCCATCCACCCGGGAGGAACCAAGATGTATCAGGATTTGAAGGATCAATTTTGGTGGCATAAGATGAAGTGAGAATTCGGAAGCTACATAGCCAAATGTGATATCTGTCAGATAGTCAAAGCGAAACATCAGAGACCCTTCGTACTTTTGCAACCTTTGCAGATCCCAGAATGGAAATGGGATTCTGTTGGAATGGATTTCATCACTGGTTTGCCTATATCTAGTAGGGGAAATGATTCTATTTGGGTCATAGTGGATAGACTTTCCAAAGTAGCTCATTTATTACCTGTCAAGAACACTTATCATAGCTCGAAGCTAGCAGAGTTGTACATTGCTAGGATAGTCAGTTTGCATGGAATCACCAAGAACATTGTGTCAGATCGAGGAACCCAATTTACCTCAAGATTTTGGAAGAAAGTCCAAGAAGGATTAGGAACCAAAATAAACTTCGGCACAACCTATCAACCGTAGACCGATGGACAAACGGAGAGAGTAAACCAAATACTCGAAGATATGTTGATAGCTTGTGTGTTGGAATATGGATCTAAATGGGAGGAATGTCTGCCTTTCGTAGAGTTCTCATACAACAACAATTATCAAGCCAGTTTGCAAATGTCCCCATTTGAGTTTATGTATGGAAGGAAGTGTCGTACCCCATTGAATTGGTCGGAAGTAGGAGAGAGTAAGATCTTCGGACCCAACATCCTACGAGAAGCCTAAGAGAAAGTTCACAAGATCCGTGAGCACCTTAAGACCGCTCAGTCCAGACAAAAGAGTTATGCCAACAAGAGACGTCGAGATCTAGCCTTCAATATCGGAGATTTTTTTATCTCAAAGTATCCCCTTGAAGGGAATGCAGTGTTTCCAACTCAAAGGAAAGCTTTCACCCAGATACATTGGACCCTTCAAGATTCTAAGTCACCGAGGATAGGTATCTTATCAGATAGAACTGCCAGAAGATATTTCAGCCGTGCATGATGTGTTTCATGTATTGTTACTTCGAAAATGTTTAGAAGTTCTAGAAATGACGGAAGTTTTCAAGAACATCGAGCACAGATATGTGGAGATCAACACAGACCTGACCTATCATGAAGAACCTATCCTTATTTTGGAAGAAGCTTTCGGGACCACCCAGACTAGGAGTATCAAGTTTCTCAAGATCCAGTGGAGCAACCATACTGAAGAAGAAGCCACTTGGGAGCGCGAGGATTACATGAGGACGAAGTTTCCCAATCTCTTTAGTTCTTAGTTTTCCTGAATATCAGGACGAGATTCTATTTAAGGGGGGAAGGTTTGTAACACCCCAAAAATATTAATGAGGATCATTCCCTAATTAATCAAGATTAGGGTTTACAAAAGCTTTTATTAATTAAATTCAAAACTTTAGGCTTGTGTGTATGCATGCTTCCAATGCCATGCTTGATTAATGTAAATGATGAGAAATGGTTTAGAGATCAAAACCATATCATCTAGGTCACTATCAAATCAGATCAGAACAAAAGAAAATGAAAATATGAAGCATATGACCTAATGGTCATTTCTGCCAAAGTTAACCACTAGCTCACTTTGAGCATCTCTAGCAACTAATCTCAAACAGAAAATTTCCCATTTCTTTTCTCCCCTTTCTAGACCAAGTGACACTGAACCAATGGAGCTTTCCAACTTGGCATAAACATTTTCAAACATATTTGAGAGTCAATTCAAATTTGAATCTATCTTATGTATCAAGATAGACATTTTTGGAAAACCACTCAAACCTTCACCACTTGGAAAACCATTGAACCTAGAGACTACCAAGATTATTATCAGAACACCCACCAAAAATCACTGTAAAAGGTGATGATTTAGTTCATGCGGCCATTTGATCGAACACTTAGCAGACACAGTACCACTACCAACTATTTATTGTTTGTGATCAATCAATTGCTCAGCAATTGTACCCCAATTCCTTTCCCTAGCTCACCCACGATCACCCCCAGTACGCAGCCGTGCAATTGAGCAACTCTTCTTCACTATCTTGACTAA
The DNA here is from genome assembly GCA_030063025.1 of Avena longiglumis. NCBI lineage: Eukaryota > Viridiplantae > Streptophyta > Magnoliopsida > Poales > Poaceae > Avena > Avena longiglumis. The sequence continues at coordinate 335,781,258 of CP125979.1, read as the reverse complement.
TGCAAATGGTACCCGACCTCACCATGTCACTCGGACATGGGCAGCACGCTACATGCCACTCCTCACTCGCTCGCGACCTCTAACTGGTAGTAGTGACCTCACCGCCCCTCTCTATCCACCCCTCTACGAACGGCGAGACGCGAAGACACTAGAACAACCACGCCAATTTAGGACACGGACGTGCCGAGAGCACGACGGGGCGCCGCATCCACCTCGTGCAGCCATGCAGCAACACGCCCTCTCCGCTTGTACTCGCACCTGCGGCGTCACCAGCCACCGCCCAGACATGACCATTGGTCACAGCGCACCCCCTTGACCACCATACTTGCTGACGAACACCGCGGTACCCGAACAGAGCGCCGACATTGCCCGACCGACTGAGACCGCCCCTTGTCGCACCACCACTCGCATGACGATCGTCACACCTAGCAGCGTCGACCCATGCCCTCCTCCATGCTTAGCTGGGCCTGTAGCAACGTCACCGACGAGCCCTTGCCATGCCGCACTGTCTCACCCAAGAGGGAATAAATAGACCCCTTCCCCAGCCTCAATATCCACACCATTCCACTCCTCTTTCACTCAGAAACATCCCTGACCTGTTCCTGGAGCAAGGAGAGCACTCTATCACCAGAATTTGATCGGAGTCCGCCGCTACCGTGAGGAAAAGGGGTCGTCAGTTGGAGCCACCTTAGGAGCTGCCGTGACCGCCATTCAACTCGCCGTCATCGACAAGCTCATTCGCCCGCATCGCCAACCCTAGCTGGAGCCCTGGTAAGCCCCCAGCCACCCTCATAGTGTCGGTAGGTTAAATTCTCACTGGAGCATCGCAACGTAGACGATGAGCCTCGACCGTAGATCATGTTGTAATCGTAGGGCCAACATTGGTCAATACCAATTTGTTTAGAAGCACCCACTGACGCGTGGGACTAGACTGAGTGAGCCCGCTGCATGCACGCTGTGTAGTTGGGACAGCCCAGTAGTGTTTCCCGCGCGAGCCCAGTAATTCAAATCTTGTTTTATCTTTTATTTGAAAATCCCATTCTATAGTGAAATTAAAAAATGAATTTAGAGACATTCACTGCACCAAATTGAATGAATCCAATTTTTTTGAAAGTAGATGAAAATATATAATCACTCCCGTTGGATTCATACAGTTTGAAACTATGGATCAGCCTTGGTAAAAATAACAAGCCAGTAGCTTTTGCAACTTCAAACATTTTTTTAAAATCAACCATAAGTGATTTTGAGTTGATTCCAACTCTCAAAAATCACATTGACAAGACCTTTCTGAATATGTAAAAATCTACATACTTATATACAGTAGTCCTGGACCAAAACTAAAATAATTATTTTCTAGTCATTTTTAGCCACTTAAATATTATTAAATAATAGTGTTAAACTTTATTAATTAGGCCAACCTTTGTAAATCACATTCTCAAGTATTAGAATATGTGGTGATGACATGTGTCAATATGATCCCATATTTTTAATTTGGGAAATATTAAATCCTAAGTAACTTTATATACAGTAGTCCTGGACCAAAACTAAAATAATTATTTTCTAGTCATTTTTAGCCACTTAAATATTATTAAATAATAGTGTTAAACTTTATTAATTAGGCCAACCTTTGTAAATCACATTCTCAAGTATTAGAATATGTGGTGATGACATGTGTCAATATGATCCCATATTTTTAATTTGGGAAATATTAAATCCTAAGTAACTTTTCAATGAGTAGAAAGTACTTTTCTAAAAATAAGATAAATAAAATCATAGCACCCTTTCTTGTAATCAAAGAGATGATGCTAGATCATCTACTGTGACCCTTGTGTGATAAATAGAAGTAGTTAAGTACTGTTTGGTGATTGTGTACCTCGTATTTTAGACGCTAGTATTAATCCGGGCTACGATGAGGAGGAATTATCCAAACACGAGGACGAGAACTTCGACCATCTTACCAATCAAGGCAAGCTATACTAAGCATGCTAGACCATGCAAGCCTTATTATTTGTACCTTAGGATACTATGTTGAGTCTACCATTTACCCAGTTTTACTTGCAACTTTATCTTTCGTAAAGTTGTTCCGTAGTTAGTTAATTGGATGATTAGTGGAAGATTAGGAAAGTGTCATGAAGATCTTGGAGCTTGATGAAGGTAGATACACCATCTTAGTACCCCTCAAATAGTGACACCCCCGCCTTGATAGATCTTAGTGCTAAACCAAACATAATCACTAGATGAGAACAAATGATTATGAAAACCTTGGAATGCCGAGTCATTATATTGAAATGTTTTTGACATGTGTTATGGACAAAATGACTGGAAGATGATGGTGAATAAAGTTTGTGACTTGAATTTGGTAAAAACTGATGGTTGTGTTTGGATGTGATACCATTCCAATGATTACGTACAACCACAATACCCAAATTTGGGTAGGGCTTGACTAGAAGTTTATATTTCTTGGTATGGGTTTCCTTGCGGAACGAGGTCATTTGAGGCTACCTTGTGAATGTGACTGTCCACCTATGCAGTGCCCAATATGACATATGGTCATGGTTGGGAGGCCAAACTCATAGGGGAGGTGCCTATACTATGTTGTGTAATTGAAAGGTTAGGATTGATTATCCGCATACCAAGTATGATGATTCAGGATTGTTCCTAATGGATATATCGAATGTTGTGGTAAAAGTGTACCACCTCTGCAGAGTCTCAAACTATTCGCATAGCCGCGTCCGCCGTTATGAACAGTTAGATGGCCATACTGTTCTGTTGTTAGATGTTTTCCAAAATGACCCATGACTTGAAAGATGTCTTTGACTTGACTCCACAAGTTGTGGAGATAAATCTAGGTTCCCACCTAAGTAACCTAGAAAACTAAAGTAGGTTTTATTACTAGATACTGGTTGAAATAAATTTGGCTTGAGGCAAACAAACCTAGAGATTAGGATTCCTATTAGAATGGCCTTACTGTTTTAGTGAAAGTTTGCGAGTACTTCAAAGTACTCCTGGCTTTGTCCCTGGATATTCCTATTGCCATACTATGAAGGAGACTACGAGGAAGATGGACAGCAAGACGCTTACAATAACTAGGATCATCTCCCATCGTCAGCAGAAGATGGAGCCCCGACCATGCTACCTTATTTATATATTTCGCTGCTTTGATTATAATAAGAGTTGATCATGAGATCAACTATTTGTAAGACCTTTATGTTTTGTTATGGATGATGAACTATGGTACCAATCTGTTATGTCTCGCAAAAATGGTAATCCTGAGATTGCGATGTACGACATCTCAAGCATCTGGGATTAAAAATCGGGGTGTTAACATGATCCTAGTTAAGGTTCAGATGATGATGATTTGGTGGATATCAAAGATAATGATCAAAACTTTGGACATGTCAATCTTTTACCCCTTTATAAAATATTATGATTAGACGAGCTTCTTCTCCCTCTTATTTTATAAACAAAGATAGATTTATGAAAAACAGCCCCACAAGCCATAAGTCTTGTTGAGTACACCCTGTACTCAACATTGATTTATTGATACTTTTGTAGTAGAGTAAGTATTCCCTGAAGATAAGTTTGGTATGACATCAAAACCAACGGGTAGCTTGGGGTTTAGCTCTTCTACGGTTTCTCCCAGGCAGTGTTGTCCCTTTTCAGCTGGTCGTGCTCCACAGTAAGGGTCTTCATAGCTGATTTGAGCCATTCTAATTCCAGTTCTTGGGTTTGCATTTTATCCCTATGGTTGCTTATGTATGTAATAAGCCAAGCATCCACACGAGTGTTGAGTTCTCACTTCTTTTCCTGGGACAAAGAAAATGTGGTTAGTCCTATCATGGAACGGGGAAAACAATATCTGAAATTATAGAACCGAACTTGATGCAAGAATGTGAGATGCAGAAAAGATCCAGGAAAGCCTGAATCCTAGTCGCAGAAACCAAAGTGTATAGTTCTTACCTCGTTGACCTGGGGAACTGGGGTGTCATGGTGGTGTCACGGCAGATTCCATGGGTAGGCTAAAGATGGGGCCAATGTGTACTAGTGGGATCCGGGGGCATAGTGTAGTGGATCTAGACACGATGAATGCTGTCGGGGGGTTGACCTTGGGTAGGTCAAAGACGGGGAAAGATAGAAGTACGATCCCCGTCTGGTTTCCGAGTTACGGTCTAGGTCGGCCGAATCATGAATAAGTCGGCCGACATACGGAGGCGAGAGGCCCGTATATGTATATTAGCCACCGAAGTTACCGAGATTCTGTGGGTCGGCCGGGTTAACCTGAGTGATCTTGATGCAGGTAAAGGACAATCCGAGCTATGCAGGGGAGGGCCGAATGATATGAAGCTTGCAGGAGAAGGAGAGGCCTGAAGTCAAACCCTAGCTGCAAGCTAAGGAGAATCTAAGCAGTGCCAAGCGCTACGGACAAAGGCGCAGAGCGACAGAGAGGCAGGAGGAGGTCACGGAGGTGACAGTCCAGAAGACCGAGGCGTACAAGAGGGGCCCTCTGGAACCTTGCCGTCGTTAGAGGGGCGACAGGGAAAGGGGGGCGCCGAACTACTATATTGGGATAGGCATATTCCTCGAATATGCTGGCCACGTCAGCCCTAAAGGAACCCAGGGCTCTCCTTTAAAAGGAGAGACTTGGACTCAGAGAAGGGGATCGGCTCATTTTGGTACCGTTAGGCTGGTGAGGTTCATCTTTTCTCCCTGTATACAGCTCAGGGAGCACTTGTAGCCCAAGAGAAGAGAAATAAAGATCTTTGCCCTAATCTCTTGTGTGTAGAACTAGTTGCATCTTCCCTCCCCAGATCCCACTAGCATCCATTGGCCCCAAACTTTAGCCTACCCATGGCATCTGCCGTGCCACCACCACAGGCTTGGCGCCACCATTTGGGGCCAAAGCGGTGCTAGCTGGAGTTATGATCCGGACGGGAAACTTCATCAACACGGGCGAGCGCGTTGTTTCTAGATTGGTCCAGAGATTTGGTCTCTGCGACTATGTCAGCGACAATGCAGGGAGCTTCAAGGGGAGAGCTCCCCCGCGTAATGGTGTCTTCATCAGCCTGGGCGAGCACAAGGTCTACGTCGGCGTCGACATCACCGGCATTTACCCTCACCAAGTTGTTGTTGCAGGAGAGCCACCTCTTAACGCAGCAAGCCGTCCGTCCAGAGCACGTCCTGCAGGAGGCGTCGAGGTGATGGTCGCTGCCGGAGCGCAAGATGGAGCAGCAGTAGCCGGGTCAAGCAGAGAACCCGCAACAGGCGTACAAGGCGCACCCAGGCAGACCACGCCACAACCCACCGAGGTAATCCCGCCAGTGACCAACCCGACCGAGCTGCAGGACACCACCCCAAAGGCACCAAGGGTAAGAGGGCCACCTCTGGAAAGGCCAGAGAACATTCTTCAGGCAACCATAGAAAACTTGACTCCACCTGTAGCGCCGATACTTGATCCGGCAAATGCTCAGGCAGAGTTGGAAGAAACCAGGCAAAAGGTGCTGGTAGAGGCCAAGAAAGTATCGGCCTTGCGGGAGTCCTTGAACAGGACCCTGAGAGAGTATGCCAAAGCTAATAAGCTTGATATCGCACCCGAGCGGGTGGACGAATTAAGATTAAGGGGGAAGAACTTCATGGATGATATTAACAAAGAGCATGAAGCTCACAGGGCAGAATCAGGTGATTTGGGCTTGCCGAGGTACAGTATCCCGGCGAAGAACCTGAGAGCGGCAAACGCCGCAACATTGGAATTAGAGGGGTTGATCGGGGAAGCCCGGCAGAAACAGCAAGAAAGAGTGAATGAGCTGGTGCGCATCGCAAACCAGCAAAACGAGGAAATACTCAGAACAAACCCGGCGAGGCCAGGGGCCTCGCGGATGGTTCACTCGGCAGGGGCCGCACCTGCCTTATCCGCGGCAGCAACATCTTCACCCGGAAATAATGCGCGAAGGGACAAAGCAGTAACCTCAGGGAAGAGGAACAAGCAAATTTTCCCATATCATCCGGTAATGGCTGGAAAGGCAAATGAGAACAGAGGTAATGCAAGCCGAGGTAACAGTGGGGAGAGAAACCACGGCCGTGTGGAAAAAGACGGCGGAGGCCGAGGCAATGGAGATCTCGGCAGAAGAGAACCCGCGAGAGGTAATCATGAAAACGAGACCCCTGCCGAAGTAAGGAGAGAGCTACCGCTCAACCCACAGCCAAGGCATGAACCTCGGCAGGAAAGAGAAGCGAGACCAGCTCGCCATAATCCAGTGAATGAGAGGTACAATGATGGTTATTCCGAGATGGAATATGCGATCCATGGTGGAAATAACCACTATGGGATGCAGGACAGAATTCTGTACAGAGATTTTCCATCAAATGATGCAAGAGTGAAGCTGGACAGGCTATACCGGTCAGAGTTGTTGGAAGAACAGGGTCCACCAGGACCGACTTGTTTTGGACCACGGATCATGGGCGAACCAGCCGTGCCGAACTTTCAGCTAGCGAGAGGCACAAAAACATACAATGGGAGTACCAAGCCACAAGACTGGTTGATTGACTATGCCATTGCTATGAAGATAGCGGGTGGGAACTTAAGATGGGTAGTACGGTATGTCCCACAAATGTTGGAAGGACCGGCTAGGGTATGGCTGAATAATCTACCAGCAGGCAGTATCAACTGTTTGTTAGATTTTGAAGAAATGTTCGTCAGCAACTTTACCAGCACATACAAGAGGCCAAACAGGCCGCAACAGTTAGCCATGTGCAAGCAGAGGCCGAATGAGACAGATAGAGAGTTTTTAACTCGATGGTGCAACTTGAGAAACTCATGTGAGGGGGTAATAGAATCGCAAGCAATAGCTTGGTTCGCGCAAGGCTGCCGTTATAGCAGCGTGTTGTGGCAACGCCTGCAAAGAGATATGCCGACCACACTGGCAGAAACTATCAGAATAGCAGACTCCTATGCATTAGGGGACCCAACGCAACCGGAATTAATGTCGGCAGATCATCGCGAGCAACAGGACCATTATGCAAGAGAATTGGCCGGGTCATCCATGCGTGATTTCAGAGGAAGAAGAAGAGAGGAGAGGCCGGATTATAGATATAATTCGGCCCAAGTGGCAGCGGTATCACAAGATCAGCCGAGTCATGGAGCAACTCAACGGCAGAAGAATGGACCTCAGCAGTGGACACCAAAGAATGAAGGAAAAAGGCAGTGGACCCCATAACAAAAGAAGCAGTGGCAGGAGAGGCCGAAATACACATTCAAATCCATGTTAGATCAGCCGTGCAAATTTCACACATCAAACCCATCCAGACCAGCCAATCATATGACCCGCCAATGTGCATGGATGGAAAATGCAATGGGGAACCCCGCAGGAGTTCAGGCGCCCCATCAAGTACATCAACAGCATCAACCGCAATTGACTGGAGCAAATGCACAACAACTGATGTTACCGCCTCCTCCCCCGAGGTATGATAACTCGGATCGGAGGGATGCAGTACATCAAGTAATGAACCAAGTCCAGGATGGAAGGACGAATCCGGCAAATACTGGACGCAATGATTACAGAGAACATCATCAGTCTTATTGCGTGTTCACAACGGAACAGCAAGACAAGCAGAGTGTGCAGCGCCGGCATATGGAAGTAAATGCAGTTATGCCGGCAGTACCAAGATATGTGCCATGGTCTGATCAGGAGGTGACCTGGAGCATAAAGGACCACCCCAAAATAATGCCGAGTCCAGGATCATATGCACTCGTGTTGGATCCGACATTCGTTGGACCAAGCATCAATGTGAAATTTTCAAAAGTACTCATTGACAATGGAAGCAGTATCAACATCATGTACAAAGATACCATGCATAAACTCGGAATATCGCAGAACATGCTGCAATCCACGAGAACCACTTTCCATGGGATAGTGCCGGGGCTTTCATGCGAGCCCATCGGTAAAGTCCGAGTGGACGTGTTATTCGGTACGAGAGATAACTGCAGAGCAGAAAACTTAGAATTTGAAGTGGTAGATCTGGAAAGTTGTTATCATGTTTCACGGACTGATCACTGGCCAAATTCATGAGCAGTCATATGTAAGTTATCCAAGATGAAGCTACCCGACCACAAGGAGTAATAACAGGGATTACAAGAAGTCAATGGAGGTGCTTCACCGGTCAAATTTGGCCAAATCATTGGTTATAGCAAGAGAAAAGAGAAGGATTCAAGAAGTAGCAGCCCTCGCTAAGACAAATTGAACATGCCGTACCGCCAACCCACATGGCTGTCTCTTTTCACCGACTAAAGAAACGAAGAAATTTCAGATTGATGAGCAATTCCCAGAGCGTACTGTTACTATTGGTGCAGGCCTGGACGCTAAATAGGAAAGCGAGCTCACCAACTTCCTCCGTGAGAATCGGGACATATTTGCATGGTCAACTCAAGATCTGCAAGGTGTTCCGAGGGAGTTGGCTGAGCACTCTTTGAACGTAAGGCCAGGAGCAAGGCCGGTGAAGCAACCTCTCCGCCGCTTCGCCGAAGAGAGGAGAAAAATAATAGGAGATGAAATAGCTCGGCTCCTCGCGGCCGGGTTCATAATGGAGGTGCTATACCCGGATTGGTTATCGAATCCGGTGCTAGTAGAAAAGAAGAAAGATGATCCCAATGTAGCCATTGTATGGCGAATGTGTATCGATTACACCAACCTGAATGTAACTACCTCGGTGAATTACGCTCCTAGTTACAAGCCTGGATGAGCAGAAATGGTTGAAATAGTACGGTGGGGCCCAAATGCCACTCACAGGTAGACCTCTCGGCCGTCCCAACCATTTCCAATCATCGGGACAAGAACGGGCTGCGTAATCGGCAGGCGAAGGGATCAACTACATACACAAATGAGTATGTATGCAAGCCACCATACAACAGTACATCAGAGCCATTCCATCTAGAAAGAAAGGAAATATAGCAACGCCATACGGCAAGATTCAAATGTCCTAGATAGATATAATATTTTAGGATATCTCCTCATACATCACACATCAGAGTATCAGGCGGAAGCGGCAAACAAGATCCGAGTACGGATAAGAAGCAAATCGGCATAAGATGCCCCATAAATAAGCACATCCCTCCCACAGATCTCACGGATCCCGTTCGGAATCTCTACACCGAACGATCGCTGCCCACATCATCCGCCTCCACCCAAAGATCCATCTTGTGAGTGTACTGCTCATCCGAATCAAATAATTTATCGTGTGAGACCCTAGGGGTACTCAAGAAGTCTTTATGCCTCTAAAGGGACACAACCTGGGTGACACAATTGCAGCAAAATATAAACCCTAACAGTTCTATAGATATCGCTAACCATCCGCCTAACCAAAGATAGACGGATGTCCGTGAATTAATGACAACATTATAACAAGAATACCATCGATCCATCCTCCTCCTCGCTACCAACGAGGAAGCGATGAACAACCCCCATCCGTTGGCAATTTTATCAACCATTCCATGAGTGTTGCACTATTTACTAGTCGCCATTTAGTCAAATTAAAGCGGTACTTTAGTTATGCTTGTCTATGATCGAGAAACTGTGCTCCAAGTCGCCCATAACCGCGACACGGCCAGAAAGTTTTACCTAGGGTGCACAAATAGCAACACACACTCGATCAACCTCGGAAAACCAAATCAAAACCCAACGAGGCCTTCACGACAAAGCAATCACAAGATTCAGAAATATTTGTGGGCCACCCCATTAAGTATACCCGAACGGTTAATGACTTGAGAAGGACTCAAGGTTTGTGGGTCAGAACGATCGGGAACCCGAAAGTGTGACTGGCTTGTCGATACCGCAAAACGGGTCACGATCCTAACAAGACAGTGCTCCTCGCACAATCGTAATAAAGCAAGAAAGCATGGCATAAGTACAGGATAGTAAATAAAACCTCAAACTAGTTTGTGGCCCCAAGAAATAAGATGAATCAAGCTCGCTTAGGGGGTCCCATAAGCCTCGGATGTGGATAGTGCGAATAATCAAGGAACATGAATCAAGTACTGGGTCCCACGGACACAAGTGAGCAGGAAAAACCAAATAGCAGATATTGCTCACCGGTGCCACTTTCATTAGTTATCCCATTACTACTGAGGTTAAGTTGTTTAGGTACCTCGTTATCCATCAGACACTCACATACCCTACACATGCTGTTCTACGACTCGCATGGCTCAAACAACTCCTGTAGTAATGGCTCATGGGATGGAGGAACAAGCTTCGGTGGGGTTTAAAAGTAAAGGCTATGCAATACTTGGGATTCAGTTTAATGCAATCGCGACTCAATGATGCAAGAATAAGATAGAGGCAATAGGTACTATATGTATGCAAGCATTTGGTAGTGATTGTCTGGAAGCTCAGTTGAAGCAAGAGACGTATCCGGGTAATGCTCCTAGGTTTCTTGATATATCCCCTGCTCAGTGTCTATTCGAAGAAGGGCCAACATAAATAAAGTGCACAAGCATATGAATAAGATGCGACAAGCAAACAATCATGCCATGATGAATGATGCACAATTTGCATGGCAATAAAGTAGCATGGCATGGGTGAGGTGAGAAAACAAGAATAAGTCATTTATTGAGTTTTAATCATGTTTTATCCCCATATAAGTTGATGGTTACATTATACTTATATGATGCATTCTGCAAAACAGAACATGGAATGCATAAACAGAAAGGTCTCGTCGAGCTGATCATTTTAGACACATCATTTGTTAAATTTGGAGTTATAAATCAAAAGTTATTAATTAATTAAGGTGAAGGGCATTTTATTGTAATTTAATTCAACTTGAAATTTTAAGTGCCCAAAATATATTTTGGATGGCATATTTGAAATCCTCACATTTTTCTGATTCAAAAACATATATTATTTGTATTATTTGAAATTATGAATTTAAATTTATTTAAAAGTCAAAGTTATTAAATAGGGTCAAAGTCAAAGGTTGACTATTTAAATTAATTCTGAAAATATTTGATTAAAGATTTGAATTAACATTCAAAAATAAAACATTTTTCATATTAAGTTTGAATTCAAATTCCAAACCATTTGAAAGTTATGAATTAATTCATATTTAAACAGATTGAAATTTGAATTTGAATTTGAATAAGTTGGAAAAGATTTGGATTTAAACAGATCACAGGAAAATACTTTTATTACTCAGATTGAGCTAGCCACTATCACTGACAAATGGGCCATGGTGCTGACTGGGACACACGCGCGCAGAAGGGGGTTTTGTCACCGCGGACTCACCTAGTCACAGTGAATGACAAAGGCGCTGTAAGGCAGTACGCACGACGCTGCCGCCGCCCGGGCGTGACACTGTGCGATCCAGTATGCTGGTGGGAATCAGCGGAAGCCGAGGATCCTTTTTGCAAAGTTTCGCAGCGCAGGGTCAAGGGCGGATTGAGGCGGAAAAAGTCCAGGGTTTTTGCAAAACGCCGCGGCCGCCGCTGTCATTGTCAGACGCGGTGCTGCGAAGTGGATCTGGCCGGAGTTTTGGACGACGATGGCGACGCCTACGCCGGACTAAACGCAACGACCCAAAAACGAAAAACGCAGATGGATTCACGGGCTACAACATTCATACAGGGAGCTAGCACGAGGATGTAATCGCTGCACTGTCTGTCTGCATGACGAAGCGGCACAGGCGGCGCTGCGAGGTGCTCGACGGACGGCGGCGGCGCTACGGTGCACGAGAGGTAAAGGGGGCATGTCTAAGGGGTCGAGGAGCTCACCAGGAACTCGACGGTGTGGTCGGAGGAGCCTGGGGTGGACACGATCGGGCGCGTAGCTGGGGCTCTAGAGCTCCTGGTGCTCACGGGCACGGCGGCGGCGGGGCTTCTCCAGCGAGGTCCAGCGGCTGCCTCGCGTCCTGGGCGTCGAAGAGGAAGCAGAGGGGGCCCTGGTGCTCCTGGCTCAGCTCGGCGCGCTCCAGAACGGCTAGAGGAAGAGATGGCCGAGGCTAGGGTTTAGAGGGGCATGGCGCGATCATGGTGGGAAGGGGGAAGAGGAAGGGAGGATGGAGAGGACCTGGGAGCCTCCTGGGTGGATCTGGGGTGGTGGCGAGCTGGGTGGTTGGGGGATAAGGGAGGAGAGGGGAGAGGCACATGGGGGGTGCCACCTTTATGCAAAAAGGGAGAAGGGGGTGGCTCGGGTTTGGCTAGGGTTTGGAGAGAGGGGGGACCAGGGGGATGCACATGGGAGGGGGTGGTCAGGTGGGGCCGAGCTAGGTGAGAGAGAGAGGGGCCGAGAGAGAGGGAGGAACTAGGGTTAGATTAGAGGGGGTATGGCTCGGGTTAGGGTTAGATGGGGTAGCTAGGGTAGGGGGAGGTTAAAGACAGAGGGTTAGATGAGAGAGAGAGATGAGGGAGGGTGGTTCTTTTGGCAAAACCAAACAAGATCAAGCCAAGCTCAACCAAGATCTAGTCAAAAGAGAGGTGGGGGAAAAAGGTGGTGACGGTTTTTAGGGTTAGAGCATGGCCAAGGCAAGACCAACCAAAGGGGTTTAGGGTTTTGCATGCATCAAGCTAGATCAAGCAAAAGAAGGAGAGGGAGAGAGGTGAGAGGATGATCCACTCAAAGGGTTTCAAATAAAATCCAAAAGACTTGTACTTGCATGGCCCATGCAAGCATTTAATGCCATGTGTCATCCTTGTGAAAACAAAGTAATATCTCATGGCATTTATTTATTTGCATCCTCCAAAGTTGGAGTAAGGGTCAAGCAAAAGGATTTGTAGAATTGGATCCACCCTATCTCTCATGAGCTAGACTAAACACCAAAAGAAAAATAATTACAAGCTCATGGATAATGGGATGGTGGAATTGTAAGGTGGTGAAAACAAAGTGGTGGAGTTGAATAAAAGATATGCCCCCAACTCAACTTGGGCATTTAAACAATATATCAAGAACCAAATACAATATCAAGAGGCAAATACAATTAATAATGCATATGAGATAAGAACCAAAACAAAAAGGTTTTTTGTATGATGCTCAAATGCAAGGTGGCATGATGACATGAGCATGATATGATGATGATGCAACAATTATGTGAAGGATGTAGTCATTATATTACTAGATCAAGTAGCATTACAGTTGTTAGACAAATGGGATGCTACAACTCTCCCCCACTAAACAGGAATCTCGCCCCGAGATTCTAGGAAGAAGAAGAAGACTCAAAGAGGGTAGGATAGGTGGCACGGAGCTCATCTTCACGCTCCCAAGTGGCTTCATCAACGGAATGGTGCGACCACTGCACCTTGCAGAACTTGATGGACTTGTTGCGAGTCCTTCTTTCTGCGGTCTCAAGGATTTTTGTGGGGTGTTCTTGATAAGACAGTTCTTCTTGGAGATTGATTAGCTCATGATCCACGGTCCTGCCGGGATCCTTGAAGCACTTTTTGAGTTGAGAGATGTGAAAAACATCATGGACCTTGAGTTTTTCCGGGAGCTCAAGAGCATAAGCAACTTCTCCTCTTCTTCCACGAATTTTGAAAGGACCGATGTATCTAGGAGCCTTTCCTTTGATACCAAAACGGTGCGTGCCTTTCATGGGAGTGACACGAAGGTAAACGAGATCACCAGGGACATACACCATGTCCGTGTGCTTCCTGTCATAATTGCTCTTCTGGCGACTTTGAGCAATCTTCAGATTTTCAAGAATGATATGCACCTTCTCCTCCGCTTGAGTTACAATGTCAGGGCCAAACCAAATTCTTTCTCCTGCACCTGACCAACCTATCGGAGTTCTGCACTTGGGACCATAGAGAGCCTCAAATGGTGCCATCTTTAGACTTTTCTGGAAGCTGTTGTTGTAAGATAATTCAGCATAAGGAAGACATTCCTCCCACTTCATGCCAAAAGAGATGACGCAAGCACGAAGCATATCCTCCAGAATCTGATTGATCCTTTCAACTTGTCCTTGCGACTGAGGGTGGTAAGTCTTTGAAGTTCAACTTTGTTCCCAAAGCATTTTGGAAACTTTCCTTAACTTGGAAGTGAAGATGCTCCCACGGTCTGAACTGATCTCAAGCGGAACCCCATACAGAGAGACAATTCTGTTGATATAGAGCTCAACCAACTGAATTCCAGAAATTGTTTCCTTGACGGGGAAGAAGTGAGCCACTTTAGAAAGCCTGTAAATGACAACAAAGATTGCATTGTTGCCCTTCTGCGACCTTGGAAAACCAGTGATGAAGTCCATCTCTACTTTCTCCCATTTCCATTCCGGGGGTTTCAATGGCTGTAGAAGACCGAAAGGTTTCTGATGGACAGCTTTCACTCTGCGGCAGATATCACACTCCGAGACATACTTGGCACAATATCGTTTCAAACCCGGCCACCAATATTGTGTTTTCAAGTCCATGTACATCTTTGTTCTGCCAGGGTGGATATAAAGAACAGAATCGTGCGCCTCCTTGAGAACTTTCTCTCTCAAACCCGGGTAGTTCGGAACAAACATCCGGTGTTCAAAGAAAAGCGTGCCTTGATCATCGACGTGGAAGGACTCATACTTCGGAAGCTGGAGTTTGGAGATGATCTTTTTGGTGTGCGGATCACCAAGCTGACGAGAGCGAACCTTTTCTTCCAGGAGAGGAGTAGCCAGAAGGTTCAGGAGATGCCCTTGTTCCACAATTTCAAGGTTGAGCTGACGGAATTCCTCGCACAAGAGAGGCTGCTGTTCTTCCATCATGAGGTTGTTGACATAAGCTTTGAGGCTGAGAGCATCGACCATGACATTATCTTTGCCCGGGGTGTAGTTGATGGTCAAACCAAATCATTGATTGCTTCAATCCATCTCCTCTGCCGAAGGTTGAGATCAGGCTGAGTGAAGATATACTTCAGACTCTTGTGATCAGAAAAGATTTCACAACGGTTGCCAAGCAAGTAGTGCCTCCATAGTTTCAAAGCAAAGACAAGCATGAGCTCGAGGTCATGTGTAGGATAGTTGATCTCATGCGTCTTCAACTGTCGAGAGGCATAAGCAACAACTTGTTTTTCTTGCATAAGGACCGCACCCAATCCTTGCAAAGAGGCGTCACAGAATATCTGGAAAGGCTTAGATGTATCCGGAGGAACCAAGACTGGTGTGGAAGTGAGCTTCTCTTTGAGTGTCTCAAAGCTTGCTTGACATGCAGGAGTCCAAAGGTATTTCTTGCCTTTCTTGAGGATATCGGTAAGAGGCTTCGCTATCTTCGAAAAGTTCTGAACGAAGCGACGACAATAACTAGCCAAACTAAGGAAGCTCCGCACTTCTTTGACATTAACCGGAGGAAGCCATTCAACAATTGTCTTCACAGTTTCCGGGTTGACTGCAATGCCCTTGGCAGAGATGACGTGACCAAGATAGGTTACTTGAGGCAGCCAAAACTCACACTTTGAGAACTTTGCATACAAGCGGTTCTCACGAAGCTTGTTTAGGACACACTGAAGGTGTTCTTCATGTTCTTACTTAGACTTAGAATAGACTAGGATGTCATCCAGATAGACCACAACGAACTTATCAAGATATTCCATGAAAACCGAGTTCATAAGCCTCGAGAAGGTAGCAGGTGCGTTGGTGAGACCGAAAGACATGACCGTGTACTCATACAGGCCATAGTGGGTGGTGAAAGCTGTTTTAGGAACATCTTCCTTGCGAATTTTGATTTGGTGATAACCACTTCTCAAGTCCAGCTTAGAGAATACCACAGCTCCAGCTAGCTGGTCGAAGAGATCATTAATCCGTGGAAGGGGATATTTGTTCTTGATGGTTTTAGCATTGAGAGCCCGATAGTCCACACAAAGTCTATCAGTCCTGTCTCGCTTTTTCACAAAGATTGTTGGGCTACCCCAAGAAGAAGTACTGTGTTGAATTAAACCCAACTTCTCTTGTTCATCAAGCTGTCGTTTGAGTTCAGCCAACTCAGCAGGACCCATTTTATAAGGCCGCTTGGAGATAGGAGCCGTTCCAGGTTCAAGCTCAATTACAAACTCAACCTCACGATCCGGAGGCATACCTGGCAACTCTTCAGGAAATACATCTGGGAACTCACAGACCACCGGAACACTCTGAATAGCTTCCATAGCATCATCATTCAGAGCCGCCAAAGAGAAAAGCTGGATAGCAGGAGTCAGACTTGGAGAATAGACTATATGGCCTTCAGGAATCTTCAGAGAAACCGAGCGTTCAGCACAATCAATCACAGCTGCATTTGCTGTCAACCAATCCATGCCCAAGATCACATCAATGTCAGAATTGCCCAGAAGAATTAAGGACGCCGAGAACGAAGAGCCACCAATCTCAATTTGATTGACATGGCTGATATGAGCAGCCCTCATGTTTGAACCAGGAGATAGTACCACCAGACGACGTGATAAAGGAACCCTAGCCAGGTCATGCTCTTGTGCAAACTTATGCGAAACAAAAGAATGCGAAGCACCAGAATCAAACAAAACTCGTGCAGGAACTGAGTTAACGGGAAGCATACCCATCACAACCGTGTGTATGCTCGGCTTGATGGCGTTTACAGCTTGGCACGAGCAACAGTAGACCCGGGCTTGGTGTTGATGTTGAGATCCTGAGGTGGTGGTACACGAACCAAAGGAGAGCTTGCCGCAGATCTAGGAGGGGGTGGAGGTAGAGCTTTGTTTTTCATCGGACAGTTCCAGTTTTGATGCCAAGAGTCTCCACACGTGAAACAAGCACCAGGTGGATGTGGAGCAACGTAGCCAGGGACTCCGCCAGGCGCTCCAGGGTAGTGGTGGTTGTAGCCCCTAGGAGCAGCAGTGAGGAAGTTTGGTGGCCTTGCCGCGTAGCTTGCAGGTCTTGGTGGATCCGGGAGCGACGGTGGGGTGTTAGGAACCCAAACACGACGCTTAGAGGGAGCTGACATAGCTGAAGAGCTTGGTGCATCACGGTTATGTTTCTTTGACTCCTCAAACACTTGCCTACTTGCTTCCTCCTGCAGAGCTGTATGCTGAAGTTCCATAAAAGACGTCGGCCTTGCATGTGTGATTGCATATTTAATCGATGCATTGAGCCCTTGCCTGAACCTCTTTTGCTTCTTCTTGTCATCGGAGATCTCATCACCACCATAACGGGAAAGGTTCATGAAGTTCCTGATGTAGGTATTGACATTGTCATTCCCCTGCTTGAGGTTGAGAAACACTTCCTTCATCCTTTCCATGACAATTTCGATGAATCGCTCTTTGAATGCTCCAGTGAACCGTTCCCAAGTAGGCTGAAAACCAGTGCAGTTTGCCTTCAGGTAATTCTCCCACCAGAGAGCTGCATTTCCCTTCAGAAGGTGAGTAGCACACTTTACCCATTCTTGCTCACGAACATCAGCAGTCTCGAGTAGCCTTGACATCTCACGCAACCAATCATCAGCATCAAGTGGTTGATCAGAAACATCAAATTGGCGAGGGTTGAACTTCAGGAAGCTTTTGATGTCTCCTCGCTTGGGAGGTGGAGGTAGCGGAGCAAATTCATTCCTCCTGACACTTTCCTCAAAACGCTGCTGGTTCTGCTGCATTGCTGCCAAGGCATTGGCGATGTTTGACAACGCGGACCCCAGTTCAGGTGGTATGTCTTCATCAGAACGGCATGGTGGAGCCATCCTGTGATTGATATAAAACACAAGTTAGTACTATAATGGAGAAAAATAATAATCCAAAATAGTACCAAGATGGAATTAACCAATATTAAAGGATACAATTTACTAAGATGATATTAAAATATCAACAAAGTTCAAAGCACCTAGAAGATATTAAGCATATCGCACACGACTGAAAAGGAGTGTGGTACACAAATATATCAAAGAAAATTTTTCCACAAATTTCGGCATTAGAATACCAATAGATGCGTAAAATCACTTAACGAATCAAGATTAGTGACTCTACCAATTCAATATACAAAAGCGAATGATAAGAGTAGTGGTATGGTCGCGACTCCATCCCGCACTCAAATCATTACTCCGCACATTAATAAGTAGAACACATATCCTAACCCCTTCTTCTCACGTTGAACCTAAAGATTAGTAACTACGGAAACGAACACCCCAAACAAGATAACGTCGCATAACAAAGAGTAAGATAGATCGCGGCGGTATAGATTGAACCAGATAGATCGCGTCGGTTTGCAAAAGCCTGTCGGTATGGAATGTACCAACAGTTGATAACCAAAAGGCCGATTGTGATAACAACTTGGATGCAACAGATAGACAAGGAATTACACACACACACACAAACACACAACCTATGGTACTACGGAAACCCAGAACACGTGAATCCTAGTTTGAACTTTTAAGAATAGGATTGAAAACGTTACACTTCCTCACCAGAAAAGGGTGGGTGGGTGGTTAAGAAGAAAAATGGAAGCAGTCCTACTCTCGCGTTTTGTTTTTCCCTAGTATACATAACTACCAGAAATATTTGCTAGACTGACAACGACCATTTGGCTGAGACCCTGAAGGGCGGGATGGCTCTGATACCAATTGTAACTACCTCGGTGAATTACGCTCCTAGTTACAAGCCTGGATGAGCGGAAATGGTTGAAATAGTATGGTGGGGCCCAAATGCCACTCATGTAGACCTCTCTCGTCCCAACCATTTCCAATCATCGGGACAAGAACGGGCGCGAATCGGCGAAGGGATCAACTACATACACAAATGAGTATGTATGCAAGCCACCATACAACAGTACATCAGAGCCATTCCATCTAGAAAGAAAGGAAATATAGCAACGCCATACGGCAAGATTCAAATGTCCTAGATAGATATAATAGTTTGGGATATCTCCTCATACATCACACATGAGAGTATCAGGCGGAAGCGGCAAACAAGATCCGAGTACGGATAAGAAGCAAATCGGCATAAGATGCCCCATAAATAAGCACATCCCGCCCACAGATCTCATGGATCCTCGCTTTAATCTCTACACAACGATCGTTGCCCACATCATCCGCCTCCACCCAAAGATCCATCTTGTGAGTGTACCTGTTCATCTGAATCAAATAATTTATCGTGTGAGACCCTAGGGGTACTCAGCAAGTCTTTATGCCTCTAAAGGGGACACAACCTGGGGTGACGCAATTTGAGCAAAAGATAAACCCTAACAGTTCTATAGATACTCGCTAACCATCCGCCTAACCAAAGATAGATGGATGTCCGTGAATTAATGACAACAGTTATAACAGTAATACCATCATATCCATCCTCCTCCTCGCTTACCAACGAGGAAGCGGACGAACAACCCCCCATCTGTTGGCAATTTTATTAACCATTCCATGAGTGTTGCACTATTTACTAGTCAGTTACTTAGTCAAATTAAAGCGGTACTTTAGTTATGCTTGTCTATGATCAAGAAACTGTGCTCCAAGTCGTCCATAACCATGACACGGCCGAAAGTTTTACCCTCCAGGGTGCACAAATAGCAACACACACTCGATCAACCTCGAAAACCAAATCAAAACCCAACGAGGCCTTCACGACAAAGCAATCACAAGATTCAGAATATTTCAGGGGCCACCCATTAAGTATACCCGAACGGTTAGTGACTTGAGACGGACTCAAGGTTTGGGGCCAGAAACGACTGGGAACCCGAAAGTGACTGGGCTTGTCGACATCAAAACGGTCACGATCCTAAATAGTACAGTGCTCCTCGCACAATCGTAAATAAAGCAAAAGCATGGCATTAGTACAGATAGTAAATAAAACCTCAAACTAGTTTGTGGCCCCAAGAAATAAGATGAATCAAGCTCGCTCGTGGGGTCCCATAAGCCTCCCGAATGTGGATAGCCTTGAATAATCAAGGAACAGGAATCAAGTACTCGGTGGTCCCACGACACAAGTGAGTAGGAAAACCAAATAGCAGATATTGCTCACCGTGCCACTTTCATTAGTTATCCCATTACTACAAAGTTAAGTTGTTTAGGTACCTCGTTATCCATCGACACTCACATACCCTACACATGTCGTTTCTACGACTCGCATGGCTCAAACAACTCCTGTAGTAATGGCTCATGGGATGGAGGAACAAGCTTCGGTGGGGTTTAAAAGTAAAGGCTATGCAATACTTGGGATTCAGTTTAATGCAATCGCGACTCAATGATGCAAGAATAAGATAGATGCAATAGGTACTATATGTATGCAAGCATGTGGTAGTGTTTGCCTGGCAGCTCAGTTGAAGCAAGAGACGGATCTGGGTAGTGCTCCTGGGTTTCTTGATATATCCCCTGCTCAGTGTCTATTCGAAGAAGAACCAAACAAACAAGGGCCAACATAAATAAAGTGCACAAGCATATGAATAAGATGCGACAAGCAAACAATCATTCCATGATGAATGATGCACAATTTGCATGGCAATAAAGTAGCATGGCATGGGTGAGGTGAGAAAACAAGAATAAGTCATTTATTGAGTTTTAATCATGTTTTATCCCCATATAAGTTGCTGGTTACATTATACTTATATGATGCATGCTGCAAAACAGAACATGGAATGCATAAACAGAAAGGTCTCGTCGAGCTGATCATTTTAGACATATCATTTGTTAAATTTGGAGTTATAAATCAAAAGTTATTAATTGATTAAGGTGAAGGGCATTTTATTGTAACTTAATTCAACTTGAAATTTTAAGTGCCCAGAATATATTTTGGATGGCATATTTGAAATCCTCGCATTTTTCTGATTCAAAAACATATATTATTTGTATTATTTGGAATTATGAATTTAAATTTATTTAAAAGTCAAAGTTATTAAATAGGGTCAAAGTCAAAGGTTGACTATTTAAATTAATTCTGAAAATATTTGATTAAAGATTTGAATTAACATTCAAAAATAAAACATTTTTCATATTAAGTTTGAATTCAAATTCCAAACCATTTGAAAGTTATGAATTAATTCATATTTAAACAGATTGAAATTTGAATTTGAATAAGTTGGAAAAGATTTGGATTTAAACAGATCGCAGGAAAATACTTTTATTACTCAGATTGAGCTAGCCACTGTCACTGACAAATGGTCCATGGTCGATCGGGACACACGCCAGAAGGGTTTTGTCACATGGACTCACCTAGTCACGTGAATGACAAAGCGGCTGTGTGGCAGGACACGACGCCACGCTGCCGCCAAATGGCGTGACACCAGGCGATCCAGTATGCGTGGTGGGAATCAGCGGAAGCCGAGGATCCTTTTTGCAAAGTTTCCCGCAGGCGCTGGCAGGTGGGTCAGAAGGGCTGCGGATTGAGGCGGGAAAAAGTCCAGGGGTTTCTTTGCAAAACGCCGGGCGCCGCCGCCGTCTGCCGGACCTTGAGGTCAGAGGCGGTGGATCTGGCCGGAGTTTTGGACGACGATGGCGACGCCTACGCCGGACTAAACGCAACGACCCAAAAACGAAAAACGCAGATGGATTCACGGGCTACAACATTCATACAGGGAGCTAGCACGGAGGGGGGATGCGGCTGGGAAGGGCAAGGAATGTGGCGATGTAATCGCCGCACTGTCTGTTCACAGCGAAGGCCGGCGTCTTGCTGAGGTGCTCGACGACGGGCGGCGCTTACGGTGTCTGAGGGAAAGGGGGCATGTCTAGGGGGTCGAGGAGCTCACCAGGAACTCGACGGTGTGGTCGGAGGAGCCCGGGGTGGACACGATCGGGCGCGTAGCTGGGGCTCTGGAGCTCCTGGTGCTCACGGGCACGGCGGCGGCGGGGCTTCTCCGAGGTCCATGGCTGCCTCGGCCCCGGGCGTCGAAGAGGAAGCAGAGGGGGGCCCTGGTGCTCCTGGCTCAGCTCGGCGCGCTCCAGAACGGCTAGAGGAAGAGATGGACGAGGCTAGGGTTTAGAGGGGCATGGCACGATCATGGTGGGAAGAAGGAAGAAGAAGGGAGGATGGGGAGGACCTGGGAGCCTCCTGGTTGGATCTGGGGTGGTGGCGAGCTGGGTGGTTGGGGGATAAGGGAGGAGAGGGGAGAGGCACATGGGGGGTGCCACCTTTATGCAAAAAGGGAGAAGGGGGGTGGCTCGGGTTTGGCTAGGGTTTGGAGAGAGGGGGGACCAGGGGGATGCACATGGGAGGGGGTGGTCAGGTGGGGCCGAGCTAGGTGGGAGAGAGAGGGGCCGAGAGAGAGGGAGGAACTAGGGTTAGATTAGAGGGGGTATGGCTCGGGTTAGGGTTAGATGGGGTAGCTAGGGTAGGGGGAGGTTAAAGAGAGAGGGTTAGATGAGAGAGAGAGATGAGGGAGGGTGGTGTGCTCTTTTGGCAAAACCAAACAAGATCAAGCCAAGCTCAACCAAGATCTAGTCAAAAGAGAGGAGGGGGAAAAAGGTGGTGAGGGTTTTTAGGGTTAGAGCATGGCCAAGGCAAGACCAACCAAAGAGGTTTAGGGTTTTGCATGTATCAAGCTAGATCAAGCAAAACAAGGAGAGAGAGAGAGGTGAGAGGATGATCCACTCAAAGGGTTTCAAATAAAATCCAAAAGACTTGTACTTGCATGGCCCATGCAAGCATTTAATGCCATGTGTCATCCTTGTGAAAACAAAGTAATATCTCATGGAATTTATTTATTTGCATCCTCCAAAGTTGGATTAAGGGTCAAGCAAAAGGATTTGTAGAATTGGATCCACCCTATCTCTCATGAGCTAGACTAAACACCAAAAGAAAAATAATTAAAAGCTCATGGATAATGGGATGGTGGAATTGTAAGGTGGTGAAAACAAAGTGGTGGAGTTGAATAAAAGATATGCCCCCAACTCAACTTGGGCATTTAAACAATATATCAAGAACCTAATACAATATCAAGAGGCAAATACAATTAATAATGCATATGAGATAAGAACCAAAACAAAAAGGGTTTTTGTATGATGCTCAAATGCAAGGTGGCATGATGACATGAGCATGATATGATGATGATGCAACAATTATGTGAAGGAAGTAGTCATTATATTACTAGATCAAGTAGCATTACAGTTGTTAGACAAATGGGATGCTACAACTCTCCCCCACTAAACAGGAATCTCGCCCCGAGATTCTAGGAAGAAGAAGAAGACTCAAAGAGGGTAGGATAGTTGGCAAGGAGCTCATCTTCGCGCTCCCAAGTGGCTTCATCAACGGAATGGTGCGACCACTGCACCTTGCAGAACTTGATGGACTTGTTGCGAGTCCTTCTTTCTGCGGTCTCAAGGATTTTTGTGGGGTGTTCTTGATAAGACAGGTCTTCTTGGATATTGATTAGCTCATGATCCACGGTCCTGCCGGGATCCTTGAAGCACTTTTTGAGTTGAGAGATGTGAAAAACATCATGGACCTTGAGTTTTTCCGGGAGCTCAAGAGCATAAGCAACTTCTCCTCTTCTTCCACGAATTTTGAAAGGACCGATGTATCTAGGAGCCAGCTTCCCTTTGATACCAAAACGGTGCGTGCCTTTCATGGGAGTGACACGAAGGTAAACGAGATCACCAGGGACATACACCATGTCCGTGTGCTTCCTGTCATAATTGCTCTTCTGGCGACTTTGAGCAATCTTCAGATTTTCAAGAATGATATGCACCTTCTCCTCCGCTTGAGTTACAATGTCAGGGCCAAACCAAATTCTTTCTCCTGCACCTGACCAACCAATCGGAGTTCTGCACTTGCGACCATAGAGAGCCTCAAATGGTGCCACCTTCAGACTTTTCTGGAAGCTGTTGTTGTAAGAGAATTCAGCATAAGGAAGACATTCCTCCCTCTTCATGCAAAAAGAGATGACGCAAGCACGAAGCATATCCTCCAGAATCTGATTGATCCTTTCAACTTGTCCTTGCGACTGAGGGTGGTAAGCTGTGCTGAAGTTCAACTTTGTTCCCAAAGCATTTTGGAAACTTTCCCAGAACATGGAAGTGAAGATGCTCCCACGGTCTGAACTGATCTCAAGCGGAACCCCATGCAGAGAGACAATTCTGTTGATATAGAGCTCAGCCAACTAAATTCCAGAAATTGTTTCCTTGACGGGGAAGAAGTGAGCCACTTTAGAAAGCATGTCAATGACAACAAAGATTGCATTGTTGCCCTTCTGCGACCATGGGAAACCAGTGACAAAGTCCATCTCTACTTTCTCCCATTTCCATTCCGGGGGTTTCAATGGCTGTAGAAGACCGAAAGGTTTCTGATGGACAGCTTTCACTCTGCGGCAGACATCACACTCCGAGACATACTTGGCACAATATCGTTTCAAACCCGGCCACCAATATTGTGTTTTCAAGTCCATGTATATCTTTGTTCTGCCAGGATGGATATAAAGAACAGAATCGTGCGCCTCCTTGAGAACTTGCTCTCTCAAACCCGGGTAGTTCGGAACAAACATCCGGTGTTCAAAGAAAAGCGTGCCTTGATCATCGACGTGGAAGGACTCATACTTCGGAAGCTGGAGTTTGGAGATGATCTTTTGGTGCGGATCACTGTCGACGAGAGCGAACCTTTTCTTCCAGGAGAGGAGTAGCCAGAAGGTTCAGGAGATGCCCTTGTTCCACAATTTCAAGGTTGAGCTGACGGAATTCCTCGCACAAGAGAGGCTGTTGTTCTTCCATCATGAGGTTGTTAACATAGCTTTGCGGCTGAGAGCATCGGCCATGACATTAGCTTTGCCCGGGGTGTAGTTGATGGTCAAATCAAAATCATTGATTGCTTCAATCCATCTCCTCTGCCGAAGGTTGAGATCAGGCTGAGTGAAGATATACTTCAGACTCTTGTGATCAGAAAAGATTTCACAACGGTTGCCAAGCAAGTAGTGCCTCCATAGTTTCAAAGAAAAGACAACTTCTGCGAGCTCGAGGTCATGTGTAGGATAGTTGATCTCATGCGTCTTCAACTATCGAGAGGCATAAGCAACAACTTGTTTTTCTTGCATAAGGACCGCACCCAATCCTTGCAAAGAGGCGTCACAGAATATCTGGAAAGGCTTAGATGTATCCGGAGGAACCAAGACTGGTGTGGAAGTGAGATTCTCTTTGAGTGTCTCAAAGCTTGCTTGACATGCAGGAGTCCAAAGGTATTTCTTGCCTTTCTTGAGGAGATCGGTAAGAGGCTTCGCTATCTTCGAAAAGTTCTGAACGAAGCGACGACAATAACTAGCCAAACCACGGAAGCTCCGCACTTCTTTGACATTAACCGGAGGAAGCCATTCAACAATTGTCTTCACAGTTTCCGGGTTGACTGCAATGCCCTTGGAAGAGATGACGTGACCAAGATAGGTTACTTGAGGCAGCCAAAACTCACACTTTGATAACTTTGCATACAAGCGGTTCTCACGAAGCTTGTTTAGGACACACCGAAGGTGTTCTTCATGTTCTTCCTTTGACTTAGAATAGACTAGGATGTCATCCAGATAGACCACAACGAACTTATCAAGATATTCCATGAAAACCGAGTTCATAAGCCTCGAGAAGGTAGCAGGTGCGTTGGTGAGACCGAAAGACATGACCGTGTACTCATACAGGCCATAGTGGGTGGTGAAAGCTGTTTTAGGAACATCTTCCTTGCGAATTTTGATTTGGTGATAACCACTTCTCAAGTCCAGCTTAGAGAATACCACAGCTCCAGCTAGCTGGTCGAAGAGATCATTAATCTGCGGAAGGGGATATTTGTTCTTGATGGTTTTAGCATTGAGAGCCCGATAGTCCACACAAACTCTATCACCCTGCTCGCTTTTCACAAAGATTGTTGGGCTACCCAAGAAGAAGTAATGTTGAATGAAACCCAACTTCTCTTGTTCATCAAGTTGTCGTTTGAGTTCAGCCAACTCAGCAGGACCCATTTTATAAGGCCGCTTGGAGATAGGAGCCGTTCCAGGTTCAAGCTCAATTACAAACTCAACCTCACGATCCGGAGGCATACCTGGCAACTCTTCAGGAAAGACATCTGGGAACTCACAGACCACCGGAACACTCTAAATAGCTTCCATAGCATCGTCATTAAGAGCCGCCAAAGAAAAAGCTGGATAGCAGGAGTCAGACTTGGAGAATAGACTATATGGCCTTCAGGAATCTTCAGAGAAACCGAGCGTTCAGCACAATCAATCACAGCTGCATTTGCTGTCAACCAATCCATGCCCAAGATGACATCAATGTCAGAATTGCCCAGAAGAATTAAGGACGCCGAGAACGAAGAGCCACCAATCTCAATTTGATTGCCATGGCTGATATGAGCAGCCCTCATGTTTGAACAAGGAGATAGTACCACCAGACGACGTGATAAAGGAACCCTAGCCAGGTCATGCTCTTGTGCAAACTTATGCGAAACAAAAGAATGCGAAGCACCAGAATCAAACAAAACTCGTGCAGGAACTGAGTTAACGGGAAGCATACCCATCACAACCTGTGTGTGTATGCTCAGCTTGAGCGGCGTTGACACAGTTGGCACGAGCAACAGTAGACCCGGACTTGGTGTTGATGTTGAGAGCCCGAGGTGGTGGTGCACGAACCAAAGGAGAGCTTGCCGCAGATCTAGGAGGGGGTGGAGGTAGAGCTTTGTTTTTCATCGGACAGTTCCAGTTTTGATGCCCAGAGTCTCCACACGTGAAACAAGCACCAGGTGGACGTGGAGCAACGTAGCCAGGGACTCCGCCAGCGCCTGTAGTGGTGGTTGTAGCCCCGGGAGCAACAAAGTGAGGAAGTTTGGTGGCCTTGCCGCTGCACTGGTGTCTTGGTGGAGCCGGGAGCGACGGTGGGGTGTTAGGAACCCAAACACGACGCTTAGAGGGAGCTGACATAGCTGAAGAGCTTGGTGCATCACGGTTATGTTTCTTTGACTCCTCAAACACTTGCCTACTTGCTTCCTCCTCGCAGAGTCAGATGTCAAGTTCCAGAAAGACGCCTTGCATGTGTGATTGCATATTTAATCGATGCATTGAGCCCTTGCCAGAACCTCTTTTGCTTCTTCTTGTCATCGGATATCTCATCGCCACCATAACGGGAAAGGTTCATGAAGTTCCTGATGTAGGTATTGACATTGTCATTCCCCTGCTTGAGGTTGAGAAACACTTCCTTCATCCTTTCCATGACAATTTCTCGAGAATCGCTCTTTGAATGCTCCAAAGGAACTGCTCCCAAGTAGGCTGAAAACCAGTGCAGTTTGCCTTCAGGTAATTCTCCCACCAGAGAGCTGCATCTCCCTTCAGAAGGTGAGTAGCACACTTTACCCATTCTTGCTCAGGAACATCAGCAGTCTCGAGTAGCCTTGACATCTCACGCAACCAATCATCAGCATCAAGTGGTTGATCAGAAACATCAAATTGGCGAGGGTTGAACTTCAGGAAGCTTTTGATGTCTCCTCGCTTGGGAGGTGGAGGTAGCGGAGCAAACTCATTCCTCCTGACACTTATCTCAAAAAGCTGCTGGTTCTGCTGCATTGCTGCCAAGGCATTGGCGATGTTTGACAACCCGGACCCCAGTTCAGGTGGTATGTCCTCATCAGAACGGCGTGGTGGAGCCATCCTGTGATTGATATAAAACACAAGTTAGTACTATAATGGAGAATAATAATAATCCAAAATAGTACCAAGATGGAATTAACCAATATTAAAGGATACAATTTACTAAGATGATATTAAAATATCAACAAAGTTCAAAGCACCTAGAAGATATTAAGCATATCGCACACGACTGAAAAGGAGTGTGGTACACAAATATATCAAAGAAATTTTTTCCACAAATTTCGGCATTAGAATACCAATAGATGCGCAAAATCACTTAACGAATCAACATTAGTGACTCTACCAATTCAATATACAAAAGCGAATGATAAGAGTAGTGGTATGGTCGCGACTCCATCCTGCACTCAAATCATTACTCCGCACATGAATAAGTAGAACACATATCCTAACCCCTTCTTCTCACGTTGAACCTAAAGATTAGTAACTACGGAAACGAACACCCCAAACAATATAACGTTGGATAACAAAGAGTAAGATAGATCGCGGCGGTATAGATTGAATCAGATAGATCGCGTCGGTTTGCAAAAGCCTGTCGGTATGGAATATACCAACAGTTGATAACCAAAAGGCTGATTGTGATAACAACTTGGATGCAACAGATAGACAAGGAATTACACACACAAACACACAACCTATGGTACTACGGAAACCCAGAACACGTGAATCCTAGTTTGAACTTTTAAGAAGAGGATTTAAAACGTTACACTTCCTCACCAGAAAAGGGTGGGTGGGTGGTTAAGAAGAAAAATGGAAGCAGTCCTACTCTCGCGTTTTGTTATTCCCTAGTATACATAACTACCAGAAATATTTGCTAGACTGACAGCGACCATTTGGCTGAGACCCTGAAGGGCGGGATGGCTCTGATACCAATTGTAACTACCTCGGTGAATTACGCTCCTAGTTACAAGCCTGGATGAGCGGAAATGGTTGAAATTGTACGGTGGGGCCCAAATGCCACTCACAGGTAGATCTCTCGGCCGTCCCAACCATTTCCAATCATCGGGACAAGAACGGGCGGCGTAATCGGCAGGCGAACGGATCAACTACATACACAAATGAGTATGTATGCAAGCCACCATACAACAGTACATCAGAGCCATTCCATCTAGAAAGAAAGGAAATATAGCAACGCCATACGACAAGATTCAAATGTCCTAGATAGATATAATAGTTTAGGATATCTCCTCATACATCACACATGAGAGTATCAGGCGGAAGCGGCAAACAAGATCCGAGTATGGATAAGAAGCAAATTGGCATAAGATGCCCCATAAATAAGCACATCCCGCCCACAGATCTCACAGATCCCCGTTCCCGGAATCTCTACACCGAACGATCGTTGCCCACATCATCCGCCTCCTCCACCCAGTATCCATCTTGTGAGTGTACCTGTTCATCTGAATCAAATAATTTATCGTGTGAGACCCTAGGGTACAAGAAGTCTTTATGCCTCTAAAGGGGACACAACACAGGGTGACGAATTGCAGCAAAAGATAAACCCTAACAGTTCTATAGATACTGCTAACCATCCGCCTAACCAAAGATAGACGGATGTCCGTGAATTAATGACAACTTATAACAAGAATACCATCGATCCATCCTCCTCCTCGCTACCAACGAGGAAGCGGACGAACAACCCCCATCTGTTGGCAATTTTATTAACCATTCCATGAGTGTTGCACTATTTACTAGTCCATTTAGTCAAATTAAAGCGGTACTTTAGTTATGCTTGTCTATGATCGAGAAACTATGCTCCAAGTCGTCCATAACCGCGACACGGCCAGAAGTTTTACCTGCAGGGTGCACAAATAGCAACACACACTCGATCAACCTCGTAAAACCAAATCAAAACCCAACGAGGACTTCACGACAATGCAATCACAAGATTCAGAAATATTTCAGGGGCCACCCATTAAGTATACCCGAACGGTTAATGACTTGAGACGGACTCAAGGTTTATGGGGCGGTTGTAACGATCTGGGAACCCGAAGTGTGAGGCTTGTCGATACCGCCAAAACGGGTCACGATCCTAACAAAGACAGGTGCCTCGCACAATCGTAAATAAAGCAAAGAAGCATGGCATAAGTACATGATAGTAAATAAAACCTCAAACTAGTTTGTGGCCCCAAGAAATAAGATGAATCAAGCTCGCTGTGGGGGTCCCATAAGCCTCCCGGATGTGGATAGCGCGAATAATCAAGGAACATGAATCAAGTACTCGGGGTCCTACGGGACACAAGTGAGCAGGAAAAACCAAATAGCAGATATTGCTCACTGGTGCCACTTTCATTAGTTATCCCATTACTACTCAGGTTAAGTTGTTTAGGTACCTCGTTATCCATCAGACACTCACATACCCTACACATGCTGTTCTACGACTCGCATGGCTCAAACAACTCCTGTAGTAATGGCTCATGGGATGGAGGAACAAGCTTCGGTGGGGTTTAAAAGTAAAGGCTATGCAATACTTGGGATTCAGTTTAATGCAATCGCGACTCAATGAAACAAGAATAAGATAGAGGCAATAGGTACTATATGTATGCAAGCATGTGGTAGTGCTTGCCTGGTAGCTCAGTTGAAGCAAGAGACGGATCCGGGTAGTGCTCCTGGGTTTCTTGATATATCCCCTGCTCAGTGTCTATTCGAAGAAGAACCAAACAAACAAGGGCCAACATAAATAAAGTGCACAAGCATATGAATAAGATGCGACAAGCAAACAATCATGCCATGATGAATGATGCACAATTTGCATGGCAATAAAGTAGCATGGCATGGGTGAGGTGAGAAAACAAGAATAAGTCATTTATTGAGTTTTAATCATGTTTTATCCCCATATAAGTTGCCGGACTAAACGCAACAACCCAAAAACGAAAAACGCAGATGGATTCACGGTCTACAACATTCATACAGGGAGCTAGCATGGAGGAGGGATGCAGCGTGCGGGGAAGGGCAAGGAACAGGTGGCGTAACCGCAATGTTCGTCACAAGGCGAAGCGGGCGTGCGTCGCTGAGGTGCTCGACGGACGGCGGCGGCGCTATGGTGCACGAGAGGGAAAGGGGGCATGTCTAGGGGGTCGAGGAGCTCACCAGGAACTCGACGGTGTGGTCGGAGGAGCCCGGGGTGGACACGATCGGGCGCGTAGCTGGGGCTCTGGAGCTCCTGGTGCTCATGGGCACGGCGGCGGCGGGGCTTCTCCGGCGAGGTCCAGCGGCTGCCTCGCGTCCTGGGCATCGAAGAGGAAGCAGAGGGGGGCCCTGCTCAGCCGCTCAGCTGCAACGCCCAGCTAGAGGAAGAGATGGCCGAGGCTAGGGTTTAGAGGGGCATGACGCGATCATGGTGGGAAGGGGGAAGAAGAAGGGAGGATGGGGAGGACCTGGGAGCCTCCTGGGTGGATCTGGGGTGGTGGCGAGCTGGGTGGTTGGGGGATAAGGGAGGAGAGGGGAAAGGAACATGGGGGGTGCCACCTTTATGCAAAAAGGGAGAAGGGGGTGGCTCGGGTTTGGCTAGGGTTTGGAGAGAGGGGGACCAGGGGGATGCACATGGGAGGGGGTGGTCAGGTGGGGCCGAGCTAGGTGAGAGAGAGGGGCCGAGAGAGAGGGAGGAACTAGGGTTAGATTAGAGGGGGTATGGCTCGGGTTAGGGTTAGATGGGGTAGCTAGGGTAGGGGAGGTTAAAGAGAGAGGGTTAGATGAGAGAGAGAGAGATGAGGGAGGGTGGTGTGCTCTTTTGGCAAAACCAAATAAGATCAAGCCAAGCTCAACCAAGATCTAGTCAAAAGGTGGTGAGGGTTTTTAGGGTTAGAGCATGGCCAAGGCAAGACCAACCAAAGGGGTTTAGGGTTTTGCATGCATCAAGCTAGATCAAGCAAAAGAAGGAGAGACAGAGAGGTGAGAGGATGATCCACTCAAAGGGTTTCAAATAAAATCCAAAAGACTTGTACTTGCATGGCCCATGCAAGCATTTAATGCCATGTGTCATCCTTGTGAAAACAAAGTAATATCTCATGGCATTTATTTATTTGCATCCTCCAAAGTTGGAGTAAGGGTCAAGCAAAAGGATTTGTAGAATTGGATCCACCCTATCTCTCATGAGCTAGACTAAACACCAAAAGAAAAATAATTACAAGCTCATGGTTAATGGGATGGTGGAATTGTAAGGTGGTGAAAACAAAGTGGTGGAGTTGAATAAAAGATATGCCCCCAACTCAACTTGGGCATTTAAACAATATATCAAGAACCAAATACAATATCAAGAGGCAAATACAATTAATAATGCATATGAGATAAGAACCAAAACAAAAAGGGTTTTTGTATGATGCTCAAATGCAAGGTGGCATGATGACATGAGCATGATATGATGATGATGC
This sequence comes from Avena longiglumis, assembly GCA_030063025.1. Classification (NCBI taxonomy): domain Eukaryota; kingdom Viridiplantae; phylum Streptophyta; class Magnoliopsida; order Poales; family Poaceae; genus Avena; species Avena longiglumis. Next base: position 335,749,435 of record CP125979.1, on the reverse strand, counting down.
AACAATTATGTGAAGGAAGTAGTCATTATATTACTAGATCAAGTAGCATTACAGTTGTTAGACAAATGGGATTATCATTTGTAGACGCGTATTCTGGTTTCCACCAGATACCGTTAAATCCGGCCGATCAAATAAAGACTGCATTTATTACCCCGTACGGGGCTTATTGTTATCGCACAATGCCATTCGGCCTACGAAATGCAGGAGCGACATATCAGAGATGCATGCAAAAATGCATGTATGATCAGATAGGAAAAAATGTACAAGTATATGTAGATGACGTCGTCATCAAAACCAAGGAAAGCAAAACATTACTAGAAGATATACGAAAGACTTTTGCGAACCTGAGAAGGTTCCGAATGAAGCTTAATCCAGAAAAATGCACATTTGGCGTGCCGGCAGGAAAATTACTCGGTTTTCTTGTATCTAGCCGAGGTATCGAGGCTAATCCAACAAAGATAAAAGCAATCGAAAGAATGGAATTGCCGAAATGTTTAAATGATGTACAAATATTCACGGGTTGTCTGGCCTTGCTTAGTCGATTTGTATGTCGGCTAGGAGAGAAGGCACTACCGCTCTATCAGCTGATGAAGAAATCAGATAAGTTCGTTTGGACTCCACAAGCAGACATCGCATTTCATGAGTTGAAAAAGATGTTGGTTACAGCACCCATTTTGGCTTCTCCATTATCAAAAGAGCCTATGTTACTCTATGTAGCGGCTACCAACAGAGTAGTGAGTAATCAGTAGTAGTGGAACGACTTGAAGATGGTAAGTCGATTCAGAGGCCGGTGTATTATCTAAGTGAGGTGTTATCCACTTCAAAGCGTAATTACCGCATTATCGAAGATGGCTTATGGAGTATATGTCGGCAAAAAGCTTAAACATTACTTCGAAGAGCATCCCATCAAAGTAATCTGTGAGGCACCCATAGCCGACATATTGAGCAACAAAGACGCAAGTGGCCGAATAGCAAAATGGGCAATCGAGTTATCACCATACGCTCCACAATTTGATAGAAGAGATGCAATCAAATCTCAGGCGGTCGCCGACTTTCTCGTGGACTGGGCCGAGGTGCAGTATGAGCCACCATTTCCAGATCCAAATTACTGGACTATGCATTTCGATGGTTCCAAACTAAGGAATGGTTTGGGGGCGGGAATAGTTTTAACCTCGCCTAAAAGAGACCAACTAAAATATGTGTTACAAATACATTTTGCTGTGTCCAACAACTTAGCCGAATATGAAGCACTAGTCCATGGATTGAAAGTAGCAAAAGAAATTGGCATACGCCGAATCTTATGCTATGGCGACTCGGATTTAGTAGTACAGCAAGTCTCAGGCAGTTGGGACGCATTAGATGCTAATATGGCTTTATACAGGTTTCACATGCAAAAGATCAGTGGATACTTTGAAGGATGTGAATTTCACCATATACCTCGGGCAGAAAATGATGTCGCAGACACATTGTCAAAATTAGGATCAACCCGGCAATCAATTCCTCCGGGTATTGCCCTGGAACACCTCAGGAAACCATCAATAATCCCATCACCAGAATCCGAATCTATCTTTATCCCAGAAAATTCCGCAAAAGATAACGCGTCGATGGAAGTAGATCAGCAATATACCTCGGAACCTCCCAAGAGGAGGACAGCCGAGGTAAGCGCAATCATGGGAAAAGCCGAGATAGGTATGTCGGCAGAAAACATGGAAATAGACAGTGAGATCACCCCAGAAAAAGTCACACCGCTATGGGCGCAACCCATATTTTCTTACCTAAAAGACTCGATGTTGCCGAGTAATGAGGTATTAGCTAGACAAACTGTAAGGAGAGCAAAAGCTTATACAATCATAAACAATGAGCTATATAAAAGGAGCGTCACAAACGTGTTGCAGAAGTGTGTAAGTTCGGCAGAAGGTCAGGAGATCCTTTTAGACATACACCAAGGAGAATGTGGGCACCATGCCTCATCTCGTCCCTTAGTAGCCAAAGCATTCAGGCATGGATTTTATTGGTCGACGACATTGAAATAAGCAAAAGAATTAGTTAAGAAATGCAATGGATGTCAGAGATACGCAACCAAAATACGCATGCCATCGGCCGAGTTAAAAACAATACCTATCACTTGGCCATTTTCTGTATGGGGTTTAGATATGGTGGGGCCATTCAAGCCGGCACGAGGAGGAATGACCCATGTGTTGGTTATGGTGGACAAGTTCACAAAATGGATTGAAGTGAAACCAATAAAAAAGTGCGATGGGTCCACGGCAGTGAAATTTCTCAAGGATATTATCTTAAGATATGGGTATCCGCACAGTATTATTACAGATAATGGCACAAACTTTGCAGAAGGAGCTTTCGCCAGATTTTGACGAGAGAAGCACATAAGACTAGATATTGGCCTCTATGGCTCACCCAGCATCCAATGGGCAAGTAGAAAGGTCTAATGGACTGGTGTTATCAGGAATAAAACCACGACTTGTCGAACCATTGCAAAGGTCGGCAGGATGTTGGATTGAGGAACTCCCAGCCGTACTATGGATCCTCAGGACTACTCCAAATAGATCAACAGGTTATACACCATTCTTCCTGGTATACGGGGCAGAGGCCGTACTTCCAGCCGACATAATATATGACTCGCCAAGAGTTACTAAGTATACAACCTCAGAGATAAACGAGATAGCTTGGCAAGATGCTGTAGACCTGCTAGAAGAGGCCAGAGAGTTGACATTGTCACGATCAGCTATTTATCAGCAGAACCTCCGACGATATCACAGCAAGAAGGTGAATCCAAGAGTATTCAAAGAAGGAGATTTAGTCCTCCGACTGGTGCAACGTACGGCCGGCATGCACAAGTTGTCACCTCCATGGGAGGGACCATTCATTGTGAGCAAAGCGTTGCACAACGACGCCTATTATCTAGTCGACGCTCAGTCCCCCGGAAAGAACAAGGCAGACAAAGCCGGCGAAGAAACGAAGCGTCCATGGAATGTAGCTCTACTTAGACCATTTTACTCATAGCATTGTATCTCAAGGTCAAGATCCAATGATGTATTTGAACCTCGGCCAGCAGCAAAGGACTGGGACCGCCATATGTTATCTCAATTTCATGCTATGTATTTAAACCTCGGCGCCAGCAGCATTGACTCGGGACTGCCAGATGTTATCTCAATTTCATGTTATGTATTTGAACCTCGGCGCCCAGCAGTGACTGGGACTGCCATATGTTATCTCAATTTCATGTTATGTATTTGAACCTCGGCCAGCAGTGGACTCGGGGACTGCCATATGTTATCTCAATTTCATGTTATGTATTTAAACCTCGGCACCCAGAGCAGTGACTCGGGGACTGCTATATGTTATCTCAATTTCATGTTATGTATTTGAACCTCGGCGCCCAGAGCAGTGACTCGGGGACTGCCATATGTTATCTCAATTTCATGTTATGTATTTAAACCTCGGTGCCCAGAGAAGTGATTCGGGGACTGCCGTATGTTATCTCAATTTCATGTTAGGTATTTAAACCTCGGAACCCAGAGCAGCGATTCGGGAACTGCCACATGCTGCTTCAGTTTTATGTTGAGCGCACCCGTATTAGTTTTATAATTTCTGAGATTTGGTTTACATATTGAAGTTCGGCGCGATAAACAATGATTCAGGGATTGCCATATATTCTCCCAAGGTAGTAGTCAACCGCCGTTCAGAACACCACTCATGAAAAACCGGAGGCAAGGATAAATCCTAAAATCAGGAAATCGCAGGCCACCAAAGCAAGAATTCGTACAAACACCAACTTAACCAAATGGTAATAGCTACAAGCGTATATGTCACAACGGTACACCGCAAAATAAATTCAAGTCATACAGACAGTGGACAAATGTTTCGCGTACATCATACGCCCGGCATGCGAGGGATAAGAAATAACTCAAGCTTTGTTCGCAGGGGAGGCAGCGACTTGGTCAAGCGTTGGGCACTCCGACGTAGGAGGAACTTCAACCGAGGTTGCCTCACACTCCGTAGAACCAAGTGCAACTTCAGCGGAAGCTCGAGGCTGATCTGGAGCATCCGTCTGTGCAGTTGAGTGCCCAATACCTTTGGAGGAGGACCGCGCATCGCCGCCGCTATCCGAGCTTGAACTAGAGCTTTCAGATGTGGCCGAATTATCCTCACCCTCTCCTTGCTCAGCCGAATTGTCATCCGAGGCATCTTCAACTATGACCTCCTCATCCGGGTTTGGAAGAAAACTCGGCCCTTCATTCCAGGTATGTACGGCAAGATACTCGACGAGTTGGAAGGCGAGCTTGCAAGAGCGACGAAGGTGGGTTCTTCAACCCAGAGAACCAAAGGCGCAGATTTCGTGATGTCTAGAGAAATGTCTTCGCATTCATGACATGATGATGAAGGGCCATATCAGCCAAAGACGCCACCTGATTCCCTCTAGAGACTCAGTTGCCTCTCAGAGGCCATGAGTCTTTTTACTAGTAATTCTACCTCGTTAATATCAGGAGTACCAGATGTATTCGGCCAAAGAACGTGGTAAGCTCGGATGGCTGCTTGCACCAAGTCCCGACCCATAATTTTCATTGGGCCAATCAAAGACCAACAAAGAACGGAAATCCTCCATTGAATACTCCGAGTCATGACAGAGAAACACCTACAAGACGCGAGCTGCAAGAACCGCTTTAGAACTCACAGGCTTGGCTTCGGGAAAATGATCTGCGCAAAGCATGAACGTGTCAGGTGGTAGCAGGAACAAAAACAAACAATATAATTCGGCGGTGTTAAGTAGCTTACGATGAATGTAACTCATCATTATCTGAAGGTCTTTGGCCCAATCAACCTTGCTCTTCTCAATACGAGCAATTTCCTCGCTCAACCCCTTAGTTTTTAGTTCGGCAGCCTCGAGGAGTTCTTTGTTCTTCTGCAGCTCCAAAGCCAGCCGATTCTTCTCCTCGGAAAATTCTTGGTCGACCTTTTCCAGTTCGGATTTCTGAGAGAGCTTAAGGGTATCCACCTCGGCTCGCAGGCGAGTTATTTCATCATCTTTTTCTTGTAATTGCGCCGAATGAATAGCGTTTTTCTCTAAAAAATGCAGCATCACGTCAGGCATGGGCATGCAATCTTGATGAGACGCTGCAAAGGTTTGCAACTCGGCTTTACCAGAGCCAAACGCAATAAGGAAACTTAGCATACATGTTAAAAGGGAAAGGGTGTAAAATAAAAGGGAAACTAACCTTCCAAGCTCTTAACTTTCTTCTCAAGGCGAATGTTGAGATTATTTATGTTACCTGTTTACCAAGAAAGTAAGCCAGCATCTCGCGGACAAATAAATAAGAACGTTGAAAATAACGAAAAGGAACCATCGACGTACCAGCCTTCTTTACCACTGGAAGGATTTTCTCATACTTTTCTTCCAGCTTACGGTGCGAAAAAAGCAACCTCTGGAATTCGGCAGTCCTCCGATCATGTGCAACCTGAGCAATGGGGAAAAACGATAAATCAATATTCAAAGCTAAATCAGATCCAAATCAAGCAGAACTTAATTCGGATCTAGGTGGCTAGATATTCAAAGCTAAAGCAAATTCGAGTCAAGCAGGACTTAACTCGGATCTAGGTGGCTGGATATTCAAAGCTAAATCAGATCCGAGTCAAGTAGGACTTAACTCGGATCTAGGTGGCTGGATATTCAAAGCTAAATCAGATCCAAATCAAGCAGAACTTAATCCGGATCTAGGTGGCTAGATATTCAAAGCTAAAGCAAATCCGAGTCAAGCAGGACTTAACTCGGATCTAGGTGGCTGGATATTCAAAGCTAAATCAGATCCGAGTCAAGGAGGACTTAACTCGGATCTAGGTGGCTGGATATGCAAAGCTAAATCAGATCCAAATCAAGCAGAACTTAATTCGGATCTAGGTGGCTAGATATTCAAAGCTAAAGCAATTCCGAATCAAGCAAAACTTAACTCGGATCTAGATGGCCGGATTTCCGAACCCTAGAAATAAATATAAATTAAGTCAAATATCATTAAACTTCCAAGCATATAACAAGTTATTTCATTGCAAGTTTCGGCGACTAGAGCATATAGTAACATCTGGGGACTAATTTAAAACTCAGAGAAATAGCAATTACCTCATTCATCTTGTTAGTATCAAGGATGAACTTGGCAGCATGGTCAAAACGTCACCGATGTCGGAAGTCGAAGGGCTGGTTGATAGGGTTACCTCAAACCGATCAAGTATGCTCCAATTATTGGCGATTTCCACCAGGCCGAGGTCGTTTCCCACTAGCTGTCCGAGTTAAGACCTTACCTCGACAGGTTGTTCAACCATCGCGTCGCAGGGCTCTTATGAAGAGCAAGTCGGCCGGGCAAATGAGGCAACGGGGGCTTTTGTAGGCGCAGTTCCCTTACGTAGCACGTCGGCGATACTCGGCTGAGAAGAGCCGACAAGACCTTTCTGAGAAGAGGAAGTATTGGCGGCAACATCTTTTCTCGCCTTAGAGGAGGCATCAGCAGGAAGTGACACCTCGGAAGTGGGGACGGCGTCTTTAGGAGCATCAAGGGTTACAGTCGCAGAATGCGCCGAGATAACGACCTTTTCGGCCGAGGCTGGAGTGGCTGTAGAAACTGCCGGGGTAGATAGAGGCTCAGTAGCGGTGCTGGGACCCATATAAGGGGCAACGGATTCGACGAAAACCTCGGAGGGCCGAGTGGAATGAATGTCAACAGAAGGGGTTTCAGTCACGTCGCGACGAGGAGGTGTAAAACCCTCAGAATCGGCCCTATGCAAGTTTTAGCGAAACTAGCCAAACCCGCATAGAAACGATTCAAAGGTGCCCACCAGGCACTTTCGTGCGGGTGGAAAAAGAAGTAATAACATTACACAACAGTCCTCGATGGGACCCACAGAACAGATATATATACAACACGACTCCATGAGTCAAGAATACAGATATACGGTACAAAGATCCAAATCAGCTTGAGAACGATATAGCGTCCAGCTACGGACAAGATGCAAATGGGGCTAAGAGCCCTGAAGAATAACCCATGGCGTCCATAACCCTGCCCAGGCCAAGCCGGAAGGGTAACCCTGCTAACGACGTCGAAACCTGCTTAGACAAAAGGGGTGCCGACAAAGGGAAAAGGAAAAAGAGGAGCGCAAGATCGAGGCCAAGACGGCGAGGCTAGAATTCGGCGTCCTCGCCGACATAGGTATGGTGGATCAAGCGCAGCAAAGATGCACTAAACACCCTATAGAGACTCGATGCAACTGGCGGTTATCAGAGAGGGATAAGAATGACCTATCCGGATCCAACCTGAAGATAACACCAAACAAACCCATCCTGGTGTTTCCCCCTCGAGACCAAACGAGGAAGACAACCGAGAACTCACACCGCTGGCGCTTTACTTATTCGCTTATCGCAGCAATTACTAGTCGTTTAGATAATCATCCCGATAAAATAAGCAAGGCACTTTTAGTTAACCATTCCGTTATAGTAGCAACACTTACTAAGCGATACAATTAACATGAGATAACCCCAAAACCCAGCAGTTGTTGGTACTTTTATTTAGCCATTCCGCTAGAAGTTGCAATACTTACTAGTCAGTACAAGGTCGCAAGCGACAAACCAAACAAGCAATTGTGGGTATTATTTAGCCATTCCATTATAGTGAAGCTGATTACAAGTCATTATAAAGTCAAGTTTATAGCACTACTTTAGTTATGCTTGTCTATGATCGAGATATCGTGCAAGTCGCCCATAACCGCGACACGGCTTTCGAGAAAGTTTTACCCGCCGGGTGCACCAATAGCAACACACGCCGATCAACCTCGAAAACCAAATCAAAACCCAACGAGGCTTTCACGACAAAGCAATCACAGATTCAGAAATATTTCAGGGGCCACCCCATTAAGCTACCCGAACGGTTAATGACTCAAACGGACTCAAGGTTTGGGTAGACTCACAACGATCGGGAACCCAAACTGGGCTTGTCGACACCGCGTAATCGTGTCCCAATCCTAAACAAGACAAAAGCTATCTGTCGCACAATTTAAATAAAGCAAGAACATGGCATAAGTACAGATAGTAAATAAAACCTCAAACTAGTTTGTGGCCCCAAGAAATAAGATGAATCAAGCTCGGATCGGGGTCCCATATACCTCCCGGATGTGGATAGCGCGATAAATCAAGGAACAGTATCAAGTACTCGGGTCCCACGGACACAAGTGGGCGTTCGGAAACCAAATATAATCTATCACCCACCGATGCCTCTGCTTACTTCAATTTTAGTTGTTAAACAGGAAATTAAAGTGAACGATAAGTAAAGCCATGATAATCTCCAACATCAAACAGGCGGCAACTCTCCAACAACTGGCCTTTGGACGACACACGCAAAGCAATTGAGCAAGCGACTACAACGCGCAAGTCCGACTATCTACCAAACAACAGGTAATAGGATGTGTCCAAGGCAATATAAGCCTGCAAGGGATATCTCGGGTACGAAAACTAGAGCAACGCGACACAGATAGCAATAGATCAACAGGAGGGAATAAATACTATAAAAGTAAGATAGGTAGAAAAGGGGGAGATGCTCGCCTGAAAACATTGTCGAAGGGTTCATCCGAGATCGGGGCGAAGCTCACATCAACTCAACGGCCTTATCCGCGAAGAAGCAAAACACTAGAATAAGCACCGGATGCAATATTTAATACAACGGCAGAAGATCGGCATGATGCATGTATGATGTATGACATGGCAGAAGTGCGATGCAATTAGGCGACATTGCTTAACCGGGTCCCGACAATTAATTAAATGGTTCAAGTTATTTAGAACCCCCGCAATTTAAATGTTGTTTAACAAGGCAAAATATATCACCGGTTCGCTACACAAGTTTAAATGAGGCCAATATGAGACAAGATTTGCCCGCATATGGGCCCCATATTTAATTATAAGGTGAATCGGCATAAGGCCCCCAAACCACAGACAAGGATGCATGCATGAACATTTAATATGCGACAAGTTGTATATATTATAAAATAGGGTTTTCAGGAAGGGGTTCACACATTAGGGTTCGGCGATCTTGGGGTTCCGGGGTTCGGGGTTCGGTCTCAGGGTTCGACGGAAGCGTTCTCGGACTCCGGGATCGTTCTCCGATAACGGGGTAGATCTTGGCGTTCCGTGGTCTTCGGGTCATGTCGACGGCCTTGGTGTCCTCGTTGGATAACTCGGTGTATCCGTGTAGGAGAGCTCGAGGTCAATGGCGAACTTGTCCGGTACCGGGGTTTTTCGGAGTTCATGGCGCGGCACCGGTACGGGATCGGTCTTCGGGTCCGAGGGTCTTGGCGTCCGTGACGAAGATCATGTCGTCCGTGTAGACGATCTTGTCGGAACCTTGCCGAAGGTCATGGCGTCCGGGATGCAGTACTTGTCGCATCGGGGTCTCGGCGCCCTCGAATCCGAGAGGGAGAGTTGTGCGTGCCGGGTTCGGTCTTCGGGGTCGGATCGGGAAGAAGACCTTGGGTATCACGCCCGTTGTCGGCGGTCTTGGCTCGGTTTTTCGCCGGTAGATCTTGACGGTCTTCGGTTTCGCGGATTCCTCGGTGTTCCGGATGGTGAACTCGTTGTCCCAACGGATCAGTTTTGTGGCGATCGCTGCATGGGGGTTCTTTCGTTGTCCCACGGTGTCTCGGGTTCGGTTCACCATCGTGGGGCGATGTAGATCTTGGCCACTGTCGACGCTCACGTGCGGGGACAAAACGCAGGAGACTGGCAGCCCGCGGGGAGCCCGACGATGAACTGCAGCGGGAAGGTGACGGCGGGCTTGGAAGCTAGAAGGGCGGCACGATGGAGACCATCGCGGGACAGCGGGGCCCGCAGGGCGGGGCCCTGGGAGGCGCTGCGGACGGGGTTCGGGGAGGACGGCGCGGCCTCGGGCTCGAGCGGTCGGAGCTGTGCGGGCTTGCGAGGGAACTGACGGAGACGGGTCGGCCGAGGGGAGGCGAGGGCGCCGAGGAGGAGCGCGGGATGCGCGGGCCGGGAGGCGGCGGCGACGCCTGGCCGAAGCGCGCGGGGTCGGGCGCCGGAGTCGAGATCGGGGTGGGGCGAGCGGGGCTCTAGCGACGGGCGCTCGCGGAGGGAGGACGGCCGGAGAGGGGTGGGTTCCGGCGACGGCGGAGGGAGCGGAGGCAGAGAGGAGAGGCGGGTCGGCGAGGAGCTAGGGCGGCGGGGACCTCGGCGGAGGTTGGCGACGGAAGGTCGGGGCCGGCGCTGGTAGGGACAAGGGCGGCGCGCCGGCGCGGGAGAGGCTAGGAGAGGGAGAGGGGTCCGAGGAAGGAGGAGGGAGGAGTGGGCGGTCGCGGGGTTGCAGGGGAGGGAGCGCGTCGGTGGGTGAGAGGGATCGGCGGGAGGAGGAAGACGGGACAGGGGGAGCGGGACACGGGCTGTGGGGCGGGCGGACGCGGTCCGCCTGCTGGAGGGGGCTAGGCAGCTGCGGGTGGGCCAGGGAGAGGTGGGGGCCACGGTGCAGAGAGGGTTGGGCAGGTGGGAGGAGGGAGCGGACGAGAGGACTGCGTGGGGCCGGGTCCAGGTGGGCTGTCGGTGGGATGGAGTTGGAGGTGGGGCTGTGGGGTGTGGTGGCTGTGAGGGATTGGGTGGGGGTTGAGGAGAGATGAGGTGTCACGAGGGGAGTGGTCGGGGTGAAGTGGCCAGAGGGGTGGGTAGACTAGGTTGGGTAAGAAAAGATTTAGGGGGACTGGGTAGATATTTATCTGGGGAAGTAGGCTGCTGCCGGCTGGGCCGTTTCGGCCTGGCCGGTGGCGGCCTCCCCGGTATAAAATATTTTATTATCTATTATTTTTATTTCTCTTAAAACAAAACATTTGCAAAAAGGTTTGGGACATATAAAAGACCCGAACGGACCTAGGTTTTCGATTTGAATAAAGAGAAGGATAATTTTGGAAAACAACGACAGGCGTTTAGAAAATAGTTTTAGACAAACAATGCATGATGATGACAATGCAATGCACAAAAACAACGCGATTTTATAGTAGTGGTTTTGCGGGATGCCACAATTCGACACCACTAACAATGGATCTCGCCCTCGAGATCCGCCTCATGGTACCGGAAGGAAGGTCGGCGATCTGCGTCTTCTCGCTTCGTGTAGATCCTCTCGACACCACTAACAAGAGGTCGTTGTTCGTGATCGCCGAGAGAACACTCCGGAAACAAAAGGTCGAAGGTAGAGGCATCAACAAATAAAGCCACCTCTAACTTCCGCGGACGGAGTAAAATCGCTGGATCCACTGGTTCGATGTACAAGAGCGAATGATAAGAGTAGTCGGATGGTGATCAGTCCATCGCGCACCCAAACCATTACTCTGCACACGAATAGGCGGATTATGCAACCAACTCTCGGAATTAGACTGAAGATCTCGACAAACGAGGTTCGGCAACAAAGGAGTGATGCAGACTCTGCATCGGATCTGGCATAGAGGATGTCGTCGCATCGGAAAACACCGGAAGGCGCAAACAAGGAACAAAGAATGGTACCACAGCAGACGGATTCATCAAGCAGCATGAACACCGGATGGTAGAACACCGTTATCAAAGAAGGAAGTGAAACCCTGAAGGTACGACGGAAACCCAACCGCGAGAAATCCTGGACTCGAAGAGAGAGAAGAGAGCGGATCCAAAACACGTAGAGGTGAGAGGAGAGCAGCAGAGGGGTGAGGAGTAAAATCAGACCTAATCAGAACTATCCAACCGATTTTTCAAAAATAGTTTTTGACACTCTACTTTGGCCGTTATTAGGTTATCCTACAGGCTGGACTTGTGGGGTATCGCAACTGCTGAGCTCTGATACCACTCTGTAACACCCTCAGAATCGGCCCTATGCAAGTTTTAGCGAAACCCGCCAAACCCGCATAGAAACGATTCAAAGGTGCCCACCAGGCACTTTCGCAAGGGTGGAAAGCGGTAATAACATTACACAACAGCCCTCGATGGGACCCACAGTATATATATACAACACGACTCCATGAGTCAAGAATACGATATACGGTACAAAGATCCAAATCACCTTGAGAACGATATAGCGCCCAGCTACGGACAAGATGCAAATGGGGCTAAGAGCCCTCAAGAATAACCCATGGCGCCATAACCCCTGTGCCAAGCCGAAGGGTAACCCCGCTAACGACGCCGAAACCTGCTTAAACAAAAGGGGTGCCGACAAAGGGCAAAGGAAAAGAGGAGCGTTAATCGAGGCCAAGACGCGGCGAGGCTAGAATTCGGTCCTCGCCACATAGGTATGGTGGATCAAGCGCAGCAAAGCATGCACTAAACACCCTATAGAGACTCGATGCAACTGGCGGTTATCAGAGAGGGATAAGAATGACCTATCCGGATCCAACCTGAAGCTAACACCAAACAAACCCATCCTGGTGTTTCCCCCTCGAGACCAAACGAGGAAGTCAACCGAGGAACTCACACCGTTGGCAGTTTTACTTATTCAGTTATCGTTGCAGCAATTACTAGTCAGGTTTAGATAATCATCCTGATAAAATAAGCAGTGGGCACTTTTAGTTAACCATTCCGTTATAGTAGCAACACTTACTAAGCAGATACAATTAACATGAGATAACCCCAAAACCCAGCAGTTGTTGGTACTTTTATTTAGCCATTCCGTTGTAGTTGCAATACTTACTAGTCAGGTACAGTGGTCGCAAGCGACAAACCAAACAAGCAATTGTGGGCAGTATTATTTAGCCATTCCATTATAGTGAAGCTGATTACAAGTCATTATAAAGTCAAGTTTATAGCACTACTTTAGTTATGCTTGTCTATGATCGAGATACTGTGCTCCAAGTCGTCCATAACCATGACACGGCTTTCAGAAAGTTTTACCCGGCCGGGGTGCACCAATAGCAACACACGCTCGATCAACCTCGGAAAAACCAAATCAAAACCCAACGAGGCTTTCACGACAAAGCAATCACAGGATTCAGAAATATTTCAGGGGGCCACCCATTAAGCTACCCGCAACGAAGTTAGCTGACTCCGAAACGGACTCAAGGTTTGGGTAGACGGCTGTGAACGACTGGGAACCCAAAACTGGGCTTGTCGACACCGCGGAATCGTGTCCCGATCCTAAAAAGTACAGGTGCTATCTGTCGCACAATTTAAATAAAGCAGTAAACATGGCATAAGTACAGGATAGTAAATAAAACCTCAGACTAGTTTGTGGCCCCAAGAAATAAGACTGAATCAAGCTCTCGCTCAGGGGGGTCCCATATACCTCCCGGATGTGGATAGCGCGATAAATCAAGGAACAGGTATCAAGTACTCGGGGTCCTACGGGACACAAGTGGGCGTTCGGAAACCAAATATTATCTATCACCCACCGATGCCTCTACTTACTTCAATTTTAGTTGTTAAACAGGAAATTAAAGTGAATGATAAGTAAAGCCATGATAATCTCCAACATCAAACAGGCGGCAACTCTCCAACAACTGTGGCACTGGACGACACGCAGCAGCAATTGAGCAAGCGACTACAACGCGCAAGTCCGACTATCTACCAAACAACAGGTAATAGGATGTGTCCAAGGCAATATAAGGCTGCAAGGGATATCTCGGGTACGAAAACTAGAGCAACGCGACACAGATAGCAATAGATCAACAGGAGGGAATAAATACTATAAAAGTAAGATAGGTAGAAAAGGGGGAGATGCTCGCCTGAAAACATTGTCGAAGGGTTCATCCGAGATCGGGGCGAAGCTCACATCAACTCAACGGCCTTATCCGCGAAGAAGCTAAACACTAGAATAAGCACCGGATGCAATATTTAATACAACGGAAGAAGATCGGCATGATGCATGTATGATGTATGACATGGCAGAAGTGCGATGCAATTAGGCCAGATTAAGCGGAACCGGGGTCCCGACAATTAATTAAATGGTTCAAGTTATTTAGAACCCCCGCAATTTAAATGTTGTTTAACAAGGCAAAATATATCACCGGTTCGCTACACAAGTTTAAATGAGGCCAATATGAGACAAGATTTGCCCGCATATGGGCCCCATATTTAATTATAAGGTGAATCGGCATAAGGCCCCCAAACCACAGACAAGGATGCATGCATGAACATTTAATATGCGACAAGTTGTATATATTATAAAATAGGGTTTTCGGGAAGGGGTTCACACATTAGGGTTCGGCGATCTTGGGGTTCCGGGGTTCGGGGTTCGGTCTCAGGGTTCGACGGAAGCGTTCTCGGACTCCGGGATCGTTCTCCAATAACGGGGTAGATCTTGTCGTTCCGTGGTCTTCGGGTCATGTCGACGGCCTTGGTGTCCTCGTTGGAGAACTCGGTGTATCCGTGTAGGAGAGCTCGAGGTCAATGGCGAACTTGTCCGGTACCGGGGTTTTTCGGAGTTCATGGCGCGGCACCGGTACGGGATCGGTCTTCGGGTCCGATGGTCTTGGCGTCCGTGACGAAGATCATGTCGTCCGTGTAGACGATCTTGTCGGAACCTTGCCGAAGGTCATGGCGTCCGGGATGCAGTACTTGTCGCATCGGGGTCTCGGCGCCCTCGAATCCGAGAGGGAGAGTTGTGCGTGCCGGGTTCGGTCTTCGGGGTCAGATCGGGGAAGAAGACCTTGGGGTATCACGGTTCCGTTGTCGGCGGTCTTGGCGTTCGGGTTTTTCGGCGTCGGTAGATCTTGACGGTCTTCGGGTTTCATGCGGATGCCTCAGTGTTCCGGGATGGTGAACTCGTTGTCCCAACGGATCGGTTTCCTTGTGGCAGATCGTCTCCATGGGGGGTTCTTGTCTGTGGTCCTACGGGTGTCTCCGGGTTCGACCATCGTGGGGCAATGTAGATCTTGGACACTGTCGACGCTCACATGCGGGGACAAAACGCAGGAGACTGGCAGCCTGCGGGGAGCCCGAGATGAACTGCAGCGGGAAGGTGACGGCGGGCTTGGGCGGCTACAAGGGCGGCACGATGGAGACCGTCGCGGGACAGCGGGGCCCGCAGGGCGGGGCCCTGGGAGGCGCTGCGGACGGGGTTCAGGGAGGACGGCGCGGCCTCGGGCTCGAGCGGTCGGAGCTGCGCGGGACTTTGCGGAGGGAACCGACGGAGCGACGGGGTCGGCCGTGAGGAGGCAGAGGGCGCCGAGGAGGAGCGTCGGGGATGCGCGGGTCGGGCCGGAGGCGGGCGGCGACGCCTGCCAGAGCTGCTGGGTCGCCGAGTCGAGCTCGTGGGCGAAGGGGCTCGCGACGGGCGCCACAGAGGGGAGGACGGCCGGAGAGGGCTGGGGTCCGGCGACGACGGAGGGAGCGGAGGCAGAGAGGCGAGGCGGGTCGGCGAGGAGCTAGGGCGGCGGGGACCTGGGCGGAGGGTGGCGACGGAAGGTCGGGGCCGGCGCCGGTAGGGACAAGGGCGGCGCGCCGGCGCGGGAGAGGCTAGGAGAGGGAGAGGGGTCCGAGGAAGGAGGAGGGAGGAGTGGCGGTGCGGGAGGGGAGGAGCTGGGGTGAGAGGATCATGGGAGGAGGAAGACCAGGAGCGGACACGCTGTGGGGCCAGGGGGGAGGGGCGATCTGCTGCTGTGGGGGCTAGGCAGCCGGGGTGGGAGAGGTGGGGGGCCACGGTGCAGAGAGGGTTGGGCAGGTGGGAGGAGGGAGCGGACGAGAGGACTGCGTGGGGCCGGGTCCAGGTGGGCTGTCGGTGGGATGGAGTTGGAGGTGGGGCTGTGGGGTGTGGTGGCTGTGAGGGATTGGGTGGGGGTTGAGGAGAGATGAGGTGTCATGAGGGGAGTGGTCGGGGTGAGGTGGCCAGAGGGGTGGGTAGACTAGGTTGGGTAAGAAAAGATTTAGGGGGACTGGGTAGATATTTATCTGGGGAAGTAGGCTGCCGGTTGGGCAAGCTCGGCCTGGCGGCCTCCCCAGTATAAAATATTTTATTATCTATTATTTTTATTTCTCTTAAAACAAAACATTTGCAAAAAGGTTTGTGACATATAAAAGACCCGAACGGACCTAGGTTTTCGATTTGAATAAAGAGAAGGATAATTTTGGAAAACAACGACAGGCGTTTAGAAAATAGTTTTAGACAAACAATGCATGATGATGACAATGCAATGCACAAAAACAACGCGATTTTCTAGTAGTGGTTTTGCGGGATGCCACAGGAGGCGACGGATTCGGAGCTGGTGGAGAGGCAGCGCGAGTGGGACTGGAAATCCTGGTATCACCGACAGGAGGAGGAGACGGCTTCCGAATCGGGCGGCTAGTCATGCTAAGACCGCCGGGCTTAACAGAAAGCGGAGAACTGCAAGAATAAGAAAGAAAAAAGCGTCAGTATGGAAAACAGAAAGAGAGAAACAAGAAATACAAGTAGAAGGAGCTTACCCGGCAACCCCAGGCATAATCTTGCGCCTAGGAGGATTCGGAGCGGATTTCTTCGTTCGTTTCTTGGGGACCGCCTCCGAGGCACTAGCAGGAGCCCCACGTTTCCCCGAGGTAACAGGGGGTCGAGAAGCAATAGGCTCGGCGTCGTGAACCTGACCGGCCAGATTAGCTGGGAAAGTAGAAGCCGGAAATGCATAAGAAATAGGCATTGCGGCAACTACCTCAAGAATTTGGACCTCGTCCGAATCACCTTCCTCCTCGTGCGCCGAAGTCTTGCCACGAGCTCGAGCCGGGGAAGGATCCGACTTAGGGACGAACTCCTCGGAGTCCAGCTCACCAGTATCCGGGGTGCTCCGGTCCGCGGGCCACGGAAGCAACAAAACTTCGGCGTCCTCATTCTTCTGCTCTGCGAACCTCTTCAAGACGAGGACAAAGAAAGTTAGCGGAATCCGTTACGAAAACAATGGAATAAGCAGAGCGTTATTGATTAAGCTTACCTCGGGAGGCGGGTGATCGCGGGTGAACGGTTTCAATCCCCAAGCCCAATCCTCAGGCATCTCCGTCTTGAAGATAGCTCGGACGCGCTTGTGGATAAGGTAATTGTCCAGCTCCACCGAGACTCGTTAGGGTCGAGGGACCACTCATGTAGCATGTACCAGAGTCCGCTCGAATGGGCAGATCCGCTACTAATGAAAGTAGCCATCAGGTCTTCCGATAACCAAAGCGGATCAGCTCTTTAAGCCGAATCTCAAAAGCCTCGTCCAAGGCATGAGTTTTCCTCGGGTTGTAGAGCCAGTTCACTTTAGAAGGCGGACCAATTGAGAAGGCAGGGAGCCGAATCTTGTCCTCTGTCCCTCTATTCTTGACGTAAAAGAAGGATTTGTGCCACTTCTTGCACGACTCTAACCCGGTGACACGAGGAAATACGGACTTCCTCCGAGGTGTAATGGATGCTCCCCCACATTGAGTAAGCGATTTCTCGGAGGGGTGCAGAGATTTGTCAGGGATTACATTAGAACGAATCTGGAAGAACTTCGACCAGACGTGCACTGACGGCCACAGGCCGAAGTATCCCTCCGAAGCGGAGATAAAAGCAGAAAGAGAAGCAATGGAGTTCGCAGGAAGATGATGCGGCTGAAGGCCGAAGTAGTCGAGAAACTCTCTGGCAAAATCGCTAAGAGGGAGACCGAACCCACGCGCGAAGTGAGACATAAAAACCACATACTCACCCTCCCTAACATCCAGAGAGGACTCGCTGCCGGGTAAGCGACAGGAGACCTCGGCGGGAATCCTCCGAGTTCGGATAAGCCACTCACCGGGCGCCAGAACGGAAGAACCTTGCCACGAGCCTCGCTCGGGCCCAGAGCCAGCGTCATCATCCTCAACCAGAGCACCACTAAAGGAGCTAGACATGGGTGGTTTGCCGGAGAGGTCGACGGAAGAATAGCTGGCGGCGGAGGGGAGTTTAGAGCTACGAGGCCCCGTCGTGATTTTATAAGGAAGCGGCGGCGGAGGAGCAGAGGAACCGCCGCACGAACACGAGATCGAAACGGAGAAATCTACGGTGAAACCTAGGCAATGCGGCCGGAAAGGACTCACCGGCGACGGCCCTGAGGCTGGTGAGCGCAGGCAAGGCGAGCCGAACGGCGCGGCGGAGTCCTCGCCGTCGGAAGCTCTGATGAGCGCAGCACGGCGGAGCTGCGAGAAGGCGCGCAGGCGAGAGGAACGAGGAGGGCAGAGACGAACGAGAGGAAGGAGGAGGGCAGAGACGAACGAGGGTTTAGGGTTTAGGATGGATAGAAAGAACAGAATCGTGCGCCTCCTTGAGAACTTGCTCTCTCAAACCCGGGTAGTTCGGAACAAACATCCGGTGTTCAAAGAAAAGTGTGCCTTGATCATCGACGTGGAAGGACTCATACTTTGGAAGCTGAAGTTTGGAGATGATCTTTTTGGTGTGCGGATCACCAAGCTGACGAGAGCGAATCTTTTCTTCCAAGAGAGGAGTAGCCAGAAGGTTCAGGAGATGCCCTTGTTCCACAATTTCCAGGTTGAGCTGACGGAATTCCTCGCACAAGAGAGGTTGTTGTTCTTCCATCATGAGGTTGTTGACATAAGCTTTGCGGCTGAGAGCATCGGCCATGACATTAGCTTTGCCCAGAGTATAGTTGATGGTCAAATCAAAATCATTGATTGCTTCAATCCATCTCCTCTGCCGAAGGTTGAGATCAGGCTGAGTGAAGATATACTTCAAACTCTTGTGGTCAGAAAAGATCTCACAACGGTTGCCAAGCAAGTAGTGCCTCCATAGCTTCAAAGCAAAGACAACTGATGCGAGCTCGAGGTCATGTGTAGGATAGTTGATCTCATGCGTCTTCAATCCGAGAGGCATAAGCAACCACTTGTTTTTCTTGCATAAGGACCGCACCCAATCCTTGCAAAGAGGCGCCAGTAATATCCGGAAAGGCTTAGATGTGTCCGGAGGAACCAAGATCGGTGTGGAAGTGAGCTTCTTTGAGTGTCTCAAAGCTTGCTTGACATGCAGGAGTCCAAAGGTATTTCTTGCCTTTCTTGAGGAGATCGGTAAGAGGCTTCGCTATCTTGAAAAGTTCGAACGGGCGACGGCAATAACTAGCCAAACCAAGGAAACTCCGCACTTCTTTGACATTAACAGGAGGAAGCCATTCAACAATTGTCTTCACAGTTTCCGGGTTGACTGCAATGCCCTTGGCAGAGATGACATGACCAAGATAGGTTACTTGAGGCAGCCAAAACTTACACTTTGAGAACTTTGCATACAAGCGGTTCTCACGAAGCTTGTTTAGGACACACCGAAGGTGTTCTTCATGCTCTTCCTTTGACTTGGAATAGACTAGGATGTCATCCAGATAGACCACAACGAACTTATCAAGGTACTCCATGAAAACCGAGTTCATAAGCCTTGAGAAGGTAGCAGGTGCGTTAGTGACACCGAAAGACATGACCGTGTACTCATATAGGCCATAGCGGGTGGTGAAAGATGTTTTAGGCACATCTTCCTTGCAAATCTTGATTTGGTGATAACCACTTCTCAAGTCAAGATTAGAGAACACCACAGCTCCAGCTAGCCGATCGAAGAGATCATTAATCCGCGGAAGGGGATATTTGTTCTTGATGGTTTTAGCATTGAGAGCCCGATAGTCAACACAAAGTCTATTAGTCCTGTCTCGCTTCTTCACAAAGATTGTTGGGCTACCCCAAGAAGAGGTACTGTGTTGAATGAAACCCAACTTCTCTTGTTCATTAAGTTGACGTTTGAGTTCAGCCAACTCAGCAGGACCCATTTTATAAGGCCGCTTGGAGATAGGAGCTGTTCCAGGTTCAAGCTCAATTACAAACTCAACCTCACGATCCGGAGGCATACCCGACAACTCTTCAGGAAAGACATCTGGGAACTCACAGACCACCGGAACACTCTGAATAGCTTCCATAGCATCATCATTCAGAGCCGCCAAAGAGAAAAGCTGGATAGCAGGAGTCATACTTGGAGAATAGACTATATGACCTTCAGGAATCTTCAGAGAAACCGAGCTCAAAGACAATCAATCACAGCTGCATTTGTCGTCAACCAATCCATGCCCAAGATGACATCAATGTCGAATTTCCTGAACAATTAAGGATGCCAAGAACGAAGAGCCACCAATCTCAATTTGATTGCCATGGCTGATTTTAGCAGCCATTGTTGCTCGGAGAAAGGACCATTAACCGCTTAAGGAGAGGATCCAACGCTAACCCATTCTCACTTGCAAACTTGATAGAAACAAAAGAATGCGATGCACCGTAATCAAACAAAACTCGTGCAGGTGGATCGAGTTAACGGAAGCATACCCATCACAACCTGTGTGCATGCTCATCTTGAGCGGCGTTGACAGCTTGGCACGAGCAATGTGAGACCCGGCTTGGTGTTGATGTTGAGAGCCCGAGGTGGTGATGCACGAACCAAAGGAGAGCTTGCCGCAGATCTTGGCGGGGTGGAGGAAGAGCTTTGTTTTTCAACGACAGCCCAGTTTAGATGTCCAGTCTCCACACGTGAAACAAGAACTGTGGACGTGGAGCAACGAGCTGGGGACTCCGCCAGCGCCTGTGGTAGTGGTGGTTGTAGCCCCTTGGAGCCGCATGAGGAAGTTTGGTGGCCTTGCCGTAGCTTGCAGGTCTTGGTGGAGCCGGGAGCGGTGGGGTGTTAGGAACCCGACACGCCGCTAGAAGGAGCCGATAGTCGAAGAGCTTGGTGCATCACGGTTGTGTTTCTTTGACTCCTCAAACACTTTCCTACTTGCTTCCTCCTGCAGTCAGTATGCTGAAGTTCCAGAAAAGACGCCGGCCTTGCATGTGTGATTGCATATTTAATCGATGCATTGAGCCCTTGCCGGAACCTCTTTTGCTTCTTCTTGTCATCGGAGATCTCATCGCCACCATAACGAGAAAGGTTCATGAAGTTCCTGATGTAGGTGTTGACATTATCATTTCCCTGCTTGAGGTTGAGAAACACTTCCTTCATCCTTTCCATGACAATTTCTGACAGATACTGCTCTTTGAATGCTCCAGTGAACCGTTCCCAAGTAGGCTGAAACCCAGTGCAGTTTGCCTTCAGGTAATTCTCCCACCAGAGAGCTGCATCTCCCATCAGAAGGTGAGTAGCACACTTTACCCATTCTTACTCAGGAACATCAGCAGTCTCGAGTAGCCTTGACATCTCACGCAACCAATCATCAGCATCAAGTGGTTGATCAGAAACATCAAATTGGCGAGGGTTGAACTTCAGAAAGCTTTTGATGTCTCCTCGCTTGGGAGGTGGAGGTAGCGGAGCAAACTCATTCCTCCGAACACTTTCCTCAAAACGCTGCTGGTTCTGCTGCATTGCTGCCAAGGCATTGGCGATGTTTGACAATGTGGATCCCGTCAGTGGTATGTCCTCATCGAGCGTGGTGGAGCCATCCTGTGATTGATATAAAACACAAGTTAGTACTATAATGGAGAATAATAATAATCCAAAATAGTACCAAGATGGAATTACTCAAGATTAAAGGATACAATTTACTAAGATGATATTAAAATATCAACAAAGTTCAAAGCACCTAAAAGATATTAAGCATATCGCACACGACTGAAAAAGAGTGTGGTACACAAATATATCAAAGAAAAATTTTCCACAAATTTCGGCATTAAAATACCAATAGATGCGCAAAATTACTTAACGAATCAAGATTAGTGACTCTACCAATTCAATATACAAAAGCGAATGATAAGAGTAGTGGTATGGTCGCGACTCCATCCCGCACTCAAATCATTACTCCGCACATGAATAAGTGGAACACATATCCTAACCCCTTCTTCTCACAATGAACCAAAAGATTAGTAACTACGGAAACGAACACCCCAAACAAGATAACGTCGGATAACAAAGAGTAAGACAGATCACGTCGGTTTGCAAAAGCCTGTCGGTATGGAATGTACCAACAGTTGATAACCAAAAGGCCGATTAGATAAAAACTTGGATGCAACAGATAGACAAGGAATTACACACACACACACACACACACAAAAACACACAACCTATGGTACTACGGAAACCCAGAACACGTGAATCCTAGTTTGAAATTTTTAAGAAGAGGATTGAAAACGTTGCACTTCCTTACCAGAAAGGGTGGATGGGTGGGTAAGAAGAAAAGTGGAAGCAGTCCTACTCTCGCGTTTTGTTTTTCCCTAGTATACATAACTACCCAAAATATTTGCTAGACTGACAACGACCGTTTGGCTGAGACCCTGAAGGGCAGGATGGCTCTGATACCAATTGTAACTACCTCGGTGAATTACTCTCCTAGATACAAGCCTGGATGAGCGGAAATGGTTGAAATAGTATGGTGGGGCCCAAATGCCACGCACAGGTAGACCTTTCGGCCGTCCCAACCATTTCCAATCATCGGGACAAGTACGGGCGGCATAATCGGCAGGCGAAGGGATCAACTACATACACAAATGAGTATGTATGCAAGCCACCATACAATAGTACATCAGAGCCATTCCATCTAAAAAGAAAGGAAATATAGCAACGCCATACGGCAAGATTCAAATGTCCTAGATAGATATAATAGTTTAGGATATTTCCTCATACATCACACATCGAGTATCAAAGGAAGCGGCAAAACAAGATCCGAGTACGGATAAGAAGCAAATCGGCATAAGATGCCCCATAAATAAGCACATCCCGCCCACAGATCTCACGGATCCCCGTTCCCGGAATCTCTACACCGAACGATCGTTGCCCACATCATCAGCCTCCTCCACCCAGTATCCATCTTGCGAGTGTACCTGTTCATCTGAACCAAATAATTTATCGTGTGAGACCCTAGGGGTACTCAGCAGGTCTTTATGCCTCTAAAGGGGACACAACCTGGGGTGACGCAATTGCAACGAAAGATAAACCCTAACAGTTCTATAGTGTAACACCCTCAGAATCGGACCTATCCAAGTTTTAGCGAAACCCGCCAAACCCGCATAGAAACGATTCAAAGGTGCCCACCAGGCACTTTCGTGCGGGTGGAAAACGAAGTAATAACATTACACAACAGTCCTCGATGGGACCCACAGAACAGAGATTTATACAACAGCGACTCGAAGAGTCAAGGATACAGATATAATATACAAAGATCCAAATCACCTTGAAATCGATATAGCGTCCGAGTACGGACAAGATGCAAATGGGGCTAAGAGCCCTGAAGAATAACCAATGGCGTCCATAACCCTGCCCAGGCCAAGCCGGAAGGGTAACCCTGCTAACGGCGTCGACCTCAAACCTGCTTGAACAAAAGGGGTGCCGACAAAGGGCAAAGGAAAAAGAGGAGCGTTAATCTTGAGGCCGTACATACGAGGCTAGAATTCGGTCCTGCCTACATAGGTATGGTGGATCAAGTGGCAAGAAAGATGCACTAAACAACCTATAGAGACTCGATACAACTGGCGACTATCAGAGAGGGGTAAGATAGACCTATTCGGAACCAACCTGATTCTACCATCAGACAAACCCGTCCTGGTGTTTCCCCCTCGAGACCAATCGAGGAAGTCAACCGAGTAACTCACACAGTTGGCAGTTTTATTTATTCAGTTATCGTTGCAGCAATTACTAGTCAGGTATAGATAGTCATCCTGATAAAATAAGCAGTTGGCACTTTTATTTAACCATTCCATTGTAGTTGCGAGACTTACTAGTCAAATACAATTAGCATGAGATATCCCAAAAACCCAGCAGTTGTTGGTACTTTTATTTAGCCATTCCGTTGTAGTTGCCATACTTACTAGTCAGGTACAAAGGTCGCAAGCGACAACCAAAACAAGCAATTGTTGGCAGTTTTATTTAGCCATTCCATTATAGTGAAGCTGATTACTAGTCATTATAAAGTCAAATTCATAGCACTACTTTAGTTATAGTTGTCTATGATCGAGATATTGTGCTCCAAGTCGTCCATAACCGCGGACACGGCTTTCAGAAAGTTTTAACCCGGCCGGGGTGCACAAATAGCAACACACACTCGATCAACCTCGGAAAAACCAAATCAAAACCCAACGAGGCCTTCACGACAAAGCAATCACAGGATTCAGAAATATTTTAGGGGGCCACCCTTGAGTACACCATAGAAGTTAGCTGACTTCGAGACGGACCCGAGGTTTGTGGGGCCGGCTGTAAGCGACTGGGAACCCAAAACTGGGCTCGTCGATACCGCGTAAACGGGTCACAATTCCTAAACAGTACAGGGTGCTCCTCGCACAATCGTAAATACAGTAGTAAAGCATGGCATAAGTACAAGATAGTAAATAAAACCTCAAACTAGTTTGTGGCCCCAAGAAATAAGACTGAATCAAGCTCGGGGGTCCCATAATCCTCCCGGATGTGGATAGCGCGATAAATCAAGGAACAGTATCAAGTACTCGGGGTCCTACGGACACAAGTGGGCGGTGAAACCAAATAATTTCTATCACCCACGATGCCTCCGCTACTTACTTCAATTTTAGTTGTTACAGGAATTAAAGTGACCGAAAAGTAAAGCCATGATCATCTCCAATATCAACATGCGGCAATACACCAACAATCGTGGCACTTGACGACCGCAATGCAAAGACTTGAGCAAGCTTATCACGACGCGCAAGTCCAACTATCTACCAAACAACATGTAATAGGATGTGTCCAAGGCAATATAAGGCTGCAAGGGAATCACGGGTACGAGAACTAGAGCATCGCAACACAGATATCAATAGATCAATAGGAGGGAATAAATACTATAAAAGTAAGATAGGTATAAAGGGGGAGATGCTCGCCTGAAAACATTGTCGATGGTTCAACCGAAGATCGGGTCGACACTCGCATCAACTCAACGGCCTTATCCGCGAAGAAGCAAAACACTAGAATAAACACCGGATGCAATATTTAATGCTACGGCAAAAGATCGGGCATGCTTATGATAAGATGCATGGCATGACAAAGGTGCAATGCGATTAGGCCATATTAAGCGGAACCGGGGTCCCGACAATTAAATAGGTGGTTCATGTTGTTTAGCTACCCCGCAATTTAAATGTTGGATTAACATGGCAAAATATAATACCGGTTCGATGCACAGATTTAAATGAGGCCAATATGAGACTAGATTTGCCCGCATATGGGCCCCATATTTAATTATATGGTGAATCGGCATAAGGCCCCCAAACCAATGATATGCATGCGAGTAAAACAATTAATATGCAACAAGTATATATCATTCAATAAAATAAGGTCTCGGGTTTGGGTTCACATTAGGGGTCTCGACGCATTTTATGCTCCGGGGGTTCGGGGTCCAGGGTTCGACGGAAACGTTCTCGGATAACAGAGGTAGGTCTTGTCGCATCCGGGGAGCAGGACTTGGTGCGGCGTCGGGGCGCATCGGACTCGCCCTAGACGATGTCGATCTTGTCGGGCCCGCGCATCAGGTCGGTCTTGGCGTCCGGGAGGAAGAACTTGGCGTTCCGCGTCGATGTCCGTACCGTCCGTGTTCTCGAGCATCGCATCCGAGAAGGAGTACTTGTCGCACATGTGGTCTTCGGATCCGCAAGATCGAGGCGTCGCATTCCGGGAAGGAGATCTTGGGGTTCCGACGACCGATGTCGTTGTCGGTCTCGAGTGGCGCCGGGTTCGGTGAGGTCGTCCTTCGGGTTCTCGGCGTCCCGTGACGAAGGCCTTGAGGTACCACCTTATTCGCCGGTGGCGAACTTGGGATCGGCACCAAGGTTCAGGTTGTCTTTAGCTTCCGGGAGCCTCGCCTTCGGATATCGCGAGGACTTGGAGTTCGTGATAGACGTCTTCTCGCTTGTCCGGGGAGAACTTGGTGTACCACAGAGCATCACGACGGATGAAGCTCTTGTCGATAACAACTCGAGCGACTTGTACTTGGCACATCACCACCAATCTTCAACACCACCCCTCGATTACTGAAAAGTTGTGGCTGCTCCAAACCCACTCCAACATGGCCTTGTCCGACAAGGGTGACCGACAACCTGGGCGCGACTGGGGCTTGCGGAGCTTGCAGCACGCGGGGAGAGCTCGGGCAGCAGGCAGCGCCCGACGCTGGCCAGGAAAACCGGATGCTGACGGGGAGGGGCCTGCACGGGGAGGCGGAGGAGGTGGCCGACGACGGGGGTCCCACGGTGACGGCGAGCTCAGAAGCAGGTGGTGCTGGCCGCAGTCCAGGGAGACGGCCAGGACGCGGAGGGTGAGCGGACGGAGGGGCGCTGGAGGGGGAGCCACGACGGCGGGGTGAAGAGGCGGTAGCGGCGGGCGGCACTTGCGGCGGCGGGAGCGAGCGACGGGAGGGGAGGAGGCGGCCGGGGCGAGCGACGGCTCAAGGGAAACGCTGTATGGGGAGGGAGAGAGGGGCGAGCGGACGCCAAGTGAGGGAGGTTCATGGAAGGGAGCGGAGGATGGGGGAGGAGAAGGGGACGGAGCGGGAGCGAGGGGGAGCGGGCAAGGGCGGACGCTGGAGGAGGGGAGGTCCACGGGAGGGCTGGTCACGGGAGGGAGGATGCGGGCCAAAGTGGGAAGGGAGTCAAGGGAGGAGGAGGCGCTCTGGACGCTGCACAGGAAGTGGAGCAGAGCGGGGTGGAGGAGGAGGATGCGAGGACGTGGGAGGAAGAGGGAGAAGGGGTGGGGCGAGTGCGTGGGGAGGCAGGAGCGGCGTGTGGGGGAGGCGGGTCCCGCGGTGGGGCCGAGGTGTGGGTAGGAGTGTGGGTCGGTTGGGGCTAGAGGGCAGGGTGGAGAGAGAGAGGCTGGTGGGTGGACCGGGGGAGTGGGCCAGGCGGGACGGTTCGGTGGGGCGAGCGGGGCCCGCGGGGTGGGTCCCGGGCTCCAGGGAGAGGTGAGGAAGAGTGGGTCGGTGGGGAGGTGGGTTCCTGGGTGTGTTGGTGCGTGGGGCCAGGGGGGAGTGGGTTTGACCAGGGGGTGGGGCCCGAGGGTCGATGAGGAAGAGGAAGAGGGGTAGGTGGGACTGGGGTGAGAAAAGAGAGAGAGAGAGGGATGGGGATTGATGAGGTGGCAGGGTGGGTAGGAAATTGGGGGAGGGGTGAGGTGGCGAGCTGTGAGTGGTGGGTAGAATAGGATTGGGTGGGGATAGGTTTAGGGTTTAGGGCTTCGTGTTAGTTTTGTAAATGTGTGTTTGTTTGATTTGGTTTAATTTAAAACAAGGCCACTTTGCAATTAGTTTTTAGGGAAATAAAATATCCGATACGATCGGGGTTTTGCCTTTGAAATAAAGAGGGGTATTTGTACAAAGCAAAACTAGGCTTTTCGAAATAGTTCAGGCAAACAATGCATGATGATGACGATGCAATGCACAAAACAACGCGATTTTCTAGTAGTGGTTTTGCGGGATGCCACATATAGATACTCGCTAACCATCCGCCTGACCAAAGATAGACGGATGTCCGTGAATTAATGACAACAGTTATAACAGTAATATCATCAGATCCATCCTCCTCCTCGCTTACCAACGAGGAAGCGGACGAACAACCCCCCCATCCGTTGGCAATTTTATTAATCATTCCATGAGTGTTGCACTATTTACTAGTCAGTTACTTAGTCAAATTAAAAGCGGTACTTTAGTTATGCTTGTCTATGATCGAGAAACTGTGCTCCAAGTCGTCCATAACCGTGGACACGGCTTTCAGAAAGTTTTACCCTGCAGGGGTGCACAAATAGCAACACACACTCGATCAACCTCGGAAAAAACAACTCAAAACCCAACGAGGCCTTCACGACAAAGCAATCACAGAATTCAGAATTATTTTAGGGGGCCACCCCATTGAGTAGACCCGCAACGAAGTTAGCTGACTCCGAGACGGACTCAAGGTTTGCGACAATGGCTGTAAACGACCGGGAACCCGAAAGTGTGGCTGGGCTTGTCGAAACCGCGAAAACACTCCGCTTACCTAAACAGTACAGTGTGCTCCTCGCACAAACTTAAATAAAGCAGTAAACATGGCATAAGTACGGGATAGTAAATAAAACCTCAAACTAGTTTGTGGCCCCAAGAAATAAGAATGAATCAAGCTCTGGCTAAGGGGGGGTCCCATAAGCCTCCCGGATGTGGATAGCGCGAATATTCAAGAAACAGGAATCAAGTACTCGGGGTCCTACGGGACACAAGTGAGCAGGAAAAACCAAATAGCAGATATTGCTCACCGGTGCCACTTTCATTAGTTATCCCATTACTACTCAGGTTAAGTTGTTTAGGTACCTCGTTATCCATCAGACTCTCACATACCCTACACATGCTGTTCTACGACTCGCATGGCTCAAACAACTCCTGTAGTAATGGCTCATGGGATGGAGGAACAACCTTGGTGGGGTTTAAAAGTAAAGGCTATGCAATACTTGGGATTCAGTTTAATGCAATCGCGACTCAATGATGCAAGAATAAGATAGAGGCAATAGGTATTGTATGTATGCAAGCATGTGGTAGTGCTTGCCTGGCAACTCAGTTGAAGCGAGAGAAGGATCTGGGTAGTGCTCCTGGTTCTCTTGATATATCCCCTGCTCAGAGTCTATTCGAAGAAGAACCAAACAAATAAGGGCCAACATAAATAAAGTGCACAAGACTAGGAATAACATGCGTCAAGCAAACAATCATGCCATGATGAATGATGCACAAGTTGCATGGCAATAATGTAGCATGGCATGGGTGAGGTGTAGAATACAAGAAATCAACATTTTATTGAGTTTTGGCCACATTTTATCCTCATAATAGTTGCTGTTTACATTATATTTGTATGATGCATGCTGCAATTTAAGTCATGGATAGCATAAACAGAAAGGTCTCGTCGAGCTGATCATTTTAGACATATCATTTGTCAAATTTGGAGTTATAAAACAAAAGTTATTAATTAATTAAGGCCGAGGGCATTTTATTGTAATTTTATTCAACTAGGAAATTAAAGTGTGCAAAATATATTTTGAAGGGCATATTTGAATTCCTCACATTTTTCTGATTTGAAAACATATATTATTTGCATTATTTGGATTTATAATTTAAAAGTTATTAGAAAACAGATTTATATTTGAATTTGAATTAACTTGGAAAAGATTTGATTTAAATCAGAAAACAGAAAGGCTTTTTCTACTCAGGCAGACCCAGCCACTGCCGCTAACGGGTGGGCCAGCGAGCAGGAGGCCCACTGTGCGCGCGAGGAACCAGACAATGACAAGTGGCAGAAGGAGGGACCGCAGGTTGATGCCACAAAAGTCGGGGAGCCTTTCTATAAAAGCGCCGGCGAGACCGACATGTGGGGTCAGAGGGGAGTGCGGGTCTAGGAATAAAAACAGGCAGGGGGTTAAGTGCGAAAGATGCTCGCGGTACTGTTTTTCTCCTTGCTCTGCATCTCTGTCGACGGCCGATGATGGCGTGGCGCTGCAGTGGATCGATCCGCGATGCGGACACGCTGTGATGGGAGGAACCACTGCGGTGGTGTGGGGCTTGTGACAGGGTGAGGGATGGGGCCTAGGTAGGATTCTGCGAGGCGCGGCACGGAGCAGATGGCAGCGCCTCCGGCGCACGCAGCGTGCTCGACGGAACAAACGGCGGCTACGGACAACGACAGCGTGGCGGAGGTTGTCAGGGAGGAAGGTAGGCTCACCGAGAGGACGTTGGTGTGGTCGGATCGGGCTGGGAGGCGACGAAGAGGCGAGGACGCAGACGCTGGGTGGAGCTAGGGTTTTCGCGTCGTCTCGTCGGTGCTCCTCGGCCTTGGCGTTCTCCTCCTCCGTTGGCAGGGACAGGGCGACGCAGGGGAGGCTCGGGGTCTTCCTCGACAGCCCTAACACCTCGCCCGCCTCCTGGATCGACGTAGACGAGAGGGAGCCGACGGTGGTGGTCGGCGTCGGTGTAGTCGGTGGTGGGGGAAGGAGAGGAGGGGCAGGCGCCCTGGGGAGATCTGAGCGTTGCAGAGAGGTGGGAGGGAGAAGATAAGGATGGGGAAAGGGGTAGATGGCGCGGGGGAGGGGAAGGTGGCGTCGGCCACCTTTATGCTCCTTCCTCACGTGATCGGCATGGGGGCCAGGCAGGTGGGGCGCAGGCAGGGGGAGGCTCGGGCTGGGGCCCATATGGCAGGGAGTGAGAGAGGGAGAGAGAGGATGGAGCTAGGCTCGGGCTAGCTAGGGTCGGGTTAGGGTTTAGGGTTGGGTAGGCTCGGTGTAGCTAGGGTTGGAGGGGTGGCTCGGGTAGGGTTGGTGCCTCGCATGGAGAGAGGAGGGCGGTGAGGAGAGAGGTAAGTTTAGGGTTAGAGCTAGGGTTTAGGGGAGAGGATCAAGTGAGAGAGGGGGATTAGGGTTAGGGATGGAAAAGGAGAGAGGTGAGATTAGAGAGAAGCTAGGGTTTAGGGTTGATTAGGTTGGAGAGAGGAATAAAGAGAGAGGGGGTTTAGGTAGTGCTAAGAACAAGATCAACAAGATCCAACAAAAGGAGAGAGAGATGTGGATTTTTGATGCACATGGCAAGGAGAGAAGGAGAAAGGTGAGGACTGAGAGAGAGAAGGTGGAAGCTCAACAAAAGGGAAAACAATTAAAATTCCAAGCAACCAAGGGAGATCAAATAGTGGTGATGGTTGCATGGGACATGCATTACATTTAATGCACTCCCTAAGAGGTTGGTTGTGGCATCCCGCAAAAACCACTACTAGAAAATCGCGTTGTTTTTGTGCATTGCATCGTCATGACCGCATGCTCATGTCATCATGCCGCATTGCATTTGAGCATTGTCAACATCTTGCATCTGGTCGCATCAAACTACTTTTGGAAAAGCCTGGTTTTGTTTTCTAAACGCCCCGTCTTTTATTCAAACTCCAAACCCGGGTCTCAGGATTATTTTGTTTTGCTGCTATCGGTTTGCAAACGGCCCGTTTAAAACAAATAAAATGTTTAATTATTTTAGTGGGGTAATCGAGCCGACCAATTCAACGACCACCCCAGTAACCAAAACGTCCACCTAATCAGCCCTCTAATTCCTAAACCTACCCCACCTATCCTACCCCACCCCTCTCCCCCTCACTCCAACCAACCCCCTCTCGTCACCTCACCCTCTCCCTCCCCCTCTACCCAATCCTGAGCTACCACCTCAGCCTACCCCACTCCCCATCCCCATCACACAACCCACACCACACACACTCTCTGCCACATAGCCGGCCCCACCCCCACAGACACACGACGCACTCGATCCCACTGACCCACCCCGGCCCCAAGGCCCTTCCTCTTCCTCCTCCCACCTCTCTCTGCCCGAGCCTCCTGCCCACCTCAAAGACGCTGCCTCTCGAGCCTCCCACTGGCACAAGGCCGCCTCCTCCAACCTCCGCAGACCTCCGCTGCCTGCCTGCCGGCTGCCTCCGCGCCTCTCCGCTGCTCACGCCTCCCCGACTTAAGCTCCGCTGGCGCCTCCATCTCATGGCTCTGCCTCCTCATGCTGCCACTGCAGACGTCTGCCGCTGCCTCGGCGACCTAGCCTCCGCTGCCTCGGCTGCTCGCTGGCTGCCCGCCGGCCTCAACCGCTGCTTCCGCTCGAAGGCCCGGCCACCTCGCTCGCCTCTCTCTGCTGCCCGAGCTCCTCCTTCCGCTGCTTCCCGCCACTGCCTCTGCACGCCGCCGCCGCCTTCCCGAGACGGCTCACCGGCCCTCCGCACTGCGTCGACCGCAGCACCCCTCTTTTCCAAGGCTACCTGGACAGGCCTCCGTCGGCCTTCCTCCGCCCTGCAGCGCTTCAGTAACAACGTGAGGATGTGTATGTTGTGTGGCCATGGCACAAACAAGTGCACAAACTCCGAGCCGTACAAGTTCGCCACTCGATCACTCGTTGTAGCGTCCAAACGAGGACCAAGTCCGTAACGCCAAGATCTCCCGAGAAGCCCTGTACCATGTGCCGACGGCTAACCAAGCTCGTCCGCGAGACTGTTGTCGTCAAGGACTCGCAACCCTCGGTACATCAAGATCTGCTTCACGGATCCGAACAGCAGAGCCGACAAGTTCGCCTACCGAACCCCGGAACGCCAAGTGCTTCACCCCGAACGCCAAGTCCGACCCGACGACCGCAGATGCGACAGGATCGTCCCCAGGACGCCAACATTGCCACGAGAACGCGCCTGAACGCTAACACCGACTCGATGGCGCGGGCCCGACAAGACCCTCGCAACGGCAAGACCGACCCCGTGGGACCCGACAAGACCTTCGCGATGTCAAGAACGGCATCGGCCCGGAAGAATCCGATGCGCCCCGACACCGACCCAAGTCCTGCTTCCCGGACGCGACAAGATCTACCCCCGATATCCGAGAACGATCCCGGTGCCCGAGAACGTTCCGTCGAACCCTGGACCCTGAGCCCGACCCCGAACCCCGGAACCCCAAGTTCGTCGAACCCTAATGTGTGAACCCCTTCCCGAAACCTATTTTATAACATAATACAACTTGTCGCATATTAAACATTCATCTTGCATGCATATTTGTGTGGTTTGGGGGCCTTATGCCGATTCACCTCATAATTAAATATGGGGCCCATATGCGGGCAAATCTAGCCTTATATTGGCCTCATTTAAATTTGTGCATCGAACCGTTGTCATATCTTGCCTTGTTAAACAACATTTAAATTGCGGGGTAGATAAATAACTTGAACCGTTTAACTAATGTCGGGACCCCGGTTCCGCTTAATATGAACTAATTGCATCGCACCTTGCCATGTCATGCATCATACATGCATCATGCCGATCTTCTGCCGTTGTATTAAATATTGCATCCGGTGTTTATTCTAGTGTTTTGCTTCTTCGCGGATAAGGCCGTTGAGTTGATGTGAGCTTACCGATCTTCGGTTGAACCTTCGACAATGTTTTCAGGCGAGCATCTCCCCCCTTTCTACCTATCTTACTTTTATAGTATTTATTCCCTCCTGTTGATCTATTGCTATCTGTGTTGCGATGCTCTAGTTTTCGTATCCGTGATATCCCTTGCAGCCTTATATTGCCTCGGACACACCCTATTACCTGTTGTTTGGTAGATAGTTGGACTTGCGCGTCTTAGCCGCTTGCTCAAGTCGCTATGCGTGTCGCCCAAAGGCCACAGTTGTTGGAGTAATGCCGCATGTTTGATGTTGAAGATGATCATGACTTTACTTATCGTTCACTTTAATTCCTGTTTAACAACTAAAATTGAAGTAAGCAGAGGCATCGGTGGGTGATAGATAATATTTGGTTTTCCGAACGCCCACTTGTGTCCCGTAGGACCCCGAGTACTTGATACCTGTTCCTTGATTTATCGCGCTATCCACATCCGGGAGGTATATGGGACCCCCGAGCGAGCTGATTCTCTTATTTCTTGGGGCCACAAACTAGTTTGAGGTTTTATTTACTATCCTGTACTTATGCCATGCTACTTCTGTATTTAAATTGTGCGACAGATAGCACACTATACTGTTTAGGTAAGCGGAGTGATTTCGCGGTATCGACAAGCCCAGTTTTGGGTTCCCAGTCGCTTACATCCATTGTCGCAAACCTTGAGTCCGTCTCGGAGCTTGCTTAATTCGCTATGGTCTACTCAATGGGTGGCCCCTGAAATATTTCTGAATCCTGTGATTGCTTAGTCGTGAAAGCCTCGTTGGGTTTTGATTTGGTTTTTCCGAGGTTGATCGAGCGTGTGTTGCTATTGGTGCACCCCGGCCGGGTAAAACTTTCTGAAAGCCGTGTCCGCGGTTATGGACGACTTGGAGCACAGTATCTCGATCATAGACAACTATAACTAAAGTTTATTGCTATGAATTTGACTTTATAATGACTAGTAATCAGCTTCACTAAAATGGAATGGCTAAATAAAACCGCCCACAATTGCTTGTTTGGTTTGTCGCTTGCGACAATTGTACCTGACTAGTAAGTATTGCAACTACAACGGAATGGCTGAATAAAAGTACCAACAACTGCTGGGTTTTGGGTTATCTCATGCTATTTGTACCTGATTAGTAAGTGCTGCAACTATAACGGAATGGTTAACTAAAAGTGCCCACTGCTTATTTTATGAGCATGATTATCTAAACCTGACTAGTAATTGCTGCAACGATAACTGAATAAATAAAACTACCAACGGTGAGAGTTCCTCGGTTGACTTCCTCGTTTGGTCTCGAGGGGGAAACGCCAGGATGAGTTTGTTTGATGGTAGTACCAGGTTGGATCCGAATAGGTCTTTCTTACCCCTCTCTGACAGTCGCCAGTTGTATCGAGTCTCTATAGGTTGTTTAGTGCATGCTGCCGCTGCCGCTTCAGTCCACCATACCTATGTAGGCGAGGACCGCCGAATTCTAGCCTCGCTGCAATGGCCGCCTCGATCGACGCCTCTTTTTTCCTTTGCCCTTTGTTGGCACCCCTTTTGTTTAAGCAGGTTTTGAGATCAACGTCGTTAGGTGGTTACCCTTCCGCTTGGCTCGGGGGGGTTATGGACGCCATTGGTTATTCTTCAGGGCTCTTAGCCCCATTTGCATCTTGTCCGTAGACGGACGCTCTATCATTTTCAAGGTGATTTGGATCTTTGTACATTATATCTGTATTCTTGACTCTTGGAGTCGCTGTTGTATATATATCTGTTCTGTGGGTCCCATCGAGGACTGTTGTGTAATGTTATTACTTCGTTTTCCACCCACACGAAAGTGCCTGGTGGGCACCTTTGAATCGTTTCTATGCGGGTTTGGCGGGAATCGCTAAAACTTGCATAGGTTCGATTCTGAGGGTGTTACATTGGTGCAAGCTTGCATGGGCCATGCATAAGCATTAAATTCCATGTTTTAATCTTGTGAAAACAAAACAATTATTCAGGGAATTCATACATATGCATTCCAGAAATATGGAACAAGCCAAGCAAAAGAATTTAGAATTGGATCCATCCAACCC
The DNA here is from genome assembly GCA_030063025.1 of Avena longiglumis. Lineage (NCBI taxonomy): Eukaryota > Viridiplantae > Streptophyta > Magnoliopsida > Poales > Poaceae > Avena > Avena longiglumis. The sequence continues at coordinate 335,714,571 of CP125979.1, read as the reverse complement.
ACATGAGCTAGAAATAAAATCCAAAGAAAAGAATTACAAGCTCATAGGTTATTGGAATGGTGGAAGTGTAAGGTGGTGACAAAGAAAAAGTTGGTGGAATGGAATAAAAGATATGCCCCCAACTCAACTTGGGCATTTAAACAATATATCAAGAACCAAATACAATATCAAGAGGCAAAATACAAATAATGATGCATATGAGATAAGAACCAAAACACAAGGGTTTTTGTATGATGCTCAAATGCAAGGTGGCATGATGACATGAGCATGATATGATGATGATGCAACAAATATATGTAGGAAGTAGCCATTTTATTACTAAACCAAGTAGCATTACAGTTGTTAGACAAATGGGATGCTACAACTCTCCCCCACTAAACAGGAATATCGCCCCGAGATTCTAGGAAGAAGAAGAAGACACAAAGAGGGTAGGATAGTTGGCACGGAGCTCATCTTCACGCTCCCAAGTGGCTTCATCACGGAATGGTGCGACCACTGCACCTTGCAGAACTTGATGGACTTGTTGCGAGTCCTTCTTTCTGCGGTCTCAAGGATTTTTGTGGGGTGTTCTTGATAAGACAAATCTTCTTGGAGATTGATTAGCTCATGTTCCACGGTCCTGCCGGGATCTTTGAAGCACTTATTGAGTTGAGAGATGTGGAAAACATCATGGACTTTGAGTTTTTCCGGGAGATCAAGAGCATAAGAAACTTCTCCTCTTCTTCCACGAACTTTGAAAGGCCCGATGTATCTAGGAGCCAGCTTTCCTTTGATACCAAAGCGGTGTGTGCCTTTCATGGGAGTGACACGAAGGTAAACGAGATCACCAGGGGCATACACCATGTCCGTGTGCTTCCTGTCATAATTGCTCTTCTGGCGACTTTGAGCAATCTTCAGATTTTCAAGAATGATATGCACCTTCTCCTCCGCTTGAGTTACAATGTCAGGGCCAAACCAAATTCTTTCTCCTGCACCCGACCAACCAATCGGAGTTCTGCATTTGCGGCCATAGAGAGCCTCAAATGGTGCCATCTTCAGACTTTTCTGGAAGCTGTTGTTGTAAGAGAATTCAGCATAAGGAAGACATTCTTCCCACTTCATGCCAAAAGAGATGACGCAAGCACGAAGCATATCCTCCAGAATCTGATTGATCCTTTCAACTTGTCCTTGCGACTGAGGGTGGTAAGCTGTGCTGAAGTTCAACTTTGTTCCCAAAGCATTTTGGAAACTTTCCCAGAACTTGGAAGTGAAGATGCTCCCACGATCTAAACTGATCTCAAGCGGAACCCCATATAGAGAGACAATTCTGTTGATATAGAGCTCAACCAACTGAATTCCAGAAATTGTTTCCTTGACGGGGAAGAAGTGAGCCACTTCAGAAAGCCTGTCGATGACAACAAAGATTGCATTGTTGCCCTTTTGCGACCTTGGAAAACCAGTGATGAAGTCCATCTCTACTTTCTCCCATTTCTATTCCGGGGGTTTCAATGGCTGTAGAAGACCGAAAGGTTTCTGATGGACAACTTTCACTCTGCGGCAGACATCACACTCCGAGACATACTTGGCACAATATCGTTTCAAACCAGGCCACCAATATTGTGTTTTCAAGTCCATGTACATCTTTGTGCTGCCAGGATGGATAGAAAGAATGTAATCGTCGCCTCCTTGAGAACTTGCTCTCTCAAACCCGGGTAGTTTGGAACAAACATCCGGTGTTCAAAGAAAAGCGTGCCTTGATCATCGACGTGGAAGGACTCATACTTCGGAAGCTGAAGTTTGGAGATGATCTTTTTGGTGTGCGGATCACCAAGCTGACGAGAGCGAATCTTTTCTTCCAAGAGAGGAGTAGCCAGAAGGTTCAGGAGATGCCCTTGTTCCACAATTTCCAGGTTGAGCTGACGGAATTCCTCGCACAAGAGAGGATGTTGTTCTTCCATCATGAGGTTATTGACATAAGCTTTGCGGCTGAGAGCATCGGCCATGACATTAGCTTTGCCCGGAGTATAGTTGATGGTCAAATCAAAATCATTGATTGCTTCAATCCATCTCCTCTGCCGAAGGTTGAGATCAGGCTGAGTGAAGATATACTTCAAACTCTTGTGGTCAGAAAAGATCTCACAATGGTTGCCAAGCAAGTAGTGCCTCCATAGCTTCAAAGCAAAGATAACTGCTGCGAGCTCGAGGTCATGTGTAGGATAGTTGATCTCATGCGTCTTCAACTGTCGAGAGGCATAAGCAACCACTTGTTTTTCTTGCATAAGGACCGCACCCAATCCTTGCAAAGAGGCGTCACAGAATATCTGGAAAGGCTTAGATGTGTCCGGAGGAACCAAGACTGGTGTGGAAGTGAGCTTCTCTTTGAGTGTCTCAAAGCTTGCTTGACATGCAGGAGTCCAAAGGTATTTCTTGCCTTTCTTGAGGAGATCGGTAAGAGGCTTCGCTATCTTTGAAAAGTTCTGAACGAAGCGACGGCAATAACTAGCCAAACCAAGGAAACTCCGCACTTCTTTGACATTAACAGGAGGAAGCCATTCAACAATTGTCTTCACAGTTTCCGGGTTGACTGCAATGCCCTTGGCAGAGATGACATGACCAAGATAGGTTACTTGAGGCAGCCAAAACTTACACTTTGAGAACTTTGCATACAAGCGGTTCTCACGAAGCTTGTTTAGGACACACCGAAGGTGTTCTTCATGCTCTTCCTTTGACTTGGAATAGACTAGGATGTCATCCAGATAGACCACAACGAACTTATCAAGGTACTCCATGAAAACCGAGTTCATAAGCCTTGAGAAGGTAGCAGGTGCGTTGGTGACACCGAAAGACATGACCGTGTACTCATACAGGCCATAGCGGGTGGTGAAAGATGTTTTAGGCACATCTTCCTTGCGAATCTTGATTTGGTGATAACCACTTCTCAAGTCAAGATTAGAGAACACCACAGCTCCAGCTAGCCGATCGAAGAGATCATTAATCCGCGGAAGGGGATATTTGTTCTTGATGGTTTTAGCATTGAGAGCCCGATAGTCAACACAAAGTCTATCAGTCCTGTCTCGCTTCTTCACAAAGATTGTTGGGCTACCCCAAGAAGAAGTACTGTGTTGAATGAAACCCAACTTCTCTTGTTCATCAAGCTGACGTTTGAGTTCAGCCAACTCAGCAGGACCCATTTTATAAGGCCGCTTGGAGATAGGAGCTGTTCCAGGTTCAAGCTCAATTACAAACTCAACCTCACGATCCGGAGGCATACCCGGCAACTCTTCAGGAAAGACATCTGGGAACTCACAGACCACCGGAACACTCTGAATAGCTTCCATAGAATCATCATTCAGAGCCGCCAAAGAGAAAAGTTGGATAGCAGGAGTCATACTTGGAGAATAGACTATATGGCCTTCAGGAATCTTCAGAGAAACCGAGCGTTCAGGACAATCAATCACAGCTGCATTTGCTGTCAACCAATCCATGCCTAAGATGACATCAATGTCAGAATTTCCCAGAACAATTAAGGATGCCAAGAACGAAGAGCCACCAATCTCAATTTGATTGCCATGGCTGATTTTAGCAGCTGCCATTGTTGCTCCAGGAGAAAGGACCATTAACCGCTTAAGGAGAGGATCCAACGCTAACCCATTCTCACTTGCAAACTTGATAGAAACAAAAGAATGCGATGCACCAGAATCAAACAAAACTCGTGCAGGGACTGAGTTAACGGGAAGCATACCCATCACAACTCCAGGTGCATGCTCATCTTGAGCGGCGTTGACACAGTTGGCACGAGCAACAGTAGACCCGGGCTTGGTGTTGATGTTGAGAGCCCGACGTGGTGATGCACGAACCAAAGGAGAGCTTGCCGCAGATCTTGGCGGGGGTGGAGGAAGAGCTTTGTTTTTCAACGGACAGTTCCAGTTTAGATGTCCAGAGTCTCCACACGTGAAACAAGAACCAGGTGGACGTGGAGCAACGTAGCCAGGGACTCCGCCAGCGCCCAGTAGTGGTGGTAGCCTGGAGCCGCAGTGAGGAAGTTTGGTGGCCTTGCCAGTAGCTTGCGTGTCTTGGTGGAGCCGGAGCGACGGTGGGTGTTAGGAACCCACACGCCGCTTAGAAGGAGCCGACATAGTCAAGAGCTTGGTGCATCACGGTTGTGTTTCTTTGACTCCTCAAACACTTGCCTACTTGCTTCCTCTGCGAGTGTATGCTGAAGTTCCAAAAGACGCCGCCTTGCATGTGTGATTGCATATTTAATCGATGCATTGAGCCCTTGCCGAAGCTCTTTGCTTCTTCTTGTCATCGGAGATCTCATCGCCACCATAACGAGAAAGGTTCATGAAGTTCCTGATGTAGGTGTTGACATTGTCATTTCCCTGCTTGAGGTTGAGAAACACTTCATCCTTTCCATGACAATTTCTGACAGACATCGCTCTTGAATGCTCCGGAACTGCTCCCAAGTAGGCTGAAACCAGCAGTTTGCCTTCAGGTAATTCTCCCACCAGAGCTGCATCTCCCATCAGAAGGTGAGTAGCACACTTTACCCATTCTTACTCAGGAACATCAGCAGTCGCGAGTAGCCTTGACATCTCACGCAACCAATCATCAGCATCAAGTGGTTGATCAGAAACATCAAATTGGCGAGGGTTGAACTTCAGAAAGCTTTTGATGTCTCCTCGCTTGGGAGGTGGAGGTAGCGGAGCAAACTCATTCCTCCGAACACTTTCCTCAAAACGCTGCTGGTTCTGCTGCATTGCTGCCAAGGCATTGGCGATGTTTGACAATGCGGATCCCAGTTCAGGTGGTATGTCCTCATCAGAACGGCGTGGTGGAGCCATCCTGTGATTGATATAAAACACAAGTTAGTACTATAATGGAGAATAATAATAATCCAAAATAGTACCAAGATGGAATTACTCAAGATTAAAGGATACAATTTACTAAGATGATATTAAAATATCAACAAAGTTCAAAGCACCTAAAAGATATTAAGCATATCGCACACGAAAAAGGAGTGTGGTACACAAATATATCAAAGAAAAATTTTCCACAAATTTCGCATTAAAATACCAATAGATGCTAAAATTACTTAACGAATCAAGATTAGTGACTCTACCAATTCAATATACAAAAGCGAATGATAAGAGTAGTGGTATGGTCGCGACTCCATCCCGCACTCAAATCATTACTCCGCACATGAATAAGTGGAACACATATCCTAACCCCTTCTTCTCACAATGAACCTAAAGATTAGTAACTACGGAAACGAACACCCCAAACAAGATAACGTCGGATAACAAAGAGTAAGACAGATCGCGTCGGTTTGCAAAAGCCTGTCGGTATGGAATGTACCAACAGTTGATAACCAAAAGGCCGATTAGATAACAACTTGGATGCAACAGATAGACAAGGAATTACACACACACACAAAAACACACAACCTATGGTACTACGGAAACCCAGAACACGTGAATCCTAGTTTGAAATTTTTAAGAAGAGGATTGAAAACGTTGCACTTCCTTACCAGAAAGGGTGGATGGGTGGGTAAGAATAAAAGTGGAAGCAGTCCTACTCTCGTGTTTTGTTTTTCCCTAGTATACATAACTACCCAAAATATTTGCTAGACTGACAACGACTGCTTTGAGACCCGAAGGGCGGATGGCTCGATACCAATTGTAACTACCGGTGAATTACGCTCCTAGATACAAGCCGGATGAGCGGAAATGGTTGAAATAGTACGGGGCCCAAATGCCACGAATGTAGACCTTTCGCCGTCCCAACCATTTCCAATCATCGGACAAGTACGGGCGTAATCGGCAAAGCGAAGGATCAACTACATACACAAATGAGTATGTATGCAAGCCACCTACAATAGTACATCGAGCCATTCCATCTAAAAGAAAGGAAATATAGCAACGCCATCCGCAAGATTCAAATGTCCTAGATAGATATAATAGTTTAGGATATTTCCTCATACATCACACATCGTAGTATCAAAGTGAAGCGGCAAACAAGATCCGAGTACGGATAAGAAGCAAATCGGCATAAGATGCCCCATAAATAAGCACATCCCGCCCACAGATCTCACGGATCCCCGTTCCCGGAATCTCTACACCGAACGATCGTTGCCCACATCATCAGCCTCCTCCACCCAATATCCATCTTGCGAGTGTACCTGTTCATCTCAACCAAATAATTTATCGTGTGAGACCCTAGGGGTACTCAGCAGGTCTTTATGCCTCTAAAGGGGACACAACCTGGGGTGACGCAATTGCAGCGAAAGATAAACCCTAACAGTTCTATAGTGTAACACCCTCAGAATCGGACCTATGCAAGTTTTAGCGATACCCGCCAAACCCGCATAGAAACGATTCAAAGGTGCCGACCAGGCACTTTCGTGCGGGTGGAAAACGAAGTAATAACATTACACAACAGTCCTCGATGGGACCCATAATGTAGATTTATACAACAATGACCAAGAGTCAAGGATATGATATAATATACAAAGATCCAAATCACCTTGAATCGATATAGCGTCCGAGTACGGACAAGATGCAAATGGGGCTAAGAGCCACAAGAATAACCAATGGCGCCCATAACCTGCCTGTGCCAAGCCGGAAGGGTAACCTCGCTAACGGCCGACCTCAAACCTGCTTGAACAAAAGGTGCCGACAAAAGGGCAAAGGAAAAGAGGAGCGCCGATCGAGGCCAAGACACGCGAGGCTAGAATTCGGTCCTCGCCTACATAGGTATGGTGGATCGAAGCGGCAGCATGCACTAAACAACCTATAGAGACTCGATACAACTGGCGACTATCAGAGAGGGGTAAGATAGACCTATTCGGAACCAACCTGATTCTACCATCAGACAAACCCGTCCTGGTGTTTCCCCCTCGAGACCAATCGAGGAAGTCAACCGAGGAACTCACACAGTTGGCAGTTTTATTTATTCAGTTATCGTTGCAGCAATTACTAGTCAGGTATAGATAGTCATCCTGAAAAAATAAGCAGTGGGCACTTTTATTTAACCATTCCATTGTAGTTGCGACACTTACTAGTCAAATACAATTAGCATGAGATATCCCAAAAACCCAGCAGTTGTTGGTACTTTTATTTAGCCATTCCGTTGTAGTTGCCATACTTACTAGTCAGGTACAAAGGTCGCAAGCGACAACCAAAACAAGCAATTGTTGACAGTTTTATTTAGCCATTCCATTATAGTGAAGCTGATTACTAGTCATTATAAAGTCAAATTCATAGCACTACTTTAGTTATAGTTGTCTATGATCGAGATACTGTGCTCCAAGTCGTCCATAACCGCGGACACGGCCGAAAAGTTTTAACCCGGCCGGGGTGCACAAATAGCAACACACACTCGATCAACCTCGGAAAAACCAAATCAAAACCCAACGAGGCCTTCACGACAAAGCAATCACAAGATTCAGAAATATTTCAGGGGGCCACCCCTTGGAGTACACCCGCAACAAAGTTAGCTGACTTAGAGACGGACCCGAGGTTTGTGGGGCCGGCTGTAAGCGACTGGGAACCCAAAACTGGGCTTGTCGATACCGCGTAAACGGGTCACAATTCCTAAACAGTACAGGCTGCTCCTCGCACAATCGTAAGTACGGTAGTAAAGCATGGCATAAGTACAGGATAGTAAATAAAACCTCAAACTAGTTTGTGGCCCCAAGAAATAAGACTGAATCAAGATCTGGCTCAGGGGGGTCCCATAATCCTCCCGGATGTGGATAGCGCGATAAATCAAGGAACAGGTATCAAGTACTCGGGGTCCTACGGGACACAAGTGGGCGGTCGGAAACCAAATAATTTCTATCACCCACCGATGCCTCTGCTTACTTACTTCAATTTTAGTTGTTAAGCAGGAATTAAAGTGACCGAAAAGTAAAGCCATGAACATCTCCAATATCAACATGCGGCAATACACCAACAACTGTAGCACTTGATGACACGCAACAGCACTTGAGCAAGCGACTACGACGCGCAAGTCCAACTATCTACCAAACAACAGGTAATAGGATGTGTCCAAGGCAATATAAGGCTGCAAGGGAATCACGGGTACGAGAACTAGAGCATCGCAACACAGATAGCAATAGATCAACAGGAGGGAATAAATACTATAAAAGTAAGATAGGTAGAAAGGGGGAGATGCTCGCCTGAAAACATTGTAGATGGTTCAACCGAAGATCGGGTCGACACTCGCATCAACTCAACGGCCTTATCCGCGAAGAAGCAAAACACTAGAATAAACACCGGATGCAATATTTAATGCTACGGCAAAAGATCGGGCATGCTTATGATAAGATGCATGGCATGACAAAGGTTCAATGCGATTAGGCCATATTAAGCGGAACCGGGGTCCCGACAATTAAATAGGTGGTTCATGTTGTTTAGCTACCCCGCAATTTAAATGTTGGATTAACATGGCAAAATATAATACCGGTTCTATGCACAGATTTAAATGAGGCCAATATGAGACTAGATTTGCCCGCATATGGGCCCCATATTTAATTATATGGTGAATCGGCATAAGGCCCCCAAACCAATGATATGCATGCGAGTAAGACAATTAATATGCAACAAGTATATATCATTCAATAAAATAAGGTCTCGGGTTTGGGTTCACACATTAGGGGGTCTCGACGAACTTGGGGTTCCGGGGGGGGGTTCGGGGTCCAGGGTTCGACGGAAACATTCTCGGATAACAGAGGTAGGTCTTGTCGCATCCGGGGAGCAGGACTTGGTGCGGCGTCGGGGCGCATCGGACTCGCCCTTGACGATGTCGATCTTGTCGGGCCCGCGCATCAGGTCGGTCTTGGCGTCCGGGAGGAAGAACTTGGCGTTCCGCGTCGATGTCCGTACCATCCGTGTTCTCGAGCATCGCATCCGAGAAGGAGTACTTGTCGCACATGTGGTCTTCGGATCTGCAGGATCGAGGCGTCGCATTCCGGGAAGGAGATCTTGGGGTTCCGACGACCGATGTCGTTGTCGGTCTCGAGTGGCGCCGGGTTCGGTGAGGTCGTCCTTCGGGTTATCGGCGTCCCGTGACGAAGGCCTTGAGGTACCACCTTATTCGCCGGTGGCGAACTTGGGATCGGCACCAAGGTTCGGGTTGTCTTTAGCTTCCGGGAGCCTCGCCTTCGGATATCGCGAGGACTTGGAGTTCGTGATAGACGTCTTCTCGCTTGTCCGGGGAGAACTTGGTGTACCACAGAGCATCACGACGGATGAAGCTCTTGTCGATAACAACTCGAGCGACTTGTACTTGGCACATCACCACCAATCTTCAACACCACCCCTCGATTACTGAAAAGTTGTGGCTGCTCCAAACCCACTCCAACATGGCCTTGTCCGACAAGGGTGACCGACAACCTGGGCGCGACTGGGCTTATGGAGCTTGCAAAGACGCGGGAGAGCTCGGCAGCAGGCAGCGCCTGGCCAGTGAAAACCGGATGCCGACGGGAGGGGCCTGCACGGGGAGGCGGAGGAGGTGGCCGACGACGGGGTCCCACGTGACGGGCGAGCTCGGCGGGAAGCTGGCCGCAGCGGAGACGGCCAGGACGCGGAGGGTGAGCGGACGGAGGGCACTGGAGGGGGAGCCACGACGGCGGGGCGAAGAGACGGCAGCGGCGGGCGGCACTTGCGGCGGCGGGAGCGAGCGACGGGAGGGGAGGAGGCGGCCGGGGCGAGCGACGGCCCAAGGGAACGCCGGTACGGGAGGCGAGAGGGGCCGAGGCGGACGCCAAGTGAGGGAGGTCCGGCGGAAGGGAGCGGAGGATGGGGGAGGAGAAGGGGACGGCCGGCGGGAGCGGGAGCGAGGGGGGAGAGGTGGGGGGCGCGGCGGCCGGACGCTTGGCGGAGGAGGGGAGGGTCCGCGGGAGGGGCTGGTCGCGGGGAGGGGGAGGATGCGGGGCCAGGCGGTGGGAAGGGGAGCTGGCGGGAGGAGGAGGCGGCGCTCGCCGGACGCGCCGGCGCGGGGGCGGCGGAGCAGAGCGGGGTGGAGGAGGAGGATGCGAGGACGCGGGAGGAAGAGGGAGAAGGGGTGGGGCGAGTGCGTGGGGAGGCAGGAGCGGCATGTGGGGGAGGCGGGTCCCGCGGTGGGGCCGGGGTGTGGGTGGGAGTGTGGGTCGGTTGGGGCTAGAGGGCAGGGTGGAGAGAGAGAGGCTGGTGGACTGGGGATTGGGCAGCGGCTGTTCGGTGGGAGCGGGCCATGGTGGGTCCTGCCTGTGGAGAGGTGAGGAAGAGTGGGTCGGTGGGGAGGTGGGTTCCTGGGTGTGTTGGTGCGTGGGGGCAGGGGGAGTGGGTTTGACCAGGGGGTGGGGCCCGAGGGTCGGTGAGGAAGAGGAAGAGGGGTAGGTGGGACTGGGGTGAGAAAAGAGAGAGAGAGGGATGGGGATTGATGAGGTGGCAGGGTGGGTAGGAAATTGGGGGAGGGGTGAGGTGGCGAGCTGTGAGTGGTGGATAGAATAGGATTGGGTGGGGATAGGTTTAGGGTTTAGGGCTTCGTGTTAGTTTTGTAAATGTGTGTTTGTTTGATTTGGTTTAATTTAAAACAAGGCCACTTTGCAATTAGTTTTTAGGGAAATAAAATATCCGATACGATCGGGGTTTTGCCTTTGAAATAAAGAGGGGTATTTGTACAAAGCAAAACTAGGCTTTTCGAAATAGTTCAGGCAAACAATGCATGATGATGACGATGCAATGCACAAAACAACGCGATTTTCTAGTAGTGGTTTTGCGGGATGCCACAATTCGACACCACTAACAATGGATCTCGTCCTCGAGAGCCGCCTCTTGGTACCGGGAAGAAGGTCGGTGATCTGCATCTTCTCGCTTCGTGTAGATCCTCGCGACACCACTAACGAGGGTTCCTTCTTCATCTGGAAATTGGCGACACCACCAACCAAGGGTCGTTGTTCTTGATCGTCGAGAGAACACTCCGGAGAAACAAGGACGAAGGTAGAGGTATAAAACGATAAGGCCACCTCTAACTTCCATTAGAAGAGGAAAAGTTACATTGATCCACCAGTTCGATGTACAGAGTAACAAAGAAGAGTCGGGTAGGGTGATCAATCCATCCCGTACCCAAACTATCAACTCTATACATGAATAGGAAAATCAGGCAACTCAACTCTCGAGATTTTAGAATGAAGATCTTCATAAGCGGTATCCGGAACAAAGGAATGATGCCAGCTCTGCATTGGATCTGATATAGATGAGGTCATCACACCGGGAAACACCGGAAGATACATCAGAAATCGTATGAAAGACACAATGATTAGGTTCCGCGATGGTTCCATTGGCATGAACAACACATGCTCAAGGTATACTCCAACTTCACCAATGCTCGTCCTTCTCATATGTTTTTCAACGACACGGATATCCAGCAAGGAACACATATAGATAAAGAGCTCAAGAACAAAAGATTGGATGAAGGGTACAACAGACAAGTTGCATATTGATGATCGTAGCACCTCCGTTACAAAAGGGAGAAAGCGAAACCCGGAAGGTACGACGGAAACCCACCCACGAGAATTCCTGGACTCGAAGAAAAAGACGAGAGCGGAATCAAAACACGTAGAGGTAAGAGGAGAATAGCAGAGGGGTAAGGAATAAAAATCAGACCTAATCAGAACTATCCAACCGATTTTGCAAAAATAGTTTTGACACTCTACTTCGGTCGTTAGCTAGGTTATCCTACAGGCTGGACTTGTGGGGTATCGCAACTGCTGAGCTCTGATACCACTCTGTAACACCCTCGATCGACCTATGCAAGTTTTAGCGAAACCCGCCAAACCCGCATAGAAACGATTCAAAGGTGCTCACCAGCACTTTCGCAAGGGTGGAAACGAAGTAATAACATTACACAACCCTCGATGGGACCCACGTAACGTAGATTTATACAACAGGATCAAGAGTCAAGGATACATATAATATACAAAGATCCAAATCACCTTGAATCGATATAGCGTCCGAGTACGGACAAGATGCAAATGGGGCTAAGAGCCCTCAAGAATAACCAATGGCGCCCATAATCCGCCTGTGCCAAGCCGGAAGGGTAACCCCGCTAACGGCGCGACCTCAAACCTGCTTGAACAAAAGGTGCCGACAAAGGGCAAAGGAAAAGAGGAGCGCCAAGATCGAGGCCAAGACACGGCGAGGCTAGAATTGCGGTCCTCGCCTACATAGGTATGGTGGATCAAGCGGCAGCAAAGATGCACTAAACAACCTATAGAGACTCGATACAACCGGGCGACTATCGAGAGGGTAAGATAGACCTATTCGAACCAACCTGATTCTACCATCGACAAACTCCGGTGTTTCCTCGAGACCAATTGAGGAAGTCAACCGAGGAACTCACAGCTGGCGCTTTTATTTATTCAGTTATCGTTGCAGCAATTACTAGTCAGGTATAGATAGTCATCCTGATAAAATAAGCAGTGGGCACTTTTATTTAACCATTCCATTGTAGTTGCGACACTTACTAGTCAAATACAATTAGCATGAGATATCCCAAAAACCCAGCAGTTGTTGGTACTTTTATTTAGCCATTCCGTTGTAGTTGCCATACTTACTAGTCAGGTACAAAGGTCGCAAGCGACAACAAAAACAAGCAAGTGTTGGCAGTTTTATTTAGCCATTCCATTATAGTGAAGCTGATTACTAGTCATTATAAAGTCAAATTCATAGCACTACTTTAGTTATAGTTGTCTATGATCGAGATGTTGTGCTCCAAGTCGTCCATAACCGCGGACACGGCTTTCAGAAAGTTTTAACACGGCCGGGGTGCACAAATAGCAACACACACTCGATCAACCTCGGAAAAACCAAATCAAAACCCAACGAGGCCTTCACGACAAAGCAATCACAGGATTCAGAAATATTTCAGGGGCCACCTTGAGTACACCCCAACGGTTAGCTGACTTGAGACGGACCCGAGGTTTGTGGGGGTCAGAAGCGACTGGGAACCCAAAACTGGGCTTGTCGATACCGCGTAAACGGGTCACAATTCCTAAACAGTACAGGGTGCTCCTCGCACAATCGTAAATACAGTAGTAAAGCATGGCATAAGTACAGGATAGTAAATAAAACCTCAAACTAGTTTGTGGCCCCAAGAAATAAGACTGAATCAAGCTCTGGCTCAGGGGGGTCCCATAATCCTCCCGGATGTGGATAGCGCGATAAATCAAGGAACAGGTATCAAGTACTCGGGGTCCTACGGGACACAAGTGGGCGGTCGGAAACCAAATAATTTCTATCACCCACCGATGCCTCTGCTTACTTACTTCAATTTTAGTTGTTAAGCAGGAATTAAAGTGACCGAAAAGTAAATCCATGATCATCTCCAATATCAACATGCGGCAATACACCAACAACTGTGGCACTTGACGAGACGCAACAGCACTTGAGCAAGCGACTACGACGCGCAATTCCAACTATCTACCAAACAACAGGTAATAGGATGTGTCCAAGGCAATATAAGGCTGCAAGGGAATCACGGGTACGAGAACTAGAGCATCGCAACATAGATAGCAATAGATCAACAGGAGGGAATAAATACTATAAAAGTAAGATAGGTAGAAAGGGGGAGATGCTCGCCTGAAAACATTGTCGAAGGTTCAACCGAAGATCGGGTCGACACTCGCATCAACTCAACGGCCTTATCCGCGAAGAAGCAAAACACTAGAATAAACACCGGATGCAATATTTAATGCTACGGCAAAAGATCGGGCATGCTTATGATAAGATGCATGGCATGACAAAGGTGCAATGCGATTAGGCCATATTAAGAGGAACCGGGGTCCCGACAATTAATTAGGTGGTTCATGTTGTTTAGCTACCCCGCAATTTAAATGTTGGATTAACATGGCAAAATATAATACCGGTTCGATGCACAGATTTAAATGAGGCCAATATGAGACTAGATTTGCCCGCATATGGGCCCCATATTTAATTATATGGTGAATCGGCATAAGGCCCCCAAACCAATGATATGCATGCGAGTAAAACAATTAATATGCAACAAGTATATATCATTCAATAAAATAAGGTCTCGGGTTTGGGTTCACACATTAGGGGGTCTCGACGTACTTGGCGTTCCGGGGGGGGTTCGGGGTCCAGGGTTCGACGGAAACGTTCTCGGATAACAGAGGTAGGTCTTGTCGCATCCGGGGAGCAGGACTTGGTGCGGCGTCGGGGCGCATCGGACTCGCCCTGGACGATGTCGATCTTGTCGGGCCCGCGCATCAGGTCGGTCTTGGCATCCGGGAGGAAGAACTTGGTGTTCCGCGTCGATGTCCGTACCGTCCGTGTTCTCGAGCATCGCATCCGAGAAGGAGTACTTGTCGCACATGTGGTCTTCGGATCCGCAGGATCGAGGCGTCGCATTCCGGGAAGGAGATCTTAGTTCACGACCGGCGTCGTTGTCGGTCTTGAGTGGCGCCGGTTCGGTGAGGTCGCCCTTCGGGTTCTCGGCCCGTGACGAAGGCCTTGAGGTACCACCTATTTCGCCGGTGGCGAACTTGGGATCGCACCAAGGTTCAGTTGTCTTTAGCTTCCGGAGCCTCGCCGGATATCGCGAGGACTTGGAGTTCGTGATAGACGTCTTCTCGCTTGTCCGGGGAGAACTTGGTGTACCACAGAGCATCACGACGGATGAAGCTCTTGTCGATAACAACTCGAGCGACTTGTACTTGGCAACATCACCACCAATCTTCAACACCACCCTCGACATCGAAAAGTTGTGGCTGCTCCAAACCCACTCCAACATGGCCTTGTCCGACAAGGGTGACCGACAACCGGGCGCGACGGGCTTATGGAGCCAAAGACGCGGGGAGAGCTCGGGCAGCAGGCAGCGCCCGACGCTGGCCAGGAAAACCGGATGCTGACGGGGAGGGGGCATGCACGGGGAGGCGGAGGAGGTGGCCGACGACGGGGTCCCACGGTGACGGCGAGCGCAGAAGCAGGTGGTGCCGGCCGCAGGCCAGGGAGACGGCCAGGACGCGGAGGGTGAGCGGACGGAGGGGCGCTGGAGGGGGAGCCACGACGGCGGGGCGAAGAGGCGGCAGCGGCGGGCGGCACTTGCGGCGGCGGGAGCGAGCGACGGGAGGAGGCGGGGCGAGTGCCCGGGCGGGGAACATCAGACGGGAGGCGGAGAGGCGGGGCCGAGCAAGTGACGCAATGAGGGGAGGTCCGGCGGAAGGGAGCGGAGGATGGGGGAGGAGAAGGACGGCGGGAGCGAGGGGAGAGGTGGGGGCTGGACGCTTGGCGAGGAGGGGAGGGTCATGGGAGAGGGGCTGGTCGCGGGGAGGGGGAGGATGCGGGGCCAGGTGGTGGGAAGGGGAGCTGGCGGGAGGAGGAGGCGGCGCTCGCCGGACGCGCCGGCGCGGGTGCGGCGGAGCAGAGCGGGGTGGAGGAGGAGGATGCGAGGACGCGGGAGGAAGAGGGAGAAGGGGTGGGGCGAGTGCGTGGGGAGGCAGGAGCGGCGTGTGGGGTAGGCGGGTCCCGCGGTGGGGCCGGGGTGTGGGTGGGAGTGTGGGTCGGTTGGGGCTAGAGGGCAGGGTGGAGAGAGAGAGGCTGGTGGGACTGGGGAGGGCCAGGCGGCTGGTCGGTGGAGGGGCCTGCAGGTGGGGTCCTGCCTGTGGAGAGGTGAGGAAGAGGGTCGGTGGGAGGTGGGTTCTGGGTGTGTTGCAGCGTGGGGGAGTGGGTTTGACCAGGGGGTGGGGCCCGAGGGTCGGTGAGGAAGAGGAAGAGGGGTAGGTGGGACTGGGGTGAGAAAAGAGAGAGATAGGGATGGGGATTGATGAGGTGGCAGGGTGGGTAGGAAATTGGGGGAGGGGTGAGGTGGCAAGCTGTGAGTGGTGGGTAGAATAGGATTGGGTGGGGATAGGTTTAGGGTTTAGGGCTTCGTGTTAGTTTTGTAAATGTGTGTTTGTTTGATTTGGTTTAATTTAAAACAAGGCCACTTTGCAATTAGTTTTTAGGGAAATAAAATATCCGATACGATCGGGGTTTTGCCTTTGAAATAAAGAGGGGTATTTGTACAAAGCAAAAGTAGGCTTTTCGAAATAGTTCAGGCAAACAATGCATGATGATGACGATGCAATGCACAAAACAACGCGATTTTCTAGTAGTGGTTTTGCGGGATGCCACATATAGATACTCGCTAACCATCCGCCTAACCAAAGATAGACGGATGTCCGTGAATTAATGACAACAGTTATAACAGTAATATCATCAGATCCATCCTCCTCCTCGCTTATCAACGAGGAAGCGGACGAACAACCCCCCATCCGTTGGCAATTTTATTAATCATTCCATGAGTGTTTCACTATTTACTAGTCAGTTACTTAGTCAAATTAAAAGCGGTACTTTAGTTATGCTTGTCTATGATCGAGAAACTGTGCTCCAAGTCGTCCATAACCGCGGACACGACTTTCAGAAAGTTTTACCCTGCAGGGGTGCACAAATAGCAACACACACTCGATCAACCTCGGAAAAACCAACTCAAAACCCAACGAGGCCTTCACGACAAAGCAATCACAGGATTCAGAATTATTTCAGGGGGCCACCCCATTGATTAGACCATAGCGAAGTTATGACTCGAGACGGACTCAAGGTTTGCGACAATGGCAGTAAACGACCAGGAACCCGAAGTGTGTCTGGCTTGTCGACACCGTGAAAACACTCCGCTTACCTAACAAGACAAAGTGTGCTCCTCGCACAAACTTAAATAAAGCAGTAAACATGGCATAAGTACGGGATAGTAAATAAAACCTCAAACTAGTTTGTGGCCCCAAGAAATAAGAATGAATCAAGCTCTGGCTAAGGGGGGGTCCCATAAGCCTCCCGGATGTGGATAGCGCGAATATTCAAGAAACAGGAATCAAGTACTCGGGGTCCTACGGGACACAAGTGAGCAGGAAAAACCAAATAGAAGATATTGCTCACCGGTGCCACTTTCATTAGTTATCCCATTACTACTCAGGTTAAGTTGTTTAGGTACCTCGTTATCCATAAGACTCTCACATACCCTACACATGATGTTCTACGACTCGCATGACTCAAACAACTCCTGTAGTAATGGCTCATGGGATGGAGGAACAAGCTTGGTGGGGTTTAAAAGTAAAGGCTATGCAATACTTGGGATTCAGTTTAATGCAATCGTGACTCAATGATGCAAGAATAAGATAGAGGCAATAGGTATTGTATGTATGCAAGCATGTGGTAGTTCTTGCCTGGCAACTCAGTTGAAGCGAGAGAAGGATCTGGGTAGTGCTCCTGGTTCTCTTGATATATCCCCTGCTCAGAGTCTATTCGAAGAAGAACCAAACAAATAAGGGCCAACATAAATAAAGTGCACAAGCATAGGAATAACATGCGTCAAGCAAACAATCATGCCATGATGAATGATGCACAAGTTGCATGGCAATAATGTAGCATGGCATGGGTGAGGTGTAGAATACAAGAAATCAACATTTTATTGAGTTTTGGCCACATTTTATCCTCATAATAGTTGTTGTTTACATTATATTTGTATGATGCATGCTGCAATTTAAGTCATGGATAGCATAAACAGAAAGTTCTCGTCGAGCTGATCATTTTAGACATATCATTTGTCAAATTTGGAGTTATAACACAAAAGTTATTAATTAATTAAGGCCGAGGGCATTTTATTGTAATATTATTCAACTTGGAAATTAAAGTGTGCAAAATATATTTTGAAGGGCATATTTTAATTCCTCACATTTTTCTGATTTGAAAACATATATTATTTGCATTATTTGGATTTATAATTTAAAAGTTATTTGAAAACAGATTTATATTTGAATTTGAATTAACTTTGAAAAGATTTGATTTAAATAAGAAAACAGAAAGGCTTTTTCTACTCAGGCAGACCCAGCCACTGCCGCTGAAGGGTGGGCCAGCGAGCAGGAGGCCCACTATGCGCACGAGGAACCAGACAATGACAAGTGGCAGAAGGAGGGACCGCAGGTTGATGCCACAAAAGTCGGGGAGCCTTTCTATAAAAGCGCCGGCGAGACCGACATATGGGGTCAGAGGGGAGTGCGGGTCTAGGAATAAAAACAGGCAGGGGGTTAAGTGCGAAAGATGCTTGCGGTACTGTTTTTCTCCTTGCTCTGCATCTCTGTCGACGCGTCGGTGACAGCGGGCGCGCGGCGCATGCAGGGATCGATCCCGCGACGCGGGACACGAGCGCGGTGGGCGGAACCACTGCGGTGGTGTGGGGCTTGTGACAGGGTGAGGGATGGGCCTAGGTAGGCTTCTGCAAGGCGCGGCGCGAAGCAGATGGCAGCGCCGCCGGCGCACGCAGCGTGCTCGACGGAACAAACGGCGGCTACGGACAACGACAGCGTGGCGGAGGTTGTCAGGGAGGAAGGTAGGCTCACCGAGAGGACGTTGGTGTGGTCGGCTCGGGCTGGGAGGCGACGAAGAGGCGAGGACGCAGACGCCGGGCGGAGCTAGGGTTTTCGCGTCGTCTCGTCGGTGCTCCTCGGCCTTGGCGTTCTCCTCCTCCGTTGGCAGGGACAGGGCGATGCAGGGGAGGCTCGGGGTCTTCCTCGACAGCCCTAACACCTCGCCCGCCTCCTGGATCGACGTAGACGAGAGGGAGCCAACGGTGGTGGTCGGCGTCGGTGTAGTCGGTGGTGGGGGAAGGAGAGGAGGGGCAGGCGCCCTGGGGAGATCTGAGCGTTGCAGAGAGGTGGGGGAGAAGATAAGGATGGGGAAAGGGGTAGATGGCGTGGGGGAGGGGAAGGTGGCGTCGGCCACCTTTATGCTCCTTCCTCACGTGATCGGCATGGGGGCCAGGCAGGTGGGGCGCAGGCAGGGGGAGGCTCGGGCTGGGGCCCATATGGCAGGGAGTGAGAGAGGGAGAGAGAGGGTGGAGCTAGGCTCGGTCTAGCTAGGGTCGGGTTAGGGTTTAGGGTTGGGTAGGCTCGGTGTAGCTAGGGTTGGAGGGGTGGCTCGGGTAGGGTTGGTGGCTCGGCATGGAGAGAGGAGGGTGGTGAGGAGAGAGGTAAGTTTAGGGTTAGAGATAGGGTTTAGGGGAGAGGATCAAGTGAGAGAGGGGGATTAGGGTTAGGGATGGAAAAGGAGAGAGGTGAGATTAGAGAGAGGAGCGGTTTAGGGTTGATTAGGTTGGAGAGAGGAATAAAGAGAGAGGGGGTTTAGGTAGGGCTAAGAACAAGATCAACAAGATCCAACAAAAGGAGAGAGAGATGTGGATTTTTGATGCACATGGCAAGGAGAGAAGGAGTAAGGTGAGGATTGAGAGAGAGAAGGTGGAAGCTCAACAAAAGGGAAAACAATTAAAATTCCAAGCAACCAAGGGAGATCAAATAGTGGTGATGGTTGCATGGGACATGCATTACATTTAATGCACTCCCTAAGAGGTTGGTGCAAGCTTGCATGCGCCATGCATAAGCATTAAATGCCATGTTTTAATCTTGTGAAAACAAAACAATTATTCAGGGCATTCATACATATGCATTCCAGAAATATGGAACAAGCCAAGCAAAAGAATTTAGAATTGGATCCATCCAACCCATATGAGCTAGAAATAAAATCCAAAGAAAATAATTACAAGCTCATAGGTTATTGGAATGGTGGAAGTGTAAGGTGGTGACAAAGAAAAAGGTGGTGGAATGGAATAAAAGATATGCCCCCAACTCAACTTGGGCATTAATCAATATATCAAGAACCAAATACAATATCAAGAGGCAAAATACAAATAATGATGCATATGAGATAAGTACCAAAACACAAGGGTTTTTGTATGATGCTCAAATGCAAGGTGGCATGATGACATGAGCATGATATGATGATGATGCAACAATTATATGTAGAAAGTAGCCATTTTATTACTAAACCAACTAGCATTACAGTTGTTAGACAAATGGGATGCTACATTGGCTCCGAGTAAAGAAAGAACCTGGTCGGGTAAGAATGGCCGGGTAAGATAAGCATGAAGGCCGACATACAAACTATGTCGGCCCACATAGGACAAAGTTGTAACCCTTGCAGGAACCGACGAGCCGAGTCAACCGAGGAAGGGCCGAGTCAAGAAGGACGTGTGGCATCTTTCCGAGTAAGGTTCAGGAGGGACCATGGTAAAGCATGGTCAAAAGAGAAGGGAGACGCCGGGTGACACAAAAGGATCCGGGTGACGCCCAAAGCATACGCTGACGTGCAAAGTAACAGCATGACGCCAAAAAGAACAAGAACCAGCGTACCAGAAGACCATTAGCTGTCAAGCTTTATGGACCGGGCCTCTGGGCTTAGGGCAAGCCCATGACCCGGCCCACATTGTAGGGACCAAGATCCAAACAGTAAACCCTAGAACCCAAAGGGGTATTAGCTAGCTAGCACTGCCTATATAAGGGAGGGCATAGTAGTAGTAGAAGGTGGTTGGACCAAGTAGGGAACTAGTGATGTGGACTCTAGCTTATACAGCTCAAGGAGCACTTGTAATCTTTGGGGTATCAATCAAATTACTAAGTCTGGAGAGTTCTTCTTGTTCTTCGTGCATGGCTCGACCGTGCACTCCCTCCCCGGTGAACACAAGCACCCATTCGGCCCCCAACTTAAGCCTACCCATGGCATCTGCCGTGCCACCACCACGACAGTTGGCGCCCACCGTGGGGCAGAAGCAGGTGCTTGATGGAGTCTTCATCTGGACGGGCAAAATCATCACCAAGACCGGCGAGCGCGTCTACTCCGGCCTCATCCATAGGTTTGGAGCGCTCAACTTCGTCAGCGACAACACGACCTGCTTCAGGACCAAGCCGTTCCCTAGAGGTGGTCGCTTCATCGAGTTCGGAGAGCACCAGGTCTACGTCGCGGTGCGCGTGGAGCGCACATATCCTGAGCGCGTCGTCCTGGCGCCGGATCCTCCAACGGCTCCTGTCACTGGGAAACCACACCAACTCGTCTCCATGGAGGTAATGACGACAACCCCAAACCCCGCAGCTCCCCTAGTAGTTCCAGTAGTGAATGAGAACGCAGAGGGAGGAAATCATGAGGAAACGCCAAGGGCTGCAAGAACAGCAAAGGCACCGCTGGAAAAACCAGAGAACATAGCTAGGAGCAAGAGGTCTAAGGAGATGCAGGAATCGATAGAAAAGTTGGCAGAGCCAGTGGCACATGCAACTGACCCGGCACGTGTGCAAGCCAAGTTGGAGGAAGCCAGGATAAAGGTCATGGAGAAAGCCAAAGATCTAGCACAGTTACAGCAGGATGTGGATATCACCATCTGAGAGCTTAACTCGGAAAATCGAGTCAAGTGCGCAAATACCCGGCTTGATGCGACGAGATTGAGAGGAAGGAACCTCAACGAAGAGCTGGCAGATGCAACATCGAAGATAACACCGGAGAACAGTAACAAGACAGCCATGCGACCAACATATAACACGGAAGCAGCTAATCTGCGAGCAGCAGAAGCAGCAATAGCAAAATTACACCACTTGGAGGGGGAAGCAAAGAAAAGGCAACAAGAGCGAGTCAATGAACTAGTAAAAGCATCCAGCATGCTGAATGAGGCGTATTACAGAGAAAATCTGGGTATAGCAGGGAGGTCACAGCTGGTTCACTCGGCGACTCATGTCCCGGCGAGATCGGTTGGGCACATAGCATCCTCACCCGGAGCGGCACCCAGGCCGAGAAAAGAAAAAAGTGTGGATTCTAGAAGAAACAAGCATATGGTCGCCTATGATCCGGCTGTGGTTCAAGGAAACCCGGCGCATGCGCAAGGGGAAAAAGAAATAATCCCACAAGGAAACGAAAACCAGGAAAAAGTAGGACAAATAAATGACAACGGAGGGCAAAATTTTGCGCCTCATGCTAGGCGCGGGACTCACTCGGTAGGAGGAGGAAATCCAGCTCCGAATAACGCACCATCTCAGCCAGAAAGAAGACAACAAAGCACGGGAAAAGCAGTTCAACAGCATGCTGACCCGAACGCGAATAATTATAATGATGGTTACTCGGCTATGGTAAATGACGGGTATGAACTGCCAGATCATGCATATCAAGCAATGGGAGCAAGATTCGGAGGCAGGAACCTTCAGCCGGATGATGCAAGGATGAAGCTTGACCACATAAAAATGGCAGAGATAATTGAATCGCAAGGTCCACCGTGCTTTGGCCCAAGGATCATGAAGGAGCCACCGGTGCCAAATTTCCAGCTGGCCAGAGGGACAAAAACGTATGATGGAAGCACAAATCCAGCGGATTGGCTCATAGATTATGGAACCGCTGTGAAGATTGCGTAGGGAAACTTGAGATGGGCAGTACGTTATGTGCGGCAGATGCTGGAAGGACCAGCTCGGGTATGGTTGAAATTTTTTCCACCCGGAAGCATCAACAGTTGGATCAATTTTCACGAAGCCTTCGTGAGCAAATTCACGAGCACTTACAAGAGGCCGAATCGCCCACAACAACTGGCGATGTGCAAGCAAAGACTGAATGAAACAGAAAGGGAATTCCTCACAAGGTGGTGTACGATGCGTAACTCTTGTGAAGGGGTAATCGAGTCAAAAGCAATCGCATGGTTTGCACAAGGATGTAGACAAGGTAGTGTGATGTGGCAAAGGTTACAAAGAGATATGCCGGCAAGCCTGGCAGAGATGATAAGAATCACAGACTCGTATGCGTTAGGAGATCCGACTCAGCCGCTACTCATGTCGGCAGAGGGGATGACTGATACTCAGATCTATGACACTTCCGGATCGCAAAGGCGCTAGGAAAGATCCGAATACAGAAGCAAGAGAAGAGAGGAAAGATCAGATTACATGTATGGTTCGACTCAGGTTGCGGCTGTGAGTCAGGATCATCTAGATGCTGGAAGCAGTCAGCGTCAAAGGACAAATGGACAACAACAATGGGTGCCAAAGAATGACGACAAAAGGCCATATGATCAGAGTAAGCAGTATCAAGACCGAAAAAAATACACCCATGAAATGATGTTGGATCAGCCATGTAAGTTTCACACGCCTAGTCCGAGTGAACCAACCAGTCACACGACGAGGCAATGCACTTGGTTTCTGAATGGAGATAGAGTGGACTCGCCGAATAAGCAGCTTCCACCACCTCCCCCTCCACCACTTACAGGAGGAAATGCTCAAATAGTGGGAGCAGACAACAGATATGAAAACAGGTAGCCGAGGTATCAGAATCAAGAAAGAAGAGAAGTTGTGCACCAGGTGCACAATCCAAGAGGTGACGACGCTCATGTCGCTCATGGAACTAGAAATGAGTACAGAGAACATCACCAGAGTTATGTTTTCTTTGTCATAGAGCAAATGACAAAAAGAGCCAGCAGTGACGAATGATGGAGGTGAATGCCATGATTCCTGTAATCCGCAAGTACATGCATTGGTCTGAGCAAGAAATAACTTGGAGTATAAAAGATCACCCCAATATCATGCCAACCCCAGGAGGATATGCTCTAGTTTTGGATCCAACATTCATGGGCCCATATATCAATGTCAAGTTTTTAAAAGTGCTGATTGACGGTGGCAGTAGCATCAACATCATGTATAAGGTAACAATGCTCAAGTTGGGAATTACCATGAACATGATGGAGCCGACTAAGACCACTTTCCACGGTATTGTGCCGGGATTGTCCTTTGAGCCAATTGGCAAGATCTGGGTCGACGTCTTATTCGGCAACAGAGAGAACGGTCGCACTGAGGCCATAGAATTTGAGGTAGTGGATTTGGTCAGCTCTTATCACGCCTTACTCGACAGGCCGGCTATGGCAAGATTCATGGCTACTACCCATATGGATTACTTACAGATGAAGCTGCCAGGCCCATGTGGGATGATCACAGTTGAAGGGGACTACAAAAGATCTATTGCTTGTGCCTCAACCGGATCTTCACTGGCCGAGTCACTCGTCATAGCACAAGAGAAAAGTCAGATGTTGGAAGTGGCAGCATTGGCCAAAGCAGCACAAGTGTCCATGCCGGCACTCACCAACCCGCATGGCAGTGTATCATTTCAAGCTACCAAGGAAACCAAGAAGGTGCAAGTGGATGAAACTTTCCGAGAGCGCACAGTTACCATTGGGGCTGGCCTTACAGACAAATAGGAGTTCCGAGCTCACCAGCTTCCTCCATGAGAATCGGGATATCTTTGCATGGTCCACTCAAGATCTGCAAGGAGTTCCGAGGGAGATGGCTGAGCACTCTCTTCATGTAAGACCAGATGCCAAGCCGGTGAAGCAACCCCTCCGCCGCTTCGCCGAAGATAGGAGGAAAGTAATAACTGCCGAGATTCCAAGACTTTTAGCTGCTAGATTCATCATGGAAGTAATGCACCAGGACTGGTTGTCAAATCCAGTCTTGGTAGAGAAGAAAAAAGATGACCATTTCCCCTCAATAAGGCGTAGCAGAACGTAGCAGTGGTATGGCGCATGTGTATTGATTACACGAACCTCAATAAGGCGTGTCCAAAAGATCCATTTCCCCTGACTCGGATCGATCAATTCATAGATTCTACTGCTGGATGTGAGTTGTTGTCGTTTGTGGATGCGTATTCAGGATTCCATCAGATACCACTGAATCCAAATGATCAAATAAAGACAGCTTTTATCACCCCCGTACGGGGCTTATTGCTATCGCACCATGCCATTCGGATTGAGAAATGCAGGCGCAACATATCAAATATGCATGCAAGATCAATTGGACAAAAATGTTCAAGTATACATCGATGACGTGGTAATAAAAACCAAACAAAGTCATACCCTAATTGAGGACTTGCGTCAAACATTCGCAAACTTGAGAAGATTCTGGATGAAGCTTAACCCGGAAAAATGTACATTTGGTGTCCCGGCTAGCAAGTTACTCGGATTCCTTGTATACAGCCGAGGAATCGAAGCCAACCCGACAAAGATCAGGGCCATCGAAAGAATGGAATTTCCAAAAACCCTGAATGATGTCCAGAAGTTTACTGGATGTCTGGCTTCGTGGAGCAGGTTTGTTAGTCGTCTAGGTGAAAAGGCCCTACCACTATATCAGCTGATGAAGAAATCAGACAAATTCACATGGACACAGCAAGTTGATAGAGCTTTCCATGAATTAAAGAAAATGTTGGCAACATCACCAATATTAGCATCACCATTATCCAAGGAGCCAATGTTTCTCTATGTCGTCGCAACCAACAGAGTTGTAAGTGCAGTAATAGTGGTTGAACATGAAGAAGGGGGAAAATTAGTCCAAAGACCGGTGTATTACTTGAGCGAAGTGCTCTCTATCTCAAAACAGAATTACCCGCATTATCAGAAGATGACATATGGGGTATATATGGCAGCAAAGAAGCTGAAACATTATTTTCAACAACACCCAATCCGGGTAATATGCGAGCCACCTATCTCGGATATATTGGGCAACAAAGATGCCAGAGTCCGAGTCGCCAAATGGGACATCGAACTAACACCATACACTCTACAATATGATAGGCGGGATGCAATAAAATCTCAAGCTGTTGTAGATTTCTTTGTAGAATGGATGGAAATGCAGTATGAACCACCACTGCCAGATCCGAATTACTGGAAAATGCATTTTGACGGGTCCAAGACGAAAATGGGTCTGGGCGCTGGGATAGTGCTCACATCTCCAAAGAGGGATCAACTGAGGTACGTGTTGCAGATTCATTTTGCTGCTTCTAACAACGTTGCCGAATATACAGCACTTGTTCATGGCATTAAAGTAGCCAAGGAAATTGGTATCAAAAGGATCATGTGTTTTGGCGATTTGGATTTGGTGATTCAGCAAGTGTCTGGACATTGGGATGCGCTGAACACAAACATGGCATTATATTGTTTCCACGTGCAACAAATTTCAGGATATTTTGACGGTTGTGAATTTCATCACATTCCTAGAGCAGAAAATGAGGCAGCTGATGTACTATCCAAACTAGGATCATCTAGGCAAGCAATACCACCAGGGGTAGCGCTGGAGCATCTCAGGAAGCCATCAATCAAGCCGTCACTAGAGTCCAAATCAATCAGGGTCATCCTGGCGAGTCAGGAATCAAATGCAGTGCCAATGGACATCGACTCAGGGGTAGGTTCGAGTCACTCGGGGACTGACCCATTCAATTCAGGGATCGCCGAATCACACTCGGAGACTCCTCAGGTCGTGTCGGCAGAGCATATGTCGGTTGAACCAATGAATATTGATGTTGAAGCAGACCCGGAACCACTAATACCAACATGGGCACAGCCAATATTCAACTATTTGAAAGATGGGACCTTGCCGAGTGATGAAACATTGGCAAGGCAAACAACACGAAGAGCAAAAGCGTACACCATAATCAACAAGGAACTCTACAAGCAAAGTGTGACAAGTGTATTGCAGCGTTGTATCAGCCCAGAGAAAGGCCAGGAGATCTTATTGGATATCCATCAAGGAGAGTGCGGGCACCATGCGTCATCAAGAGCATTGGTAGCCAAGGCATTCCGACATGGATTCTACTAGCCAAGCGCATTGGCACAAGCGCAAGAGTTAGTCGGAAGATGCAGTGGATGTCAACACTATGCATCCAAGTCGCATTTACCAGCGTCTGAATGGAAGATTATACCAATCACATGGCCGTTTGCAGTGTGCTGCCTAGATATGTTAGGACCATTCAAACCAGCAAGGGGAGGCATGATTCATATCTTGGTCATGATTGATAAGTTCACCAAGTGGATAGAAGTGAAACCAATCAAGAAATTGGACGGTAAAACAGCTGTCACATTCTTAAGGGATATAATCCTCAGATATGGTGACCCACACAGTGTGATCACTGACAATGGCACGAACTTTGCCGAATGAGCTTTTGCTCGTTTCTGTGGGAAATACCGAATAAGACTCGATGTAGAATCAGTCGCCCATCCAGAATCAAATGGACAAGTTGAACGGGCTAATGGCTTAGTTTTGTCAGGGATAAAACCCCGCTTAATGGAACCACTCCAGAGATCACCTAGTTGTTGGATAGAGGAACTACCCTTAGTACTGTGGAGCCTAATAACAACTCCGAATCGGTCAACTGGTTATACGCCATTTTTCCTCGTATATGGGGCTGAAGCAGTTTTGCCTGCCGACATCGAATATGACTCGCCAAGGATAAGGCAATACTCGGAAGCTGAGGTAAAAGAGGCTCGAGAAGATGGAGTAGACTTACTCGAAGAAGCAAGGGAACTAACATTATCCAGATCTGCTATATATCAACAAAATCTGCGATGCTACCATAGCCGGAAAGTGCAACCTCGTGTTTTTCGAGAAGGTGATTTGGTGCTCAGGCTGGTGTAGCGCACAGGAGGAATGCATAAATTATCACCCCCATGGGAAGGTCCGTTCATTGTAACCAAAGCATTGCACAATGATTCTTATTATCTCACAGACGCTCGTGAAGCGCAAAAGAACAAGGCGGACATGTCAGGAGATGAGACCAAAAGGCCATGGAATGTGGCACTACTTCGTCCTTTCTATACTTAGGAGAAGAAATGCATGTATCACTCAAACTCTCATATGTCGGACGTGTGTGCCAACTATGTGCTGATAATAAAATGAAGAACTCGGAGGAGCACTCTCGGAGCCAGGAGTAGTGCTTGGAGCATCGGCCAGGTGAGGGGCATCCGTGGCCGGGTCATCCGGATCATCTTACTCGGTTTCTTCTCTGCCCCCACCCTCTTCATCAGCAACTTCGACGAGCGGGTCGCCAAGGTCGAGGAAGTTGGGCCCTTTACACCAAGAGTGCACCATGGTGTACTCGATCATGGCATAAGCTCGCTCCTAGTGCTTCTTGATCAGCTCCGGATCATTTAGCCATTTGTCGTTCCCCCTTATGCGAGCAAGAACATGAAGGTTGATGTCCTCGTACCATGAAAGCACGAAGGAAAGAGCCTTGTCCGCTGCATCTCGGCCGGCCGACTCACGCCATTGATCCAGCCGGTCTTCAGTAAGGAGCAGTCTCTTGGCAAGTGGTTCGATGAGTTCGGGTGGGTCTTCATCTGGCCAGAGCATGCGAAACGCATGGATAGCCGACTTGAGCAAGTCCACACCGCAAGACCTGAGGGTCTTGACCCGTTCAGACACTGCTTCAAGAAGCTTCTCCATAGACACCTCGCCATCAGCAGGAGCACCAGCTTCGGCTCTCACTTTCTTCATGGCTCGGATGGCAAACATGTTGTCCTTAGGAAATTCTCTGCAAGCAAAAAGAGGAAGTTAGCAAATAAAAAGGGCAGATGCAAGAAGTACAGAATGACTTGTACAGTGCAAAAAGAGTAAGGACTCACTACCGAGAAAGAAGTTGATGGCAGCGAGTCTACTATGCCAAGTCTTGGCCTTGGCTTGTAGGGCGTCCAAGTTAAGATTTGCCGACTCGACCGATGATTCGGCATCGTCGAGCAGCTTTTTGGTCTTTTCGGCGCTGGTGGCCTGCTATTCATTCTTCTCAGCAAGTTCCTCCTTCAACCCTTTCACCTCGACCAAGTGCTTTTGCTCCGACTCGACAATCAGCTTCTTCAGCTGAATCACCTCGTCTCGCTCCTTTTGGAGCTCGGTTTATTGCTTCTCTGCTTATTCGAAAAGATTGCTTGTCAGCACCAACAGAAAATTTTAGCTATCACATCAACGAAGCAAGAAACTTACCCTCAGCCTCTATTGTGGACTAAGAGGAGGCTGCGAAAAAAGAACGAGGAAGGATTGAGATAATGAACCAAAGAAAATAATGCTGAAAAGAAAAAGGACGGATAAGGATATTACCTTGGCCGTGGGTGTCAGTCTGTAGCTTCTCATACGCAAGTTCGAGCTTGCGATGCGCTAGGACGAGAGCTTGGTGCACCTTGGTGCGCTCGTTATGTGTGAGCTGAACAAAGAGGATATACAATAAAGAAAGGTCAAGTCAAACAGCCGGCTGAATCAAAGAGCTGAAGAGCTTACAACCGAGTAAGTTCCTTACTCGACAGTAACCTCGAGGGCTAGGGATTGATGATCTAACATGAGTTTGGCATAAAGGAATCAAAGAGCTTAAGAGCTTAAAGCCAAGTAAGTTCCTTACTCGACAATAACCTCGAGGGCTAGGGATTGAGGCTCTAACATGAGTTTGGCATAAAGAAATCAAAGAGCTTAAGATCTTACAGCCGAGTAAGTTCCTCACTCGACAGTAACCTTGAGGGCTAGGAATCGAAGATCTAACATGCAAGCTTGGGATTCAAAGATTAAAGTGATTATCTAAGAGCTTACGGCCGAGTAAGTGCCTTACTCAATCGTAACCTCGGGGACTAGGTGATATGTATAAAGGAAATACTCAACAGTACAAAAGAGTAAGAAGTTACTTTACCTCGTTTACTTCATCGGCGCGGGCCATCAGAGTAATGGCCTGCTGGGTCATGTCAGAGACGGCCTTGGGGCCCACCGCTTGCCAAGACGGGTGTCGACCTCCCGTCATGGCTGCATTCCATGCCACGGTAAGGCTCACCAACCTGTGCTCTTGCCACTAAGCGAGTGAGGAGAACCCGCTGCCGTGGTGGTTCCCAAAGGCACGGGTCGCAGCAGTGAAGTATGGAGGACAATAGCCCGGAGCCATCACCGACCCGCAGTGGATTCTTCCCCTTACCGTTGAAGCGATCATTGTCGCCGACGCCGAGGCCGGATCTCGAGGAGCGTAACCGAACGCAGACTAGCGTTGTTTTCTTGGAGGAGGTGGATTTGCCGAGGGGCAGTAGCCAAGCCTTGGGCTGGTTCCGCCTTTTCACACTGGAGAGAGCGTATGATTTGGAGAAGAACGTGGAGCCGCCTGACTGGGCTCAGCAGTTTTGCTAGCTCCAAGATCAGGAAGTTGTTCATTCACATTAGCTGAGGGCTGATGCCAGAGGAACTGGTGGCAGAAGGTTTCTCGGTGCCGGATTCACGGGCACCAAGATCAGGAAGTTTTTCTTGGCCAGCGCCAGGGGCGCTCGCCGAATAACCCACCGGGTCTAACTTACATGGAGAAGCGTGAGCCTCAACAGTGCGAGCCTCAACCCGGACAGGACTCGGCGCCGCCAAGTCAGCTGGAAGAGGCGCAGGCCTAAGCGGCGAGGCAATGCTATAAGCAGCCTGATTCGCCGTCAAAGGTGCGACACTGAAAAAACGAGACGCATATAAGAGAACATCAGTGATGAAAAAGAAAAGAACGGAGATAGAAGAGTACAAAAAGCTTACCCGGTGACAACCGGGTCACGAACGACTCAGCGTGTGACTCGGCGCCCAGCAGCTTGGCGAGTATCAACCAGGCTGGCAGCAGTAGCAGTAGGAGCTGCCGGAGTGGGTTTGCTCTTCTTGGCCGGCTGAGTGCTGGAGGAGGCTCCGCGTCGCTTCGGCTTAGCAACGGGGATCTTGCTGAATCCGCCCACGGAGAGAGGAGGAGCATCATGTACCTGGCCAGCTGCATAAGTAAATAACAGGCTTACTCAGATAAGCAAGCATATTAAGGTCACAAGGCATATACCTCCAAAAGCGTACAATCATCATCCTCATCATCGTCGGACCAATCTTGTAAGGGATTGCGAGATTGACTCTTACCCGGAGCCGAAGTAGAAGCAGCGTGCGGGATGGGCATGAAGCACTTCAGGTCATACTCGACCTCATCCGAGTCGGAGCGATCCCCATGATAACCAGCAGGAGGGACAGTACTATCATCAACCTGGTGAAGGAGATTCTGCGGAGGAGAAACATAATGAGAAACTAAAAAACTAAACTAAGAGTGGCAAAAGAGCTAAAGCCTACTCGGAGAGAAAGTGATTCGGAAAAATTACCCAGGGGACAAGTCTGACCCGACTAAAGGGAGGGCAACTCCAAGCCCAATCATCCGCCAAGTTCAACTTAAAGATTGAGCTTACTCGGCGGGCAAAGGAGTCTTGGGTGAGCTCCATAGTGGAGTGCCGAGTGGGATCGTGTGAGCCACTCATGAAGCACATCTTGTGGATCCTCGCTTGGATGGGGCTAACCCGGCGTCAGACAAAGGTTCACATGAGGTCAGAGTCGGCGAGATGAAAGTTTTCATCCGGCGACAGCAACCTTTCCAAGAATGTGTTAGCCTCATTTAGCGCAGTGTCTTGGTCGCGCGGGTCAAGCTGCCAGTGTATTGGTGGACGTGTACCAGGCCAGGAAAACCAATCAGCAAGCGCCACGTAGCCAAGGATACACGAAAAATCTCGTGCCACTTCATGACTAGGACAAGAGGCGCAGGCCGATGGGACTGCCACATTGATGGGGAATAACTGCGTAGCCGTCAATGTGCCGCCAGAGCTTGGAACAAAAATTGAGGCAAGTAATCATGATTACCAGCTGTCAGTGACTGAAGCGCGCCGAAAATGACTCGGAATTGGCCAAAGTAATTCGGCTCAAGGCAAGAATGAGCCAAGAAGTCAAAGAGTCAACCCGGAAATTGTCAGATTGACCCGGCAAGGTGTGAAATTACGACAGATAAAGACAAAAACTAAGTTCCACTCACACAAAAGGAACCTGGAGACGCCTAACAGCTTGAACTGCTAGACCTCACCAGCTTCGGGGACTAATGTCGAGGGGATAACCACCGGTAGGGTCGCGAGAGGGGAAACATAGCGCAACTGGGTTGGCTCCGAGTAAAGAAAGAACCTGGCCGGGTAAGAACGGCCAGGTAAGATAAGCATGGAGGCCGACATACAAACTATGTCGGCCCGCATAGCACAAAGTTTTAACCCTCGCAGGAACCGACGAGCCGAGTCGACCGAGGAAGGGCCGAGTCAAGAAGGACGCGTGGCACCTTTCCAAGTAAGGTTCAGGAGGGACCATGGTAAAGCATGGTCAAAAGAAAAGGGTGACGCTGGTGACACAAAAGGAGCCGGGTGACGCCCAAAGCATACGCTGACGTGTAAAGTAACATCATGACGCCAAAAAGAACAAGAAGCAGCGTAACAGAAGACCGTTAGCTGTCAAGCTTTATGGACTGGGCCTCTGGGCTTAGGGAAAGCCCATGACCCGGCCCACATTGTAGGGACCAAGATCCAAACACTAAACCCTAGAATTCAAAGCGGTATTAGCTAGCTAGCACTGCCTATATAAGGGAGGGCATAGCAGTAGTAGAAGGAGGTTGGACCAAGTAGGGAACTAGTGCTGTGGACTCTAGCTTATATAGCTCAAGGAGCACTTGTAATCTTTGGGGTATTAATCAAATTACTAAGTCTAGAGAGTTATTCTTGTTCTTCGTGCATGGCTCAACCGTGCACTCCCTCCCCGGTGACCACAAGCACCCATTCGGCCCTCGACTTAAGCCTACCCATTGTAACACCCTCAGAATCGTACCTATGCAAGTTTGAACAAAATTCGCCAAACCCGCATAGAAACGATTCAAAGGTGCCCACCAGGCACTTTCGTGCGGGTGGAAAACGAAGTAATAACATTACACAACAGTCCTCGATGGGACCCACGTAATATATATATATACAAATGACTACATGAGTCAAGAATACAGATATAATATACAAGATCCAAATCACCTTGAAAACGGTAGAGTCCGACTACGGACAAGAAGCAAATGGGGCTAAGAGCCCCAAGAATAACCAATGGCGCCCATAACCCTGCCCAAAGCCAAGCCGGAAGGGTAACCCTACTAACGACGTCGATCTCAAAACCGCTTAAACAAAAGGGTGCCGACAAAGGGCAAAGGAAAAAGAAGGAGCGCCAAGATCGAGGCCAAGACACGGCGAGGCTAGAATTCGGCGGTCCTCGCCTACATAGGTATGGTGGACTGAAGCGGCAGCGGCAGCATGCACTAAACAACCTATAGAGACTCGATACAACTAGCGGTAGTAAGAGAGGGGTGAGAATGACCTATCCGGATCCAACCTGAGGCTAACACCAAACAAACCCATCCTGGCGTTTCCCCCTCGAGACCGTCGAGGAAGTCAACCGAGGAACTCACACAGTTGGCAATTTTACTTATTCGGTTATAGTTGCGGCACTTTACTAGTCAGGTTTAGAGAATCGTCCTGATAAAGTAAGCAGTGGGCACTTTTAGTTAACCATTCCGTGAGAGTTGCAACATTTACTAATCAGGTACAGATAGCATGAGATAAACCCAAAACCCAGCAGTTGTTGATACTTTTATTCAGCCATTCCGTTGTAGTTGCAAGATTTACTAGTCAGGTACAATTGTCGCAAGCGACAAACAAACAAGCAATTGTGGGCAGTATTAATTAGCCATTCCATTATAGTGAAGCTGATTACTAGTCATTATAAGTCAAATTTATAGCAGTAAACTTTAGTTATGCTTGTCTATGATCGAGATCATGCTCCAAGTCGTCCATATCCGCTGGACACGGCTTTGAAAGTTTTACCCGCGGGTGCACCAATAGCAACACACGCCGATCAACCTCGGAAAACCAAAACAAAACCCAACGAGGCTTTCACGTGAACAATCACAGATTCAGAAATATTTCAGGGGCCACCCTTAAGTAGATCCCGCGGAGTAAGCAAGCTCGAGACGGACTCAAGGTTTGCGACAATGGTCTTAATCGGGAACCCGAAAGTGTGGCTGGGCTTGTCGATACCGCGTAATCAATCCGCTTACCTAAACAGTACAGTGTGCTCCTCGCACAAATTAAATACAGATAGTAGCATGGCATAAGTACAGGATAGTAAAAACACCTCAAACTAGTTGTGGCCCCAAGAAATAAGACGGAATCAAGCTCTGGCTCAGGGGGGTCCCATACTCCCCGAATGTGGATAGCGCGATAAATCAAGGAACAGGTATCAAGTACTCGGGGTCTTACGGGACACAAGTGGGCGTTCGGAAACCAAATATTTTCTATCACCCACCGATGCCTCTGCTTATTTCAATTTTAGTTGTTAAACAGAAATTAAAGTGAACAATAAGTAAAACTAGGATCATCTCCAACATCAACATGCGGCAATACATTAGCAACTGTGGCATATGACGACACACATCAGCACTTGAGCAAGCAACTACGACACGCAAGTCCAACTATCTACCAAACAACAGGTAATAGGGTGTGTCCAAGGCAATATAGGGCTGCACGGGATATCACAGGTATGGAAACTAAAGCATCGCAACACAGATAGCAATAGATCAACAGGAGGGAATAAAGACTATAAAAGTAAGATAGGTAGAAAGGGGGAGATGCTCGCCTGAAAACATTGTCGAAGGGTTCATCCGACGATCGGGGCGAAGCTCACATCAACTCAACGGCCTTATCCGCGAAGAAGCAAAACACTAGAAGAAACACCGGATGCGATATTTAATACAACGACAGAAGATCGGCATGATGCATGTATGATGGATGACATGGCAAGGAAAGTGCGTATTAGGTCATATTAAACGGAACCGGGGTCCCGGCAATTAGTTAGATGGTTCCAGTTATTTAGAACCCCCGCAGTTTAAATGTTGTTATAACAAGGCAAGGTTCGATACCGGTTCGCTACACAAGTTTAAATGAGGCCAATATGAGACTAGATTTGCCCGCATATGGGCCCCATATTTAATTATTAGGTGAGTCGGCATAAGGCCCCCAAACCAATGCTATGCATGCGGGAATGACAATTTAATGTGCAACAAATTGATATGTTATAAAATAGGGTTCGAGGAAAAGGGGTCACACATCAGAGGGGGCTCGACGATCTTGGGGTTCCGGGGTTCGGGGTCGGTCTCGGGGTCCAGGGTTCGACGGATTGGTCTCGGCGGAAGCGTTCTCGGGTCGGGGTAGATCTTGGCGTTATGAGGATCTTGTCGGGCTCGTGCCATCGAGGCGGTGTTAGCACTCGGGAGCGTTCTCGTGGCAATCTTGGCGTCCTGGGGCGATCCTGTCGCATCTGCGGTCGTGCCGACGGTCTTGTCGTTCGGTGGCGGTCTTGGCGTTCTGGGGACCTTCGAGTCGGGGATCTTGGAACGTGCCGGCTTTCTCCAGATTATGCATCGCCGCTCCGTGTGGAAGGTCTCGAGGGTCCGGTGACGGAGGTCTTGACGGCCCGAGAGGAGAACTTGGTGGCCGCTCAAAGGTCGAGGAGGATCTTGTCGGTGTCGAACTTGGGAGTTCTCGCCTCAACCATCGATGGCCTACTTGGATCCGCGTCTCGGTACCTCGGGATTATCTGGGTCACTGTCGATCTTGTTGTCAGGGGCACACCACTTATCCGCCAACCACGACGGACATACATCCACCACCGAGATAGCCGGGTGCTGAAACAACATCTGAGAAACATTGGCGACGAGGCGGACGCGCTGGGAAGCAGCGAACCGGGCACCGACGCCGACGGAGATGGGCACGGCAGCGGGGGGTTCTCGGCAGCGGATGGTCTTGGGGCGGGGCGAGACGCGAGGAGGAGGGCCCGCACGGCGCGGGGCGGGGTCGCGGGCCTGCAGGGGTGCGGCGGGGATCCGGCGGAGAAGGGCGTGTCGGCGAGGTCGGGGAAACGAGGGTGCGCGGGTCGGCGACCGGCGGCGAGCTGGAGAGGCGGCTCGTGAGCTCAGGCGTGGCGTCGCCGGCTGACGAGGCGGCCTGCTCGCGGAGGCGACGGGCTTGAGGCGCTGGTCCTGGGCGCTGGGCGGCCAGGAGCAGGCGGGCTCGGGCCGAGCTTGCGGAGGCGGACGAGCGAACGGGCGACGACGGGCGCAGGAGGCGCGCCGGCTGGGCAAGCGGCACTGCCCGGGCAGGGCGGGCGGCGAGGTTGGGAGGGACGGCGGCAAGGCGAGCGGCGGCGAGGGACGTTGCGGGAGGCGCGGGGAGAGGCGAGCCGGGATGCGGGCCGAGGAGGAGGAGCCGAGCCGAAGCTCGGGCCGGAGCAATGGCGGAGGCGGGCGAACGTCCGGGAGAGGGGTGCGAGGAACGGGAAGGCCGGGAGGGGAGGGCCATGGCTGCTTGTGAGAGAGAGAGAGAGGGGGACGCGTGGGGGAGAGCGGCGGCGGCGATAGGGAGCTTGCAGAGGTGGGAGCGCGGAGGGGACGGAGGAGGAAGATGGGGTCGGGGCAGCGCGTGCGTGGGTCGCGTGTGTGGGGGGCCAGGGGCGTGGGTCCGGTAGGGGCAGGTGGGGTCGGGGACAACTGGGGGAGGCGCGTGGTGAGTGGGGGTGGGGATGGGAGCGGGTCCAGGTGCAGAGAGAGGGGTCTGGGCGGTGGGGCCGCGATGGGGAGTGGGTGGGCAGGCAGGTGCGTGTGTGTCTTTGGATGAGGGAGAGAGAGGAGAGAGAGGAGGGGTGGGGTGAGAGAGTGGCTAGGTGGAGGGCTAGGATAGGTTAAGGGGAAGGGCAGGGTGACGTGGCGCGACGGGGTTGGCCGGGGTGATGTGGCCAGAGGGATGGGGTAGATTAGTTGGTGGGTTTAGAAATTAAGGGGTGGACCGGTTTAAAAATCCTGGGGCGGTCGTTCGGGCCAATCGGCCCGTTCGACTGCCCCGCCCAAAAATAATTTAACTTTTTATCTAATTTGCGATAACTTTTGCAAGTGGTTTTTAGACAAATAAAATATCCGGCAGCACCCGGGGTTTGGCGTTTGAATAAAGATGGGGCGTTTTTAGAAAACAAAACGGGATTTGCGGGATAGTTTTGGCAAACAATGCATGATGATGACGATGCAATGCACAAATTCAACGCGATTTTCTAGTAGTGGTTTTGCGGGATGCCACACCCATGGCATCTGCCATGCCACCATCATGACAATGTAGTACATATCCATTAGTCCCCGAACCTTTAGGGGAGTAAGATATTACTTGTCCGAATGCTCCCTTGGGTTTTCCTATAGTGTAGCTGTGGTAGAAAACCGAGTTATTTTAACATAGCCAAAATTTCTATTATAATCGAACATCCAACCACCTAGATTTGGATCGAGGTTACTCAGTTCGAATCTTGAGTAGTACTTTTAATATCCAGCCACCTATATCCGGGTCAAGTTTTACTTGATTCAGATCTTGAGTAGTAC
Source organism: Avena longiglumis (assembly GCA_030063025.1). NCBI lineage: Eukaryota > Viridiplantae > Streptophyta > Magnoliopsida > Poales > Poaceae > Avena > Avena longiglumis. The sequence goes on along the minus strand of CP125979.1, from coordinate 335,677,606 downwards.
TTTGAATATCTAGCCATCTAGATCCTGGTCAAGTATTACTCAACTCGGATCTTGAGTAATACTTTGAATATCCAGCCACTTATATCCGTGTCAAGTTGTACTCGACTCGGATCTTGGGTAATACTTAGAATATCCAGCCACCTAGATCTGGGTCAAGTTTTACTCAATTCGGATCTTGAGTAATACTTTGAATATCCATTTTCCTCAGTGACTAATATATGTGGTTTTTTAGATTGATCATAACCGGTGTACCACCGAGTTTCAGAGGTTTCTCTTCTCGCACATGATCCTCTATACAAAGTACAAAAGGTGTTGCATATTGCAAAGAAGACATGTGAATATTCTTCTTCATTGCTTCTGGTATGTTTTTGTGTTTCCTATCCGAACTAACACCTGACTCATCTTCTTTCAGCCGATATTGATGCCCAGAACACAAAGCTGAAACATAAGGTCGCTAAGCTAGAAGGTACTTCGGCATTTACCTCGACACTTTATATCTCGTTCTTGTTCTTGTTTGAGTTGCCTCATGATTTTTACCTCCACTCGGCCAAATTAAAAGACTTTGCAGAATATCATCAAGACTTGGTTTCTATGCCTGACTTGATGACCCATTTTCTTGAACAAGCAGGAGAACAAGTAGCCAAGCTGAAGGAGAAGGATGACGAGATAGCTCGGCTTCGTGCTGAGAATAAAAACCAGAAGAGGTTGTAGCAGGCCGAGCTCTCGAAACTTAACAAATAGTTCTCCTAAGAGAAAAGCCGACTCAACCTCCAACTAGAGAAGGACAAAGAGATCATCCAAACGACTGAGGCCATAGCTGACTCGACCAAGATCGAGCTTGAGAAGAAGACCAAGAAATATGCCGGCATGTTGTCCGACCTCGGTTGAATTATTAGTGTCATGCACCATAAGTTTCTTTTCCTGTTTCCCTATTTTCACCTCACATTTCTTGTTATTTTCACTTACTTGTGCGCTTATTATTTCAGATAATTTCCCGGAGTCCAAAGTCCGAGGTCCTAATGATGTGCTGAAGGCTCAGCAGAATCGTGGTGAATCCACTGATCCGTCCGTTTCCTACAACCTTGAGGACTATCTCATCAGTTTGGGGTCCAGCATGAATACAATGAGGACATTTGGCATGGATCTTGTGGATGCTGCAATCTGGGTCTTCAGTGTCTTCTGTATGATAGAGTAGCCCTAAGCGTGTTGCGGTGCTTGCCGAGAGATTAATGGACTATGAGACATGGCTCAAACTCTAGAGGAAATCTGCCGTGCGATCAGGTGCCGACATAACTTTGACCTTCGTGTTTTCGTGGTATGAAGGGATCTTATTGGATGCCCTTCAAAATATACACACCGGCTCACTGCGGCCCTCTGATCCGGAGAACATTAAACGCCGGCAAGCTCGAGCCTACCACCTTATTCAATATGCCAACACACATGCTTGTAATTAAGGGTCGAGCTTCCTCGAGGACGAAGCTGATGCCAATGCCGAAGAGGTGGGCGAAGAGGAGGCCGAGGAAGAGGCCAACGAAGAAGAATAAAAATTGGACGAGGCCAAGGAAAATTCAGATTATGATGTTGAAACCGAGGCTCCCACTTCATAGGCCGAGATGCCCTGTACTAAGGTCAAGGTTCCCTCTACCAAAGCTGACGTTCCTTCCGCTGAAGACGAGGCTCCTCCTGCAGCGAAGGAAACTGACACCGCTGCTGATGATTCGGCCTCCGCTGCTCCTTAGGCGCAAAAACTCCAAATTTTATTAAATCCCTAGTATGCCGGGAGCAAGATGTAATACACAGTTCATGTTATTTTGATACTATTGTGCTATATATTGGACCCTTTTGGGCAGAGTCCCCAAGTTTCATTGACTTGTTTTCTCAATTATGTGACTCGACTCGCGTCTACCATTTTGTGGCGTTCGACTTATGAGTCTGATACCAACAGATCAAATTAAAAATACTTAGAAATTTGGGGAATAACCTCAAATTGATTCCATATGATAAATAAAGAAAGTAAGTATAGGGTTTAGTCAAAACATGAGTCGGCTTGCATACTTTTCTTCTTTCATGTGTTTAGCATTCGCTGGATTTCTCTTGCTTTCCATGAAGCCTATTTTTTGGACAGTAGCAAGTCAAAGAGTTGGCCTTTGTTGCCGACACATTACTAATCTGGCCTAAAGATTAAGAAATTTAAGTCAGCCGACATATTAAAGTAAATGCATGAAAGATAATTTTATTAAGGCAGTAGCCGAGTTACAGCTCGAGATGCCGAGGTTTCATTCATTAGCTCACCACCGACATAGAATTCGACATATGAGAGTTCGAGATACATACACTTCGACTAAGTGTAAAATGTATGTAGTAGAGCTACATTCTATGGCCTCTTTGATTATTCTCCTGAACTATCTGCCTTATTCTTCTCCTGTGCTTGAGCATATATAAGATAATACATGTCATTGTGTAATGCTTTGCTCACAATAAATGTCCCCTCCCATGGAAGTGATAGTTTATGCATGCCGGCAGTGCGTTGCACTAGCCGAAACACCAAATATCCTTCCTGGAAAACTTGGTAGTTCACTTTTTTTCTATAATAACATCTGAGATTCTGTTGATATACGTCGGATCTAGACAATGCCAACTCTCTTGCCTCTTCTATCATATCAACATCATTTGACGGGATTCTTGCCCTTTGGCTTCTGTGTATTCGGTGACTCTAGGAGAATCATGCACTATGTCGGCTGGTAATACAGCTTCTGCCCCATATACCAGAAACAAGGTGTATAGCATGTTGCTCGATTCGGAGTTGTCCTTAGGCTCGATAATATGGCTGGGAGCTCCTCAATCCAAAACCCTGTTGATCTTTGCAGCGGCTCAATGAGCCAGGGTTTTATCCCGAATAGTACTAGACCATTGGATCTCTCTACTTTCCCGTTAGATGCAGGATGTGTGATTGATGTAGCATCTAGTCTTATATTATTCTCTCGATAGGATCAAGCAAATGCTCCTATGGAAAATTTTGTACCATTATCTGCTATGATGCTATGTGGGTACCCATATCTTAGGATAATATCCTGAAGGAATTTCACGGTTGTGCGCCCATCACATTTTCTTATTAGTTTAACCTTGATCCATTTTGTTAAATTATCAACCATGACCAAGATGTGGGTCATGCCACCACGAGCCGGCTTAAATGGCCCAACCATATCCAATCACCATACAACAAATTTACAGGTTATGGGTATTGTTTTGAGTTTAGAGGATGACATATGTGTCTTACTGCAATAAATCTAACACCCATTGCATTTTTTTCACCAGTTCCTCTACATCTCACAGAGCACTTGGCCAATAGAATCCATGCCAGAATGATTTATCCACTAAGGCTCTAGACGAATCATGATGCCCACATTCACCTTGATGGATATCTCGGAGGATCTCTTGTGATTTTTCTAGATCAACGCATCTCTGTAGGATGCTAGTGACACTTCTTTTGTATATCTCTTTGTTTATTATGGTTTAGGCCTTTGCCCTTCTTTGGATTTTTCTAGCTAGGACTTCATCATTCGACAGATTTTCATCTTTTAAGAACACAAAAATGGGCAGCACCCATGCAGGTACCTCATGTTTTGGGGTATCTGGTTCATCAATCTCCATCACATCAGCCGACATAACCTCTGTCGGATTAGGCTCACTAGTCCATGGGTTCTGCAAGGCAGTACCCGGGTTATTCTGATTGTTCCTCCCATAGATGTCCATTGGGACAGCCTTAGACCCTGGGTTGGCCGGGATAAAAATTGACTCGGATTCTGGTGATGGGGTAATCGATGGTTTTCTGAGCTGCTCAAGAGCTATGCCCGGCGTGATAGATTGCCTGGATGAGCCGAGTTTGGACAATGCGTCAGATGCATTGTTTTCTGCTCGTGGTACATGGTGGGATTCACACCCCTCAAAGTAGCCATTATTTTTCTGCACATGAAATCTATACAATGCCATATGTGCATCGAGAGCATCCTAATGACCCGATACTTGCTGCACCACAAGATCCAAATCACCAAAACACTGTATCCGATGTATTCCAATGTCCTTTGCTACTTTTAGAACATGGACAAGTGCCTCATATTCGGCCACACTGATTGATGCAGCAAAATGTATTTGCAACACATAGTTTAGTTAGTTTTTCTTAGGCACGGTTACCACTATCCCAATGCGTAACCCGGTTCTCAACTTTGATCCATCAAAGTACATTCGCCAGTAGTTCGAGTCAGGCAAAGGAATCTCATAATGCATTTCATCCCAATCGACAAAAAATTCGGCCAGCACCTGAGACTTGATTGCCTCTCGCCTATCAAATTGCGGAGTATAAGGGGCTAGCTCAATTGCCCATTTGGCGATTTGGCCTCTTGCATCTTTATTACTCATTATCTCGGCTATTGGTGCTTCACGTATCACCTTTATGAGGTGTTCCTCAAAATAGTGCTTAAGATTCTTGGCCGACATATACACACCATATGCCCTTTTTGATAATGTCGATAATTTTGCTTCGAAGCAGAGACTATCTCACTTATTTAATATACCGGCCTCTGAACTGACTTACCCTCTTCGTCACGCTCCACCACTACCACGGAACTTACGACTCGGTTAGTCGCTGCTATGTAGAGTGACATTGGCTCCTTGGCTAGTGGTGAGTCTAACACTGGTATAGAGGCTAGTATTCTTTTTAATTCAAGAAAAGCATTATCAACTTGTGGTATCTAGATAAATTTATCTGACTTTTTCATTAATTGGTAGAAGGGCAATGCCTTTTCCCCAAGCCGACTAACAAACCAACTCAACGATGCCAAGTAACCAGTGAACTTCGAGACATCATTGAGACAGTTCGGCAGTTCCATGCACTCAACTTCTCGGATCTTAGTTGGATTTTCTTCTATACCTTGGCTCGACATGAGGAATCCGAATAATTTTCCGGCTGGGACACCAAACGTGCATTTTTACAGGTTAATGTTCATTCGGAATCTCCTTAGATTCACAAATCTTTGTCGGATATCATCTAGGAGAGTGTGACTCTCCTTGGTTTTTATCACCATATCATCCACATATACTTGGACATTTTTGCCAACTTGATCATGTAAACATTTTTGCATGCATCTTTGATACGTTGCCCTGGCATTACATAAGCCGAATCGCATACTGCGATAGCAATAAGCCCTGCACGGGTAATGAAGGCCGTTTTTATTTGATCAGCCGGGTTTAACAGTATCTGGTGGAAACCAGAGTACATGTCTACAAATGATAAAAGTTCACATCCAGCTATCGAATCAATGAATTGATCTATTCTATGCAAAGAAAATGGACGCTTTGGACATGCTTTGTTCAAGTTCATCTAGTTAATGCAGATGCGCCACACTACTGCCACATTCGGGTCATCTTTCTTTTTTTCCACCAGTACCGGATTAGATAGCCAATCCGGATGAAGCACTTCCATGATAAACCCGGCTCCTAGGATCCGAGCTATCTCATCTCCAATGACCTTTCTCTTATCCTCGGCGAAGCGGTGGATAGGTTGCTTCACCGGCCTTGCATCAGGCCTAACATGCAGAGAGTGCTTGGCCAGCTCCATCGGCACACCTTGCAGATCTTGCAGAGAGTGCTCGGTCAGCTCCCTCAGCACACCTTGCAGATCTTGCAGAGAGTTCTCGACCAGCTCCCTCGGCACACCTTGTAGAGAGTGCTCAGCCAGCTCCCTTGGCCAAAGCTGATATCTTGGATTCTTCTTTTCTCCCTTGCAATCGCCAATGACTCGGCTAGATTTGACTCGGCCGAGGCACATTCCAGCAATCTCCTATAATCTCCAGCAATGGTGATAATCCCATGGGGTTCTGGCATCTTCATTTTCAAATAACTGATGTGAGTACAAGACATGAATTTGTATATAGCTGGCTTGCCCAGCAGTGCATGGTAGCAACTCTCTAAGTCCACGATCCTGAACTCCATGTTCTTTGTTCTGCAGTTCTCCCGTGTGTCGAATAACACGTCTATCCGAACTTTGCGAATTGGTTCGCATGACAAACCCGTCACAATGCCATGAAAGGTGATCTTAGTCGACTACAAAATGTTCTCCGAGATACCTAGCTTGTGCATTGTGTCCTTGTACAATATATTTATACTACTTCCATTATCAATGAGCACTTTGGAGAACTTCACGTTAATATTTGGCCTGATGAACGTCGGATAAAGAACCAAGGCATATGATCCAGGGTTCGGCATGATCTTCGGGTGATCCTTGATACTCCATGTGATTTCCTAATCCGACCAGTGCATATACTTCAGCACGGACCGCGTTACTACATTGACTTCCATATATCGCCTCTGCATGATTTGCATGTCTATTTCTTCTGTGGTGAATATGCAGTACGTCTCATCGTGTTCCCAATAGTCATTCCGGCCACCAATGTCGGGCTTCCCACGGTTCTCTTGATTTTGATTGTCCACGTGGTGCACTGCCTCTCTTCTATCATGATTCTCGTACCTCGGCGGTGCACTACTAGGAAAAGGGATGTTCGTGGCGCACCTAAGAAGCCCATCCGTGGCGCACTAGTGGTGCGCCACTAAGCATACGCTTGTTGCCGGTCAAAACTCACTGGCGGGCAGTGACGAGCAACACGAAGAGCCGGGAGGCTCCCAGAGCGGCTGGTGGGCCCTAGTCCCTCGGTCAACGGCCATAAATCTTCCAAGACGCACGCAGCGTCTGTCTTGGTTCGAGATGCCACGACCTATACCGTCGGGAAGGTGATGGATTGTTCGATTGGTTTCCCGCGGTAAACAAGTATCGTAAAATTCGAGCCGTGATCGGCTCCCAGTTTCCAGTAAATCGGCTTTCGAGCGATTGTCCCCATGGTTCTGCATTGGATCTATGATAACATGGGGTTTTGCTTAATTACTACAAGTTAAATCGATCTACGATAGTTTAACGTTTTCACCGCATAACGAACGTCCCACGCGTAGTTGAGCCTAATAGATCTGAAGATAGTAGAAAACCGATCCTAGAGAAGGCCTAAAACCAACATAACGTCAATTCCGGAAACATCCCTCTAAGATCAATAAACCATACCTTACGTACACGGATCGTTCAACCCGTTTGTGAGGCCTAACCACGTAGATATTAAACTAAACCTTGATGAACAAGGCACAACTATAACAGATCAAATCGACTTAAGCGAAATCAAGCAAGATGCCACCTTTACACCCGGGAGAAGGTGCAAAGGCGAAGATAGCTAGAGGTAGCATGAATAAGCAATCGTAGTAAAAGTATCGATGCTAGCTCTAACAAATCTGTGGTAAAGGTGTTACCGCCATCAACAAGGCTTAGTACGAGTAACACGGACAACGATAAGTAAATCGCCTAGATCGCAAGATGCGATCTAGGCGACATCTTACTACAGAAAAACCCTAGAACAAGGGGTGGCGATCTTGAGATTGTGTTTGTTGTGAACGTAATTGTCCTCCTTTTCTCAATAACCCTAGGTACATATTTATAGTCCGGAGACTCTCTACTTTTGGAATAACTCTACAACTCTATCTTTACCTAAACATAAACGGAACCTAAACAAACACGAATCCTACTATGATACAGGATACACGGGCAATTCAGCCCAAATCTACGCACTAGGCCGATCCAACAACACGTTGAATAAATGTATCTTCCAAGCCCATCTTGATCACGGCCCATCTCCATCTTAGGCCAAAATATGGCGATAACACATGCCCCCCTGGTTTTGGCAATGATAATTCCAAAACCACTCTGTGTTTTTCCTTCTCACAGGTTTTTTTATCGGGCTATGCGTATGTCGTAGCGTGGCGAACAGGATAAATCACGCCACCCCTTCATCATGATGCCTGTCTTCTCAACTCCTCCATGATTGCATGATTTGACGATTTTGGCACAATAACTGGAAAGCTGCTATGGCATTGAACCGTTTCTTCACTATTCCTCTTTATTTAAATCCGCCTGAACAGTTCACAGTCCCCATCTTCCTCCCGAAGCCAAAAAACCCTCTTTCTCCATCGGAAAAAACCCTCTTTCTCGCCATGGCCTCCTCTGCTTCCTCCGATCTCTCCTCCCACGCCTCCAATAGCCTCAGCGACCACGAACCGACTCCAGAGCACCCGCCGACAGTGGCGTACAACACTCTCGCCCCACAATGGTGGGACGAGAGGGTTAGACTTTTGCCGTCTGGTCGGGAGGGCGATCGTCTCGGCAGCGGCGAAGAGCCTCCGATTCCTCGGCGGGAGGCTGGGCGACAGCGGCAACGACAAGCTGGTCGTGGGGCGGCGTCGACTCTTCCGCCGAGGAGGAGAAACCGAGGAGGACACCTCCTCCGATGGGTATCCGCCGAAGCGCTTCCGCTATGGGTCCGCGAGGATCAAATGGAAGATGACGAAGAGGTCCTTTGGCTTCTTGAAGCGGCCAGCGGGCAGCGAGCAGCGCCGAAAGATGAAAGACGGCGGCGGCAATGGCGGCGACGCAGCGACCTCGGCTTAGATTAGAATTAGTAGTAATGGCCATAGCAATAGCAGGCCCCTTTTATGTCGATCCTTCGCAAGCAATGATCCTTTGAATGAATGAAACTTTGTTCCCAAAATATTGCTCCTTTTCCTGCTTCAATTTCGCCGATAATCCGAAACAAGTCGATGTCCCAGAAGCCGATGACACTGTATCGGCTTTCACCATGCTGCATGCATACAGTCAAACAAGTTAAATTGCACAAAGCCGATGACCACCCATCGGCTCCTTCTAAAAAACGTTTGACAGGGTCAACCCCCAGTTGAATCACAACGGCTATTTCCTGGTCTGAAACGGTAACCAAACCTCCATTGCCCATCGAAAAATGTGCCCTGACCGAACAGCTATCGACCAGCAAGGATGATGATGACGAAGCTGAAACAACTGAGTTCCGTGCTGACGCTCTCCATGCCCTCAAAGCATTTCCTTAGTAGCTTGTTGTTTTTTTTTTATTCGGCCGATTTTCAACATCGGCCCCCATATTTTACTGCCAATCGACTTAGCCGATCTCTCGTATCGGCCCCTCAAGTTTTTATTGTCCCATATCCCACATGCTTGGAAAATACTTCTTGAGATGCTGGCCATTGACTGCCACTTGAAATTTTTCACCATCCAACTGCTCAAGCATGTATGCGTTCCCTCTTAAAACTTGGTCGACCTTATGCGGCCGTGCCAATTTGGAGACCATTTACCATATCTGCGTCCTTAGTACCCAAGGGCAACACGACTTCCCACCAAATCTCCAACGTGGAACTCCTTTGGCTTCACCTTCTTGTTGTAGGCACGAGCTACTTTAGCCTTGTTCTCTTTTATTTTCTCAGCGACCACAGCCTAAGCTCGATCCGTCTTCCACCTGTCACTCATAAAAGTTGCATATTCTTGATCGTTAGCTCATTACGAAAAGTAACACGTCTCGATCCAGCCGTAATTTCCCAAGGCAATACGGCTTCTTGCCCATAGACCAGATGGTGCGGAGAGGTTTTATCGCCCCATGGAGCGACATGCGATAAGCCCATAAAGCCTACGATAAAACCTCATGCCAACGCCTCGGGTGTTCATCGATTTTCCTCTTGATCAGCTTGATAAGGCTCGGTTGGGCGCCTCTTGCCCATTTGCTTGAGCGTAGTACGGAGATGACCGTGTCGCTTAATCCTGTGTCTTCACAGAACTTTACGAACTCGTGAGAAACAAAAACCGAACCTCCATCGGTTGTGATAGTCTGGGAATCCCAAACCTATGAATGACGTGCTCTTTCACGAAATTGATGACATCTTTTGAACTTACTGACTTCATAGGGACGGCTTCCACCCACTTGGTAAAATAATCTGTGATGGCCAAGATCCACATGTGGCCTTTGCTTGATGGAGGATTGATCTTGCCGATCATGTCCATGCCCCAACCTCGGAATGGCCAAGGTTTGATGATGGGATTCATTGCTGATGCGGGTACCATCTGGATTTTTCCAAATTTCTGACATGCTTGACACCCTTTGTAGTAGTTGAAACAGTCCTCCAGCATAGTGGGCCAATAAAACCCCGATCGCCTGATCAACCATTTCATCTTATGAGCCGATTGATGAGTTCCACAGGCTCCTTCGTGTACTTCATGTAGGAGCTGATTGGCCTCGGCTGTCCCCAGGCACTTGAGTAATAGCCCTTCTAGAGTCCTGTAAAACATGTCATCCCCAATAAGCACGTACTTCATGGCTTTGTACCTTATCCGTTTAGGTGCCCCCCGAGCCGAATCTTTCAAGTAATTGAAGATATCGGCTCTCCAGTCGTCTGCTTCTAAGAACTGTACCTGGACATCGGCTCCTTCCACCATATCCTTGTATCCTGAAGCTATCTGCGCAAGATCGTTCGCCTCGGTATTCTGCGCACGTGGGATCCAAGTGAAGTTGATGTACCGGAATTGTCCATCAACTCACGGCAGTGCAACCATAATGGGAAGAGGGACTCGCTCTCGCACTTGTACTCCTCCGTGAGTTGGGAAAGTACCAACTTTGAGTCACCAAAAATTTCCACTGCCTCGGCTCCGGCTTCGAGGAGTAACTCCATCCCCTTGCGTATTGCCTCGTACTCGGCTACATTGTTGGTGCAAAGGGTAGACAACCTGATGGAGAAGGAAAATGTTGCCCCCCGGGGCGACACGAGGAAAATGCCGATGCCGCAGCCATCGTCACAAACTGATCCGTCGAAAAACATAGCCCACGCTTTTATGGACAGTGCTGCTATGTTAGTGTTGATCCTCTCGGCAATAAGATCGAATACCGTCCCTTAACAGCTTTTGCGGGTTGATACCGGATGTCAAACTCTGATAATGCAAACATCCATTTGCCCAATCGGCCTTTTAACATAGGAGCCGATAGCATGTGCTTGATGACGTCCGACTTGCATATGATGATGACCTCTGCTGATAGCAAAATGTGGCGTAGCTTGGTGCATGTAAAAAACAGACAGAGGCACAACTTGTCGATATCTGGATACCGCGTCTCTGCGTCCAGCATCCTTCTGCTTATGTAGAATACGACTCGCTCTAGCCCATCATGCACTTGTACCACCACTGAGGCGATGGACGTGTCAGCCACTGAAAAGTAAATGTAGAATGGTTTATGCGGTGGGTGGAACTAACTTGGCGGCTTTGTCGGATATTCTTTGATCTCGTCGAAGGCCGTTGTTGTTCGCCCCGGAATTCCTCGTCGACTTTAATTTTACGAGCCCCATGAGCGGCTCTATCCTTCTGACAGTTAGAGATGAATCGTCGAAGTTGATCTTGCCGATGAGAGGCAGCTCTTTTTTTGTAGTGGGTGGCTTCATTGTTCGCCGCCTCCTTACTCTTGAGCCGATCTCAATCGCGTTCATGGACCAAGAAACCCAGAACCGGCCGTCACTCGAAAGCACACTTCTTTGGATTCATCCGCAGCGAACTTTCTTGTTCGGTCCGGGGCCGTGTAGATCGCCCAAGTGCCCTTCTTGGCGAAGCAGATTTGACCACCACGTCGTCAATGTAGATTTCCACCAACTGGCCGATCAGGTCGTGGAAAATATAATTCATGGCCCTACGGTATGTGGCGCGGCATTCTTGATCAAACGTCATGACCACATACTCGAAGAGACCCACGAACCTGGTACTCACGAATGCGGTTTTGTGTATGTCTTCGGAGCCATAAAAATTTGGTTGTAACCAGCATTGCCATCCATGAAACTTAAGATCTTGTGACCAGCCGCTGCGTTATTAACGTCTACGCTACGGCATCGGATACTCATCCTTCGGGTCGCCTGTTGAGATCCGAAAATCTATGGCGACCATCGGCCATCCTTCTTCTCCACGGGCACTATACTAGAAATCCATTCAAAGATACCGCATGGCTGATTAACTTGGTCACAACATTTTCTCGACCTCCTTCTTGACTTCTACGAATTTCGGCCTTCATTTGCCGTGCTTTGCTTTGAAATGGCGGAATCCTTTTTCGATGGGATCCGATGCTCAATGATGCTCCTGTCTAACCCAGGCATTTCTGTGTAGTCCCAGGCGAAGCAGTCTGGGTATTGTTTCAACAGGGCGATCATTGGGCCTCGCAGATCTGGATCTAATTTCTTGCTGATAAATGTTGGTCGTGGCTTATCCCCAGGACCAATGTCAATCTCTTCTAGCTCATCAGCGGATGTAAACCCATACCCTAGCTTGCCGTCACCTGTCAGGTCGATGCTAAACACAGGGCAAGCAGTAGGTGAGGACAACAAAAATAATTTGGGCGATTTCTGAATCGCCCCTTTTGATTGTGCTCGTCAAGGCGGTTTACACCTCACGGTTTTACAATGGCGGCGTCTCACCTACGACTACATGATCCGCTTGTCGTATGGTCGTTGCTTTTTATTTTTGTGGCCGATCGCGAGGATCGGCGTACCCTGATGATCGTGGGCTTTTCTACTCTGTAAGGCGGTGGATAAGACCAGCCTCACCCGTTTTGTAGCTTCAATCGTTCGCAGCCGTCTAGATTGATTCGAGATCGGCTCTTGGTCTTCCGCTTCCCGGATGTTCATGCCGGTGGAAACCTCGATAGAATAAATGCGCATGGGCGACCTCCACTTCATCCCGTCCCCTTGTATCGGACATTGGTGCATCGTGGATGGAATGCAGCGATTAGCGTGGATCCAATCCCTTCCTAGCAAGACGGCAGCGTAGGTACTTTTGCTGTTCACGACGAAAAATAGCGTGGGTATAGTTTTCCTGCCCACCGTCGGATCCACGTTAAACGCCTTGTGTTTAGAAGACGGCGTTGAAGTCGCTTAACGTGGCGTTGGTTTTGATCAGGTCCGATGGGCGTCCCAAGCGTCGTAGCATGGAGTATGGCATGATATTGATGCTGCTCGGTGTCCACCAACATCTTCCGACGGGTTGTCCATTGATGTAGCCCCGCAGGTCTGCTTTCAGATGTTTGTAACCCTTCTCACGTGGCTTCTCGAAGATAACCGGCCGTGGGCCGCAGTCAAGTTGTGCCACTGATAGCATATTGGTTTGTGGCGCGCCGAACTCTGCCGGGAGCACGAACACCATGTTTGTGCCAGCCGATGCCTGTGCATCGGCTTGTATTAACAGGTCGCCACTCTTTCCTTGTCGCGCCCTCCGTCTCCGTAGTCGCTTACTTTGGCGGCGGATCAGGCCGTGCTTTCTTTAGCGTGGAGATCTGCGCGCTCACCTCTTCTAAGTTACGCGGCTGCACCCTCGCTTACGGTGTGTCTGAGTCCATCGGGGCACCACCTTGGGCGGTGACACTGTCTTCTTCTTTGTCATCCACAGGCCTCTCAAGGCCCTTCGCTCAGCGGACTCCTTAGGGGCTCACGAGGTTGGAGAGGTCCTAGACGTTCGAACAACGTCGGCCTTGTGCCCTTCTTTTGTTGTCCACATTCGGGCGGTTGTCGGTATGAGCAATCGGCTCATTCCCACGTCCCAGCAATGCTTGAAAAAGGGGCAATCCCAATGTTTGTCTGCGCCTTCCTTATCTTTCGACGGTCCCCTGGCAAGGTGCTCATATCTTCCGTCGTCTCTGTCGTGCTGGCGACGTTGGTCAGACTGGCGCTCATATTTGTTAAGGAGGTGCGTGGAATGTGGCTTCTGATATCGCACTCTCCTCACTTGTTCCTCTGTTAAGTACCGCCCGCCATCGTGGCTGGGCCGGTCGCGTGGACCAGCCTTCTCTCTTTCTTTGCTCCGAGAGTGATCACCTCCTTCCTTGTACGTGTCATGGTGGTACCCAGACCCAGCCATGTTGACATCAAACGAAAAGTCGATTGGCGTCTCGCGGGCGCAGAGCTCTATCATGTTGACACCGGGAACGGGTTCGTGTCCACTTTCATGGCAACGGCGAGGATCGACGGCCTTGCTCTATAGCCATCTGGATTTGGCGTGAAGCTCCTTGCACTCGTTGGTGGGGTGAGTGAATGAATGATGCCACTTGCGTATGGTCTCCGTTCATCTCTGGGCGTAGGGATTTTGTGGCCTTGCAACCTCGATTGCTTCTCCTTCGATGATCGAATATCTGCTCAGCTTTGCTCACATCAAGTCGAACCCTCACAGGCCCTTGTTTCACCCATTTACAGGTCACGGGATCGCCCCGAGCCCATTCAGCTCGGCTACCTCCTGGTCTGCGTAGGATCTTCCTCTTCTGCATCGACCGGGCTTATCGGACGTCTGAATTTGTCTTGGTACAACTCGGTGGCGCTGCTCGTACATCGTCGATTCGAGCCATGTGCGCCAATGAGTTGTATTCTACGGAATGCCACGTCCTTGATGGGTCTGAGAGGCGACATCGCCTCGATTGCTTCCTTCTCGATTAAGCGAGCCGAGTAACATCTGTTCTTGATGGTCTTGAAGCGCTGGATGTATTCGACTCTGATCTCTCCTCTTACCGTACTTGCGCCAGTGCGCAATGCCGACCTCGGTCGCCTCGAATGGTCTTGGATGTGGGCTGTTCTTCTAGTTGTTTCAGTGCGAATTGAATCGGTGGCGAGGTGTACCACCCAAAGGCTGGTCTGTTAGAGATTGTGCGAAAAACCTCACGCGCATTTGATCCGATGCGAAATCATACCTAGCTGAGCGGTATCGGCTACGTCGTGCTTTCGATCGAGCTTGACCCCTCGACCGCTGAATCTTGAGAACTCGGGAGCTTATATTTGGGCGGTAGTGGAATCAGGTCAAACTCGTTGAAGTGCGGCTTTGAGTAGCCGATGGTGCGCCTCTTCGGCACGAAGCCGAACTGGTCTCTCAGGATGGTAGTGATTTGATCCACTGTTTGAGCTGCAGGGGCTAGACTCTCATGGCTTGTTCCAGTGGCATACTTGGCTAGCCACGCCTGTTTGTCAGCGTCTATCCAGACATCGTTGCTCGAGGCGCTGCTCGAAGATCTGCGGTAGGAACCCTGGCGGACACTCCTGCGGTTGCGATCTGGCTGGTCGCGTCAAGTTGTTGCGATCCGCACGTAGGCACATATGTACCCATGCGGGATCTCCTTGGGTGGCTCGAACAGGAATTGGCAATCACGGATCGCCTCGGCCTTATGAACAACGTATCCGCTGATCTGGCGGCTCTGGAGCCGCGATGTGAATGGCGATTGCGGCTGGTGTGGGCGGTCTTTCTCCTTGGTGGGTTCCTAAAGTGGGCCCCGATGGAAATCGATGTTTCATGATTTCTGGACCACGCGAACCGCGACCCGCTTTCAGCGTTCACGGGCTCTCGAGTGGCGGTGTAGAGAATGAGCCACCATGTAGTTGCCCTCCTGTCGTAGAGCCCTGGAGCGTTCCTCCGAAGGAACCGACAGATCCACTTCATCGAGAGCCCCCTCGGGGGAGAATCCCTTCCACGATGCCACGCGGCGGGTCCTCTCGAAAGAGCCGATGAGGTCGGCGAAGAGCTCCTTGATCTCGTCATGCCGCTTTGTGCTCAGCGAAGCTCGTCGTGCGTGACCGGCCTGTTCTCCATCGTGGCGTCGGACATTGATGTAGATGTTGTTGAATATCCCACCGGCGTGCGAGAATGTGTTGCGTCAAAACTCATGGCGGGCGTGACGAGCAACACGAAGAGGAGGCTCCAGGCGACTGGTGGGCCCTAGTCCCTCGGTCAGGCGCCAAATCTTCCGAAGCACGCGTCTGTCTTGGTTCGAGTGCCACGACCTATACCTGGTCGGAAGGTGATGGATTGTTCGATTGGTTTCTGCACGGTAAACAAGTATCGTAAAATTGAGCCGTGATCGGCTCCGAGTTTCCACAATAAATCGGCTTTGAGCCGATTGTCCCCATGGTTCGCATTGGATCTATGATAACATGGGGTTTTGCTTAATTACTACAAGTTAAATCGATCTCGATAGTTTAACGTTTTCACCACGCAACGGAACGTCCCACGCGTAGTTGAGCCTAATAGATACGAAGATAGTAGAAAACCGATCCTAGAAGGCCTAAAAACCAACATAACGTCAATTCCCGGAAACATCCCCTTTAAGATCAATAAACCATACCTTACGTATTACCGGATCGTTCAACCCGTTTGTGAGGCCTAACCACGTAGATATTAAACTAAACCTTGATGAACAAGGCACAACTATAACAGATCAAATCGACTTAAGCAGAAATCAAGCAAGATGCCACCTTTACACCCGGGAGAAGGTGCAAAGACGGCGAGATAGCTAGAGGTAGCATGAATAAGCAATCGTAGTAAAAGTATCGATGATAGCTCTAACAAATCTGTGGTAAAGGTGTTACTCGCCATCAACAAGGCTTAGTACGAGTAACACCGGACAACGCATAAGTAAATACTGCCTAGATCGCAAGATGCGATCTAGGCGACATATACTACCGAGAAAAACCCTAGAACAAGGGGTGGCGATCTGTAGAGATTGTGTTGTGAGCGTGATTGTCCTCCTTTTCTCAATAACCCTAGGTACATATTTATAGTCCGGAGACTCTCTACTTTTGGAATAACTCTACAACTCTATCTTTACCTAAACATAAACGGAACCTAAACAAACACGAATCCTACTATGATACAGGATACACGGGCAATTCAGCCCAAATCTACGCACTAGGCCGATCCAACAACACGTTGAATAAATGTATCTTCCAAGCCCATATTGATCATGGCCCATCTCCATCTTAGGCCAAAATATGGCGATAACAACGCTGCGGCTAAAAAGTGCCCGTTGCGCACTACACTGGTGCGCTACGGTTATATGGGGATAGGCATAGCGCACTACCAGGTGCGCCACGGGTACGGGTACAGGTGCGCCACAGATGTTTTTTTCAAAAAAAAAATGCAAAAATACCCTCATTTTGAATTGCAAAAGCAATCGGGTCCACATCGCCGCCGTCGTGTCGCCTCGCTGGAGCATGGTGGATGTGGCCACGACCTACCACCGCAGGGAGGTGCGGGAGGGCGTGGTCTTACTAGTCCTCGCCGGCATCGAGGAAGAGAGGAAGAAGGAGGTGTGAACGGAGAAGGGAGGAGGTTGCCGCAAGGAGAAGGAGGTCGTCGGCGCTCGTCGATACTGCAAGGAGGAGGAGGTCGCCGTCTCTCATCGTGACTGCAAGGAGGAGGAGAAGGTCGCCGTCTCCATCGTCACTGCAAGGAGAGGAGGATGCCGGGGAAAGGAGGAGGAGAAGGCCACTGTCGCCATCGTCAGTGCAAGGGAAGGAAGAGAAGGAAAAGGAGGAGGAGGAGAAGGAAGAGAAGGAAAAGGAGGAGGAGGAGAAGACAGAAGGAAAAGGAGGAGGGAGGAGAATGAAAAGGAGAAGAGGGATGGAAGAGAAGAGGGGTAGGTGGGCGGGGTGGGGATTCAAATTTTAAATCCCGCCCAACTTACTCGTAGCGCACTAGGTGGTGGTGCGCTACGGGTAAGTTGCCCTCTATTTTTTTCTGCAGGAAAAAACGGTCTTTTGACCGTAACTTTTTACTCTTATTGAATTTTGAAAATCTAAATAATCGCTAAACGACTAGAGGTGGTTGCGGTCGGATGCGAAATCGCGTTCTCGTCATTTTGGTATATTATACGATTTTTTCAAAATCGTATGCAAAAGTTACGGCCATTTTACCATGGCATGACTTTTTTTTGCAGAAAAAGTAGAAAATCATGCTTGTTAATTTTCCTAGAAACTATACCACATTACCTACCTACATATGAAATGATTTTATTTTTTAAAGTGTTTATCATTTTCTTTTATTTTTTGCAAAGCCTAAAAAGGAGATCCAGGGGGGGGGGGGGTTGGTGCAGGCCACTTAGCCGTAGGGGCCTGGGAGAGAGTGCCCTCTGGCTAAATTCCAACTGCTCAACACACATGCCGTGGCACTAGGTCGGGGTGCCCTCGACTAAGTTTCACATCATGGCGCATCTTGACCTAGTGCTTCTGATTTATGTGTCTTGGTCACCTGTGCCCTCGCCCACACATAGGCATGGCGCACCACCCCCATGTGCGCCACGCTTACGGCAGTTAGCCGTAGGGCACCTGTGGGAAGTGTGCCACGCCTATTTTACCTGTGGGGCACCACTAGCACGTGCGCCACGGATGTGTGGATTACCTATAGCCGTTTTCCTAGTAGTGGTGGTGGAGGTAAAGCTAGCTGCTGCTGAGCATTGCCTCTTGGGAGTTGTGGTTGGTAATTCGGCTGGTTTGGTCCTCCTTCACCCATTGCATGCTTCATCCAAGCACACTAACAAGTTGTGTGATTTGCCGGCTTAGCCGGATTAGGTGTGTGGAATTTGCAGGGCTGATCCAACATGGACTCATATGTATACTTCGGAATTTCCTGCCATTGATTTTTCTTCTCAGCACTCCATTGCTTCTTCCCATCACTCTTTGGCATCCATTGTTGTGCATTATTCTTATGTCGCTGATTACCCCCTGCTCCTGGCTGCTCTTGGGTTATAGGAGCAACATGGATCGAGTTATATCAATAATCTGGTCTGCCGTCTCTTCTCTTACCTTGGAAATCATTTCTCCAGGATAACCCGGCACCATCACGGGCGTAATTCTCTTCATTTTGCTTTGTCGACATAAGTTCGGGCTGGGTCGGGTCACCCAACGAGTATGAATCGGCAATCTTGATTGTCTCGGCCAACGTAGTTGGCATATCTCTCTGTAATATTTTCCATAACACACTTCCATACCTGCACCACTGTGCAAACCATGTGATCGCTTGTGACTCGATTACACCTTCACACGAGTTTCGCAGGTTGCACCAGCGAGTCAGAAACTCTCTGTCAGTTTCATTCGTCCTTTGCTTGCACATTGCCATATGCTGAGGTATGTTTGGCCTCTTGTATGTACTAGTGAAGTTGCTCACAAACATCTCAAAATCGAACCAGTAGTTGATACGTCCTGGTGGCAGATTATTCAACCAGACCCTTGCTGGTCCCTCTAACATCTGAGGTACATATCTCACTGCCCATCTGAGGTTTCCCCCTGGGATGTTCATAGCAGTTGCATAATCTATCCACCAATCTTGTGGATTTGTGCTACCATCATATGTCTTTGTCCACCTGGCCAATTGGAAATTCAACACAGTTGATTCCCTCATGATCCAAGGTCCAAAGCATGTTGGACACTGTTCTTCCAACAATTCGGACCTATATATTCTGTCCAGCTTTAACCTTGCATCATCTGGCTGCAAGTTTCTATTTCCTATCCTTGGTGCCATCACGTGAAGATCTGGCCTGGGGAATCCGGCAATTTCTATTATCGAATAACCATCGTTGTACCGGTTTTGCTCCGGGTTGTGTTGAGCTGGTCCTACACTACGCTCTTGCCGAGTGTGGCATCCCGCAAAACCACTACTAGAAAATCGCGTTGAATTTGTGCATTGCATCGTCATCATCATGCATTGTTCGCATAAAACTATGTTTGCAAAGCCCGTGTTATTTTCTAAACGCCCTCTTTATTCAAACATCAAACCCGGGTCGCCGGAATATTTTGTTTTGCCGGGTATCGGGTTGCAAAAGACTTGTTTGAAACAAATAAAATTATAATTATTTTTATAGGGGCAGTCGAACGGGCCGATTGACCCGAACGACCGCCCCAGAAAACTAAATCGCTCCAACTAGCCTGCCCCTAGTAATCCTAAACCTACCCATTATTCTACCCATCCCTCCCAGCCACATCACCCCCTCCTATCAGGAACCGCCACCTCACCCCTCCTCTCTCCCTCTACCTATCTAAACCTGCCACGTGGCCTAGCCTCCCTCACCCCTCACCCCTCTCTCTCTCCCAGCACACAGATCCCCAGTACCACTCACGCACACCCCCTGTCCCCCAGCTACACGCGCGCCCACACCCACCTGGTCCGCCCTGGGCCCACGCCCCGACCCCACAGCGCACTCCCACGCCCCGCGCCCCCGACACTGTTCCTCTCCTACCTCTCGCGTCCCTGGCCAGCCCCGATGCCCCGCCTCCTTCCTCCTTCCTCCTTCCGCCGCTCTCCTCTCCTCCCCGCGTGCCCTCCTCGGGCTCGGCCCCAGGCCGCCCGTGAGGCTCTCTCCGCCCGCCGCCTCCCTCGCCAGCACCCGCCTCCCCGCTTCCCGCCCGAGGCCTCTTCTTCCTCCCAGGCTCACTGGCGCCTCACGCCGCGCCAACCTCTGCCGCCGCCTCGGTCCCTCCAGCGTCGCCCGTGTGCCTGCAACCCACCCCGACTGCCGCCTCCGCCCGGCCACCTCACCTCTCCCGTCGCCGCCCGACCCCCTGGCGCCGCCTCCGCCCTCAACCCGCAGCCCAGCACCTCCGCACTCGTCGCTGCTTATACGCTGCCATCAAGACCGAGGTCAAGTATTGTCAAGTGAACAAGGTCCCCGATGCAAAACCCGACAAGAACGACAACGTGGCCAAGTAACCGCCAAGATCGCCACCCCGACCCGAAGGTCGACCCTGTTGGGGGAGAACCGAGGACCATCGACCAAGTTCGCCCTAACGCCAAGATCGCCCACACGGAGGCCGACCCATCGGTACGACAAGACCATCGCCAGACGCCGAAGACCGATTCTGCCGACTCCAAGCGCTGCGGCGACATCGAACCGTCAAGTCAAGTTTATCCGCGGACAAGACCGACATGAGGCCCCGACAAGATTTGCTTCATGGCTTCGGGACCCATCCGGAACGACAAGTACTTCCTCTTGGACGCCAAGTACTCCCTCGAGAACGTCAGGTACTCCACCCCGGACACCGAGACCACGGCGACCACAAGATCGGCACCGACAAGTGAAGTCAGAAACATCAAGCCCTTCTTCCTGGAACGCAAGATCTACCCCGCTACCGAGAACGACCCCGGAGTCCGAGAACGTTCCCGCGAGACCGACCCCGTCAGAACCCTGGACCCCAGATCCGCCGAACCCCGAGAACCGACCCCGAACCCCGGAACCCTAACAAGATCGCCGAACCCTAAAGTGTGCCCCTTTTCCTCGAACCCTATTTTTATAACATAATAACAACTTGTCGCATACTAAATTGTCATCTTGCATGCATATCATTGGTTTGGGGGCCTTATGCCGAATCACCTAACAATTAAAAATGGGGCCCATATGCGGGCAAATCTAGCCTTATATTGGCCTCATTTAAAATTGATGTAGCGAACCGGTGCGATATTTTGGCCATGTTAAACAACATTTAATTTGCGGGGGTTTCTAAACAACTTGAACCTACTAATTAATTGTCGGGACCCCGGTTCCGCTTAATATGACCTAATTGCATCGCACCTTGCCCTGTCATCCATCATGCATGCATCATGCCGATCTTCGTTGCTGTATTAAATGTTGCATTCGGTGTTTCTTCTAGTGTTTTGCTTCTTGGCGGATAAGACCGTTGAGTTGATGTGAGCTTCGCCGATCTTGGATGAACCTTTTCGACAATGTTTTGCGAGCATCTCCCTCTTTCTACCTATCTTACTTTTATAGTCTTTATTCCCTCTGTTGATCTATTGCTATACGTGTTTGCGATGCTCTAGTTTCGTACCCGATATATCCCTCAGCCTTATATTGCCTTGGACACACCTATTACATGTTGTTTGGTAGATAGTTGGACTTGCGTCGTAGTTGCTTGCTCAAGTGCTGATGTGTGTCGCCATATGCCTGATTCTTGATGTATTGCCGCATCTTGATGTTGGAGATGAATTCTAGTTTTACTTATTGTTCACTTTACTTTCTGTTTAACAACTAAAATTGAATAAGCGAGGCATCGGTGGGTGATAGATAATATTTGGTTTCGAGCCCACTTGTGTCCGTAAGACCCCGAGTACTTGATACATTCCTTGATTTTATGCGCTATCCACATCCGGAGGTATATGGGACCCCCCAGACGAGCTTGATTCAGTCTTATTTCTTGGGGCCACAAACTAGTTTGAGGTTTTATTTACGATCTGTACTTATGCCATGTTTCTGTTTATTTACGATTGTGCGGGTACACTTCTTTATCTTGTTTAGGGCCTATGACCCGTTTACGTGGTATCGACAGTCCCCGTTTGGGGGCATACTGTCGTTTACCGCCGGACCCACAAACCTTGGGTCCGTCTCGAAGCTTGCTTGCCGTTCTTGGTGTACTACAAGGGTGGCGCCTGAAATATTTCTGAATCTGTGATTGTTCGATCGTGAAAGCCTCGTTGGGTTTTGATTTGGTTTTTCGAGGTTGATCGGCGTGTGTTGCTATTGGTGCACCCGGCGGGTTAAAACTTTCAAAGCCGTGTCATGGTTATGGACGACTTGGAGCGATATCTCGATCATAGACAAGCATAACTAAAGTTTACTGCTATCAATTTGACTTATAATGAGTAGTAATCAGCTCCACTACAACGGAATGGCTAATTAATACTGCCCACAATTGCTTGTTTGGTTGTCGCTTGCGACAATTGTACCTGACTAGTAACTCTTGCAACTTCTAGCGGAATGGCTGATTAAAAGTACCAACAAGCTGCTGGGTTTTGGGTTTATCTCATGCTATCTGCACTGATTAGTAATTGTTGCAACTATCACGGAATGGTTAACTAAAGTGCCTTTGCTTATTTTATCAGGATGATCATCTATACTTGACTAGTAATTGCTGCAACGATAACTGAATAAATAAAACTGCCAACTGTGTGAGTTCCTCGGTTGACTTCCTCGTTTGGTCTCGAGGGGGAAACACCAAGGATGGGTTGTTTGGTGTTAGTTTCAGGTTGGATCCGGATAGGTCATTCTCACCCCTCTCTAATTGACGCCAGTTGTATCGAGTCTCTATAGGTTGTTTAGTGCATGCTGCCGCTGCCGCTGCAGTCCACCATACCTATGTAGGCGAGGACCGCTTGGTCTAGCCTCGTGTCTTGGCCTCGATCTTGGCGCTCCTTCTTTGTTTTTCTGCTTTGCCCTTTGTCGGCACCCCTTTTGTTAAGCAGGTTTTGAGATCGACGCCGTTAGCAGGGTTACCCTTCCGGCTTGGCCTGGGCAGGGTTATGGACACCGTTGGTTATTCTTCAGGGCTCTTAGCCCCATTTGCATCTTGTCCGTAGCTGGACGTTCTATCGTTTTCAAGGTGATTTGGATCTTTGTATATTATATCTGTATTCTTGACTCATGGAGTCGCTTATATATATATCTACGTGGGTCCCATCGAGGACTGTTGTGTAATGTTATTACTTGTATTCCACCATACGAAAGTGCTGGTGGGCACCTTTGAATCGTTTCTATGCGGGTTTGGTGAATTTTGCCCAAACTTGCATAGGTCCGATGAGGGTGTTCTGAGTGGTATCGAGCTCAGCGGTTGCGATACCCCACAAGTCCAACTGTAGGATAACCTAGCTAACGGCGAAGTAGAGTGTCAAAACTATTTTGCAAAATCGGTTGGATAGATGCGGTTAGGTCTGATTTTACTCCTTACCCTCTCGCTATTCTCCTCTTACCTCGGCGTGTTTTGAATCTGCTCTCTTATCTTTTCTTGAGTCCGGGACTTCTCGTGGTGGGTTTTCTCGTACCTTGAGGTTTCGCTTCCTCTTTTGGTAACGGTGCTGCTACATCCGGTCTTCATGCTATCCGAGGAATCCGTCTTCCGTGGTACCATTCTTTGTTCCTTGTTTGCTCCTTCCGGTGTTTTCCGCCGCAACGACATCCTCTACGCCAGATCCGATGCAGAGACTGCATCACTCCTTTGATCCGAACCTCGCTTGTCGAGATCTTCAGTCTGAATCTTGAGGGTTGGTTGCATAATCTGTCTATTCGTGTACAGAGTAATGCTTTGAGTGCGGGATGGAGTCGCGACCATACCACTACTCTTATCATTGGCTTGGTATATCGAATGGTGGATCGATGCAATTTTACTCCTTCCATGGAAGTTAGAGGTGGCCTTACCTTTAACTTCGTCCGTTGTTTATCCGGGGTGCTCTCTCGACGATCAGGGACAACGACCTCTTGTTAGTGGTGTCGCGAAGATCTGCACGAAGCGTGAAGACGGAAGCGCCTTCCTTCCGGTACCATGAGGCGGATCTCGAGGGCGAGATCCATTGTTAGTGGTGTCGAATTGTGGCATCCCGCAAAACCACTACTAGAAAATCGCGTTGAATTTGTGCATTGCATCGTCATCATCATGCATTGTTCGCATAAAACTATGTTTGCAAAGCCCGTGTTATTTTCTAAACGCCCTCTTTATTCAAACATCAAACCCGGGTCGCCGGAATATTTTGTTTTGCCGGGTATCGGGTTGCAAAAGACTTGTTTGAAACAAATAAAATTATAATTATTTTTATAGGGGCAGTCGAACGGGCCGATTGACCCGAACGACCGCCCCAGAAAACTAAATCGCTCCAACTAGCCTGCCCCTAGTAATCCTAAACCTACCCATTATTCTACCCATCCCTCCCAGCCACATCACCCCCTCCTATCAGGAACCGCCACCTCACCCCTCCTCTCTCCCTCTACCTATCTAAACCTGCCACGTGGCCTAGCCTCCCTCACCCCTCACCCCTCTCTCTCTCTCCCAGCACACAGATCCCCAGTACCACTCACGCACACCCCCTGTCCCCCAGCTACACGCGCGCCCACACCCACCTGGTCCGCCCTGGGCCCACGCCCCGACCCCACAGCGCACTCCCACGCCCCGCGCCCCCGACACTGTTCCTCTCCTACCTCTCGCGTCCCTGGCCAGCCCCGATGCCCCGCCTCTCCTTCCTCCTTCCTCCTTCCGCCGCTCTCCTCTCCTCCCCGCGTGCCCCTCCCTCAGGCTCGGCCCCGCGCGCCGAGGCTCTCCGGTCCGCCGCCCTCCTGTAGCACCCGCCGCTCCGCTTCCCTTGAGGCCTCTTCTTCCTCCGCTCCAGGCGCCTCGCAGCACCCAGCCCGCCGCCGCCTCTGCTGCCCGCCTCGGTCCCTCCAGCGTCGCCGTGTGCTGCAACCCACCCCGACCCTGCGCCTCGGCCCGCCACCTCACCTCTCCCGTCCTGCCCCCAGCGCGCCGCCTCCGCGCCCAAGGCCGAACCCCAGCCTCGCACCTCCGCCGTGCTGCGTCCCTTGGCTGCCCTACCAAGACCGAGGTCAAGTATTGTCAAGTGAACAAGGTCCCGATGCAAACCGACAAGAACGACAAGCGTGGCCAAGTAACCGCCAAGATCGCCACCCCGACCGAAGGTCGACCCTGTTGAGAGGCAGGGACCATCGACAAGTTCGCCCTAACGCCAAGATCGCCTACACGGAGCCCACCCATGCGACAAGACCATCGCCAGACGCCAAGACCGATTCTGCCGACTCAAGCGGCATGCATCGAACCGTCAAGTCAAGTTTATCCGCGGACAAGACCGACATGAGGCCCCGACAAGATTTGCTTCATGGCTTCGGGACCCATCCGGAACGACAAGTACTTCCTCTTGGACGCCAAGTACTCCCTCGAGAACGTCAGGTACTCCACCCCGGACACCGAGACCACGGCGACCACAAGATCGGCACCGACAAGTGAAGTCGGAAACATCAAGCCCTTCTTCCTGGAACGCAAGATCTACCCCGCTACCGAGAACGACCCCGGAGTCCGAGAACGTTCCCGCGAGACCGACCCCGTCAGAACCCTGGACCCCAGATCCGCCGAACCCCGAGAACCGACCCCGAACCCCGGAACCCTAACAAGATCGCCGAACCCTAAAGTGTGCCCCTTTTCCTCGAACCCTATTTTTATAACATAATAACAACTTGTCGCATACTAAATTGTCATCTTGCATGCATATCATTGGTTTGGGGGCCTTATGCCGAATCACCTAACAATTAAAAATGGGGCCCATATGCGGGCAAATCTAGCCTTATATTGGCCTCATTTAAAATTGATGTAGCGAACCGGTGCGATATTTTGGCCATGTTAAACAACATTTAATTTGCGGGGGTTTCTAAACAACTTGAACCTACTAATTAATTGTCGGGACCCGGTTCCGCTTAATATGACCTAATTGCATCGCTGCCCTTCTGTCATCCATCATGCATGCATCATGCCGATCTTACGCCGTTGTATTAAATGTTGCATTGGTGTTTCTTCTAGTGTTTTGCTTCTTGCGGATAAGACCGTTGAGTTGATGTGAGCTTACCGATCTTGGATGAACCTTTTCGACAATGTTTTCGGTGAGCATCTCCCTCTTTCTACCTATCTTACTTTTATAGTCTTTATTCCCTCCTGTTGATCTATTGCTATACGTGTTGCGATGCTCTAGTTTCCGTACCGATATATCCCTGCAGCCTTATATTGCCTTGGACACCCTATTACATTGTTTGGTAGATAGTTGGACTTAGCGTCGTAGTTGCTTGCTCAAGTCTTGATGTGTGTCGCCATATGCCACGATTCTTGATGTATTGCCGCATCTTGATGTTGGAGATGAATTCTAGTTTTACTTATTGTTCACTTTACTTTCTGTTTAACAACTAAAATTGAATAAGCGAGAGGCATCGGTGGGTGATAGATAATATTTGGTTTCGAGCCCACTTGTGTCCGTAAGACCCCGAGTACTTGATACTGTTCCTTGATTTTATGCGCTATCCACATCCGGAGGTATATGGGACCCCACGAACGAGCTTGATTCAGTCTTATTTCTTGGGGCCACAAACTAGTTTGAGGTTTATTTACGATCTGTACTTATGCCATGTTTACTTTGCTTTATTTACGATTGTGCGGGTACTTCTTTATCTTGTTAGGGCTGTGACCCGTTTACGTGGTATCGACAGTCCCGTTTGGGGCATCTTGTCGTTACATGACCCTAAACCTTGGGTCCGTCTCAAGCTTGCTTGCCGTTGCGGGTGTACTACAAGGGTGGCGCCTGAAATATTTACGAATCCTGTGATTGTTCGTCGTGAAAGCCTCGTTGGGTTTTGATTTGGTTTTCGAGGTTGATCGGCGTGTGTTGCTATTGGTGCACCCGGCGGGTTAAAACTTTAAAAGCCGTGTCCGCGGATATGGACGACTTGGAGCACAGTAGCTCGATCATAGACAAGCATAACTAAAGTTTACTGCTATCAATTTGACTTATAATGAGTAGTAAGCAGCTCCACTACAACGGAATGGCTAATTAATACTGCCCACAATTGCTTGTTTGGTTGTCGCTTGCGACAATTGTACCTGACTAGTAACTCTTGCAACTTCTAGCGGAATGGCTGATTAAAAGTACCAACAAGCTGCTGGGTTTTGGGTTTATCTCATGCTATCATGCTGATTAGTAATTGTTGCAACTATCACGGAATGGTTAACTAAAAGTGCCCACCGCTTATTTTATCGATGATCATCTATACTTGACTAGTAATTGCTGCAACGATAAGCTGAATAAATAAAACGCCCTGTTGTGTGAGTTCCTCGGTTGACTTCCTCGTTTGGTCTCGAGAAACACCAAGGATGGGTTGTTTGGTGTTAGTTTCAGGTTGGATCCGGATAGGTCATTCTCACCTCTCTAATTGGCCTTGATTGTCGAGTCTCTATAGGTTGTTTAGTGCATCTTTGCTGCTGCGATCCACCATACCTATGTAGGCGAGGACCGCGAATTCTAGCCTCGCTGTCTTGGCCTCGATCTTGACGCTCCTTCTTTGTTTTTCCTTTGCCCTTTTGTGGCACCCCTTTGTTAAGCAGGTTTTGAGATCGGCGCCGTAGCGGGTTACCCTTCCGGCTTGGCACAGGCGGGTTATGGACGCCGTTGGTTATTCTTCAGGGCTCTTAGCCCCATTTGCATCTTGTCCGTAGCTGGACGTTCTATCATTTTCAAGGTGATTTGGATCTTTGTATATTATATCTGTATTCTTGACTCATGGAGTCGCTTATATATATATCTGTTCTGTGGGTCCCATCGAGGACTGTTGTGTAATGTTATTACTTCGTATTCCACCCGCACGAAAGTGCCTGGTGGGCACCTTTGAATCGTTTCTATGCGGGTTTGGTGAATTTTGCCCAAACTTGCATAGGTCCGATTCTGAGGGTGTTACACCGAGCCACATACCTCTGCAGGTGTTGCTGTGGTTGATGTTGTCCTCCTCTAGCCGAGTTACACTGACCACTGACCTAGACCATGGTTCATGTTTCCTCGGTTGATACTTACTTGGTCATGAGCTTGTACTATTTTGGATTTCCTGGCCACAGGAGGATCATAAGGCACCACCTGCTTGTTCCTTCTCCTAGAGTTTACCACCTCTTCTCTCCACCGGGCCTCTTGTCGGAGCACCCCTAGCCGAATGAACAACACGATAACCTTCTGGTCTTGTCGGCTTGTTCTTGAGTAGTTCCTCATTCTGCTGGTTCGCTATGCACACCATCTCATTGACTCTCTCTTGCTGCCTTTGTCGGGCCTCGTCGGATAAAGCTGGTATCTCGGCAATTGCTGCATCTGCTGCCATGAGGTTCCTCACGGGCGTGCTATACCTCGGAAACCCTTGGTCAGCCGAATCACATGGCCTTGGCACATGTTCCTTGTTTATATCACTAAGGAGATTCTTTCCCCTAATCCTTACACCATCTATGCGAGTTGGTCTAGTGTTAAGCTTGTTTGCCCTAGCATACTCGCGCAAGGTAATGTTAAGTGACTGATGTGCAACCGCTACTCTCTTAGATCCCTCTAGAACTTTCTGTCGGGTCTCCTCTCTTGAGCTACATCTACAATGGGATCTACAGGAGTAGTCAAGCTATCTATAGCTTCCTGCAGGATGTTCTCCGGCCTCTCCAACGAAGGGAACCTCGAACGAGCAGCTCCGGGGGTTACATTCTCCACTTATGCCGAGTTTGCCGCCACCAGGTCTCTGCTGGTGCTGGCTCCAGTGCCTTCTTCTAGCATGGTCATCATCGCCTTGATGATGCTAGTGGGGCGAGTGATATGCTGCCCGTGAGCAGCACTGAGGGGCGGCTCTCCCGCCACGACAACTCGATGTGGGTAGACCACGAGACGTCGATGCCGATGTAGAACTTGTGTGCGCTGAAGTTGACAAATACTCCATTGCACGGAGGACAACACTTTCCAAAGTTGCGCACATTGTCGCTACCGTAGTCCTGCAAGTTAAATCATTAGACCATCTCGGAGACGATACGCTCTCTGGTGGCGATGAAGTTTCCCGTCTGGACCTTGACTCCAGCTAGAACCGTTGTTGTCCCTATGGTGGGCGCCAAATGTCATGGTGGTGGCATGGCAGATGCCATGGGTAGGCTAAATATGGGGCCAATGTGTACTAGTGGGATCCGTTGAGGGATAGCGTAGTGGATATACATAGGATGAATACTCTCAATATCTTTCCTTTAGATAAACAATGGTGTACACTTGCTCCTTGAATCAGAGAGAGGAGGAAAAAGAACTAAAGGGCTCTCCTAGGTTTTCTCCTCTACAGAATGAATCGACCTCCCCTCGAGGAGGCCCTAGATCACCTTATAAAGGGGTGGCCAGGTTACAACTAGGGCAGAGCTGGACAACATATTCCCAGCATATGCCCTTCCCAAAGAGGTAATTCGGCGGCCTCCTTTCTGTTATATCCGTTGGGCATAGTGGACTGTCACCTCGTGACCTCTGTTATGTCTCTGTCCCTCTGGTCCTTATCCTTAGAGATTGTCTCTCCTGGGATTCCTAGAAAAGTGATAGAGGATAGTGTTGACCTTGGGGCTTGCTCTCTCCTTCTCGAGCAAACCATCTCCTGATTCGGCCTCGTCCATTATGACTCGGCCAGGCGCGTACCTGCAAATAAAAAGTGACCTAGACATTGTGCCGACATACCTTATATTTCAGCCGAGTCCGGCCAAAGCTATTTAGCTTAGGATAATCCGACCCTAATTCGCCCGGATCAGGCCTTGGCCCGATCAATAACTCGGTGGGCTTTGCCCTTTTACCATAGCTTGACCCTACCTGGGGTCATCCCCCCAACATGGGGCAAACATGTCTGTTGTTGAACCGCCGGCTCTAAAGAAGGAGAAGAATATGATGATTAAGGAGAAGAAGAATGTTGGAGAACACGATTAAGGAGGATAAGTACAAGACCTACCCGAAGGATCCCTCACATGTGGGAAGAGCTGTCATGAGCATATGTTGTGACTCTGCATTGCGTAAAGCATCGCGGCAAGCTCTCTCTTTTCTCTCCTTTTGCCTTATCGCCGCGCCATGCTTCTAAGAGGGAGCCATGCCTGCGTACAGGGAGGGAGTAGGAGCGGGATTTGTTGGAGGAAGAAAAAGGGCAGTAAACCAGTCTATGCACACCACCATAATTCACAACCAAGAAAAACACAAACTTATTACACTAGTAGCGTGAACATTCTATACATATATCATCACAATGGTTTGATCATGCTGGGGGCATTTCTTGATCACTTTGCACATGCTATAGTAGAAGATGGTTACCCTGAACAGGTCACCCTTCAGCATCTTGAAGGTCAGGAAGTACTCGATCATGACCTGGTGGGCAATGGTGAAGCCAGGACACCCCTGGTCAAGGCAAACCCTGCCGCCAACATCCCTGAGCTTCACCATTTAGCTGCATTTGGTGTTGGCCTTGAGCATGATCTTCCTTGGCATAGTGTCGAGGAAAGTCCTAAATCCCTCAGGAATTGGCAGTAGGTCGGACGCATCTTCTAACATGACCCTGGTGAAATGGGTTGGAGCTACCTGATCGTGGACGTTCCCAACCTTAATCATCTTCGAGCATTAAAAAAAGAATCAACACATGTCACAAAATACATTGTGGTGATCAAAAATGAACAAGCAAGGTGGTTAGCAGAAATGAACTATCAACATGGCCTCATATGCAATGGCACAGATGCAAAGGGATTCTCCTCATGATCAACACAAATTAACAAGAAATTTGGTTAGCACACAAGTTTGGGAATGAAGAGGATCCATTTGCATTTCATTGAGCGACTTTGTAATCATGAGCCAGAGCAAGCAAAACATAATGACCTAACATGACCTAAGCACTTGTGAGCTTCAGAATAACTAGCACACCAATGGCAGAGCTGCTGCTATGGGAACCCAGAGGAGGTGCAGAACCAATTTTGTTGTTCATACCATCGGGTTCCAATAGCACTAGCTCTATGATCACATTGTATTAAATATCATCATAAGCACAAAGCGATGATCCTACCGAACCTAGTTCCATCATCTTGAATAGATGGCAGAACAAGGTTTGGAAGGATCATCTGACATGGACATACCCCATGGGTACATGACATTGGTATACCTGGTCCAGACCAAGGAAGGCCCATGTCAAGACACACGGCCCATGAAGACTTAGGGTGGCCCAAGCCCATGGCGTTTTTGACTCCTTGGAGGACAAGTATAGATTAGATAGAATTTCGAAGGGTACCAACCCTAATCTATAACCGACTCGACCTAAGCCTGGGACCTCCTATCTATATAAAGGCTAGGAGGGTACGGCGAGAAGGATCTCTCAACTCACCACATACATACCTCCACGCCAGATTGCATCTGCACACCCCTGTAACCTTCGGTTCCACCGTAATCAAGAGCAGACAAGCAGGAGTAGGGTTTTCCCTCCGGGGGCCTGAACCTGGGTAAATCCTGTGTCCCACGTTTCTTGCCTGTTAACCGTTCCGCGACTTCCAGCATCCCCATCTTCTCCAAAACCCAAGTCCATAACAATGGGCATTGGCGATATCGAACCTCGTCAATTGGCGCCGTCCGTTGGGAACGGGGATGCTGATTGTGCGGTCATGACGGTTCCATCCAGATCGATCTACAACTCATCGGCATCAGAGACACACCTCCTCTTCGGTGCCTTCGACTTCACCGCCCACTCGCCAGACACCCTGAGGGATTTCGAATCCCTCGTTGATGGGATCGAGATGCGGTTTAGGAGCCTCTGCTTCTAGGTGGGGTAGACCGGTACCCTTCGCCTCCCAGAGCGGGTGCCTCCACCATCCATCAGGCTCGCTTCGTG
This sequence comes from Avena longiglumis, assembly GCA_030063025.1. NCBI lineage: Eukaryota > Viridiplantae > Streptophyta > Magnoliopsida > Poales > Poaceae > Avena > Avena longiglumis. The sequence continues at coordinate 335,645,687 of CP125979.1, read as the reverse complement.
GGTCCCACCTATCGGTGCATTACGCGCGTCGACGCTGACAAACGAGTCAGATGACAGCGTCAGCTGCAACTCAGATCTGTGTGGCCCTCCCTCAGATGAAGGAACCTATGGTTCCGGATCTGAAAGCTGCGGCAATAGCAATCCAATCCACGGGTGCTATCTATGCGATGTCGTCATCCAGAACGAAACGGAACTACCGCCAGGTTCGAGTGCACCCAAACCTCCTCTCAACCCGCAAGCTGAGAACAGAGGAAACAGGGGCAATCCGTCTAACAGGCCAAACGAAAGTGACGGTTGGCAACGTCATGCCGAAAACACCGCAGGTTGCGATCATGGCAGCCACTACATATCTCGGGTCCCATCCACCTAAGGTGGGCGACCCGAAGAGTGCACTTCACAATTCCGTGCTAGCCGGCTTCGGACTTGTCGTAGCCGCGCTCCACGACGAAGCTCCTGTGGAGCCGAAGAAAAAAGGTGCGGTCATATTCAACCACAACCCTACGCCCTCATCTTAAGACGATGAGCACGACCTTCCCTGATGCCGCAAGAGCCCACGACGCCGTAGTAGCAACTACGATGCTCGCAACGAGCTCACCCAGCTCAAGATCGAAAAGGCACGCGCCAAGCGCGCGTGCTCAACTGAGTCCGATGAGGAAGACGGCGGAGAGTTGTGCAGTGCCAGGTGCTTCAGCAGATCCGTTCGGTGAACAAGGATGCCAAAAAATTTCAAGCTCCCTTCGGACAACCCGAAGTTCGACGGCACGTAGGAACCAAAGGCCTGGCTCGATGATCACTTGTCGTCAGTCAAGCTCCACGGCGGAAACAAGAACACCGCCGTATAATGCCTTCAGTTGTAGCTGACAGGCGCGGCCAGAGTCTAGCTCAGCAGCCTATCCTCTGGATCCTTCCGAGTTTGCAAGAGCTATCATACAGCTTCATCCACAACTTCAAGGGCACTAGCAAGAGGCCAGATTTGATCGAAGAGCTACGGGCCTGCACCCAACGGTCTAACGAGTCCATCCACTCGTACATACTCCACTGGTCCCACATCAAGAACTCCGTCGCACACATCTTCGAGGAACGGGCAATCAACGCCTTCAAGGATGGTGCCAGACACCCAGATTTCAAGGAAGAGCTTGGGCGCGTCAAGCCCAAGACGCTCGACCACCTCATGGTCATCGCCAAATGATGGGCAGATGGTGATGATTTCGTTACCCGAGCACATTTGGATGACGAGGACGACTACGGCCACAGACGCTAACGCCGCAGAAAAAGAAGCTCGCGCGTCTACGACAATTGTGACGTAGTCGACATGGTCTTGGCTGGATACGCCGACCGACGCAACGATGGCAACCGTAGCAGTGGATACCATGGAAACAACTACCGTGATGGTGGGCGACCCACGCAGACATGGCAATGCCGCTGCCGCGACGACGAGCCTTCGGCATACGACAAGATGTCTGGTCCCTACACCATCCACTTCTACATCGACAATCAATATGGTAAGAAGAAGGCCAACCACATGCTCAAGGACTGCCGCGAGTTCCAGAAACTCGGCGAGGGTCTCACCCAAATGTGACGCACCGTGAACCCTGGATTTGGGCCCGCACCCGTACCCGGCAACATCACCCACAGAGCTCCTCCACCACCACCTGCTGGACCGTCGTATCTAGCTATCGCACCAGCGCCAAATAACGGCGCAGGAGGGTACCCGCCACCAAAGGGGGCCCTGATGATCCAGAAGGGGCATCCAACCAACAGGGTGCAAAAGAAGATCACCCGCCAAGTCAGCCTGGCCATGACCTCTCCACCAGCCATACCTGAGTACCTCAGTGGCTCGGAGTCCTATATCACATTTGACCATTCGGATCACCCATGCCAGATCCCTCGCCCAGGACATGCTGCCTTGGTTCTCGAGGCGTAGATCGGAGGATTCAAGATGAGCCGCGTCTTCATGGACGTTGGTAGAGGCATCAATCTGATGTTCGCCAGCACACTCGCAGCGATGTGGATCCCGATGTGGAGCTTGGAGCAATCAGACACGATGTTCCATGGCATAGTCCCAGGGAAAGGCATATATCCCCTACGGAAGATATGGCTCGACATCATCTTCGGCCAGCCCAAAAACTTCAGGCGTGAGCGGCTAGAGTTCGAAGTGGTGTACTGGCCATCACAGTAGCACACTATCCTCGGGCTCGTGGCATTCGCAAGATTCTTGGTAGTACCGCACTATGCGTCCCTGCTACTGAAGATGCTAGGACCTAGGGGCGTCATCACCATCCAGGAAAGCTTCAGCCGATCCGACCACTGCGACAAAGACTTCAACAGAATCTCCCAATCGTTAGGCATGCAGGAGGAACTCACGGGGCTCAGAGAGGTGACAGACAACGGGGCACCCCAGTCGCCAGACAAAACGCACCTGATATGTCGTTCGACTCCATGGTCAACACGAAGAAGGTGCAGGTCCATCTGACGGATGCCTCCAAGACGGCGTTGATCGCCAACGACCTCAGTCTCACATAGGAAAGAGCGCTCGTCGAATTCCTCCGTGAGCACTGGGAAATTTTCTCCTGGGGTCCTGCGGACATGCCAGGAGTTCCCAGGAAATTCGTCGAGCACGCACTCAATGTGTTTCCGGATGCGAAGCCCGTCAAACAGTCAATACGACGACTGTTCGAGCAAAGATCCGAAGCCGTTGGAGTCTAAGTCAACAGACTACTCGACGCCAACTTCATCAGGGAAATCAACGAGAGCGAGTGGCTGGCCAACACCGTGCTGGTCCCCAAAAAGGACACATACATCATGCGGATGTGCGTGGACTTCACATCGCTCAACAAGTACTGTCCCAAGGACCACTTCCCTCTAGCACGGATCGACCAAATCATCGATTAGACTACTGGATGTGAGAAACTCTCCTTCCTTGATGCCTACTCAGGCTATAACTAGATTCGGCTGAAGGTCAAAGATCAGGAGAAAACACTGTTCATACGCTGTTCAGAGTGTTCTGCTACAACACTATGCCATTCGGGCTGAAGAAGGCAGGTGCCACGTACCAGAGGTGCATGCAGGCGTGCCTAAAAATCCAGATCGGCCGTAACATCCAAGTCTATGTCGACGACATAGTGATCAAGACCAGGGAGGCCAAGACGCTTATCGATGATCTCCGCGAGACGTTTGATAACTTTGATCACTACAAGATCAAGCTAAACCCAGAAAAGTGCGCCTTTGGCGTCCCATCTGGCCAGTTACTCGGCTACTTCATCTCCTAGTGGGTGATTGAGGCAAATCCGAAGAAAATCAGGGCCATACTATCCATGGAGAATCCTAAGAACCTCAAAGGTGTACAGCAGTTGGCTGGGGGGATCGCAGCGTTGAGCAGATTCATCAGCCGCATGGGCGAGAAGGCCCTACCTTTTTACCATCTACTTCGCAAGGCGGACAAGTTCGAGTGGACACCCGAAGTAGATGACGCATTCGAGGACCTCAAGCGGCTGCTCTCCACCTTGATTGTCCTGGTCACGCCAAAGAAACGGGAACCCCTACTGCTATACATTTCAGCAACACATCAGGTGGTAATCACCGTACTCGTGGTCGAACGACCCAAAGATGGCAATACCCATGGGGTCCAACGCCCAATCTACTACCTCAGTGAGGTAATGAGTCCAACAAAGCATAGGTACCCTCACTATCAGAAGTTCGCCTATGGCGTATTCATGACGGCTCGTCGGCTGAGTCACTACTTCCAGGAGCATCAGATCATGGTCGTCAACGACGCCCCTTTATCCAATATCCTGAACAACCCCGAGGCCACACGGCGCGTAGCCCTATGGGGCATCAAACTGTCTCCTCTGGAAATAATCTATGATCAGCGCACCGCCATCAAGTCTCAGGTCCTCCCTGACTTTCTCATCCACTAGATGGAACTCCAGCTGCCGAATACTCTGGACATGTCGTAGTCATGGACGATGCACTTTGACGGCTCCAAGCGTGAGGCCAGAGTAGGAGCTGGCGTCATACTGACGTCCCTCGGGGCGACAAGATGAAATACGTCCCTCCAACAACGAGGCCGAATACGAAGCCCTCATCCATGGCATGAGGATCGCCAAGATTAGCAGCACAACACGCCTCGTCATCTACGGTGACTCGAACCTTGTCATCCAATAGACGATGAATGAGTGCAAAGCTCACAGCGCCAACATGATCGCGTACCGCGCGCTCTACAACTCACTCGAAGGGGAATTTCATGGCTGCGAGCTTCGGCACGTCGAAAGGGAAAGCAATGAAGAAGCTGATAGGCTAGCCAATGTCGGATCCACCTGTGCACGGGTACCACCAGGTGTGTTCCTCGAACAAATCTGCGTACCCTCTATCAAGAGAAAATTCCCAAAAGGCTCAGCCAAAGAAGCAGAGCACTCGGGGGTTGCGCTACCTGAAGGATAGGAAGGACCCAAAAAGCTCGAGACCGAGGCCGAGCTGTTCAGCCTCATGCAGGTTATGGAGATCGAAGAAACATGGAAGCAGTCGTACCTTCGGTACCTAATAAACAATGAACTGCCCGATGACCCGACAGATGCTCGGTGCATATCTAGCCGGTCAAAATCTTTCACCATCCTCAATGGCGAGCAGTATAAGCGCAGCCTTTTGAGTGTGCTCCAAAGGTGCATCAACATTGGTGACGGCAAAACCATCCTCCAAGACATCCATGAGGGCATCTGCGTCCATCATGCATGCAGTCGTGCCCTAGTTGCCAAAGCTCTACGAACTGGGTTCTACTGGCCAACAGCCATGAACGACGCCAAGGACATCATCCAAAGGTGCAACGCCTGTCAGAGGTACGCAGACAAGTCTCATGCACCAGGATCCGAGCTGAGGCCCATACCGCTGGCCTGGCCCTTCTCCCAATGGGGACTTGACATGATCGGCAAGCTACCAAAGTCCTCGAAAGGAGGCCACGTCTTCCTCCTAGTCGCAGTCGACAATTTCACCAAGTGGATCGAGGCAATGCCCGTCATAAACCAAAGCGGCAAAACTGTCGTCAAGTTTTTCGAGTCCATTGTCTATAGGTTTGGCGTGCTGCATAGCATTATCTCGTACAATGGCTCAAACTTCATCTCGAATGAAGTCCAAGACTTGTCCGAGGATCTTGGCATCAACATATCATACGCCTCTGTGGCGCACCCGCAGACCAACGGACAGGTCGAAAAGCCCAACGGCCTCATAGGGAACGGCATCAAGAAGCGCATGTTATGCCCACTCAAAAGGCTCGCGGGAGCCTAGGCCGAGGAACTACCATATGTTCTCTGGAGCCTGCGTACGACACCAAATAGCTCAACCGGCTACATGCCGTTCTTCATGGTGCATGGAGCCGAAGCCATGCTACTTGCCGAGGTACACCACAAGGACCCACGGGTCGTCGCCCAGAGTGAAGCCGAATCATCGGCAGCACTCGAGGACGTCGTTGACACACTCGACGAGGCACGCGACATCGCCACGGCTCGCTCAGCGGTCTATCAACAGAGCTCCGCAACTACCATAGCCGTCTTCTGCCCCCAAGGCCCTTCGTCGAAGGAGACCTCGTCCTACGACTCAAGCAAGAACGGCCCAAGAAGCTCGATTCACCCTGGGAAGGGCCCTACATTGTAACAGAAGTCATCCCAGGTGGCGCCTATCGCCTCATGGACATCACATCAGGAGTCAAATACTCCAACCCCTGGAACGTCGCACGTCTGTGACGCTTCTACCCCTAGTTACCTGTTACTTTCAATAAGGCTACTCAGCCGAACAATGTACCTCCTCGTTACGCTATGAATAAAAGATAAGTTCCTTGGCCGAAATATCTTTTTCACCTTACATTATTTCTCGCTAAGTACGCTCGGGGGCTACGCCTCACCTGATGACTACGTCAACTGAAAACAAATGCATACAACCCTAGTAGCTGACCACGTCAGGCTAACGATAGGGACATGCAAACTACAGAGAACCACGTGCCAATATAAATGTAACACTTTACAAAGGGCACTACGAGCCACTCGAATAAATACAAATTTTACATTAAGTTTTTTCTTTACAGGATCTACCTATTCTGGAGCATTACATTTTCCTGCTTCTCGAACAGATCTACAATCTCCTAAGCATGTTGCGCCACAGCCGCATAATGTGGGCGCATGTCCCATAGACTGACATCTAGTTGAAGGGGCGGCCATGTCGCCACCTCCGCAAGATTGACATCACGGCGATGCAACCGAGCGAGCGACAAGGCAGCCTTCACCCCAGCAATCAGCTGATGCCGCACCAACTCTTTGACGTGTCCTACGTCCCGAAATTTCGCAAGAAGGCCCCAAAAGGTGAAAGGCGCAACATCCAAAGGGAACATGACGACCCAAATGGCCGCCAGAGAAGACCTCGCCTGCCTAAGCACCCGAAGAACCTGGTGCTCGTGATCTTGCACCGTCGCAAGGACAATGGCCCGATCGTGGTCCATGAAGAAGAAACCACCGGCTTCCATGTCCTATTACATCAGGCAATTCATCTAAATTGCAACACGCTCCTTTTGTTCCCTCAGAACGAGATTGACATCTGCACCAAACACGGAATAAGATGGCATACAAATAGGGTACTCCCGAAAGAACATCGGCTGTCAAATAATTACATTGAAGTTGCTCCCCCATTTGCCGCAACTCCCTAAGCAAGAAAAACTCCTCCCTGGCCATGGCTCGCTTAGCTCTAGACATCCACACATTCGCGTGGCCTCGAATGCTAAGGAAGTCCTTCTCCAAGCTGCGGACATGATCGCGCAGAAAGACCAAATGTGACGCATAATCCAAAGAAGTTGGCGGCTCAGGAGCAGTTGGAGTGACAACTGGAACCTCACCTGAAGGACCCTAAAGACAAATAAATCAAGCATGAACATTACAAGCATATCTGGTAGCAGCTCAAAATATAAACTTATATACATTAAAGCCACCTCTTGGCATATTTGGGCTTGTTCATCAGCAAAAGATTACAGAAGGAAGCAAAAGAAGAAGCTACATCATCTACATTACAAAGCCCTAAGCACCCGCATCCGGGGTGGCCTCGGAGCCAGACTACCTGCTCTTGACCTCCTGCTGCTGCTTCGCCACGTAATCAGCTAGGAGATCGATGAGCTTAGGCCCATAGGGCTTACAGTGAGATACAAGGAGGACGAATACCTCAGAGCCATATGCAGCCGTCGGCATCTGGGACGTGATTTGCGGTAAGTCCAGCTCCGCTCCGGATGCCATCGCCATGGCCAGCCCCATAGAAGCGCCAAGGCCCTTCTGCTTGTGCTTGTATTCCGTCGAGGCCTCCTCTGACAAAGCATCTTCTAAGGCATTGACGTCATCAATGACAACGCCCTTGGGTAAGACCTTCTTTTAGAAGCGCACAAGCACTTTCTTGGCTTTTACCAAGGAGCTAGTGGCGGTGGCGTGGAGATCTTCGACCGCAGCAGCAGCATCACCCAAAGCATCCCCATGCTCCAGCGCATCACGATCAAACGTGATGCCTGAAGCATCTGAAATAAACAAGGAAGACAAACTCAAATGAGAAAGGACGAGCCGCAGTCAAAAGAAAATAACACCCAAACGAAGCAAAAGAGACTCACCAGAAATAGCTTTGGCTACAGCCATAAGCTTATCAGCCATTTCCTTCTCATGGGCGGCTGTTGCGGCCACGAGCTGCTGCTCACGATCGGCAACCTCCCTCTGTAGGCGCTCCTTGGCTTCAGCAGCATCAGCTTCCCCCTTCTCCGCCTTGCCGAGGCTCTTTTCGAGAGCGTTCAGCCTTCGGAGCGCATCATTGTTTTCATCTGCAACATGAAACAACACAGGATCGATACAATAAAAACCCAGGAGTAGATGAACAAAAACCAGGGTGAAAAAGTCATGTACCTTGCAGCTGCTGCAGGTTAGCCTCCAGCGCTAGATGCTGCTGAATAATGAGATTGGCGCCATGTACAAAGGGCTACAGAAGAAACAAAAACACAAGTCCGTAAATAAAGTGCTCGGGGGCTCCCCCCTCAAACCGAAAAGATCAACAAATCAAAAAGAAAAGAGCCTGGGGGCTTCACCCATGGAGTATGCAATGTAATACTTACGTGTTCAGGTGCGGACTCCGAAGGTTTGCGAGCTAGCTTCTGAGTCACAATCGCCCGAACTTAGAGGAGTTCGGGCCATCATCCACAGAGTCGGCCACCACCTGGGGAATAGAAGTAGTTGGCTTCGATTCCTCCATAACTTCTTGAGTGTCCCCGCCAAGGGACTCCTCCGAAGAGTTGCTACAAGCAAAAATTAGATTAGCAACACATCGCGACCGCAAAGACAAACAATAATAAAAAGGCCCAGACGAAGCAACTTACGACTCAATGTCCGATAAGTCGAAAATGGGAGCCGCCTTCTGGTTCTTCTTCTTGGCCGACGGTTGCGGAGCCACTGCCCAAAGTGCCATGGCAGGAAAAGGTGTAGACGACGCACCATCATCCTCACCATGCTGCTCGAGGAACGGCAGAACTCTTGGAGTTAGAGGGGTAGATGCATCCGAAAACTCGCTCTGGGTGCGCTTTCAGGTCCGCCCTTCACTCGACTCGGGAGCATCCGCAGTAGGCGACTGAGACGGAGGAAATTCAGACTCGGAGTCCACAACTTCGTTATCCAACACAACCAAAAACTTCTCAGGCAGAGGGGGCATCATCCCACCTTGAGATCCTGCAAAACAAAGACGTAAAAGAACATGATTAGTGACACTAATCATAAGAAAATAACACTCAAAAAAAAGCACAACGCGCAGGACACAAATCTCCACCTAAGGAACTACATTTGAAGCACTAAAGGGGCGGTCAAGGATTTCCCCGGGAGGTCCTCATAGGCCTTGTTCTTCAGTAGAGGCCGAAGGCCTCTGGCAAGATCACCCTTGGACAACTCCTCGGATGAGACCCTCATCGGGTCGTTGTGTCAAGCATAGCGAAACATTAGATGCGCCGTCACTTGGAGCGGCTGCACCCGATGCTTGAGGAAGGTGCGGATGATGTCCACGCCATTGACCTATTTCCCAGCCGCCATCTGGAGCGCCTCCACGCGACGGTAGAGCTCCTCCACCTCCGCTGTTTCACCCTCCAAGACGTGGTTCTTCCATGATCTCTTCAGGACGAACTTCTGAGAGGAGTCGAAAGGGGTGAGGCCAAAATCTTGTCCGTCCACCTTGGCATCGCGGATGTAAAACCACTGCTTCCGCCAGTACTGGACGGACTCACACATAGAAAAGTAGAAGAAAAGAATAGAGGATTGAATAGAGATGATGCAGCCGCCGAGCGGATAGACTCCGCCGGTGCCGGACTGCCACTTCACGGAATAGAGCTTCTGGAAGAGGCGAAAGTGCGGCTCGATACCGAGCCAGCAATCGCAAAGTGTGACGAAGCTGGCGATATGGAGGAGAGAATTGGGAGATAGATGATGCAACTGAATCCCGTAAAAGAAGAGGTGTCCACGAAGAAAATCATGAACAGGAAGAGAGAGACCACGGATGACAAAGGCGTAAAACATGAGCCGAAACCCTTCGGGTGGGCGCGGGATTACCTCGTCGCCGGGGAGGATGGTGTCCTCCTTGTTCTGGGGAATCAACCCAGAATCGCGCAGCTAGCGTAAGTCCCCATCACGCATCTCTGTGTGCTTCCACCCGCCGTTAGTGGTGCGGGCCATTGTGGCGATCTTCTTGCCGTCGGTGGCGGCGCTCGACCCAGCTCCGGTAGCGGTATTATTGGTCTTGTCCATCTCGCAGCAGCGACGGTGGCAGTGTGCACGCAAGAAGGAAGAGGGAAAACAACGAAGAATATCCAGAGCACAGTGAAGGGCAGCGAAGCTCGCGAAAATGGAGGCAGTGGATATGGACAAATGACACAGGGTAAAACAAAACTACTGTTTACCCACGGTATAAAAGGACGAAGACGATGCACATGAGCCGTTGATCCAGAAGCCCTAGCGCGCACCACAAATTTAACCCTACACGTGTCAACGCTACATAGAACCATCGCCAGCATGCCATCCACTATGCACGGAAACCAAGGAGACGCCGTCATTTTCGCCACGTCTGTGTGTGACTAGTCAACTTCAAGTCAGGCGGTGGGACCAATGATCGTCTCATCGCATCATCTCTGTTGCCGGAGACGTTTAAGATCACTAATCGTCAGCACTGACGTAATAAAGTCAAAGCCAGCAATGGCTTGAAGTTTTCGGCTGATCAAGTACTTACTCGAATCTACGATTCGAGAAAATATTTGGGGGCTACTCCTATCAGGAGCGTTGGACGCGCACCTGAGAAATGACTAAGGTAACTACACCTCGCAACTATCTTCGAGTCCTACGTCGAGTCCTACATTGAGTCATGAGTCCTACGTCGAGTCTATGACTCCACTACGGACTCGGGGGCCACTCCCATAGGGAACGTCGGTTGAAGGATCCGAAAAAATTGTGTCCTTCGGACCTATGTTGAAAAACGACTGAACTAAAGTCTCTTCTCGAGTCTACGACTCGAACAGACACTCGGGGGCTACTCCCATAGGGAGCGCTAGCCGCGCACCCTATGAATACTTCGACTGCGATCCTTCGGGTCAAAATGCAACAAAATCTTTTTGGCAATTTTTACCAAACAAACGCTAAGTGAGAAGTAGTCTCCTTAGCCACCCCGAAACACCTCTGCGGTGATAAAACTATGGATGATGTGTCTACGACACAAAGATAAGCCCTACAGATATCATCTAATGTCCTGGTAACGCACCTGACTGTGCTCTGCTAGTAAACTTCCATGTCAAAAGACACGATGAAAATCTTGACGGACGCATTGGGTATATCACTTGAAAATCACTAGGATTCGACTCCTGTAAGTCCGCAACAACCTGAGTCGAATCACACTAGCAATCGTTTCGAATTCAAGTCCGAGGACTCGAGTTTGATGAAGATCATGTTGTTTTGTGCTATGACAGTTAACTGGCCATGATCTTCCAGGCGATCCAGGCACACGCATCAACAATCCCTACGAACTAAACATTTCTCCTTGAAAAACAGATTCAATTGCACCTGAAATATTGAAGAGTCCTCAGCCGAATCTACGATTCGACTAAACACTCGGGGGATACTGACATGGACATACCCCACGGGTACATGACATTGGTATACCTGGTCTATACCAAGGAAAGCCCACATTAAGACACGCGTCCCATGAAGACTCCTTGGACGAAAAGTCTAGATTAGATAGAATTTCGAAGGGCACCAACCCTAATCTGTAATAGACTCGATCTAAGCCCGGGACATGCCTATCTATATAAAGGTTAGGAGGGTACGGCGAGAAGGATCTCTCAACTCACCGCATACACACCTCCACGCCATATTGCATCTGCGCACCCCTGTAACCTTCGGTTCTGCCGTAATCAAGAGCAGACAAGTAGGAGTAGGGTTTTCCCTCTAGGGACCTAAACCTGGGTAAATCCTATGTCCCGCGTTTCTTGTCTATTAACCGTTCTGCGACTTCCAGCATCCCCATCTTCTCCAAAACCCAAGTCCATAAAAATGGGCATTGACGAGATCGAACCTCGTCATCATCCCTTCCATTTTGTTGTGGTGCGTATTTAATCATCGGCACTCACAAAGGTGTACAACAATTTTGTGTGCCTCATACTACGCATTGTGTGTCCAAGATCAATCATAATGAGTATGCTATGATGCAACCCATTGGGATATTGTCCAGACAACATGAACTAAACATTGGCCTATAATAAGAACATGAACAGTGCGAAAATCCCCAATTTTTACCAACGGGGAAACCCTAAACACAACATCTACCTAAATGTAGCCACTTAAAAGCAAAGATTGAACCAAGAATGTGGTAGATCTAGTGGTGACTGATGGGGATATGCCTACCGGGGTATACCCAGCAGGACGTTTCCTACTGGCCCAGGTGCCAGCGAGTGGGCTTGTAGGACGGCGACTGGATCAAGATCTGGCGTGGACTCAAGCGACTGGAAGATGAAGGCCCAGAAGCGTAGATAGGCCAAGTCGGATTAGGTTAAAGGATCGTTGAAACCTTAACTGATTCGGTTGAGATCTGTAAACCCTAGGGAGGTGAGTCTATATAAACCTCCCTAGAGGACACATAGAGGGTACATTCCATCATACACCCAAGCGACTCATTGACTAGTCGCCGAGCTCGCCCCATTGTACTCTCCCCATAATACAATCTAGCAGGAGTAGGTCTTTACCCTCCGGGGGGCCAAACCTGGGTAAATCCTTGTGTCTCAGCCCTCATCTCGCACCGCAGATGGCTGGCCGCAATTTCCCCTTGTTCTACTACTCGCTGCCTATTGCAGCATCTGCCGTGGTCATTCCCACGATAGTGGCGCCCACCGTGGGGCATGGCCGGTCAGGCCGGTGTTCTGCGGCGAGATCCAATTTGCCCATCAACGAGACGATCGCCACCGGCCGCATGATTGTGATCGGCGAGATGCTCCAGATCTTGCCGAGCAGCTATGTCCCGGCGGCCGATCAGACTCTTCGTCGGCCTCACCGACGTCATCGTCTCGGAGGACTTGACTCGCATCTGCGAGCCGCCGCCACGCGACCGGCTCTCTGAGAGTCAGGTCCGCACAATCCACCGCCTCGCCTCCGAGTACGACTCGACCCATAGCAACATGGCCGAAACCACCGCGGCCGCGGAAGACGCGGCCCTCAACGACGACGCCGATTCGGCGACCCCGGCGTCACTCGCCGGATCCATTGTCGCCGCGTCACCCGCGGGCTCCATCACCCAGGTCTCCAACATCGGAGACTTCGAGGACCCCTCTATCCTTGGGATCTTCGACTTCGACTCCGGGTCGGAGAACTCCGCCGACCTCCGCAACAGAACCAGCCGCCATGCTGTGACCTACATGGTGACTGGCGCCGACCCGCCGGAAGATCCATTCTCCATGCCGATCCCTCCCAACGCGACTGCAACGGAGGTCGAGGAACTCCGCTTGAAGCTGGCGGAAGCAGTCCGCAAGGAACAAGCCAAGCACGAAAAATTTCGCCTCGAGAAGGTGACAGCGCAGGAGCTGTCTCGCTACCACCAGCTCCGAATCAGCTCGCGCCTGAACCCCACTTTCCAGGGGCGCGCCCTGAATTTCGACGATGAAAACGACCCGGCCCGCGCGGCAGAGCGCGCGATCTACAAGAACGCGCCACCAGGAGGAAGCACTCGGCCCCCACCAGGGTCAATGGCCAATGGCGCCCCGCCACCACCCAACCGCGCACCTCCCAGGGACCAGCCGAGGATCGTGGTCTCCTCATGGGAGCGAGACGCGAACGGCCTACCGCTGTTTTCCACCCCAATGAACAACCTCGTCACGGACCGAGCAGCAGTCGACAACATCACAACCACTGGTGAAGGCGCCCTGCAGATCCAGTACGCCAAGGCCCTGCTCGCAAAAGCGGTCGAGCAACGAAACGCAGGCGTCGACTCATGGGGTCGAATGTACTCGCTTTCATCGGGCAGCAGAGCGGCCTCAAGCGGCCGCCCCATGGCGGCAAACACCCTCAACTGCCCGCCACCCGAACCACTACATCTCCAACACCGACCCATGACCGCACTCTCCTTAACGACTTCTGCCGGCGACCAACTTCATCGCCGCCAACGGTCAACCCATCGACGCCCGCACCCACATCATCAACAACCAGAGCTGGCGCGCACGCCAGCCCAACGACCTGCGGCATACCCTCACCAACCGCCGCGACGGTGAACCGAGGGGGTCGCTAAGCCGACTCGGGCCCCGATGCTTCGGACCGATGATCCGAGGCGAGAGATACCCGGCGAACTTCAAAGCGCTGACGGAAATAGAGAAGTACGACCCCTCGTACGATCCCTCTATGTGGCTGGATACCTACCTCATGGCGATGGGGATCTCCGGCCACACCGATCTATTAGCCGCTCGCTACCTTCCCCTTATGATGGAGGGAGCGTGCAGGCAGTGGATCAACACCCTTCCCGCGGATAGCATCGACTCCTGGGAAGAGATGCGCGACGCCTTAGTCAGGCACTTCGAGGGTTCATACACCCGTGCCACCACCATCGAGGACCTGAAACGATGCGTCCAGGGACCTCGCGAGTCGACCCGCAGCTGGGTCCAACGGTGGCAAGAACTGTGGTACAACACGGTCGGCATCCACCCAGACACCGCGATCCACTGCTTCAAGACCTCGTGCCTCTACGAGCCCCTGGTTGCCAAGCTCAAACGGGCGTACCGCACACTCGACAACATACCGGATCTCCTGGAGATCGCCAAAAGGTACGCGGAGGAAGACCCAAACCAAGAAACCGACGACGAGTCGGGAGGACAACGCTGCACGAGCGGCCAGGACAATGGACGATGACCCGATCTACGCTACAGCAACACTCTCCTCACCGGCAAGCGCCACAATGACGGGCGAGTCGACTTTGTTTCCAACAGTGGATACGCGCAGCGCGAGGCCAAGAGCTTCCGCCGCGACGGGGGGCAACGCCCTGACGGCGGCAACTATAAGGCGAAGCCGAGGTTCGACCCCGCGGCCCTTCTTAACCAACCTTGTGTATTTCACAGCAGGGAAGGAAAGCCCGCTACGCACACGACCGCCGACTGCCACTCTCTCAAGGAGATCGAGAAGGCACGGAGCGCGCGGGAAGACCCCGACAACAACCCGCCAAACGGTAGCGTGGCCGGCTCGCTCCACACCTTCACAGGCTTCAACACGAAGCGCGAGAAGAAAGTCATCGCCCGCGCCGTCGCCGTCAACGCGGTGGCCCAGGTGGACATCCCCCAGTTCCTCAACTGGTCTGAGCAACCAATCACGTGGAGCCGCCAGGACCACTCGCCACGGATCGAGTACCCAGGCCGAGTCGCCCTGGTGGTTAAGCCCAAGGTGGGAGAATACTGGCTCCCCAAGATATTGATGGATGGCGGCAGCTCCATCAACATCCTGTACCTGGACACCTTCAGGCGACTGCGGCTCCCGCAGTCGATGGTCGAGATGACCTACACCACATTCCACGGCATAGTCCCCGGTCGGAAGGTGTACCCGATGAGCAAGGTCATGCTTCCAGTCACCTTCGGCACACCGGCAAACTTCCGCACCGAGCGGATCGTCTTCGAGCTGGTGCCCTTCGACAGCCCCTACCACTCCGTCCTGAGCGCCACGCGTTCGCCAAGTTCATGACGGCGCCCCAATACGCGTACAACACGATGAAGCTCCCCGGACTGCGCGACGTCATCACCATCCACGGCGACCCCGACATCGCCACCGAGTGCGAGGCCAAAGGAGCTGAACTCGCCGACGCCGTCATCGCGGCAGAGGCCAACCACGCCGACGAGCTCGCCAAGTACGCGAGCGGGGTCAACAACGATGCCCCACCATACTCAAGAAGCCTAACTCGGACGGCGGCAACACCTCAGCCTTCGAGGCAACGACGCATAGCCGCACCGTCGAGCTGGTCCCAGGCGACTCCAGCCAGACAGTGACGATCGGGACGGCATGAGCCCAGCATAGGAAGGCGCGCTCATCGAGTTCCTCCGTGATAATAGGGACATCTTCGCATGGAAACCCTCTGACATGCCCGGTGTCCCTAGGGAACTCGCTAAGAACAAACTCAACGCCGACCCCAAAGTGCGACATGTCAAGCAGTCGCTGCGGCCGTTCAACGAAGAACGCCGCCGAGCCATCGCCGAGGAGGTGCAGCGTCTACTCGCTGCAGTCTTCATCCGGCCAATCAAGTACTCCAAGTGGCTGGCAAACCCAGTCCTTGTCGAGAAGAAAAATGGGACCTGGAGGATGTGTATCGATTACACAAACTTAAACAGCGCCTCCCCGAAGGAGCAATTCGTCCTCCCGCGGATCGACCAAATCATCGATTCCACCGCGGGCTCGGAGTCGCTGTGCTTCCTCGACGCCTACTCTGGGTACAACCAGAACAAAATGGCCGTTGAGGACGAAGAAAAGATGGCGTTCATCACGCCATTCGTAGCCTTCTGCTACACTGCCATGACCTTCGGCCTAAAGAACGCCGGGTCAACCTACCAGCGGTGCATGCAGGAGTGCCTTGCGAGCCAAATTGGTTGCAATATCCACGTCTACATCGAAGACGTGGTGGTGAAGTCCGCTCGCCAGAGCGACCTACTCGCTGACCTGGCGGAAACATTCGCCAACCTGCGGAAATACAAGATAAAGCTAAACCCAGGCAAATGCACCTTCGGCGTACCAGCTGGGCAGCTACTGGGATACGTTGTCTCCAAGACAGGGAACGAGGCAAACCCCATCAAGATCGACATGATCACTCGACTCGGCAAACCCGAGTGCTTGCACGACGTCTATAAGCTGGCCGGGCGAGTCGCGGCTCTCAGTCGCTTCATCCCCCGATTGGGCAAAAAGGTGATGCCCCTCTACCGCCTGATGCGCAAGAACCCCACCTTCTAGTGGGACAAGGAGGCGGATGATGCGCTCCGGGACCTCAAGAAGGTGCTACTCGCAGCACCTCTACTCACCGCCCCCATCGACATGGAACCCATGTTGGTCTACGTCGCGGCTTCCGAGCGCGTCGTCAGCACCGGCATGGTCGTCGAACGACCAGAGGAAGGAAAGGAGAGACCGGTGCAGCGACCAGTGTAAAACATCAGCGAAGTCCTCACCGAATCGCGTCAGCGCTACTCGTAATACCAGAAACTGGTATACACGGTCTTCAGAGCACAGCGGCGACTGCCACACTACTTCCAGGAGCACCCGATAACCGTCGTCTCGTCAGCACCGCTGCAGGACATCATCCGCAACCGTGAGGAGACCGGGAGAGTCGCCAAGTGGGTCGTCGAGATCGGCATCCACAACATCAAGTACGAGCCGCGCAAAGCGATTAAGTCACAGGCTCTCGCGGACTTCATCGCCGACTGGGAAGAGGCCCAGCAGCCAGAAAAGCTGCCATACCTCCATTACTGGAGCTTACACTTCGACGGCTCCAAGAACACGGACGGCGCAGGAGCAGGGATCGTGCTAACTTCTCTAAAGGGCGACAAGCTCCGCTACGTCCTCTGCCTCGACTTCACCCCCTGCACCAACAACATGGCCGAGTACGAGGCGCTACTCCACAGCATGCGAGCTGCCAAGGAAATGAACGTCAACCGCCTGCGCTGCTACAGAGACTCCGACCTCGTCGGCACTTTCTGGCGTCTCCCCACCATGGCGGCATCTTGCCAAGCGGTGGACAAGCTGGTGGACACTTGAGCTACTCCGTCGAGTGGATCGACAGGAGGAAGAATGAGGAGGCCGACGCACTCTCCTGCATCGGCTCGGCTCGACTCGCACCACCTGCCGGCGTCTTCCTCGACACCATCACCAAGCCTTTTGTCTCTCCCCCAAGGGAGATCGACATCGAATCGCTGCAACGAGGCAGCCCTGGTCGCACTTATCGCCGAGCAGACGGCGGACCGCTGTACACTGCCTACTTGGAAGGAGGCACCCTGCCAGCGGATGAAACGGACGCCCGGATGATAGCACGCCGCTGCAAATCCTTCGTCATCATCAACGGCGAGCTCCACAAGCGCAGCATGACCGGCGTGTTCCAACGCTGCGTTCAACCCGCTGAAGGACGCAAAATCCTCCAAGACATTCACTCCGGCCACTGCGGCCACCACGTCGGCGCCCGCTCTCTGGTCGCAAAGGCTATGCGACACGGCTTCTACTGGCCCACTGCACACGCATACGCTGTCGACATTGTCCAGCGGTGCGTCGAATGCCAGAAGTACGCCCACCAGACCCACGTGTCGAGCTCGGCGCTCAAGACAATCCCCATCACCTGGACGTTCGCCGTGTGGGGCATGGACATGGTAGGCCCTTTCAAGAAGGCCCCCTCCGGCTTCACCCACCTCCTGGTCACAGTCGACAAATTCACAAAATGGGTGGAGGCCAAGCCAGTGCGCAAATGCGACGGGAAGACCGCCACCAAGTTCCTACGCGAGCTCATCTATCGCTACGGATTCCCAAACAACATCATCACGAACAACGGCACCAACTTCGCCAAAGGAGCCATGGCTGAGTTCTGTGAGGAACATTACATCCGACTCGACGTCGCCTCAGTCTCCCACCCGGAGTCCAACGGCCAGGCGGAACGAGCCAACCAGAGCATCCTCCATGGCCTGAAGCCACGGCTCCAAGTACCACTCGAGCGCACCGCTGGGTGCTGGGTCGAAGAGCTACCCTCTGTCATTTGGGGCATTCGCACCTCCGTCAACAGGTCGACAGGATTTACACCCTTCTTCATGGTGTACGGTGCCGACCTCGAGCACGATTCGCCAAGGGTGGTCAACTACACGGAGGCTGCAAACGAACTCGCACGACAAGACGGAGTTGACCAGCTCGACGAGGCACGCGACCTAGCTCGCTCCCGCACCGCCATCTACCAGTAAGGGCTCCGCCGCTACCATAGCCAGCGAGTAAGGACTCGCACTTTCCAGGAAGGCGACCTGGTACTATGCCTCATCCAGGACAAGAAGGGCATGCACAAGCTCTCCCCCCCCTTGGGAGGGACCATTCGCCATCGGGCGAGTCCTAGGCAACGACGCATACTACCTCACCGACGTCCGAGGAGACGGGAAACTCGACGTCAAGCGACCGTGGAATCTAAATCTCCTACGGAAGTTCTACTCCTAGAACTCCATACATGTACCCTCCACCTACCATGAGATAAAACAGATCGATTACCGCAAATTGCGTCTACTCTCCGTGTCTTGTGCCACTGCATCCATAGCTAACAACAGAAGCGTTGGAATTCAACCTTGGTACGGCGACAGCGGTAAAAGTAGAGACCCCGGCCTTGTAACGCCCATGAAAAACGCCAACCTCGAGCCCCATTGCCCCGGGCCTATCCAGACTGGCTTATGCCAAGACAATCGCCCTCCTCACCAAGATAACCATCCGCATCCTCAAGCACTAAGAACTGACGAGACCAATATGGCGGCTAGAAAAAAATGCCGGGACTCGCCATGCGATCGATCCTTGGTCGCAGTGAACGCGCTACTCTCTTGTAGTCCTCACCTACCACGCCGACTCTAGAACCACCCAAGTTCCACGCCGACCTGACTCCGCCGCTCGCGCAGTCGGGAAGCAAGCGGTCAAATGCGGCACTATGGGAGTTTCACGAAGTCCGTAGTCGACCTCAATAGCAAAACAGTTGACAAAACATTCAAAATCGCACACACATAACAAACTAGGTAAACCCCATAAAAACGGCGTACGCGCCCGGGGACTCGTCCAATCAACATTCAAAATCGCGAAACAAATCACCAAACAACACGAATTTCCATTACAGCAGTACAATCATTACAGCAGTAATACAAGCTCCAAATACAAGAAAAGTCCATCATTATTTGCTATTGCACTAGCGTACGAACAATGCTTCTCTTTCTCCGGCAGCCTGTTTCGCTCACGACGCCACACCTCGGTGCGAACAGAAGGAGACGAAGTGCGGGTTTTTGGCCCACGTCGTGACGCGTCACCACCCGCCATCATCATACTTGCCAGGCAACGGGTTGCTCGACACAGTCGCCCGTTTCGAATTCAGTTCGGGATCATTAGAGTGCTGCCTGATAGGAGGAGGTCGCCCTCGCCCAAACATGATCCCGAGAGTACACAGCGCCAGTCGCTGACTTATTACCTCGGCATCTCACAGAAAGCACATCCACGAGGGTAGTAGCCACTCGTCACATCATCAAGGTCGTCAAGTCCTCCCGAGAATGGGCAAGCCCGAAGTGCGGCCAGGTAAGCCTTGCTCTTGGGAAGGCGGCCATGAATTGACGAATTCGACGTGGCCAGGCCTTCTCCAGATAACGCCATACCTCGACGAGGTAGGAGGAATCTGTGGTAGATATCTCCTGAATGCCAATGAAAGTCGCGGACAAGCAGCGACAGTGGCGAATCCGGCCGGTCAGCTTCCTCCAGCGCTTCCATCTCCCGACTTTGAGGGAAAGGGCCGTGGTGGGGCACTGCACACCAACGCCTGTTGCGCGGGCGGTGAAGAAAGGATTAAGGATTAAACAGACGGCGAGAGGCTGTGGTAAACTGAGCTTTGAAGTGAGAATCGTTCTACCTTAACTCTTGGTGCGTCGACACCTTCCGCCTCACCGCAGCCACCTTAGCCTTCAACAACTTTAGCGCTCGCCCAGATCGCCTCCTTCGCCTTTGATGCTCGCTTAGTCGCTCGGCTTCCTTGAGCTCATGCTCTAGATAGAAGAGTCTGACAGCCTCAAAAGCAGCTACCGGCCACTCAAGATGAAGGCCAGGCTGGCGCCTCCGCAATCTGGCGTCGGTGTTTGGAGCGGATGCGACAACGGCCTTTTGGAGCGCCCTACAAGATTCGCATAAACTTTCTTTGCCAAAGCCGTCAGCCGGTCGCATTCGCGAGCCCTTTACAAACAACAACAACATCGAAAATCCTAAGTGCTAAATGCTTGAAATTAAAGGACTAGGCACATGGGAATGGACACTAAAATCCGTGGCGCCCAAACTTTAAATTCAGCGACTAGGCACTCGGGGACTGGACACTAAAAATCCTAAGTGCCCACCCGCTGAAATTCAACGACTAGGCACTCGGGGACTGGACACTGAAAATCCTAAGTGCCCACCCGCTGAAGTTCAGCGACTAGGCACCCAGATACTGGATGCTACAAAAACATTAAGAATCCGACCACTTAAATTTAGTGGCCCGATCCTCGGGGACTGGACATACCTGGATGGCTGCGCCCAGCATGCCGAGTTTGGCCGCGATGCTGCTCGACCTCCGTCTCGGCGACCCCAGGTGTCCTGCTCGTTGGTGCCGCGCCACTCGCTATGGCCGCCTTGGCCATGAAGCGAGGGAAAGTTGCAGCGGACGCCGCGACACCACTAGGAGCCGTCTCGGCCACTTTGGGCAAGGCAACAGCCTCCTTGGTCTTTGAGGCCACCTCCGCCACAGCCGGAGGTTCGCTCTGAGCAACCGACGTGTCATCAGAGACCGTGACGACGTCGTCGCCTTTCGCCCTCTTGGCACCGTCGGCGGGAGCAGTGACTTCGTCGGTTTTCCTCTTCCGTGAGGGGGCCTCCT
This sequence comes from Avena longiglumis, assembly GCA_030063025.1. Taxonomy (NCBI): domain Eukaryota; kingdom Viridiplantae; phylum Streptophyta; class Magnoliopsida; order Poales; family Poaceae; genus Avena; species Avena longiglumis. The sequence continues at coordinate 335,624,552 of CP125979.1, read as the reverse complement.
CGGTGACGACTGGCAGAACCTTGGCCACAGAAGGATGGCCGATCTTTTTAACTCCAGTCCTGTGAAACAACGATATGAATAAGACTATCCGACTACAATGGAAGACAGGCGGATGAACAAGACTTACTTGGCGACTCGTATGAACCGCAGACCGGTGCGGATGCTGGCAGGCCTTTCCAGCCCAGGCCCCAACTTCTGACTGAGGCCCATCTCGAATACACCGTGTGCCCAAGACACAGAGGGTTTCTTCGAAGACGAGGCTGTGGCAGGAGCCTCCGTGACGACGTCTGCGGGAGCTTCACTGGGAGGCGAAGTTGCTGCGGCCGGAGTAGCTCCCAACCCAGAGACCGGGTTGAATGGAGGTGGCAGCGCCGCCAGAGGCACCTCGTCCAGGGGGGGCTGCAGCGTCTCGCGCCACGTTCGTGCATGCCCCTTCGCCCTTAGCCGAGCTGGTGGCATCAGAACTAGTCGCGGATCGGGGCGGAGGCGTCTGCTTTGCCGGCTTCGTCTTCCTATTCGGCAGAGCCTTCGCCTCCTTCTTCTCCTTCTTCTCCTTCTTTTTCTTCTTCTTCGACGGTGTCGCCTCACGATATGAGGTGTGCTCGGGAAGTTCATCGTCATCGTCATCGTGAGGCTCAAGGCTTCTACTTGCTTCAAGGTCGCGCTAGTGTTGCCCGCGAGTCTTGCGAACTGTTGGGGCGGCGTCCTCCACGGGCTCGTCCTCATCGTCGTCGTCATCATCACCATTTTCGCTCCCGACGTCACCTTCGGCGGACGGCGACTCGCTCCCGTCCTGGACGAACGAGCTAGAGTTTTCGTCATCTACAGGTGGGATCCAGCCTTCCACCACTTGGAACAACTACAACAAACATGAGACAACGTTAGCACAACCGCGAATGCATCCTCTACAACTGCGAGTGGTGGCGAAATGACGACTTACCGTCGGAGCTAGGCGCCTTGCAGTATAGGGGCGACCCCGGCCTTCGCGTCCAGATACACCGCCTGGGTAATTTTCTTCAGGGCCAGGGTGTAGTCGTCAAGATGCCATTCGGCGAAGGAGGACTTCGTCGGGTCGTCCTTACCCGTATACTCGTACATATAGTGGTCGCGGTGGGCCAAAGGCACGAGCTGCCGCCCGAACCAGCAGTTGTAGAGGTTGATGGTCTGGAGGCCTTTCTTCTTTAGGCCGCAGATGGTTTGCAACATCTCGTCGACAACCATCCGCTGATCCAGCGGAAGCTTGCCGACCTGGAGCCGATGCGGCTCGGGCCGGTCGGTGGAGTACCTTGGAAGCTCCACCTCGCCGTCTGGAGTCGACTCGGTGACGTAGAACCAGGATTTCTTCCATTCGTTTGCTGCCTTGGCGGGCAGCATCAGGTCGAAGAACGACGCCTTCGACTTCAGATGGAATGTCAGGCCACCCGCGGCTAGCATCGGGCCTCCTGACTCTCCGCGACTGATCCTCCCATGGAACAGATCTTGCCACAAAGGGAAGTAGGGCCTGCAGCCCAGGTAGCACTCGCAGAACGCCACGAAGATGGCGAGCTGCTCGAAGTTGTGCGGACCCAGATCCGACGGTTGGATCCCATAGTAGGCGCAGAAGTGCCGGAAGAAGAGGGAAGTGGGAAACCCTAGACCCCGCTCCAGATGGCTGGTGAAGCAGATGAATTCTCCCTCGCGCGGGTCCGGGGTCACTTCTCCGGCCGCGGGGATGCGCCATCTGCCGGCGCGCAGGATCCAGGCCTCCTCGAAGGATGCCAGCAGCGCCCTGGTGCACTTGGACCTGCCCCATGGTTCGGTGGAGGGGACCATCGGTTGGAAATTCACGGAGGTCGGGGCTTTCGGGGCTAGTTAGATCGTTGTGCGGAGTGGAAAACGGAGACGGGCGAGATCGCAGGAAGAACGAAGGAGTGTTTCCCCGTTCGCCTGTCATTCTCCTTATATAGCGGTTTCTACCCGCCAATTTCGGGAGCAGTTACTACGCGGTAATTACGCCGAAGTTACCATTGGATTACCCCAACGGCTAGTTTGACCCCAATTGACAGTCCAACTTCATCCATTCGACACGTCGCTCCACGCGACTAGACTATTCGCCGACCTGATCACTATAACAGTGACTGAGTATTCGCCGACCCGTTCGCCGAGCTACGACACGACTGGTCGCCATTATTGCGACTAGAGTAACTATTTTTTCCTTCTGTTCAGGAGTCCGCCGCCGATTGGACTGGGCGTCCGCATTGGACCCGCATACTCCGAATGCCAGCAAACGCCTGCGACCAATCAACGACGGCCTCGGGGACTACTGATGGGGATATGCCTACCGGGGTATACCCAACAGGACGTTTCCTACTGGCCCAGGTGCCAGCGAGTGGGCCTGCAGGACGGGGACTGGATCAAGATCTGGCGTCGACTCAAGCAACTGGAAGATGCAGGCCCAGAAGCGTAGATTGGCCCAGTTGGATTAGGTTAAAGGATCGCTGAAACCTTAACTAATTCGGTTGAGATCTGTAAACCCTAGGGAGGTGAGTCAATATAAACCTCCCTAGAGGACTCATAGAGGGTACGTTCCATCATACACCCAAGCGACTCGCTGCCTAGCCTCCGAGCTCGCCCCATTGTACTCTCCCCATAATACAATCTAGCAGGAGTAGGTCTTTACCCTCCGGAGGGCCGAACCTGGGTAAATCCTTGTGTCTCAGCCCTCATCTCGCACCGCAGATGGCTGGCGGCCCTTGCCCCATGTTCTACTACTCGCTGCCGATTGTAGCATATGTCGTGGCCATTCCCACGACAGTGAAAATGGCACCACATGCAGTACAAGAGAAGCAAAGAAACTAACCTATCAAATCGACGAAAAAACCCACATACCGATACATATTGGGCATTCATGTGAATGATACGCACGTAACTAGACACAAACATATAGATCTGCGATCCTAAGGAGAAGTGTAACACCCCAAAAATATTAAACAAGATTATCAAGTTCTAATCACCCAAGTTTCGGGTTAACAAAAACTTTTATTATTAAAATTAATATGGATGCATGTGTGTGTGATTAATGCATGAATGAGTGCAATTGCCATGTTTGATTGCTATGAAAGATAAGGATGGTTTTAAAGATGAAAACAATATCATCTAGATCATTTCCAAGCAGAATCAAATGAAGAGGAAATCAAATATAAGAAATATGAGCAAATGGTCATTTTGGCCAAACTTGTTCACTAGACCACTTTGGGTGTTCCTAGTCAAAGATTTCTAATAGAAATAGATCCAATTCTTTTTACCCCTAGCTAGACCAAGTAAAAGTGAACCCAAGCCCACTTTTACAAACCAACAGAAACAAATTCCAAATCTATTTAAAGGACAACTCAAAATTGAATCAAGTGTATGCACTAAGATGGACATTTCTCAAAAACCAACCAAACCACTTCACCTTGCCAAACTCAAGCAACCAGAGACTAATAAGCTTATGACCAGAGCACTCACCAAAATTCATCCAAAAATTCAAACTTTGAATTCATGCGGTCATTTCATCAAACACCTGGCAGACACAGATCAAACTTTCCTAACTTCTACTATGGTGAGCAGTAATTGATCAAACCATTGCCCCCATTTCACTCCCCTTGTCTCCCCCAATGCCCAGCATCGCATTGAAGCAGCTACCCCTCTACCGTTTCCCCCAGTGTCGCGCCACCGGAGCCGCCATTGCCAATCGACCATGGAAAACCTGCAGGACGAAGCGCCACGACCGTCCATTATGTCTAATAGACAGGCCACTGTCCATCGCCACTCCTTGTCCACCCCTCGAGCGTAGACAAGCCATGGACCACCAGTGTCGTGGTATTGCCGACGAGTACTCCATGGAGGGGTCCTCATAGTGTGTGTTTAGAGGCGTGGGGTATTGCGGATGGTTGACGGGTACGAGGTAACACAGCTTACCCAGGTTCAGATCCCACAACGGTGGTGGAATATTGCTCCTGCTATAAATCACTATAAGGGCAAATATGCCGAGATATAGAGATTGGTTTGCTGTGCGAGGTGTATGCTAACCGATACTAGGTTGCCTGAGATTGTGCCCTAAAGGCTCCAATAGTCCCGACTTATATAGTCTCCAGGTCCTAGGGTTACAGGGAAAAGTCCTAGCCAGACAGGTTACAGAGTCCTACACTCCTTACAACTAGTCTAGCGTGTCTTGCACTCCAAGGCTCCGGGTACATCGGTGACTCCTCCGTATCCTTCCTTTATCCGGCATGGGCCTCCCTTCTGGATCTATCTAACTGGGCCGCCTAGCAGGCCATGGGCCATGCTACCAACTATGGGCCACCCGGGTTATCCGGATAGGACACATGCTATCAGGATACCCATATAGCATATCCCCAACAGAAGCCCCCGGAGAACTGTGAGATCTTGCGCCGTCTTGCCTCTTCAGGTTGAATGCTCTGTCTAGATGGATGTCGGCAAATCGCCAACCAATATCTTGTAGTCCTCCCAAAGAACCCTGCAAGGTTTTCTCTGTCTTCAACTTGAAGTCGGAGAATTGCTGAATCTTCCATCGTACTCTTTTGTAGCCGGACTGGATCCGTCCATGCCGGAATATTCGGATGTGATGGTTCACCTACCAGTGACAGCTACGACGATGTAGACATAGGTCATCGACGCCTTGTAACTCACACATGCAGAGAACGCAATCATGTCCGTTTTTCCTGCGCGAGAGATACGAACCCTTGGCGGCGACGGTTGGGAACATGGTGAAATTTCCGCGCACACGCCTGCAAACGTTGCCTATGTGTCAACCATTCGATTGTCTTGCACGAATCTTGCTGACGGAGGTTATAAATTGTAACTGCGGTGTAATTTTATTTTTCACCTCATTCTCCTCCTGCGTCATCTTCTTCCTCCAGCGAGCGCCTCCTCGAGCTCTTCGCGCGATTGTGAAAAACCCTAACCCCTCAATCCTCCCAGTCACCGCCTCAATCTCTCCAATGGCCAGCAGCAGCTCTACTCCCTCCATGGCTGCGTCAGGCGATGCCGCGGCGAAGCCGGCGAGCACCGTCCTCGTTCCTCTAGAAGGCCTGGTGATCCCCCAAGTCCGTGGTGATCGAATCCACCGGCGACGACCACAATCCAGCGGCGTTGGAGCTGCTGGAAGAGGAAAATGACTCCCACAAGGGGGACTGGCGCGATTCGGACATCACGGACCGCGACATCAAGGAGATGCTCGTCGAGGTCTACCTCCCTGCGACAGAGGGGCTCGTCTGGCGGGCAGCGCCGGCCGGCGAGGTCATACCTTCTCCCCAAGCCGGAGAGAAGGTGTACCTCAAAGGCCAACTTGTACGCGGCGTTTCCCTGCCCATCTCCAATTTCTTCCTAGCTGTCCTCAACCATTACCGAGTTCATCCTCAAAACCTCTCCCCCAATAGCATCCTTGAGCTTAGCAACTACGCGGCGCTTTGTGAGGGTTACTTAGGGATTAGGCCTAGGATAGATCTCTTTATTTATTTCTTCACGTTAAGAGGGAAGCCGGAGCTGGCAAGGACGATCTTAGGAACTGCGGGACAATTAGCTTTAAGATCCGGCCTGGCCAGCGGTTCCCCGACATAGTCCCCCATGAGTCATGTAAAAACTGGCAACGGACCTACTTCTATGGCATAGATATCCCTCTGGCTGGCCGAGAAGCTACGTATCCGGACTTCGTCGATGAATCTGCCGCCGAAGCCTCCACATTGAGATCCCAAGCCTCCCTCCCCTCTCACATCGATGCTTCTCATGCTATAAGGCGGAAAGAGTGGTTCGTAGAAACGGGTCTGACCGGATTGGACCTGGCCATGTGTTGGTTCGTCAGGCGGATCCAGCCTCTGCAGCACCACTCGAAGTTGATGCACGAGTACTCTAAGGAGAGGAAGGATAGCCTCCACATCTCTGAGTACAACTTCTCCAGTGACTCCGTCAAACTCCGCCTCAAGGACATCGTCAAGGTGAAGGATAGGAAGTGTGGCTTCACCATCACCTATGACATGTTCGAGGAGGGCAAGTGCCCAGAGGTACCTGTTTTCCGTCTTGCCTTTCTCATCTAACACCTTATGATTTCACTCAACAGCTTAAGAGTCTAAAGGAGGATGACATGGCTGTCCAAATCTATGACCCAAATATGAAGGAAGTCACTGTCGTGTCCGACAACGATGTACCGCTGGCGCGAAAGCGGAAGAGCTCCACCTCTGACGTTGCCGACGGAGGCAAGAAGAAGAAGACGAAGGGTGGAGCCTCCAAGAAGACTACCGCCGCCCTGGAGGCAGAGAAAAGAAAGGTTACCGGGATTCCTTTTTCCAAAGCACCCCCTATTGTGTAAGCCTCTTTCTCTCTGACATTGTCCATTGCTTGTCTTATTCCTGTACTTATACTTTTTGTATGTTTCAGGAAGAAGGCTACTACCAGTTGGAAGAAGACCTCCAAAACTTTGGGGGCTTCTAGAAATATCAAAGATATGTTACATCGTGATGTGTCTCCCCACACATCTCCCGCCATCGCCCATGTCACTCCCAGCGTCCAGCCTACGTCTGCTCCGACAAGCTCACAAGCCAAAGATGCATCTGGCCCTTCCGCCATGGAAGTGTCTGGTGCCTCCGTGGAGCTTGCCGTTGTCGGCGAATAGGCAACGCAAGAAAGTACCGCAACACAAATGGTTGAAGCTCCGGCTAAGGATGCCATCGGTAGCGGTAAGGTGGTGATGGAGAGTGGTATGTCTGCCGAAGGCGGCGCCTCCGCACCCAGGAAAACCGTAGAGTTCCCAAAGATAGTCTACCCGGCACTTACGCCGAGTAGCTCCGCTTTGGTTCCTGGTGTAGCGCCAACATCTCCAACCTTCGGCCTTGAGGAGCTTCTCTGGCAAGCAGAAATCTTGCAAGGAAACAGTCTATCCTCCGGCAAGTTGCTTGCCAAGAGCGCTATGAACATCAAGATCATCGCACTTGTAAGTTTTATTTGCATTTCGTATGAGTATCCCACTGTAGCCCCCGAGGATTTAGATAAAAAACCATAGGTCTTTGCATGTAAATGCTCTAGGAGTTACTAAGCTAGAAAACTTCTCACTGTAGCCCCCAAGCATATAGTTTGAATGAATTATTCTGACTAGATGCTTTCATAGTAGCATACGTAGTGCTTGTAAATTTTGATATTGTATCCCCCAAGCCTCTAGTTGTAACTGAATTAGTTCTGACTAGATGCTTAAAGAAAGACTAAGCATATGACTGAGTTAAAAACTTTATACTGTAGCCCCCAATCTTCTAGTTGAAAACTGAATCAGTTCCGACTAGATGCTTAAAGAAAGAGCAAACATATTCCTAAGTTAAAAAACTCTCACTGTAGCCCACAAGCCTCTAGGTGGATAGTTATCCGGCTAGATGCTCCAAGTAGACTAAGCAGCGTTAAATTTTCTTTCCACAGAATGAGAATGCTCGGAGAGGCATGGCCAACGATAAGTACCAGAATATGTGTGCGGACTCGGAAGCCGAAAAGGGTAAAACTACCTTCTTGAAGGAACAAATCACCAAGAGGAAGCGTATATTGTTCCTTTCTTTTTCGTATTCTGACTTGGTATTGTGCCAACATTCTCCGAGTAGTCACTATGTACTGTTCTTTCTCTGACTTGAAGAAACTATTTCCAAGGCTAAGGATATTGTAGAGAAATCCAAGCACATTCAGCAGCTGGATAGCAAAAAGATCCTTAAGCAGGAGAGGAAGGATATGCTGAAGATGCATGAAGACTCCATGAAGGTCCTGCAAGAGTCCGCCAACATAGAGATGAACCATTTGAAGGAGGAGATCGAGATGCTAAAAGAGCAGAAGAAGGCTGCCGATGAGCAAAATCAAGGCAATCTTGAAGCATACAAGATCCTCCGACAAGAACAGGATTCCATGGCAGACACTCTCCAGCAGGCCGAGATTAGCATCTTCAGTAAGTGATTCTCCGTCTTGTACTTCTGTAAGTTGGATACTTTGAATTTTTGTTTGATTGAACTCATGCGTTCTCTTGTCGGATATTTGCAGCTCCTATTGGTTTGACCCGGTCGCCTCCTCCACCAAAAGAAGCATGTTCCTTGCCGGCAACTTTATCAACACCGCCATCACGCAGGCCAAGGAAATAGCCAAGCACCTCCAGATCAACATCAAAGTGGTGGATTCTGTGATGAAGTTCTCGGAGATCTTGCTCCAAGCCCCCGAGTGTATTGTAAGCTGGAAAGCTTCATGTACATTGGCTAGCACGAGGATGGCATTTTCAATGGTCAAGGCGCACTACGAAAACACCGACATCGACACGGTGACCTCCGGTATCCCCGACGTGGACGACGAAGGCCAAGCGATAGATCACAAGCCTATATTGGCGTCAGTCATGGGTTTTGATACCAGAGTCGCCGAGTTGGTCGACCCTAATGTATTCGTACCCATGAAAACCATTGACGGCATTAACCAAAGCTCCTCTGAATCCCTCAACACCACCGACTTCGAGGAGGATGACTCTCCTGCTACTGATGATATTATGTCTAAGTCGCATGCGCCAGAGGAATGAAAAGCAATATGTAATATTTGTTTCCTCTGGAATTTTTATGCAGAAAAAATACTTGTTAACTTAAGGCGGAAAACAATGGTTGTTATTTCCTGCTACTCAAGACCTGGTTCCAGCATGTATATATTTTTTAAGCAAGTGTTGGCTTATCCATTACTCTAGTTTTATGCTTGACTTTTCGTGAGTCGGACGACTCGTTGTCAGAACTATGCGCTCAGGCGATGATGCCCAATGGCATCGTCAATAACCTAAGCACAAAATCGCCGATAATAAGTGCCAAAAGTCACTACTCTAGAGTCCACATAAAAACAACAAAGAACGTGTATACCGGAAAACTTAAGCTAACGCCCGTAGGTGGAATTTTCACAAGTGCAATCGCTAAGCTTGTGCATAAAGGTTTTATACGATCCAAAAAAGAACACTAAAGGAGTTAAAAGACTCAAGAATATGAGTGAACCAAAGATCTTTATTTCATTGATCATATAAGAGATACACAATAGATAAAAATGCTAAGTGTAGAAAGGATGTAGCTGTGCTATGTTCCATGGCCAATCAAGCTTCGGGTAGTCAGCATCCGGGTCACGTCGCTTACGCTTATGATCCTTGTTGGGTATGTCCTTCAGTTCACGATTTTCAACGAGGTAGTAAGACCCATTGAGTAGAGCCTTGCTTATGATGAACTGTCCTTCCCATGGCGGGGATAATTTGTGTGACTTCTTCTGCTTAAGGCGGAGCACTAGGTCCCCCTCTTTAAACGAGTGATGCCGAACGCGGCGACTATGGTAGCTGCATAGCTTATGCTGGTAGATGGCAGATCTTTGGCATGACAATACGTGTTCCTCCTCGAGAAGGTCCACATCTAGGCATCTGGATTCTTCAGCGTCATCTTCATCGTAGGCGGCAACTCTTGGTGAATCGTGAAGGATGTCGGAAGGCAGGATGGCTTCTGCTCCATATACCATGAAGTAAGGGGTGTAGCCGGTGGATCTGTTGGGTGTAGTTCGTAAACTCCACAGCACAGATGGCAATTCTTCCGCCCAGGCTCTAGCTTCTCTATGTAGCGGTGCCTCAAGACGTGGCTTGATCCCCTGCAGAATTAATCCATTGGCTCGCTCAAACTGACCATTGGACTGTGGATGTGCCACAGATGCAAGGTCAAGTCGGATGCCCTTCTCCCAACAATAAGCTTCCACTTCTCCGAGTGAAAAGTTGCTGCTGTTGTCGGTGATAATTCTATGTGGGATACCAAATCTCACCACTAGATCCTGGACAAACCTAAGGGCAGTTGCCCCATCAATCTTTCTAATGGGTTTAGCTTCTATCCATTTGGTGAATTTATCAACTGCTACTAGCAGGTGCGTAAATCCACATGGTGCCGTCTGCAACGGACCAACCATGTCCAGCCCCCGGACTGCAAACGGCCAATTTATTGGTATTGTTCCTAATTCTTCAGTTGCAACATGTGGTTATCGGGCATATACTGGCATCCCACGCACGTCTCAACCATCTTGTCGGCGTCCGCCTTCGCGGTCAGCCAGTAGAATCCTTGCCGGAAAGCTTTAGCAACCAACAATCGGGGAGCAGCGTGATGCCCGCAATCTCCGAGATGGATTTCACGGAGGATTTCAGTACCTTCTTGCTGGGAAACACACTTGAGGTATACACCAGTGGTGCTTCTTTTGTAGAGCTATCCATTGATTATGGTATAGCCCTTTGCTCGACGTACTATTTGCCGTCTTTCGACCTCGTTGTCGGGCAATGTTCCGTCTATGAGATATTCCATGAATGGTTTTGTCCAAGCCAGAGGGACCTTTGCCACCATGTGAACAAAAGAGTCAACTCTGTTCGGGTTGTCTATGTCTGCTCCCTTCACGAATGGTGTACGTAGATGCTCCAAGAAAACTCCAGGTAGAATTCGTTTGAGCCCTGATTCAAGCATAGACAGTAGATCAGCCGCCTTGTTTTGCTCCCTAGGTACATACTTGACCTCATAGCCCAAGAAGCTCTTGGCTATCTCGTCCACTTCATCTCGATATGCCACCATCATAGGGTTCCGCGTGTTCCAAGTGCCAGCCACCTGCTGGGAAACCAAGTCGGAATCTCCACAGCAAACTATGCACTGGATGCCGATATCCTTGGATACGCGTAGTCCGTGAATGAGTGCTTCATACTGAGCCATGTTATTCGTAGCCTCAAAGTGGATCTGCAGAATGTAGTGTATCTTTTCCCCGGTTGGTGACTGTAGTAGTACACCAGCCCCCGAGCCGTTGATTAGCTTTTATCTGTCAAAGTGCATCACCCAGTACTCTGTCTCAGGCATTGGGGTAGCATCTGGCATCTCCGTCCAATCTGCGATAAAATCCGCCAAGGCTTGTGATTTGATAACGTCACGTCTCTTATAGGTAATCTCAAAGGCGGAAAGTTCAATGCCCCACTTCATGACCCTTCCTTTAGCGTCGCTATTGTTGATGATGTCGGACAGTGTAGATTTGCTCACAACTGTGATAGGGTGCTCCTGGAAGTAGTGCCTCAGCTCCGAGAAGCAAGGAACACTCCATAAGCTATCTTCTGGTAGTGCGGGTAACGCTGCTTGGACTCCGTCAAGACCTCGCTTACATAGTAAACTGGCCGTTGAACTCCGTACTCATGCCCTGGTTCTTTCCACTCTACCACGATGACGATGCAGATTACCGGGTTGGTGGCCGCCATGTAAATTAACATAGGCTCCCCAGGCTCGGGTGCTGCAAGGATAGGCGCTGAGGAAAGTATCTCCTTGAGCTGCATCTGCCTCGTCCGTCCACGTGAATTTTGTCCGCCTTATTCAGCAACTTGTATAGCAGCAGAGCCTTCTCTCCAAGTCGGCTAACGAACCGACTAACTGCTGCAACGCAACCTATTAGCCGTTGTATGTCCTTTAGGCATGTCGGACGGTTTATGTTTAAGATGGCCTTGATTTTCTCCGAGTTCACCTTCATTACACGCTAGGAAACGATGAAGCCCACCAATTTGTCGGCTGGAACCTCGAAGACGTACTTCTTAGGGTTAAGCATCATGTTGTATTTCCGGAGATTGTCAAAGGTTTATTTTAAGTCGGAGATTAAGTTGTTTGATTTTTTAGACATCACCGCTCTATCGTCCACATAGGCGTGAACGTTCTGACCTATTTGATCGTGTAGGCAACGTTTCATTGTCCGCTGGTACATAGCACCTGCGTTTTTCAGCCCAAAGGGCATCGTGACATAGCAAAACGTGTCGTAGGGTGTAGTGAACGAAGTGGCCAATTGGTCTGACTTCCTCATATTGATCTGGTGGTATCCTGAGTATGCATCGAGAAAACACAAAATCTCCGAGTCAGCCGTCGAGTCAATGACTTGTTCAATGCAAGGCAAAGGAAACGGATCTTTGGGACATGCTTTGTTCAAGCCGGTGTAATCAACGCACATTCTTAATTCTTTGGTTCCCTTTTTGGGGACAAGTATAGGATTAGCCACCCATCAGGTGTAAAGGACTTCTCGGATAAAACTAGCCTTAAGTAACCTAGCTATATCTTTGCCTATGGCGCGTCTCTTCTCGTCTCCGAAGCGTCGTAGAGGTTGTTTCACTGGTTTACATTTTTTATCAATATTCAAGCTGTGCTTGGCAAGTTCCCTAGGTACACCTTTCATGTCGGCAGGTTGCCAGGCAAAGCTATCCATGTTCTCATGGAGGAACTCGACGAGCGCGCTTTCCTATTTAGGGTCCAGGTTCGTCCCAATGGTGGTGGTCTTGGAGGCATCGCCTACCACAAGTTCCACCGGCTTGGTCTCGATGGCGGCCTTGAATGCTGGTGCGGAGACAGAAATCTGTTTCTTCGATGCGGGCATCTCCGAGGCATTGACCCTTGCTCTGGATCTCCTTGAATTTTTCACTGTAGAGGACAGCTTCTGCCTAGGCTACTTCTCCAATCTCGCAGTCCCTTGCTTTGGTAAAGCTTCCGGATACGGTGATGACACCATTTGGTCTGGGTATCTTGAGTTCCTTGTAGACGAAGCATGCCTTGACCATGAAGGTGTGGAATATATCGCGGCCGAATATGATGTGGTACACGCTCTTGAAGGGGACCACCTCAAAGGTCATGCGTTCTTGGCGGTAATTATTGACATCGCCAAAGGCGACCTGAAGTGTGATGCACCCAAGGGACCGAGCCTCCCGACCAGGAACTATGCCATGGAAGATGGTGTTGGTCCGCCTTAGGATTGCCTCCATCAATTTCATCTTCTGCAGTGTATCCAGGTACATGATGTTGATGCTGCTTCCACTATCCACCATAAATTTGGTGAACTCGTTGCGGTTAATCAGGGGGTTGATGACCATGGAGTATTGGTTCTCCGTTGGGATGAGGTCTGGGTGATCCTTCCTGTCCCAAGTAATTGGAATCTCTGATAAGTGTAGGAACTGGGGAACTGGGGGTAGAGTAGCCATCAGTATCCTCATAGAGGTCTTCTGTTGACGGACGGTGGGGGTGCCAAGGAAAGTGTCAAAAACTGCCGCCTTCTTCTCGAAGGGGTTCTTGCCTTTGTCATCGCTCTTGGCGGCGTGCTTGGGTCAACGTCCTCGTCCATGTCACTTGAATCCTTGGACTCTTCCTCCTTCTTCCCCTTGCCCTTGCCTCGTGGTCTGTTCTTCCGACTTCGTTTGTAGCCGGACTCCGGGTCCTCCTAGAGGTCGTTGACGAACTTGCAATGGCGATTGGTGTAGGTGGCTTTTCTGTTGGTGTCGAGGTGTACAAGGCACGACATATCGCGGTACTCCTCGTAGTTCTGGGGAACGTGGAGCGCTGCCGCAGTATTTTCACTACCTTGCTACTGCCCATGACCATCTCCCCGTCCTCGGCCACGCTGTCCGCCATCACCTCGTCCTGCAAAAGTCATAGCGACCATGTCGGAGTTTTTCTTTTCTTTAGGCGGGGTCTTCCGCTTTGTGCTGTTGTTCCTCCGATCTTGAGTTGGAACGACCGTTGCCGGCAGGGAGCCGCGAGCATCATCGTTGGCAGCCGCGAACTCACTGGCCAACTGAATCATCTGGTTCAAGTCTAGCTGGTGATTGTCCTACAGGCGCTTTAGCTTATGTCGGAGCAACGTGCCCCTTTCCAACCCATTGATGAAGGCTTCCATGGTGGTCTGAGCGTGCACTCCTGCGCAGGAATTCTTCATATCTAGCCAGTGAGAGAGGTAGGCGCGAGATGTCTTGTCTTTCTCTTGCACGCACCGCTGCAGATCGCCAACAGTGCAGGGACGTTTGTACATACCCTCGAAGTTCTTGGTGAACGCTTCTTGCATGTCCAACCAATTGCAGATGGATCTTTCCGGCAAGTCATCAATCCATTGACGAGCCGTGCCCGCCAACATTAATGGGAGGTACTTGACGGTGACGTTGGGGTTACCCCCGGCTATCTCCACCGTGTTGTCGTAGTCCTGTAACCATGTAGCTGGCTTGGCGGTTCCGTCATAGGGATTGATGGTCTTGTCAATCCGGAAACCTTTGGGGTAAGTTGCGGACCGTATTACAGGTCCAAAGCAACGTGGTCCCAGGTATGGTCCTTCTCGGGCCTCGTGGATCTTGTCCAGGCGTGAACGTGCATCGTATGGCTCTGGGCTTCTTTTCTTCTTCTTGCCATCAGGGAATGGCCTGTGTGAACGACGCGGGCCTCCTCCGTCATGGTGGCTGCTAGGTGGTGACGGAGGCAGAGGTGGCGGTGGGTTATCCTTCTTGCTGTTACCCTCCCGCGACGCCTCGCGCTTGTATCGGTTGCTTGTCGGACGCGGAGGGTCATGGTGCGACCTGCTCTTGTGTCCTTGGTTGCGCTCTTCGTCATGACGGGTCTACTCCTTGTTGTCGCGGATGACGATGCCGCTCTGCCTTGGCGGAGGCATATCCGTACGACGGTGAGCCTTGGTACCTTCGCAATGTCAGGGGGAATGGGGCGGTGGCGATGGGCGATGAGGTTGGGCCTTGCCTCCATGGTCGGAGGATATCGGGATAGCATCCTTCCTGTTGCGCGCATCCCTTCGTCTTTGTTCTAATGAACTCGTCTGAGACCCGACATCAAGAGGTGATCTGTCCCTTGGTGGCTTATGCTGGCAAGACTGGCAAAACGTTGGGTCAGACTCAAGACTCTGAGAGGTGGCCTTTTCCTGTTGTTTCACCGCCATGGCCACTAGGTCATAGACCTGGTTCACCGCTTCGGGTGATCTATCCTACTCCAGAAGGGTCTTGGGCATCACCTGCCTGCCTTCACTGTCAATGTATGGCTTGGCCTATGCCAGCTTTGAGGGAGCCCATCCTAGGTTTCGCCATACACCAGGATCGTTAATGACGTGATCCGGAGCTTTCTTAGCCTTCTGCTGCTGTAGCAGAGTCTTGTACTCGGCCTCCATTTCCCTAGCTTTCTCTAATGACTTCTGTGCGTTGGCCAGATCTAGCTTTGCGCCCTGCTCCGCGATGGCCTGCACTTCCTCTAGCAGCTGCTGGCGCTTCTCGTCAAGCTAGACCACATTGCGAATATGATCCACGGTCATAGGCTCAACGAGGAGATTGTCGTACATCACTCTATCAGCTGGAGTAACTTGGGCAGCAGCAGATGTAGATGCCGGAGGCGGCGGGTTTGCGGTGTTGTTGTTGCTCGGACCGGTGCCGAGTTCCTGCGGCTATTGCACTGGGTTGGGCGGAGGGGGCATGACCTTTGCACAATCATTGTGGGCAGCAACAGGTGGTCCCTTCCCCTTGTCCAGCGTTGTAGGCGGAGCTCTTCCGGGCTGATCTTCATCCATCGCCATCCCAATGGCGACGAACACCTCTCGGGACGGGACGGCGTTGTTGGCCTGCTCGTCGCGCTTGTAATATTCCTCCATCTCCTACATGGCTGAGTCTAGCTCCTCCAGGCTAAAGTCTATCTCCTCTGAATCTGCGCTGAAGTCGGCGTAGAGCGCATCAATCACGGAGTCGGAGGGTGTCGGGGCTTCTTCGATGACGGGGGGTGAAGGTGCAACATCATCGATGATGACTGGGGGTGGTGGCGCAGCTACGGCGACGACGACCGGAGGCGGCGGCGGCGGATGAGGCAGAGGGGCTCGTCAATGAGCGCGAGAGCTGTCTGAGCTGCCTCCTCAGCCTCTGTGTAGTTGTTGACAGTGTGCACCATTCTTTCGAAGGAGAGGCGTACTAAAGCCTGCTGCCGCCTTAGTGAATGTCGGAGAAGCGTACCTTGGTCCAGTCCTTCCACAAAGTGATACATGGCATCATCATTGGGGTAATGCGCCAGATTGGCCCGTATACGGAGCCACCTGGCAAGGTAATCGTGGGGTTTTCACCCTCTCTCTGAATGCAACGCGCCAGATCGAAGATGGTCACCACTCCGATGAACTTGGATCTCTGCTGTCCAGACGCACGGACGAAGTCGGTGGACTTGTAGCGATCTTCCACCATTATATCCTGCACAGGGGCAGTTTGGGTGGGCCTTGAATTTTTCCGATCTTTGCCGGTAAACTCCAAGGAGAGATCCGACATCGATCCTTCCACAAACGTATCATGCCCTAAGGCGGTCCGTGCGGGTCTTGATGCTCCTTCGACTCCTAGGGAACTAGTGCCCGAGTCGGTTTCGGCGATGAAGAGGTGGATATCTCCGATGGGGACGATCGAGCACCGTGTAGGGTTCGTCTTCGCCGGGATCCACAACTCGTCGGGAGGGAAGATTAGAACGTTGCCGGAGAAGAGAACACGACCAATGGCTACGGTTTCGCTGATTCCCGCGAAGATCTTGGTCCTCGCCTGCTGAAGAGCCTTAAGCGCCTCTTTCCCCACTGTGGGCGCCAACTGTCGTGGTATTGCTGACGAGTATGCCATGGAGGGGTCCTCATAGTGTGTGTTTAGAGACGTGGGGGAAGGCGGACAGTTGACGGGTATAAGGTAACACAGCTTACCCAGGTTCAGATCCCACAACGGTGGTGGAATCCTACTCCTGCTATAAATCACTATAAGGGCAAATACGCCGAGTTACAGGGATTGGTTCGCTGTGCGAGGTGTATGCTAACTGATACTAGGTTGTCTGAGATTTTGCCCTAAAGTCTCCCATAGGCCCGACTTATATAGTCGCCAGGTCCTAGGGTTACAGGGAAAATTCCTAGCCGGACAGGTTACAGAGTCCTACACTGCTTACAACTAGTCTAGCGTGTCTTACACTCCAAGGCTCCGGGTACCTCGGTGACTCCTCCGTAGCCTTCCTTTATCCGGCATGGATCTCCCTTCTGGATCCATCTAACTAGGCCGCACAGTAGGCCATGGGCCATTCTACCAATTGTGGGCCACCCGGGTTATCCGGATAGGAGACATGCTATGAGGATACCCATATAGCATATCCCCAACAACCAGAAAACCGCCGCACCCATTTCTCTGCAACCATGCCAAGAGCACGCAAGAGCGCCGCAGACGACACGCACGCACACGCCTCGCCTCGACCTCACCGCGCATGACCACACTCGCCATGACCCTAGCTACCTCCCACACACGACCGTTCGCCGCCACGTGACACGAAACCCCTGTACGTCGTCTCGAACACTGTCGTTTCCGTTCAGAGCACGGACCGGGCCCGACCATCCTCGACCACCCCGTGCTGCGCCTTGAAGCCAGTGATGATCGCCAGGAGACACCGCACTGTCCTACGCCCTTCGCCATACCCGTAGTTCGATGTACCGACATCGCCGGAGGAGCCAGCCCATGCCTCTCTACCCCTCTCGCCGGTGTATAAATAGAGGCCACCCCCGCCTCAATTATTCACACCATATAACTCCCCTCTCTGTCAGAACCACCCCTGACCTTTCCCCGGACCAAGGCGAGCACCAGCCCGCCAGAATTTGGCCGAAATCCGCCGCTGCAGAGGAGAAGAGGAGTCGTTGATTGCGACCACCCCAGGAGCCGCCGTGACCACCGCTCGGACCGCCGTCATCGACAACGTCGTTTGCCCCCATCGCCGACCCTAGCTGGATCCTAGTTGAGCCACAGCGTACCCCACCGTCGCTGTTAGGGTCCGGTCTCGTCGGAGCTGTGCGACAAAGGAAACGAATGTCAGCCGTAGATCTTGTTCTAATCATAGGGCTTAGATTGAAACGTACCTGTTCGTTTAGATAGATCCGCTGACGCAAGGGACCCCGCTGTCAGCAGCCCGCTGCGCGCGCAGTGCATTTGGACCGGCCCAATTCCTTTCCCGCGCGTAGCCCAGTAATTCCAATAGATATTTTCCATTTTATTCAAACGCTCGTTCTGTCAGTCGATTCAAAAATAAATTCAAGGAGATTTACTGAACCAAATTGCATGATTCCAATTTTTTTATAAATGTACTCAAATTATCTATCTAAGCCCGTTGGATTCAAACCATTTGAAATTATATATCACCTATAGTAAAAATAACAAGACAAAGACTTTTTCACATTCAAACATTTTTCAAAAATCAACCATAAATGCTTTATAGTTGATTCCAACTCTCAAAAATCCCATTTGACAAGATCTATCTGAATATGTAAAAATATTTAGGTTTACATGCAGTGCTCTTGGACTAGTACTAAAAGAATGATATATAAGCATTTTCTAGTCACTTTAAATTACATTCCCAAGTATTAGAATATGTGGGTGATGACATGTGTCAACATGATCCCATATTTTAATCCGAGAATATTAAATCTTAAGTATTTTCAATGAGTAGAAGTTACTTTTATAAAATAAAGTAAAAAGGACTACGTCTTTATTTCATGTGATGATTGTGATGATGCTAGATCATCTAGTGTGAAGCTTTTTGTGCTAAATAGAGGTAGTTAAGTATTGTTTGGTGATTGTGTACCTCGTATTCATTTATAGACGCTAGTACCGACCAAGGCTACGAGGAGAAGGAGTACGAAGAAGAAGAAGAAGAAGAAAACTTCAACCACCACACCAATCAAGGCAAGCCCAACACTACAAGTTAACTATGCAAGCTAACACTTGCAAGCTAGAAATTTTCGTGATACTTATGCAAGATAACCTATGCATGATGCATTAAGCATGCTTTGGTTATACAACCTTGATTATCCCAAATCCTAGTTTTACTTGCAAACTTTATTCTTTTATTTTTTTACCAAAGTTCTTTATTACTTTTAGTTAGTGCTTTGTGAGTTTTGGGAAAGATACTATAGATAGCATAAAGATCATAAAACTAGTCCTAAGTAGTTAGAACTAGATGTCATAGTAAGACATGAGACTAGATTTGGATAGTCACACTGGATTAGCACCCCTCATTAGTGAATACCCTCGATTTTAGTGGCTAGTGCTAAGCATAAAAGTTGATCACTTTAGATGGGAATACTTGGTGAAAAAGGATTATGAAAACCTTGGAATGAAGATTAATTCTATTTAAATGTTTTGACATGTGTTATGAACACAAGATGATTTGATGATGAAAATGTTGAGGCATGAGCCTTAGACCTTTTTAAAAATTGATGGCTGGGTTCGGATGCGATACCATTCCAATTTTTATCGTACAACCACAATACCCGAATTTGGGTAGGGCTTCACTGGAAGTTTATATGTCTTAGTATGGGTTCCCTTGCGAAAGAAGTTGAGCTGAGGCTACCTCGTGAATGTGAATGTCCACCTATGTAGTTCCCAAGATGACAGATGGTCATGGTTGGGAGGCCAAACTCATAGGGGAGGTGCCTATACTAGGGTGTGTAATTGTAAGGTTAGGATTTATTATCCGCATACTAAGTATGATGATTCAGGGTTATCCCTGACGGATGTATCGAATGTTGTGGTGAAAGTGTACAATCTCTGTAGAGTGTCAAACTATTCGAATAGCCGCATCCACGGTCATGGACAGTTGGAGTGGCCATACTGTTCCGTCGTCAGATGTTTTTCCAAAATGACTTGTGAAATGAACTATGATTTTGACTTGACCACAACAGGGTTGTGATGGCGCCCATTACTTGTCGTGGGACGCTTCGTCGGAAACCCAAGAGCAAGGTATGAAGCAACACAGCAGCAAGTTTCCCTCAGTAAGAAACCGAGGTTATCGAATCAGTAGGAGGAAGGAAACGTCACACAGTTGTTGCTAGCAACACGGAGACCTGCACAACAAAATCTCAATACTTTGCCCCAACGAATCAGTGAGGTTGTCAAGCTCACCGGTCTGTTGTAACAAAGGATTAAACAAACGTATGGTGTGGAAGGTAATGGTTTGCAGCAAGTAAAAAGGTAACAGTGGAAGATGTATCAATGGTAAAGATTGGACCGGGGTCCATAGTTCAATAGAGGTGCTCTCCTTAGATAAACAACATGGCATGAAGGGTAAACAAATTATAGCAAGGCAATTGATAGGAACTGTGCAAGGCGTAACAATGCAATTAATAGTCAGAAAGATCCTATGAGATTAGATTGGGCAATAAAACAAGATACATAGACCGCCATCCAACTGCATCTATGACTAGAAGTCCACCTTCAGGTTATCATCCGAACCCCCTCCAGTATTAAGTTGGAAGCAACAGACCACTGCTTTAAGCAAAATATGTAAGGTAAGCGGTCCACATGTTCCATGAACAAGAGACCGTTGTTTTCTACCTAGTAGCAACAGCACATCTACAACCGAAGAGATTTCTATCACTTCCCTTGGAAACTAGAGGCATGAACCCACTATCGATCATAAATACCCCGTCTTGGAGTCACTAGCAACTACTTGTCCAAGATAGCTACTAACAATGGAGAGCATGCAAGATCACAAACAACACAGCCATGATAGAATCATAAAGACAAAACCATTAATCAAACCAACATAATAATCTCAATATCCATGAAAGCACAACATGCATGATTAGAAATAGATTAGATCTTGATCATGAACGGAGCTCACAAGATCTATACATGAAAGCACAAAGGAGGAGATACAACCATCTAGCTACTACATGGACCCATAGTCCAAGGTGGAACTACTCACGCATCATACCGTAGAGAAGGCCTCCGAGATGATCTCCCCTCCGGCAGGGTGCCGGGAAGAACTTCAGATCCCCCCTGACCTAGGGACGATGGTGGCGATGGCTACAGACAGTTTCGTGGAGATTTGATCGGGTGCTTAGGGTTTCTGCATCGGGGGCTTCTTATAGGATAAGGGGGAGGCCGAGGAGGTGACCATGGGGGTCAAACCCTACCCAGGTGCGGGCCCACCCGTGGCCGCGCCTGGGGGGTTTGGCCGCCCTGGCACGCTTCCTCGTCTCCCCTCTAGACTTCTTGTTCCCCATAGAAAGTAATTGACTTTGACTTTTGTTTTGTCCAATTCCGAGAATATTTCTTTACTAACTTTTCTAAAACCAAAAATAGTAGAAAACGGGCATCTGGCACTGTTGCAACTTGTTAATAGGTTAGTACCAGAAAACATGTAAAAAGCACCTCAAAGTGTAGACAAAGCAAAGCAAAGCAAAGTAGATACTAACAAGCATGGAGCATAAAAAATTATAGATACGTTTCCGACGTATCAACATCCCCAAGCTTAACTCCTGCACGTCCTCGAGTAGGTAAGTGATAAAAAGAATAATTTTTTAGGTGACATGCACCCTCACAATAATGATCCAACCATTTGCAAGCATTGAAAGCTGGGATCAATGAACTCTAAACATGTGCATGAAAGATGGAGTTCTAACAATAGGACATAGTAACTATGCATGCACCATGAAAGGCTACAAACAAAGGTCATGAATAACATGCATTGAAAAACATTTGTTTGTTTCACATACAGAGAACATAGCATAGTGGCAATCAGCTTGTCCCTCATAGAGTAGAAAATATATGCATAGGACACCTTCAAAGTTCACAAGGGTGACTAGAAACAAATATTACAAGAACAAGTAATATCACAATATGCATCAATCAATAAGCTTTGGAACACTACACACAGAATGACAACTATGCTCTCTTAATGGTGCCTAAAGGTAGAAGGTGGAGACTCAAATAATGGTGGAAGAAAGGCCTTTTTGTAAAGGAAGCAGGGACTTCAAGTTCCAAAAAGAGCTTCCAAAAATTATGGTACTTGTTAGCTTTCATCCCTTATTGCCCCTATCATAAGAATCTTGAAGTGATTAAGGTTAAAGTGACAAAGATGGAGTATATGCTTGACGAAGTATAAGTTGGCAATCTCAAGTCCCTTGAATGCGAGGGCCACACCTCATGCATACTCAACTTTGGGCCCAGGTAGGTTCTTGTCACTATAAGTATTTGCATGTCATTGAAAACCGCCAACGGGGTACCCCTTGCACATGGTACAGGAGCTTTCCTATAACCAAAATGACAAGGCAAGTAGACAACGAGCATCTCAGCAATCTTCTTATCTACCATGGGAATATGGTGCTTTTTTCTTTCTTTCCTCTTTTCTCAATGTGTCTATCTTTTTCTATAAGAAGAATGCTTCTTAGATGTCACTATGGTGATGCTGCAAGTTTCCACCATGATTAGGCATGGCTTAGGCTAGTGACCCAGGCGTTCCTCTAACACAGGATACAAACTCCATGGACTTACAAGTTCCCTCTTTATTTCACACCGGTGACATCCATAGACAAAAGAGCATTATATCAACTAAGTACAAAGTACAAGTGCAATGTTGAAAACATTCCCCGTGACAGCACGGTTCTGTTAATTCCAACGTATAAGTGCAAGCATATACAACAAAAATGTCACAATGGTTCAAGTTTATTAGGGGCAAAGAATATAAAGTGTGACATCAAGTTCATGAGGGCTTTAATCACTAAGTTTTCACATAACAAAATAGATTTAAATTGGAAGATAGCTGAAAACAAGAATATACTTGGAATGGTGTAACACACCATGCATAGGAATTTATAGTGGACACTATGGAATAACTTGGTTTCTTGTGAGTTGGGAGCATGAGTAGGACTTACTCATACAAGTGGAGGCTAGCAAAAGACTGGGAGCAACCAACTAAGAGAGCATAATGGCCATAATCATGCAGAGCAACAGAGCATACTAATCAAAGCAAAGAGTGGTACTACAAGTCAAGGACTAAATGATCATAGAGGCTAATGGTGACTTGTCATAGTCATAACATGGTGTGAGCATGTGCCAAGTGTAACTACCTCGGTGAACTACGATCCTAGATACAAGCCTGGATGAGAGATAGCGGTTGAAATAGTACGGCGGGGCCCCAAAAGCCACTCACTGGTAGTCCTTTCAGACGTCCCAACCGCTAACCTCTCAACGGGACCTGTACGGGCGGCGTAGTCGGCAGGCGAAGGGATCAACTACGTACACAAGTGGGTATGTACGCAAGCCACCATACAAGAGTACATCGAGCCACACCATCTAGAAAGAAAGGAAATATACCAACGCCATACGGCAAGATTCAAATGACCTAGATACATCTATAATTTAGGATAACTCCTCATACAAGACACATAGTATCATGCAGGCGGCAAACAAGATCCGAGTACGGATAAGAAGCAAATAGGCATAAGATGCCAGAGAAAATAAGCACATCCCAACTACAGGTCTCACGGATCCCCGTGCCCGGAATCTCTACACCATACGATCGTTGCCCACATCATCGGCTTCTTCCACCCAGTATCCGTCCTGAGAAGGTACATTCATCGAATCAAGAATTTATCGTGTGAGACCCTAAGGGTACTCAAAGAAGTCTTAATGCCTCTAAAGGGACACAACACGGGTGACGCAATTGCAGCAAAAGGTAAACCCTAGCAATTCTACAGATAAACGCTAACCATCCGCCTAACCAATGATAGACGGATGTCCGTGAATTTAAGTACAACAGTTATAATGGTAATCTCATCCGATCCATCCTCCTCCCTGCTTACCAACAAGGAAGCGGACGAACAACCCCCCTTCCGTTGGCAATTTTATTAACCATTCCGTGAGTATTGCACTATTTACTAGTCAAGTTACTTAGTCAAATTAAGGCGGTACTTTAGTTATGCTTGTCTATGATCAAGAAACTGTGCTCCAAGTCGTCCATATCCGCGGACACGGCTTTCAGAAAGTTTTACCGGCGGGGTGCACCAATAGCAACACACACTCGATCAACCTCGGAAAAACCAAATCAAAACCCAACGAGGCTTTCACGACTGAACAATCACAAGATTCAGAAATATTTCAGGGGGCCACCCCTTAAGTAGATCCCATAGCGAGTAAGCAAGCTCCGAGACGGCCTCAAGGTGTTGGGTATACGGCTGTGAACGACTGGGAACCCCAAACGGGGCTTGTCGACACCGCGGAATCGTGTCCCGATCCTAAACAGTACAGTGTGCAGTACCTCGCACAATCGTAAATAAAGCGGTAAACATGGCATAAGTACAGGATCGTAAATAAAACCTCAAACTAGTTTGTGGCCCCAAGAAATAAGACGGAATCAAGCTCTGGCTCAGGGGGGTCCCATATACCTCCCGGATGTGGATAGCGCGATAAATCAAGGAACAGGAATCAAGTACTCGGGGTCTTACGGGACACAAGTGAGCAGGAAAAACCAAATAGCAGATATTGCCCACCGGTGCCACTTTCTTTAGTTATCCCAGAACTACTCAGGTTAAGTTGTTTAAGTACCTCATTATTCATCAGACTCTCACAAACCCTACACATGCTGTTCTACGACTCGCATGGCTCAAACAACTCCTATAGTAGTGGCTCATGGGATGGAGGATACAAGCTTGGTGGGGTTTAAAAGTAAAGGCTATGCATACTTGGGATTCAGTTTAATGCAATCGCGACTCAATGATGCAAGAATAAGATAGAGGCAATAGGTACTGTATGTATGCGAGCATGTGGTAGTGCTTGCCTGGTGTCTCTGTTGAAGCAAAGGACGGTTCTGGGTAGTGCTCCTGGTTCTCTTGATATAACCCACCTTTGTGTCTATCCGAGAAAAACCAAACAAACAAGGCCAACATGAATATAGAGCACAAGCATATGAATAAGATGCGTCAAGCAAACAATCATGCCATGATGAATGATGCACAATTTACATGGCAAGTAAGTAGCATGGCATGGGTGAGGTGTAGGGAACAAGAATAAATAACCATTAAGTGGGTTTTAGTCATATTTTGTTGTCATAACAATTGTCGTTCGCAATATATTTATATGATGCATGCTGCAATTGAAGTCATGGATAGCATAATCAGAAAGGTCTCGTCGAGCTGATCAATTTAGACTATTTACTTGCTAGATTTGGATTTATAAAACAAAAGTTATGGTTTATTGAAAATCCAGTGGCATTGGATGTAATTATCATATCTTGGAATTTTACTTGGGCTAAACACAAAACAGATGGCATATTTGGATTCCTTTCATTTTCCTGATATCAAAACATAGGTCATTTGCCCAATTTGGATAAAGTATGTGAAAGTTATTAAAAATCTGAATTGGAAAAGAATTTTGAATTTATTTGAAATAAGTTTGAATTATTCAAAACAGTCTGAAACATTTTCTACCCAGCCTAACTTATCCTGAGCCGCAGACAGGTGGGCCAGGGGGGGGTTTCTCTGGCCCACACGCCAGCGTCTGAGCACGATCTGGACCGCGGGTTGATTGAAACAAACATCAGGAGCCTAAATGCAAAAGATACACAGCCACTGACAAGTGGGCTCTCAGGGACCGCGGGTTGACGCAAACAAAAGGGCCAGGGGGCTTCTGCAAAACGCACACGCGGGCCAGGGGGTGGACTGCGGGTTGAGTCCGGGGTCTTGCGGGAGCCTTTTTAGAAAAAGGCCACCGCCGCTGACAGGTGGGCCACGCTGGACCGCGGGTTGCTAAAAGATTGGGGGAAGGGGTTTTGCGCAAAGAGTCGCCCGTGGCCACTGTTTCTCTTCCTCTGCAGACGAGCAGAGCACGCTCGCGCGACAGAGAAAAAGGAGCGCGTCAGGGATCGATCTCGCGACCGCGGACCTTGTGTGATGGGGCGGAACAGTCGGTAGCTGCTGGGCTGATGCTAAGCGGACGCTTCGCCGGGCCGTGGCTACCGAGAGCGTTCGACGAAACGATCAAGCCAGAAGCAACTGAGGAAGGGGCGATGTCTAGGAGGGTCGTGGGCTCACCGCGGGCGTGCTGGCGTGCTCGGAGCGGGCAGAGGTGGTCGCGATCCACGGCGAGGCTGACGGCGGCCGTAGCTAGGGTTTGCGCCGGCGTGCTCTGGTCCTGGCGTTCCTGGCGCGTCTCCTCCTCGCTGGCGGGTACTGGACGATGCTGGGGCGCGGCCTGGTCTTCCTCGACAACCTCGCAGCTCCCTTCTCCGTCTAGATCAACTGGGCAGGTGGTAGACGGCGGTAGCGAGCCGGTGGCGAAGGGGAAGGAAGGGGAGAGGCAGGGGACTTGCGGGGCTGCTGGGATGGGATCTGGGGAGGCCAGAGAGGGAGAGGGAGAGGATAAGAAGGAGGGAGGCGCGGTGGTTGCGTGAGGGGAGGGTTAGCTGCGGGGGTGGCGTTGGTCACCTCCCTTTGCACGTGCTCCGCATGGGCCAGGGTGGCGTGGTCGAGCTGGGGAGGTGAGAGGGGGATGGCAGGTGGCCCTGAGGGGGGTACGGTGAGGCAGGCAGGTAGGGTAGGCGCTGGCAGCTGCTGGCAGAGAGAGAGAGGAAAAGAGGGGAGGAAAAGAGGGGCATGGGTCGAGCTAGGGTTTAGAGTGCGGGGCATGGTCGAGTGGGGCAGCTAGGAGGGTCCCGGTCATGTGGGGCAGGTAGGGTGCTGGGGTAGGCGCATGGTAGGGTGGAGAGGGGTGAGAGGGACATGGGCATGGGGCAAGCTAGATAGGAGAGAAAAAGAGAGGTGGGTTTTTATTTGGGTTTTGATTAGAGGTAGAAGTAGATTAGGGATTTTGTTTAGGTTATATGTAACATAGGGTTTAGTTTAGGGTAGGAAGGGGAAAGAGGAAGTACTAGGTTTGGCATAGATTAGCTAACTTGGGGTAATGCTTGAGCTTAGGGTTAGAGTAAAGAAGGATTTGGGTAGATGGGGTGGAAGGGGTGGAGATGGTTCTAAACTTGACCAAGCCTGCTTCAAGTACAAGCTCAAAGCAAGACTAAGCAAGAAAAAGGGGAAAAGGGAGATGGCCATGGGGATGTGGGTTTTGAATCATGCATGTTTCTTACAAAGAACAAGCAAAAAATCCAAGCAAGGATGGTTTGGATGGGCATGCTCCTTAGCACATGTGTGTGCATGGGGCATGGGGTGGTCTAGCTAAAGGCAAAAGAGAGGGAGGGTTTAACACTACCAAAACAAGGTCAAGCAAGGAAGGAGTGGTTCATTTAGAAAACAAGCAAAAACCAAATACTAGGAACAAGGTGGCTGTTGCATGGCCCATGCAAGATAATTAATGCCACAATTATCCTTGTGAGAACAAGGATATTAGTATGGCACTATTCATCTCCAATCCAAAATGTGGACAAGGCCAAGCAAAGATTAGGGTGGATCCAACCAACAACATGGGCTAGGGACAACTCAATAAAATGCCAAGCCCATATTATTGGGTGGTGGATTTATAAGGTGGTGAAGATAAGGTGGTGGAGTCAAAAGAGAGATGCCCCCAACTCAACTTGGGCATATAACAATGTAGCAAGAGCCAAATACAATATCAAGAGGCAAATACAATTAATTATGCACATGAGATAAGAACCAAACAAGAAAGGGTTTTATATGATGCTCAAATGCAAGGGGACATGATGACATGAGCATGATATGATGATGATGCAACAATTATATGTTGGAAGTGGCCCATTTTATTAATAAGACATGTAGCATTACAAGGGTTAGACAACTGGGATGCTACACCAAGTCAACCCAAACAAAGCATCAAAGGAGAATACCACAATACTATGCTTTTGCATGCTAAAACAACGCATAATTTCGTCAAGGCACACTAAGCAATCCCAATTGTTTGGAACAAGACATGCTACAGCAATAATCACTAAGCATAAGGTCAAAACAATAACTATCATGGAATGCTAAAGTCTAAGTCACAGTCAATGCAAGCTCCTCTTGCACTTCAAGCAAGAACTTACTACTCCTTTCCAACACCAAGCAACTTATTTGCAAAACAACACAGCGAGAAAGAGGGTCCAAACTACTCAATAAAACTAAAAAAAACTAAGCAAAGAAAATGAAAACTAAGATGCTCCAAGAACAACACAACTTGTGCATGAAACAATAAAAACGAAGTGTCTAGACGGACCTGAGCTTTTTATTGATGAAGAAGGGGATGCCTTGGGCATCCCCAAGCTTTGATGCTTGTACCTCTTGGATATTTCTTGGGGAGACACCATGGTGGCATCCTCAAGCTTGATATTTTGTCCATTCTTCATCTCATTACATTATTCTTTCTCTACACCTGAAATTTTTCCTTCATACAGAACTTCACACAATCTTCATTAGCAACATTAGTGTATTCAAAAGATATTAGACCTTTTGCAAAGCTTTAAAACAGCAAGGCTTTTCACTAAAAACACAAGCTTCTGTAGTAACTCCTTCAAAAATCTCAATTCACCTAAAGAGAACTCAAAAAGGAATCAATAAGAAGCAAATAAAATAATGGCAGAAATCTGTCAAAACAGACCAGCAGGTAGAAACTTATTTTTTCGAACATCTTATGTTGCTCAAATCAAAAAGTGTTGAACTAACGAAAGTTAGCTAACATACTGGGGGATTTATTCGTAAACTTTGAGATCAATCCGAGTTACAGAGACTCCTCGTGAATTTTTTTGGTGGAGGACAAAAATCTGTTTCGGGACAGCAACTCCCAAATCTTACTTTCCTCTCATTAGAGGTCATTCTTGGCACAAAAAGAAAACAAAAAGGATAAGGAGAGGTCATTACTGAAGTAATAACTTCCAAGACTCAAGGAAACTTTTGGGTTATCTTCCAACAAGTACTTTTCTTTAATGCCTTTAAGTTAGGCACAAGAAGCTTGAGAAGATGCTCACATAAAAATTATGAATTGAAGTCAAAGAGAGCATCAAGAAGAAAATTCAAAACACATTTAAGTCTAACCCAATTCCTATGCATAGGAATATTGTAAGAAAATAAATTCACAAAGAACAAAGTGACATGCATAGGAAGGTAAATCAAGAGTAACTTCAAAACTTTCAGCACATAGAGAGATGTTTCAGTACCATGAAAACTTCTATAACCATATTTTCCTCTCTCATAATAATTTTCAGTAGCCTCATGAATAAACTCAACAATATAACTATCACATAAAGAAGGATTTTCATGATCTACAAACACATAATTTCTATCAAGCTCAAAAATAGTGGGATTAAAACCTTCATAGGTTTTACCGAAAGTAGATATTTGAAAGGGCTCCACAGGAACATAACATTCATCCTCCTTTGGTAAGAATGGCGGACAATCAAATAATGTAAGGGATAAAGAGTTACTCTCATTATAAGGTAGGCATGGTTAGATAATCCATTCTTCCTACTTTTGTTCATCACTCTCTTCTTTTTCATCTAATGAGCTTACAGTTTCAACAATTTCTTCTTCCATAGGCTCCTGCAAGGCATTAGTCTCTTCCATTTGTGGAAAGCACCTATTAAAATATTCAAGAATATAGCCATTTGCTTCCTTGTAATTATCAAAGCAAAATTTAAGTATCTCATAAACCTCATCTTCATAAGGTGCATCATAAGTATTTTCAAGCAAACTGGCAAGTTCAAATGCACCCTTCAAAGAAATAAATTCTTCAATTTGTTCCACATCATAAAAGTCATAATTTACTTTAACATAAGAGGATATGGTAACATTATCATTATACTCACACTGAAAAGGTAGGTGTTTATACCTCCTACAGCAACAGACTTTATCAAAGCAATAAGTAACATTATAAGTGGAGCACACCTCTCTAGCAATAGTATTTAACTTATCAATTTTCTCCCATAAGTGTTTCCCTTTTTGTGACAAACGATGTTCCTTATAATAATACTTTTGTTCTTCCATGAACCCACCTTTCCAATAAGAACTAGTTTCAAAGAAACCATCCATTGATAGAAAGCATGACCAAGCAAAGCAACAACAGACCAGCAACTAGAGTACGAACTAATTTTTTTGGGTTTTCTAAAAAGAGGAAAAAAACCAAGCAAAAAAAACAAAGCAAAGAGAAAGGAAGTGAAGGACTCCCCTAGTGAAATCGTCCTTAGCCTCCCTGGCGACGGCGCCAGGAAATAGCTTGATGGCGCCCAGTACTTGTCGTGGGACGCTTCGTTGGAAACCCCAAGAGCAAGGTATGAAGCAGCACAGCAGCAAGTTTTCCTCAGTAAGAAACCGAGGTTATCGAACCAGTAGGAGGAAGGAAACGTCACACAGGTGTTGCTAGCAACGCGGAGACCTGTACAACACAAACTCAAGACTTTGCCCCAACGAATCAGTGAGGTTGTCAAGCTGACCAGTTTTCTGTAACAAAGGATTAAATGTATGGTATGGAAGGTAATGATTTGCAGCAAGTAAACAAGTAACAGTGGAATATGTATCAATGGTAAAGATTGGACCGGGGTCCATAGTTCACTAGAGGTGCTCTCCTTAGATAAACAACATGGCATGAAGGGTAACAAATTATAGCAGGGCAATTGATAGGAACTGTGCAAGGCATAACAATTCAATTACTAGTCAGAAAGATCCTATGAGATTCAATTGGGTAATACAACAAGATACATAGACCGCCATCCAACTGCATCTATGACTAGAAGTCCACCTTCAGGTTATCATCCGAACCCCCTCCAGTATTAAGTTGCACGCAACAGACAACTGTTTTAAGCAAAGTGTGTAAGGTAATAGTCCACATGTTCCATGAACAAGAGACCGTTGTTTTCTCCCTAGTAGCAACAGCACATCTACAACTAAAGATATTTCTGCCACTTGCCTTGGATACTAGAGGCATGAACCCACTATCGAACATAAACACCCCCTCTTGGAGTCACTAGCAACTACTTGGACAAGATAGCTACTAACAATGGAGTCATGCAAGATCACAAACAACACAAACATGATAGAATCATAAATACAAAACCATTAATCAAACCAACATAATAATCTCAATATACATTGGGTCCCCGCAAACACAACATGCATGATTACAAATAGATTAGATCTTGATCATGAACGGAGCTCACAAGATCTATACATGAAAGCACGAAGGAGGAGACACAACCATTTAGCTACTACATGGACCCATAGTCCAAGGTGGAACTACTCACGCATCATATCGAAGAAAAGGCCTCTGGGATGATCTCCCCTCCGACAGGGTGCCGGGAAGAACTTCAGATCCCCCCCCCCGATCTAGGGACGATGGTGGCGGCGGCTATAGACGGTTTCGTGGAGATTTGATCGGGTGCTTAGGGTGTCTGCATCGGGGGCTTCTTATAGGCGAAGGGGGAGGCTGAGGAGGTGACCAGGGGGGTCAAACCCTACCCCTGGGGCACACTCGGGGGGGGGCTACTGCACGCCTTCCTCGTATCCCCTCTGGACTTCTTGTTCCCCATGGAAAGTAATTGACTTTGACGTTTGTCCCATCCAATTCCGAGAATATTTCTTTACTAACTTTTCAAAAAAAAAAACAGAAAAAACACGATCCGCATCATTGCAACTTGTTAATAGGTTAGTACCAGAAAACATGCAAAAACACCTCAAAGTGTAGACAAAGAAAAGCAAAGCAGATACTAACAAGCATGGAGCATCAAAAATTATAGATACGTTTTCGACGTATCAGCTTGTGGGCATGAAAACTAAGTTCCCACTTAGGTGTTGTAGAACATTTAACTAGTTTTCTTTACTTCTGAACTCAGTATGAAATAAACCTGGCTTTTTGCAAATAAACCTAGAGCTTAGGATTCCTACTCGAACTAATTTACTTGTTAGGGATAGTTTGCGAGTACTTAAAGAGTACTCATGGTTTTGTCCCTAGCTATTCTCATGGCGAGACTATGAAGAGGACTACCAGGATGATGGACAGCAGGAAGTCTATGACAACTAGGATCATCTCCCATCGTTAGCATTTCCTGTGATCCTAAAGATGGAGCCTCGACCATGCTACCGTTATTATTATTCTATTGTGTTGATTGTATTAAGACTGGATCATGAGATCCTTTATTTGTAAGACCTTTATTATGGTTTGTAATGGATGATGAACTATGGTACCAATATGTTATGTATCGCAAAAATGGTAATCCTGGGATTGCGATGTATGGCATAACAGGCATCTGGGATTAAAAATCCGGGTGTTGAAAAGTATGTATCAGAGCCATCCTGACCATAGGAGACCCTAGTTAGAATGGACGCTTTAATCAAAAACTTAGTTTCAAAACAAAAGAAGTGAGTATTTTTGAAAACCTATTCTCATTCTTATCACTGGGATTCTTTCAAGAAAATTCATGTTCCTCAAAAAGTCTTGCAATACTACATAAAAATTTGGCACATTTGATCACCTCACTAAACTACGCATCCTACATTCTTATAGATGGAAGTTAAGTATAGCAAGTTCTTCTAGTTGGGAAACGGAGGAGAACTCATCTTCGAGCGCGATTTAAGCCAACTCTCGGAATTTCTTGAGCGCCTGCACCCTGAGTTCTTCGGAGCACAGCTCAATGATTAGCAAGGAGGAGAACTATAATGGCTGATTGTTGCAAGTCTCAGAGGCAAGATGGAGGCACCCACCTCAAAGGGGATCCAATTCATCTTGAGGGAGAAAAACTGGCTAGATGGACTCGCCAGGGCTATGAAGGAGGCTCTTGCCCGTCTGTGTGGGCAAAGCATGAACCAGATCAATGGCACTCGTTTTGCTTACTATGCAAGACGTGATGCTATGGGACAGCCATTGGATGTGCTAGGTCACACGGAGCTGAAGTATTAGGTGGATCATCTCGACATCATGTTGTATGATAGGAAGAAGGAGTTGGACAACGCCCGCGCCTACGCCAACCACAACTATGACATTGCTATCAAGAAGGACCAAACCCTCGACATCCTTGTGAAGGAGCGCAAGTCACTTCGACGTCTGCATGACAAGAAGGATCGCGTCATTGCCCGCCTTTGTCACAAGGTGTCATCTTTGGAGGAGATCATCCATGAGCGAGACATGCATCTTGAGGAGAGGGAGAACGAAGGGGAAGATATCCGTGGAGATCCCTACTCATACCTCAGTGATGATGATGACTACCTGGAGGATCTCGACATGGACTTCCACACTGATGATGAGGATTCTGCTTTCATTGATGATGACAAAGCCACAGGTTCTGATGAGTAGTAGAACTAGAGAACTATCGTAGGTGTGAGTTGTATCTAATACCACTGTATCATAGCTTCACAGAATGGGTACTAAAACCATCTATTACCCTAGTGTGGTGTGTGTTTGTATTGGGTTATATGAATCAATGAAAAGAAAGTTGCTAGTTGGCAAAACCAGAGTCAAACTCAAAGTTTAAAAACTTTTCAAAAACAAATCCATGAACCTTAGATATTTCCCTCTTGTCTCATGATCTATCTCAATCTTTAGATGCCTCGCGGAGGGAGCAGTTCATCTCGGGATCCAATGATGCAAATCCTACAAATGTTGGTTGTCGACCATGAAGCTCGAAGAGCTGAACGTCAAGCTAATTTAGCCACCCTTCAATAGATAGCTCAGATGTCCCATAATAATCAAGGCCATGGAAACCAGGATAACCATGGATCCAAGCTCAAGAAATTTCAAAACACCAATCCCCCCATATTTAGTAAGTCTGAAGAGCCATTAGATGCTGATGACTGGCTGCAGACCATGGAGAACAAATTAGAAGTCGCAGGAGTGGAGACCAATGAGAAAGTACTGTTTGCCACCCATTATCTTGCAGGTGATGCAAGAGCTTGGTGTAATAGCATTCATGAATGGAGGACAAATGATGACCTGGGATGAATTCAAACTCAAGTTCAGCCGAACCCATGTGCCACCAGGTTTGATTCTGCGGATGAGGGATGAATTCAAGGAGCTGAAGCAGGGAAGGATGACTGTGGTAGAGTACCGTGATAGATTTTTGTCTCTGTCTAGGTATGCCCCTGGTGAGATTGGTACTGAAGCCAAGAAGAAGGAAAGATTCTTGAATGGTCTGCATGATGAGATGCAGACAGTGCTGGTCAACATTCCCTTCGCTGACCTTGAAGCCTTAGTGGATTCTGCAATCCAGATGGAAGGCAAGATCAACTAAGCCAACGAGAATCGCAAGAGTCGAATGATGCATCAACCAGGATCCCACCATACCCCGAAGTATCGCCCCAACCCATCTGCAGGATATGCCCCAATAAACAATAGACCACCTATGTCCCGTTCGAACTATCCCAACCGTGGAGGAGGAAACCCAAATCCCGGAGGAAACCACAAAAACAACCTCGGAAACTCCAACAATTTCAACCATGCACCACCCAAGTCTAACAACAACAACAACCCCAACAACAACAATACGGCCCCAAGGACTGGAAGCAATGTCGTGCCTATTGCAGGAAAAGACAAGTCTCTGATTACTTGTTTTGAATGCAGAGTCAAGGGTCACTACTCCAACGAGTGCCCCAAGAAGCTTGTAGAAGCCACCAATGTGAATGCACCAGCTCAGCAGCAACGCCATGTTTAGCCTGGAAGGAGATTTGCCCTAGGGAACTCACTCACCCGCAGCGGCCGTCTGTTTCACATGAATGCTGAAGAAGCTCAGGAAGCACCAGATGTCGTACTGGATATGTTTTCTGTTAACTCAGTACTTGCAAGAGTGTTGTTTGATTCTGGAGCATCGCACTCGTTTGTTACAGAAGAATTTGCATGCACTAGTAAGATTCAACCAACAAAATTGAAGCATGTTATGATAGTTCAAATACCTGGTTCAACCACCAAAGCTAGACAAATTTGCAAGGCCATACCTATCAGAATCCATGGAATATATTTGTATGCTAATATAATAGTACTTGGAACCAAAGGTTTGGAAGTAATACTAGGAATGGATTGGATGTTGAAACATAAAGGATTAGTCGACTGTGCCAAGAAAGCCATAACCATGACTAGTACCACTGGAGTATCAGTATAGCATGTATCTGAGACTTTTCCATGTCAATTCAAGTGCAAAAAGAGTCTAGCCCAACCAACCATTGACTAAGTTAGAGTAGTCTGTGAATACCTCGACGTATTCCCAGATGAATTGCCCGGTATGCCCCCAGATCAGGATATCGAGTTTATCATTGGACTAATCCCTGGAACTAGACCCATAGCTCAGAGACCTTATATTATGAACCTGTCTAAATTAGCGGAGCTAAAGAAGCAACTGGATGCTATGCTAGAGACAGACTTCATTCAACCAAGTGCGTCGCCATGGAGATCACCTATTTTGTTTGTGGTTATGAAAGATGGAGTTAACCGTGTGTGCATGGATTATCGGAAGCTGAATGATGTCACCATTAAGAACAAGTACCCACTTCCGAAGATAGAAGACATGTTTGACCAGTTGACCAGTGCCAAAGTGTTTTCTAAGATTGATCTTAGAACTGGTTATCATCAACTCAAGATTCGCGCAACGGATATTCCAAAGACTGCCTTCACCACCAGATATGGATTATATGAGTACACTATCATGTATTTTGGATTAACCAATGCCCCTTCTTATTTCATGAACCTCATGAATAATATTTTTATGAACTTCCTGGATAAGTTTGTCGTTGTTTTTATCGACGATATTCTGATCTATTCCAAATCATAAGAAGACCATGAGCTACACCTGAGGACCATCCTTGAAACCCTTAGAGAGCATCAGTTGTATGCCAAGTTTAGCAAATGTGAGTTCTGGTTAAAGGAAGTAGGATTTCTAGGACATGTCACGTCAGCAGGAGGAATTGTTGTCGATCCCGCCAAGATTAAGGATGTTGAAGAATGGAAAGACCCAACCACTCAAACCCAAGTTAACCCATTTCTCGGATTAGCGGGATATTACTGCAAGTTCGTAGAACAATTCTCGAGCATCGCAAGACCCATGACCCATTTGTTGAAGAAGGATAAGAAGTTTGAATGGACGGACAAATGTCAAGCAAGTTTTCAAGAGCTCAAGAAGATATTGATTTCAGCCCCAATCTTGACTATGCCGGATATCAAGAAGCCTTTTGATGTGTATTGTGACACATCCAAGGTTGGTCTCGGATGTGTATTCATGCAAGAAGGAAAATTCATATCCTATTTTTCCCGGCAACTGAAGCAACATGAGCAGAATTACCCTACCCATGACCTCGAACTAGCAGCCGTAGTTTTAGCCTTGAAGACCTGGCGGCATTACCTCATGGGTAACCGTTGTGAGATTTATTCGGATCACAAGAGTATTAAGTATATTTTCACCCAGAAGGAGCTAAATATGAGGCAAAGGAGATGGATAGAGTTAATCAAGGACTATGATCTTGACATTGACTATCACCCCGGCAAAGCCAATGTGGTAGAAGATGCTCTTAGCAGATTGCTGTGTCGATTGAACACCATGATAAAATAAGCCCAGCCAAGTTTGCATGAGGAGATGGAAAATTTTGGAGTGGAGCTAGTTAGTGAAAGATTTTTGGCTAGCATAGAACTTCAACCCACTTTGATCAATCAGATCGAGGAGGCGCAGAAAGGAAATGCTAGTATCGATGGAATCAAACGTCATATCGGTACAGGGAAGGTACCTGGATTCACTATAGATGAAGAAGGATTTTTGAGGTACAAAGGACGTATCTGTGTACCAGAAGATTCAGAGTTGACACAAGCTATTTTAGAAGAAGCCCATGATACTCTTTACTCCATCCACCCGGGAGGAACCAAGATGTATCAGGATTTGAAGGAGCAATTTTGGTGGCATAAGATGAAGAGAGAAATCGGAAGCTACATAGCCAAGTGTGATATCTGTCAGAGAGTCAAAGCAGGACATCAGAGACCCGCAGGACTTTTGAAACCTTTGCAGATCATAGTATGGAAATGGGATTCAGTTGGAATGGATTTCATCACCGGTTTGCCTACATCTAGTAGGGGCAATGGCTCTATTTGGGTCATAGTGGATAGACTTTCTAAAGTAGCTCATTTCTTATCGGTCAAGACCACTTATCAGAGCTCGAAGCTAGCAGAGTTGTACATTGATAGAATCGTTAGTATGCATGGAATCCCCAAGAACATTGTGTAGGATCGAGGAACCCAGTTTACCTCGAGTTGGAAGAAAGTCCAAGAAGGATTTGGAACCAGACTGGATTTCAGCACAGATTATCACCCGCAGACTGATGGACAACGGAGCGAGTAAACCAGATACTCAAAGATATGTTGAGATCTTGTGTGTTGGAATATGGATCAAAATGGGATGATTGTCTACCTTTCGTAGAATTCTCATACAACAACAGTTACCAAGCCAGTTTGCAAATGGCCCCATTTGAGTTTATGTATGGATGGAAGTGTCGTACCCCACTGAATTGATCGGAAGTAGGAGAGATTCAGATTTTTAGACCAGACATCCTAAGGGAAGCCAAGGAGAAAGTTCACAAGATCCGTGAGCACCTCAAGACCGCCAGATAGAAGAGTTATGCCGACAAGAGACGTCGAGATCTAGCCTTCTCTATCGGAGATTTTGTGTCTCTGAAAGTATCACCCTTGAAAGGAATGCACTGTTTCCAACTAAAAGGGAAGTTAGCCCCCAGATATATTGGACCCTTAAAGATTTTGAATCGCTGAGGAGAAGTATCATATCAACTGGAACTGCCGAAGGAGATGTTAGCTGTGCATTATGTGTTCCATATCTCATTACTTCGCAAATGCCTAGAAGTTTTGGAGAAGACCGAAGTTTTCAAGAATATTGATCACAAAACCATATAGATCAACAAGGACCTAACTTATCGTGAAGTACCCATTCGTATTTTGGAAGAAGCCTTCAGAACCACCAGGACCCGGAGTATCAAGTTTCTCAAGATCCAGTGGAGTAACCATACTGAAAAAGAAGCTACTTGGGAGCAAGAAGATTACATTAGGACTGCGTTTCCAGATATTTTTAGTTCCTAGTTTTGTTTTTCTATAATCTCGGGACGAGATTTTGTTTAAGGAGGGAAGGTTTGTAACACCCCAAAAATATTAAACAAGATTATCAAGTTCTAATCACCCAAGTTTAGGATTAACAAAAACTTTTATTATTAAAATTAATATGAATGCATGTGTGTGTGATTAATGCATGAATGAGTGCAATTGCCATTTTTGATTACTATGAATTATAAGGATTGGTTTAAATATGAAAACAATATCATCTAGATCATTTCCAAGCAGAATCAAATAAAGTGGAAATCAAATATAAGAAATATGAGCAAATGGTCATTTTGGCCGAACTTGTTCACTAGACCACTTTGGGTGTTCCTAGTCAAAGATTTCTAACAGAAACAAATCCAATTATTTTCACCCCTTTCTAGACCAAGTAAAAGTGAACCCCAAGCTCACTTTACAAACCAACAGAAACAAATTCCAAATCTATTTAAAGGACAATTCAAAATTGAATCAAGTGTATGCACTAAGATGGCCATTTCTCAAAAACCAACTAAACCACTTCACCATGCCAAACCCAAGCAACCAGAGACTACCAAGCTTATGACCAGAGCACTCACCAAAATTCATCCAAAAATTCAAACTTTGAATTCATGCGGCCATTTCATCAAACACCTGGCAGACACAGATCAGACTTGCCTAACTTCTACTGTGGTGAGCAGTAATTGATCAAATCATTGCCCCTATTTCACTCTCCTTGTCTCCCCCAATGCCCAGCATCGCATTGAAGCAGCTACCCCTGTACCGTTTGCACCAGTGTCGCGCCACCCGAGCCGCCATTGCCGGTCGACCATGAACAACCCGCGGGAGGAAGCGCCCGTCCATGATGTCGAAGAGAGAGGCCACCGTCCACTGCCACTTCCTGTCCATCCCTCGAGCGCAGCCAAGCCATGGACCACCAGAAAACCTCCGCGCCCATTTCTATGCAACCATGCCAAGAGCATGCCAGAGCGTCGTAGCCAACACGCACGCACACGTTGCGCCTCGCCCTCACTGTGTGTGACCGCACTCGCCATGACCCTAGCTACCTCCCGGACACGACAGTTTGCCGCTACGCGACATGAAACCCCTGTGCACTGACTCGAACACCGCCGTTTCCATGCAGAGCATGGACCGCGCTCGACCATCCTCGATAGCCCGGTGCCGCGCCTTGAAGCCAGTGATGATTGCCAGGAGACACCGCATCGTCTTACTCCCTTCACCATACTCATAGCTCACTGTACCGACATCACCGAAGGAGCCAGTCGCTCTGACCCTCTCACCGGTGGATAAATAGAGGCCACCTCCGCCTCAATTCTTCACACCATCTCACTCCCCTCTCTCTCATAAGCACCCCTGACCTTTCCCCGGAGCAAGGCGAGCACCAGCCCGCCGGAATTTGGCTGGAGTCCGCCACTTCAGAGGAGAAGAGGAGTCGTTGATTGCGAGCACCCCAGGAACCATCGCAACCACCGTTCCAACCGCCATCGTCGACAACGTCGTTCTCCCCCATCGCCGACCCTATCTAGAGCCCAGGTGCGCCACCGCGTACCCCCACCGTCGTCATTAGGGTTCAGTCTCGTCGGAGTTGTGCGACGGAGACAACGAACATCAGTCGTAGATCTTGTTCTAATCGTAGGGCTTAGATTGAAATGTACCGGTTCGTTTAGGTAGAGCCGTTGATGCATGGGACCCCCTGTCAGCAGCCCGCTGCGTGCGCGCAATGCGGTTGGGTTGGCCCATTTATTTTCCCACGTGTAGCCCAGTAATTCAAATAGATATTTTCCATTTTATTCAAACCCTAGTTCTGTCGGTAGATTCAAAAATCAATTTAAGGAGATTTACTGAACCAAATTGCATGATTCCAATTTTGTTAGAAAGGTATTCAAATTATCTATCCAAGCCCGTTGGATTCAAACCATTTGAAATTATATATCACCTATATTAAAAATAAAAAGACCAAAGAATTTTTCACATTCAAACATTTTTCAAAAATCAACCATAAATGCTTTTGAGTTGATTCCAACCCTCAAAAATCACATTTGTCAAGATCTATTTGAATATGTAAAAATATTTAGGTTTACATGTACTGATCTTGGACTAGTACTAAAAGAATGCTATATAGGCATTTTCTAGTCACTTTAATTGTATAAAATAGTAATTTTAAACTTTATAAAATATGACCACCACTTTAAATCATATTCCCAAGTATTAGAATATGTGGTGATGACATGTGTCAACATGATCCCATATTTTAATTGGATAATATTAAATCTTAAGTATTTTCAATGAGTAGAAATTAATTTTCTAAAATAAAGTAAAAACGACTAGGTCTTTATTTCATGTGATGATTGTGATGATGCTAGATCATCTAGTGTGAACCTTTATGTGCTAAATAGAGGTAGTTAAGTATTGTTTGGTGATTGTGTACCTTGTATTCATTTATAGACGCTAGTACCGACCACGGCTACAAGGAGGAGTATTACAAAGAAGAAGAAGAAAACTTCATGCACCCCACCAATCAAGGCAAGCCCAACACTACAAGTTAACTATGCAATCTAACACTTGCAAGCTAGAACTTTGCATGATACTTATGCAAGATAACCTATGCAATATGCATTAGGCATGCTTTGGTTATGCAACCTTGATTATCCCAAATCCCAGTTTTACTTGAAAGCTTTATTCTTTTATTTTTTTACCAAAGTTCTTTATTACTTTTAGTTAGTGCTTTGTGGGTTTTGGCAAAGATACTATAGATAGCATAAAGAGCATAAAACTAGGCCTAAGTAGTTAGAACTAGATGTCATACTAAGGCATGAGACTAGATTTGGATAGTCACACTGGATTAGTACCCCTCATTAGTGAATACCCTCAATTTTAATGGATAGTGCTAAGCATAAAAGTTTATCAATTTAGATGGGAATACTTGGTGAAAAAGGATTATGAAAACCTTGGAATGAAGATTCATTCTATTGAAATGTTTATACATGTTTTATGAACACAAGATGATTTGATGATGAAAATGTTTAGGCATGAGCCTTAGCCCTTTTTAAAAATTGATGGTTGGGTTCGGATGCGATACCATTTCAATTTTTACCGTAAAACCACAATACCCGAATTTGGATAGGGCTTGACTGGTAGTTTATATGTCTTAGTATGGGTTCCCTTGCGGAAGAGGTTGAGCTGAGGCTACCTCGTGAATGTGAATGTCCACCTATGCAGTTCCCAAGATGACAGATGGTCATGGTTGGGAGGCCAAATTCATAGGAGAGGTGTCTATACTAGGGTGTGTAATTGAAAGGTTAGGATTGATTATCCGCATACTAAGTATGATGATTCAGGGTTATTCCTGACGGATGTATCGAATGTTGTGGTGAAAGTGTACATCTCTGCAGAGTGTCAAACTATTTGAATAGACGTGTCCGCGGTCATGGATAGTTGGAGTGGACATACTGTTCCGTCATCAGACTTTGACTTGACGACAACATGGTTGTGATCATGAAAACTAAGTTCCCACTTAGGTGTTGTAGAACATTAAACTAGTTTTCTTTACTTCTGAACTTAGTATGAAATAAACCTGGCTTTTTTGCAAATAATCCTAGAGCTTAGGATTCCTATTTGAACTACTTTACTTGTTAGTGATAGTTTGCGAGTACTTAAAGAGTACTCATGGCCTTGTCCCTGGCTATTCTCATGGCCAGACTATGAAGAGGACTACCAGGATGATGGATAGCAGGAAGTCTATGACAACTAGGATCATCTCTCATCGTCAGCATTGCCTGTGACCCTGAAGACGGAGCCTCGACCACGCTACCATTATTATTATTCCGCTGTGTTGATTGTACTAAGACTGGATCATGAGATCCTTTATTTGTAAGACCTTTATTATGGTTTGAAATGGATGATGAACTATGATACCAATATGTTATGTCTCGCAAAAATGGTAATCCTGGGATTATGATGTATGGCATAATAGGCATCTGGGATTAAAAATCCGGGTGTTGACAAGAATACAGGGGGATTTGAGGCCTTACCGCCATTGATGCAGGTCGGGAGCTTCAGGAAGGTTGAGGTGGAAGTAACTGTCGCAATCCTTGATCCCCTGCATCCAGGAGAAGTGTTGTGCTCGCCCTCATTCTACTGTTGTGTGATAGCCTTGTGGTGGTCGTCGATCTGCTGACGGTAGAGGAAAGGTTGACGGTGAGATGGGAGAAGTGGCGCTGGTGAATGGAGAGAGTGAGACTGGTGATCAAGTGGTGAGGGGATTTCTAGCGCCTTACCAATGCATCCCGATCCCTCGCTCTTCTCCACGCGTGCAACACAAACAGGCCCGCCAGTGCAACACAAATGTGGTCCAGCAAACATGCCGTAAACCAACCTAAAAAATACGCCCTAAACCACGTACGCGATGTTACCACATCAGGGGATGAGTTGGACACTTACGTATCCACGTCGCATGCATAGAATACCCGCGTACTGATGCGCTTTAGGCCCATATGGGGTTTTGTCGGGCTATATATACACGAACTAACATTCCCGTATCCTAATCCTACTCCCACGCGTGTAGAAGTATTTGTCAATCCTAGCCATTGATCTATTCTATCTCTTTATTTTCGTTCCTTTGGGGGTCCGTTGAATCTGAAGTCTTATAAAAATAAGGTTGGTATAGGTGCACATGTTGGGGTTCGGAACCGAGGGTCATGGGGTTCGATGGGATCGGTCTTTGGATCAGAGAGGAAGAAGATGGGTCGCGAGCTTCGGGTTCAATTGTCGAAGAAACTTTGGGTTGGTCATCTTCATTTTCATGGTTCGTGAAGGACTTCTTCTGGTTTCAC
Source organism: Avena longiglumis (assembly GCA_030063025.1). Lineage (NCBI taxonomy): Eukaryota > Viridiplantae > Streptophyta > Magnoliopsida > Poales > Poaceae > Avena > Avena longiglumis. The sequence continues at coordinate 335,582,096 of CP125979.1, read as the reverse complement.
GGCTCCCTTGTCAATGGCAATCTTGGATTAGGCACCGGTGGTCTTGTGCGATTCTTCGGGTTCTCATCTCATTTCGGTCTCGTGTAACAGCCCATGGTTGTAATATATGTAATTAGTACCTAATCATTGCATGCATGTGTTAAACTCAAATAAGTATTGCATGTGTTTAAGTGTGTGAACCAAAGAAAAATTGCAAAACCCTAAACCCTAGTTTTTCCCCCTCTTTTTGGAATCCATTCAAATAGTTTGAATTTTGAAAATGACAAAATATTTGGAGCCCAATTGGACTAAAGGGCCCTCACGGTATTTTGAAAGTTTGCCAAAACCCCTCTAGTATTTTTCAAATCATTCAAAATAGATTTAAAATGAAAATTTAAAACATAAAAAGGAAAAGGAAAATAGTTTTACAGAAAAAATGGAGCCAGAGCCTTGCCAGGCTGCAGCCCAGCAGCTCCCTCTCCTCCCTTCCTCTTCCGTGGCGCACCTTGGCCCAAGCGGAGCCTGCAGCCGGCCCGGTACCCCTTCACCCTCATTTTTCCTTTCTTCTTCCTCGCCAGAAGGACACCGGGGAGGAGAGTTGCTCGCTGTCACTGCCGTCGCCGTCCGACCGCGCCGCGATGCCCGCCTGTGCCAATATGAACGCTACCGACACCGGCAACGTCTATAAAACCCCATGTCGCCGTCGGATGAACCCTATCCCCTCCCTCTTTCCCCAATTTCCTCTAGCCGAACCCTAGCTCGCGGGAGCTCCGGCTCGCCGTCAATCTTCGCCCCTTCTCATTGTTCCGAGCTCACTGGTGTGACCGCCCTGCTCGTCTCCATCGATTGCCCCAGCTAGCGTAGGAAGGCGAGGTCCTAGGCGCTGCAATCAGACCCTCGTCCCCAACGCCGGCCACCGCTGCCCGTCATCGATTCCGGCCTCCACGTGCCCTCTTGACCACTCCATCACGCTTAGGGTGAGTCATCGGTCCCTCTGGACCTCTCCTCTACCTCTCTCGCACACCGTAGATGACGTTCGTCGTCGACCCGCAACCTCCGCTGTCGTGCTCCGTTGGGTTCGCCGCTCCGGTGACCATCTAGCAGCGGCGCCGCCGCTCATAGGTAGCCTGCGACGCACTCATTCGGACCCGCCCATCCGCGCGTCCCATCTCGCCCTCCTCCGACGTCCCTGGCCGTTGGGTGATGCGTGCTCCGACGAGGTCCATGTGGCTTGCCTGCGTGGCTTGCTTGTGTGGCCAGGCCCCACTGGTCAGCCCCTCTAGCTAGGTCCAGCTCTGGTGAGAAAAGCCTGATCCCCATTTCTACGCGTGTGGCTGCTGATGTGGCTTCGGCCCCACCAGTCAGTCACGTTGGGTATATTCAGTAGTGGTAACAAAAGCCCTGGGTTGTTTATGACGTCAGCCTATAGGACTTTGTTTAATATGGGAGCAATTGTCATTATTTGGTCGTTGTGGTTATATAAAAATGACAAGATTTTTAATAACATTGTGTCTTCTAAACTGTAGGTTATCTATTAGACCACGACTACTTTTCGATTATGGACTACTCTTCACCGTATGAAGTTTCGTAACTTGTTTATGGTATATTTTGTAATGTTGGTCTACTTAATTTGTTGTCTAGTCATGTGGATTGATCAGCTGTGTGCATCTAGCTATGCAGAGGCCAGGTGTACACATTATTATATAATAAAAACACATATTTCTAAAATAATATGAGATATCTTATTATTTATAAGTCAGAAAAATATGAATAATATATCAAAATGTTTAGAAAAATGAAACCTACCTATTTAAGCTATAATCATGCATTGCTAACCAACTTTAATGACAAGTTTAATTAGAGAACTAAATCAACCCCTCTCATGTGTTTCCGAAGTTTCCCGAATTAGGGTTGAACCCCATTTAAGTTGTCAAGCATGCCTTAGGGCTTCATTTTGATGCAATTCAACTTGTCATATCATCCATACTGATTGAGCATTGCACATGCCATGTATTGAATGTTGCTTCTCCCTTTCCGGTATTTGGCTCTTCGCGATAGGACCCGAACCCAAAGCTGAAGTCAACAACACCGAAGATCAGTACCTGTCTACTGACGGACAAGGCGAGCGTAGCCTCCCATTTTGAACCTCTGTTTTATAAATTATATTACTTTCTCTCTATGAAGCACACGATTCCAAATGTGGTCCTTTGTCAGTAGCTAGTGTTACCTATCTGCTGCACTATTTCCCTTTTGTAGCCTTATACTCCTGGTCCACTGCTCCTAGCATACCTAGGTTTGTCATGTAAGCGTTGTAGAGATCTTATTACCGACAGCTTAGCCAATCATAGAAACAACGTCTGATCTATTCAATGATGAATCAGAGGTGCCAAGGAAGGTAGTGAAGTAGGAGATGGTGACATCATCGAAGGAGTTAATTAGTCATGCTAAGGCTTGTATGGGAGGCCATGATGGGTGTGGTATTCGTAGTCCCATGCTCGCCACCACTAAGAACTGAATTCTTGCCTTTGGAACCGAGATGAGCGTACAGGCACAAGGGGCTTGGGAACCCCTCGATTGACTAACTTGCCTAGTAGATTCCATGAGTCACATAGTTCGGGCTTTCCATTTGGCAAACGCATTGAAAATGTTTTCGAAAGAGGTGGTGAAGGAGGTGCATCATAACAGGTAGGGAAGTGTGGCCGCGGTTTCTTGGGGTAGATAGCGCCCCTGGTAAACCAACCACGCCTCACATCTTTAAGTACCGGCTTCGGGATTTGACCCATCACGACGGAACCATACTTATTGCGTGACTCATGATCTCGGCGAAAACAAAGTAAATTTCATGGTCAACCACCCTCTATCGGCCCTCCAAGGAAGAGGGCTAGTAATATTTGGCATTAAGAGTCGGTTGATACGTGTGGGTAAAGTTGTACACCCCTGCAGGATATTAATCTTTTAGAAAAGCCGTGTTCATGGTTATGAACGCTTGGTGACTAGATTCTAAGATCATAGATAACTTTAACCATCGTAAAACTTGTTGATCCATGTGTGCTTAAGGATGCTTCCTCTGGGTCGAGGGGGTGATCCTAGATAGGAGGTTCTGATGAAGATGGTGGTTATCGAGATATGATGAACAAGATGAAGAAGTCGCTATCTTATCCCTTTTAAAAGATTCTGAGTAGACGAGCCTCTTCTCTCTCTTGTTTACAAATGAAGATTTCTTTCCGCAAAATAAAATCCAGAGAAATCCTTTCTAACCAGAGCATATAGATACTAGGTTATCTAAGTCTTGTGGAGTACATTCTCGTACTCAGCCTTGCGCCATTGTTGTTTTTCTACAGAGGATCTGGTTGCAACTGAAGGTGGCTTCTACGTTGACATCGACGAGTAGTTGGGGGTCCCAGGTAGCAGTCTGAGGACTATGGGATGGACGTCACTTTTGTTTATGGCCTCTTAGGCCTTTAGCTAAGTTATTGTGTATAACAACATAATTTGCTTTCGCTGTGTGATGTAATGTTGGGTCTTTGACCTCTGGTTTGTAATAACTCTAATATCTCACTCTGTTAAGAGTTTAAACTTATGCTATTGAATCCCTGTGTTCTGTAATGTTACCGAATCATACTGTGATCTTCCGTGTTTGGGAGTTGAACTTATCTTAGATGGTGATCTGAGGTTAGTTTAACCCTAACCCCGGGGGGTGCTACAGGTTTTGGTATCAGAGCAGGACTGCCTCTAGGAAACCTTTTTATTGGTCGATGTTGAGTCTAGAAGTTGACAAAACTATTTGAAAGTTAAAACTATTTGCAGAAACTCTGACTAGGATTCTTTTTACTCCTTCTCTGGTGTGTATCTGTTGCTGGAGTTTCTCTTACCTTATTTGGTTTGAAAAGGTTTTCATTCCTTACTTTACATCTCAAAACTTTTAGGATCATGGTTTTGGGGTTGTTCTTCTAAAAGGTACTCCATACTTGGTTGTTATTCTCAAGAGTTCCAAGATATGTCAGTTTTGCTTGGTATGTAACATCTTAGCATTACATCATCCTGGTTTGTAAGTCAGCTGGTTAGTGTATACATTAGTATGATTTGATACTACCATGCTTGATAAGATGATACCTTTATATCAAGTACTCTTTGTTTAGCTTTCCGTCTTGCTCCTTTGGATCCTTTGTCTAATCTCTTTTTGTTCTTTCAGGATGGGTGATAGCTCTCGTGCCCGTACCCGTGCTCATGCTCGGGGTGTCGCAAATGAGGGAGAATCTTCCAACCTTACTCCACCGCCGTCCATGTTTCAACTCATGGCCATGTACGAAACCAACCGTGCTGACAACATGAGGCTCCTTGAAAGGATTGAGCATAACACTGCTCAACGCCAGAACAATCAAGTTGGAATCAAGGACTTCACACGTCTCACCCCGCCAATTTTCAGCTATTCCACTGAGCCACTTGATGCGGACTACTGGCTTCGCACCATGGAGCACAAACTTCAGGTTGGTCATGTTGCTCAAGCTGATTGGGTGACTTTTGTTGCCTATCATCTGGAGGGAGCATCTAACTCCTGGTGGGAAAATTTCTTGTCTATGCAAGAATCTCAACATGTTGTTACATGGCAAGAGTTTACTGAAGCCTTACGAGCTTATCATATCCTGGAGGGTCTGATGGATCAAAATAGGGAGGAGTTCCTCAAGATTAAGCAGGGCACTGGTTCTGTGTGTGATTATCAGCGCAACTTTAATCGTCTTGCCTGCTATGCTACTGAAGAGGTCTCCACTGATGTTAAGAAGCAAGATCTGTTCTGTAAGGGACTGGATCCTGAGGTTCGTTGTGATATCCATCTCATGGACTTTGTTAACTTCCAAGGTCTTGTCAACAAGGCTATGCAGGCCGAGAGTGGAAAAATGGAGTATGAAGAAACTCGTAAGCGTCCTCGGGATGGGTATAACAAGGCTGAATCTGGTAATAAGAAGCGTCATGTCTTCGTACCTTATAGTGTTGTGCCACGTGCTCCTTATACTCCAAGATCTTCTGGATATTCTCCTCGTCTGAATGTTACTCGAAACAATGCTGGTGGATCAAGTTATCCTACTGCTGGTACTGGATCAGGCCTCATATGTTTCAACTATCGCCAGCCTGGCCACTATGCAAGAGATTGTCCTCAAAAGGGTGCTGCTGAGAAGGCACAACCAACAAAGAAGAATGATAAGTATCGAGGTGCTGGAAAAGGTCACCTGAACCATATCTCTGATGAGGAGGCTCAGGAATATCCAAGCGTCATCATGGGTACGCTTCGTATCAATCAAATTCCAGCTAAAGTTTTGTTTGATTCTGGAGCATCGCATTCATGCCTGTCACAAGCTTTTGCTCAAATGCATGGGATAAGTTTTGAGGGGTTATATGTTCCTTTGATAGTTCAGTCTCCTGGTTCTAGTTGGCGTTCCACCATGGTTAGTCATGGGAATCTAATCGAAGTTGCATTTCAACTTTTCCCCACTTCTTTGATCACCCTCAAGTCAACTGATATTGACATCATTTTGGGCATGGACTGGTTGACCCGTTATCAAGCCATTGTCGATTGTACAACCAAGTATGTGACTCTGACCAGTCCTGCTGGCATAACAGTCAAGTACTGGACCGTAGGGTCACTATCTCCTTCGGTTGTTTATATTCCTCAAGTGGAGTTGTATGCTCCTGAATGTTTACCTCCATTGGAGATTCAAGATGTTTCCGTGGTCTGCGAGTTCCCGGATGTCTTTCCTGAGGAGTTGCCTGGCATGCCACCTGATCGAAGTGTGGAGTTTGTTATAGAGCTAGTTCCTGGAACTGCTCCTGTTTCTAAAAGACCCTATCGTATGCCTCCTCATGAGCTTGTAGAGTTGAAGAAGCAATTAGAGGAGTTAGAAGGAAAAGGATACATTCAGCCCAGCACATCTTCTTGGGGATGTCCTACCATCTTTGTCAAGAAGCGGGATACCAATATACCGCGTCTGGTTGTGGATTATCGCCCACTCAATGTTGTGACTATCAAGAACAAGTATCCTCTCCCTAGGATCAATGTAAGAGGGTCCCAACCTTTAATAAGGTAGAGTCCCCTGTGTTTACAATGCTAGTCCCTGGATCAATAGCTAGCATCCACAGTTAAGATGTAATATCAAGAAACAAAGGTCATAATATAACTTTATAACTAGGAATAACATAATTTTATTACATCTTACATAGCTCATTTGGCTATTACATTACATTGCAGGGGATTAACTATAAGCATGGGGTCCTTCATCTTCAAAGTGCCACAGGCAGGCATGTTGGTTGTAGACTTTGTAATCCTAATCAATCAACTTCACTAAATCAATCAAACCTGCAACATAACAAGTTACAGCCACAAGGGTCAATACATTTGAATTGTATTTGCAAGTGATACTATGGTAGTATAGTGGAGTCTATCAACTATATGCATTTGGCTAAGTGGAGTTGAGGCTTGCATTGCTCAAAATAGATTTTTTTCTTAACATTTGAAAACACTAAGTTTTTGCTTGACAAAATCATTTCTCCCAATCAAAGATTGAAGAATCCTTTAACCCTTGTTCAACCACAAGTTTTTAACTTAGAAATTTGAATGATGAGATTATTGATTGCTTCCATGTCTTGATGCTCAAATTGTCCTTTACCAGGGACATGGCTAAGTACTTAGATTTTACACTCTGCAGAGGTGGTGCACTTTCCCCACAAGACTTGGTTTCACCAAGACAAGATCTTTGAGAAGCCTTCCCTTAGACCAAAATGGACGCATTCCAACCTATCAAACTCTACCACCAACTATCCATATGGCTAAGTTCTTGCAACCTATATGATCCAGGCAGAGCCCATAATGCCAAGTGGTTGCACTTGAAGCTTCTCAACATTTGACATCTCAAATCTCTTTGTTCCTGGGTGGCCATCCACAAGTGAGATACACAAGTTCAGCCATAAACATGTTCCTTGTGAACCACTCAACCAAAAACCACCAATCAAGTCCCATTCCACCCAGGTGATTCATTGACTTAGTTGTTTTATTAAGAAAAACATAAGTCCTCAGACTTAGAAATTTTTCCATAGTATGAATATATTTCCACCCTTGTTTTGTATTAGCTAAGCTAAGCATGATAGTAGTAGGTATCTTGACTTATGAATTTCTACTAAGGTTTCATCTACTAGGATTTCCTATAGCAAGGTTTATACTTAGCAAAAAAAATCCATGCAAGTTTTACTTAGAGAAAATCACTAATGCATAGTGAAAGTAATGGGACAAAAAGTATGAAGAATCACTTGCCTTTTTGGTAGAGTATAAGTTCACTCCTTGTCCTTGCAACAATCACACTTCTTCAAGTCACTACAAATCAATCAAGCAAGGCACAATCTCAATCTACCAATCAAGCAAAACATCACATAAAATGATGAAGTCTAGGAAATGCATGCAAGCATGTCAAGCTTTGTTTTATTTGAAAAAGTGGTCCCTAATGGGTCATAAACATTTTAAAGCACCTATTGGTCATTTTGTAAAGGGGCAAAGTCATTTGCAAAAGATTTCACTACAAAAACCATTTTCAAAACAAAGTATCATTTTATGTGGTGTAGAAATATTTTCACTAAGGTATTAATCTATAGGGTTCACCAAATATGTTTTCAAACCATAAAACTTGGTGTTTGGGGTCAGAGAGTTTAAAACAAAACATTTCCCAAAGGTTTTCTTCCAAAACCATTTTTAATAAATAAAACATATTTTTATTTGACTAGAAATGGTTTTAAATCAAAGAATCATTCTTTTGCATCACCAAATACATTTTTGAAACCACAAAGTGTTTCCTATGGTCAGTAGGTTCAAAAAAATCCAATTGCAAAAGATTTTATCCCCAAACTCATTTTTAAACAATTTTTATAATCTAAACAAGCATACAAATGTTTCTGCAAAGACAAACATTTTACGAGAGGCTTTTTGCTAAACAAAGGCATGGTTGGCTAGGGCTTGTTCCACTGATTCCATTGATATAAAGTTTGCAAATTTTGGACGTGTGGATCAAAAGTTATACCAATTACAAATTTGCATTCTAATCAGATCAAAAATCTGTTTTATATCAATTCCAGTCCACGTGGAAGTTTCTGATTGGACAATAACGGTTCGCTCGGATCGGCTACGAGGTGCGTTGGATCTAACCGAAAACGTGCGGCACAGATGGACGCGTACCCCTTCGGCTAAGGATCTATCGTGAGCGTCGGATCAAGATCCTACGGTGCGCAGTGTGCCAGCCATAGATGGGCGGCGCTGCGGTGGCTACTGGCGGCGGAGCGGCCAGACGGTGGCGGCGGAGCGGCCAGACGGTGGCGGCGCCGGCGATACAGGAAGCAAGGGTGGCTGGGGAGATACTCACAGTGTTCGTGGCGTCGTGCTAATTCTCAATGTGTGGTTCGTTTGTCGAGGGGCGCTCTGGTCCGACGTGGATTGCTCACCGGAGTCCACACGGCGGCGGGCGTGCTCTGGAGATCGTCGAGGGCGAGGATGGAGGACACCCTAGGACAAACGGGAGGCACTGTTAGGTTCGCAAGAGCATGGCGATCATTATCGTGTCCACGGGGAAAAGAGGGGAGGTCTGGTTTACCTGGGAGACGTCGCCGTAGTTGGAGACAGACGGCTGCGCTGGCTCGGGGTGACGCTGTCGAGCTTGCAGAGCTCGCGCGGGTGAGTTGGCGATGCGAAAAGGTGCGCCAGGGCTTGGGGAGTATGCGAGTGTGGTCAAGGAGGCGAGGGGTGGCAGGAGACGGACGGAATCGAGGGAAAAGTTCGTCGGTGGCAGTGAGGTTCGGAGAGGAATCAGGGCGGCTTGGGGGCGTGCTAATGTGGGGTGACAGAGGGGAAATGGAGAGGAGGCATGGGCGTTTAAGCTTGCGTGATCAAAGCGAGTAATGGTGGCCGCGTTAAGACGAATTAAACCGGAGGAATCAACGGCAGGAGCGGGGAAGAACTGGTCGCGGGTGTAGACGATGAACAGGAGAGGGCGGGGTCGGCTGGTCAGTGAGAAAGGGAGTGAGGGAACGGGGTCCACTTGTCATAGTCTGTATGGGTGCATGATCGAGTGAACAACGTTTCGCTGAGGGAAAGAAAGGTGGGCTGCGAGTTGGGCCTAGACTGGGCTGCTGGGTTTGGTCGACCAGATTCATATTTTTTTCCAGTTCTGAATCTTTTTCTTTTTCCAAATAAATTTCTGTTTTGAATTTCAATCAACTATTCAAACATTCAAACAATTCAAACACTTCCAAACTTGTATTGAGTTTTGGTTCTGTTTGACAACATAAACCAAAGTCCCAAAATAAAATAAAATAATTTTATTCTTTTTAGGATCTATTTAATAATTAAATAAAATAGACCTTTAATTATTAATTCAAATAGGTTTTGATTTATTTAATAAAATCTCCATTTGGAAACTAAATATTTTCAAAACCAAATCAGTAGGTTTTATTTGAAAATATAAGATATTTGGAAAACTTGTTTAAAATAAAATAACATTTATTTTAGGGTCCAATAATAATTAAATAAAATGGACCTTGGTTATTAAATAAAATAGGATTTGTTTTATTTAAAATCTTTATTTGAAATCTAAATAAAACCAAAACACTTCAGTAGGTTTTATTTGAGAATATAAAATACTTAGAAAACTTATTTAAAATAAATAAATAAGTTTTAGTGTTTATTTAAAATGAGAAAAAGGCCTTTACTCTAATAAAATTGGATATTAAATCCTTATTATTTTATTTAAATAAACCTTTACTATTTTAAATCAAATCAAAACATTTTAATTCAAAGGATTGGCCAAGGTTTAATTTGGCTCTATAAAATAATCTTTATTTATAAATCCACCTTTTCATTTGAAAGCAAAATCTTTTATTTAAAGATCCAAAAATAGTAACTCCACTTATTCAAAATATTTTGTTTATTAATTGTTTAACTTTTCAAATCCCTTTAGGATTTGTTTGATCAAAAGGTTTGAAGGTTTCCAATTGGATTCAAAAAGTTTCTTCTCACCCTGAAAATCAACAAAGTTTTATTTTATTCATTTATTTTTCACATTACAAGATTTGGAAAATCTTGGGATGTGACAATCAACGATCTATTTGATCAGTTAAGTGGTGCCACTGTCTTTTTCCAAAATGGATTTAAGGTCAGGGTATCACCATATAAAGATCTGTAAGGAAGATATTCCAAAGACGGCTTTCACCACTCGTTATGGTCTTTACGAGTACACAGTCATGTCCTTTGGTCTTACCAATGCTCCAGCCACTTTCATGCGGCTTATGAACTCTGTTTTCATGGAGTATCTTGACAAGTTCGTTGTGGTCTACATCGATGATATTCTGGTTTATTCCAAGACTGAAGAAGAGCACGTTGAACATCTTTGGTTGGGGCTGACAAAACTCCGAGAACATCGTCTCTACGCCAAGTTCTCCAAATGTGAATTCTGGTTACAAGAGCTCGTATTTCTTGTTCATGTTGTTTCCGCCAAAGGGGTTGCTGTTATCCCCGATAAGGTTCAAACTATCCTCGACTGGGAGTCTCCTAAGTCCATAAAGGATGTCCGAAGTTTTCTCGGGATGGCTGGTTATTACCGTCGGTTCATCGAGAACTTCTCCAGGATTGCAAAGCCGATGACTGATCTTCTTAAGAAGGAGAAGAAGTTTGAATGGTCTGATAAGGCTGAAGAAAGCTTCCAGTTGTTGAAAACCAAGTTAACCACTGCACCCGTGTTAGTTCTCCCAGACACTAGCAAAGACTTTGTCGTCTTATGTGATGCTTCTCACCAAGGTCTCGGATGTGTGTTGATGCAAGATGGGAATGTGGTGGCTTATGCCTCCCGTCAGCTAAAACCACATGAGAACAACTACCCAACTCATGATCTTGAGCTTGCAGCTGTTGTTCATGCTCTCAAGCAATGGCGACATTACCTTCTCGGTAGTTGTTGCGAGTTATACTCGGATAATCAGAGTCTAAAGTATCTTTTCACACAACCTGATCTGAATCTCAGGCAAAGAAGATGGTTGGAACTCATCAAGGACTATGATTGGGGTCTCAACTATCAACCTGGAAAAGTAAATGTCGTTGCTGATGCGCTGAGCCGTAAGTCTTATTGCAACACCCTACTGATCAAACAAGCACAACCTTCTCTTCATGAGGAATTCGCTCGATTGAATCTCGAAGTAGTTCCTCGAGGATTCCTTTCTACTCTTGAAGTGAAGTCTTCTCTGGAGGATCAGATCAAAGCTGCTCAAAGGCAGGATCCTGAGATGGATACAACTAAAGATAACATTGCTAGCGGAGTTGCTAAATGTTTCTCTATTAACGATGAAGGTGTCCTATATTTCGGTACATGTTTGGTAGTACCAAATGGAAAGGACTTGAAGAATATAATTCTTACTGAAGATCATGAATCACTTCTTTCTATCCACCCTGGAGGTACCAAGATGTATCGGGATCTTCGTCAAAGGTTCTGGTGGTCGGTTTTGAAGAAGGATATCGCTCGTTTTGTTGCTGAATGTGACGTTTGTCGTCGCGTCAAGGCTGAGCATCAAAGACCTGCTGGTCTCCTGCAACCACATAAAATACCTGAGTGGAAATGGGATGAAGTTGGTATGGATTTCATTACTGGTCTTCCTAAGACTCGGAAGGGAAATGATGCCATTTGGGTAATCGTTGAATACTTGTCCAAGGTTGCTCACTTCCTACCTGTTCGCGAGAGCATTACTGCTAATCAATTGGATGATCTGTATATCTCACGAATAGTTGTCCTTCATGGGGTACCGAAGAAAATCATCTCTGACCGTGGGAGTTTTTTCACCTCAAGGTTCTGGGCAAGTTTCCAACAAGCTATGGGAACTCGTCTGTCTTTTAGTACAGTTTACCATCCTAGCACCGGTGGCCAGACTGAAAGAGTAAATCAAATTCTTGAAGACATGCTAAGAGCGTGTGTCATATCTTTTGGCAAAAACTAGGAGAAATGCCTTCCTTTTGCTGAATTCTCCTACAACAACAGTTTTCAGTCCAGTATTGGTATGGAACCTTTCCAATTCTTATATGGAAGAACCTGTCGTACTCCTTTGAATTGGTCAGAAACCGGCGAAAGAAAGTTCTTTGGACCGGATATGATACAGGAAGCAGAAGATCAAGTTCGTATCATTCTAGATCGTTTGAAAACTTCTCAGTCTCGCCAGAAAAGCTATCATGACCATCACCATCAACATATTTAATATGAAGTCGGTGATCAAGCTTATCTTTGGGTCACCCCTCTGAAGGGAGTCCATCGTTTCGGTATCAAAGGCAAACTAGCTCCTCGCTATGTTGGTCCTTTTCGTGTTCTTTCGTGTGTCTCAACTCAAGAGTTGTTTCAAAGATAATGTCCGTGGTGTTGATCACCAAACCCTTGATCTCTAGAAGGATCTGACGTACCGTGAGTATCCTGTTCGTATCCTTGATGAAACCGAGCGCAAGACTCGTCGTCAAAACATCAAGTTTCTGAAAGTTCAGTGGTCTCATCACTCTAAGGATGAAGCAACCTGGGAACGAGAAGATCGTCTTAGATCAGAGTACCCTGCCTTCTTTTCTAAAACTTAGGAATCTCGGGTCGAGATTCTTGTAAGGGGGGTAGAGCTGTAACAACCCATGGTTGTAATATATGTAATTAGTACCTAAGCATTGCATGCATGTCTTAAAATAAAATAAGTATTGCACGTGTTTAAGTGTGTGAACCAAAGAACAATTGCAAAACCCTAAACCCTAGTTTTTCCCCCTCTTTTTCGAATACATTCAAATAGTTTGAATTTTGAAAATGACAAAATATTTGGAGCCCAATTAGACTAAAGGGACCTCAAAGTATTTTGAAAGTTTGCCAAAACCCCTCTGGTATTTTTCAAATCACTCAAAATTGATTTGAAATGAAAATTTAAAACAGAAATCAAAAACAGAAAAAGGAAAATAGTTTTACAGAAAAAAATGGAGCCAGAGCCTTGCCAGGTTGCAGCCCAGCAACTCCCTCTCCTCCCTTCCTCTTCTGTGGCCCAAGCGGAGCCTAAAGTCGGCCCGGTACTCCTTCACCCTCCTTTTTCCTTTCTTCTTCCTCGCCAGAAGGACACCGGCGAGGAGAGATGCTCGCTGTCGCTGTCGTCGCCGTCCGACCGCGCGGCGATGCCCGCCTGCGCCAAGATGAACGATACTGACGCCGCCAACGTCTATAAAACCCCCTTCCATCGTCGGATGAACCCTATCCCCTCCCTCTTTCCCCAATTTCCTCTCGCCGAACCCTAGCTCGCGGGAGCGCCGGCTCTCCGTTGATCTTCGCCCCTTCTCGTCGTTCTGAGCTCACTGGTGTGACCGCCCCGCTCGTCTCCATCGATTGCCCTAGCTAGCGCAGGAAGGCGAGGTCCCAGGCGCCGCAATCGGACCCTCATCCCCGACGCCGGCCACCGCTGCCCGCCATCGATTCCAGCCTCCCCATGCCCTCTTGTCCACTCCATCACGCTTAGGGTGAGTCACCGGTCCCTCTGGACCTCTCCTCTACCTCTCTCGCACACCGTAGACGTCGTTCGTCATCGACCCGCAACCTCCGCCGCCGTGCTCCATCGGGTTCGCCGCTCCGGTGACCATCTAGCAGCGGCGCCACCGCTAAAAGGTAGCCTATGACGCGCTCGTTCGAACCCGCCCATCTGTGCGTCCCATCTCGCCCTCCTCCGCCGTCCCTGGCCGTTGGCCGATGCGTGCTCCGGCGAGGTCCACGTGGCTTGCCTGCGTGGCTTGCTTGCGTGGCCAGGCCCTACTGGTCAGCCCCTCTGGCTAGGTCCAGCTCTGGTGAGAAAAGCATGATCCCCATTTCTGCGCGTGTGGCTACTGATGTGGCTTCGGCCCCACCAGTCAGTCACTATGGGTAGATTCAGTAGTGGTAACAAAAGCCCTAGGTTGTTTATGACATCATCCTAATGCAATAAATTGTTTTAAAATTCCAGAAAATGATTAAATATTATAAAATCCATATCTTATTATTTATAAGTCAGAAAAATATGAATAATATATCAAAATGTTCAGAAAAATGAAACCTACCTATTTAAGCTATAATAATGCATTGCTAACCAACTTTAATGACAAGTTTAATTAGAGAACTAAATCAACCCCTCTCATTTGTTTCCGAAGTTTCCCGAATTAGGGTTTTCAACCCTCGGAACCCCGTTTAAGTTGTCAAGCATGCCTTAGGGTTTCATTTTGATGCAATTCAACTTGTCATATAATCCATACTGATTGAGAATTGCACATGCCATGTATTGAATGTTGCTTATCCCTTTCTAGTATTTGGCTCTTCACGATAGGATCCGAACCCGAAGCTGAAGTCAACAACACCGAAGATCAGTACATGTCTACTGGCGGACAAGGCAAGCGTAGCTTCTCATTCTGAACCTATGTTTTATAAAGTATATTACTTTCTCGCTATGATGCACACGATTCCAAATGTGGTCTTTTGTCAGTAGCTAGTGTTACCTATCTGCTGCACTATTTCCCTTTTGTAGCCTTATACTCCTGGTCCACTGCTCCTAGCATACCTAGGTTTGTCATGTAAGCGTTGTAGAGATCTTGTTACCGACAGCTTAGCCAAGCATAGAAACAATGTCTAATCTATTCAATGATGAATCGGAGGTGCCAAGGAAGGTAGTGAAGTAGAAGATGGTGACATCATCGAAGGAGTTAATTAATCATGCTAAGGCTTGTATGGGAGGCCACGATGGGTGTGGTATTCATAGTCCCATGCTCGCCACCACTAGGAAATGAGTTCTTGCCTTTGGAACCGAGACGAGCATACAGCCACATGGGGTTGGGAACCCCTCGACTGACTAACTTGCCTAGTAGATTCCATGAGTCACATAGTTCGGGCTTTCCATTTGGCATACGCATTGAAAATGTTTTCGAAAGAGGTGGTGAAGGAGGTGCATCATAACAGGTAGGGAAGTGTGGCCGCGGTTTCTTTGGGTAGATAGCGCCCCTGGTAAACCAACCTCGCCTCACATCTTGAAGTACCGGCTTCGGTATTTGATCCGTTACGGCGGAACCATACTTATTGCATGACTCATGGTCTCGGCGAAAGCAAGGTAAAGGTCGTGGTCAACCACCCTCTGCTGGCCCTCCAAGGAAGAGGGCTAATAATATTTGGCATTAAGAGTCGGTTGATATGTGTGGATAAAGTTGTACACCCCTGCAGGGTATTAATCTTTTCGAAAAGCCGTGTTCACGGTTATGAACGCTTGGTGACCAGATTCTAAGATCATAGATAACTTTAACCATCGTAAAACTTGTTGATCCACGTGTGCTTAAAGATGCTTCCTCTGGGTCGAGGGGGCGATCCTACATAGGAGGTTCTGATGAAGATGGTGGTGATCGAGATATGATGAACAAGATAAAGAAGTCGCTATCTTATCCCTTTTAAAATATTCTAAGTAGACGATCATGTTCTCTCTCTTGTTTACAAATAAAGATTGTTTTCCGCAAAAGAAAATCCAGAGAAAGCCTATCTAACCAGAGCATATAGATACTAGGTTATCTAAGTCTTGCGGAGTACATTCTCGTACTCAGCCTTGCGCCATTGTTGTTTTTCTATAGAGGATCTGGTTGTAACTGAAGGTGGCTTCTACGTTGACATCGACGAGTAGCTGGGGGTCCCAGGTAGCAGCCTAAGGACTATGGGATGGACGCCGCTTTTGTTTATGGCCTCTTAGGCCTTTTGCTAAGTTTTTGTGTAGAACAACATAATTTGCTTTCGCTGTGTGATGTAATGTTGGGTCTTTGACCTCTGGTTTGTAATAACTCTGATATCTCACTCTGTTAAGAGTTTCAACTTATGATGTTGAATCCCTGTGTTCTGTAATGTTACCGAATCATACTGTGATCTTCCGTGTTTGGGAGTTGAACTTATTTTAGATGGTGATCTGAGGTTAGTTTAACCCTAACCCCGGGGGGTGCTACATCTTTGGCCACGAACGGGATCAAGGCACAACCCCACTATGAAACAAAGAGATCAACAAGAGCGTCAACGCAACGGCAAACAACACATAAACAAAACAGGTACTCGGAGTTCATATGGTAGCCGTGTACGTGGGTCAGCGAGCAGCAACAAGGGTTGCCCGCAGACATTGTTGCAGATGAAGGCATGGATACAAGGGCACATGAACTGAATTGTTAGAAATGCTCTTTCTCGATCTCACTAGGAATCATGAAATTGGCGAGGGATTCGAGATGGATCACGAGTTCGAATGTCTGGGTCTATTACAGAGCGGAGCAGAGAGATACGGAAAATATAGTTTCATATTACAAGTAGAGGCCGTAGCCCTTTTCCTCCTTGCCACCACATGTGGTAGTCGACGTTGATGTTTATAGTCCTTACCAACCCGTGGTTGTTAGCACCTCATTGGGCCCACACACTTGCTGGGTAGCGGGTGCTCTCTTTGCGTTCATGTTGTTCATGTGTCGCCACCTCCTCTGGACCCATGTTGCCAGTAGCCGTGTTAACATTCTCCCTCCCTTGAGCGCTGGCTTGTCCCCAAGCCGGAGACCGCGGGAAACACCGTTTCAAATCATCGACATCCTCCCAAGTAGCAAGTGACTCTAGTAATCCTAACCACTGAACCAATGCTTGGCTGACAGTGACTAGGCCTTGTTGTCGAAGACGGCGCTGCAGGACTCGAGATGGAACACGAAGAACATCAAGAGGAGATGGTATCTGAGTCTGTACCTGAACACTGACGCCAATGGCCTTCTTTAATTGTGAAACATGGATCACTACGTGGATTTTACTTGTTTTAGGCAGAGCAAGGCGATAAGTCACAGTTCCCACACGTTCAAGTATCTTATATGGACCATAGTATTTGAACAAGAGCTTGTGATGTGCTCTTGGTGCAACTGAAGATTGCACGTATGGCTTGAGCTTCAGGAAAACGAAATCACCAACGTCAAATGATCGTTTTGTATGATTCTTGTCCGCTTGATGTTTCATGTGTTGACACACACTCTCCAAGTGTTGCGCAACAGATCCTGCATAAGCTGGCGTTCCTCAAGCCAAGTTTGCATATCAAGAATCGAACAAGTAGTAGCAGTATTAATTCTCAATATGCAAGGTGAACGACCATAAAGAACTTCAAAAGGATACTTTCCAAGAGCAGAATGCAGACTGGTATTATACCAATATTAAGCCAAAGTTAACCACTGAATCCATTTAGTAGGGCAGGCATGTGCAAAACAACGCAAGTATCCCTTGACACATTGATTGACACGTTCTATTTGTTCGTCGGTTTCAGGATGATACGATGAACTCATTGCCAGATTAGTACCAGTCAGTGCAAACAATTGTTGCCAGAACAGACTACTAAAGATGCGATCACGATCAAAGATAATTTGTTCTGGAGGACCGTGAAGTTTATAAACATGATCCATGAAAGCTGTGGAAACAGTGGATGCTGAGAAGGGCTGTGCCAATGAGATAAAATGGGAAAAACAACTGAATTTGTATACCACAATGAGGATACAGTTATACCTACCAGATCGAGGAAGGCCTTCAATGAAATCCATGGATATTACTTGCCATGTTGATTTAGGCACGGGCAAAGGATGAAGTAAGCTAGGATACTTAGCTCGATCAGGTTTGGCATGTTGACACACATAACAGGACTGGATAAACTTATGTACTGACTGAGCCATGCCTGTCCACACAAAAAGTTGTTTCAAACGCCTCAAAGTTACTGGCACTTGAGAATGGACACCAACCGGTGTTGCATGTAGTTTCTTAATTAGTTGATCATGCAGATAACATGTTGATGGTAACCAGATTCGGCCCTTCTTAAGAATGATGCCATCAATCAATGAATACCGATCATCAGGGTCAGAAGCGATTGCTAGTCTTTGCAACAATGATCGAGCTTGGTAATCTTGTTGATATGCATTCAAGATAGCCAAAATACAAGTGGGCTGACAGCGAGAAATGGCATTAATTTCACTGCCTGGATGAGGGTGACAAGACAGAGCATCAGTAACACGATTCTCTGAGCCTTTCTTGTAGATGATTATGTATTGCATCCCCATAAGTTTAGACAGCAAATTATGTTGCCATGGTGTGTATAGGTGTTGATTAGTTAAATGCACCAAACTCGCATGGTCTGTAGGAATAATGAATTCACGATGTTGTACATATGCACGCCATTGTTCGACTGCCAGCAAAATCGCCATGTATTCCTTCTTGTATGTGGAAAGCCCACGAGTACGAGGTCCCAGTGCTTTGCTAACAAAGTCTAACAAGTGATCTTTCTGCAAGAGAACAGCGCTAATTCCATGATCACAAGCATCCATCTCGATTAAAAATGTGCATGTAAAGTCTGGAAGAGCGAGAACTGGAGCTGAATCAAAGCTGATTTAAGAACATCAAATGCTAATAGAAATTTAGTAGTCCAAACGAAGGGCACATGTTTATTGAGAAATTCAGTTAAGGGATTTCTTATCGAGCTGTAATGAATGACAAACTTCCGATAGTAACCCGCAAGACCCAAAAAGCTACGTAACTCTCGAACATTAGTAGGGACTGGCCAATCTCTAACTACAGTGATCTTAGTGTCATCGGTTGCAACACCACGAGCAGAAATCACATGACCAAGGTAATCAATACTCTGTGTGGAAAAAGAACACTTGGATAATTTCACTTTCCATTCATTATCAGCCAGCAACTGCAATACCTGATGCAAGTGAACCATGTGCTCAACGTAAATGTGGTTGTATATCAGAATGTCATCAAAAAACACGAGTGCACACTTGCGAAGGAGAAGAGCCAAGGTACGATTCATTTCTTCTTGAAATGTAGCTGGAGCTCCCTTCAAGCCAAATGCCATCACGGTGAATTAGAAGTGTTTGTGATGAGTATGGAAGGCGGTTTTATGTTCATCTCCTTCCTTCAAGCGAATATGATGGTACCTAGCTCAGAGATCCAATTTGTAAAACCAGCTAGCACCATGTAATTCATCCAACAGTTCATTGATAACCAGTAGAGGGTACTTACTCTTAACCGTGAGTGTGTTCAACTATCGGTAATCAACACAAGGACGCCAAGTATGGTCCTTCTTCTTGACCATGATCATAGGAGAAGCAAAATTGCTGGCACCTCAGTCGAATCACACCAGATGATAACATTTCAGATATCTTCTTCTCAATTTCATCCTTCAATTCAGGAGCAAACCTATATGGTCTGATCTACACTGGCCGAGCTCCTTCTATTAATGGAATGTATGAGAAACTGCACACTGTGGAGACAACCATGTTAGTGTCTCAAATACTGAAGCAAAGGCATCCAACAGTGACTGAAATATCAGCAGGCAATGGTACTTTAGTGATAGGTGTAGCCTGCAGAAGTTGAATTTCAATCATAGCATACTCCAATTCAATAGCTAGATTGCCTTGCAAGAATCTCCAAGAACCTTGATATTGTAGTGCTAAACACTTGTGGTTCCAGTCAATTATCTAAGGACTGTGAGATGACAGCCAATCCATTCCAATAATGCCATCATAACCATGAAGTGGCAAAATTTTAAAAGCAAAGAAAAAAGTTAAATCTCCACAAGACCATGTGCATTTTGGAATATACGAGTCACAAGTCAAAATGCCTCCTCCCTCCACTTTAACCCTTCTAGAATAAGGTAAAGGTAGTGTGCCAGATAACCTTTCAGCTACAGATGCGATAAAATAATTGTTATTTCTAGAGTCTAAAAGAAATACCACTAGTTTATTCTGGACCATACAATTCAGAACAATTGACTTCTCAGGTGGAATAACAGCTGGATAAATATCATCAATATGCATCAGCTCCATATCGACACAATGATCTCCATTTTTTGTAGCTTGATCTGTATCAGATTGAAAGAATTCCACCAATTCATGTACCACATGTAATTGTACTGTGGGTTGACACTTATGTTCCTTAGCCCAGCGTTCACCACATGTGAAACAGAGTCCTTTAGCTCTGCGGTAATTTTTCAGAGTTGTGATCTTTTCATCAGTAGAACTTGACTGTTCCTAGACTCGGGGAATTGCTCGATCATTAGCAATTCTGTTCTGTTGCACTAAAGGGACATATTGCTTGTGAACAGCAGTCGAGATTGGGGAATTTCGTACAATGAAACCATCGCCCACCTCTTCCAGCACCAAACCAATAGTATACGCAGTATCCAAGTGTTGAGGAAGTTGAACAACTACTAAAATGCGAACAGCAGGTTTTAGACCTTCTAAGAACCGTGTTACATAGTATAATGGGTCAGGTTTGGCTTCATAAGCAGCTAACTGATCAATAAGTTTAGAAAATTGTGTGACATACTATTCTAGAGTACCGATTTGCACTTACTTTTACAAGCGACAGATCAAGGATTGGTGTTGATTACGACCGAATCGAATCAACACTTCATGACAGAATTCAGACCAAGTGAACTTCCTAGGAGATGCCTTGATGGAATTAAGCCATCGTGCAGGAGGGCTAGTAAACTGCATTGAAGCTAGTTTAACCCACATACGAAGAGAAGTTTCATACAATTCAAAGTAATCCTCACACCTAATTTGCCATAACTAAGGACTTTCACCATCGAATTTGGGAAAATCGACACGAGGAACACATCCCCGTGGAGGAGAATCAAGGCAGTCCTCATGAACATCAAACGTACAATGAGCATGATTTGGTTTCTAATTCATGCATATACTATTAGGAATATGCAATGTGTATTCCTTAGGGAGGCAAAGGCCACAATATATAGTACATGTATAGGTGGAAATATGTATGAAAACCCCCTAACAAGTGAGGAAATACAATATACAAATATATATCTAACACCCCCCCCCCTCAAACTCATGGTGGCTCCACAACACTGAGTTTGGAGAGAAATGCTGTGCAATGGTCTGTGCCTTCGTAAAGAAATCCGCCAACTGTAACTCTGAAGGCACATGCTGAAGCGCAACAACCTGAGCCTGCACCTGAGCGTGTGTATAGAAAGCATCAACACCAATATGCTTGGTAAGCTCATGCTTAACCGGATCACGTGCAATACTAATAGCACCTATACTGTCAGAAAAAACCAGAGTGGGTGTGGTAATAGAGACCCCAAAATCCGTAAGCAACCACCATAACCAGGTCACCTCAGCAGTCAACAAGGCCATAGCACGCAACTCAGCCTCAACACTCGAATGATAAACCGATGTCTGTTTCTTCGTCTTCTAGGCAATGAGCGAACCACCAAGAAACACACAGTAAGCAGAAAGTGAACGGCGATCCGTACGATCACTCGCCCATGTAACATCCAAATAGCACTGGAGCTAGAGAGAGCTAGAACGAGGAAAGAAAAGGCGACGAGTGATCGTGTCACGAAGATAACAAAGAAAACGGAGAAGATGACTATAGTGAACAGTGGTAGGAGGAAAAACAAACTGACTCAAAATATGAACATGATAAGATATGTTAGGACGAGTGACAGCAAGATAAACAAGACTCCCAACAAGATGGCGATAACACGTCGGATCATAAAGAGGATCACCATCAGTAGGACGAAGCTTGACATTAAGTTCCATAGGGGTCTCAACAGTG
Organism: Avena longiglumis; assembly: GCA_030063025.1. Lineage (NCBI taxonomy): Eukaryota > Viridiplantae > Streptophyta > Magnoliopsida > Poales > Poaceae > Avena > Avena longiglumis. Next base: position 335,560,470 of record CP125979.1, on the reverse strand, counting down.
CGCTCATCCCCAAGAGCAGCACGAGCAAGAAGATCCTGAATATACTTTTCCTGGGAGATGAAAAAACCATCAGAAGTGGAGGAAACCTCAATCCCAAGAAAGTATCGAAGTGGGCCAAGATCTGTCATAACAAACTGATCACGAAGACGAGCCTTAACAAAGGCGATATACTCAGGATCATCACCAGTAATGATCATATCATCAACATAGAGAAGAAGAAGAGTGCGTCTAGAGGAGAAGTGTGAAAAAACAGTGCTGGATCATGAGCACTAGGGGAGAAACCAGCAGCAGTCACCATAGAGGCAAAGCGCTCAAACTAGGCACGAGGGGCCTGTTTCAGGCCATAAAGAGAACGCCGAAGACGGCAAACCATCCCAGCGGGAACAGATTACCCAAGAGGAGGCTGCATATAAACCTCCTCACTCAACTCGTCATTGAGGAATGCATTCTGAACATCAAGCTAGGACACAGACCAGTGACGAACAGAAGTGACAGCAAGAAGAGTACGCATAGTGGTCATATGAGCCACAGGAGCAAAGGTCTCATCATAGTCATGACCGTGCTCCTGCTGAAAACCACGAGCCACAAGACAGGCTTTATAGCGCTCAAGATATCCATCAGAGCGGGTCTTAATTTTATAGACCCACTTATACGTGATAGGACGAACACCGGGAGGGAGAGAAACAAGATCCCAGGTTCCAGTGCGCTCAAGCGCAACAATCTCCTCAGCCATGGCCTGCTGCCATTCAGGATGAAGCTCAGCATACCGATAAGAAGTCGGCTCAGAGGCAATAGAAGACCATACTGCCTAGGAGAGTAACGGTTGGGGGCACGACGCTGACGAGCAGGACGAGTAGAGGGAAGCTCATCAGAGGAAGACGACCCAGGAGACGACGAAGAAGAAGAGGGAATAGCAGAGGAAGGATCCGGAGAACGAGGAGAACTAGGGGAACTAGACGGAGTAGAAGAGGATGGTGTTGAAGAAGAGACATCAGGGAGAGTGGGTCCTGAAGAAGACACAACAGGAGTAGGAGGTGTGTCAGGAAAAAGAAGAAAAGAGATATCTTCCACCGGGTAGGTACCAGCGGTGGGACGAGGATAGAAAGGGCACGTCTCATCAAAAGTAACGTCGCGAGAGATACGCATCCGACGACCAACGGGGTCCCAACAGCGATAGCCCTTATGCTCATCATTGTATCCAAGGAAGACACACTCAACAGACTAAGCGGTCAGTTTGGTGCGTTCGCGAGGGGCAAGGAGAACATAGAAAACACAACCAAACAAGCAAAGCACAGAGTAGTCTGGAGAATGACCAGATAGGTGCTCAAGAGGGATACCACCCTGCAGAGCGGCAGAAGGCTAAATATTTATGAGGTAAGCCGACGTAGCGACTGCCTCAGCCCAGAAATGCGGCGGAAGGGAACAAGCAATCATCATGGCACGAGTGGTCTCAAGAAGATGGTGGTGCTTACGCTCAGCAACTCCATTCTGGGCATGTGCGCCGGGACAGGAGAACTGACCGAGGGTACCCTGTTCACCAAGGACACTTCGCAACATCTGGTAGATATACTCACTAGCAGAATCAGCACGAAACACACGAATGGGTGTAGAATATTGAGTATGGACCATGGTCGCAAAACGCTGATATATGGAGAGCACCTCACTGCGAGAGCACATAAAATACAACCAACTGTACCGAGAAAAATCATCTATGAATAAAATATAGTAGCGATGGCCCCCTTTTGAAGCGAAAGGAGCTGGACCCCAAACATCGGAATGAACTAAATCAAAAGGTCGCTAAGATACAGACGTGCTAGTAGGATAGGGAAGCTGAATCTGTTTGCCCAACCTACAGCTCTGACAATGTAAAGACCCATCTCCTGAGATAGACCCTAGAAGACCACGATGAACTAATGACGACAGGCGAGAGTCACAAAGGTGACCAAGACGATGATGCCACTACTGGAAGGAGCTGGTAGCAGAGGCGACGACCGGAGAAGAACTGGCAGATGAAGTGGCAACGGAAAGAACACGAAGCCATTCTAACTCCTAAAGTCCTAAAGAGTCACGACTGCGAGGGCCAGCTCCAACCAGGGCCTGTGTGCGACGGTCCTGGGCAACACAAGAATCAGCATCAAGAATGGCGCGACAACTAGAGTTAGTAAGCTGGCTAGCAGAGAACAGATTCATCTTAAGATGAGGAACATGAGAAATATCAGGAACAAAAAAAGAATAAGTAGAAAGGGTGCCCCTACTAGAAACAGGAAGAGAGGTACCATCGGTCGTGAGAACACGGACATGGGAAGTGAGAGAACGAATAGTGGACAGAAGAAAAGACTTAGAGGTCATATGAAAAGAAGCTCCAGAATCCAGATACCACGGGGATGTACCTGATTGTGTAGAAGGTGGTGGTCACGCAGTGCCTGGAGAATCAGTCACAGAACCAGCAGTGCTCGTCGAAGAAGAGCCTATAGCAGCAAGTAGACCGCGAAGACTCTGGATAATGTCCTGATCAGAGAGAGCAACTGCTGATGAGCCGGAAGGATAAGACTGCACACGAGACTGCTGGTGCTGACTCTGACCCTAACCTGGAGGAGTGGGTAGTTTCGGCGGCGGCACAGAGGACCCCGGCTGAATCGAGAGAGCAGATGGCAGAGGAGGACCACGAGTAGCAAGCACATATGGAACCTAAAGAAGACCAGCACGACGGAGACGAGCCTCGTCAGCCCGAAGCTCAGACTGCACCGCAGAGAGCGGAACACGACCACGGGCATTCAACTGAGCACGGCGGGGCTCGAACTCCTTGTGGAGCCGAGACAGAAACTCATAGATGCGATGAACCTCCAAATCCGAGCGCACAATCTGGCAGCACGGGCATGTGCCACAAATAGCAGTACGGAGAGAATCAAGCTGACGCCAGATAGCAGCACTCTGAGTATATAACTCATCAATAGTGGGATCACCCTGCTGAAGAGCATGCTCCTGGCGAACCACGGACAGGTAAAGAGCATCCCTAGACGGTTGATAGCGCTAACGAATACGTGCCCACTAAGCAGCAATAGTAGGGAGACTCATGAACTCAGCAGCAAACTGGGGAAGAACACTGGAGGTGAGAACAGCAGCAGCACGAGCATCCTCATCGACCCACTGAGTGTAGGCGGTCAGATCAAGACGATAGGTCTCGAGATCAGTAGAGTACCGTTTGACCTTGAGCTCATATGCAGCAACAACACTATCATCGGCACACATAGCAACATCCTTGGCCTCCTGAGAAGCATCAGCGCCGAGAACAATCGGCGGCGGCAGAAGAGGAGCCATAGGAGCAGTGGGGCACGGCGAACAGGAGACCTCGCCGGAGAGCACACCCCATATACGGAGACCGCGCATATGAACACGCATAAAGGCAGCGAAATCAGGATAATTTGCGCCATGGAAGATCACCAGGCAGCGAGGAATCGCAACATAGCCCGATGCAGAAGACATCTCTCTCTCACTTTTTTTCTCTCGAAGTCAACGCTCAGATCAGATCGAGCTAGACGAGGCCCGACGAAGAACAAGCGAACGATGCAGACGGGAGAGGGCCGGCGGGGGTGGATCTGGTGCCGGCAAGGTGGAGGAGGGCTGGGGCCGGCGACGAGACTGGAGAGCGGGGTGGGCAGCGGCGGCCCATCGGCGGCAGTTGGTGAAGATGCGGGCGGTGGCGGCGGCGATCGATGAAGATCGCGGCGGGCGGCGGCGGCCTGTCCGGCCGCGGGCGGTGTAGAGGTGGCGGCGGTCGATGAAGATCGGGGCGGCGGCCGTAGGCGGTGGCCCAAGGCGGGGGAGATTGTAACACCCTCAGAATCAGACCTATGCAAGTTTGAGCAAAATTCGCCAAACCCGCATAGAAACGATTCAAAGGTGCCCACCAGGCACTTTCGTGCGGGTGGAAAACGAAGTAATAACATTACACAACAGTCCTCGATGGGACCCACAGAACAGATATATATAACAGCGACTCCATGAGTCAAGAATACAGATATAATATACAAAGATCCAAATCACCTTGAAACGACATAGCGTCCAGCTACGGACAAGATGCAAATGGGGCTAAGAGCCCTGAAGAATAACCAATGGCGTCCATAACCCCGAGGACAAGCGGAAGAGTAACCCCGCTAACGTCGATCTCAAAACCTGCTTAAACAAAGGGTGCCGACAAAGGGCAAAGGAAAAGAGGAGCGTCAAGATCTTGAGGCCAGTACACGGCGAGACTAGAATTCGGCGGTCCTCGCCTACATAGGTATGGTGGACTGAAGCGGCAGCGGCAGCATGCACTAAACAACCTATAGAGACTCGATACAACTGGCGATTATCAGAGAGGGGTAAGATAGACCTATCCGGAACCAACCTGATTCTACCATCAAACAAACCCATCCTGGCGTTTCCCCCTCGAGACCAAACGAGGAAGTCAACCGAGGAACTCACACAGTTGGCAGTTTTATTTATTCAGTTATAGTTGCGGCACTTTACTAGTCAGGTTTAGATAATCGTCCTGATAAAGTAAACAGTGGGCACTTTTAGTTGACCATTCCGTTATAGTGGCAACACTTACTAGTCAGATACATTTATCATGAGATAACCCGAAAACCCAGCAGTTGTTGGTACTTTTATTCAGCCATTCCGTTGTAGTTGCAATACTTACTAGTCAGAAACAATTGTCGCAAGCGACAACCAAACAAGCAATTGTGGGCAGTATTAATTAGCCATTCCATTATAGTGAAGCTGATTACTAGTCATTATAAGTCAAATTTATAGCAGTAAACTTTAGTTATGCTTGTCTATGATCGAGATCATGCTCCAAGTCGTCCATATCCGCGGACACGGCTTTGAAAGTTTTACCGGCGGGGTGCACCAATAGCAACACACGCTCGATCAACCTCGAAAAACCAAATCAAAACCCAACGAGGCTTTCACGTTGAACAATCACAGATTCAGAAATATTTCAGGGCCACCCCATTGAGTAGATCCATAGCGAAGCTAGCTGACTCGAGACGGCCTCAAGGTTTGGGTGGGCAAAGGTGATCGGGAACCCGAAAGTGTGGCTGGGCTTGTCGATCGCATAAACGTGTCCCGATCCTAACAGTGATTGTGCTCCTCGCACAATCGTAAATAAAGCAGTAAAACATGGCATAAGTACAGGATCGTAAATAAAACCTCAAACTAGTTTGTGGCCCCAAGAAATAAGAATGAATCAAGCTCTGGCTCAGGGGGGTCCCATATACCTCCCGGATGTGGATAGCGCGATAAATCAAGGAACAGGTATCAAGTACTCGGGGTCTTACGGGACACAAGTGGGCGTTCGGAAACCAAATATTATCTATCACCCACCGATGCCTCTGCTTATTTCAATTTTAGTTGTTAAACAGAAATTAAAGTGACGATAAGTAAAACTAGAATCATCTCCAACATCAACATGCGGCAATACATCAGCAACTGTGGCATATGGCGACACACATCAGCACTTGGGCAAGCAACTACGACGCGCAAGTCCATCTATCTACCAAACAACAGGTAATAGGATGTGTCCAAGGCAATATACGGCTGCAGGGAAATAACTCGGGTACGGAAACTAAAGCATCGCAACACAGATAGCAATAGATCAACAGGAGGGAATAAAGACTATAAAAGTAAGATAGGTAGAAAGGGGGAGATGCTCGCCTGAAAACATTGTCGAAGGGTTCGTCCGAAGATCGGGGCAACGCTCACATCAACTCAACAGCCTTATCCGCGAAGAACCAAAACACTAGAAGAAACACCGGATGTACTATTTAATAAAACGACAGAAGATCGGCATGATGCATGTATGAGGTATGACATGGCAAAGATGCGATGCAATTAGGTCATATTAAGCGGAACCGGGGTCCCGACAATTAATTAGGTGGTTCATGTTATTTAGAAGCCCCGCAATTTAAATGTTGTATTAGCATGGCAAAATAAGATACCGGTTCGCTACACAAGTTTAAATGAGGCCGATATGAGACTAGATTCGCCCGCATATGGGCCCCATATTTAATTATTAGGTGAATCGGCATAAGGCCCCCAACCACATGACAAGATGCATGCAAGATGAATGATTTAGTGCAACAGTTGATATCATTTATAAAAATAGGGTTCGAGAAAGGGGTCACACATTAGGGGTCGGCGATCTTGGGGTTCGAGGGGTTCGGGGTCGGTCTCGGGGTCCGGATCTGGGGTTCGGTCTCGGCGGTATCGTTCTCGGATAACGGAGTAGATCTTGGCGCATCCGTGGTCTCCGGGTCATGTCGACGGTCATGGCGTTCGGGATGAAGTACTTGTCGTCCGGGGATCCTCCGAGTCCGTGTTGACGACCTTGGGGTTCCGACTTTGGTTGTTGGCCGTGAACTTGTTCCACGAAGGTACGGTCTTCGGGTCCGGACTCCGCCTCCGGGAACGGGTCTTCAGGGTCTCGACACCTTCGGTTCCACGTGGGCGATCTTGGCGTCCGAGAAGGAGAACTTGATGCGGCGCTGGGTTCGGGATCGGCTTCGGACTTCGGGAAGGATAACTTGGTGTTCGACGTCCTTCGGTTTCATGAGGCAGATCTTGTCGCTCGATGTCCGTGTTCACGAGGTCTTGCGGCTTCGATTGCCGGTGTCGATCTTGGGCTTGGCAACAGTGGTCTTCAAGTGGTATCGGTATTGTTTCAATCGCGGGCGGAAGTGATCGAGGTCATCCGAGCATCACCGATAACATTGACCAAACTTGGCGCTTGTTCTCGAGAACTTGATCTCAACACGATATATCCGCCATGTAAGCTCGCAGCAAGCATGCAAAGCGTCTCCAGATGGCTGGTGTCTCTAGCGACAAAGGGCGCAGGATGACGGCTCGGTGCAGGGCGAGGAGCAGGGCCAGAGATGAAGGGGAGGGGTGCTTGCAGCGGAAAAGCAGGACCACGGCAGGGAGCTTCTGCACGTGGGCGAGGAGGAGTCCAGGAGAGCAGCTACAGGTCGGCGGTGGCCTCGGAGCCTGACGGAGATGCGAGCGGCGCTGCCCGCGGCCGGAGGCGGTGGCGACCGGGGAGGCGCGGCCAGCGCTGCCTCTGGCAAGCTGCGGTCGGCCGAGGCGTCCGAGGAGGAGAAGCCGAGGCGGCGGGGTTGGTTCGCGCCCGGTGGCAGAGGCGAGGACGGAGGAGAGAGAGCAGGCGGGCGGCGACGGGTCGCGGCGAGGGCGGCAGCTGCGGAAAGCAGGCGGGCGTCGGCGCCGACGCAGCGGATGAGATGGAGGGCGGTCAGCCAGCTGTGAAAGGGAGGCGAGTGGTTGCTGGGCGGCCAGCGGGACGGGAGCTCCGGGCGGGCGGCCGGGCAGGCCTTGACCGCGTGGCGGCCAGCGGGGTCGCGTGGGCGTGGAGGAGGTAGGGGGAGCGGGTGGGCGTCTTTGGGGCAGTGGGCAGCTGAGGTGTGGGGCGAGCTACTGGGAGAGGAGCAGGTGAGGCTCGGGGCGCTGGGAGAGGCAGGAGGAGGTGAGGAAGAGGAATAGGGCCAGGACGCGTGGGCGAGTGGGACCGAGGCGGGCCTGAGGCAGGGGTTGTGGGGGCCAGCGGCAGAGAGAGGGTTAGGGGCGGCTGGGTGAGAAAAGAAAGAGAGGGGAAAAAGGCAGGATTGGTGAGGTGGCAGGTGGGTAGATTTTGGGTGGGAGGGGGGAGGTGGCAGCCAGAGATTGGGGGGTAGGAACAGATTGGGTGAGACAAGGATTTAGAGGGAGCTGTTTTCAAAAGTGTGTTTGTTTGGCCGCGTTTAAATTAAAATAAGGCCATTTTGCAAACGGTTTTTAGACAAATAAAATCTCCGATGCGATCGGGGTTTTGTGTTTGAAAATAATAGGGGTTTTGTACAATTCAAAACTAGGCTTTTCAAATAATGCAGTCAAACAATGCATGAAGATGACGATGCAATGCACAAATTCAACGCGAATTTCTAGTAGTGGTTTTGCGGGATGCCACAGAGATGCGGCCAGGAAGAAGTGGGCGGAGACAAGAGGTCGATGTCGGAAAAAAGGCAACGATAGGGACGGTGGCGGCTGTGACGAGGTTGCAAAAAAAAGTTCTAACCTAACTGTGATACCATGTTAGGAATATGCAACGTATATTCCTCAGGAGGCCAAAGGCCACAATATATAGTACATGTACAGGTGGAAATATGCAGGAAAACCCCCTAACAAGTGGGGACATACAATATACAAATATATATCTAACATATACCTCATGCCGGAGGCGGTATGTAAGGGCATCTCCACCGGGCCGACCCATCCAGTCACCTCAAACAGTCCGTTTGGGTTGGGCCGTGGACGATTTGGAGAGGGGGTCCGACCTGTCCGGTCAGCCACGCCCAGCGGCGCAACCTATTTGTCCGCGCCTAGCCATTGCCAAATCCGGCGTATTTCCAGTGGCTTCCCGTCATCACGCCGTCTCTCGCCTTTCTTTCCCGCTGCTTCACGCGAGTTCTGGGTATTTCCCGTCGCGTCCAGGCGCAGCCATAAATAGGAGAGGCCGCCAAGCTATCTACGACCAGACCTGCACCACCCACACCACGAAAAACACCATGCTTGGTCGCCGACGTTGACCCGACGAGGTCCTTGGCAACCCCGACGCCGATAGAGAAGAGGGGCCCGAGCGGCCGTGGTGGTTGCCATACCCGTCGTTGCCACGGCGCTCTCACTACAACTACAACAAGACCACCGGCGAGCGTTTGTCATGGGAGGTGATGGAGCGCGTCTTTCTGCCGGAACACCGGTGGCGTGTAGTGCTCATGGAAGTGCGTGACGAGCTCCGTGAAGCATTGCGGGACAATACCGACTATGCGTAATTGCGTGCCCGCCTCCCCCAAGCCGAAGAAGATCTACAGACGCACCGCCCTCTCAGCTTTGAATGGTCCTTACCAAACCGTAGGCAGCGTCTAGCTATAATGGCCAATGTCGGTCGACCCATAGGCGACATGTTGTACTCTTGTTTGTAATATATTTGCTTGTTGAATAAAGATTTTCATTGCAGATGGCCAAATCCTACATTGATAGATCATACATGCACGCGCACAGACTAGCCTACTCGTCGGAGTCGGAGTGGTAGCAGCGGCGGCAAATGGTGTGGTCGAAGACGTTGACGCCGAACTTTCCTTCGCCATCGTACTTGAAGACGAGGATGTTTCCCGCCTCGATCTGGTGCGAGCGGGCGAAGCACTTCCAGCTGTTGCCGAGGTACATCTGGCCGAGGTGGTCGGACTACATATCGACCGGGTACCTGGTGGTCCTGAAGCCATTCGCAGAATGATAAGCGGCGGCTCGTCGCCGATCAGCATCACAATCCCGCGGGAGAGGAACATCCTATCGCGCGGCATGCCGAGGTGGATGGCCACGGCGAACTAGATGCCTGGGTCGAAATCTTCGGGCAACGACGGCGGCGATGGAGAGCGTGGTGGCGCGGTGATTTGGCCACATCCTCCATGCCTCCCTCGATGTCCATGGCCTCCGCGCCATCCCCTTGATCCAGCGCCACCGGCCATGGCAAGCTATAGATAGTGGAGAACAAAGAGGAGAAGGAGGAGAGGATGGTATTCTATGGGGAGAAGGTGGCCGCGGATGGTAAGTTAAAAAGGACCGGCATCGGATGCCGGCGTGGAGGCCGAAGAGACGACATTGAAGTGTCTAGTTAGTGTGTCGTCTTGTCGCCATTGATGGCTACCAAATTTCGTGTGTACAGCAAGGAGTCTGAGATATTATATAAAATCCGTCTAACTGCATTATTAGATTGTGCAAGGTATCTCATAGCACAAGGGGAGGCTTTTCGTGGGCATGATGAATCCTCCACTTCCATCAACAAGGGCAATTTCTTGGGTTTATTGGACTGGTACAAGAACAAGAAGGATGACATGAACGAGGCATTTGATAAGGGGCAAGGAAGTGCACAGATGATTTGTTCGGACATCCAAAAGGACCTTGCTGCATGTTGCACAATGGATGTGACCAAGGTTATTAAGGATGCCATTGGATATAATAAGTTCTCAATCCTTATTGATGAGGCTAGAGATTGCTCAATAAAGGAGCAAATGGCAGTGATTGTGAGGTAATGCATACCATGTTTTGTCTTGTTTTACAGTACTGTCCTAAACTACTAATATTGTTTACTTGTTGTTTACTAATCTGGTTAATTTCTTGATGCATGTAGATTTGTAGATGATCATGGGTTTCTACAAGAGAGATTTCTTATGATTAAGAACATCAGAGATTGTACATCTGCTGGAATTAAAAAAGCTTTCCTTGTTGTGTTGGATTATCATGATTTGCCAATTTGTAGGCTATGTGGACAGGGCTATGAAGGGGATTCTAATATGAGAGGAGAATTCAATGGTTTGCAAAAATTGGTTAGAGATGAAGCTCCATATGCATTCCATGTTCATTGCTTTGCTCATCAGTTGCAGTTGGTGGTTGTCACTGTTTCTGAATGTAGTCCTGCTATGTGACACCCCCGGGATCAGGGCTAAACAAATCCCAGACCTCCGTCTGAAATAAGCTTAACCTTGAGCTCGAGAATATCTAGTGAAGAGTCGGTAACACAGTAGTGACCCTACGACACAAAATTTATTACAGCAAGCTCATAACTGAGCAGAGAACCAAAATATTACAAGCAGAGGTCACTGACCACAAACATCAAACAACGGAAGGCAAATTATGCTATTAAGTATAGCAAACTTAACAAATGGCCTAAGAGGCCTGAAGCATAATGATGACGTCCCAGCCCATAGATTCCAGGCTGTTGGCCGGGAACCCCAAGCTACTCATCAATGTCGATGTAGTACCAAACTAATCCTCAGGTGAACACTTACTCTGCCAAAAGTACCAACTAAGCAAGGGTGAGTACAGGGTGTACTTCGCAAGACTTATGGCTGGTGGAGTTATTTTGCATAAAGACATCTTTTGTTTATAAAACAAGAGAGAGAAGAAGCTCGTCTAATCAGAGTATTTTAAAAGAGGATAAGAGAGTGACATCTCCAAAATATTGCTCATCATCTTTTGATATCCACCAATCATCATCAACTACCAACTAGGATCACCCCCTCGTACCCATGAGGAAGCATCCTTAAGCACACGTTGATCTGCCAAATTTTACGATTAGGTTGTAATTCTCTATGATCTTCAGTCCGGTCGCCAAGTTGTTCATAACCATGAAAACGACTTTTCGAAAAGATTATTACCCTGCAGGGGTGTACAACTTTACCCACACGTACTAACCTTCTCTTAATTCCACATGATTAGCCCTCTTCCTTGGAAGGCTGGCAGAGGGTGGTTAGACACGACCTTTACCTTGCTTTCCCAGAGACCATGAGTCACGCAACAAGTATGGTTCCACCATCACGGGTCAAATCCCAAAGCCAGTACTTAAATATGTGAGGCGAGGTTGGTTAACAGGGGCGCCATCTACCCCAAGCAACCCCGGACACGCTTACCTACCTGTTATGAATGCACCAACTTCACCCGGCAAATCTTTCAAAAGATTTTCTATGCATATGTCGAATGGAACGCCCGAACTATGTGACTCATGGAGTCTAATAGACAATTTAGTCAGTCATGAGGTTGTCCATGCCCCGTGTGGTTGCACGCTCATCTTGGTTCCAAAGGCAAGAACTCAGGTCCTAGTGGTGGCGAGCATGGGACTAGAAAAAACCACATCCCACCGTGGCCTCCATACAAGCCTTAGCATATTTAACTCATATCATCTCTGATATCATCTCATCACGTTCTCCTGTCATACTAGATTCTCTGCATCTGATACATTATCTGGATGGACCAGACTAAACAGCTATTCATGGCTAAGCAGACACGAATAAGTGCTCTAGCAGTGCACACAAGCCAAACCTAGTTATGCTAGGAGCAGTGGATCAGGTAGTATAATCTCAAAAGGGAGTAATGCAATAGATAGGATACTCTATCTATCGATAAAAGACCACAGTAGAATCGTATGCATCATGGCAGAATTGAAATACTTTTGAAATCATAGGATTATATTATGGTGGGGATATCCTTGCCTTTACCAGTTGATGAAAGATAAGCAGATCTTCGGACATCTGGCACTTGACCTGGTTAGAGTTGGTAAAGTATTGTTCATCGATCTTTGATCTTCGACGGTGTTGATCTCTGGCTTCGATCTCGATCTTGATCTCGTATTCTACTGGAAAGAACCAAATACCGGAAAGAGAGGAAACAATCAACACTGTGCATTGATGCAATGCTCAAGCAAGTATGATGATATGACAAGTTAAATTGTATTGAAAAGCAACCCTAAAGCATGATCGACAACTTAGGGGTTCCGAGGGGCGCAAACCCTAACTCGGGGAAACTCCGGAATCACCTATGAGTGGTTACTATGTTATTCTAATTAAACTTGTCACATAAGTTGTTGAACAATGCATGATTATAGATTATATACCTAGGTTTCATTTTTCTGAACATATTGATATATTATTTGTATTTTTCTGACTTATAAATCAAAAGTTATTGAATTTACAAGATTATATCAATTTCTGAAATTATTTATAACCTTTTATTGCAACATTATGACATCAGCTAGGGTTTAGAGTTATTTTCACCTAGTAGAAGCTAGCCACAGTGGCTGACTACTGGTTCCAGGGCCACATCAGCAAGCCAAGCTGGCAAAGTGGGACTAGGGCTGGTTTGACCGGGCTGACCACGCGCTGACGCCCGGGTGATGTCAATGTGACGTCACCACTGCCAGGACCTCCCAAATAAAGCTCGGACTCGACGCAGGAGGCAGTGCTAGGCTTCCAGAGTGCGCGCGTTCGACGCAGGAGTCCACGGCGAACCAAATAGAGGTGGTGCCGCCTCGTTTGGGTCACCGGAGCTTCGGCTCCGACGAGCTCAGACGGCGGCACGCACAAGTGCTCATGGCAGAGATGATAGAGAGGAGGAGGAAGGGATTGGAGAGCACTAGTATACTCAAGGGCTCACTAGGGTGGCGACTGTGCGGTCGGGAGGGAGTGGGGTGGCCGGAATCGACGGCGACGGCGATGGCCGGAGTCGGGGAAGGAGGTGGCGATTGGGGCATATGGGGCCACCTCGGCTTGCTCCGCTTGGTAGGAAGAACGATTCCACCATGGCGGTCTCAACGATGGCCACGGCTCGGGCTAGGGCGGTCGGGAACGGCGACGCCAGTGAGCAACTGTGGGGCTAGGTTTCGGCCAGAGGTGGGGAATGAGGGAGAGAGCTCCAGCGGGAAAGGGAGAGGATAAGGAAGAGGTAGGGCACCGCAAGGGTCTTATCCACGTCTCTAGGGCGGCAACACGCATCGCGGCGCGGCGGCGAGGCGACGTCATCGGCGCAGGACAGCGAGCTGCTTCGCTCGTCCTTCGCCCGAGGAGGAAGAAAGTTGAGGGACGTCGAAGGGGTACTGGGCCGAGTGGGCCGGACTGGGCCGTTGGCTGCTGCACAGGCGGGAGAGAGGGAAGGGAGGGGGAAGATGGGATGAGGCCCACTGGCTTCTCTCTGGATATTTTTATTCAGAAATAGTTTTCCTTTTCTGAAATCTATTTCTCTTTTGTAAATTTCATTTTGAATCTGTTTTGGGTAATTTGAAAATACCAGAGAGGTTTGTAAAACATTTAAAATACTGTGGGGCCCTCTAGTCCAATTGGGGTCCAAACATTTTGGATTTTTTTTCAAATTCAAAACCATTTGAATGCTTTTCAAAGAGAGGGGGAGAAAATAGGGTTTAGAGTTTTGATTTGTTTTCTCCAATGGACAATTTAAATGATGATGCTCATGATGCACAAAACTAACCCTAATATTGATTAAGTAGAACTAGGGTGTTACATCTCTATCCCCCTTACGAGAATCTTGACCCGAGATTCCAAAGTTAGGAAAAGAGACAGAGAGAAATAAACAAGGCCACTCTAAAGATAAGAGGGAAACACACTAAACAACACAGAGTATCTCATGGTCAATTCATGGATGGAGTGTTTAGAAACACCTCTGAGATGACGAACATGGAACACGTCAAGGTAACAGAGGAAACAAGAGGAGAAGGTTTCAAGTTGTTAGATAGCTGGTCTTCATAAGGATTGAGACCATGGAACTTGCACAAGGTTTTGAAGCTTCTAAAGAAGAAAGCTTCCAACAGAAAGAACATGACCACAGACTTCGATGAGGAACCTCTACTAAACAGATTAAGTAGAGATTTCTGGTTGCAGAGATATGGATCAACAAAACCAAGCTGTTGAACTACTTTTGAAACAGAAGGGTCAGTCTTTCATCCAACAGAAGGTCAAGACAGAAAGGTATTTTGGTGGAGAGGACTCGTAAAAGTCACAAGAAACATGTAGCAAGAGGAACTTCTGATTACCAAAATCATAGTCACTCTTAAAACATGGTTTGAGAGAACAAAAGAAACTCTTTATTCATCCAGGTTTATCAGAATCTTCGCCAAAGATTATAATATCCCTTTTCACCACCAAGATGAATAGGTAAGAGGATTCTTGATGACACGAGAAGAAAGAAACTTCATTTTCAGACTTCAATTACTTGGCACAACAAAATGCTTGCCATCATAAAAGGGTCTGGAGGATCGACCGAGAGACATTTAGCAACACTACTTTAAATGTTCTCCTCGATGTTCAAGAAATCAAACATCAGGTAAAGGTCAGACTTCGGAGACAAAGGAAACCATAAGCATAACTCCTATAATTAATTATAGAATAAGCCTCATGAAGAGTGGTTGTTACTGCTGATTCAAAAGGATATGACAAAGGTCTTTCTGGCTAAGTGTGTCAACCATTACATCATTCTTGCCATATTTACAAAGAGACCTATGTCAAAACCTTGAGGAGCACCAACCATCATTGCGGATTGAGATTCAGCTTTGGTTAGGTGGAATGATATTTCAAACTCAACATGTCTGAATAGAAAGTTTGCAACATTTACCACAAAGGTAAAGTCACTAGATTCTCAAGACATGGACTATAGTGTCAAGCTTCAAAAGTTTCGCTAGATTTCTATACCAATGTATTTAGCAAATTGTCGGAAGACAACTGCACACACATAAGGTGTTAACAATGAAACACACATGTGTCCTTAGGGAACGGAGCTAACTGTACTCGAATCCACAGCGGCATCTTTCAACGTTTGCACGTGAACTAGAGAAGGTCACTTCTACATCTAGAAAACATACTTCGAAATAACTCGAATATGGTTCTCGAAGGTTTCCAACATTAATGTCAATTGTTCCATATGAATCTTGTCTAGCATGGAGAAGATAAGGATGTCATTGATGGGATCAACAGCAAACTTATAAAAACACTCCAAGAAGATGTACTCATATGTTGCGTGAACAAGGCAAGAATATTGATCAGACCAAAGAACATGAAGATGCACTCAAGTGAAACACCACGAGAAGGAACATCATCAAGATAGTCCTTCGAACTGAGTTTGATTTGACGATAACCCAAATCAAATCAAAGGTGGGGGAAGATAACATATCCACAAAGGAAATACTATCTTTCTTCAACACGAACAAAACTAGACATCCCTTTAAGAAAGAACTAAGTTGGATAGTACTTTTGTCTTACAACTCTCCAAGTTGTTGTTTAAGCTCAACCAACTAGTCCAGGGGTATCCAATTACGGATCCTTGGAGATAGGAGCAGTTCAAAGAACTTACTTGCTCAAGAACTTGACAACACGGTCACGTGGCAACATGGCGATACTTCTAGTAGACATCTAGAATATCACGAACCACCGGTATGTCATTTAGTTCGAGAGGAAACTTGCTTGGTAAGGCAAGGAGACACAATCTCAGAGCTTCGGCACAAGTCTAAATCTTTGACCGAGGGGAGTGTACCAGAATAACGGACTTGGTAGAACAATCAAACTTCGCTTAGTGATAGGGTTAACCAATCACGCTAGGAATGACACAGTTGTCTTTTGAGTTCTAAACAATAAGAATGGCTAGAATCTTAGATGGCCACATTATTATGCACACGCATCACTCACGAGCACAAAAGCTCGAGGAAGGGTGGGTAAATATGTGTAAGGGAATCACTTCATTAAGGGTTCATGAAACTCGGCATAACCTCTTAGCATTAAAGAATGTGATACTTTAAGGTAGGACAGATAGAAGCTAATCAATGCCTCTTGATCTGCGGTTCACAAAACTTTGACCTGGACCTAGATATGACAAGGTACTGGAGTTTGTTTCTCCTAGACATTCGTAAATGGTTTGTCTTGACGGACCACAAGAGTATCTTTCATCAGAAGACACCGATGCACATTTACTACTTGGCTACCAACTGATAGGCAAAGGTCGGAACACAACAAGGTAAAGGAACATGCTCAGATTAGAATCCCGAGATGTGGATGCATAAGTCAACAACCTTCTGAAGACCAATGCAAAGAAGGGTAAGGTGTGGCAGAGTCACGAGCATAGATATGAGACTCTCGGGGAGTACTCTTGTCATGATCTACTTGGTTCCATTAAAGAACATCTGCCATAGCATGTGGTACGGGAAGTCCTTAGTTGTCACAATTAAATCGCTACAAAGGCCACAATCTTGAAGGATAGAATTGTAATACCAGCCATCCTGAGGTAATGTGTGAACATTAACAACAGGGGTCAAAGGGATGGATCTTGGGTTAAAGGTCAGCTTCATGTACAAGATTCACAACACCAGAATCCAGCATAATCAGGGATCTTAAGTTCAAGTCCAAGAATTAAAACCCAAAGAAAGGAGTAACTACTATTTAACTGACGCATCATACACTACAAGATAGTGACCACGAGGTAGCTTCCAAGAGAAGAAACGACTTCTGAAGTACCCAACAAACAAAAAGGAGGCACACGAGGCGAAAGGAAACCTCGAAGCCTAGAACAGAACACTGCAGATCCAGCAATATAATATTGGGTCCAAAACATAGAGAGATCATTATGGGAAGGAATCTCTCAGAAGAAACAGAGCAAAGGGAAACAAGTAATTCACAACACACACAGCTCTAGAGAACTCAACACTAGGTCAACTGGATTAAAAACGACATGCCAAGAAGGCACCTAAGTTTTGAAAGACTAGAAGAGATGTCAAAACTTTTCCAAAATCAACACCAGATAAGATAACCCAGAGTTAGAGCGAAACTGGGCAAGGAGTAAAAGAAGCATACTAGAATTTTCGCAAATACTTTTCAGCTTTTAAAATAGTTTTCATAAGCACTAGACTCAACATCGACCAATAGCAAGGTTTTCCTACGGTCGGTACTGCTCTGATACCAAGAACTGTGACACCCCCGGGATCAGGGCTAAACAAATCCCAGACCTCCATCTGAAATAAGCTTAACCTTGAGCTCGAGAATATCCAGTGAAGAGTCAGTAACACAGCAGTGACCCTACGACACAAAATTTATTACAGCAAGCTCATAACTGAGCAGAGAACCAAAATATTACAAGCAGACGTCACTGACCACAAACATCAAACAACGGAAGGCAAATTATGCTATTAAGTATAACAAACTTAAAAAATGGCCTGAGAGGCCTGAATCATAATGATGACGTCCCAGCCCATAGATTCCAGGCTGCCAGCCGGAAACCCCAAGCTACTCGTCGATGTCGATGTAGTACCAAACTGATCCTAAGGTGAACACTTACTCTTCCAAAAGTATAAACAAATCAAGGGTGAGTACAGGGTGTACTCCTCAAGACTTATGGCTGGTGGAGTTATTTTGCATAAAGCCATCTTTTGTTTATAAAACAAGAGAGAGAAGAAGCTCGTCTAATCAGAGTATTTTAAAAGAGGATAAGAGAGTGACATCTCCAAAATATTGATCATCATCTTTTGATATCCACCAATCATCATCAACTACCAGCTAGGATCACCCCCTCGTACCCATGAGGAAGCATCCTTAAGCACACGTTGATCTGCCAAATTTTACGATTAGGTTGTAGTTCTCTATGATCTTGAGTCCGGTCGCCAAGTCGTTCATAACCGTGAACACAGCTTTTCGAAAATATTATTACCCTACAAGGGTGTACAAATTTACCCACACATACTAACCTTCTCTTAATGCCACATGATTAGCCCTCTTCCTTGGAAGGCCGGCACAGGTGGTTAGACACGACCTTTACCTTGCTTTCGCCGAGATCATGAGTCATGCAATAAGTATGGTTCCGCCGTAACAGGTCAAATCCCGAAGACGGTACTTAAAGATGTGAGGCGAGGTTGGTTAATAGGGGCGCCATCTACCCCAAGCAACCCCGGACACGCTTACCTACCTGTTATGAATGCACCAACTTCACCCGGCAAATCTTTCAAAAGATTTTATATGCATATGTTGAATGGAACGCCCGAACTATGTGACTCATGGAGTCTAATAGACAATTTAGTCAGTCATGAGGTTGTCCAGGCCCCGTGTGGTTGCACGCTCATCTTGGTTCCAAAGGCAAGAACTCAGGTCCTAGTGGTGGCGAGCATGGGACTAGAAAAAACCACATCCCACCGTGGCCTCCCATACAAGCCTTAGTATGTTTAACTCATATCATCTCTGATATCATCTCATCACGTTCTCCTGTCATACTAGATTCTCTGCATCTAATACATTATCTGGATGGACCAGACTAAACAGCTATTCATGGCTAAGCAGACACGAATAAGTGCTCTAGCAGTGCACACAAGCCAAACCTAGTTATGCTAGGAGCAGTGGATCAGGTAGTATAAGCTCAAAAGGGAGTAATGCAATAGATAGGATACTCTATCTATCGATAAAAGACCATAGTAGAATCGTATGCATCATGGCAGAATTGAAATACTTTCGAAACCATAGGATTATATTATGGTGGGGCTATGCTTTCCTTTCCCAGTTTATGAAAGATAAGCAGATCTTTGTACATCTCGCACTTGACTTGGTTAGAGTTGGTCAAGTATTGTTCGTCGATCTTTGATCTTCGACGGTGTTGATCTCTGGCTTCGATCTCGATCTCGATCTCGTATTCTCCTAGAAAGAACCAAATACCGGAAAGAGAGGAAACAATCAACACATGGCATCGATGCAATTCTCAAGCAAGTATGATGATATGACAAGTTAAATTTTATTGAAAAGTAACCCTAAAGCATGCTCGACAACTTAATCGGGGTTCTGAGGGGCACAAACCCTAACTCGGGGAAACTCCGGAATCACCTGTGAGGGGTTACTATGTTCTTCTAATTAAACTTGTCACATAAGTTGTTGAACAATGCATGATTATAGATTAGATAGCTAGGTTTCATTTTTCTGAACATTTTGATATATTATTTGTATTTTTCTGACTTATAAATCAAAAGTTATTGAATTTACAAGATTATATCAATTTCTAAAATTATTTAAAACCTTTTATTGCAACATTATGACATCATCTAGGGGTCAGGGTTATTTTCAACTAAGTAGAATCTAGCCACAGTGGCTGGCTACTGGTCCTAGGGCCACATTAGCAAGCCAACCTGGTAAAGTCGGACCAGGGCTGGTTTGACCGGGCTGACCACGCGATGATGCCCGGGTGACGTCAGCGTGACGTCACCATAGCCAGGACCTCCCAGATCAAGCTCGGACTCGACGCAGGAGGCGGTGTTGGGCTTCGGGAGTGCGCGCGTTCGACGCAGGAGTCCACGGCGAACCAAATAGTGGTGGCGCCGCCTCATTTGGGTCACTGGAGCTTCGGCTCCGACGAGCTCGGACGGCGGCACGCACAGGTGCTCGTGGCAGAGACGATAGAGAGGAGGAGGAAGGGATTGGAGAGCACTAGTATACTCAAGGGCTCACTAGGGTTGAGACTGTGCGGTCGGGAGGGTGTGGGGTGGCCGGAATCGACGATGACGGCCGGAGTCGGGGAAGGAGGTGGTGATTGGGGCATCTGGGGCCACCTCGGCTTGCTCCGCTTGGTAGGAAGAATGATTCCACCATGGCGGTCTCAACGATGGCCACGGCTCGGGCTAGGTCGATCGGGAACGACAACGCCGGTAAGCAACTGTGGGGCTAGGTTTCGGCCAGAGGTGGGGAATGAGGGAGAGAGCTCCAGCGGGAAAGGGAGAGGATAAGGAAGAGGCAGGGCACCCCAGGGGTCGTATCCACGTCTCCCGGGCGGCAACAGGCATCGCGGTGCGGCGGCGAGGCGACGGCATCGGCGCAAGACAGCGAGCTGCTTCACTCGTCCTTCGTCCGAGGAGGAAGAAAGGTGAGGGACGTCGAAGGGGTACTGGGCCGAGTGGGCCGGACTGGGCCGCTGGCTGCTGCACACGCGGGAGAGAGGGAAGGGAGGGGGAAGATGGGTTGCGGCCCACTAGCTGCTCTCCGGTTATTTTTATTCAGAAACAGTTTTCCTTTTCTAAAATCTATTTCTCTTTTGTAAATTTCATTTTGAATTTGTTTTGGGTAATTTGAAAATACCAGAGAGGTTTGTAAAACATTTAAAATACTGTGGTGCCCTCTAGTTCAATTGGGCTCCAAACATTTTGGATTTTTTTTCAAATTCAAAACCGTTTGAATGCTTTTCAAAGAGAGGGGGAGAAAATAGGGTTTAGAGTTTTGATTTGTTTTCTCCAATGCACAATTTAAGTGATGATGCTCATGATGCACAAAAATAACCCTAATATTGATTAAGTAGAACTAGGGTATTACATGCTATTGATAATTTCTTTAACATTATTCCCTTGATAGTGACTCAAGTTGGTTCATCTGACAAGTGAAAATATGCATTACTTGTAAAACACCGGGATGAATTGTTAGATTTGTTGGACAATGGGATGATTTCAGCTGGAACCGGGCTGCATCAAGAGTCTAGCATAGCAAGATCGGGAGACACTCGGTGGGGCTCACACTTGAGAACCTTGCTTCACATATTCACAATGTGGAAGGTTGTGGTAGGTGTTCTAGGAATTATGGTGATTGATGCTTAGGAACACACATGTCAAGGTGGGACTTTTGGTTTGCTTATTAAGATGCAATGCTTCGAATTTGTGTTCATCATGTTGCTCTTATAAACATGTTAAACACTACAAATCAGCTCTCACTAGCTTTGCAAATGAAGAATCAAAATATTGTTGAAGCCATGCGTTTGTTCTTGGATGTGAAAGAAAGTTTGCAAGGGATGAGGGACAATGGGTTGGATTATTTATTGATCCAAGCCAAGAGATTTTGTGAGAGACATGAGATTAAAGTGCCAAATATGGATGATCATGTTGGAGCTTTGGGTCAAACTGTTCGCACCACCAAGAACACGACGACTTGACTCCACTATTACAAGGTTAGCATATTCAATGTTGCCATTGATGCAACTCTCGCTGAAATGTATCATCGACTCAACGAAGTTTCCACTGAGTTACTCGATCGTATGGCCTATCTTAGTCCAGTAAACAACTTATCAAAGCTTAATGTTGAGAAACTTATTCGGCTTGCTGAAATTTATGCTGAGGACTCCACGGATGCGGACAGATTGTTGCTAAGAATTGACCTCCCAAGATTTCTTATGAAAATTAGGAGAAGTGAAGAATTTAATGGATATCAAAATCTGTCCACACTTGCTCATTTGATGGTTCAAACAATAAAACACACATCTTTCCCAATTTTTTTTAGGGTAAAATAGTAGGGGAGGGAACCCCCACTGCAGCTCTTTTCTTTATTATGTAATCATAGCAACATAGTACATAGTAGCAAGTACATGGTTACAATGTAGGAAATCATTACAGATATTACAGTGTTTTTACAAGAAGTAACCCACTAATGTACTTGTGTCTAGAACCAGCTATCAAATTTGGGGCCATGCTTCTTTTTTATTCTGATCTTGATCCATCTCATTTCGTGCGAAATACTGCCTTCCAGGTAGAGAATTGTGGTGTAACATTTTCAAAGATTTTGTTGTTTCTACATATCCATATTCCCCAAGCAGCTAAAATTATTATCTCCATGGAAAAAGGAAGCTTGAGATTGGTTTTTATGTCCTGGAAAGCCTCAAACACAGAGATTCTATGATCCCCTTGGGGACAAATGTAATCCCAACATTCAGCAGCAAAAGGGAAGTTCCAAAAAAGGTGAATCAAAGTTTCTTCTGAGTGGCAGTTTCTAATTGCACAATTGTAGTCTGGTAGAGAGAAATTTTTCCTTTTGAGAAGGTTCCTTGTGTTTAGCCTATCCAGAAGAAGCAGCCAGAATAAAAATTTATGCTTAGCCTGGCAAGAAGAATCCAAAATCCAGGTGAAGTGAGGAGGAGCAGGTTAATGGCCAGCCATAACCTCACAGGCTTTTTTAACAGAAAAATTGTCACTGCCCAAAATGTAAGTCCATTTGTCAGGCGATGCCAACTGAATAAATTGTTGGAACCTCAATTCAAGTTGTTCAAACTCAGAAAAAGCTTGTTGTGATAGAGGAATATGAAAGAGATCCTCAAGATATTCAGTCTGAATAACCTCTTTGACAGTAATTCTGGTGTTCTTTGCATAGGAGAGCAGATGAGGCATCTTAAATTGCATACATTCTTTATCCCACAGATTAGACCAGAAATAGGCAGTTTTTCCATCTCCAGGTTGACATTTAGCCATGGCCTTGTAAGCATCAATGAGTTTCAGGTGGGCCTTCCACCAGAAGATCCTTCCAATTGATAACTAGGGAGTTTACCTTGGTTATAATAAGATTCCCAAACAAGATGAACCCAAGGGATATCATGCTGGTTAAAAAAATTGTCAAGATTCTTGAGGAGCAGAGTAGTATTTTGGATGTTAAGATTAAGAACTCCTAGTCCACCTTGATTCTTTGGCCTGTAAACCTTTGTCCAAGCAACCATTGCAGTGCCTTTAGCCTGAACATCAGCAGTTTTTTCTCCATAGATAGTGTCTCATGTATTTAACAACTTGGTCCTTGATTGTAATTGGAACATCAAGAGAGCTCATGAAGAAGAGTGGTAAAGATGATAAAACTGACTTAACCATTTGAAGTTTTCCCCCATAATTCAAAAAATCTACAATTCCTCCAAGTCTGAACTAAACCCTCTGCACCATAGGAAGGTAGAACTCCAGAGAGGGCTTGGTAAGGCTGAGAGGGATTCCAAGATATGTGAAGGGGAGGTTACCCATCTTACATCCAAAGATAGAAGAGAAATGAAGCAGTCTTTCAGGATCTAGATTGATAGGCATCATACTTGATTTGGCATAATTAACCTTAAGCCTAGTAGAAGTGGCAAAACAATTCAGCATTGATCTAAGGCAAAGTAATTGTTTTGAATCAGCCTTCATGACAACCCAGGTATCATCAGCATATTGGATCACAGGGAAATCAGGACAAGCAGGACAAGGAATGGGAAGGCTAAAAAGGTTCTTATTCATGGAAGAGTTTAGAAGAGTTTGTAGAAAATCAGCTGCCAGAACAAACAGAAGAGGTGAAAAGGGATCACCTTGTCTGACTCCTCTTTTACAATAAAACTTTTTTCCAGGTACTCCATTTAGGAGTACATATGAGTTCCCAGTATTGAAAATCATTTTTATCCAATTAATCCATTTGGTTCCAAATCCTCTTGCTTCCAGGATGCTTATAATGGTGGAGTGTTCAATTCTGTCAAAAGCTTTTTCAAAGTCCAGCTTTAGGTTTACAATTTCTTCCTTTGATTGATGGAATTGATAGAGATACTCAAATGCCCAGCCTAGACAATCTTGAATGGATCTATTCTTGAGAAAACCATATTGATTTTTATGCACAAGCTTGAGGATGATAGTTTGGAGTCTGTTGGTAATAAGTTTTGTAATTATTTTGAACACACTCTTCAATAAAGAAATAGGCCTGAAATCATTAGAATGGACAGGGGACTCAGTCTTTGGAATGAGAGTGATGAAAGCAGAGTTAATGCTTTCCAGAGAAATCTTTTCATCATAAAAATCTTGAATCAACTGAGTAACATCTACACCAATAATGTTCCAACAGGACTTGATAAATTCATTGTTGAAGCCATCAGGCCCTGGAGATTTCTCATTAGGTAGATCATGAATGACATCCTCAATTTCCTTTTCTGTGAAAGGGGCTTCCAGGGCAGCAGAGGTATTAGAGTCCATGGCATCATTATACAGCTCTGGTAAGCTAAAGTGCATTGTTGGCTTGTGTGAGGATCCCATTCTACCTTTAACATTCCAAAGAATGCTGGCCTTTCCATCATGATCATAAATATGAGAGGAATTCTCAATTTTCAGCATGGAGATATAGTTATTTCTGTAACTAGTTATTGCTTTGGCATTAAAAAAGTTTGTGTTCACATCTTTCCCATTGGTGTGTCGTCTCATTAAGTTGAATCTCATTCTTCTTGTGGCAACTGCATCAATTGAAGCATATTTTCAGCAATGAAGATTATTAAAACAGATTTGCGCAATAAGGTGTCCGATGAATGGCTAAATGATTTAATGGTGTGCTGCTGTGAGAAAGATATATTCAGAAGTATTCATGATGTTCATATCATTATACAGTTTCATAAATTGAGGGATCATAGAGGACATCTTTCGCGCGAGTATGATGTGATTTCTTAGAGGTACATGTCTGTTTACTAGTTTTATTAGAGAGTTCACTTTGTCCTTTTTGTTGTATGATTTTTTCGTGATATTTTGTCTTGAATAATTTTATGTCTTATATATTGGCTTAATTTATATGGAAGTAGCGTCGTCAACTTTCAGCCTCCCTTGCAAAAAAATCCTAGACTTTGTCGTTGGGAGGAGGCAACCTTGGCACGAGAGGAGGGGCGATGCGGGCGGCCGACGCGTAGGAGGATGGGGCGTCGAGGAGCTCGGGCTCGCTGGCGTCAGGGATGGGCACCACGGCCAGAAACAGAGGCGGCGGCGCTCGGGATTGGGCGGCGGGGTGCAAGGCACTAGAGGTGGCGGCGGAGCTCAAGCTTGCAGGCGAGAGGTGACGGCAGGCGCGGACCATGCTCGCGGCGTAAGAAGAGGGGAGGCGACGGAGGCGGCGTATCCTATGGCGGCGGCATGATTTCGAACGAAGGAGAGAGACGAGGCGGGGGAAGGAGGAGAGCGACGAGGTAGGTGGCGATGGGTGGAGGGCGCATGCATCGTGTGGTTCCCGTGTGTCTTGGGTGTGTGCAGACGCGTTGCGTGTGTTGCGTCCAGGGTGGCCAGGTTTGGGTGGGTTTGTGGTGTGCGTGCGTTCGTGCCGGGTGTGTAGTGTGTGGTGGCTGGGTAGGGTGTGTGTCTACTCCCTCCCTCCGGAAAAAAAGTGGATGTTTGGCTATTCTAACAAAATAAGGATTTTGCAGAAACGCCCCTCCTTCCTTTAATTAAGGTGCTGCTAGCTTTTTTGATGCTTCGATCCACGTAGAGAATAAATGAGCATGTCACAATAATTATTTATAAAAGCAAAAGATGCCAACAGAAATCCATTCCTGCCACACCACTTTTCACTTCCCGCCAGCTACAGTAACAGTGGAATAGAAGAATGGCGCCATGACAAAAATTCCTAAGGCGCCGGTACAAAATATTTCAAGGAGACCAAGCGACTGTGACTAGCTATAAAGCCACCACAATTGCACCAAGTAAAGCATCGGGCTCATACAGACACCCCATGGATATTGACTTGAACATAGCACCAGGTGAGGGAGAAGATGAACACGAGCCTCCCTTGCATGAAGAAGAACTCCAGGTTGGCCACCAATTTGATCTCAACATCAATCCAGGTACACGCAATGTTCATTTGTTCTCCTTATTCATCTGCATGTGCTGATTATGTCTTCTTTGCCGTAGAAGATGATCATGAGGGCGATGTTGACCATGGAGAAGAGGACCTGCATGAATTAGATGAAGATGAATCGGGTTAGTAAAACAACTTATAACCAGCATATTTGAATGTTTCATTACAATCTTATTCAACTACTCATAGTACATCACCTTATAGATAATGGGCTTGAAGACCAAGCTGGTGCTTTCCAGACCATGGAAGAGGAACTGAAAGCAATGGACGATGCACTAGAAAACCTTCAGGTAGATCAGGAGGACTATGGTGTGTACGCAGGCGATGTAGATATTGAATTTGAGGAAGAAGAGCTGGATGATTCAGAACCAGATGAAGACATGGATGGGGAGCAAGAGCAAGCCGATAATCAGCAAGTTCACGATGATGACAAATACAAGAATCTAACGGATGTCGAAAGGTGTGGTGTCTGTGATGAATTGATAGCAAGAAGCGTCGACTAGAAATTAAAGAAGAACACAACCAGAGAAGTTGCAAACATGTTCCAGGTGTCGGTGTACAAGGTAAGGTATGTTTGGAGAAGAGTGAAGGAGTGCCGTCGTGAAGGAGTACCCGTTGATGTAAAATCAAGGAAGCCAAAAAACTATGGGCGCAAAAGGATTATAGTTGACCTCATTACGGTTCCTAATATTCCTCGAAGGCAAAGGAGAACTATACGCAGTCTTGCAAGAGTTCTGGGTGTGAAGAAAACCACACTCCATAAGATTTTTACGAAAGGCCTGCTCGATAGGCATTCAAGCTCACTCAAGCCATATTTGAAGGAAGCAAACAAGAAGGCTAGACTTCGGTTTTGTCTCTCCATGTTTGACCAAAACAGTTTACAAGATAGGCCCAGATTCAAGGACATGCGTAACATAATACAGTTAGATGAAAAGTGGTTTAACACCACTCAAAAGACCATGAAATTTTAAAAGTTGCCATCGGAAGAACCACCAAATAGGACTGTGCAAAATAAAAATTTCATTGGCAAAGTAATGTTTTTGGTTTTAATAGCCAGGCCTAGATATAATACAGAAGGTACTTGCATTTTTTATGGGAAGATAGGCATTTGGCCCTTTATCGAAAAGGTTAATTTCAATCTTTACTTTCTGTATTAGAGCTACCTTTATTTACATCTGTACTTAATCTAACTTGAGCTTGTTTGTTGGTTTTAGGAGCCAGCGCCAAGGAGAAGTGATAATCGTCCAAGAGGGACACTAATCACCAAAACAATCAAAGTTGATAGGAATAGATCGAGACAATTTTTGGTTGAGAAGGTACTACCAAATATTCAAGCAGTTTGGCCTCAAGAACTCGCAGGTGAGACTATATGGATCCAGCAAGATAATGCACCCTCACATGTCCCAAGCGATGACCCAGGTTTTGTTAATGTTGTTGCCCAAATAGGGATTGATATTCGTCTAATGCAACAACCTGCAAACTCACCAGATATGAATATCTTAGACCTTGGCCTATTTTCTTCATTACAGTCCATGTCAGATAGGCTGGTCTCAAACAATTTAGATGAGCTGATAAACAATGTGAAGCATGAATATGATGCCTATGACGCCGATAAGATAAACAGGGTTTTTCTTACCTTACAAAACTGCTTAATTAAGGTCATGAAGATAGGTGGAGGCAATGGCTACAAGATCCCTCACATGTACAAGGATGGGCTAGAGCGTGTAGGTAATCTTCCTAGTGTTCTAGGTTGTGATCGTGAACTGTACGAGAGCGTCGTGCAGACCTTAGCAGAGTAGAAGTTGTAATAGTATATGTGGTAACATTTTGTAGTGTTGAACTGTTGTAATTTTGGAATTTTGATCAAGTGAGATAGATTGGCGATTCTGATCTGGTAACAAAATATTTCTCCTGAGTTCATCTAATAGAACAATTAAAATCACACCTTATTTATCCAACCGAAAATGTCAAGCACAATTAAAATCACACCTTATTTATCCAACCGAAAATGTCAAGCAGAATTTCATCTAGCAACCATAGTCATGCGTTGTTGGATAAACTGAGACGAGAACAAATATTGAAGATATATTGTTGCTACATCACCAAAACTTGTTGGATAAACCGAGACAAGAACAATAGAAATTCATACTGTTTGACAAGATCTCATCCTTCAAACTTACTTTGGCTGCTCCGCTCCATCTTGGTCAGCCCCATGACGCGTCCTGCCCAGCGCCCGCCACCCCGCCGTCCGGCGCAGTGCTTGTCGACGAGCCGTCCTTTCCTGCGCCCGTTGTACCGCCGCCCGACGCAGTGCTTGTCGACGAGCCATCCTGCCCAGTGCCCGCCACCCCGCCGTCTGGCACAGTGCCCGCCGCCGAGCCGTCCTTGTTAGCCCCATGACCGGCTCCGACGCCGGGTACAGAAACGCCATGCCTAACACCATCTTCACCTTCACCTTCTTCATCATCGTCAAGGTCGACGAGCTTTGCCCCATAACCGCTCCGCCGGCAGTGGCGGATCAACGAGGTCGAAGTCAGTCGGAAACGCACAGCATGAGCACGACAGTGGCCACCACTACCAGATCCACGGCGACCCCGTGTTGCTCCACCGGCAGGAGCGACGACCTTGAGTCGCTTACCATCGCCGGCTTCTTCTCCTCCGCCTGCCATGGCTCAAGTGGGATGACTCCCCACTCGTTGGCAGATTATATGGACCGCCCGCCATCACTCTGAGATGAGAGGGAAAGGCCTGGGATTGGAGGCTCGAGAGACTAAGATCCTAGATTGGGTCGACGGAGAGGAACGTTGGGAGAGAAGAAAGAGGATTGGGGGCGGTTTGCGGGAGGGCGAGGAGATCGGGTCATCGCTGGTCGCGTGAACACGAGGCGTTGACGGAGGGGGTAAATGCAAATCTAGCTACGAGAACCCAAACATACACTATTTTACGGATTTTTCAGGATCGTAGACGTCCACTCTTTTTACGGATGGAGGGAGTAGGTTAAGTTGCGTTATGTTAGGTTAGGGTTTATTCTAGGCTAGGTTTAGGATTAGGGTTTAGGATGGTAGGTGGCTGGCTAGGCTATTGGGCCTGGCGGGTTGTCTCCCTAAACTTTTATAAACATTTTCTTATTTATTTTCAAAATAAAACATTTTTTAAATTTGTTCAAAAACATCTGGGAAGACCAGGGTTTTACTTTGCAATAAAAGAGGGGGATAACTAGAAAACAAAATATGCTTTTGATGAAAATATTTTAGAGGTAAAGTATGCATGATGTCGTGATGATGCACAAAATAAAAACAACATTCGATTTTCTAGCAGTGGTTTTTCTGGGGTGCTACAGCCGGGGGCCCCGGGGCTTGGAGGTGTCTATAGCCGCTGCCCTCGTGAGGCAAGCCTCCTCGACCACTAAGGCATCCACCATGGCCCAGGGCATCTTCTTGGCGCATGACTTCGCTGCGAGGCTCCTCTCCTAGGGCATGAGCTTGGACTCCTCACTCGCTAATGGAGAAGCATTGGGAAAAACGACGACCACTACCTCCATTTTGTCAGACCCGGAGGAGGAAACCACGTGCATAGGGGAATAAAAACTTACTCTTCGTCGGGAGTCTCGTGCTCCCTCTCTCCCTGGTGGCTGACTCCTCACCGAGATCCTCAGCCTACAGAAGGTCATGGGTGTCTTTCGGGTGAAAGCTTTCTTCTTCATCATGATGCTCCGCCTTGGGGGTCATGTCGGGATCACCATGGGATCCTGTGATATTGTCAGCAAGTTCATCCTCGAGTATGAAAAACAACGGCGCCACTTGGAACTCCCCTACATTGCTCTCCTCACTGGAAGAGACCGGCACAGCTTTGCGTAGCCACCTCTTTCATGAAGGGGCCTCTCCACCTCCTAAAGCCTTTTCTCCATCCAAGGAGCCCGCGGGGCCATCTCTTCCTCCACCGCCTCCGGGCTGGCAGCAGAAGCAGCAGGTCCCCCTTTCCTCTCTCTCCATGCCGGAAGAAAGCCTTCGGCATTGTAGCGAGGCATCAATGCTGGAACCCCACACCTCATCTCCTTGGAGGAGCGGTACAAAGGGAAGACCTCGGAAGGAGGATAAGCGGAGCTGTAGTGACCTTCGGATCGGTAAGGATCCTAAGTCCCTGTGATTATCATGCTAGTCCCTGGATCAATAGCTAGCACTCATAGTCGATGAAGTATCATGTAAAACAAAAAGTCTTTATTACACGGAGAATCCAGAGTATAAATTATTACAAAAGATTGCTTAGCGTATGCTAGCTCAAAATAACATCGGAAACATAAAAGCAGCATGAGTCCATCAACGCCCAGGCTTGTCGAGTGTAGACCCGCGATCCCTACGCACCTTTCAATCTTCAGATTCTGCACATAAGACGTGCAGCCAACAAGTTGGGTCAATACTTTGAATGTATTGGCAAATTACACCAAGGAGAGAAAAGACTATCTCTACATGCAAGGCTGGTATAGGCTGTAGAGTTCATTTGCTCAAAGCTAGTTTTCTTAAGTAGAGAGAAGAATAGAGGATTGTCCTACTTTGTAAACATTTGCCTAGATAAAATAAGGTCGAGTGGCACACGAGGATATTACGCACCAAGTGTCCAAACAACCAAACACTTGGATATTACGCACCAAGCGTCACTTGGATATTACACACCAAGTTCCCAAATTCCCACCCATTAGCGATATTATGACGCCATGGGGTTTCAAAACTTTGTTTTTAGAAAGAGAGAGGAAGATCCTTGAGGCTCCATCCTTGATCGCTCATTGTTGTTCATTACCGTGAACACGGTGATCGATCGATTGCAATACTCTCGAGAGTTTGTGAACTTTCCCCACAATCCACGATCAAGTCCTTGTACAGACAAGACCAGGGCGAGGCTTTCCCTTAGTAGCCCCTCTACCTTCCGGATCCAACCGTGCCAAGAATCCTCCAAATGTTGGTACCCAGGTGAGGTTTCCCACTAAGTACTAGGCCAAGACAGAGCCCATAATGTATTGTGGTTGCACTGGAAGCTTCTGAATTCTGAAACATGGCAGACTTCTTTGATTCCTGGGCGGCCGTCCTCCACCAAAATCACACTCGTTAACCCGACAACCATTCCGCCCAGAAGAAAACTTAGTTTTATTTTGAAGTGGATTTGAGAATAAAGTTTGCTCCAGAGAGCCTTTATACTTAGAAAAATTCATTGTCTTTCGAACCCCCCAACGGTACTTTGTATATATAGCATAGCAAGCAATACTTAGTAAAAACAGGGGTAACCTATTAGGATGGAAATCCTAAGTATAGAGATACTCATGGCATACTACAAAATCATCGCACTTGCAAAATAATACTAAGGAAAAATTCTACTAGATCATCCTACACATGCATACTACGGAATTTTGAAGATCACATGCATAGAATCAAAACTGGGACAAAATTATGAACAAGTGGTGTAACTTGCCTTGATCCGAGCAGCACTCTACACAATAGCACTCCTTAGCACACTCCAAGCAATCTAACGAATCACAAACATAGATTTGATCACAACTTATTCAAAGCATTCACAAAGGAAAACATGCATGCATGCAACATGGTAGTTTATGCAAGGTTGGTTGAATTGATCTAGATAGCAAGTTTTGTGTTGTGATAGTGTAAGGGTTTCACCAGGATTGATTCCCAAGGGTTTAGATCTAATAGAGTCACTAAAAACAAATCCTGGAATTATAAGAAGATCAAACCATCTAAATAGAGTTTGATCTAATGAACCTAAGCAAAGCTTAAATATTTGGATTAGCAGGTATTGTGAAGACAAAGTTATTGGAACAAGGATCAATTAGAATAGAATTTTAATTATTTTTTTCTATACATTAAACTCTCTAATCTAATGATTAAAATCTACACCTAAAACATTACTGCAAACCTGCAATATTATTACATATTTGGATTCTACATAAAATTAGGAATCCAACGGTATATTATAAGCTAGATTTGGCCAAATATTCGATTTTATATGATTTTCGCAAGTTTGAAATCTAAATCTGAAACAGATCTGAAATTTACTTAAAGAGCTTGCCAAGTGTCAGCGTCTGATTGGCTGACTAGGCGCAGCGTTGGCGGCGTCGTCTTGACAGCGGCCACGTGGCAAACCCCTATTCGCCGGTACCCCTTCGGCATAGTTCTAATCGTAGCCGTAGGTGGCAAATCGGACGGACGAGGAGGCGCGGTGACTCACCTTGGTGGCGACAGCGGCGATGAGCGGCGGCGACATCGGTGGAGATGGCCGGCGGCGTTCTGGTGGCTCCCCCAGGCGGCGATGTGGTCGGCGGGGTGCGTCTGGAGCTCCCGGACTCTCCCGCAGCCTCGTCTGCGCTTCTCGTTTCCCCTTCCGTTGGCAAGGTCCCGCCGATCCTCCTCGTCTCCGGCGACGCGTCGTCGAGAAATCGCCGACGATCTGCAGCAGTGGAGAGAGGGAAAAACGCACGGGGCGAATCAGCGGTGAACGAGGGAAAGCTTTAGAGGAAGGAAGGGGCAAGGGAAAGTCCCGAGCATCTCGGTGAGGCCCAACCCGACGGAGACGGCGGCGGAGCCTTCGTTTGGCTAGGGTTTTCGTCAGGGAGAAAATCGAGCGGACGAACGAGGGTGGCGGGGTTTATAAGGGGACGGAGACTTGGGCGGGGTTTATAAGGCGTGCTGCAGGGGGAGTCCTGCTCGAGGTAGGAGATGACCTCGTGGGTCCCAGCTGTCAGCGGCGGAGGGGAAAAGGTGGGCTGGCGCGGCGCGGGTGGTTAGCTGTCGCGCGGCGCGGATGGGCTAGTGCTGCGGCTGGGTGGGCTGGCGAGCCGGCCCAGCTAGGTTTGGTTGTTAGTTTTTTTTATACCTTTTCTTTTTCCCAAATCTGTTTTACTAATACACTTGTAACTTTTGCATACTAGGTCAAAACTTGACAAAACTTGTTTCTAAATTTTTATAAAATTGAGGTGGTCAACATGGGGCCATGTTTTAATGTTTTTTACAAGATTTTTGGGAGGTTCAACAAGATTACTTCTTTCTTGCTCACATAGATGGATTTCTTTATTAGGGTTTTAGTGGATTTTGTTGTTAGAGTTTTGTTGCAAAAAGATCATTTGTAGGATGCAATGATGCAAAGATGAGGCATGCACTAACAACATCCTATTATAAAATCTAGGATGTTACAAACCTACCCCCCTTAAGAAGAATCTCGTCCCCGAGATTCGGGTTGGCTAGCAAACAGGTGTGGGTGTTCTGCCTTCAACTCTTCTTCACGCTCCCACGTAGCTTCTTCCTCGGAGTGGTGGTTCCATTGTACCTTGCAAAATCTTATAGTTTTGGTGCGGGTAACCCTTTCGGCTGTTTCCAGTATTTTGATGGGTTTTTCCTCATAGGTAAGGTCACTCTCCAATTGAACCTCATCTAGGGGAACGGTGTCTCTTAGCGGTGTTTCAGCCATCTCCGGGTGGCACTTCTTTAGTTGTGACACGTGAAACACATCATGAACAGTCAGTCCTTCTGGTAACTTCAACTGATAAGCAACTTCTCCCTTACGGGCCAGAACCTTGTATGGTCCTATGAATCGTGGGGCTAACTTGACCTTGATTCCGAACCTCTTAACTCCACGTAGGGGTGAAACTCGGAGATACGCACGGTCCCCTATTTCATAGGCCACATCTCTGCGTTTGGAATCAGCGTAGCTCTTCTGTCGGGATTGTGCTATCTTTAGCCTATCCTGAATCTGTCGCACCTTCTCTTTGGCATCCTTTATCAAGTCCGGTCCAAAAAGACTGCGTTCTCCCACTCCATTCCATAGCAATGGAGTCCTACACTTTCTGCCGTATAGAACTTCAAATGGAGCCATCTTGATACTTGTCTGGTAGCTGTTGTTGTATGAGAACTCTGCATATGGTAGGTTATCGTCCCAACTAGACCCATAGTCTAGTGCGCAAGCTCTCAACATATCTTCCAAAATTTGATTTACCCTTTCTGTTTGGCCGTCTGTTTGAGGGTGGAAAGCAGTACTGAATTCTAGTCGGGTTCCCAGAGACTCATGTACTTGTCGCCAAAACTTTGAAGTAAACTGGGTGCCTCTATCTGACACAATTCCCTTGGGAATACCATGTAGGCTTACAATTCTTGACATGTATATCTTAGCAAGCTTAGCACTTGTATATGTGGTCTTTACGGGAATGAAGTGAGCCACCTTGGTGAAGTGGTCTACCACTACCCAGATAGAATCAAATCCAGAACGAGTCCGGGGCAATCCCGTGATGAAATCCATGCCTACCTTGTCCCACTTCCAGTCGGGTATAGGTAGTGGTTGAAGTAATCCTGCCGGTTTCTGATGCTCGGCTTTAACTCTGTTGCACACATCACACAGAGAAATATACTCCGCAATATCTCTCTTTAGGTTATTCCACGAATCTATCCTTCACATCCATGTACATCTTTGTGTTGCTGGATGAATTGAGTATGGCGAATCATGAGCTTCTTGTAAAATCATCTTCCTTATATCGGGTCCTTTGAACGCATGCGCTTCCCATACCGAGAGGGTTACTTGTTCGTCTGCACAAAATTCTTTAGTCTTTCCTTCATTTATCCCGACTCTTATTTCTTCCAACTCTTTATCCCCTTTTGTGCTTCTTGGATCCTTTCTTGGAAGGTGGACACTATTTACATAGTCGCTACTGTCCTTCGGGACTATCTCCAACCCGAGATCCTGAATTGCTTGCGTAAATCCTCTGGAAGTTCCCTGCGGTCACCCATTCACATACACCTTACGACTTAAGGCATCACCACCACGTTTGCCTTTCCGGTGGTATTGTAAATCCAAGTCATAATCCGTAATTAATTCAAGCCATCTTCTTTGTCTCATATTCAGATCCTTTTGGGTGAAGATGTACTTCAAACTCTTATGATCAGAACACATCACAATGTTTGCCCATGAGGTAGTGTCTCCATACCTTGAGTGCATGAACCAGATGCAAGTTCCAAATCATGAGTGGGATAATTGTGTTCGTGGTTCTTAAGTTGTCGGGAGGCATAGGATACCACTTTCCCATCCTGCATCAATACACTTCCAAGTCCTTGTCGTGAAGCGTCACAATAGACCTGAAAATCCTTCTGGATATCTGGCAGACACAGAACTGGTGCTGTTACAAGGCGTTTCTTCAACTCTTGAAAGCTTGCTTCACATGCCTCGGTCCATAGGAATTTCTTTTCCTTCTTTAATAGTTCCGTCATGGGTTTTGCTATCTTGGAAAAGTTTTCGATGAACCTCCGGTAATATCCTGCGAGGCCTAAGAAACTTCTAATATCTCCCACATTCTTGGGTGACTCCCATTCCGTCACGGAAGCTACCTTGCTAGGATCTACGGCAACTCCTTTAGCTGACACAACATGACCAAGGAATCCCACTTCCTTTAACCAGAACTCGCACTTGCTGAATTTGGCATACAATTTGTGTTCTCTAAGTTTCTCCATAATAAGGCGCAGATGTTTCTCATGTTCCTTCTCATCCTTTGAGTATATCATCTATGAATACTACTATAAACTTGTCCAAGTATTCCATGAACACCTTGTTCATCATGGTCATGAAGTATGCTGGGGCATTGGTTAGACCAAAAGACATCACGGTGTACTCATACAATCCGTATCTTGTGGTGAATGCTGTCTTGGGCACATCCTGTTCCCAAATCTTTAGCTGAAAATAGCCCGATCGTAGATCGATCTTTGAGAACACACTGGCTCCTTTTAGCTGGTCAAACAGGTCGTTGATGTTGGGCAGAGGGTACTTATTCTTAATCGTCACTTCGTTCAACGAGCGGTAGTCCACAACCAGCCTCTTGGTCTTATCTTTCTTTTCCACAAATAGGACGGGTGCTCCCCAAGATGACGCGCTGGGTTGAATGAATCCCTTGTCCAATTGTTCCCTAAGCTGTTTCTTGAGTTCCTTTAACTCGTCCACGTCCATCTTGTATGGTCTCTTAGCTATCGGCCCTGTGCCTGGCATTAAGTCAATGAGGAACTCGATATCACGATCGGGTGGCATTCCGGGTAGCTCTTCTGGAAAGACATCTGGGTATTCCTTTACAATAGGTACCTCCTCCAAGCTAACCCCCTTAAGAGAGTTCACCATGACTTCTCTGAGTGCGAAGTTCGACTTGATACGAATCCTTTTCCCTTCCGGCGTTGTGAGTATGACAGTTCTCTTGGCACAATCTATGACTCCTTCATATTCGGTCATCCAATTCATGCCCAAGATTATGTCTAAACCTTGTGATTCTAGAACTACCAGACTGGTGGGAAAAATGTGTGTGCCAATCCTTAGTTCTAAATCCCGGCAACCGGAGTTTGCCACTATTTCTCCCCCAGGAGAACTTACCCTTAGAGGAAAGTTTATAGTCTCCGTTGGTATCTTTCCTCTATCCACAAATACCCTTGATATGAATGAATGCGATGCACCAGTATCAAAAAGAACAACTGCGGGAAAAGAATTGAGCTTGAACTTACCAATCACAGAGTCTGGCGCCTCACAAGCATCCTCCATAGAAACATGATTCACCGTGGCTTTGACAAACGGATTTGGCTTCTTCCCGTTCCCATTGCCATGTTTGTGTGCATTACTATTCCCATTGCCATTGCCATTCTTCCTCTCGGGGCAAGAGGTTGCATAGTGCCCTGTCTTGTTGCACTTAAAGCATGTCACCTCACTGAGATCCTTCCCATTGCCGCCATTTCCATTGCGGTTTTTGTGCCCATTGTGTTTGTGGCCACCATGGTTATGACCGTTATGGTTGTGGCCATTATTGTTATAAGGTGGTGGTGAGGAATTGCGCTGCTTCTGGTACGGAACAGAGTGTTTGTGAGGGTTAGATTTCCTCTTGCGATTTTCTATGCTCTTCCTCTTTGATTCAACCACAATGGCTCTGTCCAGGAGTTCCTGAAAGTTGTCAAATTTCTGAGCCACAAGTTGTATGGATATCTCATCATTGAGCCCTCTTAAGAACTCCTCCTGTCTCTTGGCATCAGTGGAAACATCATCGGGTGCATAACAGGCTAGCTTATTGAAAAGCTCACCATACTCGGTGACAGAACGGTGCAGCTGGTGTAGGTCGCGAAACTCGCGCCTCTTTAGAGTCATGACACCAGCAGCCACATGATGAGTACGAAAAGCTAACTCAAACTGTTCCCAAGTGATAGCATCAATGTCCGGGTGGGTGACTTGGTAGTTATCCCACCATTCTGCAGCAGGTCCTTCAAGCTGGTGTGCGGCATAACGCACCCTGTCGGCTCCGACAGCTTGCACGGTGTCTAGCTTCTTGTTGATCGTACGCCGCCAGTCATCTGCGATGATTGGTTCAGTGCTGCTAGTGAAGGTAGGTGGGTTCAGCCTCAAAAACCGAGTCAAGCGATCCTGTTGAGGAGGTGGCGGAGGTGGTGGTGGCGGGTTGTTGTTGTTGTTCTACATGTTCTGAGTGAGAAGTTGGATCAGCTGGTTCTGAGTGGCCAAAAGTTCTGCTATTTCTGGCGGGATTTCGGGATTCGCACGTCTTGGCGGCATCTGTGGGGTTTAAGAGATTAGTTAAGAAATAGACAGAAAGACTATGTAGTAAACTCCTACCCTTATGAAAAACACACCAAGCACACAAGGCACACAAGGCATAACACCACAGATTTAGCTCAGGAACAACCAAATTTAACTAAATCAGACTTGTCTTGGTATTTATTACATTTGCGAATAACGTTCTACTATAGAATTAAAGGTGGTCCAACTACTACACATCTTCCACGCCTTCCTCTTCCTCGTCCTCGAATGAGTAGCCTTCTTTCTCTAGAGTTGTCTTGTACAACTCCATCTCCTTTGTGGTGGCTTCAAGCTTCTCTTGGAGGTCCTTTATCTCATCCTGTAGCTTCCGGGTAGTGGCTTCCAGCTGCTCCTGAAGTCCCTCCTTCTCGCTTTGTAGTTCCTCCACTAAACTTGACTTCATTGCGGCTTCAAGTTGCTTTGCCAAGTCCCTCTTGGAAGCACGCACATCATCGATTATCTTGCAAAGGCCTTCAGTTTGCACTTCATCTCCATCGATCTGCTGTTTAAGTTCCCTAATTCTCTTGTTTTTATTTATTACCCTCTTCTCTTGGTTGGCGAACCTTTTCTCTTGGTCCTGGAATTTTACCTCTTGGAGCTTCATTGCCTCTTCCTGCTGCTTGATCATTTCTTCCTTCTCCTTGATGAGGGCGCATAGCTCGTTGTTCTTCAACATCTCGAGGAAGGTACCCTTTTCAAGGTCATGGATGTGGCACTCCAGGTCTTGATATTGTGTTCTTCGGCGTTTGCTAGAAGTTCTTTCCTCAAAGGTTAACTCCATGGGAATTCCTTCTTCATCTCTTCTTCCAAAGAGGCCGCCACAGTGTCCTTGGAGAGATTCATGATGACGTCCACATAGGCGACCAATGAGTTGCTGCAAGCTAATGCTAAGAGCCTTCTCCTTGGAATCGCTAACAATGTGGATTGCTATGTCTTCCTCCGGTTTCTTGCCTCGCTCTTTTCCTGGCTGGATGACCTTGACTCCCCAACAGCCGTCCTTGTGGAGTTTCTTCATTGTGCTCCCTTGGATTGTTGGGAGAGGAAGGTCCAAACGTGTGAGTAGATCCATGAGGCATCCTCCAAAGCGAAGGGGCTCGATGTCCGCGACGGTGTCGTAGAGGAAGCTTGTCATCTTTGAGTTAGAAGAAAGAGGGTTAGATACTTAAACAAGTAGAGGAAAGCAGATACTAGATGTGTGGAAAAATAACTTAGTAGGAAACAAGTAAGGTACTAAAATTAGAGGTGGTTCCAATCCTAGGGTCACGTCCTACAGGCAACGATGTGCTCTGATACCATCCGTAGTGACCTTCGGATCGGTAAGGATCCTAAGTCCCTGTGATTATCATGCTAGTCCCTGGATCAATAACTAGCACTCACAGTCGATGAAGTATCATGTAAAACACAAAGTCTTTATTACACGGAGAATCCAGAGTATAAATTATTACAAAAGATTGCTTAGCGTTATGCTAGCTCAAAATAACAGCGGAAACATAAAAGCAGCATGAGTCCATCAACGCCCAGGCTTGTCGAGTGTAGACCCGCGATCCATACGCACCTTTCAATCTTCGGATTCTGCACATAAGACGTGCAGCCAACAAGTTGGGTCAATACTTTGAATGTATTGGCAAATTACACCAAGGAGAGAAAAGACTATCTCTACATGCAAGGCTGGTATAGGCTGTAGAGTTCATTTGCTCAAAGCTAGTTTTCTTAAGTAGAGAGAAGAATAGAGGATTTTCCTACTTTGTAAACATTTGCCTAGATAAAATAAGGTCGAGTGGCACACGAGGATATTACGCACCAAGTGTCCAAACAACCAAACACTTGGATATTACGCACCAAGCGTCACTTGGATATTACACACCAAGTTCCCAAATTCCCACCCATTAGCGATATTACGCACGCCATGGGGTTTCAAAACTTTGTTTTTAGAAAAGAGAGAGGAAGATCCTTCAGAGGCTCCATCCTTCAGTCGCTCATTGTTGTTCTGTTACCGTGAACACGGCTGATCGATCAGATTGCAATACTCTCGAGAGTTTGTGCACTTTACCCACAATCCACGATCAAGTCCTTTTACAGACAAGACCATGGCGAGGCTTTCCCTTAGTAGCCCCTCTACCTTCCGGATCCAACCGTGCCAAGAATCCTCCAAATGTTGGTACCCAGGTGAGGTTTCCCACTAAGTACTAGGCCAAGACAGAGCCCATAATGTATTGTGGTTGCACTGGAAGCTTCTGAATTCTGAAACATGGCAGACTTCTTTGATTCCTGGGCGGCCGTCCTCCACCAAAATCACACTCGTTGACCCGACAACCATTCCGCCCAGAAGAAAACTTAGTTTTATTTTGAAGTGGATTTGAGAAGAAAGTTTGCTCTAGAGAGCCTTTATACTTAGAAAAATTCTTTGTCTTTCGAACCCCCCAACGGTACTTTGTATATATAGCATAGCAAGCAATACTTAGTAAAAACAGGGGTAACCTATTAGGATGGAAATCCTAAGTATAGAGATACTCATGGCATACTACAAAATCATCGCACTTGCAAAATAATACTAAGGAAATATTCTACTAGATCATCCTACACATGCATACTACGGAATTTTGAAGATCACATGCATAGAATCAAAACTTGGACAAAATTATGAACAAGTGGTGTAACTTGCCTTGATCCGAGCAGCACTCTACACAATAGCACTCCTTAGCACACTCCGAGCAATCTAACGAATCACAAACATAGATTTGATCACAACTTATTCAAAGCATTCACAAAGGAAAACATGCATGCATGCAACATGGTAGTTTATGCAAGGTTGGTTGAATTGATCTAGATAGCAAGTTTTGTGTTGTGATAGTGTAAGGGTTTCACCAGGATTGATTCCCAAGGGTTTAGATCTAATAGAGTCACTAAAAACAAATCCTGGAATTATAAGAAGATCAAACCATCTAAATAGAGTTTGATCTAATGAACCTAAGCAAAGGTTAAATATTTGGATTAGCAGGTATTGTGAAGACAAAGTTATTGGAACAAGGATCAATTAGAATAGAATTTTAATTATTTTTTTCTATACATTAAACTCTCTAATCTAATGATTAAAATCTACACCTAAAACATTACTGCAAACCTGCAATATTATTACATATTTGGATTCTACATAAAATTAGGAATCCAACGGTATATTATAAGCTAGATTTGGCCAAATATTCGATTTTATATGATTTTCGCAAGTTTGAAATCTAAATCTGAAACAGATCTGAACTTTACTTAAAGAGCTTGCCAAGTGTCAGCGTCTGATTGGCCCCAGCTAGGCGACGCAGCGCTGGCGCGTGCGTGCTGACGCGCGCGGACACGTGGCAAACCCCTATTCGCCGGTACCCCTTCGGCATAGTTCTAATCGTAGCCGTAGGTGGCAAATCGGACGGACGAGGAGGCGCGGTGACTCACCTTGGTGGCGACGGCGGCGATGAGCGGCGGCGACGTCGGTGGAGATGGCCGGCGGCGTTCTGGTGGCTCCCCCAGGCGGCGATGTGGTCGGCGGGGTGCGTCTGGAGCTCCCGGACTCTCCCGCAGCCTCGTCTGCGCTTCTCGTTTCCCCTTCCGTTGGCAAGGTCCCGCCGATCCTCCTCGTCTCCGGCGACGCGTCGTCGAGAAATCGCCGACGATCTGCAGCAGTGGAGAGAGGGAAAAACACACGGGGCGAATCAGCGGTGAAAGAGGGAAAGCTTTAGAGGAAGGAAGGGGCAAGGGAAAGTCCCGAGCATCTCGGTGAGGCCCAACCCGACGGCGACGGCGGCGGAGCCTTCGTTTGGCTAGGGTTTTCGTCAGGGAGAAAATCGAGCGGACGAACGAGGGTGGCGGGGTTTATAAGGGGACAGAGACTTGGGCGGGGGGTTTCGCAACCGCCGCGGAATCCTACCGGATTCGGTCGAAGGCGTGCTGCAGGGGGAGTCCTGCTCGAGGTAGGAGATAACCTCGTGGGTCCCAAATTGTCGTGGCGGAGAAAAAGGTGGGCTGGCCTTGGTGGTTAGTTGTCATGGCCTTGACGGGCTGGTGCTGCGGCCGGGTGGGCTGGCGAGCCGGCCCAGCTAGATCTGGTTGTTAGTTTTTTTTTATACCTTTTCTTTTTCCCAAATCTGTTTTACTAATCCACTTGTAACTTTTGCATACTAGGTCAAAACTTGAAAAAATTTGTTTCTAAATTTTTATGAAATTGAGGTGGTCAACATGGGGCCATGTTTTAATGTTTTTTACAAGATTTTTGGGAGGTTCAACAAGATTACTTCTTTCTTGCTCACATAGATGGATTTCTTTATTAGGGTTTTAGTGGATTTTGTTGTTAGAGTTTTGTTGCAAAAAGATCATTTGTAGGATGCAATGATGCAAAGATGAGGCATGCACTAATAACATCCTATTATAAAATCTGGGATGTTACAGGAGCCCTGCTCAGCAAACATAACCTTCATTTCTTCCTCGACCCTGGCAACGTCAAGGAGCTCCTCCTGAAGCTTCATACGATCAACCCCATGGAGTAGGCCCGCATGTTCTTCGTATGAACCTGGAGCGGGGCAATCCTCCGCTGAAGGAAGTCATTAGCGACCATCTCTTCGTCAGACCGTCGACATGCATGTTCGAGATGTCGGTAGCAATAATTCCCCATTCCCCACTAGGGAAGCTTTCTCGGATCCACCCACGAAACTTCACTGTTGGGCTTGTCAAACCAAGAGTGACAAATTCATTTCCTTTGTGTCCATCCAGACCAAGCGTGAGCGGAAGTTATCCACTTTCTTCAACCACTCATCAGGGAGAGCCCAGAACTCTATATCTGTAACCTCGCGAAGCGATAGAAGCCATAAAACCAACTAGGTGTAGGGTTTTACACCACACGGTGTCCAAAACCTGGGTAAATCACCATGTCATCCTTGTCGTGATTCTTATTATTTCTCGCCAATGTTACTAAGAGGTCTTGGAGAGATCGTGTTCATCCCCCCGTGTTCGACACCTTCCTACTTGACGATATACCCTACCAGGACAAATCTCTGACATGAACCAACCCCTGAAACTTTGGAGTATATAAGTGACACAAGGTACATGTTACCTCTAGACATTTGCTGCTTTCGAACATGCCGTAGGTCATGTTCAAGCCACGCTTCTTGCCCTTCACCTTGATCATATCCTTTATGCGCTTCTTGATGGAGTCACTCGAGAAGTTGTCTTGGTAAATCCGGAGTGGATCCCTCCTTTCTCAAGTGTACTTGTGTATCAAGTTGGGGCATTGCTGCAGGGGTTGAATCCGTCTAGTGAACCATCATATGGCCAGGTCCAAGCCGGTCAGACCCGTGTCATTGAGCCACTCTATATGTCTTACAATGCGAGAGGCTTCCTTGTCAGAGGGGATAATGGCTTTGGTCCTCCAGTTGGTGGATTCTGTAGAAGCACCATTGATGAAGTCAGGATATGTAGCTTCGTGACCCTCCGTAGGGA
This sequence comes from Avena longiglumis, assembly GCA_030063025.1. Taxonomy (NCBI): domain Eukaryota; kingdom Viridiplantae; phylum Streptophyta; class Magnoliopsida; order Poales; family Poaceae; genus Avena; species Avena longiglumis. The sequence goes on along the minus strand of CP125979.1, from coordinate 335,517,655 downwards.
TATCCAGGCCGTATAAATATGTCTCCTGCCAGTTCTTGATGGATTCATGCCCAACAATTTTGGGAAATCTCCGGTTTGGACGAATCTTAAAACTAATTGTCCCGCAATTGGCAAGTTCTTATTTCCTGACGCTTGACTCCCTCTTAACATTAAAGAAATAGACAAATATGTTTAGCTAAGGCTTTATTCCAAGGTAACTCACTCACAAAGCTACAAAGTTGCTAAATACGAGGATGCTATTCAGAGAAAGGTTGTGAGGGAGGACATGGAAGTGTAGGGGTTCGTAGCATGGAAAACAAAAAATTTCTATCGCATGAACACACACAATCCAAGATCTAATCTACGAGATCGGTGCAACGAGTTCATGGAGTACTAACCCTCAAAGATCCAAAGTGTTTAACGAGATCATATTCTCGTGGTTGATGTAGTCGTTCACTTGTCGATCTCAAGATAGCTAAGACGATTCCGGTGCCGTGTTCTGGCAGCGCTCCCGCTGTCGGTCACACATTCGGTACTCAATGAAGACCTTCCTCTCCCTTGTTCCAGCAGGCAGCGAAGGTTGTAGATCTCCTCTCAATTCCAACAGCACGACGGCATGGCGGTGAAACGGAGTAGATCCCGCAGGGCTTCTCCTAAGCCGGAGAGAGTATGGTGGAGTAGAGAGGACTTGGCAACTAGGGTTTAGATGCCAAGGGGTGGAGGTGGCCAGCGGCTAGGGTAGGGCTAGGTGGTGACGACTTGAAGGAGATCTAGGGCGGCGACGGTTTAGAGGGCATCCGGCCTAGGGTTTAGAGTTTTGGGGCAAGAGGGAGCCCCTCCCCTCCTTTTATGGGATGGAGAGGCGACAAGGGGGGAGGGGAGTCCTCCCCCAAATCCTCTTCATTGCCGGCGGCAAGGGAGGGAGGGGAAACCTTCCTCCACTAGGTTTCCTCCTCTCCCTCCACTTGGTTTGACTTTCAATGTTGGGATTTGACTTTTCAAATTAGAGTTTGACTATTCAAACTAGAGTTTGATTATTTATCTTCCCATTGTCCAGCCAAGTGACCTAGGACATGATGCAAAAATTACACATTGGTATGACACATTCATGTACCCTTCCACTCCGTAGTGGTAGACCTTCTAGACCCTTCTAGAAGATTCCGATGAAAACACCGAAAACATTTCTAAACGCCGGAATAGGACTTCCCTTATATGAATCTTATTCTCCGGACCATTCCGGATCTCCTCGGGATGTCCTGGATCCAATCCGAGACTCTAAACAACATTCGGTCTGCAACTCATTACCATATATACTAAACAGCATCGAATCCTTAAGTGTGTCTCCCTATGGTTCGTCAACTATGCAGACATGATCGAGACACTTCTCCAATCAATAACCAATAGAGGAATCTGGAAATTCATATGGATCACACATATTTATATGATTACTTCATGATCGAATGAACCATTTACATACGATACCAATTTCCCTTTGTCTCATGATACTTTACTTATCCGAGGTTTGATCGTCGGTATCTCCGCATACCTAGTTCAACCTTGTTACTGATAAGTACTCTTTACTCGTTCCGTGATATGTGATCCCTTTTGATCCAGTCACATGATTGCAAGCCAGTTGGATGACATTCCACCGAGAGGGCCCAGAGTATATATATATGTCATATGGATGGACAAATCCCATTCTTGATACATGTTCCTCAACACATACTTTCAGAATACTCAATGCCACCTTTATAACCACCCAGTTATGAAGTGTAGTTTGATGTCATCAAATCATCCAACCGGTGATGGTGATTAGCATGATCTCATGGTCAAAGGATTTAGGTTACTATGTATTTGAAAGCTTATATCAAACGAACTATTGAATGAGTTGATCTTATGCTACGCTTAACTATAGGAGTGTGTCCATCACATCATTCTAATGATATGATCTTGTTATTAACAATATCCAATGTTCATGATTAGGAAACCATAATCATCAATTAATCAACAAGCTAGTATTACAACAGGCTTACTAGGGACTCTTACATGTTTACAAATCACACAAGTATTAATGTTTCCGTTTAATACAATTATAGCATGGTATGTAAACATTTATCATAAACACAAAGATATAATAATAACTACTTTTATTATTTCCTCTTGGGCATTTCTCCAATAGTCTCCCACTTGTACTAGAGTCAATAATCTAGATTACATGGTAATATACCTAACACCCATGGCGTTCTGGTGTTGGTCATGTTTTGCCCTAGGGAGAGGTTTAGTCAATGGATCTTCCACATTCAAATCTGTGTGTACTTTGAAAATCTTTATGTCACCATCTTGGACATGCTCGCGATGTAGGGTTTCGCAGCATAGAAAACAAAAAATTTCCTACGATGGGAACTATGTACCAAGATCTATCTACTAGATACAAACAACGGGCGGATGTATATCTGTAGAGAACATACCCTTGAAGATCGACAAAGCTTAACGAGTTCAACTCGTGGTTGATGTAGACGATCTCTTGCCGATCTCAAGATCGAGAGGAAGTCCTAGCGCCGCAAATCAGCAGCGCATCCATGCTCGCACACACGTTCGAGGCACCGAGCAACCTCCGCCTCCTCCAAATGATGCAGTGAAGCACAACTCTTTCTTGCCGAATAGCCACCGAGAACATGTATCTCGCTAGTCTGATACCATGGGGATAAATTCTAGAGGGGGAGAGAGATCCTTCACGAGGAGGTGTGAGAGACAAGTGAGGAGGGGGGCTCCTTTTATAGGAGGAGGGGGCACCCAAGGGGGTGGCCGCCGGCCATGGGTGCTGCCCCCTCCCCTCCTTCATTCATGTGGGTGGACACTCCACTCACAAAATGTCCTTTAAACTCCCTCCACTCAAAAGTCCACTCAAATTCCCATTAAATTTCCACCAAATTTAATGCAAACTCTCATTAAATAAAACTCTTTTATTTTTATTCAGAATTTTGTCAATTACTTTAATGACAAACATTCACAAATAACCCCTTGCTAGAATTCCATTTCACATGCATAACCACTTTATGCAATTTCACCCGAAAACCTATATCGGTATCTAGTGAAATAAATTCCTGCGCTTGTTCATTCTTTCGGCATGAAACTTTTGCTCCAATTGGATGTTGATGTCTATTAAGTGTGTCACCATATGGTTCGTGAATAATGCGGACATGATCGATACCCCTCTCGGATCAATAATCAAGCGGATCCGAGAGACCATCTTGACTCCCACACATTCAACGATGACTTTCTTGTGATCGTCGGAACCTTTTATGCTAGTATATTAATCCCTTTGTTTCACGATATATTACATGTCCGAGATTCGATCATCGGTATCTCCATACCTAGTTTGATCTCGTTACCGACATGCACTCTTTTCTCGTTCCCGTGATATAACATTCTAGTGATCAAATCACTTGCTTCTAAGCTAATCAATGTGATATCACCGAGAGGGCCCAGAGTATATCTATCCATCATCGGGATGAATAAATTCCACTCTGGATCCATTAGCCTCAACATAACACTTTATTAGTTCTGAATCCATCTTTATAATCACCCTGTTACGGTGTGACGTTTGATGTTATCAAGAAACTCTTCCGGTGTTAGTGATTGACATGATCTCATGGTCTAAGGATTAGGATCACTTCGTAAGTTGTTATAGCAATATAAACTTAATGACTTTGATCATAATGCTATACTTTGGATGAATGTTCATCACACTATTACACTAATGTTGTGATCCCGTTATTAACAGCATCCAATGTGCATGATCAGGAAACCTTGATTTCTTGTTAATCAACGAGCTAGTTTATGAGAGAGGCATAACTAGGAACTTTCTGTTTGTTTATTAAACACACATGTATTAATGTTTCCGTATTAATACAATTATAGCATGTAAAATAAACATCTATCATATACTTGGAATACACATAATAAACACTTTATTATTGCCTCTCAGGGCATATTCCCTTTAGTCTCCCACTTGCACTAGAGACAATAATCTAGTTATATAGTGATAAATCTAACACCCATTGAGTTCTGGAGTTGATCATGTTTTGCTCTAGGGAGAGTTTTAGTCAACAGATCTGCTACATTGAGATCCGTATGTACTTTACAAATCTTTATATCTCCATCCTTGACAGGCTCGCGGATGGAGTGAAACCGGCGCTTAATATGCTTGGAATGCTTGTGAGACCTTGGTTCTTTGGCATTGGCAATGGCACCATTGTTGTCACAATAGATCACCATTGGGTCCAACGCGTTTGCAACCACTCCTAGTTCGGATATGAACTCCTTCATCCAAACTGTTTCCTGAGCCGCTTCTGAAGCAGCAACATATTCGGCCTCCGTTGTTGATCCCGCTACCACAGGTTGTTTGGAGCTCCTCCAACTAACCGTTCCGCCATTCATGAGAAATACGTATCCGGATTGAGACTTAGAGTCATCCGGATCGGTTTCAAAGCTAGCGTCAACATAACACTTAGCAGCGAGCTCTTCTTCACCTCCGTATACAAGAAACATATCCTTAGTTCTTCGTAAGTACTTAAGGATATTCTTGACCGCTATCCAGTGTTCCGAACCTGGATCCGATTGGTACCTACTCGTCAAACTAATAGCATGTGCCACATCCGGTCTTGTACATAGCATGGCGTACATTATAGAGCCTATGGCTGAAGCATAGGGGACTTTGTCCATTATCTCTCTTTCTTCCGCCGAAGCCGGACTTTGAGTCTTACTCAATGTCTTGCCTTGCAACATAGGTAAGAACCCCTTCTTACTTCCGTCCATTTTAAACTTCTTTAAAATCTTATCAAGGTATGTACTTTGCGATAGCCCTATTAGGCGCCTAGATCTATCTCTATAGATCTTTATGCCTAATATGCATGCCGCTTCACCTAGGTCCTTCATTGAAAATTTGCTGTTTAGATAACTTTTAACACTGTTTAAAAGATCTATATCATTTCCGATCAATAATATGTCATCCACATATAATATCAGAAATGCCACATTGCTCCCACTCACTTTCTTGTAAATACAAGCTTCTCCATAAGTTTGGACAAATCCAAACTCTTTGATCACCTCATCAAAGCGGAGATTCCAACGGCGTGATGCTTGCTTCAATCCATAGATGGATCGCTGAAGCTTGCACACCTTGTTAGCATCCTTAGGATCGACAAAACCCTTTGGTTGTATCATATACAACTCTTCTTCAATATTACCATTGAGAAACACGGTTTTGACATCCATCTGCCATATCTCATAATCGAAATATGCAGCAATTGCTAACATAATCCTAACTGACTTTAGCATCGCTACGGGAGAGAATGTCTCATCGTAGTCAACTCCTTGAATTTGTCGAAACCCCTTTGCGACAATTCGAGCTTTATAGACGGTCACATTACCATCAGCATCAGTTTTCCTTTTGAAAATCCATTTGTTCTCCACGGCCTTTCGGTCGTGAGGTAATTCCACCAAGTTCCAAACTTGATTTTCATACATGGATTCCATCTCGGATTTCATGGCTTCTAACCATTTGTTGGAATCCGGGCTCATCATCGCTTCTTCATACGTCGCAGGGTCATCATTTTCATCAACCATGAAATTCATGACAGGATTTCCGTACAGCTCGGGAGCTGCACGCGTCCTGCTTGACCTGCGAGGTTCGGTAGTACTCTCTTTCGGAGTTTCATGATCATTATCATTAGTTCCCTCTTCAACAGGTGGAGCCAACTCCGGAACAACTTCCGGCGCTACGCTACTCGCCATACTTTGAAGAGAAGGTTCAATAACCTCTTTGAGTTCTACCTTCCGACTACTCACACCTTTCGTGAGAAACTCTTTCTCTAGAAAGGATCCATTCTTGGCAACAAAAACCTTTCCCTCGGATCTGTGATAGAAGGAATACCCAATAGTTTCCTTAGGGTCCTATGAAGACGCATTTTTCCGCTTTGGGTTCGAGTTTATCCGGTTGAAGTTTCTTCACATAAACATCGCATCCCCAAACTTTAAGAAAAGACAGCTTAGGTTTGTTTCCAAACCACAATTCATACGGCATATTTTCAACGGATTTAGATGGTGCCCGATTTAAAGTGAATGCAGCAGTTTCTAGTGCATAACCCCAAAATGACAACGGCAAGTCCGTCAGAGACATCATAGATCGAACCATATCTAATAAAGTACGATTACGATGTTCCGACACACCATTTCGCTGTGGTGTTCCGGCAGGCGTGAGTTGTGAAACAATTCCACACTCTTTCATGTGAATGCTAAACTCGTAACTTAGATACTCACCTCCACGGTCGGACCGTAGAAATTTGATCTTTCTATTACAATGATTTTCCACTTCATTCTGAAATTCCTTGAACTTTTCAAAGGTTTCAGACTTGTGTTTCATCAAGAAGATATAACCGTATTTACTCAAATCATCCGTGAAAGTAACAAAATAACGATATCCACCTCGCGCCGACACACTCATTGGACCACATACATCAGAATGTATGATTTCCAATAAATCTGTCGCCTGTTCCATTGAACCGGAAAACGGCGTTCTAGTCATCTTGCCCATAAGGCATGGCTCACATGTATCAAATGATTCAAAATCAAGTGATTCCAAAAGTCCATCCGAATGGAGCTTCTTCATGCGTTTAACGCCAATATGACCTAGATTGCCACATATATGCAGATATATCATCATTAAGTTTAATCCTTTTAGCATCAACATTATGAATATGTGTAACATTATCACCGAGATCTAATAGAAATAAACCATTCATCATCGGTGCATGACCATAAAAGATTTCATTCATATAAATGGAACAACCATTGTTCTCGGATTTAAATGAATAACCACTTCGCATCAAACACGATCCAGATACAATGTTCATGCTCAGTGCAGGCACCAGATAACAATTATTCAAGTTTATAACTAATCCCGACGGCAAGTGGAGAGGCAGCGTTCCGACGGCGATCACATCAATTCTTGATCCATTGCCGACACGCATCTTGACCTCACCCCTTGCTAGCGGTCGCTTGTTCCGTAGCCCCTGATTCGAGTTACAAATATTAGCAATTGAACCGGTATCAAATACCTAGGTGCTACTGCGAGCACTAGTCAAGTACACATCAATAACATGTATATCATATATACCTTTGTTTTCCTTGCCGGATTTCTTGTCTGCCAAATACTTGGGGCAGTTGCGCTTCCAGTGGCCAGTCCCCTTACAATAGTAGCACTCAGTATCAGACTTAGGTCCAACTCGGGGTTTCTTTTCAGGCACGGCAACAGGCTTGCCGCCCTTACTTCCCTTCCGTTTTCCCTTCTTGTCTTTCTTGAAACCAGTGTTCCTATTGATCATCAACACTTGATGTTCCTTTTTGATCTCCACTTCTGCAGTTTTAAGCATTGACAGAAGCTCGGGGAGAGACTTCTTCATGCCTTGCATATTATAGTTCATCACGAAGCTCTTATAGCTAGGTGGCAGAGACTGCAGAACACGATGGATGCCTAAGTCAATGGGAATCGATATTCCCAAGGACACAAGCTTATCGGCGTAACCCGACATCTTGAGTACATGCTCACTAACGGAGCTGTGCTCTTCCATCATGCAGCTAAAGAACTTTTCTGAAGCGTTGTAGCTCTCTACAACAGCATGTGTGTCGAAAATCATTTTCAACTCACCCATTGTATCAAAAGCATTGCCGTTTTCGAAACGCTTTTGAAGTTCCGGCTCTAGCCCATACAATATGCCGCAATGAACTAAGTTGTGGTCCTCCTGACGAGTCTGATAGACATTCTTCTCCTCGTCAGGGGCATCATCAAAAGGTGGGGGGCCTAACGGCGCTTCTAGCACATATTGCTTTTGTGCAGCAGAGAGGAGAATCCTCAAATTCATGGCCCATTCGGTAAAGTTGCTACCGTTCGTTGCAAGTTTCTCTTTCTCCATGAACACATTGAAATTAAAAGAAGGTGGTGCCATCTACAACAGAATTTGTAAAGTTTAGACTAAGTGTATGATAGATTGAGTTCAACTAATCCATATTACGAATGAACTCCCACTCAAAAACGACATCCCTCGTGCCTTTTTGGTGATTACATGAACCAAATCCACTACACCAAGTCCGATCATCACGTGAGTCGGTGTAGCTTCAAAGGCGAGCATCAAATGGGAATCATATCAACTATATGACTCATGCTTAACCTTTCGGTCCGTGTTCCGAGGCCATGTCTGTACATGCTAGGCTCGCCAAGTTAGAACCTTAGTATTCGTGTGTGTAACTGTTTTACACCCGAAATATGGTCGTGGATCCAAGAACACCCGATCATCACGTGATGTCTTGGAGCGACGAAACATAATCGGTGCATACTAAAGGAAGAACACATTCTTATATTGATATTTAAAAGAGGGATCATCTTATTATGCTAACAAAGCGCTAAACAAGCAATATAAGATGCTATCAAACATCACATGTTTATTAGTGAAATGATATGGTTCCCGCATATGATCTCTATCATGTGCACCGTGGTATGATCACTATCATACCTATATGTGTAAATCCAAGGTCTATGGAGTTTACGCTATGTGTTGTAAGAGTATCATCTCATACTTCTACTTACAACACTACCATATCATAACACTAGCCCAGCAACAATCTAAACTAGACGCCTCTAATTTATCCATTGCAAGTTTTATGTGGCTTAGGGCTTTCGAGATAGAACCGTTCTTACCTACGAACATGAACCACAACGAGGATAACAAAATTGTTGACAACTCGTTTGCAAAATAGATATTGACTATAGTAGGAGAGACAGACACCCGCTAGCCACTTATGCAAACTAGTTGCATGTCAAGCGTGGAACAGGTCTCATGTGCGAGGACATGTAAAGTTTGTCCGGGCTGCTTCATCCCACTATGCCACCAATATCCCAAATTACAACAAAGGAGCAACAACATGATCATCATCGCCCACATACTCATATGTGTACTACCCGTGTAAAGTATCTACGCATAGATCCGGCTCTGATACCACTGTAGGGTTCGCAGCATAGAAAACAAAATTTTTCCTACGATGGGAACTATGTACCAAGATCTATCTACTAGATACAAACAACGGGCGGATGTATATCCATAGAGAACATACCCTTAAAGACCGACAAAGCTTAACGAGTTCAACGCATGGTTGATGTAGACGATCTCTTGCCGATCTCAAGATCGAGAGGAAGTCCTAGCGCCGCAAATCAGCAACGCATCCGTGCTCGCACACACGTTTGAGGCACCGAGAAACCTCCGCCTCCTCGCTCCAGCGATGCAGCGGAAGCACAACTCTTTCTTGCCGAATAGCCACCGGGAACATGTATCTCGCTAGTCCGAGACCATGGGGGATAAATTCTAGAGGGGGAGAGAGATCCTTCACGAGGAGGTGTGAGAGACAAGTGAGGAGGGGGATCCTTTTATAGGAGGAGGGGGGCACCCAAGGGGGTGGCCGCCGGCCATGGGGGCTGCCCCCTCCCCTCCTTCATTCATGTGGGTGGACACTCCACTCACAAAATGTCCTTTAAATTCCCTCCACTCAAAAGTCCACTCAAATTCCCATTAAATTTCCACCAAATTTAATGCAAACTCTCATTAAATAAAACTATTTTATTTTTATTCAGAATTTTGTCAATTAATTTAATGACAAACATTCACAAATAACCCCTTGCTAGAATTCCATTTCACATGCATAACCACTTTATGCAATTTCACCCGAAAACCTGTTTCGGTATCTAGTGAAATAAATTCCTACGCTTGTTCATTCTTTCGGCATGAAACTTTTGCTCCAATTGGATGTCGGTGTCTCTTAAGTGTGTCACCCTATGGTTTGTGAATAATGCGTACATGATCGAGACCCCTCTCGGATCAATAATCAGAAGCGGGATCTGGAGACCCATACTGACTACCACACATTCAACGATGACTTTCTTGTGATCGTCGGAACCTTTTACGCTAGTATCTTAATCCCTTTGTTTCACGATATATTACATGTCCGAGATTCGATCATCGGTATCTCCATACCTAGTTTGATCTTGTTACCGACATGCACTCTTTTCTTGTTCCCGTGATATAACATTCTAGTGATCAAATCACTTGCTTGCTGTAGAGGTCCCAACCTAATAGGGTAGAGTCCTCCTGTGTTTTACAATGCTAGTCCCTGGATCAATAGCTAGCATCCACAGTTTAGATGTAATATCAAGAAACAAAGGTCATATTATAACTTTATAACCAGGAATAACATAATTTTATTACATCAATACATAGCTCATTTGGCTATTACATTACATTGCAGCGGAATAATTATAATCATGGGGTCCTTCATCTTCAAAGTGCCACAGGCAGATGTTGGTTGTAGACTTTGTAATCCTAATCAATCAATCTTCTATAAAACAATCAAACCTGCAACATACAAGTTACAGCCACAAAGGGTCAATACATTTGAATTGTATTGGCAAGTGATACTATGGTAGTATAGTGGAGTCTATCATCTAAATGCATTTGGCTAAGTGGAGTTGAGACTTGCATTGCTCAAATTAGATTTTTCTTATCATTTTGAAAATACTAAGTTTTTGTTTTGACAAATTACTTCCCAAGGCATCTACCAATCAAAGACTGAAGATCCTTTCCAAGGCATCCACCAATCAAAGACTGAAGTGCTTGGCAAAACCATTTTTCTCAATCAAAGATTTCAAGATCCTTGTACCAAGCCATCTCTCCATCAATGATTGAAGAATTCAAACAACCCTTGTTCAAACCACAAGTTTTAACTTTAGAAATTTGAATGATGAGATTCTTGATTTCTTCCATGTCTTGATGCTCAAATTGTCCTTTACCAGGGACATGGCTAAGTACTTAGATTTTACACTCTGCAGAGGTGGTGCACTTTACCCACAAGACTTGGTTTCCCAAGACAAAATCTTTCAGAAGCCTTCCCTTAGACAAAAATGGACGCCCTCCAACCTATCAAACACTACCACCCACTGTCCATATGGCTAAGTTCTTGCAACCTATATGATCATGGCAGAGCCCATATTGCCAAGTGGTTGCACTTGAAGCTTCTCAACATTTGACATCTCAAATCTCTTTGTTCCTGGGTGGCCATCCACAAGTGTGATACACAAGGTTCACCAGTCCCCTGGCCTTGTGTAACCACTCAACATATCCCAATCCTTCCATTCCACCCAGGTGATTCATTAACTTAGTTGTTTTTATTAAACAAAACATAAGTCCTCAGACTTAGAATATTTTTCCATAGTGTGAATATATTTTCCACCCATGTTTTCTATTATCTAGGCTAAGCTTGGTAGTAATAGGAAACTTTACTTAGGAAAATCCTACTAAGGATTCATCTACTAGGTTTTCCTATAGCAAGATCTATACTTAGAAAAATCCATGCAAGTTTTACTTAGCAAAATCACTAATGCATAGAAAGTAATGGGACAAAAGTATGAAGCATCACTTGCCTTTTTGGTAGGGAATGGTGGTTCACTCCTTGATATTGCTAGTCTCACACTTCTCTACAAGTCAATCAAGCAAACACCAATTCAATTTACAATCCAAACCAATAATCACTCAAACAAATTCACACACACAAGACAATGGAAGCCAATTCATGCATGGGAGCATGCACAAGATAGTTTTATTTTGCAAAGGGGTCTCTATGGGGTTTCTAAACTTTGTAAGATCCAAATTGGTCATTCTGAAAGTGGCAAAGTCATTAGCAAGAGGGTTTTGCCCAAAAACTATTTTTAATTCCATTCATCATTTCATGTGGTAAAAAAATGTTTTTATTAAGGCAAAACTCTTAAGTTTTTCACCAAATGAGTTGCTATTGCAAAGCTTGGTGTTTTTGGGTCAGTAGGTTTGGTCCAAACTATTTTCTCAAAGTTTCTTTTCCATACATATTTTTATAACAAAAACTATTCTTTTTATTTGGCTAGAAAATGGCTAAGTCAAGTAATCTAATCTAAATTTTACCAAAATCATTTTCAACACCAAGGGTTGGTTCCTAGGGTCAGTAAGGTCACAACAAACCTTTTTGCAAAAGTTTTACCCCTAAATTCAATTTTAAACAATTTTTATACTCTAAACAAGCATACAAAAGTTTCTGCAAATTCAACCAAGCTAACAGATACTATTTGCTAAACTAAGGGCATGGTTGGCTAGGGCTTGTTCTACTGAATCCATTGATATAAAATTTGCCAAATTTGGACATGTGGTTTGAAAGTTACAAGTGTTTGAAGTTTGCAAATAATTCTGATTCAAAAATCTGTTTTAAACTAGAGCTGGCCACGCGTCATGTTTTAATTGGCCGAAAACGGTTCGCACGGATCACGCGCTGTAGGCCGTTAGATCTAAGTCATATCGCATGTTTCAGAGCTAGCGTACCCTTTCAGTTAAATGAATCTATCGAACTCGTTGGATTTAAATCGGACGGCTACGGGCATTGACCGACTGAGGAGGCGCTAGCGGGCAGCAGACGCGCATGATCCGCGGCGAGGTTGCTGGCGACACAGGGGCTAGAGGGAGAGAGGGGTAGCTCACCAGGTTCTCTGTGCCTTGCTGACTCTCAACGTGTTCTTGTCTGACGAAGGGGCGCTCTAGGTCAACCTGAATTCCTCGCCGTATGTAACACCCTCCGAATCGGCCCTATGCAAGTTTTAGCGAAACTTGCCAAACCCGCATAGAAACGATTCGAAGGTGCCCACCAGGCACTTTCGTGCGGGTGGAAAGAAAAGTAATAACATTACACAACAGTCCTCGATGGGACCCATGAGATATATATATACAACAGACTCAAAGAGTCAAGAATACAAATATACGGTACAAAGATCCAAATCACCTTGAAAGCGATGGGGTCCGATCACGGACAAGATGCAAATGGGGCTAAGAGCCACGAAGAGTAACCAATGGCGCCATAACCCTGCCCAGGCCAAGCCGGAAGGGTAACCCGCTAACGACGCCGATCTCAAACCTTAAACAAAAGGGTGCCGACAAAGGGCAAAGGAAAAAGAAGGAGCGCGTCGATCGAGGCCAGTACACGGCGAGGCTAGAATTCGGCGGTCCTCGCCTACATTGGTATGGTGGACTGAGCGGCAGCGGCAGCATGCACTAAACAACCTATAGAGACTCGATACAACTGGCGGCTATCAGAGAGGGGTAAGAAAGACCTATTCGGATCCAACCTGATACTATCATCAAACAAACCCATCCTGGCGTTTCCCCCTCGAGACCAAACGAGGAAGTCAACCGAGGAACTCACACAGTTGGCAGTTTTACTTATTCAGTTATAGTTGCGGCACTTTACTAGTCAGGTTTAGATAATCGTCCTGATAAAGTAAGCAGTGGGCACTTTTAGTTAACCATTCCGTTATAGTTACAACACTTACTAATCAGATACAATTAGCATGTGACAACCCCAAAACCCAGCAGTTGTTGGTACTTTTATATAGCCATTCCGTTGTAGTGAAGCTGATTACTAGTCAAATCGGATACAAGTCAATTTATAACAGTAAACTTTAGTTATAGTTGTCTATGATCAAGCACTGTGCTCCAAGTCGTCCATAACCGCGGACACGGCTTCTTGAAAAGATTTAACCCTGCAGGGGTGCACCAAAGTATCCACAGGCACTTCGACCCTTTTTGCCAGATCAGTTAACATACACCCATCGGTATGTCGGCGGGGCCTAAGTCACGACATTCCCAGACCCAAAGCAAGCACGGGGGGCCACCCCACTAAGTACACCCGCAACAAAGTCGGCCGGTCTCCGAGACGGACTTAGGGTTTGTGGGGCAAGCAGAACGATGCAGGTCCCCAAACGGGGACTGTCGATACCACGTAAACGGGTCACAATTCCTAAACAGTACGGTGTGCTCCTCGCACAAACGTAAATACATAAGTAGCATGGCATAAGTACAGGAAAGTAAAAACACCTCAAACTAGTTGTGGCCCCCAGTACAATACTTTGAAATCAGGTAATAATCAATGGGGGGCCCATATCTCCCCACCTGTGGTTAGCGCGCTCGATCTCGGAACAGGTGTCAAGAACTCGGGTCCTACGGGACACAAGTGGGCGGTCGGAAACCAAATCTTACCTATCACCCACCGATGCCTCTGCTTAATTCAATTTTAGTTGTTAAACAGTAATTAAAGTGAAACAATAAGTAAAGCCATGATCATCTCCAACGTCAACATGCGGCAATTCCTCCAACATTGATGGTACTTGACGACAAGCAAAACACTTGAGCAAGCGACTACGACACGCGGGTCCAACTATCTACCAAACAACAGGTAATAGGAGGTGTCCAAGGCTATATATGGCTGCAAGGGATATCACGGGTACGGAAACTAGAGCATCGCAACACAGATAGCAAAGATCAACAGGAGGGAAATAAATACTATAAAATTAAGATAGGTAGAAAGGGGGAGATGCTCGCCTGAAAACATTGCCGAAGGTTCAACCGAAGATCGGGTCGGCACTCGCATCAACTCAACAGCCCAATCCGCGAAGAAGCAAACACTAGAAGAAGCACCGGATGCAATATTTAATACAACGGCAGAAGATCGGCATGATGCATGTATGATGCATGTCATGGCAAGGGTGCGATGCAATTAGATCATATTAAGTGGACTCGGGGTCCCGACATCGATTAGATGGTTCAAGTTGTTTATCCACCCCGCAATTAAATGTTGTTTTAGCATGGTAAAAGATAGCACCGGTTCGCTACACAAGTTTAGATGAGGCCGATATGAGACTACATTTGCCCGCATATGGGCCCCATATTTAATTATGAGGTGAATCGGCATAAGGCCCCCAAACCACATGTTAAGCATGCATGCAAGATGAATGATTAAAGTGCGACAGGTTTTATATTTAGCATTTATAAAATAGGGCTCGGGAAAAGGGGTCACACATTTAGGGTCTCGACGAACTTGGGATTCCGGGGTTCGGGGTCGGTCTCAGGGTCCAGGGTTCGGCGGGTCCGTTCTCAGCGGGATCGTTCTCTCGTTCTCGGTAACGAGGCAGATCTTGCGTTCCGGGAAGATGTACTTGGCGGTCTCCGGCTCCACCTAGGTCGGGGCCGATCTTGTCGTCGCGAAGGTCTTGTCGGGCCGGCGTATCGGGTCGGTCTTGGCGTCCGGGAAGCGGTACTTGTCACACCTGTGATCTTCGGGTGTTATGGCGACGATCTTGTCGTTTCGATGTCGGGTCTTGAAAAACGGAGCGAAGCACTTGG
The DNA here is from genome assembly GCA_030063025.1 of Avena longiglumis. Lineage (NCBI taxonomy): Eukaryota > Viridiplantae > Streptophyta > Magnoliopsida > Poales > Poaceae > Avena > Avena longiglumis. Next base: position 335,502,377 of record CP125979.1, on the reverse strand, counting down.
CGTTCCTTAGCGATCTTGGCGTCCTCTAGGGAAGACCATGTCGAGCCATCGGGTTTGGTTTGGTCTTCGGGGTCTCGGTGTGCGTGGCTTCCATGAAGGAAAACTTGGACTCCGACTTGTTGTCGATGGCAAACTCGTGTGGGCGTCGGGGATCTTGGTGGGGTCGATGCACTGCCACGGGTCGCGGGTGGCGGACGGGCGCTGCAGGCGACGAGGGACCGCGGGCGGCCCCAGCACACGGGCGGACGGGCGACGCAGAGGAGGGAGGCGGACGCGGACGCGGCTCGCCGGAGGGGCCGCGTCGGGCAGCAGGCGGGACGGCGGCGACGTGAGGGTGGTTCACGGGCAGCAAGCGGGCAGTGAGACAGCAGGGGTTGGCGGAGACGAGGCCGCGGAGGAGAGGGTCTGGGGCCGGCTGGGAGGAGGGTGGCAGGGCGGCCGGGCGGGGCGCTCTGCGGGCGACGGGCTGACGGGCGGAGGCAGGGGCGGGGGGAGGCGGGCTCAGCGGCGCGGCTGAGGGGCGCGGGGATGGCTAGGGAGACGGCGCCAGCGCGGTGGGTACGCCGCGACGGGCGCTGGTCAGCCGGACGCGGAGGTCGGGGACGGTTGGCGAGGCGCGGAGGCGGCGCGTGGCAGAGAGGGAGGAGCAGGCGCGGGTGAGCGGCGAGCGGGCGGGCGGAGCCGGGCGGCGGCTGGAGAGAGGAGGCGGGTCGCCGGCCACAAGCGACGCTGGTACACAAGGCAGAGCAGGAGGGAGAAGGGACAGCGGGGTGGAGAGGTTGGAGGAGGGAGAGGCGACGGCGGCGGAGGGGAGCCTCGCGGCCAGGGAGGAGCCTGGGAGCGGGGAGGGGTGCACGCGGGCTCGGGGGCTGAAGGCTGCTTGAGAGAGCCAGGAGGAGGAGGAAGAAGAAGCATGCAGGCGGTGGGAGTGGTCACAGGCGTCTGGGCTGCTGCTGGTGGGGCCCAGAGTGGGAAGGCGGTTCAGGGGGAGGGGCCACGGGGTGGGTCCCGCGTGAGTGCGTGCGTGCTGTGAGTTGTGAGTGGGTTGGGGCGTGGGGGAGGTGTGGGTGAGCTGGCAGGGTGGGTTTAGAGGGAGAGGAAGTGGGGGTGGGCTAGGTGGCAGTTTGGGGTTGGTTAGGGGAGGGAAAAAGGTGAGGTGTCAGCGTCTGGTTGGCCAGGGTGATGTGGCTGTTTGGTTGGGTAGATAGGGATGGGTGAGTTTAGGATTTAGAGGGGCCGGTCTATTTGGACCGATTAGTTTTCTGGGGCGGTCGTTCGGGTCAATCGGCCCGTTCGACTGCCCCGCCCAAAATAATTTAATATTTTTATTTGATTATGCGTTAACTTTGTAAATAGTTTTGGACAAACAAATTATCCGGCAGCATCCGGGGTTTTTGGCGTTTGAATGTAAACGAGGCGTTTGGAAAACAAATCGGGCTTTGCGAACATAGTTTTGGCAAACAATGCATGATGATGACGATGCAATGCACAAATTCAACGCGATTTTCTAGTAGTGGTTTTGCGGGATGCCACAATTCGACACCACTAACAAGGGATCTCGCCCTCGAGATCCGCCTCATGGTACCGGAAGGAAAAGTCGGCGATCTGCGTCTTCTCTCTTCATCTAGATCTTCGCGACACCACTAACAAGAGGTCGTTGTCCCTGTTCGTCAAGAGAACACTCCGGATAAACAACGGACGAAGTTAAAGGTAAGGCCACCTCTAACTTCCATGGAAGGAGTAAAATTGCATCGATCCACCATTCAATATACAAAGCAAATGATAAGAGTAGTGGTATGGTCACGACTCCATCCCGCACTCAAAGCATTACTCTGTACACGAACAGATAGATTATGCAACCAACCCTCGGATTCAGACTGAAGATCTCGACAAGCGAGGTTCGGATCAAAGGAGTGATGCAGACTCTGCATCAGATCTGGCGTAGAGGATGTCGTCGCGTCGGAAAACACCGGAAGGCACAAACAAGGAACAAGGAATGGTACCACAGCAGACGGATTCATCGGCAGCTTTGAGCACCGGACGGTAGAACACCGTTACCAAAGGAGGAAGCAAAACCCTGAAGGTACGACGGAAACCCAACCACGAGAAATCCTGGACTCGCAGAAAAGATAAGAGGTGGATTCAAAACACGCTGAGGTGAGAGGAGAGCAGCAGAGGGGTAAGGAGTAAAATCAGGCCTAATCAGAACTATCCAACCGATTTTGCAAAATAGTTTTGACACTCTACTTTGGCCGTTAGCTAGGTTATCCTACAGGCTGGACTTGTGGGGTATCGCAACTGCTGAGCTCTGATACACTCTGTAACACCCTCCGAATCGTCCCTATGCAAGTTTTAGCGAAACTTGCCAAACCCGCATAGAAACGATTCGAAGGTGCCCACCAGGCACTTTCGTGCGGGTGGAAAGCAAAGTAATAACATTACACAACAGTCCTCGATGGGACCCACATAACAGATATATATACAGCAGCGACCCAAAGGGTCAAGAATACATATATACGGTACAAAGATCCAAATCACCTTGAAAACGATGGAGCGTCCGACTACGGACAAGATGCAAATGGGGCTAAGAGCCCTGAAGAATAACCAATGGCGTCCATAACCCTGCCCAGGCCAAGCCGGAAGGGTAACCCTGCTAACGACGTCGATCTCAAACCTGCTTAAACAAAAGGGTGCCGACAAAGGGCAAAGGAAAAAAGAAGGAGCGTCGATCGAGGCCAAGACAGCGAGGCTAGAATTGGCGGTCCTCGCCTACATTGGTATGGTGGATCGAGCGGCGTCGTGCACTAAACAACCTATAGAGACTCGATACAATGGCGGCTATCGAGAGGGTAAGAAAGACCTATTCGGATCCAACCTGATACTAGCATCAAACAAACCCATCTGGCGTTTCCCCTCGAGACCAAACGAGGAAGTCAACCGAGGAACTCACACGTTGGCGCTTTACTTATTCGATTATAGTTATGCACTTTACTAGTCGGGTTTAGATAATCGTCCTGATAAAGTAAGCAGTGGGCACTTTTAGTTAACCATTCCGTTATAGTTACAACACTAACTAATCAGATACAATTAGCATGTGACAACCCCAAAACCTAGCAGTTGTTGGTACTTTTATATAGCCATTCCGTTGTAGTGAAGCTGATTACTAGTCAAATCGGATACAAGTCAATTTATAACAGTAAACTTTAGTTATAGTTGTCTATGATCAAGCACTGTGCGCCAAGTCGTCCATATCCGCGGACACGGCTTCTCGAAAAGATTTAACCCTGCAGGGGTGCACCAAAGTATCCACAGGCACTTCGACCCTTTTGCGGATCGGTTAACATACACCCATCGGTATGTCGGGGCCTAAGTCACGACGTTCCTGACCCAAAGCACGGGGCCACCCACTAAGTACACCCGCGAAGTCGGCCGGTCTCCGAGACGGACTTAGGGTTTGTGGGGCGGTAACGCAATGAGGTCCCCAAACGGGACTGTCGATACCACGAAACGGGTCACAATTCCTAACAAGACGGTGTGCTCTCGCACAAACGTAAATACATAAGTAGCATGGCATAAGTACAGGAAAGTAAAAACACCTCAAACTAGTTGTGGCCCCCAGTACAATACTTTGAAATCAGGTAATAATCAATAGGGGGCCCATATCTCCCCACCTGTGGTTAGCGCGCTCGATCTCGGAACAGGTGTCAAGAACTCGGGTCCTACGGGACACAAGTGGGCGGTCGGAAACCAAATCTTACCTATCACCCACCGATGCCTCTGCTTAATTCAATTTTAGTTGTTAAACAGTAATTAAAGTGAAACAATAAGTAAAGCCATGATCATCTCCAACGTCAACATGCGGCAATTCCTCCAACATTGATGGTACTTGACGACAAGCAAAACACTTGAGCAAGCGACTACGACACGCGGGTCCAACTATCTACCAAACAACAGGTAATAGGAGGTGTCCAAGGCTATATATGGCTGCAAGGGATATCACGGGTACGGAAACTAGAGCATCGCAACACAGATAGCAAAGATCAACAGGAGGGAAATAAATACTATAAAAGTAAGATAGGTAGAAAGGGGGAGATGCTCGCCTGAAAACATTGCCGAAGGTTCAACCGAAGATCGGGTCGGCACTCGCATCAACTCAACGGCCCAATCCGCGAAGAAGCAAACACTAGAAGAAGCACCGGATGCAATATTTAATACAACGGCAGAAGATCGGCATGAGGCATGTATGATGCATGTCATGGCAAGGGTGCGATGCAATTAGATCATATTAAGTGGACTCGGGGTCCCGACATCGATTAGATGGTTCAAGTTGTTTATCCACCCCGCAATTAAATGTTGTTTTAGCATGGTAAAAGATAGCACCGGTTCGCTACACAAGTTTAGATGAGGCCGATATGAGACTAGATTTGCCCGCATATGGGCCCCATATTTAATTATGAGGTGAATCGGCATAAGGCCCCCAAACCACATGTTAAGCATGCATGCAAGATGAATGATTAAAGTGCGACAGGTTTTATATTTAGCATTTATAAAATAGGGCTCGGGAAAAGGGGTCACACATTTAGGGTCTCCGAACTTGGGATTCCGGGTTCGGGTCGGTCTCGTGGTCCGGTTCGGGTCCGTTCAGCCGGATCGTTTCTCGTTCTCGGTAACGGGGCAGATCTTGCGTTCCGGGAAGATGTACTTGGCGGTCTTCCGCTCCACCCAGGTCGGGGCCGATCTTGTCGTCGCGAAGGTCTTGTCGGGCCGGCGTATCGGGTCGGTCTTGGCGTCCGGGAAGCGGTACTTGTCACACCTGTGATCTTCGGGTGTTATGGCGACGATCTTGTCGTTTCGATGTCGGGTCTTGAAAAATGGAGCGAAGCACTTGGCGTTCCTTAGCGATCTTGGCGTCCTCTAGGGAAGACCATGTCGAGCCATCGGGTTTGGTTTGGTCTTCGGGGTCTCGGTTTGCTTGGCTTCCATGAAGGAAAACTTGGACTCCGACTTGTTGTCGATGGCAAACTCGTGTGGGCGTCGGGGATCTTGGTGGGGTCGATGCACTCGTCACGGGGTCGCGGCAGGCGGACGGGCGGCGCTGCAGGCGACGAGGGACATGGCGGGCCACAGCACACGGCGACCGGCGGCGACGCCAGAGGGAGGCGGACGCGGACGCGCTGCGGGCTTCAGGCTGGAGGGGGCCGGTCGCAGCAGCAGGGACGGGCCGGGCGACGGTGAGGGGTGGTTCACGGCAGCAAGCGGCAGTGGAGACAGCCGCGAGGTGGCGAGGCCTGGAGGAGAGGGTCCGGGCGGGAGGAGGGTAGGCGGCACGCCGGCGGGCGCGGGCCTCGCGGGCGACGGCCGAGGGAGGCGGGCAGGAGGCGGGCTCAGGCGGCTCGGAGGCGCGGGGATGGCTAGGAGGAGACGGGCGCCAGGCGCGGTGGGGTATGCGGCGCGTGGGGCGCAGGGCGGAGCCGGAGAGGCGGGTCGCCAGGCGCGAGGCTGGCACGCGCCGCGGGCAGAGCAGGAGGAGAAGGGACGAGGGTGGAAAGGTTGGAGGAGGGAGAAGCGGCGGAGGAGAGCCTCATGGCCAGGGAGGAGCCTGGAGCGGGGGTGCAGGCTCGGGGCTGCGAAGGCCATGAGAGAGCTGTGGAGGAGGAGGAAGAAGAAGCAAAGGCGGCGGGTCGCGGGCTGCTGCTGGTGGGGCCCAGAGGGGAAGGGCGGTTCGGGGCAGGGAGGCCACGGGTGGGTCTCATGCGTGCGTGCGTGCTGTGAGTTGTGAGTGGGTTGGGGCGTGGGGGAGGTGTGGGTGAGCTGGCAGGGTGGGTTTAGAGGGAGAGGAAGTGGGGGTGGGCTAGGTGGCAGTTTGGGGTTGGTTAGGGGAGGGAAAAAGGTGAGGTGTCAGCGTCTGGTTGGCCAGGGTGATGTGGCTGTTTGTTTGGGTAGATAGGGATGGGTGAGTTTAGGATTTAGAGGGGCCGGTCTATTTGGACCGATTAGTTTTCTGGGGCGGTCGTTCGGGTCAATCGGCCCGTTCGACTGCCCCGCCCAAAATAATTTAATATTTTTATTTGATTGCGACGAACTTTGTAAATAGTTTTGGACAAACAAATTATCCGGCAGCATCCGGGGTTTTTGGCGTTTGAATGTAAACGAGGCGTTTGGAAAACAAATCGGGCTTTGCGAACATAGTTTTGGCAAACAATGCATGATGATGACGATGCAATGCACAAATTCAACGCGATTTTCTAGTAGTGGTTTTGCGGGATGCCACACCGTAGTTGTCATCGGCGTCGGATGCTTTCTGTCGTCGTCGATGGCGAACCTATAGGTTATGCGCGGATAAATGGCGAGCATCAGAGAACGCGTTAGACAATGGAGATCAAAATGGTTTGGGCTAGAGTGCAAGGCATGCACGGGTTCAGACGTTGGGGCTCACCGGAGTTATGCTCTCCGTCGGGTTCCAGCAGAGGTTGTCAGAGGCGGGTCTACAAGGCACACGAGGGTAAACGGAAGACGTCAGTGAACGCGGATGATAACCAGGTTTGTGATAAGGGAAACCAGAATGAAAGAGAGGATCGGGGTTCACCGGGATTTGTCGACGAATTCGTCGGAGCTACGGCGGCGCTCAGTGGTTTGCTGGAGACGGCGTTCTGGGGCGCCCGCTGGTAAATGGGAAGTGCCGGGAGATGCTCCTGGAAGTGGGGAAGGTCTGAGCTTGGTCGGGGAGGAGAGGGGCGGCGAGGGGCTGCCGGAATCGGCGTCGGAGCGTCGTCGGACAGAGGTGGTGTTCGAGTCAAATTCGACGGCCTGGGGGCGTGTCGAGGAGAGGTGTCTGGGGAAAATGGAAGAGGGGAGGCAGGCGCTTTATCCTGCGTGCTGGTTGGACGAATTTAACGCGACAATAATCAGGATTGATGGAGTTTTCAACGGCAGTAACTGCGACGTGGTTTGGGGGAAGGAGGGAGTCGCGGCGAAGAAGATGACTAGCGAAATGGGTCCGTTGCGTTAGTGGGAAAAGGGGAGAGGGGAAGGTCCACCCGTCAGCTGCTTAGCGGGTCAGAATATGGGTGCAAATCGTTTTCCTTCGGGGAGAGGGAAGTTGGGCTGCTGGGCTTAGTTGGGCTTGGCCAGTTGGGTCAGTCCTTTTCTATTTTTTTCTGCCTGTTTGTTTATTCTTTTCTATTTCTATTTTCTGATTTGATATTCAAACATTCAAACTATTCAAACATTTCAACTCTTCACCAAACATTGTAACTAAGAATTTGGTTCTGTTTAGTAACCTGAACCAAAATCCTAAATAAATAATACTTTAATCTTTTTAGGTTCCATCCTTAATTAAATAGGTAGGCCATGGTTTATTAATTAAATAGAGTTTTTGTTGTTTATTAATAAAATCTACATTTGAAATCCAAATATTTTCAAAATCAAATAAGTAGGTATCATTTGGAAGTAAATAATACTTGAATACTTGTTTAAAACAAAATATTATTTTACTTTAAGGTCCAATAATAATTTAAATAAAATGGGTTTTAGTAAATAACTCAAATAAGTTTTGTTTATTTAAATCTTTTACTTTGGATTCAAAAATTGTACCAAAGTCATTCAGTAGGTTTTATTTGGGAACACCAATATTTGTAATTTTTATTTTAAATAAGTTCTGATGTTTCAATTAAATTGGTAAAATCTTTTATTTAGGTAAAATTTGGATGAAATTCCTTATTATTTTGTTTAAATAACCTTTGCTAATTCTTAATAAGAATAAAATGTTTTAATTCCCAAGTTTGGCCAAGGTTTAATTTGGCTTTATAAAATAATCCTTATTTGTAAAACTTCTATTTCATTTGAAAACAAATCTTTTCATTTAATTGTTTCAAAATATTATTTCCAAATGTTTTTATTTTCCTTTTATTAATTGTTTATCTTTTTAAATCCCTTTAGTTTTTTTTAACTTCAAAAGGGTTTGAAGTTCCAATTGCACTCAAAAAGTTTCTTCTGGCTATGAAAATCAAACAAAGTTTTATTTTATTCATTTATTTTCACATTACAAGATTTGGAAAATCTTGGGATGTGATAGGCTACCACCCTTAAAATAAATCTCGACCCGAGATTTGGGGAGGCTAGGGTTACAAGAAAATTCAAAACAACTAGGGTACTACCACCCTTAAAAATCTTCAAACAAAAATTGCACATTGCCCTTCTTGGGATCCTGAAAAAAACTTCTCTAGGCAAACTTTTGCATAGTGTTCCTTATTTCCATACTTGACTCATGGGGTTCATGGGCCAAGGTTGAGTTTCTCCATAGACTTGTTTAACTTGTTCTTCATCTTTCTTGGACAATTGTTTGCATAGTGGCCTAGTTCCTTGCATTTGAAACACATCACTTGGCTGATATCTTTCTTTTCCTTTGGTATCATGGCCTCTTGTTTGTTTCTTTGGGTTTTCTTCTTTTCTGGGCATTCATTGGCATAGTGTCCCATCTCTTTGCAATTGTAACATTGCAACTGGCTTATGTCTTTCTTCTTCTTTTTGGGTCTCTCCAAAGCTAGGAGTTCTTCTAGTTCATGTTCTTCATAGGTGGGAGATCTTTCTCTCTTCTTGAGGCATTGATCTTCATGCTCCTTGGATGCATGATCCTTGTATCTAAAAATATTGCTAGCTTGGGTTCCTTCTAGATTAGCTTCTTTGTCATCCTTGTTGTCATTAGCTCCTTGGGAAAAGTTTTCTCTCATGTTGATCATTTGAGTAACTAATCCTTGCAACAATTGGGATTGAAGTTTCAAAATCCTTTGTATGGCTGGGTCTAATCCATTGTTGTTGGCTAAAAGTTGAGTTGTCTCTTGGCTCAATTGGTGTTGGGTTGCTATAAGCTCTTTCATGTTGTCTTCTTGGTTGGTGTTGGCGTCATCAACCTTGAGGTTGGAGTCTCTTGGAGAAGTCATCTGTTTGCGTTTGAAGGGAGATTAGAATAGGTAAAATATTTCTAAGGAATTATTTCTAATCACACACATCATAATTCACACAAGCAATGTGCAATCAATCACAAACAAACCTTTCACTCAATCAACAAAGTTCAAGCACATTTTTAGACAACAAAATATTTTTGTTACACCACATAAGTTCGTGTGTTTGACTTAACTAAATTATGGTGGTCCATCTATATGGTTCACTTGTGATCTTTCCATCCTTCATGATTCTTCTTGTATGAGATCATGGTTTCCTTGAGAAAAACTTTTGGTTGCAATACTTCAATGATGTAGGCTCCTTCTAACTTTTGCATTCCCTCAGTCTCTAAATCTTGAGCAAGTTTTCCTTGTCTCTCTTGTAGTCCTTAGTGATATCCAAGTTGGAAGTCCTTGGTGAACATGCTGAAGATGTTGAAGTCATTAGAGTTGAAGAAGTTGAAGAAGTCCTTTGCACATGGTGTAGTCTTTGGTCATGGGGTAGGTTTTTCCATCAAGTTGAAATAGAAGAGAGGTAGAGTTGAAACCAAAATGGTTTAAGGAAAGAGGTTACAAGGGTTTGTAAATAAGTTTTGGATCAAAATATAACTCCTATTTTTCTAAGGGTTTTGTCCAATCCTAGGGTTTACAAATCCTACAGGCAACACAATGCTCTGATACCATCTGTAGAGGTCCCAACCTAATAGGGTAGAGTCCTCCTGTGTTTTACAATGCTAGTCCCTGGATCAATATCTAGCATCCACAGTTTAGATGTAATATCAAGAAACAAAGGTCATATTATAACTTTATAACCAGGAATAACATAATTTTATTACATCAATACATAGCTCATTTGGCTATTACATTACATTGCAGCGGAATAATTATAATCATGGGGTCCTTCATCTTCAAAGTGCCACAGGCAGATGTTGGTTGTAGACTTTGTAATCCTAATCAATCAATCTTCTATAAAACAATCAAACCTGCAACATACAAGTTACAGCCACAAAGGGTCAATACATTTGAATTGTATTGGCAAGTGATACTATGGTAGTATAGTGGAGTCTATCATCTAAATGCATTTGGCTAAGTGGAGTTGAGACTTGCATTGCTCAAATTAGATTTTTCTTATCATTTTGAAAATACTAAGTTTTTGTTTTGACAAATTACTTCCCAAGGCATCTACCAATCAAAGACTGAAGATCCTTTCCAAGGCATCCACCAATCAAAGACTGAAGTGCTTGGCAAAACCATTTTTCTCAATCAAAGATTTTAAGATCCTTGTACCAAGACATCTCTCCATCAATGATTGAAGAATTCAAACAACCCTTGTTCAAACCACAAGTTTTAACTTTAGAAATTTGAATGATGAGATTCTTGATTGCTTCCATGTCTTGATGCTCAAATTGTCCTTTACCAGGGACATGGCTAAGTACTTAGATTTTACACTCTATAGAGGTGGTGCACTTTACCCACAAGACTTGGTTTCCCAAGACAAAATCTTTCAGAAGCCTTCCCTTAGACCAAAATGGACGCGCTCCAACCTATCAAACACTACCACCCACTGTCCATATGGCTAAGTTCTTGCAACCTATATGATCATGGCAGAGCCCATATTGCCAAGTGGTTGCACTTGAAGATTCTCAACATTTGACATCTCAAATCTCTTTGTTCCTGGGTGGCCATCCACAAGTGTGATACACAAGGTTCACCAGTCCCCTGGCCTTGTGTAACCACTCAACATATCCCAATCCTTCCATTCCACCCAGGTGATTCATTAACTTAGTTGTTTTTATTAAACAAAACATAAGTCCTCAGACTTAGAATATTTTTCCATAGTGTGAATATATTTTCCACCCATGTTTTCTATTAGCTAGGCTAAGCTTGGTAGTAATATGAAACTTTACTTAGGAAAATCCTACTAAGGATTCATCTACTAGGTTTTCCTATAGCAAGATCTATACTTAGAAAAATCCATGCAAGTTTTACTTAGCAAAATCACTAATGCATAGAGAAAGTAATGGGACAAAAAGTATGAAGCATCACTTGCCTTTTTGGTAGGGAATGGTGGTTCACTCCTTGATCTTGCTAGTCTCACACTTCTCTACAAGTCAATCAAGCAAACACCAATTCAATTTACAATCCAAACCAATAATCACTCAAACAAATTCACACACACAAGACAATGGAAGCCAATTCATGCATGGGAGCATGCACAAGATAGTTTTATTTTGCAAAGGGGTCTCTATGGGGTTTCTAAACTTTGTAAGATCCCAATTGGTCATTTATCAAAGTGGCAAAGTCATTAGCAAGAGGGTTTTGCCCAAAAACTATTTTTAATTCCATTCATCATTTCATGTGGTGAAAAAAATGTTTTTATTAAGGCAAAACTCTTAAGTTTTTCACCAAATGAGTTGCTATTGCAAAGCTTGGTGTTTTTGGGTCAGTAGGTTTGGTCCAAACTATTTTCTCAAAGTTTCTTTTCCATACATATTTTTATAACAAAAACTATTCTTTTTATTTGGCTAGAAAATGGCTAAGTCAAGTAATCCAATCTAAATTTTACCAAAATCATTTTCAACACCAAGGGTTGGTTCCTAGGGTCAGTAAGGTCACAACAAACCATTTTGCAAAAGTTTTACCCCTAAATTCAATTTTAAACAATTTTTATACTCTAAACAAGCATACAAAAGTTTCTGCAAATTCAACCAAGCTAACAGATACTATTTGCTAAACTAAGGGCATGGTTGGAGGGCTTGTTCTACTGAATCCATTTATATAAAATTTGCCAAATTTGGACGTGTGGTTTGAAAGTTACAAGGGTTTGAAGTTTGCAAATAATTCTGATTCAAAAATCTGTTTTAAACTAGAGCTGGCCACGCGTCATGTTTTAATTGGCCGAAAACGGTTAGCACGGATCACGCGCTGCAGGCCGTTAGATCTAAGTCATATCGCACGTTTCAGAGCTAGCGTACCCTTTCAGTTAAATGAATCTATCGCACTCGTTGGTAAATCGGACGGCTACGGTGCGACTGACCAGAGGAGGGCGGCGCTAGCGGCGGCAGACGGCGGCGCGGGCTCTGGCGGCGAGATTGCTGGCGACACAGGGGCTAGAGGGAGAGAGGGGTAGCTCACCAGGTTCTCTGTGCCTTGCTGACTCTCAACGTGTTCTTGTCTGACGAAGGGGCGCTCTAGGTCAACCTGAATTCCTCGCCGTAGTTGTCGTCGGCGTCGGATGCTTTCTGTCGTCGTCGATGGCGAACCTATAGGTTATGCGCGGATAAATGGCGAGCATCAGAGAACGCTTTAGAAAATGGAGATCAAAATGGTTTGGGCTAGAGTGCAAGGCATGCAGGTTCGACGTTAGCTCACCGGAGTTATGCTCTCCGTCGGGTTCCAGCAGAGGTTGTCAGAGGCGGGTCTACAAGGCACACGAGGGTAAACGGAAGACGTCAGTGAACGCGGATGATAACCAGGTTTGCGATAAGGGAAACCAGAATGAAAGAGAGGATCGGGGTTCACCGGGATTTGTCGACGAACTCGTCGGAGCTACGGCGGCGCTCAGTGGTTTGCTGGAGACGGCGTTCTGGGGCGCCCGCTGGTAAATGGGAAGTGCCGGGAGATGCTCCTGGAAGTGGGGAAGGTGTGAGCTTGGTCGGGGAGGAGAGGGGCGGCGAGGGGCTGCCGGAATCGGCGTCGGAGCGTCGTCGGACAGAGGTGGTGTTCGAGTCAAATTCGACGGCCTGGGGGCGTGTCGAGGAGAGGTGTCTGGGGAAAACGGAAGAGGGGAGGCAGGCGCTTTATCCTGCGTGCTGGTTGGACGAATTTAACGCGACAATAATAAGGATTGATGGAGTTTTCAACGGCAGTAACTGCGACGTGGTTTGGGGGAAGGAGGGAGTCGCGGCGAAGATGATGACTAGCGAAGTGGGGCCGTTGCGTCAGTGGGAAAAGGGGAGAGGGGAAGGTCCACCCTTCAGCTGCTTAGCGGGTCAGAATATGGGTGCAAATCGTTTTCCTTCGGGGAGAGGGAAGCTGGGCTGCTGGGCTTAGTTGGGCTTGGCCAGTTGGGTCAGTCCTTTTCTATTTTTTTCTGCCTGTTTGTTTATTCTTTTCTATTTCTATTTTCTGATTTGATATTCAAACAAATGATTCAAACATTCAAACTATTCAAACATTTCTACTCTTCACCAAACATTGTAACTAAGAATTTGGTTCTGTTTAGTAACCTGAACCAAAATCCTAAATAAAATAAATAATACTTTAATCTTTTTAGGTTCCATCCTTAATTAAATAGGTAGGCCATGGTTTATTAATTAAATAGATTTTTTGTTGTTTATTAATAAAATCTACATTTGAAAACCAAATATTTTCAAAATCAAATCAGTAGGTATCATTTGGAAGTAAATAATACTTGAATACTTGTTTAAAACAAAATATTATTTTACTTTAAGGTCCAATAATAATTTAAATAAAATGGGTTTTAGTAAATAACTCAAATAAGATTTGTTTATTTAAATCTTTTACTTTGGATTCAAAAATTGTACCAAAGTCATTCAGTAGGTTTTATTTGGGAACACCAATATTTGTAATTTTTATTTTAAATAAGTTCTGATGTTTCAATTAAATTGGTAAAATCTTTTATTTAGGTAAAATTTGGATTAAATTCCTTATTATTTTGTTTAAATAACCTTTGCTAATTCTTAATAAGAATAAAATGTTTTAATTACCAAGTTTGGCCAAGGTTTAATTTGGCTTTATAAAATAATCCTTATTTGTAAAACTTCTATTTCATTTGAAAACAAATCTTTTCATTTAATTGTTTCAAAATAGTATTTCCAAATGTTTTTATTTTCCTTTTATTAAATGTTTATCTTTTTAAATCCCTTTAGTTTTTTTTTAACTTCAAAAGGGTTTGAAGTTCCAATTGCACTCAAAAAGTTTCTTCTGGCTATGAAAATCAAACAAAGTTTTATTTTATTCATTTATTTTCACATTACAAGATTTGGAAAATCTTGGGATGTGACACTTGCAAGCTAATCAATGTGATATCACCGAGAGGGCCCAGAGTATATCTATCCGTCATCGGGATGAACAAATTCCACTCTCGATCAATGAGCCTCAACATAACACTTTATTAGTTCTGAATCCATCTTTATAATCACCCTGTTATGGTGTGACGTTTGATGTTATCAAGAAACTCTTTCGGTGTTAGTGAATGACATGATCTCATGGTCTAAGGATTAGGATCACTTCATAAGTTGTTATAGCAATATAAACTCAATGAATTTGATCGTAATGCTATACTTCGGATGAATGTTCATCACACCATTACACTAATGTTGTGATCCCGTTATTAATAACATCCAATGTCCATGATCAGGAAACCATGATCATCTTGTTAATCAACGAGCTAGTTTATGAGAGAGGCATAACTAGGAACTTTCTGTTTGTTTATTAAACACACATGTATTATTGTTTCCGTATTAATACAATTATAGCATGTAAAATAAACATCTATCATAAACACTTCATTATTGCCTCTTAGGGCATATTCCCTTCACACGAATAGCATGAAAACATAGCTTGATATGCTTCAGCTTCTTGTGTGACCTTGGCTCCTGTGCATTGGCTATGGCACCCATGTTATCACAGTAGATATTCATTAGGTCTAATTCATTGGGAACCACACCAAGCTCCATAATGAACTCCTTCATCCATATCACCTCTCATGAAGCCTCCAAAGCAGCTAAGTATTCTGATTCAGTTGAAGATCTCGCCACAACACTTTGCTTAGCACTCCTCCAGCTCACTGCTGCACCATTCAAAGTAAATACATATCCAGATTATGATTTAGAATCATCCGGATCAGTGTTCCAACTAGCATCGGTGTAACCGTTTACAACGAGTTTTTCTTCACCTCCATAAGAAAGAACCATATCCTTAGTTCTTCTCAAACACTTTAGGATATTTTTGACCGATATCTAGTGATCTACTCCTAGATCACTTTGATATCTGCTAGTTAAACTAACAGCATATACAATATCTGGTCTTGTACATAGCATGGCATACATGATAAAACTTATGGCTGAGGCATAGGGAGTCTTACTCATCTTCTCTCTATCTTTTGATGTAGAGGGACTTTGAGTCTTACTCAAGGTCGTATTGGGCAACATGGGCAGGAACCCTTTCTTACTATCTTCCATTCAAAACCTCTTTATAACCTTGTCCAAATATGTACTTTGTGAAAGCGCTATTAAGCGTTTGATCTATCTTTTATAATATTGATGCCTAATATGTATGCAGCTTCGCCAAGATTCTTCATTGAAAAACTATTATTCAAGTAGTCTTTGACACTTTTAAGAAGTTCTATATCATTCCCAATCAACAATATGTCATCTACATATAGTACTAGGAATGCTACAGAGCTCGCACTCACTTTCTTGTAAATACAAGCTTCTCCATAAGTTTGTATAAATCCAAAGCTTTTGATCACCTTATCAAAACGTTGATTCCAACTTTGGGATGCTTGCTTCAATCCATAAATGGATCGTTGAAGTTTGCATACCTTGTTAGCATCTTTAGGATCGATAAAACCTTTGGGTTGTACCATATACAAATATTCATCAATGTCACCATTGAGGAACGTCGTTTTGACATCCATCTGCCATATCTCATAATCGTAATATACAGTGATTGCTAACAAAATCCTCATAGACTTTATCTTTGCTACCGGTGAGAAAGTATCATCGTAGTCAACTCCTTGAATTTTTCGGAACCCTTTCGCGACAAGTCGATATTTCTAGACGGTTATATTACCATCAGCATCTGTTTTCTTCTTGAAAATCCATTTTTTCTCAACAGCCTTGCGGCCTTCTGGTAAGTCCACCAAAGTCCACACTTGGTTTTCGTACATGGATCCAATGTAACACCCCAGTTTTACTTAATCATTATTAGGGTTTGTTTGTGCATTGCATGAGCATCATATCTAAAAATGCATCCAAAGAAAAAATTAAATGCAAAACCCTAATCCTTTCCTCTCTATTTGAAATGCATTCAAAAGGTTTTGAGTATTTTGAAATCACAAAAATAATGGAGCCCAATCTGAATAAAAGGGCCCCACAATGTTTTTTATACTTTATACAAATGCTCTGGTATTTTTCAAATGATCAAAAACAGATTTGAAATGAATTTGCAAAAGAAAGAAACAAGAAAACTAAATAGAAAAATGTTTTCTAAAAAAACAGCAGCAGCAGCTTCTTAGGCCGCAGCCCAGACCGGCCCACCTCCCCTCTTCTCTTCCTTGCCGCTCGCAGCAGCCGCAGCCGGCCCAAGCCAGCCCACCCAGGGCCCATACCCCTTCGCCTCTCCCCCTGTCTTCTTCCTTAGGCAGACACGCTGCTCGGTGTCACCGGCGCCGCCGTCCTTCTCCACCGCTTGCGCTCCCCGTCCGTCGCGCTGCAGGAGAGGATAAGGAGCACCGCGATGCCTCTCCTTCGTTCTTATCCTCTCAGTCTCCCCCAGATGACCTCCCTCTCTCCCAGGTTTCCCAAACCCGAACACTAACCGTTGGACCTCGTCGTCGTCCCGCCATCTCCGGCCTCCCCGTGCTCTGCCAAGGTCGCCTTGAGCTCCGCCATGGTTCCAGCTTCCTCCTCGCCAATGGAATCGACGTGGGGTGCCCCCAATCGACGCCCACGACCTCGTCTTCCTCGAGCCCGACGACCGCCGTCATCGTTAATCGTCGTTGTTGCCGACCTCACCTCATCTCGCCGTCGTCACCAATGTCCCCAGGGTGAGCTCACTGTCCTCACAGACCCCTCCAATCCCTCCCTCCTCCTCCCTACCGTCTCCGCCACGAGCACCTGTGTGGGCCGCCGTCGGAGCTCGGAGCCGAAGCTCCGGTGACCCCAATAGGGTGGCGCCCCCATTTTCTGTCTCGCCTCGGCAGTCCCTCTCTAACACACGCACACACATATCCCCACTCGCCCTAAAACGCTGCTCCTCGCCATCTCAGCCAGCAGGCTTGCCAACGTGGCACTGGCCCGATGGTCAGCCAGCTGCCTAGGTGAAAAACACCCAACCCCCCCCCCCTGTCCACTTGCTTGCGTGGCTTGACTATGTGGCCTCTAGCCCACATGTCAGCCATAGTGGCTAGCCAGCCCTCGGTGTAAAAAGGATTTCCAGATTTATTTAAATTAAGAAAAAATTAATAATTTCAAAAAAAAATTTGAATATTGTAAATTCAATAAATAATTCATTTTAAGTAGGAAAAATACAAATAATATATCAAAATATTCAGAAAAATTAAACCTAGGTATATAAGCTATAATCATGCACTGTTAAACAACTTAAATGACAAGTTTAATTAGAAGAACAAATGCACCCCTCTCATATGATCCCGGAGTTTTCCCGAAATAGGGTTTCTACCCCTCGGAACCCCTAATTAACTTGTCATATAGGGTTTCAATTCAATGCAAATTAACTTGTCATATCATCATTCTTGTTTGAGCATTGCATCGATGCCATGAGTTGATTGTTTCCCCTTTATTTCCGGTGTTTGGTTCTTCCCGGTAGAATACGAGATCGAGATCGAGATCGAAGCTAGAGATCAACACCGTCGAAGATCGAAGATCGAAGAACAATACTTGATCAACTATAATCAAGTCAAGTACAAGGTTCCTGAAGATCTGCTTATCAGTTATCAACTGGCAAAGGCAAGCATAGCCCCACCATGATATAATCCTATGATTTCAAAAGCATTTCAATTCTTGCCATGATGCATACGATTCTACTGTGAACTTTTATCGATAGATAGAGTATCCTGTCTATTGCATTACTCCCTTGAGCTTATATTACCTAATCAACTGCTCCTAGCATAACTAGGTTTGGCTTGTGTGCACTGCTAGAGCTCTTATATGTGTCTGCTTAGCCATGCATAGCGGTCAGTTCTGGTCCATCCAGATGATGTATTAGATGTAGAGAATCTAGTATGACAGGAGAACGTGATGAGATAATATCTGAGGTGATATGAGATTAAACATGCTAAGGCTTGTATGGGAGGCCACGGTGGGATGTGGTTTTTCTAGTCCCATGCTCGCCACCACTAGGACCCGAGTTCTTGCCTTTGGAACCAAGACGAGCGTGCAACCACACGGGGCCTTGAAAACCTCACGAGCAACTAACTTGCCTAGTAGATTCCATGAGTCACATAGTTCAGGCGTTCCATTCGACATATGCATAGAAAATATTTTGAAAGATTTGCCGGGTGAAGTTGGTACATTCATAACAGGTAGGTAAGCGTGGCCGGGGTTGCTTGGGGTAGATAGCGCCCCTGCTAACCAACCTCGCCTCACATCTTTAAGTACCGGCTTCAGGATTTGACCCATTACGGCAGAACCATACTTATTGCGTGACTCGTGGTCTCGGCGAAAGCAAGGTAAAGGTCGTGTCTAACCACCCTCTGCCGGCCTTCCAAGGAAGAGGGCTAATCATGTGGCATTAAGATAAGGTTAGTACGTGTGGGTAAAGTTGTACACCCCTGGAGGGTAATAATCTTTTCGAAAAGCCTTGTTCACGGTTATGAACGACTTGGCGACCGGACTCAAGATCATAGAGAACTATAACCTAATCATAAAATTTTGCAGATCAACGTGTGCTTAATGATGCTTCCTCATGGGTACGAGGGGTTGATCCTAGTTGGTAGTTGATGATGATTGGTGGATATCAAAGATGATGACCAATATTTCGGAGATGTCGCTCTCTTATCCTCTTTTAAAATACTCTGATTAGACAAGCTTCTTCTCTCTCTTGTTTTATAAACAAAAGATGGCTTTATGCAAAACAGCTCCACCAGCCATAAGTTTTGCGGAGTACACCCTGTACTCACCCTTGCTTTGTTGATACTTTTGGCAGAGCAAGTGTTCACATGAGGATCAGTTTGGTACGTCATCGACATCGACGAGTAGCTTGGGGTTCCCGGCCGGCAGCCTGGAATCTATGGGCTGGGACGTCATCATTATGTTCAGGCCTCTTAGGCCATTTTTTAAGTTTGCTATACTTAATAGCATAATTTGCCTTCCGTTGTTTGATGTTTGTGGTCAGTGACCTCTGCTTGTAATATTTTGGTTCTCTAATAAGTTATGAGCTTGCTGTAATAAATTTTGTGTCGTAGGGTCACTGTTGTGTTATCGACTCTTCACTGTATATTCTTGAGCTCAAGGTTAAGCTTATTTCAGACAGAGGTCTGGGATTTGTTTAGCCCTGATCCCGGGGTGTCACATCCAATCTCGGATTTCATGGCTTCTTGCCATTTATTGGAATCTGGCACGATCATTGCTTCATCATATGTCACAGGGTGATCGGTGTTATCCACCAACATGACACTCATAACATGATCATACCAATCAGGAGTGGTATGAGTCCCCGTTGACCTGCGAGGTTTAGTAGTAACTTCAATCAAATTTTCATGATCATTATCATTAGCTTCCTTTCTTATTACTATAGGAGCCATAGGAACATCTTACGGTGTTGCGCTACTCTCAAATCCGAGAGAAGGTTCGATAATCTCGTCGAGTTCTACTTTCCTTCCAGTCACTTATTTCGAGAGAAACTCCTCGAGAAAGGATCCATTCTTGGCAACAAAGATTTTTCCTTCTGATCTATGATAGAAGGTATACCCAATAGCTCCTTTGGGTATCCTATGAATACGCATTTTTACTCTTTGGGTTCAAGCTTGTCAGGCTGTAACTTCTTTACATAAGCTTCGCAACCCCAAACTTTAAGGAACGACAATTTAGGTTTCTTCCCAAACCACAATTCATACGTTGTCGTTTCAACGGATTTAGATGGTGCCCTATTTAAAGTGAATGCGGTTATTTCTAATGCATAGCCCAAAATGATAACAGTAAATCTGTAAGAGACGTCATAGACCGAACCATATCTAAGAGAGTTCGATAACGACGTTCGGACACACCATTACGTTGTGGTGTTCCCGGCGGTGTCAATTGTGAAAGTTTTCCGCATTTATTTAAATGCTCGCCAAACTCGTAACTTAGATATTCACCTCCATGATCAGATCGTAGAAATTTAATCTTCTTGTTACGTTTATTCTCTACTTCACTTTGAAATTCCTTAAACTTTTCAAAAGTTTCGGACTTATGTTTCATGAAATAGATATACCCATATCTACTCAAGTCATCTGTGAAAGTGAGAACATAACGATAACCACCGCACGATGCCACACTCATCGGGATACACACATCGGTATGTATGATTTCCAATAACTTTGTAGCTCGCTCCATTATACCAGAGAATGGAGTCTTAGTCATTTTTCCCATCAGACATGCTTCGCATCTCTCAAGTGGTTCAAAATCAAGTGATTCAGGAATTCCATCGGAATGGAGTTTCTTCATACGCTTCACTGCAATGTGACCAAGATGACAGTGCCACATGTATGTTGAATTATCATTAAATTTCAAATGTTTAGCATCTATATTATGAACATGTGTATCACTACTATTTAGATTCAACAAGAATAGACCATCTATCATAGGCACATGACCATAAAAGATATTACTCATACAAATCGAACAACCATTATTCTCGGACTTAAACAAGTAACCGTCTCGCAATAAACAAGATCCAGAAATAATGTTCATGCTTAACTCAGGCACCAAATAACAATTAGTTAAGTATAAAACTAATCCCGATGGTAGATGAAGAGGGAGCGTGCCGACAGCGATCACATCAACCTTGGAACCATTTCCAATGTGCATTGTCACCTCGTCTATCGCTAGTCTCTGTTTATTCTGTAGGACCTATTTCGAGTTATAAATATGAGCAACCAAACCAGTATCAAATACACAGGCACTATTACGATTACTAGTAATATGGACATCAATAAGATGTATATTGGATATACCTTTCTTCTTGATGTTGTCGTTCTTCAGATCTGCCAAGTACTTGGGGCAATTCCACTTCTAGTGACCACACTCTTTGCAATACAAGCATTTATCATCAGGACTAGTGCCAACTCGGGTTTTCTTATCAGGTGCAGCAATTGATTTGTTGCCTTTGAAGTTACCCTTGAGCTCATCCTGATTCTTCATGTCTACTTCGGCAGCCACCAAAGTGGCAGCAATTTTAGTGAGCGATCTAATCGCACCACTTATCTTGTAATTCAGCACAAACCTTTTGTAACTGGGTGTGAGCGATTGCAGAACTCTATCTATCACAAGATCAACTGGGATTTCATGTCCTAGTACCTTAAGATATTGAACATATTACATCATCATCATGAGGTGATAGTTCATAGAGTAGTGTTCCTTCATCATAGCACTAAAGAACTCGGCAGAGATCATATATCTCTCAGCACGGATTTGGCCCTCAAACATGGCTTTGAGTTCCTTCACCATGGTAGCAGTGCTGCTAAGTTCAAAGAATTCTTGGAGCGCAGTCTCCATCGACATAAGGATCACCACAAGATTGTAGTCATCACGCTTTGTGTCATACACATTGCGCTCATCTCAAGATGCGGTATTTGTAGGTGGGTCACCTAGCGGTGAATCCAACATATAGGTCAAATTTTTAGCATTGAGGACAATCCTCATGTTACATAACCATTATGTGAAGTTTCATCCATTCTATTTCAACTTTTCTTTCACTAGGAACGCATTTAAAATGGTGATAGGGGTCACCATGATCTACAACATATTTGTAAGATTTTAGACTAAGTTTAAGAAAAATTGAGTTAATATTTAATACTTAAATTAACTAGGTGAACTCCCACTCAAAAAAATATCCCTCACATTGTTTTTGTGATCACACGAACCAAATCCACTACATTAATTCCAATCATCACGAGAGATTATGTAGTTTCAAAGGCGAACAATCAACATGTTCATCATATCAACTATATGACTCATGCTTTACCTTTCGGTATTCTGTGTTTCGAGACCATGTATGTACATGCTAGGCTCGTCAAGGTTAACCTTAATATCTGCATGAGCAAATCTGGCTTGCTCCCGTTGTATGCACACGTAGAATCTATCACACCCGATCATCACGTGGTGCTTCTAAACGATGAGTCTTAGCAACGTTGCCTACTAAGTATGAACACTTTATTACTTGATATTTAGTGAGAGGGATCATCTTATAATGCTACCTTCGCGACCTAAGAAATAAAAGATGCATAAAAGGATTAACATCACATGCAATTCATAATATGTGATATGATATGGCCTTTCTTCTTGTGCCTTTGATCTCCATCATCATCGGCGTGGCGTTGATACGTCAGAAACGTATCTATAATTTTTGATATTGCATGCTTGATTAGTATCAACTTTGCTTTGCTTTGTCTACACTTTGAGATGTTTTTATATGTTTTTTGGTACTAACCTATTAATAAGATGTCACAGTGCCAGTTGCCTATTTTCTTCTGTTTTTGGTTCCAGAAAGGCAGAAAATCAATATTCTCGGAGTTGGACGGGACAAAAGCCAAAGTCAATATTTTACCGTGGGCAACATGAAGACAGAATACGAGACAGAGAAGGCTCAACAGAAGGCCACATCCCCTGGCCACGCAGGTGGGCCCACCCCACGCCTGGGGGTGCAGCCACCCTGGTGGCCCCCTGCCTCGCCTCTTCGCCTATAAAGTCCCCTCGATGCCGAAACCCTAAGCACCCGATCAAATTTCCACGAAATCATCTGTAGCCGCCGCCACCATCGTCCCTAGATCAGGGAGATCTGAATCTCTTCCTGGCACCCTGCTAGAGGGGAGATCATCCCGGAGGCCTTCTTCTTCATCATGCCAGCCTCCGGTCTGAAGCGTGAGTAGTTCCACCTTGGACTACGGGTCCACGTAGTAGATATATGGTTGTATCTCCTCCTTTGTGCTTTCATGTCTAGATCTTGTGAGCTCCGTTCATGATCAAGATCTCATCTATTTGTAATCATGCATGTTGCTTTGCGGGCATCCGATGGATATTGAGATTACTATGTCAGATTTAATGGTTTTGTCTTATTGATTCTATCATGTTTGTGTTGTTTGTGACCTTGCATGCTCTCCTTTGTTAGTAGCTATCTTGGCCAAGTAGTTGCTAGTGACTCCAAGAGGGGGTATTTATGCTCGATAGTGGGTTCATGCCTCTATTTTCCAAGGGAAGTGATAGAAATCTCTTCGGTGGTAGATGTGTTGTTGCCACAGGGAGAAAACAACGGTCTCTTGTTCATGGAACAAGTGGATTGTTTACCTTACACACTTTGCTTAAAGCAGTTGTCTGTTGCTTGCAACTTAATACTGGAGGGGGTTCGGATGATAACCTGAAGGTGGACTTGTAGTCATAGATGCAGTTGGATGGCGGTCTATGTATATTGTTGTATTTCCCTATCGAACCTCATGGGATCTTTTTGTCTAGTATTGCATTGTTATGCCTTGCTCAGTTCTGTCAATTGAGCTGCTATAATTTGTTTACCATGCATGCATGTTTGTTTATCTAAGGAGAGCATCTCTAGTGAACTATGGACCCCGGTCTAATCATTACCATTGATACATCTTCCACTGTTACTTGTTTACTTGCTGAAACCATCATCACCTTCCACACCATACATTTAATCCTTTGTTACAGCAAACCGGTGAGCTTGATAACCTCACTGTTCATTGGGGCAAAGTCTTGAGTTTGTGTTGTGCAGGTTTCCACGTTGCTTGCAACACCTTTGAGATGTTTCCTTCCTCCTACTGGTTCGATAACCTTGGTTTCTTACTGAGGGAAGGCTTGCTGATGTGCTCTTCACACCTTGCTCTTGGGGTTTCCAACGAAGCGCTCCCACGTCAACACCGGGCGCCATCAGGCGTCAAGGTCAATGGCACCGCTCCATGGTTGTTGTCCACCAGCATCAACTATTACAACTACTTTGAATAATAGACTCGCAGGTCTAGACGAAATTTAAAGACAACCATAAGGCTCCTTCTGGTTGCCAACTTACAATAAGGATCATTGCATACATAATATATAATCACAATCATGTCCATATCACATCACAGCACACCCCTTCAAAATAAAGTTAGACGCCTCTAATTTTCGTTGCATGTTTTACGTGGTTTGGGTCTTTCGAATAAGAACCGTTATAACTTACGAACAAGAACCACAACATTGATACAAGTATTGTTAAGTGCCAGTTGTAAATTGAATCTTCACTATGGTGGGAGAGACAGACACCCACAAAGCCACTTATGCAATGCAAGTTGCATGTTGAGCGTGGAGCATGTCTCATGAACGATGTAATGTAAGGTTAGCCCAGGACGCTTCATCCCACCATCCCGCAAGATGCAAAGTACACAAAAAGCAATCGACAACAAAAGCATTAACGCCCATAATAACCATTGTGTTCTACTCGTGTAATAGGTCTACGCATAGACATGGCTCTGATACCACTATAGGGGTTCATAGCATGGAAAACAAAAAATTCTATCGCATGAACACACACAAGCCAAGATATATTCTACAAGATCAGTACAATGAGTTGATGGAGTACTAGTCCTCGAAGATCCAAAGCGTTTAACAAGATCGAATTCTCGTGGTTAATGTAGTCATTCACTTGCCGATCTCAAGATCACGAAGACAATCCTTCCGGCACCATGTTCCGGCAGTGCTCCGCTGTCGGTCACATGTTTGGTACTCGATGAAGACCTTCCTCTCCTTTGTTACAGCAAACCAGTGAGCTTGACAACCTCACTGTTCGTTGGGGCAAAGTCATGAGTTTGTGTTCAGCAGGTTACCATGTTGCTTGCAACAACTTTGAGACGTCTCCTTCCTCCTACTAGTTCGATAACCTCTGTTTCTTACTGAGTAAAGGCTAGTTGTTGTGCTCTTCACACCTTGGTCCTGGGGTTTCCAATGAAGCGCTCCCACGTCAACACCGGGTGCCATCAAGCTTTCTGGCGCCGTTACCGAGGAGGCTAAGGACGTCTTCACAAGGGGAGTCCTCCTCAACCTTTCTCTTTACTTTGTTTTTAGTTTGCTTAGTTTCTTTTGCTTGGTTTTGTTTGCCTCTTTTTATCAAAAACTAAAAAAAAATAGTTTAGTTTGGTTTGCTTTCTCTTACCAAAAAAACAAAAAAATTATTTCCTACTCTAGTTGGTGGTCTGTTATTGCCTTGCATGGTCATGCTTTCTATCAATGGATGGTTTCTTTGAAACTAGTTCTTATTGGCAAGGCCGGTTCACGAAAGAACAAAAGAATTACTGTAAGGAACACCGTTTGTCACAAAAAGGGAAACACCTATGGGAACAAATTGATAAATTGAATACTATTGCTAGAGAGGTCTGCTCCGTTGTCGGTCACATGTTTGGTACTCGATGAAGACATTCCTTTCCCTTGTTCCAGTAGGTAGCAGAGGTTGTAGATCTCCTCTCAATTCCATCAGCACAACGGCATGGTGGTGAAACAGAGGAGTAGATCCCGTAGGGCTTCGCCTAAGCTGGAGCGAGTATGGTGGAGTAGAGAGGACTTGGCAACTAGGGTTTAGAGGCCAAGGGGTGGAGGTGGTCGGATACTAGGGCAGGGCTAGGTGGCGGCAACTTGAAGGAGATCTAGGGTAGCGGTGGTTTAGAGGGAAGACGGCCTAGGGTTTAGGGGTGTGGAGCAAGGGGGCGCCCCTCCCCTCCTTTTATGGGTGGGAGAGGCAGCAAGGGGAAGGGGAGTCCTCCCCCAACTCCTCTTCATGGTCGGCAGCAAGGGAGGGAGGGGAAACCTTCCTCCACTAGGTTTCCTCTATCTCCCTCCACTTGGTTTGACTTTCAATGTTGGGATTTGACTTTTCAAATTGGAGTTTGACTATTCAAACTAGAGTTTGATTATTTCTCTTCCCATTGTCCAGCCAAGTGATGTAGGACATGATGCAACCATTCCACATTGGTATGACACATTCATGTACCCTTCCATCTTCAGAGTGGTGGACCTTCTAGACCCTTCTAGAAGATTTCGATAAAAACACCGAAAACATTTTGGAACCCTAGAATAGGAATTTACTTATATGAATATTATTCTTCGGACCATTTCGGATCTCCTCGTGATGTCCTGGATCCAATCTGAGACTCTAAACAACATTCGATCTCCAACTAATTACCATATCTACTAAAAATATCGAATCCTTAAGTGTGTCTCCCTACGGTTCGTGAACTATGCAGACATGATCGAGACACTTCTCCGATCAATAACCAATAGATAAATCTAGGAATTCATATGGCTCCCACATATTTCTACGATTACTTCGTGATTGAATGAACCATTTACATACTATACCATTCCCTTTGTATCATGATACATTACTTATCCGAGGTTTGATCGTCGGTATCTCCGCATACCTAGTCCAACCTCGTTACCAATAAGTACTTGTCATCGGATTGTCGACAAGTATGTCATAGGGTATCCTAGTGGCGTTGGAAATATGGGGTGTGAGACGTCGGATGTTCCAGGAGCGGTAAGCACAAGTTTACCCAGGTTCAGATCCGACTGCGGTGATCGGATCCTACTCCTGCTACAAACCCAGTAATTTATTGGCGTAAGATGGATGTTACAGCGGATTACAAGAGAGGTTTGCATGTGCGATTTGTGATTGTGGTAGTAAGATTGGTTGTGCCCTAAAGGCTCCCATAGGTCTGGTTTATATAGATACCAGGGCCTACGGTTATAGGAGAGACCTATCCGGCTACATTAAGTCGGTAACTAGATACATCTTGGACTAGAAGTAATACTACAGGCCTAAGTCGGTAACACTTCTGGGCCTTGCCATAGCCAGAATTGCACCTCCTGTTTCTATGACTGGGCCACCCGTGAAGCAAAGCTCTAACCCATTGGTGGGCCACCTTGGTCGGCGAGTATTGTGGGTATACCCGAAAAGTATATCCCCAACAGTAGCCCCCAGAAGTCTCCAAGATCCAAAGCCAGATAAATCGTCTAGCTTGATGGTTTCTTCGTCTTGAGAATCTTGAAGGTTTCTAGAAAACTTCTTTTAGTAGTGTAGGATTCTGAGTCAGTTGAGTCGGATATGTTTTGTTCTGACATTAATCTTTTCCTTGCTCAGTTTGAAACATGAGCCAGATTTTACAGCGGCGTGCATGCTGACAACTTTTCAGACCAGTTCTTGTCACTGACAAGAGCCCCATCGACACGACCGTTGGTGGGTCTGCTCCCTACGGAATAGATCACCATTTTAATGCTCATGCAAGAATCGAGGGGGCGGAGGAGTCGCCAGGAAGTTACCCACCTCTCTCCTATACGCGTGGCATAAATCACGCGACCAAAGCACGAATCTTGGCATAGAGGAAAATAAAAGAGAGGACAAGACCCTTCTCTCAGATTTATCTCTCCACCGCTTCATTCATTGTCTCCTCGTACTCCTCGAGCACTCCGCAGCCATTCCCATCTACACACCACGAGAAAAAATCTCTCTCCCCAGCAATCCTTCTTCTCCAAGAGCGATGGCGTCTGCATCTGGTTCAGGAGCGGCGGCGGATGAGAAGAAGATGCGGGGCCTCTGGGTCCCCAGCGTCATGGATGACGCCGAACTCCAGGTCATGGAGGATGAGGGATTCATCGTCGCCGACGCGTGGCGAGGTGCCTCAGGACGGTTCGTTCTGCCATCTACCGTGGCCTCAGCCTGCCACCGTCGGACTTCTTCATCGAGGTACTCAAATACTACGGTGTGCAGCTCCATTACCTCCCTCCCAACTCTCTGCTTAAGCTTAGCACCCACGCAGCTCTGTGTGAGGGGTTTATTGGCATTAGGCCAAGTCTCACCATTTTCTGGTACTACTATGGTACCCGGAAGAACTCCATTAGTGCCGGTGTGCCTTACACCACAGGCACTCTTAGCTTAGTCCTTAGAAGAAACCGAGTTTATCCTAGGATTAACGCTAGTGAATCCGTCAAACGCTGGGCCGGAACCTTCTTTTATCATAAGGATATTCCGGCTCCTGGAAAGGCGGAAGGTCTTCCGTCCTTCGTCGATGGTGCCGCTCCCCACCAAAGGTCATGGGACACGGAGGCGCCGGAACTGTCAGATATCTTGATCCTCGCCAAAAGGCAGATTGAGTTTCTGATGAAGAACATGGGGCTCCGTGGATCCGACTTGATCCACTGCTGGTTGGAGCGCCGGATTCAGCCTCTGCAGCACCATGGAGACCGCCTCAAGTACCAGATCACCGGTGACAATAAGGACAAGATGCGGTCATCCCGAACCGGATTCCAGCGAAGGATTACAAGACCCTTATGCAGTATTTGATCAAGGAAAGAGTGGAACGAAAAGTTCTGGATATTTCCATGAATATGTTCACGTTCAACCGTCCTTTGACTCTGATAAATATTTCGACTCTGCTTTCACGTTTTGTCATTCCTTTATGTTCTTTCTCCGACTCTATCTTTATCGACACTTTTTGACTTTGTCAGCTCGAGAAACTCCCCGGGTCTGAGCTAGCTCTGCTAGAGGGCTATCTCTCAGATGATCCGGAGGCAACGAAGGATGATGAGGTGCAAGAAGTTTCCGCCTTCTCCCCCAAGAAGCGCAAGGCGAAGTAAGTTGTTATCATAGCTGGTAGCCAAGTGCTGCCAGTAGTTAAAAAGTAAGCACCCTGTCTCTTTGTTTTCAGTATATTGTACCTTTCTTTCTTTCCAAAGCATACCTAACATTTGGATTTTCAAGCTTAAGTTGTTTTGAAGAGTAAGACGAATCCAGACAGCAACCCAGGCAAGCTTCTGTTCCGTCAGCAGAAGCTTGTTATATCCCCTGCCATGCCGCCACCGACTCCCTCCAGTACTCCATCAGCACCAGAGGCTTCCGCCTCTCATGGTGCGGGCAACATCTTGAAAGCCTTGGTCATCGTTGGTGGTCAAGCAACTAACAACGGTGAACCCGTTAAGGGTAATGATCCCATGGTAATATCTACAGGAATATTGGATAAAGTGGCCGGCTCTGCTGTCTCTGGCCTGAAGAGGAAGAAGAAGGAAGAGATCCTCAGGCTGGCTCAGTCCAGCCTTGAGAAGCAAACCCTTACCGCAGAGGCAGCAAGCTAGGAGCAGGAGGACGTCAAGCTGGTCAGCCTCCTAGACCAAATTTTAGTCTGGGACACTAAGATAGAGTCTGGCGAACTCCCAGCGACAGATGTTCCCTCCCTCTCCCTTGCCGAGAAAGTGTTCCACAACACTAAACTCGGATTTGATAAGTTGCACTTGGAACACATGGTAAGTTTCCGATTCTTATTTGCATTTTTTATTATCATATCCTCTAGACCCCAAGCATAAAGTCGGATAAACGTCGTTGAATCCGAGTTAATGCTTCTAGGTTGCAAAAGAACGATGTAGTGTAGCCCCAAGGCTTGTGTTGTATTTTTACTTAGTTAAATTTGCAGCCCGAGTCTTAGTAGCCGTCTGACGGTATTCTGTCTATAAACTTACAAAAAATTGCATCTTCCAACTAGGAATTGCTCAAGAACATATGTAACAAACGCAATGAGATCAAAGCCATGTCCCTTGAGAATTCGAAGTTAAAAGTTGAAAAATATGAAGTAGAAGGTAAACTTTTCCGACTTCCTCTTTGACAGTTAGCTACTGTCATAGTCAAACTTGTTCTCTCTGACTTATATTTTTTCCTTTGCAGAACTGTTGTGTGAGTCTAGCAAGATGGTGGAGCAATTCGAGAACTTCAAGGTCTTGGAATTGGAGAATGCTGAGCTCCGGGACAAGCTTGAGAAGCTGATTATTGAATCTGAGAAATCCGTAGCTGTTGTCCTGGAGTCCAGCAACCATGAGACCGTGAGACTCGAGAAGCTATTGGCCCTCCGAGACAAACAATTGGATGATCTTCGGAAGGATTTCGATAGTCAGAGCGATCTGGCCCAGGACACAGAGAGTGAGATGAACAGCCTCCGTGAGAAGCATGCCCAGTGTAATCATTCAGTGCTAGGTAAGATTTCCGAATTACTTTTTTTGAGTGATTTTTCGACTTTCTTTTTGAGTCAAATTTTGAATTTCGGTTCTTTCCCAGCCCCCTGAATCTTTCTGACTCTCCTACCTCCGAACCTCACCTTGAGAGCATCAAGCTCGTCAAAGATGTTTTGTTCGACTTCCGCCAGACTCTTGAAGAGGCTGGAGAGTCGGTCAAACTTTCTGACTTGCACAAGATGTCAGTGCAAGAGGTGAGGGACAAGGCCAAGGAGATTCCGAAGCTTATCGAGGACTAGAAGATCTCCTACGCCCGGACTGCTGCACAAACTGCTCTTACCATGGTGATGAGCCACCATAGCGAGATGGCAATTTGGCATGTCACCAAGGGTATTACCGAGGAGGACGATGAGGGTACCGCAGGACATCAAGACAATCCAAGATTCCTATGTAGGTTACACTTGTCATGTGGCGGAGATGACCAATTACATGATGCCATTCTTCGAATCCGTCATTGTGCCTCCCTCGCCTCAGGAGCCAGAAGACAGCCATGCTGAAGCAGCTTCCGAGTCTCAGGTTCAGGGCGACAACGTTGTCAACTCCAGCGCTCCACCTTCTTCATCACCACCACCTAAGTCTGCAGCATAAACAGTTTTTATGCATTATTCTGAACTTTGGGCAATGTAATGATGGAAACAATTATTTTCATTGTGTTGGTCTGTAAAAAACTAATGCTTTTACTATCATAGCACTTTTGCTTGTATATATTTTATGTGTGTGCTTGAAATTTTCTGAAGAACTAGTTTTTATGCTTATACTTGTCGTTTTATCTGGCTCTCTTCCTCTTCCCTTTCATGAGACGGCCAACCTTTAGCACGAAAACTTTGCCGGGCAACGGAGCTCAATTGCTAAACTAGTTTAAACTCGGAAACAAAGTCGGATTCTAGTACCAACAATTCATTACTCAGAAGATACTCGCGTCTAAGCAATCAGATAAAAAACCACAGTATAAACAATAATTGATTTTTTTACCCTAAGGTAAAAAAAATTAGATATTCAAAAATCGTAACCATAACGAACATGAGCATAAAGTACTTTCAAGCATTCTGGGATTTTTGAAAATGACATGCTCTTTTGGAAATAAGATGGCAAAAACTTCTCAAAAATAATATATGAGGAAACCAAAACTTTATTTCACTTTGAACATGTACATATATGATTACAAGGAAATATAACTATGAATAGAAGGGACATAGTTGTGCAATATTCCATGGACGGTCTATCTCATCTGGGTCTGTACTACCGCTAGCTCTCTTTCTTTTCCGAGTATCTGGTCTTTCCTTGACTGGTCTCGTATCGGTTAAATAATACGACCCATTATGCAGAACTCTGATAATCATAAAAGGTCATTCCTAAAATGGGGAAAGTTTGTGCTTTCTTTTTTGCACAAGTCAGAGAACCAAATCGCCTTTCTTGAAAGAACGGTTTTGTACTCTCTGTCTATGATACTTGTGTAACTTCTGCTGGTAGTTTGTAGATCTCTGCTCAACAATGACGCATACTTCTTCGATTATATTGGTATCATCTTGTCGGTAAACTTCTGCATCTTCTTCGATATAGTCTTTGACTCGTGGAGACTGAGAAATTAGATCACTTGGAAGAACCGCTTCTGCACCATAGACCAAGAAGAAAGGAGTGTATCCGGTTGATCTATTAGGAGTTGTACGCAAGCTCCATATCATAGACGGTAATTCTTCCCCCCAAGCCCCTGCGGCTCGACGAAGTGGTGCCTCGAGACGAGGTCGAAGTCCTTGTAAAATAATATCGTTAGTTCTTTCGACTTGTCCATTATCTTGTGGATGCGCGACTAATGCAATATCGAGTCGGATCCCTTGTTCTTCACAGAACTCGGCAAGTTCTCCCATGGAAAAATTGCTCCCGTTGTCAGTAATTATGCTACGCGGATATCTGAATCGGATGATCACGTCATCAACGAACTTTTTGGTTGTGGCTCCACCTGTAACATCCCAGCATTAGAGCTTAGAAATAAGCTGAACCTAGATGTGTGCATTGCATTCATGCATAGGAAATCCGAATAATTTTCGCGCTTTTGAACAAAACTTGTCAAAGTGATTGAAGCTTCTCTCAACTTGATGGAATTGAAGTAGATCATCAAGTTGACTGTGATAAGTTTCAATATGACCTTTGTTAAAACCTTGTTTTGGGTAAAGGATATTGATCTAAGGGTAGATCAAATGTAATGAAACTTAAACCCTAATATATTATTTAATGATTTATATTTGATCCTTAAGTAATCATATCCTAGTATTCATTACACCACTCATGAATACCAAGTTATAAACATAACCTAAGTAATAGGAATGGAACAACTAAATCTTGATCTATCTTAATCTCATCTCCTTATACCATGAGTATCATGGTAATACCTAACCTTAACTCTTTAGTGAGATTGAGTAGGAAAGAAACCAAGTCAAGATCATTCACCATATATCTTTCTTTCCATATCAATTCTTATAGAATCCTATCTCAATATTTGTTGTTCATCAATGTTGAGTAATCAACTATTGATTCACCAATTCTTAATCTATCAACTATTGACCATATCATAGCATTCACTTAAGTGCCTATAAAGAAACAACTAAGAAGGGGTAAATAGTAATGCTAGATTTAGATATCATCTATAGGATGGGAGTGTTGGGAGAAAATAAGATTATTGTGATAATTGATGGAGTTAACTCACTTCTGAAATGATAGAAGAGTTATTTGCAATATATAATTATATGGTAATAAAGAAGATTACAAGGATGAATCCTGAAGATAGTTACCAGGAGTAGTCCTATTGGATCAAGTAGGTCTAGTCCATGAATTATATCTCTTAATCCAATAGAGATAAACAGAAGATAATTATAATACAACTGTAACGTGGTATGGCTGAAAACCTTGATTAGCCAACTAGAAACCTAAACCATAAAGGATCAAAGGATTATAATGATCATGCCTTACTCACCAAGATTGAATGCTTATATCATGTATAAGTGACATTGGTGGATAAAACATGATTGAAACCTAGTATAGATATGATATCCTAGGTTAGCCATGACAAGTCATATTAATATAATGTGTGGTTGGAGTATTAGATACTAGAGTCAAGTAGAGACAAGATAGTATGATTAAGATGATGATAGAGCAACATTGGACTAAAGAAGTAGTATTTTCCTCTTTGGAAATACTAAGCACTTGAGATGAAGTAGGATTTGATGTATACATCTATTGAAGTAATATTAGTGAAGGATGATTAAGGAAGAGTATGAATGGAGTTAAAAATAACTACTTGTTAGATTGGAGGTTATCCGCAGTAGAGTAGTTGATATAACCAAGTATAGATATAAAAATATTATGAAAGCTTTAGTGTCAAGCTCATTGGAGTTATAAATGGATTAAGAAGAATAAAAGGTGGATAAAAATATTCTTGTGAAGCTCATCATGTTAACACATGATGATGGATATGAAGAAGTAGTATATTTAGGAAGGGAATTCCTTAATTAGAAGTCCAGGATTGTGAATCATGGAAGATAGGAATCCTTGGTAAACACTAAACCCTAATCTTTAACCAAACATAATATCCATTTCATCTGATTAATATATCATCTGACTTCTACAAAGCTTTATAGGAATATTTTCCTATAGCAAATCACTTAAGCACATCTTTGTCATTTCCAACTATCATGATCACATGTGATTAGGAACTATCTTAATTAATTCTTCCTCATAAGTCATTATAGAAAATCATCTTATTATTTTAAAAAGGTGATATCAATAATGATCCCAAACATAAAGACAATATGTGTTAACCATTAATATTTATTCATATTAATAAAAAGATATAAGTATATTAAGAACCCTAAACCCTAGGGTAAGTATTTACAATTCAAACCCTAACTCCTATGGTAGTTATAATAAAATATATACATTGTTATTTCCTAAATTCATGGGAATAATATTAACCATATTAATTCCCTAGGACATTATGTATCAAATAATAATGAAGGATCACCATATGAAAATTTCCCTCCAAACTATAAATTCAATAAAACTAAGTTTTATAAATAAAAAAAGGAAAGATCATTTAATAATCCATGGTTTATTATGGAAAGAAAAAGAAAAACCAAGGCCCTTACCAAATATTAGAACGATCTATAAACAAAAAATAAAGAAATGTAACATTATATAATAAAAGTTCACAAATTGAATCTAAATAAATTTATGATTGCTGCTAGTATTTAGCAAAGAAATTCCATTAAGAAAAGTCAAAACAATTGCTTAAATAAAAGATAGAAAAGAAAACAAAATATAGTAAATATAAAAGAAAAAGAATAAAATAAACAGATCAGCCTTGTTCTAGCCCGAAGCCCAATTTTCTGCTCTCCTATCTACCGCCCAGCAGCAACACCTCTCCTTTTCCACTCACTTCGCCACGGCCCAACAGAAGCCCGGCCCAGGTACCATTTTGTCAACTCAATCCTCATCGTCTACCTCTTGATCGTCCCGAAGCAGCTCGCTGTCGATCGCGCCGCCGTCGCTCGCGCCAAGATCCTCGACGCCGGCACCCAGGGACGGATAAGACAACCACGGATGCAACCCTCGCTCATCCTCATCAACTTCCTCTTCCTCTGAAGCTTTCTCCCTCGGTCTCTGAGCATGTCCGCATCATTGGACCTAGTGAGCCGCCGTCATCCGTCGCCGTACTCCCTGTTCTGATGACCATCCGAGAGTGGCGCTACCACATATGGGTTCTACGTACTCCCCTGCATCAAAACCCTCTAGCCGCATCTCCCAAAACCATCTCTGCCACCATTTCCGGTGAGGCTCCGGCAAGCACATGTGGTAGCTGAGGTGGCCACGATCCCACATGTTCGTGTCTTTGGCTAGATTAACTAAGAGTGTAAAAAGGATTTTGGGTCCGTGATGTGGTCATCGTGACGTTACGCCTGCGTCATCCTTGACCAGATCCACTGTTGACTAGTCTACTGCCCATGTGGCATCCAACGTGGCCAGTACCGCACTAGTCAGTAACTGGGGCTAGGTGTGTGTGCGGTATAAAAAGCTCTTTAAGAAATAAATTTAAATATTATAAATCCAAATCTAAATATTCTAGAAATTAAATGAAATCATTAAATCTTGTTAAATTAATAACTTATGTTTTATAATTCAGAAAAAATATGTTTTATATATGAAAAATTTTAGATAAATAAAATCTATAACATTAAACCATTATCAAACATTATTATTCCAAAAATTTAAATAATTGTTATTTAATAAAGAATTTACAAGTAATAAAACTTTCAAAATAAATATTTTAATATTGGTAAATGTTAAAAATATAAATAAAATACCAAAAATCTTAGAAAAATAATAACTATAATTCAAAACTATAATCATGCATTATTATTTCATTTATTTAAAAATTTATTATTTATTAAGTATTTATAAAGTAATAAATCTTATAAAAATCATATCTTATTATTTATAAATCACAAAAATAAAAGTAATATACCAAAATGATCACAAAAATAATACCCACATGTTAAAAATATAATATTCTACTTTTAAGGTAAATAAAAATTTAAAACACTTTAACAACTTGAATTTAAACCTATTTCCTTAGTTGATAATTCATATAAGGTAAATAAAATTTGTTAATATTTCTACAATTAGCCAATTGAGTCTAATAAATAGTATTAGTCTTAAATATTGATAATATGAAGTCAAAATGGTTCAACACATTTTAAGTAGAATCTTATTGAATTATCCTTCAACCATAAGTATAGATTATTTTCTAAAAGGATCCTTATCAATTATAAAATATTCAAGAATAATTTGTGACTAAATTAAATATTTTCCATTACTTCAACCAAAAGTTTACAAAAATATCAAAAACACTATCATGAATCCATAAGTATTTAAGTAATATTACTTCCTTGTTTACAAACTATAACCACTCATCTATAAAAAAGGTAAATGATTCTATTCAATTATAATGTTAAGAAACCACTATACCAAATAAAAGTAATACCATTCCTAGTTAACTTTAAAGGAACCTTATGAAGTGAACAAAGTACAATTATCATCAGCAATATACCTTAAGTCCATCTATGTCTTTAAAGTTAACTTTATTCTACAATACCTTAAATATAAGGCTAAAGACTTTGTTATATGTTTGATAGTTAACTTTGGTGTGTTATAATTAAGTCGTAAAGCATCTCAAGTCTAGATTATTCAAGCAAGCATAAACAACATCAATCACATTCTATTAATCCCATTCTAAAAACTATCAGGATTGTTTAAACCTTAATAAAGAAATCTTTTCTTCAAAAGTTATTCGTTTTGCCACTTAAGTCACAGATGACAATTAATTGTAATCACAGTACTTTATACTTTTCTTGTATAACTAGGGTTGATAACACAAAAGTTCTTTACAAGTGACATTACTTGTAAGGTAAAATTTTAAAGATGAACAATTATAGTATGAGAAATCTTGAGTAGTATTTCACATTTGTGTGTATCTCATTGTTTTATGATATTATAATTACATGTTGTTTCACACACAATCACAAGCCTTAATAAGAAGCACAAATATGAAACTTATCTAAAAGGATAACACATTCTAACAGGAACCATTTCCAGTTTCCAACCCCTAGAACAACGTTATTCCCGGGATTCGAGTTTATCAAATTGCATTACATTACATATGCATAATAGCATCTTGCTTCTTTAAACATTATTCCTTACCGAACCAATGATGCTGATTTCAGATATTGGATCTTTTATATTGTCTTGAAGACCGTGAGTGCATAATATTGCAATCATAAAAGGCAAGTTCACACTTGCTCATGTCCTTTGATTATTTTCAGTAAAGTATTTTACAAATCTAGTGTTGTCATCACCTGCATTTGAAAAAGGTCAGAAAACACTATTTTCATAATAATATGATTATAGGTTATTTACCATGAGGTAATAACCTACTATGAAAGTTCCGGTGGTAAAGGAACATATTATCTAGGACTTAACAACCAATGTCACTAGTGATTCTTATGTCGTATATAACGTGTTAACCATGAGATTTGGAATGGGACAGAGAAGTCAGCTGTATCATTTTCCTCTCATACGAAGGCAAGACGACCTTAACGTGACGTTGTGATTCCTTGTGCGGATCCAACATATGGGTGGGCACCCTTACGCCCCACACTTTTGGTGTCTAGATTATCTATGAATGGTATTTAGGGGTATAGTCCATTTAATATGGTACTTTCCTAGGCATCACCAGGTCATAGAGTCTTCGGGAACTCATTAGGGTTTTAGCCTGCCCGAAAGGGGGCTTAACGGAGGTGAGCCGGCCCCGAAGTATCACGCAGACATATGGGGTCGCGGAGAGGGCAGTGATTGGATTGGATCTTAGTCTAGGTCTCATACCAAGGAAGTATGAACGGGTTGGCCGCTCGGATGTGCAACAAAGCTAAGATCTCTCATGGGTAAAGTAACGCACCTCTACAGAGTGTAAGAACTGTAACTTGTTACTCCCTGTTCCGGGAAGGAGCTGCGAACGCGGCGGGAAAGGAACTCCATGATACTTCTGGTAATCCCGTGAAGGCTGGCGGACATAGCTTTTCAGAATAAAAGCAACCTTTGAAGAAATGTTTTCGAAAACTTGCATTGCCTACGACCTTTGGTCTGTGGCTGTAGATATAGTGCATCAAACACTCCTTTTCTACTGAACTTGCTGAGTATGCTCGTACTCAACGTATTTTATTAACCCTTGCTAGATTCCGAATCCATTAAGATGACGTCTACATCAAGTTATGCTCCAGGAATCATCATCAAAAGCTAAAACTCTTCAATGAAGTCAAGAAAGTCAACATATACATCAACTCATGTCAAGACGAAGTTACTGATTAGATAGGAATATAATCTCTAGCCATAGAACCTATTTCTGTAGCATATTGCAATAGCAGCAATGCTAGACCATTAGTTAAAATACTAGTATTATTAATATGATAGTTTTGAGTTGTTTATTTCTGATTCTTCTTTGTAAGAAGTTTCTTTCTCTCTCTTTGACCTAGAGTGTTCTCTGGCTCTTGTGTAAAGAGTTGAGTTGTAACCTATAGTCATGTCTTGGACCTGCTGTGTTTTTGTGGTACCACTCTTAGGGATGTAATACTAGTGAACGGTGTTTCATTGGTGTTATGTCAACGACTATAGTGTACTACATCATGCAGTGGTATGCGGGTCACCACACCACCGCAACTGGTTACGGGTTTAGCCTCAATCCACTTTGTAAATTTATCCACCATCACTAGTAGGTGAGTAAATCCACATTTTGACGTACGAAACGGCCCTACCATATCAAGCCCCCAGACCGCAAATGTCCATGTAATAGGGATTGTTCACAGTTGTTTAGCCGGAACGTGTGCCTGATGGGCGTACTTTTGGCAGCCTTTGCACGTTTTGACCAGTTTGTCGACATAGGCCTTAGCTGTAAGACAAAAGAATCCGTGTCTAAAAGCTTTTGCCACTAAGGATCTGGCTGCAGCATGGTGACCACACTCTCCTTCGTGGATTTCTCATAAGATTTCGACTCCTTCTTCCAAAGAAATACATCGCTGGAAATGCCAGAAACACTCCGCTTATAGTGCTCACAATTTATTATAGTGTAGGCTTTTGCTCGTCGGACGATCTGCCAGCTCAAGACTTCGTCTTCGGGTAATTTTCTGTCTATCAGGAAATCCAGATAGGGTTTTGTCCAGCTAGGAATTACAGCTAGAACTGCTATTAAAGGTGAGTCGGATTTCGTCGGAGAGTCCTCATCAACTCTGACTATGGTGGGGACCCTTAAATGATCTAAAAAAAGCTCCATCCGGTACTTGTTACCGTGCAGAGCCTATCCTTGATAGAGCATATGCTTCCTCATTTTCTGCTCAAGGGATGTGTTGTACTTCAAAACCCTCGAACAATTTAGATAATTCATCCACAACAGCTTTGTATTCTGCCATGTGCTTGTTTGTGTTGCAGATATCAGATACTTGTTGAGCAACTAAATCCTAGACTCCGTAACACATGAGTCTTGTTATGCCAATGTTTTTGGCCATGTGTATTCCATGCAGCAATGCTTCATACTCGTCACTATTGTTGGTTGCCGTGAAGTCTATTTGCAACACATAGAATAGCTTATCTCCTTGGGGTGATTTGAGCACCATGCCAGCCCTCGAGCCTATTGGAGATATGACCTAGAGGCAATAATAAATGTAGCTATTATTCTATCTTTGTGTTTATGATAAATGTTTACATTCATGCTATAATAGTATTAACAAGGAAACATTAATACTTGTGTGATTTGTAAACTTAATTTGAAGTCCCTAGTAAAGCCTCTATATAATACTATCTTGTTGGTTAATAGATGATTGTGGTTTCCCTATCATGAACATTGATATGTTATTAACAACAAGATCATATCGTTAGGAGAATGATATGGTGGACATACTCCTATAGATAAGCGTAGCATAAAGATCAAGTCATTTTAATAGTTCAATTGCTATATGCTTTCTGATACATAGTAATCTAATTCCTTCGACCATGAGATCATGCATATCACCTTTACCGGATGGATGCTTTGATGACATCAAACACCAAACCGTAACTGGGTGGCTATAAAGGTGGCATTGAGTGTTCGAAAAGTATTGGTTGAAACACATGGATCAAGAGTGGGATTTGTCCATCCACATGACGGATAGATATACTCTGGGCCCTCCCGGTGAAATGTCATCCAATTAGCTTGCAAGCATGTGACTGGCTCACAAGGGATCACATATCACGGGAACGATAAAAGAGTACTTATCGGTAACGAGGTTGAACTAGGTATGCAGAGATACCGACGATCATAACCTCGGATAAGTAAACTATCGTGAGACAAAGGGAAATTGATATCGTATGTAAGTGGTTCATTCGATCACAAAGTAATCGTAGAAATATGTGGGAGCCATATGAATTTCCAGATTCCTCTATTGGTTATTGTTCGGATAAGTGTCTCGATCATGTCCGCATAATTCATGAACCGTAGGGAGACACACTTAAGGATTCGATGTTGTTTGAGTAGTTATGGAATGATGAGAAAGAGTCCGAATGTTGTTCGAAGTCTCGAATGAGATTCGGGATATCACGAGGAGATCCTGAATGGTCCGGAGAATAATATTCATATAAGGAAAGTCCCGTTTCGGAGTTGGAGAATGGTTCCGGTGTTTTCATCGGGAATGTTCTAGAAGGTTCCGGAATGTCCGACACTCCGGAGGGGAAGGGTACATGAATGTGTTATATCAAGTTGGTATGATTGCATCATGTACTAAGTGTCATCGCTGAACAAAATAAAGGATTAATTCAAATCCTAGTTTGAAAAGTCAAACGGCTAGTTTGAAAGTCAAACGGCTAATTTTGGAAAGAGGAAAAGGAGGAGGAAACCGAGTTGGGGAGGAGTCCCTCCTCCCCACCACCGGCGCACCACCCAAGCCAAGTTGGGGAGGGACTCCTCTCCCTCCCCTTGGCCGGCTGGCCCCTCCACCTATATAAGGAGGGGCAGGGCTCCCTCCTAGAGACACACATGATCCTCTCCTCCAAACCCTAGCCGCCGGCGCCGCCACCTCCACTGCCGCCGCCGCCCTAGGGCAAACCGCCGCCGCCGCCTAGCTAACCCTAGCCGCCGGCTTGCCCCCTCCTCGGCGTGTCTAAACCCTAGATCGTCGAGGGACTCTCTCATACTCCACCATACTCGCTCCGGCTTAAGGCGAAGCCCTGCGAGATCTCCCCTCTACTTCCGGTACCACGCCGTTGTGCTGCCGAAATCGCGAGGAGAGTGCTACAACCTCTGCTGCCTGCTGGAACAAGGGAGAGGAAGGTCTTCGTCGAGTACCGAACGTGTGACCGACTGCGGGAGCGCTGCCGGAACGCAGCTCCGGAAGGATCGTCTACTCGATCTTGAGATCGGAAAGAGTACGACTACATCACCCACGAGAATCCGCTCTCGTTAAACACTTTGGAATCTTCGAGGGTGAGTTATTCTATCAACTTGTTGCTACAATCTAGTAGATAGATTTTGTCTTGTTTGTTTGTATGCGGTAGAAATTTTTTGTTTTCCATGCTACGAATCCCTACAGTGGTATCAGAGCCGTGTCTATATGTAGATCTGTTGCACGAGTAGAATACAATGGTCATTGTGGGCGTTGATGCTTTTATTGTCGATTGCTTCTTGTGTACTTTACATCTTGCGGTATGTTGGGATGAAGCGGCCCGGGCTAACCTTACATGACATCGTTCATGAGACTTGCTCCATGCTTGACATGCAACTTGTATTGCATAAGTGGCTTTGCGGGTGCCTGTTTCTCCTAGCATAGTTAAGATCCAATTTACAACGGGTGATTAACAATACTAGTATCAATGTTGTGGTTCATGTTCGTAAGTTAGAACGACACTTATTGAAAGCCCCAAACCACGTAAAACATGCAAAGAAAGTAGAGGCGTCTAACTTTGTTTTGCAGGGGTGTGCAGTGATGTGATATGGCCATGATTGTGATTATATTTGATGTATGCAATGTTCCTTATTGTAAGTTGGCAACCGGCAGGAGCCATATGGTTGTCTTTAATTTATGTTAAGACCCGCATGTCTATTCAAAGTAGTTGTAATAGTTGAAGCTGGTGGACGACAACCATGGAGAAGCGCCATTGACCTTGATGCAATGTCGGTGATGATGGAGATCATGTTCGTGCTAGAAGATGGAGATCGGAAGCACAAAGAAGAAAGGCCATATAATATCACATATTATGAATTGCATGTGATGTTAATCCTTTATGCATCTTGTATTGCTTAGTAGACGACGATAGCATTATAAGATGATCCCTCATGCACATGAATTTCAAGTCATAAAGTGTTCACCCTTAGTTAGCACCGTTGCTAAAGCTTGTTGTTTCGAAGCACCACGTGATGATCGGGTGTGTTAGATTCCGCAAGTGTATACAACGTGAGCAAGCCAGATTTGCCCATGCGGAAACTAAGGTTTGATCTTGACGAGCCTAGCATGTACAGACATGGTCTCGGAACACGGATCACCAAAAGGTAAAGCATGAATCATATAGTAGATATGATGAACATGTCGATTGTTCGCCATTGAAACTATATCAACTCTCGTGATGATCGGTGTTGATGTGGTGGATTTGGTTCGTGTGATCACTAAAACAATGTGAGGGATATTGTTTTGAGTGGGAGTTCACCTAGATTAATTTTATTATTAATTTGAACTCAATTTGTCATAAACTTAGTCTAAACTATTGCAAATATGTTGTAGATCAATGGCAGCCCCTACCATCAATTTTAATGCGTTCCTAGAGAAAGAAATGTTGAAAAACAATGGAAGCAACTTCGCGGATTGGTTCCGCAATTTGAGGATTGTCCTCACAGCTGGTAATTTGACCTATGTGCTGGATGCACCGCTAGGTGACCCACCTGCAGCTGATGCTTTCGATGAAGTAAAGAATGTTTACCTCACTCGGAAGACTCAGTAGTCCATAGTTTAGTGTGCTATCTTGTATGGTTTAGAATCGGAGCTTCAGAAAAGGTTTGAGAATTCAGACCCATATGATATTGTCGAGGATCTCAAATTGATCTTTGAGACTCATGCGGCAATTGAAAGCTATGGGGCTTCTGAAAAGTTCTTTAACTGCAAGATGGAAGAGGGCAGCTCCGTCAGTGAGCATGTGCTTAAGATGTCTGGGCACGCAAACAAACTTCAAAGCTTGGGTATAGTGATTCCTAATGCTTTGGGGATTTACCGTGTCCTCCAATCACTACCACCAAGTTACAAGAACTTTGTGATGAACTACAACATGCAGAACATGAACAAGACGTTGCCAGAACTCTTTGCCATGTTGAAATCTGCAGAAGTGGAGATCAAGAAAGAGCACCAAGTGTTGTTGGTTAATAAGACCACCAAATTCAAGAAAGGAAAGTCTAAGCAGAAGGGACACTTCAAGAAGGGTGGTAAGAAAGTTACCACGACAACGAAGAAGACCAAGGCTGGACCTAAGCACGATCTTGAGTGCTTTCTTTGCAAGGAGAAGGTCCTCGAGCGGAATTGCCCAAAGTACTTGGCGGATTTGAAGAAGCAACATCAAGAAAAAGGTATATCGATATACATGTTATTGATGTGTATCTCACTAGTACTCGTAGTAGTGCACAGGTATTTAATCTTGGTTCGGTTGCTCATATTTGTAACTCAAACAGTCTTTGCGAGAATAAACGGAAGCTAGCGAAGAACGAGGTGACGATGCGTGTTGGAAACGGATAAAAGGTTGATGTGATCGCGGTCGGCACGCTACCCCTTCATCTACCATTGGGATTATTTTTATACTTAAATAATTATTATTTGGTGCCTGCGTTGAGCATGAACATAATATCGGGATCTTGTTTATTGCGAGACGGTTACTTGTTTAAGTCCGAGAATAATGGTTGTTCGATTTATATGAGTAATATGTTTTATGCACATGCACCTTTGATAGATGGTCTATTCTTGTTGAATCTCGATAGTGGAAATACACATATTAATAACATTGAGGCTAAATGTTTGAAATCGAGCAATAACTCGACCTATATGTGGCACTGTCGTCTTGGTCACATTGGAGTGGAGCATATGAAGAAACTCCATTCCGATGGACTTCTTGAATCACTTGATTTCGAATCACTTGAAAGATGCGAA
Source organism: Avena longiglumis (assembly GCA_030063025.1). NCBI lineage: Eukaryota > Viridiplantae > Streptophyta > Magnoliopsida > Poales > Poaceae > Avena > Avena longiglumis. Next base: position 335,458,688 of record CP125979.1, on the reverse strand, counting down.
GCATGTCTGATGGGTAAAATGACTAAGACTCCATTTTCTGGTATGATGGAGCGAGCTACGGACTTATTGGAAATCATACATACCGATGTGTGTGGTCCAATGAGTGTAGCATCACGTGGTGGTTATCGTTATGTTCTTACCTTCACGGATGATTTGAGTAGATATGGGTATATCTATTTCATGAAACATTAGTCCGAAACTTTCGAGAAGTTTAAGGAATTTCAAAGTGAGGTAGAGAATCAACGTAACAATAAGATTAAATTTCTACGTTCTGATCGTGGAGGTGAATATCTAAGTTACGAGTTTGGCGAGCATTTGAAGAAATGCGGAAAACTTTCACAATTGACACCGCCGGGAACACCACAGCGTAATGGTGTGTCCGAACGTCGTAATCGAACTCTCTTAGATATGGTTCATTCTATGATGTCACTTACAGATTTACCGCTATCATTTTGGGGTTATGCATTAGAAACAGCCGCATTCACTTTAAATAGGGCACCATCTAAATCCGTTGAAACAACACCGTATGAATTATGGTTTGGGAAGAAACCTAGATTGTCGTTCCTTAAAGTTTGGGGATGCGAAGCCTATGTAAAGAAGTTACAGCCGGACAAGCTTGAACCCAAAGCGGAAAAATGTGTCTTCATAGGATACCCGAAGGAAACTATTGGGTATACCTTCTATCATAGATCCGAAGGCAAAATCTTCGTTGCCAAGAATGGATCCTTTCTAGAGAAGGAATTTCTCTCGAAAGAAGTGACTGGAAGGAAAGTAGAACTCGACGAGGTTGTCGAACCTTCTCTCGAAATTGCGAGTAGCGCAGCACCGGAAGAAGTTCCTGTGGTGCCTGCACCAGTTAGAGAGGAAGCTAATGATGATGATCATGAAACTTCAGTTGAAGTTGCTACAGAGCCTCGCAGGTCAACGAGAACTCGTACCACTCCAGATTGGTATGATCCCGTTATTGAGTGTCATGTTGGTGGACAACACCGATGACCCTGAGACATATGAGGAAGCGATGATGAGCCCAAATTCCGATAAATGGCAAGAAGCCATGAAATCCGAGATTGGATCCATGTACGAAAACCAAGTATGGACTTTGGTGGACTTACCGGATGGCCGGAAGGCTGTCGAGAACAAATGGATCTTCAAGAAGAAAATAGATGCTGATGGTAATGTTACTGTCTATAAAGCTCGACTTGTCGCAAAAAGGTTTCGACAAATTCAAGGAGTTGACTACGATGAGACTTTCTCACCAGTGGCGAAGCTAAAGTCTGTGAGAATTATGTTAGCAATCGCTGCATATTATGATTATGAGATATGGCAGATGGATGTCAAAACAGCATTCCTCAATGGAGACATTGATGAAGAGTTGTATATGATGCAACCCAAAGGTTTTGTCGATCCTAAAGATGCTAACAAGGTATGAAAACTTCAACGGTCCATCTATGGATTGAAGCAAGCATCCCGAAGTTGGAATCAACGTTTTGATAAGGTGATCAAAAGTTTTGGTTTTATACAAACTTATGGAGAAGCTTGTATTTACAAGAAAGTGAGTGGGAGCTCTGTAGCATTCTTAATACTATATGTAGATGACATATTGTTGATTGGGAATGATGTAGACCTTATTAATAGTGTCAAGGAATATTTGAATAATAGTTTTTCAATGAAGGATCTTGGCGAAGCAGCTTACATATTAGGCATAAAGATTTATAGAGATAGATCGAAACGCCAAATATCATTGTCACAAAGTACATATTTGGACAAAGTTCTAAAGAGGTTTGGAATGGAAGACAGCAAGAAAGGGTTCTTGCCCATGTTGCCCAATACGACCTTGAGTAAAACTCAAAGTCCGACATCGGCAGAAGATAGAGAAAGGATGAGTAAGACTCCCTATGCCTCAGCCATAGGATCTCTAATGTATGCCATGCTATGTACTAGACCCGACATTGCATATGCTGTTAATTTAACTAGCAGATATCAAAGTGATCCAGGAGTGGATCATTGGACAGCGGTCAAAAACATCGTTAAGTACTTGAGAAGAACTAAGGATATGGTTCTTTCTTATGGAGGTGATGAACAGCTCATTGTTAATGGTTACACCGATGCTAGTTGGAACACCGGTCCGGATGATTCTAAATCACAATCTGGATACGTATTTATTTTGAATGGTGCAGCAGTTAGCTGGAGGAGTGCAAAGCAAAGCGTTGTGGTGAGATCTTCAACTGAATCGGAATACATGGCTGCTTCGGAGGCTTCACAAGAAGCAATATGGATGAAAGAGTTCATTACAGAGCTGGGTGTGGTTCCTAGTGCGCTGTACCCAATGTCTATCTACTGTGATAACATGGGTGCCATAGCCAATGCGCAAGAACCAAGGTCACACAAGAAGCTGAAGCATATCAAGCTACGTTTTCACGCTATTCGAGAACATATCCAAGATGGGGATATAAAGATTTGCAAAGTACACACAGATCTGAATGTGGCGGATCCGTTGACTAAACCTCTCCCGAGGGCAAAACATGACCAGCACCAAACTGCCATGGGTGTTCAGTATATTACCATGTAATCTAGATTAGATGACTCTAGTGCAAGTGCGAGACTGTTGGAGATATACCCTAGAGGCAATAATAAATGTAGTTATTATTATATCTTTGTGTTTATGATAAATGTTTACATTCATGCTATAATAGTATTAACAAGGAAACATTAATACTTGTGTGATTTGTAAACTTAATTTGAAGTCCCTAGTAAAGCCTCTATATAATACTAGATTGTTGGTTAATAGATGATTGTGGTTTCCCTATCATGAACATTGAGATGTTATTAACAACAAGATCATATCGTTAGGAGAATGATATGGTGGACATACTCCTATAGATAAGCGTAGCATAAAGATCAAGTCATTTTAATAGTTCAATTGCTATATGCTTTCTGATACATAGTAATCTAATTCCTTCGACCATGAGATCATGCATATCACCTTTACCGGATGGATGCTTTGATGACATCAAACACCACACCGTAACTGGGTGGCTATAAAGGTGGCATTGAGTGTTCGAAAAGTATTGGTTGAAACACATGGATCAAGAGTGGGATTTGTCCATCCACATGACGGATAGATATACTCTGGGCCCTCTTGGTGAAATGTCATACAATTAGCTTGCAAGCATGTGACTGGCTCACAAGGGATCACATATCACGGGAACGAGAAAAGAGTACTTATCGGTAACGAGGTTGAACTAGGTATGCAGAGATACCGACGATCATAACCTCGGATAAGTAAACTATCGTGAGACAAAGGGAAATTGATATCGTATGTAAGTGGTTCATTCGATCGCAAAGTAATCGTAGAAATATGTGGGAGCCATATGAATTTCCAGATTCCTCTATTAGTTATTGTTCGGAGAAGTGTCTCGATCATGTCCGCATAATTGACGAACCGTAGGGAGACACACTTAAGGATTCGATGTTGTTTGAGTAGTTATGGAATGATGAGAAAGATTTCGAATGTTGTTCGGAGTCTCGAATGGGATTCGGGATATCACGAGGAGATCCGGAATGGTCCGGAGAATAAGATTCATATAAGGAAAGCCCTGTTTCGGAGTTGGAGAATGGTTCCGGTGTTTTCATCGGGAATGTTCTAGAAGGTTCCGGAATGTCCGGCACTCCGGAGGGGAAGGGTACATGAATGTGTTATATCAAGTTGGTATGATTGCATCATGTACTAAGTGTCATCACTGAACAAAATAAAGGATTAATTCAAATCCTAGTTTGAAAAGTCAAACGGCTAGTTTGAAAGTCAAACGGCTAATTTTGGAAAGAGGAAAAGGAGGAGGAAACCGAGTTGGGGAGGAGTCCCTCCTCCCCACCGCCGGAGCACCACCCAAGCCGAGTTGGGGAGGGACTCCTCTCCCTCCCCTTGGCCGGCCGGCCCCTCCACCTATATAACGAGGGGCAGGGCTCCCTCCTAGAGACACACAAGATCCTCTCCTCCAAACCCTAGCCGCCGGCGCCGCCACCTCCACTGCCGCCGTCGCCGCCCTAGGGCAAACCGCCGCCGCCACCTAGCTAACCCTAGCCGCCGGCTTGCCCCCTCCTCGGCGAGTCTAAACCCTAGATCGTCGAGGGACTCTCTCATACTCCACCATACTCGCTCCGGCTTAAGGCGAAGCCCTACAAGATCTCCCCTCTACTTCCGGTACCACGCCATTGTGCTGCCGAAATCGCGAGGAGAGTGCTACAACCTCCGCTGCCTGCTGGAATAAGGGAGAGGAAGGTCTTCGTCGAGTACCGAACGTGTGACCGATCAAGGGAGCGCTTTAACGCAGCGCCGGAAGGATCGTCTACGCGATCTTGAGATCGGAAAGAGTACGACTACATCACCCACGAGAATCCGCTCTCGTTAAACACTTTGGAATCTTCGAGGGTGAGTTATTCTATCGACTCGTTGATACAATCTAGTAGATAGACCTTGGCTTGTTTGTTTGAATTCGGTAGAAATTTTTTGTTTTCCATGCTACGAAACCCTACAGAGCCTTCTCGTGCTTTCGATCCGTCCAAGTGAAGGGTCCAAAATTCTGAGTCTGGAGGACTTGTGTTTTCTGTCGTCTCTGTCCAATCAACAACAAAGTCGGCTAGTATTTGGGACTTGATTTTTGTACGCGGCTTGTACTGAATGTCACATCCCAAGATTTTCCAAATCTTGTAATGTGAAAATAAATGAATAAAATAAAACTTTGTTTGATTTTCAAGGCCAGAAGAAACTTTTTGAATTTAATTGGAAACTTCAAACCAATTTGATTCAAATAAATCCTAAAGGGATTTATAAGGATAAACATTTATTAAAGCAAAATAAAAATATTTAAAATTACTATTTTGGATCTTCTAATAAAAGGTTTTGGTTTTCAAAAGGAAAAGAAATATTTAAATAAAGATTATTTTATTGAGCCAAATTAAACCTTGACCAAGCTTTGGAATTAAAACATTTTGTTTTGATAAAAATAGTAAAGGTTTATTTAAATAAAATAATAAGGATTTAATATCCAAATTTTATTAAGGTAAAGGCTTTTCCCATTTTAAATCAAACACTAAAACTTATTTATTTATTTTAAATAAGTTTTCCAAATATTTTATATTCTCAAATAAAACTTATTGAAGTGTTTTGGTTTTATTTTAGATTTCAAAATAAATATTCTAATAAAACAAATATTATTTGAAGTAAATTAATAAGGCCATTTTTATTTAATTGTTAATGGACCCTAAAATAAAAGGTTATTTTGTTTTAAACAAGTTTCCAAATATTCTTTATTCCTAAATAAAACCTACTGTTTTGGTTTTGAAAATAATTAAATTCCAAAAGGAGTATTTAAATAAAGCAAGTCCTATTTGATTTAATAACAAAGGTCCATTTATTTAATTAATAATGGGCCCTATTATTAAAAACTATTATTTTGATTTTGAATTTTGAATTATGTTACTGAACAGAACAAAGTTCAAAGTTGTGAAGTGTGGTGTTTGTTTGAAATGATTTGGTTGTTTGTTTGAATTTCAAATCAGTAAATGGAAAAAGAAAAAGGATAAAACAAACAGACAGAAAAAAATATGAAATGGACCTGACCCAACTGGGATAGCCCAATAAGCCCACTCACAGCCCACCTCCTCTTATTCCCCGAACCGTTTTTCTTTCACCGCATAAACAACCCGCAAGGCCACTGACTAGTGGACCCCTCCCCCTCACTCCCTCTCTCGCTGACAGAGGACCCCGTAGACACGCTGTCATCTTCCCCACCCCCACGACCTATTCTTCCTCCCCTCGTCACCGTTGCAAGCTTTGAATTCACGGCATGAATTCTCCTTAATGCCACGAGTAAAACCTGCAGTGATCACGCACGATAAATCGTCTCCCTCTCCTCTCTCGTTTCCCCCTGACTCCTCCCTCAAGCACGCCCCCAGGCCGTCGAATTTCACTCGAACACCGCCTCGGTCCGACGACACTCCGGTGAGGAATCCGGCTGAGCCTCTTCGCCCCGCGCCTCCCTGAGCACCCTAGTAGATTCCCCACCTCCTGACGCATCCATCCGTACCCCTCGTTCGACCACGTGCGTCCCTGAGCGTTGGCAACATCTTCCTCGAGCCAGCGCCGCCGTCTGGTTCTTCTCCGACGACGTCTCCCCGGTAAACCAGACCGCCCATTCACCTCTCGTTCACGCACACAACTTTGTATTGATCCTGCGCGTCTAACCGCGTCTTCGTTTTGTCTCGGGGTGAACCACAGCATCGTCCCCGACCACAACCAGAGCCGTCTGACGCCAGGAGCAACTCCGGCGAACGATTACCGCCACGACAGAGCGCCCCTTGACCCAAGGAGACCACCTCGAGCTTCCCCACATCCTTGCGAGCACGGTGAGCATGTTCTTTTCCTTCCTTGCTTCCTGTAACATCGACTCCGCCGCTCGCGCTCACTGCACGCCGCCGCCACTTTGTGGTTGATTGGATCAGGACCGTTCGATTTAGATCAGACGCGTAGAAACAGATGACTTAAACGAAGGGGTAAGATAGATCCTGAGCCGCTCGATCTAATTTAAATCCAACGCTCCACAGCGACCTATCCGTGCGAACCGGTACTGGCGAATAGGAGCAAGCCACGTGGCCAGGTTTTGAGTTAAAACAGGTTTTTGAATCAGATTTAATTGCAAACTTGAAACCTTTGTAACTTTCAAACCACATGTCCAAATTTTACAAATTTTATATCAATGGATTCAGCGGAACAAGCCCTAGCCAACCATGCCCTTAGTTTAGCAAATAGTATCTGTTAGCTTATTTGAATTTGCAGAAACTTTTGTATGCTTGTTAAGAATGTAAAAAATTGTTTAAAAATGAATTTGGGGTTAAAATCTTTTGCAATTGGATTGCTTTGAACCTACTGACTCTAGGAAACACTTTGTGGACTCAAAAATGTATTTGGTGAAATAAAATAATGATTCTTTGATTTAAAACCATTTCTAGTCAAATAGAAATGTGATTTATTTATTGAAAATGATTTTGAAGGAAGACCTTTGGGAAATGGTTTGTTGTAAACTCACTGACCTAGGAACCAACCCATAGTTTGGAAAATGGATTTGGTAAAGTTTAGGATGGAAAACTTGATTTAGTCATTTCTAGCCCAATGAAAATAATGGTTTTGTTATGAAAATGATTTTGAGTAAAAACTTTGGGAAAATGGTTTAGACAAAACCTACTGACCCCAAAACACCAAGTTTTGCAATAGCAACTCATTTGGTGAAAAACATAAAGTTTTTCTTTGATAAAATAATTTTCACCACATAAAATAATGATTAGATTTAAAAATGGTTTATGGACCAAAACCCTTTTACACATGACTTTGTCACTTTGGAAAATGACCACTTTTTACTTTACAAAGTTTAGAAGCCTAGTGGAGACCACCTTTGCAATTAGAACCATCTTCTGCATGCTTGCATGCATTACTTTGACTTTGTGATTTTATGTGTTGTTTTTGCTTGATTGGTAGATTAAGTTTGTGCCTTGCTTGATTGATTTGTAGTGACTTGAAGAGTGTGATTGTTGCAAGGACAAGGAGTGAACCCATACTCTACCAAAAAAGGCAAGTGATGCTTCATACTTTTGTCCCATTACTTTCACTATGAATTAGTGATTTTTTTCTAAGTAAAACTTGCATGGATTTTGCTAAGTATAGACCTTGATATAAGAAAACTTAGTAGATGAATCCTTAGTAGGATTTTGCTAAGTTAAGATTCCTACTACTATCAAGCTTAGCCTAGCTAATAGAAAACATGGGTGGAAAATATATTCACACTATGGAAAAATCTCTAAGTCTGAGGACTTATGTTTTTGTTTAATAAAACCACTAAGTCAATGAATCCCCTGGGTGGAATGGAAGGATTGGTTTATGTTGATTGGTTACACAAGGCCATGGACTTGGCTTGTGTATCTCACTTGTGGTATGCCACCCAGGAACAAAGAGATTTGAGATGTCAAATGTTGAGAAGCTTCAAGTGCAACCACTTGGCAATATGGGCTCTACCATGATCATAGAGGTTGCAAGAACTTAGCCATATGGACAGAGGGTGGTAGTGTTTGATAGGTTGGAACGCGTCCATTTTGGTATAAGGGAAAGCTTCTGAAAGATCTTGTCTTGGGAAACCAAGTCTTGTGGGGAAAGTGCACCACCTCTGCAGAGTGTAAAATCTAAGTACTTAGCCATGTCCCTGGTAAAGGACAATTTGAGCATCAAGACATGGAAGCAATCAAGAATCTCATCATTCAAATTTCTAAGTTAAAACTTGTGGTTTGAACAAGGGTTGTCTGAAATCTTCAATCTTTGATTGAGAGATGCCTTGGTTAAAGGATCTTCAATCTTTGATTGAGAAAAATGATTTTGCCAAAGCAAAAACTTAGTATTTTCAAATGTTAAGGAAAAATCTATTTTTAGCAATGCAAGCCTCAACTCCACTTATCCAAATGCATATAGATGATAGACTCCACTATACTACCATAGTATCACTTGCCAATACAATTCAAATGTATTGACCCTTTTTGGTTGTAACTTGTATGTTGCAGGTTTGATTGTTTTTAGTGAAGATTGATTGATTAGGATTACAAAGTCTACAACCAACATCTGCCTGTGGCACTTTGAAGATGAAGGACCCATACTTATAGTTATTCCGCTGTAATGTAATGTAATAGCCAAATGAGCTCTGTAATGATGTAATAAAATTATTTTAATCCTGGTTATAAAGTTATATTATGACCTTTGTTTCTTGATATTACATCTTAACTATGGATGCTAGCTATTGATCCAGGGACTAGCATTGTAAACACAGGGGGCTCTATCTTATTAAAGATTGGAACCCCTAACACTGAATGTCGAAAGCTGCAAGCTCTATTACCCACTTTGCGACATGTCTTGTGGCGTCGCGGTTATTGATTATATCTCGCAGGGGAGCGGTTCTCACCACTATGATCTTGTGCTCTTGAAAATTGTGGCATAGCTTTCTGGATGCAAAGAACACTCCACAGGCTAGCTTTTGATGGTGTGGATACCATTGTTTCGACTCTGTCGGGACCTCACTCAGGTAATAAGTTGGACACTGCACCTTATGCTCGTGGGCTTATTCCTCATGCTCCACTACTGTTACCACACTTATGACCTTGTTACCAATGCTCCTCGAACGTGATGCAGGACTCTGAGCCGCTGAGGTACTCAGGGATGGCTGGTGGGGAGGTCACTGCCAAGATGACTTGGCGGGTGTTTTTCTTCTGTACCCTATTAGTTGGGCGTCCCTTCTAGATCATTAGGGCCCCCTTCGATGGTGGGTAACCCCTGCGCCATTATTTGGCGCTGGTGCGATCACTGGGTTTGACGGTCCAGTGGGTGGTGGTGGAGGAGCTCTGTGGGCGATGTCACCTGGTACAGGTGTGGGCCCAAATCCAGGGTTTACGATCTGTCGCTGTATTTGGGTGAGACCCTCGCTGAGCTTCTGGAACTGGCGACGGTCCTTGAGCATATGGATGGCCTTCTTCTTTCCATCCTATTTGTCAATGTAGAAGTGGATGGTGCAAGGTCCAGACAACTTGTTATATGCCGAAGGCTCTTAGTCACGGCTGCGACGTTGCCACGTCTGCGTGGGTCGCCCTCCGTCATGGTAGTTTCTTCCGCGGTATCCGCTGCTACGGTTGCCATCATTGCGTCGGTCGGCGTATCCTGCCGCGACCATGTCGACTCCGTCGTGGTCGTCGTAGACGCGCGATCTTCGTTTGTTGTGGCGTTCTCGCCTGCGGCCGTAGTCGTCCTCGTCATCCGAATGTGTTCGGTGGACGGAATCATCGCCATCTGCCCATCGGTTGGCGATGTCCATGAGGTGGTCGAGCGTCTTGGACTTGATGCGCCCAATTTCTTCTTGGAAGTCCGGTCGCTTAACACCATCCTTGAAGGCGTCGATTGTCCATTCTTCGAAGATATGCGCGGCGGAGTTCTTGATGTGGGACCAGCATAGTATGTACGAGCGAATGAATTCGCCGGTACGTTGGGTGCAGGATCGCAGTTCTTCGATCAAGGCTGGCCTCTTGCTGGTGCCCTTGAAGTTGCGGATGAAGCTGTATGCCAGATCCTCCTAGCTTTGTATGGAGCCAGAGGACAGGCTGTTGAGCCAAATCCTAGTTGCACCTGTCAGCTGCAGCTGAAGGCATTATAGGGCGATGTTCCTATTTCTGCCATGCAGCTTGACGAATGAGAGGTGGTCGCTGAGCCAGGCCTTTGGGTCCTGCGTACCGTCGAACTTCGGAGTGTCCAAAGGGAGCTTGAATTTTTTGGCATCCGTGTTTGCCGAACGGATCTATTGAAGCATCTAGCTCCACACAGCTCTCCGTTGTCTTCCTCGTTGGATTTAGTTGAGCACGTGCGTTTAGCGTGTGCCCTGTCGATCTTGCGATGGTTGAGATCGTTGCGAGTGTCATAGTCGCTACTGCGGCACTATGGGCTCTTGCAATGTCGGGGTAGATCGTGCTCGTCCTCTTCGGATGAGGGTGTAGGGCTGCGGGTGAACTTGACCGCCGCTTTTTTCTTCAGCTCCGCAGGAGCCTTGTCATGGAGCGCAGCTCCGACGAGTCCAAGACCGGCTAGTGCGGACTTGTGCATTGCGCTCTTAGGGTCACCCACTGGAGGTGGATGGGACCCGAGATATGTAGTGGCCGCCATGATTGCAGCCTGCGGTGTTTTTGGCATGACGTTTTCGTTTACGTCCATCATCATGAAGGACGTGTTGAGGGCCCTAGTGACTTCACGATGCGCGGCGGGGTCCATGTGCTCCGTGCAGGAGTGATACTTGTTTCCATTGTTGTCATGCAAACTGGAGCCACCAGCGGTGGAGAGTGCAGCTCGGCACGCGCTAGACTCCGAAGTCGCCTACTTACGCTTGTCGAGCTCCTCCATCAGCTTCACCTGCCGATTATGCTCGTTGATAAGGAGGAGGTGGTATGCCATCAGCAGATCTCGTGAAGCATTCACGGGTAGGATGATGTTGCCTGCCACGGCTTCACGCGCTTGGCGCCAGCCGTCCTCGTTGAGGTTGATCTTCTGGTAGGCGTTGGCGTTGCCTTTGTTGGCCTGAGCGGCGGATCTCCCCCGTTTCCTCCGTTCTCACCTTGCGGGTTGAGAGGTAGGTTGGGTGCACTCGAACTGGCGCGATTACTTCTTCTGGATGACCACGATAGGCGACAGGTAACGCCCATGATTGGGTCTTCTTTGAAGCTGGATCCGAACCGTAGGTTCCTTCATCTGAGGGAGGGCCACACAAATCTGAGTTGCAGCTGCCGCTGTCATCTGACTCGTCTGTCAGTGTCGACGCGTGTAACGCGCCGATAGGTGGGACACACGAAGCAGGCCTGATGGATGGTGGTGGCACCTGCTCTGGGAGGCGGAGAGTGCCGGTCTGCCCCACCTAGAAGCAGAAGCTCCCAAACAGCATCTCGAGCCCGTCGCCAACGAACTCGAAATCCCTCAGGGTGGCCAGTGAGTGGGCGGTGAAGTCGAAGGTGCCAAATAGGAGGTGACTCTCCGTCACCGATGAGTTGTAGATCGCTTCGGATGGGACCTTCACGATCGCACAATCAGCGTCCCCAGTTCCCACAGACGGCGCCAATTGACGAGGTTCGATCTTGTCAATGCCCATTGTTATCGAGTTGGGTTTTGGAGAATATGGGGATGCTGGATATCACGGAATGGTTAACAGACAAGCAATGCGGGACACGAGATTTACCCAGGTTCAGGCCCCTAGAGGGAAAACCATACTCCTGCTTGCCTGCTCTTGATTACAGCAGAACCGAAGGTAACAGGGGTGCGCCGATGCAATCTGGCATGAAGGTGTGTATGCGAGAGTGGAAGAGATCCTTCTCGCCGTGCCCTCCTGGCCTTTATATAGATAGGCATGTCTCGGGCTTAGTTTGAGTCGGTTACAGATTAGGGTAGGTACCCTTTGAAATTCTATCTATTCTAGACTTGTTCTCCAAGGATCTGAAGACATCATGGGCTTGGGCCACCCAAAATCTCCATGGGTCGCGTGTCTTGACGTGGGCCTTCCTTGGGCTAGACCAGGTATACCAACGTTGTATACCCATGGGGTATAACCATGTCAGCTGCAATGTAGAGTAACATAGGCTCCTGACGTTTTGGCGCTGTGAGAACTTGTGGGTTTGAAAGTAGGTCTTTCAAACTTTGCAAGGCAGTATCGGCTTCCTGGGTCCAGACAAAGTTGTTGGTTTTCTTCAAGAGTTTGTATAAAGGTGCGGCTCTTTCACCGAGCCGGCTGACGAACCGACTCACTGCTGCAATGCAACCAGTGAGACGTTGCACTTCCTTCAAGCGAGTCGACCTGGTAATGTTGAGTATAGCCTTTTTGTCCCAGTTCACCTCTATGCCTTGCTCAGAGACGATGAAACCTAACAATTTTCCAGCTGGAATTCCAAAGAAACACTTTTTCAGATTTAGCATCATGTTAACTTTTCATAGACTAGCAAATGTTTTCCTCCAAGTCGGAAATTAGAGTTCACTTATTTTTGGACATAACTGCTATGTCATCTACGCATACATGGACGTTGCGTCCGATTTGATCGTTGAGACAATGTTGCATAGTACGTTGATATGTTGCTCCTTGTTCTTTAATCCAAACGGCATAGTTTTGTAGCAGAAGGTTCCGAAAGGAGTGACGAAAGACGTCTTAATTTCATCCGACTCTTTCATCGGTATTTGGTGATATCCGGAATATGCGTCGAGAAAACAGAGTAATTTCGACCCTGTCGTTGAGTCGATAACTTGGTCGATTCTTGGAAAAGGGAACGGGTCTTTTGGGCATGCCTTATTCAAAGCGGTATAATCAACACACATCCTTAAATCAATAGTGTCCTTTTTAGGTACGAGTACAGGATTTGCCACCCAATATGTGTGGATGACCTCTGTTATGAACCCGGCTAACTCTAGTCGGGCTAATTCATTGGCTATTGTTTGGCGCTTTTCATCACCAAACCATCGTAAAGACTGGTTGATGGGTTTAGCATCAGGGTACACATTAAGAGAGTGCTCGGTAAGTTCCCTAGGTACTCCGTTCATGTCAGAAGGCTTTCATGCTAAGATGTCACTACTAGCTTTGAGGAACTCCATGAGCGTGCTTTCCTATGCGAGGTCTAAGCTTATCCCTGTGTTCGTCATCTTGGAGGGATCGTCTTCCTTCAGTGATGTTTTATTTGTCTCTTCCGACACCTTGAACTGTATGCTTGGCTTCAGCACCTCGTTCTTTGTAGCGGGCATATCGGACGGGTTGATGGTCTTCTTGATCTCCTGGTACTCTTGGGCATGCAGCACGGCTTCAGCAAAGGAAGCAGATCCTTCATAGCACTCTCGCGCCTTCCTCGGATTTCTCTGGATGGTGATTATGCCCTTTGGACCTGGAAGTTTAATCATATTGTAGATGTAACAGGGACGAGCCATGAACGCCCAGTAAGCCAGATGTCCGAAGATGGCGTGGTAAGCACTTTTGAATGATACCACTATTGGAGATATGCCATAGAGGCAATAATAAATGCAGTTATTATTATATCTTTGTGTTTATGATAAATGTTTACATTCATGCTATAATAGTATTAACCAGGAAACATTAATACTTGTGTGATTTGTAAACTAAATTAGAGTCCCTAGTAAAGCCTCTTCATAATACTAGCTTGTTGGTTAATAAATGATTGTGGTTTCCCTATCATGAACATTGGGATGTTATTAACAACAAGATCATATCGTTAGGAGAATGGTATGATGGACATACTCCTATAGATAAGCGTAGCATAAAGATCAAGTCATTTTAATAGTTCAATTGCTATATGATGTCTGATACATAGTAACCTAATTCCTTCGACCATGAGATCATGCATATCACCATCATCGGAAGGATGCTTTGATGACACCAAACACCACACCATAACTGGGTGGTTATAAAGGTGGCATTGAGTGTTCGGAAAGTATGGGTTGAGACACATGGATCAAGAGTGGGATTTGTCCATCCATATGAAGGATAGATATACTCTGGTCCCTCTTGGTGGAATGTCATCCAATTGGCTTGCAAGCATGTGACTGTCTCACAAGGGATCACATATCACGGGAACGAGAAAAGAGTACTTATCGGTAACGAGGTTGAACTAGGTATGCAGAGATACCGATGATCAAAACCTCGGATAAGTAAACTATCGTGAGACAAAGGGAAATTGGTATCATATGTAAGTGGTTCAGTCGATCGCAAAGTAATCGTTGAAATATGTGGGAGCCATATGAATTTCTAGATTCCTCTATTGGTTATTGTTCGGAGAAGTGTCTCGATCATGTCCGCATAATTCACGAACCGTAGGGAGACACACTTAAGGATTCGATGTTGTTGAGTAGTTATGGAATGATGAGTAAGAGACCGAATGTTGTTCGGAGTCTCGGATGGGATCCGGGATATCACGAGGAGATCCGAAATGGTCCGAAGAATAAGATTCATATAAGGAAAGTCCTGTTTCGGAGTTGGAGAATGATTCCGGTGTTTTCATCGGGAATGTTCTAGAAGGGTCCGGAAGGTCCGGCACTCCGGAGGGGAAGGGTACATGAATGTGTCATAACAAGTTGGAATGGTTGCATCATGTACTAGGTGTCATCACTGAGCAAAATAAAGGGATAAATCAAATCCTAGTTTGAAAAGTCAAACGCCAATTTGAAAAGTCAAACGGCAAGTTTGCTTGGTGGAGGGAGAGTAGGAAACCTACTTGGGGAGAAGTTCCTCTCCCTCCACCTGCCGACCAAGGAGGCCGAGTTGGGGGAGGACTCTCCTCCCCTGGCCGGTTCCCTCCCACCTATATAAGGAGGGGCAGGGGTGCCCCTCTAGACCTACACCTCTCTCCTCTAAGCCCTAGCCCTAGTCGCCGGCCTCCACCAAGTCGCCGCCGCCCCTAGGGTTTGCCTAGCCGCCGAGTTGGGGCCTTCCCCTTGCCCTAGACGCCGGTCTAGCCCTCTCTCCTTGGTGCCTCTAAACCCTAGATCTCCAAGGCCTCTCTCATAGTCCACCATACTCGCTCCGGCTTAAGGCGAAGCCCTGTGAGATCTCCCCTCTACTTCTGTTACCACGTCGTTCTGCTGCCAGAATCGCGAGGAGATTGCTACAACCTCCGCTACCTGCTGGAACAAGGGAGATGAAGGTCTTCATCGAGTACCGAACGTGTGACCAACTGCGGGAGCGCTGCCGAAATGCAGCGCTTGAAGGATCGTCTACACGATCTTGAGATCGGCAAGAGTACGACACATCACCCACGAGAATACGCTCTCGTTAAACACTTTGGAATCTTCGAGGGTGAGTTATTCTATCGACTCATTGCTACAATCTAGTAGATAGATCTCGGCTTTTTGTTTGTATGTGGTAGAAAATTTTTGTTTTCCATGCTACGAACCCCTACAGTGGTATCAGAGCCGTGTCTATATGTAGATTTGTTGCACGCGTAGAACACAATGGTCATTGTGGGCGGTGGTGCTTTTATTATCAATTGCTTCTTGTGTACTTTGCATCTTGCGGTATGATGGGATGAAGCGGCCCGGTCTAACCTTACATGACATCGTTCATGAGACTTGCTCCACGCTCAACATGCAACTTGTATTGCATAAGTGGCTTTGCGGGTGTCTGTCTCTCCCATTATAGTATAGATCCAATTTACAACATGCACTTGATAGTTCAAACATCAACATTGTGGTTCTTGTTCGTAAGTTAGATCGACACTTATTGAAAGCCCCAAACCATGTAAAATATGCAAAGAAATTAGAGGCGTCTAACTTTGTTTTGCAGGGGTGTGTTGTGATTTTATATGGCCATGATTGTGATTATATTTGATGTATGCAATGTTCCTTATTGTAAGTTGGCAACCGGCAGGAGCCATATGGTTGTCTTTAATTTCTGTTAAGACCCGCGTGTCTATTCAAGGTAGTTGTAATAGTTGAAGCTGGTGGACAACAATCATGGAGCAGTGAAATTGACCTTGATGCAATGTCGGTGATGATGGAGATCATGTTCGTGCTTGAAGATGGAGATCGGAAGCACAAAGAAGAAAGGCCATATCATATCACATATTATGAATTGCATGTGATGTTAATCCTTTATGCATCATGTATTGCTTAGTTAACGATGGTAGCATTATAAGATGATCCCTCATGCACATAAATTTCAAGTTCTAAATTGTTCATCCTTAGTAAGCACCGTTGCTAAAGCTTGTTGTTTCGAAGCACCACGTGATGATCGGGTGTGTTAGATTCTGCAAGTGTATACAACGTGAGCAAACCAGATTTTCTCATGCGGAAGCTAAGGTTTGATCTTGACGAGCCTAGCATGTACAGACATGGTCTCGGAACACGGATCACCGAAAGGTAAAGCATGAATCATATAGTAGATATGATGAACATGTCGATTGTTCGCCATTGAAGCTACATAAACTCTCGTGATGATCGGTTTTGATGTGGTGGATTTGGTTCGTGTGATCACTAAAACAATGTGAGGGATATTGTTTTGAGTGGGAGTTCACCTAGATTAATTTAACTATTAATTAGAACTCAATTTTTCATAAACTTAGTCTAAACTATTGCAAATATGTTGCTGATCAATGGTGGCCCCTACCATCAATTTTAATGCGTTCCTAGAGAAATAAAAGTTGAAAACAATGGAAGCAACTCCGTGGATTGGTTCCGCAATTTGAGGATTGTCCTCAATGCTGGTAATTTGACCTAAGTGCTGGATGCACCGCTGGGTGACCCGCCTGCAGCTACTGCTACCGATGAAGTAAAGAATGTTTACCTCGCTCGGAAGAACCAGTACTCCACAGTTCAGTGTGCTATCTTGTATGGTTTGTAATCGGAGCTTCAGAAAAGGTTTGAGAATTCAGACCCACATGATATTGTCCATGAACTCAAATTGATATTTGAGACTCACGCGGCAGTTGAGAGCTGTGAGGCTTCTGAAAAGTTCTTTAACTGCAAGATGGAAGAGGGCAGCTCCGTCAGTGAGCATGTGCTTAATATGTCTGGGCACGCAAACAAACTCCAAAGCTTGGGTATAGTGATTCCTAATTATTTGGGGATTTACCGTGTCCTCCAATCACTACCACCAAGTTACAAGAACTTTGTGATGAACTACAATATGCAAAGCATGAACAAGCAGTTGCCAGAACTCTTCTCCATGTTAAAATCTGTAGAAGTGGAGATCAAGAAAGAGCACCAAGTGTTGATTGTCAATAAGACCACCAAATTCAAGAAAGGCAAGTCTAAGCAAAAGGGACACTTCAAGAAGGGTGGTAAGAAAGTTGCCGCACCGACGAAGAAGACCAAGGCTGGACCTAAGCCTGATACTGAGTGTTTTTACTTCAAGGGAGAAGGTCACTGGAAGTGGAATTGCCCAAAGTACTTGGCGGATTTGAAGAACGGCAACATCAAGAAGAAAGGTATATCTGATATACATGTTATTGATGTGTATCTCACTAGTACTCGTAGTAGTGCCTGGGTATTTGAAACTGGCTCGGTTGCTCATATTTGTAACTCGAAACAGGTGCTGCGGAATAAACGGAAGCTAGCGAAGAACAAGGTGACGATGCGCGTAGGAAATGGATCAAAGGTTGATGTGATCGCGTTCGGCACGCTACCTCTTCATCTACCATCGGGATTAGTTTTATACTTAAATAATTGTTATTTGGTGCCTGCGTTAAGCATGAACATTATATCGGGATCTTGTTTATTGCGAGACGGTTACTTGTTTAAGTCCGAGAATAATGGTTGTTCGATTTATATGAGTAATATGTTTTATGCACAAGCACCTTTGATAGATGGTCTATTCTTATTGAATCTCGATAGTAGAAATACACATATTAATAACATTGAAGCTAAACGTTTGAAATTGAGCGATAACTCGACCTATATGTGGCACTGTCGTCTTGGTCACATTGGAGTGAAGCGTATGAAGAAACTCCATTCCGATGGACTTCTTGAATCACTTGATTTCGAATCACTTGAAAGATGCGAAGCATGTCTGATGGGTAAAATGACTAAGACTCCATTTTCTGGTATGATGGAGCGAGCTACGAACTTATTGGAAATCATACATACCGATGTGTGTGGTCCAATGAGTGTAGCATCGCGCGGTGGTTATCGTTATGTTCTTACCTTCACGGATGACTTCAGTAGATATGGGTATATCTATTTCATGAAACATAAGTCCAAAACTTTCGAGAATTTTAAGGAATTTCAAAGTGAGGTAGAGAATCAACGTAACAAGAAGATTAAATTTCTACGTTCTGATCATGGAGGTGAATATCTAAGTTACGAGTTTGGCGAGCATTTGAAGAAATGCGGAATACTTTCACAATTGACACCGCCGGGAACACCACAGTGTAATGGTGTGTCTGAACGTCGTAATCGAACCCTCTTAGATATGGTTCGTTCTATGATGTCACTTACAGATTTACCGCTATCATTTTGGGGTTATGCATTTGAAACAGCCGCATTCACTTTAAATAGGGCACCATCTAAATCCGTTGAAACGACACCATATGAATTATGGTTTGGGAAGAAACCTAAATTGTCGTTCCTTAAAGTTTGGGGTTGTGAAGCCTATGTAAAGAAGTTACAGCCGGACAAGCTTGAACCCAAAGCATAAAAATGCGTCTTCTTTGGATACCCAAAGGAAACTATTGGGTATACCTTCTATCATAGATCCGAAGGCAAAATCTTTGTTGCCAAGAATGGATCCTTTCTAGAGAAGGAATTTCTCTCGAAAGAAGTGACTGGAAGAAAAGTAGAACTCGACGAGGTTGTCGAACCTTCTCTCGAACTTGCGAGTAGCGCAGCACCGGAAGAATTTCCTGTGGTGCCTGCACCAATAAGAGAGGAAGCTAATGATGATGATCATGAAACTTCGGTTGTAGTTTCTACAGAACCTCGCAGGCCAACGAGAACTCGTACCACTCCTGATTGGTATGATCCCGTTATGAGTGTCATGTTGGTGGACAACACCGATGACCCTGTGACATATGAGGAAGCGATGATGAGCCCAGATTCCAATAAATGGCAAGAAGCCATGAAATCCGAGATTGGATCCATGTATGAAAACCAAGTATGGACTTTGGTGGACTTACCGGATGGCCGGAAGGCTGTCGAGAACAAATGGATTTTCAAGAAGAAAACAGATGCTGATGGTAATGTTACTGTCTATAAAGCTCGACTTGTCGCGAAAGGGTTTCGAAAAATTCAAGGAGTTGACTATGATGAGACTTTCTCACCAGTAGCGAAGCTAAAGTCTGTGATGATTTTGTTAGCAATCGCTGCATATTATGATTATGAGATATGGAAGATGGATGTCAAAACAGCATTCCTCAATGGAGACATTGATGAAGAGTTGTATATGATGCAACCCAAAGGTTTTGTCGATCCTAAATATGCTAACAAGGTATGCAAACTTCAACGGTCCATATATGGATTGAAGCAAGCATCTCGAAGTTGGAATCAACATTTTGATAAAGTAATCAAAATTTTTGGTTTTATACAAACTTATGGAGAAGCTTGTATTTACAAGAAAGTGAGTGGGAGCTCTGTAGCATTCTTAATACTATATGTAGATGACATATTGTTGATTGGGAATGATGTAGACCTTCTTAATGGTGTCAAGTAATATTTGAATAATAGTTTTTCAATGAAAGATCTTGGCGAAGCAGCTTACATATTAGGCATAAAGATTTATAGAGATAGATCGAGACGCCAAATATCATTGTCACAAAGTACATATTTGGAAAAAGTTCTAACGAGGTTTGGAATGGAAGATAGCAAGAAAGGGTTCTTGCCCATGTTGCCCAATACGACCTTGAGTAAAACTCAAAGTCCAGCAACAGCAGAAGATAGAGAAAGGATGAGTAAGACTCCCTATGCCTCAGCCATAGGATCTCTAATGTATGCCATGCTATGTACTAGACCCGACATTGCATATGTTGTTAGTTTGACTAGCAGATATCAAAGTGATCCAGGAGTGGATCATTGGACAGCGGTCAAAAACATCCTTAAGTACTTGAGAAGAACTAAGGATATGGTTCTTTCTTATGGAGGTGATGAACAGCTTGTTGTTAATGGTTACACCGATGCTAGTTGGAACACCGATCCGGATGATTCTAAATCTCAATCTGGATACATATTTACTTTGAATGGTGTAGCAGTTAGCTGGAGGAGTGCAAAGCAAAGCGTTGTGGTGAGATCTTCAACTGAATGAGAATACATAGCTGCTTCGGAGGCTTCACAAGAAGCGATATGGATGAAGGAGTTCATTACAGAGCTCGGTGTGGTTCCAAGTGAGTTGGACCCAGTGTCTATCTACTGTGATAACATGGGCGCCATAGCCAATGCGCAAGAACCAAGGTCACACAAGAATCTGAAACACATCAAGCTACGTTTTCACGTTATTCGTGAACATGTCCAAGATGGTGACATAAAGATTTGCAAAGTACACACAGATCTGAATGTGGCGGATCCATTGACTAAACCTCTCCCGAGGGCAAAACATGACCAACACCAAACTGCCATGGGTGTTCGGTATATTACCATGTAATCTAGATTAGTTGACTCTAGTGCAAGTGGGAGACTGTTGGAGATATGCCCTAGAGGCAATAATAAATGTAGTTATTATTATATATTTGTGTTTATGATAAATGTTTACATTCATGCTATAATTGTATTAACCAGGAAACATTAATACTTGTGTGATTTGTAAACTAAATTAGAGTCCCTAGTAAAGCCTCTTCATAATACTAGCTTGTTGGTTAATAAATGATTGTGGTTTCCCTATCATGAACACTGGGATGTTTAACAACAAGATCATATCGTTAGGAGAATGGTATGATGGACATACTCCTATAGATAAGCGTAGCATAAAGATCAAGTCATTTTAATAGTTCAATTGCTATATGCTTTCTCATACATAGTAACCTAATTCCTTCGACCATGAGATCATGCATATCACCATCATCGGAAGGATGCTTTGATGACATCAAACACCACACCGTAACAGGGTGGTTATAAAGGTGGCATTGAGTGTTCGGAAAGTATGGGTTGAGACACATGGATCAAGAGTGGGATTTGTCCATCCATATGACGGATAGATATACTCTGGGCCCTCTCGTTGGAATGTCATCGAATTGGCTTGCAAGCATGTGACTGGCTCACAAGGGATCACATATCACGGGAACAAGAAAAGAGTACTTATCGGTAATGAGGTTGAACTAGGTATGCAGAGATACCGACGATCAAAACCTCGGATAAGTAAACTATCGTGAGACAAAGGGAAATTGGTATCGTATGTAAGTTGTTCATTCGATCGCATAGTAATCGTTGAAATATGTGGGAGCCATATGAATTTCCAGATTCCTCTATTGGTTATTGTTCGGAGAAGTGTCTCGATCATGTCCGCATAATTCACGAACCGTAGGGAGACACACTTTAGGATTCGATGT
This sequence comes from Avena longiglumis, assembly GCA_030063025.1. Taxonomy (NCBI): domain Eukaryota; kingdom Viridiplantae; phylum Streptophyta; class Magnoliopsida; order Poales; family Poaceae; genus Avena; species Avena longiglumis. The sequence goes on along the minus strand of CP125979.1, from coordinate 335,437,112 downwards.
TGTTGAGTAGTTATGGAATGATGAGTAAGAGACCGAATGTTGTTCGGAGTCTCGGATGGGATCCGGGATATCACGAGGAGATCCGTAATGGTTCGGAGAATAAGATTCATATAAGGAAAGTCCTGTTTCGGAGTTGGAGAATGATTCTGGTGTTTTCATCGGGAATGTTCTAGAAGGGTCCGGAAGGTCTGGCACTCCGGAGAGGAAGGGTACATGAATGTGTCATAACAAGTTGGAATGGTTGCATCATGTACTAGGTGTCATCACTGAGCAAAATAAAGGGATAAATCAAATCCTAGTTTGAAAAGTCAAACGCCAATTTGAAAAGTCAAACGGCAAGTTTGCTTGGTGGAGGGAGAGTAGGAAACCTACTTGGGGAGAAGTTCCTCTCCCTCCACCTTCCGACCAAGGAGGCCGAGTTGGGGGAGGACTCTCCTCCCCTGGCCGGTGCCCTCCCACCTATATAAGGAGGGGCAGGGGTGCCCCTCTAGACCTACACCTCTCTCCTCTAAGCCCTAGCCCTAGCCGCCGGCCTCCACCAAGTCGCCACCGCCCCTAGGGTTTGCCTAGCCGCCGAGTTGGGGCCTTCCCCTTGCCCTAGCCGCCGGCCTAGCCCTCTCTCCTTGGTGCCTCTAAACCCTAGATCGCCAAGGCCTCTCTCATAGTCCACCATACTCGCTCCGACTTAAGGCGAAGCCCTGCGAGATCTCCCCTCTACTTCCGGTACCACGCCGTTGTGCTGCCGGAATCGCGAGGAGAGTACTACAACCTCCGCTGCCTGCTGGAACAAGGGAGAGGAAGGTCTTCATCGAGTACCAAACATGTAACCGACTGCGGGAGCGCTGCCGGAACGCAGCGCCTGAAGGATCGACACGATTTTGAGATCGGCAAGAGTACGACTACATCACCCACGAGAATCCGCTCTCGTTAAACACTTTGGAATCTTCGAGGGTGAGTTATTCTATCGACTCGTTGATACAATCTAGTAGATAGATCTTGGCTTGTTTGTTTGAATTCGGTAGAAATTTTTTGTTTTCCATGCTACGAACCCCTACAACCACCTCGAAAGAGAGTGGCTCGGTCCGGTAAATATCTCGGGTTCTAAATGTCACGTCCAGAGTAATCTCACCCAGAGAATCCGCATGTCTCCTTGGTACAATTCCATGGAAAGTTACACTGCTGTAACTCAACTGGCTCTCGTGTAGCTTCATGCGGTGGAGAGTCTTGATGTAGAGGATGTTAATGTTGCTTCCATCGTCCATGAGTGTTTTGGAAAACTCATAGCCATCAATAAGAGGATTGATGACCAGAGGGTACTTTCCCTGACGATGTGTTTTCCTCGGGTGATCTGAGTGATCAAAGGTGATGGTTACATCTGACCAATCCAGAAATTGTGGATCAGCCGGAACCGTGGCATTGAGCTCATGGAGAACCGCTTTCTTGTCTTTAGCTAGCTGATATCCAAGGAAGTAGACATATGCGTCTTTTTTAGTTGGAAATTCCTTATTTCCATCTGACTTGGGTTGTGCGGCATCCGCCTCTTCCATGTCGGAATCTTCCTTGGGGTCCTTACCTTTCTCGGAATTTTTCTTTCCTTTTCGTCGCTTGGCTCTGTAGCCAGCGGATTCATCTTTGTTGATATCTTCATTGAAAAGACACTCGGCATTTGTGTGGGTAGATCCTCCGTTACTATCCAAGTGGTGGACACAGGGATTATTGGCCATGTCGGCCCAGGTATAGGTTCTTCCTGGTTGATGTTCTCCTCTTCCCTGTATTCGGGAAGTTTCACGGCCTCTACCCCGGCTACCTCCGTGCCCTCCTTTACCTCCAGATTCGAACGTTGCGTTGACAGCTATGTTGTCCGGAGCCGGTTTTTCATCTGAGGTGTTCTTACGCTTCTAAGCTTGTTGTTTTGGCTGTTTGGCCGCATTGGGATTGGCCAGAATATTTAGAAGCCCTTCTGAATCATTGTCGGCATCAGCATATTTGCTAGCCGTCTCTATCAGTTCTCTCAAATCTGTGACGTGGTCACGCTTCAGTCGGTGACGCAAAAGTCCGACTGTAAGTCCTCCGATGAAGGCTTCTATCGCAGTTTGCTCGTTTACTCCTTCACAGGAGTTCTTTGTGTCAATCTAGATCTGTGCCTCGGAGGCTCACGGCTTCTGCGCGGCAGAGTCGTATTTCTGCTTCTCCTCTCACCATTGCCGCCTCCGCCCCTGCGGCTTCTGTAGGGGTTCGTAGCATGGAAAACAAAAAAAAATTCTACCGCATGCACACAAACAAGCCAAGATCTATCTACTAGATTGTAGCAACGAGTCGATAGAGGAACTCACCCTCGAAGATTCCAAAGCGATTAACGAGAGCAGATTCTCGTGGGTGATGTAGTCGTACACTTGCCGATCTCAAGATCGCGTAGACGATCCTTCCGGCGCTGCGTTCCGGCAGCGCTTCCGCAGTCGGTCACACGTTCGGTACTCGATGAAGACCTTCCTCTCCCTTGTTCCAGTAGGCAGCGGAGGTTGTAGCACTCTCCTCGTGATTCCGGCAGCACGATGGCGTGGTACCGGAAGTAGAGGAGAGATTGGGCTTCGCCCTAAGCCGGAGCAAGTATGGTGGACTATGATAGAGCCCTCGGCGATCTAGGGTTTAGACACACCGAGGAAGAGGTGCTAGGGCCGGCGGCTAGGGCTTGGAGGTGCCCAAGTCGGCGGCTAGGGGAGCCCTAGGCGGCGGCAGCAGGAGGTGGCGGCGCCGGGCTAGGGTTTTGGGGTAGGGAACTTGTGTGTTAGGAGGGGAGCCCTGCCCCTCCTCTTATAGGAGGGAGGCACCGGCCAAGGGGAGGGGAATCCCTACCCAACTCGGATCCCAAGTGGGCCGGAGGTGGAGGAGGGACTCCTCCCCAACTCGGTTTCCCACTTCCCCTCCACTTCCCAAAATAGTCGTTTGACTTTTCAAATTGGCGTTTGACTTTTCAAGCTAGGATTTGATTAAACCCTTTATTTTGTTCAGCGATGACACCTAGTACATGATGCAATCATTCCAACTTGGTATGACACATTCATGTACCCTTCCCCTTCGGAGTGCCGGACATTAGGAACCTTCTAGAACATTCGATGAAAACACGGAACCATTCTCCAACCCCGAACAGGACTTTCCTTATATGAATCTTATTCTCCGGACCATTCCGGATCTCCTCGTGATATCCCGGACCCCATCCGAGACTCCGAACAACATTCGGTCTCTTACTCATCATTCCATAACTACTCAACAACATCGAATCCTTAAGTGTGTCTCCCTACGGTTCGTGAATTATGCGGACATGATCGAGACACTTCTCCGATCAATAACCAATAGAGGAATCTGGAAATTCATATGGCTCCCACATATTTCTACGATTACTTTGCGATCGAATGAACCACTTACATACGATACCAATTTCCCTTTGTCTCACGATAGTTTACTTATCCGAGGTTTTGATCGTCGGTATCTCTCCACACCTAGTTCAACCTCGTTACCGATAAGTACTCTTTTCTCGTTCCCGTGATATGTGATCCCTTGTGAGCCAGTCACATGCTTGCAAGCTAATTGGATGACATTCCACCGAGAGGTCCCAGAGTATATCTATCTGTAAAATGGATGGACAAATCCCACTCTTGATCCATGTGCCTCAACCCATACTTTCCAAACACTCAATGCCACATTTATAGCCACCCAGTTACGGTGTGGTGTTTGATGTCATCAAAGCATCCTTCCGGTGATGGTGATTAACATGATCTCATGGTCGAAGGAATTAGGTTACTATGTATCAGAAAGCTTATATCAAATGAACTATATTAAATGACTTGATCTTTATGCTACGCTTAACTATAGGAGTATGTCCATCACATCATTCTCCTAATGATATGACCCTGTTTTTAATAACAGCTCTATGTTCATGATCAGGAAACCATGATCATATATTAACCAACAAGCTAGTTTAACAAGAGGCTTTACTAGGGACTCTTTTATGTTTACAAATCACACAAGTATTAATGTTTCCTGTTAATACAATTATAGCATGGTATGTAAACATTTATCATAAGTATGAAGATATGATAATAACCACTTTATTATTGCCTCTTGGGCATATCTCCAACAGTCTCCCACTTGCACTAGAGTCAATAATCTAGTTTCAAACCTTTGTGTATTCAACACCTATGGCTTTCTGGTGTCATATGTACACGATTGCTAGTGGTCAACTGATCTCCGGATCTGACACTTCCAGGTCCGTGTGTAATTGCATGTCTTTGCGTCTCTACGCATCACTCATTCTCTAATGAGATGGTTTTGTATAAATTTGGTCCTTTGGTGAGACCTTTAGTTCTTTGGGGTTAAAACATGTTGATAATATTGTCGTACAATATATCTCCATAGTATTATCCCGCTGTGAACTACACCTAGTTTGATAACAAACTACTTGACACAAATGCCCTCTTTAGCTGCTATAATAGCAGTCATATACTTAGCCCTTTTGTTGTAGTATCTGTCACAATGTCTTAACTTTGGAACTCATCCAAATCCATTATGGAACTTACTTTCCATTTATATTGTGCCACCCTTAGTTTATATTGAGATAAACTTAATTTGTACTTTGTGACAAAACTAGTATCAATGTAGTACTTTTACAATGAACTAACCATTTATTTGTCACTTCTACAAATAATATACTCTTAGTTCTTCCAAAAGATCATAAGAATATCCTTACTATTGTCCAATGATTATCTTATGAATCATTCTGGTATATGCTCATAACATTTAGAGTATAGGACATATCTGGATTTGTACATATCACAGTATGATTGATATAATTACCTTTTGTGATTTCATACATCAAGTATCAATATATACTTGACTCTTTGTTTCACTTACCCAGTGTTAATACACTTGAATATATCATCAATATTGAACTCATTCAATTCTTTCTGTGTGACAAGAACCTTTCTTGTAGTTTCTATATTGAACTCATTCAATACATCATCTATGTACTTTTGGCACAACCATATTAGCGTCTATTGATGTCAAATATTTGGGTTTTGCCTAAGTCTTTCATCAGGATGAAATTCTTAATATGTGTTAATAAAAGATACATCATTTCCAATCAACAATATGTCTTCCACATAATGTATTAGAAACATGTCTTAGAGCTCCCACTTAATTTCTTGCAAATGCAAGCATCTTCATCGTCTCCGACGAATTTAAACTCCTTTAACAGTTTCATCATGGTGAAGATTCCAACTCCGCAATGCTTACTTCAACCATTGAAGTTTGCATATGCTTTTAGCATCCTTTGAATTAACAAAACCCTATGGACCGCGTTATGCACATGTCCTAGGTAACAATTCTATTAGAAGAACTTGTTTTGTTTATTCAATTACCACATAACACAATTATATGTAGTGGTTGCTACATTAATCCGTCTAGACTAAATATCGCTATGAAAGATCAAATCTTGTCATAGTCAACCTTTGAACGTTGTTGTGAACTCTTTCCCAACATGTCGACTATTTCATAGATGTGCAACATCCATGTCTATTTATTTATAGATCCAAACACAACTGTAAGGTCTTACACCTTTCTCGAGGGTCCTTCAAGTTCAAAGCTTGATTTCTCGTGTATGGAACTATCACGGATTTTATGGCTTCAAGCCATTTTACGGAGTCAGGGCCCATCATCGCTTCTTTGCATGTAGTCCGTTCATTATTCTCAAATAATGATTCAACCCTCAAATCATGGTATTTGATTGTTTACCCGACCTACTTGTTTCAATAAGAACTTAGATCTCCGTGACCACAACCTTTGAGGCACGTGAGCCATGAGCATTGTTGCTGCCTCCGGAACACTTTTCGGCGATGCGCAACTCTGCACATATAGCTAAGGTTCTTTTTAACCTTATCAAAGTTCTATTGTCCTCCCACTTAACTTTTCACGAAAAATTCCTTCTCAAAGAAACTTGACGTTCTAAGCGACAAACACTTTTGTCTCTGGTGTTATGGAGGAATACTTAATAGTTATTCAAAATAACATACAAAGATAGGTTCATCCGACTTTGGTTGCAAACATCTTTCTTATGCAAAGCATACCAATGTTTAAGAAAGTACAACTTGGGTTTTATCCCAAACCATAACTTTATATGGTGTCATTTCAACGGATTATGATGAAGCTCTTTTCAGTGGAAAAATGGTAGTCTCTAAAGCTTTTAATCTTTAAAATATAATAGCAGTTTTATGAATTACACCTTTGATCTTACCATGTCAAACAAGGTTTGATTACATATCTCGAACACTCCATACTCTTATGGTGTTTCGGGAAATGCAAATCCACGGAACGATTCCTTAAATCTTAGGTATTATGCTAAACTTGTAACTCAAATATCTTCCTTTATGATCTTATCATAAACTATTTATATTCTTGTTACAATAATTTTGCACTTCATCTTGAAAGTCTTTGAACTTTTCAAATGTTTCATACTTCATCCTTATTAAGTAAATATTCATATATTCACTTAAATTTTCGGAGCAAGCATATGAAGTTGAAATCCATCGCTCTTTACTACACATAATGGACTTCGTACAACAATATGTACAAGTTCCAATAAGATAGTCATTCGTTCCCTTTTGGCCTATGAACGAAGTTTTAATTATCTCTTAGGAAAGTTTCACAAGCGTCATGTGATCAAAAATCAAAAGACTCCAAAATTCCATCCACATGGATTTTCTTCATGTTTTCTTTCCAATATAATTTAAACGGCGATGTCACTTCCTAAGTGATCTTTCAATCAATTTGTCTTTCGACATTTTTAGCACTAGTTTTATGGATGTGATTTCTCCAACGAGATGTGTGAATCATCCATCTTTTATGGATTACGGTAATTATTTGAACAACCCTTTTGTTCTCATAATACCTAATAAAACAAATCTTGAAGGTAAGCTTTGATGTTTAACGAGCAACACAATAACCCTTTATTTGTTCTCGATGAACATCATCACATATTCTTTTGCTAGTTACTTAGGTCATTGTAGTTCATGAATTGTGTTGTTTCGTATGAAGATTCACACCAACAAATTCAGTATCAAATACTTAATAACCACATTGTTTAATAAGCAAAGAATATAGCCATAACATGTATATCATCTATATACTTAAACTGAACAATTCTAGTCTTTTCTTTTCTGCCATATATTTATGAGATTCTCTTTCAGTATTTCCTTTTCTGTTTGAAAGAATCTATCAACATCAACAGTGGAGTCATACATATGACACATAGTCCAAAGCGTGTATAATTAAATACCAATATCTTTGGACTTGCGCTTTGAAGTAGATCACCATCATCAAATGTTTGGTGTGCTTTCAAATTCCATTCTTTAGTAATCTCTTGGTGTGGTAAATATTTTACCTACATCAAATATTCACCCTTATCATGGATTTATTCATGATCAAGCTACTTTTAGCTTATAAAGATGAATTGCGAGTATAATGTTGCTCTTCAAAACCTTTTGGTGGTTTAGGACAACTAGTGTCTCCAACCTTTTGCAACTTCTCATCAAATATGAGAACATGACTTTTGCCATATTATACTCTATCATGTTGTAACCAAAACTTCGTTTCAGATATCACAATATCTTCCACACATCATGGTTTCTGAAACAACTCTTTCAGATCCTAGATAACCTTGATATTAAGACAATCCTTTGAATATCAAGAATCATGGAGACAAACATGATACTCATACACTAACTCTTGGAATTGTCACTCTTGTTTTAATACCAATTATTAAACTTCATGGAGTAACTGGAACTTACTGAAAGTTTGCAATAGGACTTTTAAACTTTAGATTAACACTACAAAACAATACGATACCAGTTCGTAAAGTAACTAACCAGAATTCTATAGTTATATCATCTCAATTAAAACTAAGCGCAAGGTGGTAAACGGATGCCAATGACTACAACAATTATGAAAATTCACTTTGATTTAATTTATGATAAATAGTGTTCAACTTTTAATCATATTGCCGTTGAACTCCCACTCAAAACAATATCCCTCACATTGTTTTAGTGATCACACGAACCAAATCCACCACATCAAAACCGATCATCACGAGAGTTGATGTAGCTTCAATGGCGAACAATCATCATGTTCATCATATCTACTATATGACTCATGCTTTACCTTTTGGTAATCCGTATTCCGAGACCATGTCTGTACATGCTAGGCTCGTCAAGATCAACCTTAGCTTCCGCATGAGCAAATCTGGCTTGCTCACATTGTATACACTCGCAGAATCTAATACACCCGATCATCACGTGGTGCTTCGAAACAACGAGCTTTAGCAACGGTGCTTACTAAGGATGAACACTTTAAAACTTGAAGTTGTGTGCTTGAGGGATCATCTTATAATGCTACCGTCGTGAACTAAGCAATACAAGATGCATAAAAGGATTAACATCACATGCAATTCATAATATGTGATATGATATGGCCTTTCTTCTTTGTGCTTCCGATCTCCATCTTCAAGCACGAACATGATCTCCATCATCACCGGCATTGCATCAAGGTCAATGACGCCGCTCCATGGTTGTCGTCCACCAGCTTAAACTATTACAACTACTTTGAATAGACATGTGGGTCTTAACAGAATTTAAAGACAACCATATGGCTCCTGCCGGTTGCCAACTTACAATAAGGAACATTGCATACATCAAATATAATCACAATCATGGCCATATCACATCACTGCACACCCCTGCAAAACAAAGTTAGACGCCTCTAATTTTCTTTGCATGTTTTACGTGGTTTGGGGCTTTCTATAAGTGTCGTTCTAACTTACGAACAAGAAACACAACATTGATACTAGTATTGTCAATCACCCGTTGTAAATTGAATCTTAACTATGTTGGGAGAAACAGGCACCCGCAAAGCCACTTATGCAATACAAGTTGCATGTCAAGCGTGGAGCAAGTCTCATGAACGATGTCATGTAAGGTTAGCCCGGGCCGCTTCATCCCACCATCCCGCAAGATGCAAAGTACACAAGAAGTAATCGACAACAAAAGCATCAACGCCCACAATGACCATTGTGTTCTACTCGTGCAACAGATCTACATATAGACACGGCTCTGATACCACTGTAGGGGTTCGTAGCATGGAAAACAAAAAAAATTCTACCGCATGCACACAAACAATCCAAGATCTATCTACTAGATTGTAGCAACAATTCGATAGAGGAACTCACCCTCGAAGATTCCAAAGCGGTTAACGAGAGCAGATTCTCGTGGGTGAAGTAGTCGTACACTTGCCGATCTCAAGATCTCGTAGACGATCCTTCCGGCGCTGCGTTCCGGCAGCGCTTCCGCAGTCGGTCACACGTTCGGTACTCGATGAAGACCTTCCTCTCCCTTGTTCCAGCAGGCAGCGGAGGTTGTAGCACTCTCCTCGTGATTCCGGCAGCACGACGGCATGGTACCGGAAGTAGAGGAGAGATCTCGCAGGGCTTCGCCCTAAGCCGGAGCGAGTATTGTAACACCCTCAAAATCGGACCTATGCAAGTTTGGGCAAAATTCGCCAAACCCGCATAGAAACGATTCAAAGGTGCCCACCAGGCACTTTCGTGCGGGTGGAAAACGAAGTAATAACATTACACAACAGTCCTCGATGGGACCCACAGAACAGATATATATAACAGCGACTCAAAGAGTCAAGAATACAGATATAATATACAAAGATCCAAATCACCTTGAAAACGATAGTGCGTCCAGCTACGGACAAGATGCAAATGGGGCTAAGAGCCCTGAAGAATAACCAATGGCGTCCATAACCCTGCCCAGGCCAAGCCGGAAGGGTAACCCTGCTAACGACGTCTATCGCAAAACCTGCTTAAACAAAAGGGGTGCCGACAAAGGGCAAAGGAAAAAGAGGAGCGTCGATCGAGGCCAAGACACGGCAGCGAGGCTAGAATTCGGCGGTCCTCGCCTACATAGGTATGGTGGACTGAAGCGGCAGCGGCAGCACGCACTAAACAACCTATAGAGACTCGATACAACTGGAGGATATCAGAGGGGGAAAAGAAGGACCTATTCGGATCCAACCTAGTACTATCATCAAACAAACCCATCCTGGCGTTTCCCCCTCGAGACCAAACGAGGAAGTCAACCGAGGAACTCACACAGTTGGCAGTTTTACTTATTCAGTTATAGTTGTGGCACTTTACTAGTCAGGTTTAGATAATCGTCCTGATAAAGTAAACAGTGGGCACTCTTAGTTAACCATTCCGTTATAGTGGCAACACTTACTAGTCAGATACATTTAACATGAGATAGCCCATAAACCCAGCAGATGTTGGTACTTTTAGTCAGCCATTCCGTTGTAGTTGCAATACTTACTAGTCAGATACAATGGTATGGCGACACACAAAGCAAGCAATTGTGGGCAGTATTATTTAGTCATTCCATTATAGTGGAGCTGATTACTAGTCATTATAAGTCAAATTTATAGCAATAAACTTTAGTTATGCTTGTCTATGATCGAGATATCGTGCTCCAAGTCGTCCATATCCGCGACACGGCTTTGAGAAAGTTTTACCCGCCGGGTGCACCAATAGCAACACGCTCGATCAACCTCGGAAAACCAAAACAAAACCCAATGAGGCTTTCATGACTGAACAATCACAGGATTCGACATATTTCAAGGGCCACCTTGGAGTACACCCAAGTAAGCAAGCTCGAGACGGACTCAAGGTTTGGGTAGACGGTGTGAACAATCGGGAACCCGAAAGTGTGGCTGGGCTTGTCGACACCATGAATCGTGTCCCGATCCTAACAAGATGCAGTGTGCTCGCACAATTTAAATAAGAAAGTAGCATGGCATAAGTAGGATCGTAAATAAAACCTCAAACTAGTTTGTGGCCCCAAGAAATAAGACTGAATCAAGCTCGCTCGGGGGGTCCCATATACCTCCGGATGTGGATAGCGCGATATAAATCAAGGAATGTATCAAGTACTCGGGGTCTTACGGGACACAAGTGGGCGTTCGGAAACCAATTATTTTCTATCACCCACCGATGCCTCTGCTTATTTCAATTTTAGTTGTTAAACAGGAATTAAAGTGAGCGATAAGTAAAAACTAAGATCAACTCCATCATCAACATGCGGCAATACATCAACAACTGTGGCATATGACGACACACAACAGCACTTGAGCAAGCGACTACGACACGCAAGTCCAACTATCTACCAAACAACAGGTAATACGGTGTGTCCAAGGCAAAATGAGGCTGCAGGGAATATCCAGGGAACGGAAAACTAGAGCATCGCAACACAGATAGCAATAGATCAACAGGAGGGAATAAAGACTATAAAAGGAAGATAGGTAGAAAGAGGGAGATGCTCGCCTGAAAAGCATTGCCGAAGGTTCATCCGAAGATCGGGGCGACACTCGCATCAACTCAACGGCCTTATCCGCGAAGAAGCAAAACACTAGAAGAAACACCGGATGCAATATTTAATACAACGGCAGAAGATCGGCATGATGCATGCATGATGTATGGCATGGCAAAGATGCGATGCAATTAGGTCATATTAAGCAGAACCGGGGTCCCGACATTTATTCAGATGGTTCGAGTTGTTTAGAACCCCGCAATTTAGATGTTGTTTTAACAAGGCAAGATAAGATACCGGTTCGCTACACAAGTTTAAATGAGGCCGATATGAGACTAGATTTGCCCGCATATGGGCCCCATATTTAATTATTAGGTGAACCGTCATAAGGCCCCCAAACCACATGAATGTATGCATGCAAGACAATTATTATGCGACAAGTTGTATTATGTTATAAAAATAGGGTTTTCGAGAAGGGGTTCACACATTGAGGGTCTCGACGATCTTGAGGTTCTGGGGTCGGGGTCGGTCTCGGGGTTCAGGGTTCGACGGGTCGGTCTTGGCGGAAACATTCTCGAACAAGGGGGCAGGTCTTGTCGCATCCGGGTTCTCGGCGACTCGTTCTCGAACATCGGAGGTAGTCCTTGTCGCGTCCGGAAAGCAGGACTTGGGTCGCCGTCGGGGCGCATCGGATTCTCCCGGTCGCTGTCGTTCTTGTTGCATGCGGATCTTGTCGCATTCGCGGTCCTCGGTTCATGTTGTCGGTCATGGCGTTCGGGACGAAGCACTTGTCGCGTCGGGGTCTCGGTGTCCGTGTGGCGGTCTTGTCGTCTCGTGTAGGCGTCCTCGAGGTCGATGGCGAACTTGTCCGGTACCGGGGTTCGGTCTGCGGGGTTCGACGGTGTCTTGTCGTCCCCTGAGGAAGATCATGTCGAGCCCTCGGGTTTGGCCTGCGGGGGTTTTTGGTAGATGGTCCCATGTAGTCGGTCATGGCGAGCTTGGCGCGACACCGGGTTCGGGTCTCCCTTCGGCTCCGGGGAACGGCTTGCGGTCCGCGCAGATCTTGGGGTTCGGCCTCCAAACGCCGGGGTCGGCTTCGGGGTTCGAGAAGGAGATCTTGGGGGTACGCGTCGATGGTCTTCGGAAATATTTGCACTCGATTACACATGCGATAGCACACTGTCACGCTGGAACGAGATGTGCACCAACACAGACGGAAACACATACGGAACAACACGGCTCTGACAACAGATAAACCCACAAGAAAACGGGCCGTTGCGGCGACGTGTGCGGCCAAGTAAGGCGCGGTAGCAGAGATGGTGATGGCCGGCGAGGAGCGTTGCTCACGCCGGGAGACGAGGCAGCAGGCGGGGCGCCGGGGGATGGGAGATGCACGGTCGCGGACGGGGCGAGCAGCCGCGGGCGGCCGGGGGCGGGCTCGGGCAGAGAAGGAGCAGCTCCGGAGAGGGCGAGGCTGGGCGGCGAGGCTCGCGGGCGGCGACTACGAGGAGGCAGAGCCGGAGAGGCGGAGGACGTGGGCAGCGCGGAGGCGAGGTGGTGGCAGCGGAGGAGGGCAGGCGGCGTCGCGGGGTCGCGGGTTCGCGCCGGGAGGAGCGGCCTCAAGGGGCGGCCGGCGCTGCTGCAGAAGGGGCCGGACGCGGGCTCGGGGCGGGGTAGGTGGAGGAGGCTGAGGCGCGGTTGGGTGTGGCATCCCGCAAAACCACTACTAGAAAATCGCGTTGAATTTGTGCATTGCATCGTCATCATCATGCATTGTTTGCCAAAACTATTTTCGCAAAACCCCGATTTGTTTTCCAAACGCCCCATCTTAATTCAACTGCAAAGTCCGGTCCCCGGAATATTTTGTTTTAATTAAAAATGTTGTGCAAACGGTCTGTTTAAATAAATAAATTATTTTATTATTTAGCGGGGGCAGTCGAACGGGCCGTACCGACCCGAACGACCACCCCCATAATTCAGATCGGCCCACCCCTTATTCCTAGTCCCACCTAAAACTCTACCCAACCCTCCCAGCCACATCACTCCATCCAACCACAACACGCCACCTAGCCCATCCTCTCTCCCTCACAGCTCGCCCTGGCCCCACCACTCAAACCCACAGCTCACACCCTCCCCTGACCCGCTGGCCACCTACCCCTGCCCCGTGGGCCCCCCCTCTCCCCTGGTCCACCCACCAGCGTCCCACCCCTGGTTCCCAGACACCCACACACACGCACTCACGCCCACCTCGCCAAAGACGCACGCCGTCGATCTGCGCGTTCCCCAACGCGGGACCCACCCTGACCCTGCCCCCCGCGCCCTGTCTTCTTCCACCTCTCGCCCATCTCCCTCCTCCCGCTTAGCTCGCTCGCTCCCCGACGCCACCGCACCCCGCAAGGCCATGAGGCTCTCCTCTCCGCCGTTTCCTCCACCCGCTCGGCCCCTCTTCCTCTCACAGCAGCCTGCATGGCCGTAGCACCCGTCTGCCGCCTGCAACCGCCGCCGCCCTCCTCCTCCCTCGCCAGAGCTGGCCCCGGTCAACCCCGCCTCAGCCACTGCCGAGTCCGCCGGCGCTCCGCCTCCAGCACCACGCCCGCTGAGCCGCTTCTTCACCGCCGCCGCCGCTGGCCGCGCCCTCCGTGCCTCACGCCACTGCCCCGCCTCGCCGCGTCCCGCCGCGTCGGCCTCCACCGCGCCCCGCCGCCTCCGGCGACCCGCACTGCCAGCAACCACCCCGCCTCGCCGCCCGCCGAGTCGCGCCACGCCCGCCCGCTCGACACCGCCTGCCCGCCTCTGCGACACCTCGCCGCCTCGCTAACGCGCCGAAGCCTCGCCGCCGCGGCTACCACGGCCCGCCGCCCACCGCCTCGCCCGAAGCGCGCCCGCGAGCCACCTCGCGGACCGCGCCTTCCTCGAGCCGCCGCCCGGCGCCCTGCCTCCTCCGCGCTGCGTTTCCGCCGCCATCGGCCCACCGTCTTCCCGCGAGCTCCCCGGCGACCTCCTGCGAGCCGCCTCGCCGCCAGCAGCTCGGCCCGTCGAGCTGAGCCCACGAGCTGCCGCGCCGCCTCCTTGCTCAAGACCGCCACCAGCCCGACCTCGCTGGCGACGCCATCGGCCTCCTCCTCGGGATCCGCGCCCCCGGTGCCTCGCCTGGCCCACCTCGCCTCGAGTTCGTCCCTTCTGGAGATGCACCGACGCCAAACCAAGATCGACAACGACCCTCATAACCAGAACCCGAACCCTCGACAAGATCTCTGTCGCTGGAATCCGATGCCTTCGACAAGGAACACCGAGGATGCCGTCACGGAACCCGATCTCGTGGAACGCCTAGGCCCGAACCCGAAGCACCATCGGAGTGCCATTCAAAGCCCCCCCTCGACAAGATCTCCGATCCGACACATCGACAAGATCGCCCTCGCGGACTCGGAGGATTCCCGAACGACAAGCACTTCACCCCGGACGTCAAGACCGATGCAATGGCGCGGGCCCGACAAGATCCCCGCGACGACAAGAACGACAGCGACCGGGAGAACCCGATGCCCCGGCGCCAGAACAAGTCCTTCGTTCCGGAACGCCAAGTTCTCCCTCTCGTAACGCCATGACCGACAACATGACCCGAAGATCGTCAAGATCGCCACCGAACGCGAAGGCCTCCTCCCCGGAACTCAAGATCTGCCCCGTTATCCGAGAACGATCCGCCGAGACCGAATCCATCGAATCCTGGACCCTGAGACCGACCCCGAACACCGGAACCCCAAGTTCGTCGAGAGACCCTAAATGTGTGATCCCTTTTCCGAGCCCTATTTTATAAATGCTAAACATAAAACTTGTTGCATATTTAATTGTCGTCTTGCATGCACCCTTGTCATGTGGTTTGGGGGCCTTATGCCGATTCACCTGATGATTAAATATGGGGCCCATATGCGGGCAAATCTAGTCTCATATCGGCCTCATTTAAATTTGCATAGCGAACCGGTGCTGTATTTTATCTTGTTCAAACAACATTTAATGTGCGGGGTAGATAAACAACTTGGACCATCTAATTAATTGTCGGGACCCCGGTTCCCTTAATATGACCTAATTGCATCGCACCTTTGCCTTGTCATCCATCATGCATGCATCATGCCGATCTTCTGCCGTTGTATTAAATAGTGCATCCGGTGTTTCTTCTAGTGTTTTGCTTCTTCGCGGATAAGGCCGTTGAGTTGATGTGAGCTTCCCCCGATCTTCGGATGAACCCTTCGACAATGTTTTCAGGCGAGCATCTCCCCCTTTCTACCCATCTTACTTTTATAGTGTTTTATTCCCTCCTGTTGATCTATTGCTATCTGTGTTGCGATGCTTTTAGTTTCCGTACCCGTGATATTTTCCTGCAGCCTCATATTGCCTTGGACACACCCTATTACCTGTTGTTTGGTAGATAGTTGGACTTGCGCGTCGTAGTTGCTTGCCCAAGTGCTGATGTGTGTCGTCATATGCCACAGTTGCTGATGTATTGCCGCATGTTGATGTTGGAGATGCTTCTAGTTTTACTTATCGTCACTTTAATTTCCGTTTAACAACTAAAATTGAAATAAGCAGAGGCATCGGTGGGCGATAGATAATATTTGGTTTCCGAACGCCCACTTGTGTCCCGTAAGACCCCGAGTACTTGATACCTGTTCCTTGATTTATCGCGCTATCCACATCCGGGAGGTATATGGGACCCCCCTGAGCCAGAGCTTGATTCATTCTTATTTCTTGGGGCCACAAACTAGTTTGAGGTTTTATTTACGATCCTGTACTTATGCCATGTTTTACCGCTTTATTTACGATTGTGCAGGTGCATAATCGCATTGTTAGGATCGGACCACGATTTCGGGTGTCGACAAGCCCGTTTGGGGTTCCCGATCGTTCACCGTCTAGCCAAACCTTGAGGCCGTCTCGAGCTTGCTTACTCCGCTGGATTCTACTTAAGGGTGGCCTGAAATATTTCTGAATCTTGTGATTGTTCAGTCGTGAAAGCCTCGTTGGGTTTTGATTTGGTTTTCCGAGGTTGATCGAGCGTGTGTTGCTATTGGTGCACCCCGGCCGGGTAAAACTTTCTGAAAGCCGTGTCCGCGGATATGGACGACTTGGAGCACAGTATCTCGATCATAGACAAGCATAACTAAAGTTTATCGCTATAAATTTGACTTTATAATGACTCGTAATCAGTTTCACTATAATGGAATGGCTAATTAATACTGCCCACAATTGCTTGTTTGGTTGTCGCCATGCAAAATGTATCCGACTAGTAAGTCTCGCAACTACAACGGAATGGCTGAATAAAAGTAACAACAACCGCTGGGTTTCGGATTACATCATGCTATCTCAGATCTGATTAGTAATTGCTGCAACCACAACGGAATGATTAACTAAAAGGGCCCACTGTTTTACTTTATCAGGACAATTATCTATACCTGACTAGCAATTGCTGCAACGATAACCAAATAAGTAAAACTGCCAACTGTGTGAGTTCCTCGGTTGACTTCCTCGTTTGGTCTCGAGGGGGAACACCAGGATGGGTTTGTTTGATGTTAGCTTCAGGTTGGATCCGGATAGGTCTATCTTACCCCTCTCTGTTTGCCGCCAGTTGTATCGAGTCTCTATAGGTTGTTTAGTGCATGCTGCCGCTTCCGCTTCAGTCCACTATACCTATGTAGGCGAGGACCGCCGAATTCTAGCCTCGCCGTGTACTGGCCTCAGTACTGACGCTCCTTCTTTTTCCTTTGCCCTTTGTCGGCACCCCTTTGTTTAAGCAGGTTTTGAGATCGACGCCAAGCAGTGGTTACCCTTCCGCTTGGCACGGGCAGGTTATGGACGCCATTGGTTATTCTTCGGGCTCTTAGCCCCATTTGCATCTTGTCCGTAGCGGACGCCTATCGCTTTTCAAGGTGATTTGGATCTTTGTATATTATATCTGTATTCTTGACTCATGGAGTCGCTTGTATATCCGTTACGTGGGTCCCATCGAGGACTGTTGTGTAATATTACTTGCTTTTCCACCCGCACGAAAGTGCCTGGTGGGCACCTTTGAATCGTTTCTATGCGGGTTTGGTGAATTTTGCCCAAACTTGCATAGGTCCGATTCTGAGGGTGTTACAGAGTGGTATCAGAGCTCAGCAGTTGCGATACCCCACAAGTCCAGCCTGTAGGATAACCTAGTTAACGGCCGAAGTAGAGTGTCAAAACTATTTTGCAACATCGGTTGGATAGTTCTGAATAGGTGTGATTTTACTCCTTACCCTCTGCTATTCTCCTCTTACCTCGACGTGTTTTGAATCCGCTCTCTTCTCTTTCTTCGAGTCCAGGATTTCTCGTGGTTGGGTTTTCCGTCGTACCTTCAGGGTTTCGCTTTCTCCCTTTTGTGACGGAGGTGCTACGATCATCAATCTGCAACTTATCTGTTGTACCCTTCCTCCAATCTTTAATCTTGAGCTCTTTATCCATATGTGTTCCTTGCCGGATATCAGTGACGTTGAAAAACATATGAGAAGGACGAGTTTTGGTGAAGTTGGAGTCGACCTTGAGCATGTGTTGTTCAGGCCAATGGAACCATCGCGAAACCTAATCAGTGTGTCTTTCATACAATTTCTGCTGGCAACATTCCTTTGTTCCTGAACCTCGCTTGTCGAGATCTTCAGTCTAATTCCGAGAGTTGGTTGCTTAATCCGCCTATTCGTGTGCAGAGTAATGGTTTGAGTGCGGGATGGAGTAGCTACCCTACCACTTCTCTTATCATTCGCTCTTGTACGTTGAATCAGGGGATCCAGCAGTTTTACTCCATCCATGGAAGTTAGAGGTGGCCTTACCTTCAACTTCGTCCTTTGTTTCCCCGGAGTGTTCTCTCGACGATCAGGAACAACGACCCTTTGCTGGTGGTGTCGCCGTTTTCCAGATGAGGAAGGAACCATCGTTAGTGGTGTCGCGAGGATCTACACGAAGTGCGAAGGATCAGATCGCCGACCTTCTTCTCGGTACCATGAGGCGGATCTCGAGGGCGAGATCCCTTGTTAGTGGTGTCGAATTGTGGCATCCCGCAAAACCACTACTAGAAAATCGCGTTGAATTTGTGCATTGCATCGTCATCATCATGCATTGTTTGCCAAAACTATTTTCGCAAAACCCCGATTTGTTTTCCAAACGCCCCATCTTAATTCAACTGCAAAGCCCGGTCCCCGGAATATTTTGTTTTAATTAAAAATGTTGTGCAAACGGTCTGTTAAAATAAATAAATTATTTTATTATTTAGCGGGGGCAGTCGAACGGGCCGTATCGACCCGAACGACCACCCCCATAATTCAGATCGGCCCACCCCTTATTCCTAGTCCCACCTAAAACTCTACCCAACCCTCCCAGCCACATCACTCCATCCAACCACAACACGCCACCTAGCCCATCCTCTCTCCCTCACAGCTCGCCCTGGCCCCACCACTCAAACCCACAGCTCACACCCTCCCCTGACCCGCTGGCCACCTACCCCTGCCCCGTGGGCCCCCCCTCTCCCCTGGTCCACCCACCAGCGTCCCACCCCTGGTTCCCGCACACCCCGCACACGACGCACTCACGCCCACCTGCCCAAAGACGACGCCGCCAAGCGTTTTCCCCAACGCGGACCCACCTGACCCTGCCCCGCCTGCCTTCTTCCACCTCGCCCATCTCCTCCTCCCGCTTAGCTCGCTCCCCCGACGCCATCACCTCGGCCAAGGCTCGCGAGATCTCCTCCGCCGCTTCCTCCACCCGCCGCCTCTTCCTCGCAGCTCAGCCCAAGGCGCGGCCGCCCGCTGCCGCCTGCAACCGCCGCCGCCTCCTCCTCCTCGCCAGCAGCTCCGGTCAACCCCGCCCAGCCACTGCCGAGTCCGCCGGCACCGCCTCCTCCAAAGACCACGCCCATGAGCCGCCCCTTCACGCTGCCCCGCCGCTGGCCGCGCCCTCCGCGCCTCACGCCACCGTCCCGCCCGGCCGTCTCCGCGTCCCGCCCGTCGGCCTCCACGCGCCCGCCGCCTCGACGACCCGCACTGCCAGCAACCACCCCGCCTCGCCGCCCGGAAGTCGCGCCACGCCCGCCCGCCTCGACACCGCCCGCCCCGCCTCGCCTCGCCTCCGCCAACGCGCCGCGGCCCCTCGCCGCTGCGGCCACCACGGCCGCTTCCACCGCCCGCCTGAGCGCGCGCATGAGCCACCTCGCCGACCGCTTCCTCCTCGAGGCTCACCGCCGGCGACCCCGCATGCCTCCTCCGCATGCGTTTCCGCCCGCTGCCATCGCCCACCGTCTTCCATGAGCTCCCGGCGACCTCTGCGAGCCGCCGCCGCCAGCAGCTCGCCCGTCGAGCCTGCGTCCGCCGCCTCCTTGCTCAAGACCGCCACCAGCCCGACCTGGCAAGAATCACGCCATCGGCCTCCTCCTCGGGATCCGCGCCCGGTGCCTCGCAGCCCACCTCGCCTCGAGTTCGTCCCTTCGAGATGCACCGACGCCAAACCAAGATCGACAACGACCCTCAACCGAACTCAACCCTCGACAAGATCTCTCGGCTGGAATCCGATGCCTTCGACAAGGAACACCGAGGATGCCGTCACGGAACCCGATCTCGTGGAACGCCTAGGCGAACCCGGCACCATCGGAGTGCCATTCAAAGCCCCTCGACAAGATCTCCGATCCGACATCGACAAGATCGCCCTCGCGGACTCGGAGGATTCCCGAACGACAAGCACTTCACCCCGGACGTCAAGACCGATGCAATGGCGCGGGCCCGACAAGATCCCCGCGACGACAAGAACGACAGCGACCGGGAGAACCCGATGCCCCGGCGCCAGAACAAGTCCTTCGTTCCGGAACGCCAAGTTTTCCCTCTCGTAACGCCATGACCGACAACATGACCCGAAGATCGTCAAGATCGCCACCGAACGCGAAGGCCTCCTCCCCGGAACTCAAGATCTGCCCCGTTATCCGAGAACGATCCGCCGAGACCAAATCCGTCGAATCCTGGACCCTGAGACCGACCCCGAACTCCGGAACCCCAAGTTCGTCGAGAGACCCTAAATGTGTGATCCCTTTTCCGAGCCCTATTTTATAAATGCTAAACATAAAACTTGTTGCATATTTAATTGTCGTCTTGCATGCACCCTTGTCATGTGGTTTGGGGGCCTTATGCCGATTCACCTGATGATTAAATATGGGGCCCATATGCGGGCAAATCTAGTCTCATATCGGCCTCATTTAAATTTACATAGCGAACCGGTGCTGTATTTTATCTTGTTCAAACAACATTTAATGTGCGGGGTAGATAAACAACTTGGACCATCTAATTAATTGTCGGGACCCCGGTTCCCTTAATATGACCTAATTGCATCGCACCTTTGCCTTGTCATCCATCATGCATGCATCATGCCGATCTTCTGCCGTTGTATTAAATAGTGCATCCGGTGTTTCTTCTAGTGTTTTGCTTCTTCGCGGATAAGGCCGTTGAGTTGATGTGAGCTTCCCCCGATCTTCGGATGAACCCTTCGACAATGTTTTCAGGCGAGCATCTCCCCCTTTCTACCCATCTTACTTTTATAGTGTTTTATTCCCTCCTGTTGATCTATTGCTATCTGTGTTGCGATGCTTTTAGTTTCGCATTCGTGATATTTTCCTCGCAGCCTCATATTGCCTTGGACACACCCTATTACCGTTGTTTGGTAGATAGTTGGACTTATGCGTCGAAGTTGCTTGCCCAAGTTGATGTGTGTCGTCATATGCCACAGCTTGATGTATTGCCGCATGTTGATGTTGGAGATGCTTCTAGTTTTACTTATCGTCACTTTAATTTCCGCTTAACAACTAAAATTGAAATAAGCAGAGGCATCGTGGCGATAGATAATATTTGGTTTCAACGCCCACTTGTGTCCCGTAAGACCCCGAGTACTTGATACTGTTCCTTGATTTATCGCGCTATCCACATCCGGAGGTATATGGGACCCCCTGAGCGAGCTTGATTCATTCTTATTTCTTGGGGCCACAAACTAGTTTGAGGTTTTATTTACGATCCTGTATTATGCCATGTTTTACCGCTTTATTTACGATTGTGCGAGGTATGCACTGCATCGCTTAGGATCGGACCACGATTTCGTGGTGTCGACAAGCCCGCTTGGGGTTCCCGCTCACTGCCGTCTAGCCAAACCTTGAGGCCGTCTCGAGCTTGCTTACCCGTTGGATTCTACTTAAGGGTGGCCCCTGAAATATTTTTGAATCATGTGATTGTTCAGTCGTGAAAGCCTCGTTGGGTTTTGATTTGGTTTTTCCGAGGTTGATCGAGCGTGTGTTGCTATTGGTGCACCCCGGCCGGGTAAAACTTTCTGAAAGCCGTGTCCGCGGATATGGACGACTTGGAGCACAGTATCTCGATCATAGACAAGCATAACTAAAGTTTACTGCTATAAATTTGACTTTATAATGACTAGTAATCAGTTTCACTATAATGGAATGGCTAATTAATACTGCCCACAATTGCTTGTTTGGTTGTCGCTTGCGACAAATGTATCTGACTAGTAAGTACTGCAACTACAACGGAATGGCTGAATAAAAGTAACAACAACTGCTGGGTTTCGGGATTACATCATGCTATATGTATCTGATTAGTAATTGCTGCAACCACAACGGAATGATTAACTAAAAGGGCCCACTGTTTTACTTTATCAGGACAATTATCTATACCTGACTAGCAATTGCTGCAACGATAACCAAATAAGTAAAACTGCCAACTGTGTGAGTTCCTCGGTTGACTTCCTCGTTTGGTCTCGAGGGGGAACACCAGGATGGGTTTGTTTGATGTTAGCTTCAGGTTGGATCCGGATAGGTCTATCTTACCCCTCTCTGTTTGCCGCCAGTTGTATCGAGTCTCTATAGGTTGTTTAGTGCATGCTGCCGCTTCCGCTTCAGTCCACTATACCTATGTAGGCGAGGACCGCCGAATTCTAGCCTCGCCGTGTACTGGCCTCAGTACTGACGCTCCTTCTTTTTCCTTTGCCCTTTGTCGGCACCCCTTTGTTTAAGCAGGTTTTGAGATCGACGCCATAGTGGTTACCCTTCCGGCTTGGCAGGGGTTATGGACGCCATTGGTTATTCTTCAGGGCTCTTAGCCCCATTTGCATCTTGTCCGTAGCCGGACGCTCTATCGTTTTCAAGGTGATTTGGATCTTTGTATATTATATCTGTATTCTTGACTCATGGAGTCGCTTGTATGTATATCCGTTCTGTGGGTCCCATCGAGGACTGTTGTGTAATGTTATTACTTCGTTTTCCACCCGCACGAAAGTGCCTGGTGGGCACCTTTGAATCGTTTCTATGCGGGTTTGGTGAATTTTGCCCAAACTTGCATAGGTCCGATTCTGAGGGTGTTACATTGGGCGCGGTGGTTGCGGGCACGCCCGGGAGGAGTGCGGCGGGCATGAGGAGGGCGGCAGAGGCGGCGAGGGGAGGCGGTGGCGGCGGCCGGCGGGCGTTGAGGAGTCCGGCGGCGGGACATGCCCGGGCCGGGAAGGGAAGGCGATGGAGAGGAGGGATGGAGGGAGAGCACAGAGGGAGAGAGGAAGGAACACGGTGAGGGAGGAGGAAGAAGACAGGGGCCGGAGGCGCTGGGGCAGGCGCAAGGGAGAGGTGGGGTCGGGGCTAGCGCGTGGGCCACGCGGTGGGACCAGGGGTCGTGGGGGGCCTGTGGCGCGGCGGCCAGTGAGGCGAGGGTCTGCGTGTGTGTGTAGCGTGAGGGGCTGGTGAGCTGAGTGGGGGAGAGAGGAGAGAGATTAGGTGGGAAGGGGAGAGGTGACGTGGCGAGTGGTGATTGGGTAAGGGAGAGGGAGGAGGTGAGGTGGCGTGCTCCTACTGGTTGGGGTGATGTGGACTTAAGGGGTGGGTAGATTAGTTGGTAGCCTTAGGATTTAGAAGGGTAGGTGTAGGTGGACCGTTTTAATTTCTGGGGCGGTCGTTCGGGTCAATCGGCCCGTTCGACTGCCCCGCTAAAATAATAAAAAAAATTATTTATTTCGAACAAGGCTTTTGCAAACCGATACCGGGCAAAACAAAATATTCCGGCGACCCGGATTTTGGCGTTTGAATAAAAGGCGGGGCGTTTCAGAAAACAAAAATAGGTTTTTCTGAAATAGTTTTAGACAAACAACACATGATGATGACGATGCAATGCACAAATTCAACGCGATTTTCTAGTAGTGGTTTTGCGGGATGCCACAATTCGACACCACTAACAAGGGATCTCGCCCTCGAGATCCGCCTCATGGTACCGGGAAGAAGGTCGGCGGTCGGCGTCTTCTCGCTTCGTGTAGATCCTCGCGACACCACTAACAAGGGTTCATCTTCCATCTTGAAATCGGCGACACCACCAACAAAGGGTCGTTGTCCCTGATCGTCGAGAAAACACTCCGGAGAAACAAAGGACGAAGATAGAGGTATCAAACGATAAGGCCACCTCTAACTTCCATTAGAAGAGGGAAAAGTTACATTGATCCACCAGTTCGATGTACAGAGCGAACAGTAAGAGTCGGCTAGGGTGATCAGTCCATCCGGACCCAACTATCAACTCTATACATGGGTAGGAGAATCAGGCAACTCAACCCTCGAGATTTAGACTAAAGATCTTCATAGGTAGTATCCGGAACAAAGGGATGATGCCAGCAGAAATCGTATGAAAGACACAATGATTAGGTTCCGCGATGGTTCCATTGGCATGAACAACACATGCTCAAGGTCAAATCCAACTTCACCAAAGCTCGTCCTGCTCATATGTTTTTCAACGACACTGATATCCGGCAAGGAACACATATGGATAAAGAGCTCAAGAACAAAAGATTGGAGGAAGGGTACAACAGACAAGTTGCAGATTGATGATTGTAGCACCTCCGTTACAAAAGGAAGAAAGCGAAACCCTGAAGGTACGACGAAAACCCAACCACGAGAATTCCTGGACTCGAAGAGAGAGAAGAGAGCAGATTCAAAACACGTCGAGATAAGAGGAGAATAGCAGAGGGGTAAGGAGTAAAATCAGACCTAATCAGAACTATCCAACCGATTTTGCAAAATAGTTTTGACACTCTACTTCGGCTGTTAGCTAGGTTATCCTACAGGCTGGACTTGTGGGGTATCGCAACTGCTGAGCTCTGATACCACTCTGTAACACCCTCAGAATCGGACCTATGCAAGTTTGGGCAAAATTCGCCAAACCCGCATAGAAACGATTCAAAGGTGCACCAGCACTTTCGCGGGTGGAAAACGGTAATAACATTACACAACAGTCCTCGATGGGACCCAAAACAGAGATATATATAACAGCGACTCAAAGAGTCAAGAATACAGATATAATATACAAAGATCCAAATCACCTGGAAAACGATAGTGCGTCCCGCTACGGACAAGAAGCAAATGGGGCTAAGAGCCCTGAAGAATAACCAATGGCGTCCATAACCCTGCCCAGGCCAAGCCGGAAGGGTAACCCTGCTAACGACGTCGATCTCAAAACCTGCTTAAACAAAAGGGTGACAAAGGGCAAAGGAAAAGAGGCGTCGATCGAGGCCAAGACAGCGAGGCTAGAATTCGGCGGTCCTCGCCTACATAGGTATGGTGGACTGAAGCGGCAGCGGCAGCACGCACTAAACAACCTATAGAGACTCGATACAACTGGCGGATATCAGAGGGGGAAAAGAAGGACCTATTCGGATCCAACCTGGTACTATCATCAAACAAACCCATCCTGGCGTTTCCCCCTCGAGACCAAACGAGGAAGTCAACCGAGGAACTCACACAGTTGGCAGTTTTACTTATTCAGTTATAGTTGTGGCACTTTACTAGTCAGGTTTAGATAATCGTCCTGATAAAGTAAACAGTGGGCACTCTTAGTTAACCATTCCGTGATAGTGGCAACACTTACTAGTCAGATACATTTAACATGAGATAGCCCATAAACCCAGCAGATGTTGGTACTTTTAGTCAGCCATTCCGTTGTAGTTGCAATACTTACTAGTCAGATACAATGGTCGCAAGCGACACACAAAGCAAGCAATTGTGGGCAGTATTATTTAGTCATTCCATTATAGTGGAGCTGATTACTAGTCATTATAAGTCAAATTTATAGCAATAAACTTTAGTTATGCTTGTCTATGATCGAGATACTGTGCTCCAAGTCGTCCATATCCGCGGACACGGCTTTCAGAAAGTTTTACCCGGCCGGGGTGCACCAATAGCAACACACGCTCGATCAACCTCGGAAAAACCAAAACAAAACCCAACGAGGCTTTCACGACTGAACAATCACAGGATTCAGACATATTTCAGGGGGGCACCCCTTGGAGTACACCCGCAACGAAGTAAGCAAGCTTCGAGACGGACTCAAGGTTTGGGTAGACGGTTGTGAACGACTGGGAACCCGAAAGTGTGGCTGGGCTTGTCGACACCGCGGAATCGTGTCCCGATCCTAAACAGTACAGTGTGCTCCTCGCACAATTTAAATACAGAAAGTAGCATGGCATAAGTACAGGATCGTAAATAAAACCTCAAACTAGTTTGTGGCCCCAAGAAATAAGACTGAATCAAGCTCTGGATCAGGGGGGTCCCATATACCTCCCGGATGTGGATAGCGCGATAAATCAAGGAACAGGTATCAAGTACTCGGGGTCTTACGGGACACAAGTGGGCGTTCGGAAACCAATTATTTTCTATCACCCACCGATGCCTCTGCTTATTTCAATTTTAGTTGTTAAACAGGAATTAAAGTGAGCGATAAGTAAAAACTAAGATCAACTCCATCATCAACATGCGGCAATACATCAACAACTGTGGCATATGACGACACACAACAGCACTTGAGCAAGCGACTATGACACGCAAGTCCAACTATCTACCAAACAACAGGTAATAGGGTGTGTCCAAGGCAATATGAGGCTGCAGGGAATATCCAGGGAACGGAAAACTAGAGCATCGCAACACAGATAGCAATAGATCAACAGGAGGGAATAAAGACTATAAAAGGAAGATAGGTAGAAAGAGGGAGATGCTCGCCTGAAAAGCATTGCCGAAGGTTCATCCGAAGATCGGGGCGACACTCGCATCAACTCAACGGCCTTATCCGCGAAGAAGCAAAACACTAGAAGAAACACCGGATGCAATATTTAATACAACGGCAGAAGATCGGCATGATGCATGCATGATGTATGGCACGGCAAAGATGCGATGCAATTAGGTCATATTAAGCGGAACCGGGGTCCCGACATTTATTCAGATGGTTCGAGTTGTTTAGAACCCCACAATTTAGATGTTGTTTTAACAAGGCAAGATAAGATACCGGTTCGCTACACAAGTTTAAATGAGGCCGATATGAGACTAGATTTGCCCGCATATGGGCCCCATATTTAATTATTAGGTGAACCGTCATAAGGCCCCCAAACCACATGAATGTATGCATGCAAGACAATTATTATGCGACAAGTTGTATTATGTTATAAAAATAGGGTTTTCGAGAAGGGGTTCACACATTGAGGGTCTCGACGATCTTGAGGTTCTGGGGTCGGGGTCGGTCTCGGGGTTCAGGGTTCGACGGGTCGGTCTTGGCGGAAACATTCTCGAACAAGGGGGCAGATCTTGTCGCATCCAGGTTCTCGGCGGACTCGTTCTCCAACATCGGAGGTAGTCCTTGTCGCGTCCGGAAAGCAGGACTTGGGTCGCCGTCGGGGCGCATCGGATTCTCCCGGTCGCTGTCGTTCTTGTTGCATGCGGATCTTGTCGCATTCGCGGTCCTCGGTTCATGTTGTCGGTCATGGCGTTCGGGACGAAGCACTTGTCGCGTCGGGGTCTCGGTGTCCGTGTGGCGGTCTTGTCGTCTCGTGTAGGCGTCCTCGAGGTTGATGGCGAACTTGTCCGGTACCGGGGTTCGGTCTGCGGGGTTCGACGGTGTCTTGTCGTCCCCTGAGGAAGATCATGTCGAGCCCTCGGGTTTGTCCTGCGGGGGTTTTTGGTAGATGGTCCCATGTAGTCGGTCATGGCGAGCTTGGCGCGACACCGGGTTCGGGTCTCCCTTCGGCTCCGGGGAACGGCTTGCGGTCCGCGCAGATCTTGGGGTTCGGCCTCCAAACGCCGGGGTCGGCTTCGGGGTTCGAGAAGGAGATCTTGGGGGTACGCGTCGATGGTCTTGAAATATTTGCACTCGATTACACATGCGATAGCACACTGTCACGCTGGAACGAGATGTGCACCATCACAGACAGAAACACATACGGAACAACACGGCTCTGACAACAGATAAACCCACAAGAAAACGGGCCGTTGCGGCGGCAAGGGTAAGCAGCGGCTACCGCAGATAGTGATGGCGGCGAGGCGTTGCTCACGCCGAGACGAGGCAGGCGGGCCGGGGATGGGAGATGCAGTCGCGACGGGCGAGCAGCGGGCGGCAGGCGGCTCGGGCAGAGAAGGAGTAGCTCCGGAGAGGGCGAGGCTGGGCCGGCGAGGAGCTCGCGGCCGGCGGCAGCGACTACGGAGGAGGGCAGAGCCGGGAGAGGCGGAGGACGTGGGCCGGCAGGCGCGGAGGCGAGGTGGTGGCCGAAGCGGAGGAGGGCCAGGGCGGCGGCGTCGGGGGTCGCGGGTTCGTGCCAGGAAGGAAGGCGGCCTCCGGCGGGGCGGCCGCGCAGAAGGGCCGGACGCTCGGGGCGGGTAGGTGGAGGAGGCCGAGGCGCGATCGGTGGTTGGCGGTGGGCACGCTGCCGAGGAGGGGCCGCTGGGAGGGGAGAGAGGCGAGGGAGGCGGGTGAGGCGGGCTCGGCGGCGTTGAGGAGTCCGTGGCGGGACTGCCATGGCCGGGAAGGGGAAGGCGATGGAGAGGAGGGGATGGAGGGGAGAGCCGGCAGAGGAGAGAGGAGGAAGGAACACGGGGTGAGGGAGGAGGAAGAAGACAGGGGCCGGGAGGCGTCGATGGGCAGGCGTGCGGGAGAGGTGGGGTCGGGGCTAGCGCGTGGGCCACGCGGTGGGACCAGGGGTCAGGGGCGGGGCCCAGGGCGCGGGCGGCTGGTGAGGGGCAGTGAGGGTCTGCGCGCGTGTGTGTGTAGCGTGAGGGGCTGGTGAGCTGAGTGGGGGAGAGAGGAGAGAGATTAGGTGGGAAGGGGAGAGGTGACGTGGCGAGTGGTGATTGGGTAAGGGAGAGGGAGGAGGTGAGGTGGCGTGCTCCTACTGGTTGGGGTGATGTGGACTTAAGGGGTGGGTATATTAGTTGGTAGCCTTAGGATTTAGAAGGGTAGGTGTAGGTGGACCGTTTTAATTTATGGGTCGGTCGTTCGGGTCAATCGGCCCGTTCGACTGCCCCGCTAAAATAATAAAAAAAATTATTTATTTCGAACAAGGCTTTTGCAAACCGATACCGGGCAAAACAAAATATTCTGGCGACCCGGATTTTGGCGTTTGAATAAAAGGCGGGGCGTTTCAGAAAACAAAAATAGGTTTTTCTGAAATAGTTTTAGACAAACAACACATGATGATGACGATGCAATGCACAAATTCAACGCGATTTTCTAGTAGTGGTTTTGCGGGATGCCACAATTATGGTGGACTATGAGAGAGCCCTCGGTGATCTAGGGTTTAGACACACCGAGGAAGAGGTGCTAGGGCCGGAGGCTAGGGCTTGGAGGTGCCCAAGTCGGCGGCTAGGGGAGCCCTAGGCGGCGGCAGCAGGAGGTGGCGGCGCCGGGCTAGGGTTTTGGGGTAGGGAACTTGTGTGTTAGGAGGGGAGCCCTGCCCCTCCTCTTATAGGAGGGAGGCACCGGCCAAGGGGAGGGGAATCCCTCCCCAACTCGAATCCCAAGTGGGCCGGCGGTGGAGGAGGTACTCCTCCCCAACTCGGTTTCCCACTTCCGCTCCACTTCCAAAAATAGTCGTTTGACTTTTCAAATTGGCGTTTGACTTTTCAAACTAGGATTTGATTAAACCCTTTATTTTGTTCAGCGATGACACCTAGTACATGATGCAATCATTCCAACTTGGTATGACACATTCATGTACCCTTCCCCTTCGAGTGCGGACATTAACCTTCTAGAACATTCCCGATGAAAACACCGGAACCATTCTCCAACCCCGAAACAGGACTTTCCTTATATGAATCTTATTCTCCAGACCATTCCGGATATCCTCGTGATATCCCGGATCCCATCCGAGACTCCTAACAACATTCGGTCTCTTACTCATCATTCCATAACTACTCAACAACATCGAATCCTTAAGTGTGTCTCCCTACGGTTCGTGAATTATGCGGACATGATCGAGACACTTCTCCGATCAATAACCAATAGAGGAATCTGGAAATTCATATGGCTCCCACATATTTCTACGATTACTTTGCGATCGAATGAACCACTTACATACGATACCAATTTCCCTTTGTCTCACGATAGTTTACTTATCCGAGGTTTTGATCGTCGGTATCTCTCCATACCTAGTTCAACCTCGTTACCGATAAGTACTCTTTTCTCGTTCCCGTGATATGTGATCCCTTGTGAGCCAGTCACATGCTTGCAAGCTAATTGGATGACATTCCACCGAGAGGTCCCAGAGTATATCTATCTGTAAAATGGATGGACAAATCCCACTCTTGATCCATGTGCCTCAACCCATACTTTCCAAACACTAAATGCCACATTTATATCCACCCAGTTACGGTGTGGTGTTTGATGTCATCAAAGCATCCTTCCGGTGATGGTGATTAACATGATCTCATGGTCGAAGGAATTAGGTTACTATGTATCAGGAAGCTTATATCAAATGAACTATATTAAATGACTTGATCTTTATGCTACGCTTAACTATAGGAGTATGTCCATCACATCATTTTCCTAATGATATGACCCTGTTGTTAATAACATCTCTATGTTCATGATCAGGAAACCATGATCATATATTAACCAACAAGCTAGTTTAACAAGAGGCTTTACTAGGGACTCTTTTATGTTTACAAATCACACAAGTATTAATGTTTCCTGTTAATACAATTATAGCATGGTATGTAAACATTTATCATAAGTATGAAGATATGATAATAACCACTTTATTATTTCCTCTTGGGCATATCTCCAACAGCTTCCACGGCTACGTAGGGGAGGATCCTTCATGGTCGCTGCCTGGGGGCGAGGGTGGCCCTAGTGGATTATTTCCGGCTGGGTTACGCGGTGGTGGTGGTGGAGCCTAATTATGCTGACTCCAATGCTGGTTTCTTCGGGCTCCATCCCTACTTGATTCAGGACGGTCTGGGTCATCTCTTTGTTCGGCATTACCAGCCGGACGGCTCGGTGGTGGCATCCTTAGCCGATCTTGCTCTCGCCAGCGGCGCACTTCCAGGTCTTCTCTATGTCGGTTATTTTGCTGATGATGGTCCTGGTGACGAACCATTGCCCTGATGGCATCTTAGTACGCAGCCGGAATAACTCTTGCCCAGTCACGTGCCGGCCTACGAGAGAGGTCGTTTGAGTCGGTTATTGAGTTCTCTTCTTCTCCACGAGGGCGATAGTGTTGATCCATATCCCTGCGGAGTCTTCCAGCAGCGCTTTG